>OZ035987.1:27000000-29500000 GCA_964035005.1 Erebia palarica | reverse complement strand
TTTATAGCGTGCGCGGAGTACCCGCCCGTGGGCACGCCGTCGCCGCGGCTGGGCGCCGGGCCCGCAGCTCGCCGCTCATGACGTGGGGCGAGATAGAGGACACGCCCTTCCGACTCGACGGCGGGGACACGCCGCTGCCGGCGTGAGTAACTAATCACTTTATAGCGTGCGCGGAGTACCCGCCCGTGGGCACGCCGTCGCCGCGGCTGGGCGCCGGGCCCGCAGCTCGCCGCTCATGACGTGGGGCGAGATAGAGGACACGCCCTTCCGACTCGACGGCGGGGACACGCCGCTGCCGGCGTGAGTAACTAATCACTTTATAGCGTGCGCGGAGTACCCGCCCGTGGGCACGCCGTCGCCGCGGCTGGGCGCCGGGCCCGCAGCTCGCCGCTCATGACGTGGGGCGAGATAGAGGACACGCCCTTCCGACTCGACGGCGGGGACACGCCGCTGCCGGCGTGAGTAACTAATCACTTTATAGCGTGCGCGGAGTACCCGCCCGTGGGCACGCCGTCGCCGCGGCTGGGCGCCGGGCCCGCAGCTCGCCGCTCATGACGTGGGGCGAGATAGAGGACACGCCCTTCCGACTCGACGGCGGGGACACGCCGCTGCCGGCGTGAGTAACTAATCACTTTATAGCGTGCGCGGAGTACCCGCCCGTGGGCACGCCGTCGCCGCGGCTGGGCGCCGGGCCCGCAGCTCGCCGCTCATGACGTGGGGCGAGATAGAGGACACGCCCTTCCGACTCGACGGCGGGGACACGCCGCTGCCGCCGTGAGTAACTAATCACTTTATAGCGTGCGCGGAGTACCCGCCCGTGGGCACGCCGTCGCCGCGGCTGGGCGCCGGGCCCGCAGCTCGCCGCTCATGACGTGGGGCGAGATAGAGGACACGCCCTTCCGACTCGACGGCGGGGACACGCCGCTGCCGGCGTGAGTAACTAATCACTTTATAGCGTGCGCGGAGTACCCGCCCGTGGGCACGCCGTCGCCGCGGCTGGGCGCCGGGCCCGCAGCTCGCCGCTCATGACGTGGGGCGAGATAGAGGACACGCCCTTCCGACTCGACGGCGGGGACACGCCGCTGCCGCCGTGAGTAACTAATCACTTTATAGCGTGCGCGGAGTACCCGCCCGTGGGCACGCCGTCGCCGCGGCTGGGCGCCGGGCCCGCAGCTCGCCGCTCATGACGTGGGGCGAGATAGAGGACACGCCCTTCCGACTCGACGGCGGGGACACGCCGCTGCCGGCGTGAGTAACTAATCACTTTATAGCGTGCGCGGAGTACCCGCCCGTGGGCACGCCGTCGCCGCGGCTGGGCGCCGGGCCCGCAGCTCGCCGCTCATGACGTGGGGCGAGATAGAGGACACGCCCTTCCGACTCGACGGCGGGGACACGCCGCTGCCGCCGTGAGTAACTGTAATTACTCACGTGCAAGCAACTTCCGTACTCCATACTTCCCTGATATTATGAATTATGCGAAACCTGTCTGGCTGTGTCTGCTACAATTTCGCGGGCTATCCGTTCAACCGATTTTGACAAAATGAAGGGATAGGTTTTATCCCGAAGAAGCACATAGGCTAGTTCTTATAAAAAGAAGTTCCCACATGATGTCAAAACACCTAAATCCCCGTGGCACAAGTATTATCTAATTAACAAATAAAATAAACGTGTATATTAACAAAAAAAAATTGCAAAGACTAATGAGCAGTGACAAAGTAAAGTTACGTTCCACCACCACCACCACTACAGCCCATTAACGTCCCACTGCTGGGCACAGGCCTCCACTCTCATAGGAGAGAGGGAATTAGGAGCTTAGACCCACCACGCTGCTCCAATGCGCGTTGGCGGCTTTAACGACTATTATCATGTTAGTGATAATAACCGGAACCGACGGCTTAACGTGCTCTCCGAGGCACGGGGGTGGAACACCACCAACTTCCAACTCCGGGCTGGCACTGAGAATTTCATAATTGAAAAACCCAATACCTAACAATTTTTATGCCCGACCGGGAATCGAACCCAGGACCTCGTGATCCGCAGTCGACTACGCTAACCGCTAGACCAACGAGGCAGTTACGTTCACACAGCGAAAAACATTCGAGCGATTTTTTTTTGCAATGCTGCATCACTAGAAATCATATAGAGATATACGCAACTGCGAATAAAATTCACGCAAAACAAAATTTTTGTTTTGATATAAATTTCAGCATTCGCATTCGCAGTGCGGAGTGAAATCCGTACGCGAAATACAAATCGCGACAGTAAAATTCGCGCGAATGTTTTCGCAGTGCGAACGTAGCCCAATAAAGTTATTCCCCGCAGACTGGGCGCGGGTGCCGCGTACCGCATGCTGGAGGGCGGTGCACGGGAGCGCATCGCGCTGCAGCTCGCCGAGCAGTGCGCCAAGCGCCGCAGACCCACCACGCCGCGGGCCACCACACCCTCACACAGGTACCCGACTCCTTCTACACGGGCGCCGCGTACCGCATGCTGGAGGGCGGTGCACGGGAGCGCATCGCGCTGCAGCTCGCCGAGCAGTGCGCCAAGCGCCGCAGACCCACCACGCCGCGGGCCACCACACCCTCACACAGGTACCCGACTCCTTCTACACGGGCGCCGCGTACCGCATGCTGGAGGGCGGTGCACGGGAGCGCATCGCGCTGCAGCTCGCCGAGCAGTGCGCCAAGCGCCGCAGACCCACCACGCCGCGGGCCACCACACCCTCACACAGGTACTCGACTCCTTCTACACGGGCGCCGCGTACCGCATGCTGGAGGGCGGTGCACGGGAGCGCATCGCGCTCTATTAAGTGAGTGTATAGAGTGAGTAGTAGTCCAAGGACTAGGACCAGGACCGGGACCGGGGACCAAAACCAGGACCAAGCCCAGGACCGGGACCAAGACTAAGGACAGTACCAGGACCAGGGACCAGGACCTGTTGGTCCTTCCGGTCAAGACCAGGACCGGGGACCGGGAACCAGAGATCAAGGACCGGGGCCGAGGACCGGAGACCGAGGACCACGATCGGGGTCAGGGATAGTGGAACCGCCGCGGAGGATAGCAGCGGATAGGAGGAAACCAGGTCGGGGACTAGGACCAAAATCAGGACCGGGGACCAAGACGAGGACCAAAACCGGAACCGAAAACCAAGACCAGGAATGGACAGTGGGCCGCAGAAAGGGGATGCTGCCCAGCCCACCGGGACCAGGGACCCTCGCACTCACCAACCCAGCAGGACCAGAGACCGAGGGAAGGGGGCCGTGGGACCGCCGCGGAGACTCCCAAGTCACTGTCCGGTCCGGCGACCGGAGGACCGTGGCACGTAAGCACCACACTCACTGCACACACCGCTTTGTACCACCAATAGCGCCACTACACACACGGCCCCGTACCCAGAGCAGACACCTGTTACCAGGTCAGCGGGACCGTCACCAAAACAGCAACTCACTGGCCAACATACATGGCAACAAATGAACCGGGGATCAGGGACCGAGGACCGAGGACCGGGGACCGGGGACCGGGGACCGGGGACCGAGGACCGGGAACCGAGTTACGAGAGGAACAAGGGACCAGAAGACCGGGGACCGCAGGACCGCAGGACCGTCGCGGAGCACACAGAAGCTCGACCGCTCTCGATGGCGGCTGGCGCGCAAATGCCCCACTATCTTTTCAACAAATTAGAATGGGCAAAGAAGACTAATGCTCGATCAAATAGGGTTTGGACCTTGAGAACTCCTCACCATTCAACAGCAGCATTTCGTGGTACCTTTAAATTTGCGGCTACGAAATGCTGGAACGACTTGCCCCCTCTCCTGCGTGATACGAGCAAGTCAAAAGGATTGTTTAAATCAAAATTAAGAAAGCTATTGTTATGTCAGCAAAAGGGTGAGGTTGTGGAGTAGGCGCTACTCATATCACCATACTTACATATATTACCATTATTATTATTTATTATTTATTATTATTGATTGTTGTATGTATATAATTATCGTAATAAGTATATTATTATTTCAGTTTATCTTTTTATACTCTGTTTACTTTATCTCGATAGTTTATTAGCATCGTTACGTTACACTCACCGTAGTAGTAGTAGTAGTACTTTTCTAGTACTAACTCGTCCGAAACTTGTGGATCCACGGAAGACCAGCGCTGTGTGGAGTCTCTTTTGGGATCACACAACTCATATTTCTGTCTCATATCTTTCTACTATTATTATTGTATTGTGGTTCCAAATAAACGCTTTTTCTTTCTTTCTTTCTTTCAAATATAACTTCACTAAATTGTGGGTAATAACAATAACAGCTGCATAAGCGTAAGCTGTATATGTGTGTCATTAAAATTTCAATGATGATCATCGTAGGTACAAAAACTCTTTAGCACTAGCGGTATGCGTTATAGGCATTGAAATTTCAATTTTATTGGCATACTATAGACCTCGCATGGTTTTGCTTTATCTAAACTTTCTACAGACCGAGGGTACGTTGTATATATAGGCTATGGCAAAACTTATGTATTTTTTTCTGTATCTATGATTCATTGGGGCGATTAATTCATACAATTAAATTATAATGCAATTATATCGTTAATTCGCTTCAAGACAAAGATTTTGGCGCTTCTATAAACTTGTAGTATGCTGGCGTAGTATATTCTAAGTTTATGGGCGCGTAGCATCTGCCATGGAAGTAAGAATAGTTTTATTTATAGCTTAATTTTTTATTCAGTATCTTTTTATTCACGATCAAGTAACTAAATGTTTTCCTATATTTTTATATGACTGCCTGAAAAAAGGAGTATATTGTTTTCAGGGTTCATGTATGTATGTATGTATGTGAGTTTGTATATTCCACCATAACTTCTATACGCCTGAACCGATTTTGATAAATAAGGTATCGTTAGAATCCCTAGCTTATTCCGGGTGACATAGGATAGTAAAATTTTTAAAAAATTAATGGGGTGACCATGGTCCCGCATTAAAGAACAAAATTGAAAATTAAAATTCGAAAATAAGATTAACTATATAATCATCATCAAGACAATGATGAGTAGATTCCAAAAATATATAACACTATAGTTCAATATTTAGTGATTCACAAAAAAATATCATTTAATAAAAAATGTTAATAAGATTTCAAAGGCTACCTATTTAAGCAAATCGCTTCTTAAGAAGGTAAACTCCAAAAATAATATGGCAGGGCGGTCGTATTTTATCAGTGGCGTGCACAGGTAATAGAGTTAGGGTAGGCATTAGTTGGTCAGAATACCTATTTACTAGCTGTTTTGGTGAAAAATTAGCATTGACGTTTCCATTTAGACAAGCAGTGCTTTTATACCTCTATGAACTGCACGCCACTGCCTATAATTTTTATTTATTGAATATGACTATCAACCTTCACTTTACAGTTTCAGAACGAACACCGACCGTCTGGCGAACATGTCACCGGCAGCTAGGAAGTTGGCGGCGAAACATTTGCTATCTCCAAGACTCAAGTTAACCCCCAACGACATGGGAATCTCCCACACAACACCTAAACGGACTCCCCTGCAGAAAACGTCCTTAGTTGCAACCCCCAAACCGTCAGACAGCGCCAAAACTTTGACGTCACATCCCTCAAGCTGTGGCAATGTCAACAATAGCACTAATTTGACAGAAAACAACAATATCACAGATAACCTATTGCAGATAAATGTGGTGAAGAGAACGAGGCTAAAAGCCCAAGACTTCTTTAAGTGATTGTTAGGAACTTGGAGTAAATTTATCCTTTATAAAATAAATAATGTTAAGAGAATACTTCTCCAGTGTTTTATTTTATTTTATCTACTCCCATGCTATAAATCCTCTATATTATAATAAATATCTAGGTTCTGAAACAGTTAGCTTATTGCCAACATTAAAACACCCAATGGTGCCGATTCTGTAATGTAACATCTCTAAACTAAACTAAAATGGCAGCTTTAAATCTAGTTCTGTCCATTTCCGTAGGGAGTATTATGAAAGGGTTAGCAATATTTATAATGCTCTAATTTTAGTTTAGTTTAGAGATTGTGCACTACAGAATCAGCCCCAATGTCCTAATAACCATAACATCATCCAAACGGGTGATGTAATGTTGTACTGAATTTCATAACAACACTCCTTTGTTTTTGTTTTTTCGATCTCCTCTGCGCAAAGGGTTTACTCAACAGACAGCTACGTCTGCCCGATGCGTGGTATCTGTATGAATTACAAAAAAAGAACATCTATACGAATTTCAAAAAAAGAACATTGTCATACACGCGCGTTTCACTACCAGAACGCCGCGCGCTGTAAAAAAAAAGTAGGTTATTAGAATTTTCCTCGCCTTTTTTCGTTTTATTATTGTTTTGTTAACAAAAAAGTGAGCGATTCAAGTTTTGATAGCACACCGCCAGATATTTTTCATCATACCTATTCGAAAAACGAATATTAGCTTCAGAGGATAGCGGGAGCAAAATGTAATTTTTAGGCCCATGGGACTTTTCATTTCTCTGTTCCGATTGGTCCGCGTTCGTGCTTCTGATTGGTGCTTAAACGTATAGGTAATGTCCATACATAGTACGTTGATACTCCTAGCTTTTTCTCATACGTAATGATGAAAAATAGTGTGTGTCACTCGGGGCCAAATTATTTGTTCTCGGGCGGCGTATATTGAATTCCTCGCTACGCTCAGGATTCTACTTTAGAATCCGTCACTTCGCTCTGAATTCAAAATAGCGCCCTCTGGGAACAAATATTTTCTTTGGCTGGGTATAACACAAACTATGAAACGCTGCAAGAGACATTTCCAACAAACTACCTACTACTAGAAAAATCAAGAAGGCATTATGAAAAAGCGTATCAAGATTTTATCAATTGGAAAATATCAAAGGGTAGTAAATCATTTTCTGAAGAAGTACTTTTAGTTTATTTCCCAGACCTATCAGAGAAATTTAAATCTCCATCCCTATGGACCTTCTACTCAATGCTCAAAAGTACGCTGAGTATTAATCACAACGTGGATATCTCAAAATATTCAAATATAAATATTCCAGGACCTTCCAACATTAAAGAACATCAAGTGAATTTTAATAATTGCAGTATACAAAATGTTAATTACTACTACAATAAATAATTCTTTCATTAATACTTGGTTTATTTGTAGTAATGGATGATACTAGGTTACTAGGACTGGATGTTTTAATGTTAGCAGTAAGCCAGTTCAGAATCTGTTATAGAGGATTCATATTATGAGTGTAGATAAAGTCTTGTATGCAACTGTTGATAATTAGGTATTAAAACACTCATATGATACTATTATTATGTGTTTTATTACACAACTGTTGCATAAATAACTATTACATTATTTGAATAAAACAAAATGTGGATTTAAGTAAAATTTATTGAAAAAATTAAACATTACCGAAATAATCTTTTTTTTTTGGATTAACGCTCAATTCAATGATAAGTTAGTACTGTTTGAAAATCGCTAAATAAAACTTGTTTAAAAGGCTTAAGGCAAAACGCACACCTATCGGTACAGCGGAGCGGCTCCGAGTACTGCGTCTTAATTGTAAATGAAAATTGCTCAAACTCAGCTTTATTTACTTTGGTATAGTGTCAGTGAATCAAAAACCGCGCAGTCTCATTTAAGCTAGAGTCCTCCCAATTGAGTTTACACTGCATTTTGTGCTCTCTCAATGTACAAAATTATAACAATTGCCATAGTAAAATCACGATGATTTTGACAACGACAATGACGTTATCAGAAAAATCCTGTGCTTCAGCTCCACTCCACTGCGGTATACGTTGCACCTAATGTTACGTCACGGTGTCACGTTGAATAAAAACTACACTGTCCCTGTGACACAATTTCTCATTTTATCCACTACTAGCGATCCGCCCCGGCTTCACACGGTGAGCACTAATAAACGTAATAGTCTATAGCCAATATAGCCAGTGGGCAGGTTTTACATTGTAAGAGTACGCCCCGCCCTCACTACACCTGTCAGTGCTACCAGCCCTCAGATTATAGGTATTTAATCTGAGCGCCGGCCGCAATCGCGCTATTTTCCCTTGCACGTTATATTATTTCTATGATATCTCATATATTCGTCTAAATTAATGGTGTGAAGGACTTGTGTATCTTAATTAAATACTTGAGATGAATAACATATATATTTTGATAAATATTAATACTAAATATGTCGGTAAAAACACCTTCGCAAATAAAACATTGGTTTAGACCAAATTTGAAAATCATAAAAATGGTTATTGTGAGTCAACCTTAAAAGATAGATATGTGCTATCGCGGACTTTTTTTACAATTTTTTGAGAGGAACAATTCCACCATACATTATTTTTGTGTAACTAACTATTTACGTAGCGCACGCCACGTAAGCTTTCAGAAGAGATGATTTTTTCCAACTTAGTTCACATTATTGCAATTTTCGTAAGGATCTCAATTTAAAAAAAAAATAAAATATAGCCTATGTTACTCGCTGATAATGTAGCTTTCTATTGGTGAAAGAATTTTTAAAATCGGTTGAGTAGTTTTTGATTTTATCCATTACAAACAAACAAACTAATCTTTCCTCTTATATAATATTATATATTAGTTTAGACAAAGAATTTGCATTTAGTTATGTATGCGTATCGAATATAATCTACGATGAAATATGAACGTAGTTATTTCCAAAGAGATTAAGATAATCTGAGGCCCATATTAATAAATCGACATCAACTAAGAACACGGTCCTTAAGTATCGGTTCATTTATGTTTACCAAGACTAGTCTTAAGCGTAAGTCGGTTTATTAATAATCTTTGACAACAATAATAGGCATGATGACAATATCCAAGAATTAATGAAATTACGAATTTATCTAATGAAATAGGATTCATGGATTATAAAAATCGTATTTATTTTTCTATTTCGAGTGAGATTGTTATTTATTTTGATAAAATAAAACAATAAAATACAGTAATCCGCCATATTGTATGAAACACTACTGAAGCGAATGACGTCACAATTGTTTTCGAGCTTTGACAATCGACAAACAATCTCTCTAAGTACAGGTGTTTAAAATGTATTTTCGTGTTTTTTTGTTTCCCAAAGATCATTTCCTTAATCTAGTTTTGTTTTACCGAATCCAAAATCAAGAAATTAAAAATCGTTAGCCATGGGTCAAGGATTTACCAAAGCTACTGGCTATAATTTGCCCAGGGTTGATTTGTTGATGCTGGGTGAGTATCTTGCATCAAACAAAGACTTTTGTTCAGCGGAATTTCGCAACGTCAGAACTTTCATGTAAGTACAATAATAACATAATAATTAATAGATCCTAAACCCGTAAAATCTGCTATTTTATATATTAAGCACTTCATGATAGTTATTAAAGGTTATGTTAATGAAATGTTGTTTTTTAAAACTATATCGTTTAACTTAGTATGAGCGGTGATCGCCTAGTGACTATGACGTCTGCCTCCTATTCGAGGCGTCTGGGGTTCGATTCTTGGCACGCATCTCTAACTTTTTGCAGTTATTTGTGTTTTAAGCAAAACAGCATCACTACATAGTATAAAACAAAGTCGCTTCCCGCTGTCTGTCCCTATGTATGCTTAGATCTTTAAAACTACGCATCGGATTTTGATGCGGTTTTTTTTAAAATAGATAGAGTGATTCAAGTGGAAGATTTATATGTACCTTTTTATCCCGGAAAATTAAGGATTTTCCGCGGGAACCAAAAACCTCAATCCACGCGGACGAAGTCGCGGGCATCAGCTAGTATTAGAATAAAGCAAAAACTTACGTCAAAGTGATCTTCGCAGAAATAAATAGTAGAATGTAGCCATATAGCTGTGGGATCTCGCCGTGCAAGATTAAGCCACTTAGATCACATTGTTTTTTTAAGTGGCGCTTGAATAAATAACTTGCTTGGAGTTAATTTTGATGTGTTATCACACTGGGGGACCGCACACGACTTACACACTTTAGAATTCATATTATTCACACAAAATATCTAAATTGCTGTGCGAAGACTTATTGTTTACTGCACACTGTACATTAGAGTACATTGGTAAAAACAATAGTGACGTCACAAACGACGCCATGACACCCGCGAGCGTTTTGGCGTGATTTTAAAAATTTAAATTTGAAATGCCAATTTTATATACCAAACCTTATTTTTCTGCTGAAATAAGATATTTAGTCGAAATAGTAGATACTTCCGAACATAATTTGACCATTTTTCAAAATCAGTCATCATGCCTAATAAATAGATGCTTCTAGCTTTCTACTTAATCTAAGTATTGGTATGATGGTCCGAAATTCGATTCAATCTTTGTCGCCTGAGAAGTCAGTGCCAAGGCGGGTCGTAGGATAATATACCTAGGCAAGTCTATTAGATAATATACCTAGGTGAGTACCTAGGTAAGTAACGCAAAGCATTGCGATGCGAGGTCCTGATTTCTTACGTCACCCGGACGTGGTTTAACACACTGCCTCGGGGGCATACGGACTAGTGTAGTCCAAACAACCTCCCATTCGTCCCAACGTTATCCTAAGCCGTGGTACGAGCCTCACAGGAAGTGCCCTTAGGCGTTGCCCCCCCGATATCTTCGAGGCCTAGGGCTTATAGGCATATTACACTGTACTTTTCACAGTGACCCTTACACTTGATTCAGTGTAGTGTAATAAGATTTAGGAAGGAAGGGTCCCTAAATCGGTCCTTATTTCTGTGTAATAAGCGACGTTCTAACTAGCGGCCACGGCCACCCTTACCTGAGGGCCCTGTGGAAAGTGCAGTGTAATAAGCCTATTAGGAATGTGCTAGTGCTGTGTGTTAGTTGTGTAGTGTAATAGGCCTATTGTTACTTGGCGATGCCTAGCGCTCGCCCAACACCTCGGTGATGCTGTAGCAGAAAGCAGAAAAAAAAGACGCGAAGTGTGCGTTGCGAACCGAAAAGATTACGGCTGACTAGCTTGTAGTGGATAAAAAAAATATAAATCACATGATGTTTGTTACCTACCCCTTCATGCCGCAGTGTGTGTGACAACGTATTGTCGTGGTTTTTAGCATTGATATTGTTACAGATCTGGAGAGTCACATAGCTCTCTTTTCATCCCGGAAAATCAGTACCACGGGATTTTGGTAAACTTAAATCCACGTGGGCGATTATACGCACATAGAATTTTATTGTATTGGTCTTCTAGCTAACGCAGTTACTACGGTCTATCGGTCTATCAGGTAGAAATCTCTTAGAATTATCACAAACCGTTATTGCCCTAATATAGATACTACATTATTTCGCATTCTGCGTGCGTGTTTTGATGGACACATTTTGTGTCCATGAAAACGCACGCGCATGGAATATATGAAATAGTATTTTTTTACGTAACTTAACATCACCATATTAAAGACAACAGTTCTTTGTATAACGGGGGCGGTTTCTCATGCTGATAGTAATAAGAGTTGGTTTTAGGCTCCTCGTTATCCAGCGGATCTTCCACAAAGATTCTCACATACGACCTTAACACACCGAATCTAAAGAAAGCCATGTAGGGGAAATACTTCATCAAGAGTAAACTGAATCGAAATTGCATATTGAAATATAGGCGGCCTAAATACGATGTGTACAGTTGTGAGATTGTCGTGTTGAGCGCTAGCTTGTATTTCGCTGCAAAAGTTAGTCTCTTGAAGGGCGGCACTGTCTCTAATCTATCATAGTCGTGGAGGTAGAGCAAACGCGGCGTGTTGCTGGGCAGATCGAACGGAGCCTTCGATATAAGGGTGGTGGTTTCCACACCTGGAAAAAGTATTTTAAAATAAAATAGCACTACTAGCCACTAGTAGAGGAGGCTTAGGCTGCGATCTATGAACTTGTAATTTGTTAGAGTTGAAATGACATGAATCTTTCTCGTTTTAACTCTTTGACATCATTTGAAAACATCGTAAAGAAACCTGCGGTTGCATCCGTACTTGGCTGGCGGTGTAAACTGTGGCCAAAACCTAAGACTACCTAACCTGAGGGCCGGCGATGGGTTAAGATTGTGTTTCGTGATTGTAATCAGTAATCACTTACCAATGTCTTCTGATTTGCCTTTCAACTGTTCCCTTATTCTATCTTGCAAGTTCAGCCTGTCCGTCTCAGTATAGACGAATCCGGGCACATCACCCAAGTGCTTGGTCCAATATATAGCAGAGTCGAGGTAGATGGTCGGGTTGACGCACCACAGGCCGTCTAGCGTCACCCGGGCCATGTGCTCGAAGTATTCGGGCACGTTTTCTAAGCATGGAGTGAAGACTCGACGCAGGAGAATCTGACACACTTCCCGTGTCTCTTCGATGTTCCTTCGGCAAATGTTATACCTGGTGACAAGCACACAACTTAGTACCTACCTGACTAATTAAAAGAGTAGTTTAAAACCAATACTATATTATGACTACCAATGGCGGCTCAAATCGGTGGCGGTCGATCTACGACTAATGCCAGACAAGTCTAATAATATGAAGTTCCTATAAATTCCAGATGCTATTAGATTGACAGTTGCCATTCTATCCGTTCTCTCGAGTGATAATAATCGTAAGAGGAAAAGAGATAAACCTATTTTTCTACGAGTAATAGCATCTGGTTTGGGTTATACCAACGCTATATACATACACTAAATATGTCTCCGCTATTGGTCAATTTTCTTTTATTGCACAATAATGCTTAGTGCAAAGCTATGAAAAGCTGGATATCCAGGTAGACTTATTGATGAAACGCGATTACCTCAATATTTCTAATATATCAAGGAGCTTTAATAAGATCTAAATTAGTCAAATTTGTGCTTCAACGAACGTTGTCAACGTCGTTGTGTGTAACAATAGGTACATTTTGTACACATAGGAAAAGAAAGGAGAAGGTTCATTTTGGGTGTCGTCTTCGTACACTTTATCATGAATAGTGTAAAATACATAGATTTTATTAAAAATAAAATAAATTTCAAAAGCAAACTAAATACCGTGCAAAAAATTAAAAAGTTTTTCCATATGCTTCCTTCTGCCATACAGAAGTCAGTAGCTGGTTTAATATTAGGTCCTTACATATGAAATTGGCGTTTTGTAAGGGAGGAACATAAAGTCGATTTTTTTAAAATATAATATATTTATTTCATCAAAGTATGAACCATTGCTATCTATGCACTTTTGCTATCTCACAGGAAGTTCATTCATACCTTTACTAAAAAAACCATTCGGACGGGAATCAATAAAATCTTTGAAGGCGCTTTGGACTGCCCCATCAGAGTTGAATTTTTTCCCTTGCAACAAGTTATCCAAATTTCTAAAAAAAATGGTAATCTGTTGGAGCAAGGTCCGGGGAGTACGGTGGATGTCTTAGACATTCCAATTGAAGCTCCTCTAATTATGTAGCCATCTGTAGGCCACTGCTGCTTCGGGACAACGCTAGACCACACACTGGTCTAGCATTATCCTGAAGCAGCGGTGGCCTAGAGCGATTGACCAGCCTCCGTTGTTTAGCAGTTAGCTTTTCCATCATGGTTACTGACGATAGACATCCGCCGTAATCGTCTGACCAGATTTAAGAAAGCTGTAGTGAACACCGTGTACACCGGCACTAGTCCACCAAACGCTCACAAGTAATTTTTTTTGAGTAAATTTTTGCTTGGGGCTGGATTTAGCTGGTTCGCCAGGGTTCAGGCCATTGCGATGAGCGTTGCCGATTATCGTATAGGATCCACTTTTCATCACAGGTAATAATTCGATTTAAAATCCCTTCATTATTGTGCCGGTTGAGTAATGTAACGCAGCAGTCGACGCGCGTTTATTTGTTCGCTGCACTCAATTCATGAGGCACCTTTCAAAATTTTTCACCTTCCCAATTTGCTTCAAGTGGATTAAACCAGTTTTATCACTAACACCGCAGCCTGCAGCTAGCTCGGACGTGGTTTGCGATGGATCCGCTTCCACAATAGCCTTCAATTTTTCATCGTCAACTTTGGTCTCCGGCCGTCCACGGGGCTTGTTTTACAGGTCGAAATTTCCAAAACGAAAACGTTGGAACCAAAAACGCACTGTGTTTTCTTTTGCGACACCGCCGCCATACACATCATTAATCCTTCGAGCCGTTTCTGCAGCACTGGTGCCACGATGGACATCGTACTCGTAAATAACGCGATATTCCAAGTTTTCCATTTTGTAAAATGAGTGACGCAACGAAAAAACCAAATAGAAATTCCTAACCAAAGAGGAGATATTTGAGATCAAAGTGGCCAGTACGACAAAACGCCAATTTCATATGTAAGGACCTAATATTTTCTTTTCTTTCTTTTCACTACTTCTTGACTTGTACAAACCAGGCCCACGCCCCGTACAAATCCGAACCGTCTCCTTTAGGTTCCTACTACGTAACGTGAAATATGTTTCACCTGTCTTCCAATCCGATGGCATGCCCAATGACTCTCCAGAAATGGTTGTACGCCTCCCAATCTCCTTCCTCATTATCTTGTATCCCAAACTTGTCTGGCTTGAGGACGGCAAAGCCAATAAAGCCGAACTGCGTTAAAGCCAAGTCTCGCTGCGACACAATACCCTGGCCTTTCAGGTTGGCCGTAAGGCTGGCTTTGACGTGTCGAGCGCGGACCGTCAGCAGAGATTTCCACGATCTAATAAGGATAAAAGTGGTTTCTAATAATTCTTACAATGCCATTCAACTATAATTGGGTATTTAATTATAATTAATTATTGCTACAGTGTTGTAGCAATAGTATGAACTATGAATGGAAAGCTAATCTGTTTGTGCCTGTACCGGTGGGGAACTTTTTACCACAATCACCTGCATCTCAGAGCAGTCAAGAACTTCTTGACTGCTATATGTTGCATGAAGTATAGGTACCTATGTACAACGTACATGATGGTAGTTATTCTAATTTCGAATATGTATTAAACAGGTGGGCCAAATAGTGACGCCCACAGAAAAACATGTATTTTTCGTACCTACTTAGACCTATCAGAAAATAACCCATGTATGTTCAGCGATTTTTGTTTTCGAGTTATGATTTTTTAAAATTTCTATAGAAGATTTCTGAGGGAGTTAAATTTTTATTTTTATTTAGTGCTTTTTTCCTTTTTTTTTGTGAACATGCTGTATGGAGTGTACTACTTTGCCTAAAATAATTACGATCTTAACACTAACATTAGTTGGAAAATTTTTGGTCGAAGTGGAAAGCTTACGTTAGACAGCGGTAGAAACTTCAAGTTTAGATTAAAAATGTTTAAACTTGTCTACGTCACTTCAGACTAATTTTAAAAACTTTTGGGGTTCCTAAGCTTCCTTTATTAGTCTAAAAATTTGGTACTTTACGGGGCATTATTATGTTCGAAATCGGACGTCAAAGGCGATAAAGCGGAAAATTCTAAACTAACAATTTGATTCTTAAAAATGATTTGTATTTTTGACTAGTGACTAGTGACTTCAAAGTTACGTGAAAGTTATTTGGTTTTTTTTAGTTTTAAACAGTCATTAGGCAAAAAATAACACAATAGCACTTGGTTAATAAAAAGTAGCTGTATCCTATTATCCTTCTGGCAATAAAGTATCAGTTGTAGTAAATACCTACTTATATTCCGAAATTCCCTACTGCAATTTGCCATAAAATTGTCAAAAATAGGCAAAAATCAATTTGTAAATTCAGAAATTTCCGTCTTACCATCTTTTCGATGTCTCACAATAATGCCCCCTAAAGTACCAAATTTTTTGAATAATAAAGGAAGCCTGGAACCCCAAAAGTTTTTAAAATTAGTCGGAAGTCACGTAGACAAGTTTAAGTATTTTTAATCTAAGTTTCAAAAGTCAGTCTCAAAAAAAAATTTGAAGAATTTTACTGGTGAATTTTAAAGAACGCAACACCACAGTAACATGCGATTACTATCCTTCCTTTCTACATCAATTGCGAGATGCTTTTAAAGAAAAACGTCGAAGAAAATCATCGCGAGGAGTATTGTTGCTTCATGACAATGCCACGGTCCACACATCGGGTGTTTCCAAGGCTGCCATTAAGGAATGCGGTTTCGCTCAGCTCTACCATCCACCATATAGGTCGGTTAAGCCCACCAAATTTCATAAAAATCAATGAAACAGATGGGCTGAGAAAATATAGCAGACAGACAGACTGATACACTTTCGCATTTATAATATTAGTATGGATTTGCGATTTCTAGTGAAGATTCTTCGTTGTCATCATTTGACGATCTCCCTGGCGCAGTGGCGAGCGTAGTGGTCTTATTAAGGGAGCTCTCGGGTTCGATTCCCGGCAATTCGATTTAGGAATTTACAATTTCTGAATCGTGGGAGGCTTCGGTCGTGGCTAGTTACCACCCTACTGGCAAAGATTTACCGCCAAACGATTGAGCGTTCCGGTAAGATGCCGTGTAGACCTATGATTTTAATATTACTGCCATACCCCTAACAAGTTAGTCCGCTACCATCTTAGACTGCATCATCACCTACCATCAGGTGAGATCGTAGTGGTAGAACTTTTAGTGGAATTTAAAAAATCTTTGGAGAAGCCTGGGGTAGATCTTGATGCCTACGTGGTACAAGATGATGAACTTGTTGAAGAACAAAATGATGTCCAACCTTTGCACCAAGCTCAATTTTGCTGTAAGAACAGTATTAGTAGAAAGTTATTTTACAAATACCTAGCGATAAACTCCTGTATTATAATATTGTATTGTAATGTAATATTTTGTTAGGAATTAAGAACTCTTTGTTCGATTAATTTTGCTTTATTTTACAAATAACTGAGCATAATGTAACATTTCTGGGTAATAAATATACTATGATAATATCATCAGTAGTTGCGATGATTGAAGATCCACCAGGCAGCTTCACTCTTCATCTCTTGGCCCCACAGTACATGGGCTATTGTATTGTTTAGTTTCGACAATCCACTCTTCCTTCTTTTTTTACCAGTAGAATACCTCTGTCTTTTTGCATTCTATCGCATCTTGTAATCTATGGAGAGAACATTTATAGATGACTTACATACAAAACACATAAATAATATGCCTTTTATCATTGATGTAGAATGTTAGTACCTATACCCTGTTATTAAAAGAAAACACTGACATTATTCTAAGTTCATTGCCAGTTGTTTTTTTTTTTCTTGCGACTAGACAAATTTCCACTTCTAAGTAGAGTTACATGTACGAACTAACTACTAATTGTGGCCATGTAAAGTTAACCCGTGAATATTTTACTGAAGCAGGAGAAAGCTGTCCGGAATTGAAAATGATATAAAGCTTAGGTACTTACTTTGCTATGAGTGCGAGAAGGTTTTCTTTCTCCACATTAGTGAAGTTGGGAGATCTTTTTTTCTTTTCTCTATCCATTTTATAAATAATTGTAAGAATAATTACAAATAAAAACAGAAGTACGTTGGATTTTTAATGATTTCGAAAATTTCCGAAATAAAAACTCCGTTTGGCAAAGTTCTGACGCTTCTGATACAAAAATAAGACGTACGTTCCATTTCTCTATCGCGATTACTTAAAATCAAACGCACATCAGAGTTTTATGAGATAAAAGCCTGAAATATTTGAAATTCATAATTTTCTAAATTAAATTCTTTAAAAATTATTTTTTTGTATAGGTAATATTAAATAATAAAATTTAACAAGAATAGAAATAAATATTATTTTCGGTTATTAACGGTTTTTGTACGTGTAACGAAACACAAAGGGAATACTTAGAGTCAATTTGACATATATTATTTACCTAACTAATTACAATTAGAGAAATTCAATTTTTATTGTGTGAAACATAAAAACCTTAGCTGATTTTGGCTTGAATGCCTAATTCAGAAACCGGCCCTAAGTGACTATTATTTATTCTCAAAATTGAAAACCGACTTACGAGGATTTTTTTTACACTGCTGATGAGGTGAAGCCAACAGTTTTGAGGGCAAAAATTCAGGCTTTTTTTTATAAGGGTATAGAGAAGGAAGTAAAGCGCTGTGAATAGCGTATTGAAATAAAGGGAGATTATATCAGAGAATTATAATAGTGGTTTGAAATTTACCCTTCATTTTATAGTTCAGGCCGGAAGCTTTTGGGCCTTACTACGTACATGGGGTATTTTCCGATAGGTCTAGGGCACGAGGAATTAAATTTTTTTCTTTGGACGTGGGCCAACCTGTATAGTAAAATGCGAAAGTGTGTCTGTCTGTCTGCTACGCTTTCCCTGCCCATATTTTCAACCAATTCTGATGAAATTTGGTACAGAGATAGGTTGCATCCCGGGGACATATTTATCCGGGAATATTAACCTGTTCCCGCGGGAATAAAAATCAATGATTCTATACGCTTCATCAATGAAGTCGCGAGCATCATTCAGTTGTGTATTGAGCAGCTAGGTTGATATTATACTTAATTATAATTAACTAAATTATAATAATAATGTACCTTACGTAATAGTAATAATTATGTATGTCATATTTCAAATGTCATCGATGTAGAATTTTAGTAGGTACCATGATATGTAAATTGTCATTGACGTATTGTATCATTAACTTACTATTAGTATACCTGTCACCGTAAGATTGTAAAAACCGTTAGATTATAATCTAACTCGCGAAATTGTAAACTGTCGAAAGATTGTGAACCGTTCTGTTCAATGTTGTGAGTGTTAATTTTTGAAATATCCATTGTATTTACGTTTTCTTGTCTGTTTCTTGTAAGTTAGGTTAGGGTTCGACATAAACAATCAGGTAGTGCCATCGGGTTAATATACCTAACAGATTACAATCTACCGAAAAATAACGCGTTAAATTGTAATCTTTCGACAGTTTGCAATTTCGCGAGTCAGATTATAATCTACCGGTTTTTACAATCTTACGGTGACATACCTATCTATATCGTCGTCGATAATAATAGATAAGTATTCATTTTAAAATCAAATAAATTTAAAGTATAAACACAGCTACGCACATGCTGCCTGGCTTCAGATCATTCTCGAACCACGAGACAGTGTGTAGTAAGGTAGACAGATATCGCCTGTATGCCGTGTATGTAGAGTTGGAGCGACGGGAGCTGACCAACACTCGCAGTATGGAGGGAATCGCGAACACTGCGACTAGGCCCAGAAGCATCGATTGCGTCATTTGGAAGCAATTGTACCAGTAAAAGCGTCGCGCCCTGCAAATATGATAATTATAAAGAATGAATTAAAATCCGCATATTTTAACCATTACAAGTTAGCCCTTGACTGTGATCTCACGTGATGGGAAGTGATGATGCAGTCTAATATGGTAGCGGGCTAACCTCTTAGGGGCATGACAGTTACTTATATTAAACACATGTCCCATACACCTATTCGGTTTTTTCACGGCATCTTGCCGAAACGCTACATCGCTTGATGACTCGTATACCAAGTATAGTTACATCGTATAGTTGCCGGTACGGTGGTAACTAGTCATGGCCGAATCCTCCCACCAGGCCAGAGCAGGGAAAATTCAGAAATTATAAATTCCCAAATTGACCCTGCTGGGGATCGTTTCCTTTGACCTCCGCACGT
Organism: Erebia palarica; assembly: GCA_964035005.1. Taxonomy (NCBI): domain Eukaryota; kingdom Metazoa; phylum Arthropoda; class Insecta; order Lepidoptera; family Nymphalidae; genus Erebia; species Erebia palarica. Next base: position 29,480,433 of record OZ035987.1, on the reverse strand, counting down.
TAAGACAACGGCGCTCAACACTGCGCCACGGAAGTCGTCTATGGCCACCTTTTGCAGAAGAGACTCGTGCTCCGTAATGGCAAGCCGATGGCGAAAGCCAATGGCGGAGCACTGTGTTGTGTTGTGTAATAATAAGTGTTGTGGTGATGATGATGATTCCAAATTATAAATGATTTACAAATCCTTAATGTCAATCAATTACAAAAATCTTTGCCGAAGTGTTAAAAAAATCATAAGGTAATCGTAACAAGCACGAAGCCGGACCTCTTGCTAATATAACAACTCCAATCCAGCAAACATATTTAATAATACCTATGTTTTGCTTATTATGAACGAAAACATTTTTTATTACGTCCATGCGGCGTATATTAAACTCGTATAAGTTATCAAGTTTATTTTTTTCCCTTAATAACCTTCAGATTAGAATACCTAGCAAGCGTGATTATAATATTATGTCATGTTTGACCCGTTCCGGGCTCGCAGTTCGCACGTGTGGGCTTTTCTTATGTACCTTTATTATTATTATTATTAAATACTTTATCGTATAAAGAAAAACCTTATCTTACACCTTGTGTGTGTTGTGGCCTTTACTAAATTTTTTATCTGACAATTTTATAAAAATAAATAATTGTTGTACATTATCTATAAAATTGATTGTACCTAATTATTATGCTGTCAGTTTAGTCTAGGCAATAAAGCTAGTGGACCCCAACAATAATTCCTCAGGCGAAGAAACTTTACAGTATGATAAAGTATCATAAGTTAAACGTATTCTAATATACCTATCCAAAATAATTTGAAAGGAAGTTAGATACTTTTATGGTATATCCAATTATTATTGTTAAAGCAGGAAGGTAGGTACATTATCGCGTAAACACAGGTTAGGTTTGATAATAAAATCGGTTTAAATATCGATGTTCTGCATGTATAAATCTTTTGATATTTCGGTTTTCAGTGTAAAATATTACATTCTATTATTTTAAAAAGAAATCGAGAAATTATTCGGTCAACAATATTAAGCTTTAGGTATAAATAACTAACCTCCGCATGTTTTTTTTTTAAATATTTTTGCATATGTTTTGGTTCATACCATACTACAACCCTGCCAAGTTTCATTGACTGAGGATTTAATGCGTGGATCTCCATACAAAAAATTGCCTCGTTTCCTAGACTAGTTTTCAACGGTTGAGATCGGTCCGCCCGCCATGTCCGAGTCTGAACATCAGATTGGCTAAGATTAGAGGAATTAACTTGAGTTTCCAATTCGACGGAATTATGGAGTAGAATCGTCCAACACCTTCAGCCTCAGTCAGAGTGCTGAAAGTACTAAACGGATTTGAATTCAAATTATCGCGAGACCAGACAAAAAAAACGTTTTGGACTATGGGCTCTGTATCGGTGATAAAGTTTCCACCAGTTAAGATTTCCGAAGTCCAGATACCGTTTAATAATAATAATTATAAGTAAGTATAGGTGGATTTTTTTTTACAGTGTTTCCGTTGCGTTTTACTATCTTTCGAGGTATCCTTATCACGTTTATATAAAAAATGAATTAGGTATTATTTAGTTAGTTCACTAAGTAGGTACTTACTGATTGTATTGTTTTTCATCGTACCATTCTGGTATTCTCATTTCTAGATCTTCGGGTTTCTTGCTGTCGGATGGTCGGTGGAATGCTTCTTCGCTGAGAAGATTCTCAATGACCTCGTCCACTGAAATGAAACCAACTTGAACTTTAAACCTTTTTTTAAAAGCGTTTTGATTCCCGCGGGAAATCCTTAATTTTCCAGCATAAAAATTAGCCAATGTCCTTCCCCGGGATACCACCTATCCATGTACCAAACTTCATTAAAATCGGTCGAAAAGATGGCCGGTGAAAGCACACAACACAATTTTATGTCCATATACCTAATATTTTTATTTCTTTGTGTACAATTAAGTACTTATATTTCACTTTACTTATAAAAATACTAGATGATGCCCACGACTTCGTCCGCGTGAATGAGGTTCTTTTTATTCCCGCGGGAACTCCTTAATTTTCCGGGATAAAAAGTATGCCTATGTCCTTCCCCGGGATGTAAACTACCCATATATGGATCATTATCCAAACTAATATTATAAATGCGAAAGTGTGTCTGTCTGTCTATTATGCTTTCACCGCCAATCTTTTCGATCGATTTGTACAAAATTTGGTACAGAGTTAAGTTGCATCCCGGGTAAGGACATAGGCTAAGGTAGGTATGGCTTTTTATCCCGGGAAATTAATGAGTTCCCGCAGGAACTAAAGTGCGAGCATCATCTAGTATTTTATAACAAGGTTTGGCTTGTTTTTGTGATTACAATCTACCGCAAAATAATGCGTTAAATTGTAATCAAAATAATTATTTAATAATTTTTTGGAAGTCGGTTTTTTGGAAATAATTTTTATTGTATAAGTTCCGATAATCGGCCCGATAATTTCGCCGTTCCTTGTATCACTCGATTTTGTGTCCGAACCTTTCATTTTCCACCGACAATCGGATCGGGCGAAATGCACAGATGTTATGTGTAGACTTCCAAGTCGGTTTTTGAAAGAATTTTAGTTTTTAACTTCTTCGTGTCAGGATTGAGGATTTGGAGTCAGATTTTTTATGGGACCACATCGAGAGCTTCCTCTTAGGACTGAAAATTTTGTTTTTTTCCAATCGGTTCAGAAAACACCGAGATATACACCCACGTACATTAAAAAAAAAAAAATACGCGCCGAATTGAGAACCTCCTTCTTTTATGGAAGTCGGCTAAAAAGTCTGACTGGGGCGGTGGCCATCAATAAAAGGGAGAGAGTTTAAAATAACATGTAGATTGTAGACCCTATTATTAGTGCCTTGGTATATTGCATCCACGGCCATCCGTTCGTATATTATGTTTATTACTTGCCAATGTCAATGAACTCTATATAACTAGACCCAGAGTAGATCCAGTATCTCGTATTCTGCCACAGTGTAGCGTATGCAAATACTTATATTTTATAATGTCTACCATTAATTGAATAATGCAGATAATTTTTTTACTTTACATTTTAGAACATCATCCAATAAAGTTCTTGTATTATTCTTATAGTATTGATTAGTGAATAAATTAATTGGGTTTTAGTTTATCAAACTAGTACACCAAAAAAAAGTCATAAAAAAGACCTAGAACATAAAAGTCGGTAGGTTTTACAATTGGCGGCCAGCTATCGCTTTGAAGCGATCTCTACTATAGTCTACCAAGTCATACAAAGGATTATATTATATATTATGTCCTGCAGTTTTACACCAGCATGCCATGCGAGATCCATGGCGTCAATTGCACCATCAAATTAATTACTTGCCCGTAAGTAGGCTACTTTTTCACATAGATATCTATTCTCTTTGTAAAATCATCTAGTTTTGTGGAGTGAAACTTTAGCCGCGTTGAGCACTTTTTGGCAGGGGGGTAAACTTGTGGATTTGCGTCACCGACATGCTCCGCGCCGACATTGCCGCGTTGTTACGATGACAAAGGTCTTAAATAAAAATATACTACATTCGTTAATTCCTTACTTTAAGGTTTTTTTTAATTAAAAAATAATTAAATATTCGTTTTCACTTCTATCGGCAGTCAAAATTCAAGTCAAATTCATCAAAATTGGTTAAACTGACGAGCCGTGAAAGCGTAACAAACAAACTCACATTCGCAAAAGAATATTTGTACCTACCTAAGTTATAAAGAACTTTAACCTTTGTAAAATATAATTTATTTATTTATTAAAAACAATACAATAGAACTTAAAGGTAGCCTTATAATACTTAATATACCTAGGTACTTTATACCTACATAGTTTGTAAAATATACATACATATATTTAACACGAGTTTAAATGGTTTAAAATTAAAATTTATATAGGAATAGGCGACACTGTAGTAGAAAAACCAACGACAGAAATAATAACAAGTGAAAGTAGTTTTAAGAACATTAAGCTAAAAATTGGCGACCACTTTTACCACATGTTCAGCTATGTGCCTATACACATTCTACATAATAGAGTCAAAAATAAACAAAGTCAATACAATTTCAACTGGGTCGGCTATATGAAACTCACCTGTTAAATCCATTGCAAATCTGCTTTAAAACCACGCTCTCTTATTTATGGTGTGTGGAAACTTTACTATATAGAGCGTAGATAGACAAAATATGTAGAGTCTGTGAGAGAAAATCGGAAATCGGTATTTTAGTATTCCACATTCCTAGCGCACGAAGTCGTGCGCCGACCGATTTATGCCACGGTTCGCAAACGACTGTTTTCACTGGCGTACGGCGCAGGCTGTTGCCGTATTTTCCGCTACAACCACAGAATACCAAGCTAATTGACTCTATAACAGACTAAAAAAGTCAATGCCAATGCCATCTATTGGTGACATCGAAACATTATACACCTACCTTTAATAAAATGGTATAATCTACGTAATCCCAAATATTAAAGCACAGTAAACAGATACAAACAGTAGTGAAACTACCTAGAAACGTTCGAAACAGCTCACTCACACAAACATGCGCATCAATGAGACTTCTAAGCAGTCGTCGCGAGGCCGTCAGTAGTGAGTGCCGCGTCATGACGAGTGGTCACGTTTATGTCTATTTCCGCGATCTTTTTAAAAATGCCAGGAGTGTATTGCGTTATACGGCTGTTTGAACTCTGCTGAACTATCGTTTTTTAAATTCGTTGAAAATCGATATTTGGGGCTCCCTGGGGTCACAAAACAGGAAACTGGTACCACAATTTCAAAAAGTCAGCGCCATTTTGAAATTCTTTGTTATTGAACCGATTTCGTTCAAAATCGATATCTGAGGATCCCTAGGATCACAAAACAGGCAACTGTTACCAAAATTTTTAAAAATCTGCGCCATTTTGAATTTCTTTGTTATTGAACCGATTTTGTTCAAAATCGATATCTGACGATCCTTAGGATCACAAAACAGGAAACTGGTACCAAAATTTTAAAAAGTCAGCGCCATTTTGAAATTCTTTGATATTGAACCGATTTCGTTCAAAATCGATATCTGACGATCCCTAGGATCACAAAACAGGAAACCGGTACCAAAATTTAAAAAAGTCAGCGCCATTTTGAAATTCTTTGTTTTTGAACCGATTTCGTTCAAAATCGATATCTGACGATCCCTAGGATCACAAAACAGGAAACCGGTACCAAAATTTAAAAAAGTCAGCGCCATTTTGAAATTCTTTGTTTTTGAACCGATTTCGTTCAAAATCGATATCTGACGATCCCTAGTATCACAAAACAAGAAAACCGGTACCAAAATTTAAAAAAGTCAGTGCCATTTTGAAATTATTTGTTATTGAACCGATTTCGTTCAAAATCGATATCTGACGATCCCTGGGAGCACAAAACAGGAAACCGGTACCAAAATTTAAAAAAGTCAGCGCCATTTTGAAATTCTTTGTTTTTGAACTAATTTCGTTCAAAATCGTTATCTGACGATCCCTAGGATCACAAAACAGGAAACCGGTACCAAAATTTTAAAAAATCAGCGCCATTTTGAAATTCTTTGTTTTTGAACCGATTTCGTTCAAAATCGATATCTGACGATCCCTAGGATCACAAAACAGGAAACTGTTACCAACATTTTATTAAATCAGCGCCATTTTGAAATTCATAAATTGATTTAATTAGGGAATTACAGACCGCTTTAAATAGTCACAATGTTTACATACGAAGTTTTAAAAAAAACTTAGAACTTCAGATAACTTCAAGTTAATTATTCACTCAGACCGTACATCACAAACAGAACACCAAGGCAGATATAATGCTCCAAAAGTAAATCTATCTACCAGTCTATCTATCTACCCGTGCGAAGCCGATATATATTGGGGCGGGTCAGCTATCAAAACTGCTGGACCGATTTTAATAAATCTTTCACTTTTAGAATACTTAATTATCCAGAAGAACCTAGCTACCTATTTATTATCCCGATATCCTCACGGGATCAAGATCTACGCGAGTGGTTAGTTATAATTTTCTATCTGTTTTAAATGCGCAATTCTGAAATAACAGCTATAGAAATGAAAATTTATATTGATTACTAAAAATTCTTCTTACATTACAAGTATTAATTTTAATTAATTTACATTTAAGTAAAGATAGACCATAATATGAAAAAACCTGTAATTTGTTCACTTTGTATGTTTCACGATAAAATTACAAATCTAAATTGCACCCGTACGAAACCGGGGCGGACCGCTAGTCAAGAATAAATGTATTTTTTATGCAATGTTTTTTTAATTACTAGGTATCACACGCATTTTTGGGGTTGAAACGCGGTACGCTTCAACCCGAAAATGCATGACAAACATCCGAAAACAGAGCTCATGAGCCCTGCCCGCGCGCCACCTGCGGCGCCTACCGTGCGCCCAGCCGCGGATCGCGTACACTCCCGCCAAAACATGTAAAAGGTTACGCCATAATGATAAGTTAGTGACCTACAAAAAAAACAGAGATCTACAAGTTATTGTGTGTCAATATTAAACTGTTTTCCCTATTTTAAACTATCAAGATTAACCGAAGCCATTAGATACTTATTTAATTTGTATTCGTAAACTAGCTATTTCAATTCGATTAATTGATCACTACAGAACATAGAATGTTTTAATTAACAAAAACAAAATTAAACCATAAAACATTAAAAGTGACAACCCTATTGCTTCAATGGAGCGTAGGTAAATAATTTATCAACTTGGCTTAGTTTCCATACTGGTTGTATCTGCTTACTGTGATTAAAGGTTGGATTTTTGGTCCGTACACAAAGTAAATTATCTATACTGGTCAAGTACGTGTACCTACGGTGTAATAAGCAAAGGTAATAAGTACACGTATAGGGTAGGTTAAACCTTTTTGGTCTTGCTATTAATATACCAAAATCTGATCAAGTGCGAGTCGATTTTCGATGTAGATATTAGAGTTTTGGACATAGTTTCAGTTTGTGAGATGGCCCCTATAATTATAACTAACTATAATTTATGCCCATGCCTAAGTACCGCAAACAAATTATTATTTATGCAATTTGCAATTTTTCAGATTATACAACATAATTACCTACCACTTATAAACCTATTACACTGCACTTTTCACAGGGACCCTTACACTTGAATCAGTGTAGTGTAATAATATTTAGGGAGAAAGGGTCCCTAATTTGATCCTTATTGCTGTGTAATAAGCGACGCTCTAAGTAGCGGCCACGCCCACGCTTACCACAGGGCCCTGTGGAAAGTGCAGTGCAATAGGCCTATTAGTAAGTAGTTTAGGAATTGCGGGCTAAGTAGAAAATTCAACTCGTAAAAGTACTTATTCTCGAAGTTCCTCATAATTTTCGCAAAGGTGAGTGTGAGTAAAGTTTGCCAAGCCGTAATTGGCCAGCGTGGTAGACTATGGCTAAACCCTTCTCATTCTGAGAGGACTCGTGCTCAGTAGTGAACCGGTACTTACTGTTTCTTTGAGATGTTGATGATGAACAACATTATTTAAGTTTTCAACCATATCTTTAAAGTTTCCGCGAAACCGCGAATTAAAGGCATCTATCTGCACGGAGACCACCGCGACTGTATGCGGATAGTATCATTTCATAGTTATCTTAAGATGAAACACCCGTCTGCGTAAACAATGTTAATGTATGTCCTGTGAATGTTGACAATTTATGAAAATATTTTACTATACCTTTGTAGTTTGAAATTTGAACATAACATGTTCACATTAACTGCAACATAAAGATGCAACTCTTCAATAAATCGATGTATATAGGTTGTATATCACTTTTTTAATGTTGAAATAAAGTAATAAAATTATCATAAAATTATGTGATCTTTAAAATAACCGGATTTTAAAAAGGTAAAATTTTACTGATCTTCAATTAATTAAGTAATTACCGATAATTTTATCGGGTCCGATTTCTAATGCACGCAAAACGTCAGTGAACCCAATTTGAATAGCAGCGATACCAACGAAAGAGTTGAGATTGTTGTCAAATATACTTTTATCTGGAGATGTAATTACGTGCACAATGTCAGACACCTTGGGGATCCAAGACTCGCCGACACCTGTTAGTATACATTAAAGACAAATTAATGATAGATGGATTGCCAAGCAAACAAAAGCAACCAGTGGCTTCAGTAAAAATATATATTAAGGCCTACAGTAAATTCAGAAGACGTCGAACGTCGACAACGATAAATATCATTAAGTAACGATAAATAACGATAAGTATCGTTTGTCGATATTTCGATCCAGTTGCATGGACCGTGGTCACGACGGGAATGTTATTAAACCGCGCTAAGAAGGCGCAGAATCTGACGAAGGTTTTGAATTGACTGATGCCCACTAAGAGTTGCTCACTAGGGCCAGCAAGAGAAGAGTATTAGCAGCTGTGGCCTACTCCGTGATTCTCTACGAGTCCCAATTTTCGAGGATGCTATGAAGGTTGAACAATACTGAAAAAAGCTAGTAAATATAAAATAGTATTTTATAGTTTAAAGCTAGTAGTAGTCAAAATAGTTTTTTTTTAAGAACCTTAAATTTAGTACTGTTGGCATTTATAAAAGTAGAAACAAGTTGTTTGATTTGTATGCCGAAAAGCAATATAATTAATGATTAAATGAGCTTACCTGTAAGTGAAATTCAATGATAATTATACGAAGTGCCTTGTCCGAAGAGATTAGCTGAAATAAAATGTTTTTTATATTGTAGTAACACTTGTCACAACCACAAACACTGTCTTTGGAGTTTTTTTTTGGTGGGTATACTCACGTATACTGTATCACCTACATTTGTTTGTGGGTACTTAACTGTCTGATCTCATTTAATTTAGAGCTAAGCGTATTTTCGGAACAACATTAGGGGTTTTCCAGGGTGGGAGGGAGCTAATCTCTTCGGAAAAGGCACTTCATATAATTATGATTGAATTTCACTTAAAGGTAAGCTCATTTAATCATTAATTATACTCGTGCCTTGTCCTCTTAGATTAGCTGAAATAAAATGTTTTTTATATTGTAGACTTTTAGAGCATGTTTCACATCAAGTTTTGTTCACATTACATTCTGTAATTGAATTAATAATATAAAAACAAAATATAACTTAATATTATTAATTTATAATTAATGTTACATTTTGAGTAACACTCATAAATCAAAATACAAATCTGAATATGTTAATCAATTGTTTCAGATTAAGTTTTAGGATTAATTCGATTCTTCAAACATAATTAGGATTAGGTACATTAATTTAATACACAACTTAATTACTTATTCTATAATTGCTCTGGCTATAGAAGTATTACCCTGATTACAAATATTTTAATTATAATATTTCCAAAAGGTATTAGAGCCATGACTCCAGCCAGCAGTTTTGTGAATAAGATCTATACTGATACCTGAACTATAGGCTTTTGAAGTTGCTGCGTGTCTGGTGATGTGAGCAGAAAATATGGAGACATCTATGCCGCTATCATTTAGCGTGTTTTTAACCCAGTGACTTAATGTTTGGGTTGAAACTGGTTTAAAAGGTTTCTTGTAAGTAATAAATAAATAGTCTTGGGTACGTTGTGCACTAGTTACACTTGAATAAACCATAAGTGCCTGTGCTGGACATACAGCTGGTTTCTCAGGAAAGAAAGGTAGAGAACGGGTTGATTTGAGCCAGGTCTAGATGTTTTGATCAAATCGGGAATCTTTATGATTATTTGTGAAGACAATACTTCTACATTATTAACTAGAATTTTCGATAATGTTTGAATTCTGTGTGATGTTACTAGAGCTAACAAGGTAACACATTTCATTTCACAAGGCAAACAGGGAAAGTCGACCGGCATATTTTACCTTGTTTAATCGCGACGTGGGGTCCTGTACTGCAGCTGCTGTTGCTGCGACCTTCTCGATGAGTAATCGGGCTTCCGCGCTGGAGCAGGCGGCTCGTTTCTACCGGCTGCCTGAGCGCCGGTGGAGCCTTGTAGTTTAAACCTTTTGAAGTTGATGGTTGAGGTTGTGTTGTCTTCCTTACTGCTAATCTGTCTTGAACCTCTATTATATCAACTTTTGATCTTGAAACCGCCTTTGCTTTTTTATAGTATCCGCTACGTTTTCACCAAAGATGTATTTATCAATTTTTGTATGAACAAGATGGTCGTTCACCTCTTTTTTGAGGCACGATGAGAGGAAAATATATCTCCTTCTAATAGAATCAGAGTATTGTATATACAGAGCATATGAACGCATTCCATTATTTGCTTTGTTAAATTGCTATCTCCATTATTGTTTTGTAGAGGATCGGTGCGACCCGAGCCTCAGCGAGGGAGTGAAATAAAAACACTTGTTGATTTTGCGGAAGCGGAGATGTGTTCGCTTCGGAGTCTCGGTGTGAACTGTGAAGTGCGTAACTCGACCGGGGGAGGCCGGTATTTATTGTATTTTGAAGCGTACACATGTCGCTGTATTTATTAATGAGCTCGTAAAATCACGTTTACCAATAGGACGCTTTTACAAATTGCGTAATAATTATAATTATTGTACTTATCTTATTATATATAATATATAAACTTAGTACTAAAGGTAAGTATAACAATGAATTATTAATCGTTTACATGAATTCTTACATTAATATTTACAAATAATTTCCCAAGTTCAGCTATAACGTTTAACAATCAGATTATACGTGATAACTAGGTAGGTACTTATTATTGTTTGAGATGCGAATTATGTGTTGTACATTAAAGTTATTAATTTTTAAGGATAAACAATAAAACAATATAATCTACAGTATCTAATAATTGTAATAATTTCGAAATATAATACAGTTAGCAGTACAGACTTATAGTATGTAATATAAAGTTAAATTATATTACTAAATGTCTTAATAATGGTCCTACTGTGTATTTAATCATTAGGTAGATAATTACAGAATATTTACTATTTTAATCAAGTATTCGTATCCGAAATGACTTGTCTATTTATTTATGTACCCGAGACAATATCTCACAAAAACGTAGTTACACATAAATGGCTATACTATTGGTAAATTAGGTAAGTATAAAAGTATATGGTTTTGATCGATTTGCAGGTATCAAATGATTATAAAACACTAAACATTAGGCTCTATCATCTATGTAGGTAAATTATTTACATAAGATAATCTAATCATATTGGTAGAAGATTCAGGACCCGAAACAATCTTCAACAGTTTATTTGCGTGTCTACGACACGAGCGAGGCAAGAAATTGCCGAAGCGATCTGTTTTTGCCTCGCCTCTATGCCTTTATTTCGTTTTAGTACGAGTTCTGGCAAGGCGGCCTTAATTTCTATGTTGAGTAACGGGGCGGCAACGCGATCGCTATTGGCAGGAACCATATGTTTCTTATATAAATCTTTTCGTACTTTGTCGAGACCGTTCGTAGCAATGTGGTTTATTCGGTCGGCCAACTCCTTGCGAATTTCCGGCCCGTATCGTGAAGCGGGTGTTGGATCTTCCCCCAAAATCTCAATAATCTCATCCAGTCAGACGTTTTTATCTCCGGTGGAAACCTCGGTAGGTATCTCTGGTGGCGGTATGTCTGCCAGTGCCTCATTTCTTATTTCCGACGAGATGACTTCCACCTCCTCGGAAGGGCTGGGTGGCCTGGAGTATATCATGAATTCCTCGCCTGAAAGCGGATATTTTGATTATAATATCATTGAATGGAAATGACAATAAAAGTTTTATGATGCAATTCCTGTGAATTGGTCGTACTTTATTTATTTTAAGTACAGTGAAAGACTCCGTTGAGTAATTCGATGTACATAATTAAATAATATAAAGCCTTCGATAATTTCTCGTTAGGGTGAAACATTTAACAAGGTGAAGAGCTCCGTTGAGCAATTCGAGGATGTTGTAGGTTACTTTTAAGTATACTTAATTAAACTTACCTGCATCGTTTTACAAGTCCAGTGGTTCTGATGATGAAGAGGAACTTGTAGATTCTTCACATCTACGTACCCATTGTAATTTTCCTTCTAACTTTCTTAATTTTTTGCTTAAATATTTGCTTAAATCATTGTCGTTATTCTTTCTTTTAGGCATCTTAATTTTAAATAATTGAATATTATTATATATATTATTGATGTTATTAGTCTAAGTCTGTAGATTCGGGATCCTTTCCAGACCTTATGAAGTGTAGTAAATTGATTCCATTTTTTAAATGGGGTAGCAAAAGCGATCCAAATAATTACAGACCGATTTCAATTTTGCCAACATTCAGCAAGATATTTGAAAAAATTATGCTCAACCAATTGCTTCAGCACTTTAATTCAAATAAACTTCTTCACTCTGAGCAGTATGGCTTTACTAAAGGTCGATCAACAATTGATGCGGGCGCAATGATTTTTTCCCCCGAAAAATAAAGTATATTCAACAGAAAGCTTTATAGACAAAGAGATAGCAGCACTTTTGGTAACTATCAGAGGAAGGCTGGTTTAGTATTAGGTGGGTGGTAGGGTTCTCCACTGATAACGAATGTGAGGGTCTGCCCACATGCTGATGGGCCTTTCACTAGATAAGGCAGCTCAAAGATATGTTACGGTTACCAAAAATACAGTATTAAAGTATGTACCTATGTAAACAGTATAAGTAAAACTGGCGCTATTCATCGGGCCGTTCACTAGATATCACCTCTTAAAGACGTGATAAACTTACAAACTTTAAATAATTATTAGCAATTATTTGATCGTCACGTTGATTGCTAATAAATATTATTAAGGCGTAAGAATAGGAAAGCAATAATTATTTTTATGAAAAGTGCAGCTATCTCCTATATAATAATATTATATAAACCCGAAGAGAAATCTTAATAAGTACTTTTCGATAGCTGCGGCGAACACAGGTATTCTCATGAGCTGTGCTCCCATACCAGCTCATTGGGTGCCCAATCCACTGTATACGAAGCACAGTGGTCGAGTAACATCGTCATAGTAATTTGCCTTTTCGCATAGACTGACAGTTTCATTCTTCTCATTTGTATCTTCAATTTATGAAAAGTAAATTTAAAATTATGTTGCACACAAATTGAATGATGTAGTGGACAACTTATTATCTCATTCATCTGTTTATTCTCACCGAGAAGTATAAAGCCTTTGCCTAAATGACCGCCTATTCTGGCTTTATGAATATTATGGAGTAAGTGCTATTTCCTCGGCATCAACGGGACAAGATTTTAAATCGTTGAGTATTTTTACTACTGACGATTCCTCTCTGCCTGATATGATTACCCTTAAGACTGAGTAAAATAGAGTAGATTCAGCTTCGCTTCCCTCCCACAACATCTCACGTTGTTTTACAATCAGACAGAAAAGTATGCGAAACTTCAGGAAGTATTTTTTAACCTGACTGGGTCAAAGAGTGTATCTCTTCTGTTAAGCTACTTCAATATCTGCTTTATCGGCTTCCGGAACAGCTGTAAGAAGAATTGCTTTTATAACACGACTTTCTTAACTTTACTTATTATTTTAAGCTTTTTTTATTTAACTTGAATCACAACCTGAACCAAAAGCTTCTACGTATTAAACAGCTTGTGGCGGTGTGGGTTTATCTGAGTTTCTTTATAAAAATCACATATAAAGTTGGCCATGTTTTCAGGATCCCGATAGAAACCATATCTTGGTCCGTTCGTTTCGTCATGCAGAAGAGATGTAAATCCACATTTTACATGTACGACGTCAGCGTAAATTCTGCAACAATATACATAATAATTAGAATTTCTGCAATGGTATGCTACACAATTGGCACTTAGCCATCTATCAATATATTGCTAAATAATAGCTATATAAAACTCAATTGCTGTTCGTTTGTCTCGCTAAAACTCGCGAACGGTTAGGCCGATTTACGGTTTTGAAATGTTTGTCGTAGTCCAGGGAGGGTTTAAACGGTGAGAAAATATGGAAAAATTGCGAGGAAGATAGAGCAGGACAACGTCTGCCGGGGCCACTAGTAATGTAATAAAAGTTGTTGGTAAATTAATAGGATTGTTTGTGCGCACATATTTTACCATTTTCTCACGCACAGCATTAATATATTGACGGGGGTTTTTCGTTCGTTATTTTTCACACTAATTGTTGTTGTAAATTACCTTAGAGCATCTTTAGCTTTTTGAAGGAATAGGACGTTGATATCTTCAGACTTGGCAACCCACCTTGGATTCTAAAAAAAACTAAATAATTATTCGGATAAATACATATAAGTAAAATATTATTTATTATATCATACTCAAATAAACATTTGATCTGATTATTTACTGAATCAAGTGAATTTTATATCATAAACAATCACCACATCAAGTTTGCTTCGTACCTTCCGTAATGCATAGAGGATGCAGTCAAAGACTCGACTCTCCGACGATGGCAAGGTAAGCCTGTTCCATAGCTCCGGTGGAACAGGCCTCGTCGATGGACATCGAAGGACCTTTGGCATTCAACCACTAAGAGATGCGGTTGGCAAACATTGATTTACTGCATTGATACATGGCGAAAACTTGAAGGAGACTTGCCCCATATCGGGAAGAGTAATTTGGACGTGTTCAACAATGGATTAAAGCTTTTAAAGAAGAAGAAGATAGATTTTTTGAATAATAATTAATATCATGCCTGTCGCCAAATTATTTATTTCACGACTATACCATTACTCTGTATGCTGTTATTCTTCGGTTTTTAGGTTTCCGTTTTCAACAAGGAACCCTTGTAGTTTCCCCATGTCCGTTTGTCTGTCTGTCTTTCTGTCTGTCTTAGCGCAGATGATCTTAGGACTAGAAAGCTGTAATTTGGCATTGATGACATAAAATTTTGAAAAAAAAAAAAATTTTTAGGGTACTGCACGTACGACGTAAATTAGGCCGGTGCGGGTGTGGGAAGGACCATTTTTCGATTCAGGGCTCCGTTTTGCAAAACATTAAGCTTTAAAGTGCTAATTGTTGTTAAAATCAATTAGTGAGTATTCCCCCTTATGTATAAGTAGGTAAGTATTTATTTATACACCTCTGTCAGCTAAACGGTTGTTTTTGGATAGGTACTTGAAACAATAAAAAATGACAGTAGTAAGTTAAAAGGAAAACTATCACAGCTAAGTATGTTTTACAAGTTAACGAGTAGGTATTAGTCCACCAACAAAATGTAGGTATATTGTGTATTGTGACGGGCAACTACAGAACCCTAAACTGCGCGTGGCCCAACACGTATTTGACCGGTTTTTATACATGTCCATGTACCCTGCAATACCAAACCCTGTTCTGGAACCTGCTACATAGAAACAAGCTTTTTCACTTTCAGGGCAACAGCTTCCCCCATAAATTCCAACTTTCTTCCCTGAAAGTTGCTCCAGACATACACCTGAGCAGAACAATAGTAGTTTGTGATATAATAGATGATCAAACGAACTTCTCGAAGTGAAGTTCGATCATTATTATATGAGTCGCTTCATTCGAAGATATTATTTATTTACTTTGTAGTTGCTTCAACTTGCTGGCAACCTTCGCACGATTTCAGAGAGAATTCGCTACCCACTTTTTTAAAACTAATTTTTAATATACCCGCAGTAGGTACGGCCTTTCCGCCATTATTCATTCTTTCAGAGATTTGTCACGAACAAAACTTCCAGGGTTCAATCACTGAATTTTTTTTTTTTCTTTTTTTTTTTTCTGTGATCTTGTGATGGGAGTGGAGGGTTCTTATATCTTCGAATGAAGCGACTCATATAATAATGATCGAACTTCACTTCGAGAAGTTCGTTTGATCATCTATTATATTTCGTCGCTTCATTCTTCAGATATTATTTATTTACTTTGTAGAATTTCAGAGAAACAAGTTTTGTTCGGGAATGCATATTTTAATTAAGTCTGAAATGACAATAATTAAAATGAAACTAACATAATAAGTAATATCATAGTAATAATCATAATAAGTAATTCTGATTAGCCTTGTTAATTAATCAACTATTGGGAACACAACTGCGTTAGCAAAATCGCCATTATTTGGTATTTGCCGGTTATAGAATCGGGCAAAAGCTAAAGACGTGCTGGTCCAGCCAGCTGTCTTTCTAATTGTATCTACGCTAAGTCCGGAGACGCGGGCGGCCGACGTGGCGGCATGTCGCGTGCTGTGTGCGCTAAACGTGGTCACGTCCACGCCACTTTCCGCCAGCACCTGCTTAATCCACCGGCTGATAGATTGAGTTGTGGCGGCTTTATGTGGTTTCTTATAAGTTAATAAGAGATTTCCTACATTCTTTATTCTCATATTTTTAGTTAAAAAAATATAATCTTTGAGGACTGAAGCAGGGCAAATGTTCAAATTATCTATAAAGAAAGGTAGAAACAATACCGGCTGATCTCGTCCGGGAGCAGAAGTCTTAATAATATCGGCTATCTTAACCCCACTTGGAGTAATTGTTATATTTTCTAATTTTATGAGCGAAAATGTTTGTACCCTATGGCCTGTGCAGAGTGCTAATAAAATAACTAGTTTTTTGGTAATTTTTTCAATACTTAATTCTAAGTTAGGGTACCAGTTGGACACATGATTTAGTACCAATTGTGGGTCCCAAGTAAAAGTATACTTTGGCTTATTAGGCTTAAGTTTATAAGCTCCTTTCAGTAATCGTGTTATACACTCATCGGATCCTACATTAAAGTTGAGAATTAACGATAACGCTGAGCGGTGGCTATTGAGGGAGCCATATGAACAACCTTTATTGAATTGTTCTGTTAAGAAAGAAAGAACCGATGTTTTTGAACTGCTAAAAGCGTCAATGTTATGTGAAGCACAAAACTGCCACCAAAGTTTTAATGTGACATTGTACTGTTTTATAGTATTTTCCGCTAACGAAGCCATCATGAGGTTTAATGAGTCGGGCGGGGTTCCACGGCGTGTGAACGCCGTCCGCAAAGCTTCGCGACACCCAGGGTAAGCTTGGTGTGCAGAGGGTGGTACTCCCTGAAATGAGATTGAAGGAGAAATTTACTAGGACTTAGATAGAGAATATGGGAGTCAAGTAAGCTTTGTAGCAGTGGATACCATGGCTGCGAAGGCCAATGGGGAAACACTAAAACTCCTTTGGCACCATCATCAATAACCTTGCGTAAACATTTTAGGATTAAAGAAAAAGGTGGAAATGCGTAGAAAAACTTAGATCGCCAGTTCAAAGTGAAAGCATCTATAGCGTACGCAACTGGTTCCTGTTTCCAAGAAACAAACAAGTCACATTTGGCATTGTCGCGAGAAGCGAAGAGGTCAATATCAGGACAACCAAAGTGTCGCTTAATAATCCGAAAAGCGTGATCTGATAACTCCCACTCAGTATCAGGGTTAATCTTTCTAGATTCTTCGTCTGCAAGATTATCCTTCGTATTTACGTATGATGCGTACAACCAAATGTTACGTTTTTCGCACCATTGCCAAATGCATCTTGTGAGATCGTTTAGATGCGGAAACTGAATTCCACCTAGGCGGTTTATGTAACTAACCGCTGTAGTATTGTCTACCCTCAGCAATAGTGTACAATTGCTATCATTACTGGCAAAGCTTTTTAGACCTAGGAACACGGCTAAAAGTTCTAGGTAATTTATATGATGTTTCATTTCTATGGCTTTCCACCTGCCATGTACTTTTGCCCCGCTACAGACCGCACCCCAACCCGTTCTAGAAGCATCTGAATATATTTCTTTTTTATAACTTTGGTTTCTAATGGGGCAGTCGACTGTCAAAATATGATTACCCCACCAATTCAAGTCTTCTAGAACCGTTTTGGGAATATTTATTTTATGCTCATAATTATTATTATGTTGTTGTAATGCCAGAAATTTCTGGCGTTCCAACTTCTTTGTATATAAAAGCCCATACCGAACCGCTGGGCAAGCTGCTACTAGAACACCTATTAAGTGCGCAAACTCGCGAATTGTACATCTTGGCAACTTTGAGAACCTTTGGACCAACTGATTAATACTGTTGCGTTTATCGATAGGTAACGACAAGGTCATGTCCTGTGTATTAAACACAAAACCTAAAAATTTACATTGTTGATATGGTTCTAATGAGCTTTTATTATAATTTACCACGAAACCTAGACATTCTAAAAGTTTAAGAGTTTCGCGTACATTCACAACACATTCATCGTAACCATTGCCTATACATAATATATCATCTAGATATATTACTGATTTGTGTCCCTGTTTCCGAAGATGTGCTATAACCTCCTTCATTATTTTTGTGAACACTCTTGGTGCCACAGAAAGTCAGTAAGGCATCGCATTGAACTCGTATGTACATAAATTCTTAGAATTAGGGGCCTGAAAATTAAATCGTAAGTATTTTCGATCGGATTTAAATATAGGTACTAATAAATAGGCTTCTTTGAGGTCAATTGTTGCTAAAAACCCGCCTTGGGGAATTAATTTAGCTGCCGTTCTATAATCCTCCATTTTAAAATGTGTTTTTGTAATAAACTTATTAAATTGTTTTAAATTTAAAATAAACCGCTTGCCACCATTTGCTTTAGGCGCTAAAAATATTCTTGATATGTACTGATCAAGAGATGGAGTACAACGTGATATAGCCCCCAATTCTAATAATTTATTTACTGCCACCTGCATATCTCGACCCTCATCATAAGTGAAGTTAGAAACTGGCACGATTGGCTGCGTCACTCGAGTACACAATGGGATTGTAAACCCATGTTCTATCCATGATAGCACAATTGTATTGTTGGTTATGTGAAACCAAGAATTGATGAAAAATCGTATTCTGACTGCATGTACCTGAGTTATTTCTGGTGTGATGCTCGAGTTTTCGATGCGTAAGTCTTCGCTTGAGCTTGAGACTGCGACGGATATGACCGACGTGACGTCACCGGTGGTCTCCTCTGACCTCCCCGCCCCCCCCTGTTCGACGGGTAACGAGGAGGTCCCGTCCAGTTTCCCTGGGTGGCTGGGTGGGTGACCGACGGTTGAGCAGCACTAGGTTTATGTGCTATTGTTTTTCGTATCTGAGACCCTTGTTTTTCAATGGCCTTGCTGGCTTTTATTTTCTCTGATAATGAGTCACCGTATAGGGTATCATCACGTTCTGAGTCTTGAATAACGTTAAGGAAGTTCTTTTCTAGACTCGGAGTAGTTAATTTAATTCTGTCTTTCGTTAAACAGTGATGTAAATCAGCCAGCAACCGACAACCGTCACTTAAATGTTTTAATGCCAGAACCTTATTATTTGATTTTAGCAAGGTATCCATTGCCTTATTTATTGCTGCCGTACCGATACCTAATTGTTGTTGGAAACCCACCAATTTCTTATCCCGCGCTCGGACTACGTCCGATACGGCGGCGGAAATCTCTACATTCAATTTTGGTGCTTGCAACAATTTGCAATTAGCCGGTACAATGTGTTCTTTCATGAGCTTATCTTTATCCTCTTTAGCTAATCCTTTCTTCAATATGGGAGTCCACAAATTGGCTAAGCTCTCGTGGACGTCTTCCCCGAATTCTGGCGTACTGGATGTAGACGCCCCCAACGCAGTGAGTAGTTCTGGATCCAGACTTACTGTTGGGTCAGTCTCCGCTGCCGGAACAGCCGCATCTTCCAAGGTAGGTATCTCCTGCAGAGTAGGGACCCCCAAAAGCTGGCCATCTTCATATGGAACATTCAACGTTTCGTCTTGTGCGTGGGGCTCAACCTCGCTTGTATCTAAAAAGAATACAATAAGTGAGCAGACGAATATGGAGGTAGGTATGTACGCATTTTGCGTTAATATTGTCTCGCAGACAATAGCTTGCAGGTAATGTGCATATCTCGTCGAGATGACACATATTCACTGCATGACCGTCATATGAATATGACTCATAATTAGCTCGCAGCTAATTATGATCTCGCAATTGACTCGCAGTCAATCCCGAGTTAGCAACACTTTTAACACTTAATAATAAAAATTTTCAACTAACTTGCAATGTTTTCGTCATCAGACGAGTCTAACGGCCGTCGTAATCGACGCCAATATTTCTCCTTATCCTTTTGTTTTGCTTCCAATTTCCTAATCTTATGCTTGTATCTCTCTAGTTTCTCCTGTGCACTACGTTTTGGCATTTTTAATGGACGCGTGCGCTCGTTGCCTCGCACGAAAAAGCAATGAATAATGGCGGAAAGGCCGTACCTACTGCGGGTATATTAAAAATTAGTTTTAAAAAAGTGGGTAGCGAATTCTCTCTGAAATCGTGCGAAGGTTGCCAGCAAGTTGAAGCAACTACAAAGTAAATAAATAATATCTGAAGAATGAAGCGACGAAATATAATAGCGGTAAGAAGGTTTTTACATACGAGTCACGAGTTTGTTAAAATGCCCGTTAGATGTTGGCCGTGTATCATATTTTTCAATACATTTTATCTAGAAGTATAGTGGACTTAAAAAAGTAAAAATAAAAAACTGCAAGAAAAAATAGCACGAGGGCAGTAAATTTAACTTACAAGCCTTGTTTACTGCCTCTGTAAGTGTATTATGAAATAATGTAACTTATTATAAGTAAGTATATTTTATAACGTCAAATAGAAGATAGGACGGAGAAAATTTACCTGGTTTTTTATACAAAATTTTAAACTGACCAGCATCACAAATAGCCTGATATGATTGTTCTAATATTTTGCGGGCCATAGGGTCTATGTTATTGCCGAGACGGAAGTGGACTTTGAAAAACTGGGCATCAAATACATTAAGCCCAGACACTTTGCCCGTATATTGTCCCATCACATGATCTATGAACGAAGTAGTTATGAACGTACAATATTAGTACTGAGTAGTTTTTCTCAAAACTGCGGGGCGTGACCCCATTCCATTAATTCTATAATGGTAGGGGTTTTCTTAGGGAAATATATCTATTTTTTTCTTAGGGTAAGGGGAACAGAGGTGCGATTATATAAGAATTGCCGATCCAATCGTCAAAGTTCGGCGTCAAAGTAAACCTTATGGGTATTGTATACCTAAACGTATGAGAATGGATACACAAAATTGAGATGGTTTATTTTACTTTGAAGCCGAACTTTCACGATTTGATCGACAATTCTTACACAATCGGGGGGCAGAGGTTATTGAGACCTCGGGGCTATTGCATCTTATCATTATTTATCTTCCTTCACAAATAGATTTACGGAAAAAAACATCTACTTGTGGATAGAGAATCTAATGTTTATTAAAGCTTAGTACCTAATTTATTTTATACTATTTTTGGGTATAATTATTTTATATCCAATAGTGGTAATTTAATTTATCGGGTTGCTTTAAGTGCAATATAAAGTTATGTATAATATAAAGAAGTCGTATAATATTATGTCTATCTTACTAGATACCTACTATATCTACAGCAGGTAAGCTATTTTGGTAGCGGCCAGTGAGACCTAAAAAGTAAAGTCCAGTTGATTTTAACCAAAGTAAAAACTGCTCTGGGCCCGGCAGACGTTGTCCTGCCCTGAATCTAGAAACCGATTGCAGTGCCAATCGTGAATATAAACCATCCTGGGGCCCACTCAGACACACGAAAAAATTTCATCAAAATCAGTCAAGCCGTTTCTGAGTTCCAGCGAGACTATAACGTGTCAGCAATTCATTTTTGTATTTAAGAAATATGTTTTTTATTATTCAATATTTTCGTCTCCTTTCCTTACCTCAAAAAATTATCTTTTATTCGATTCAGGGGTCCGTTTGCAAAATATTTAGCTTTAAAGTTATTGCTCATATTGTGACGGGCAACTACCGAACCCTGCACTCCACGTGGCTCAACACGCACTTGGTCGGTTTTTTAATTTGATAAATAATCAATATATTTTGCAAAAAAACACTGTCTACAGATCGAACTAGGCCATGGTCAAAGTTCAAAACCCTGACTTTTGATTGCATTGTGTGTACCTCACCTTTGCTTCCTTCTTTGATAAACTCGTCCAAAAACGTGTAAAATACTTGTGTACATTAGGGAATCGAAAGTTTCTTCTCGGTAGAATGACATTCCGAATCCGAACCAGTGGTAGAGTAACTCGACGATTCAAAAGCACTTGTAAAAACTTATTTGAATAAAAAAACATTTGAATTTGAAGTAGTTAATCATTCGCTATTATCAGGGTGCTGAGTAGGTAAGTTAGGTAAATAAGTACTCGTAGGTTCGACGACCACCTGGCGCAGTGTTGAGCGCTGTCGTCTTAACGTGGGAGGTCCCAGGTTCAATCCACGGCAGGGTCAATATGGGAATTTAGAATTTATGATTTTTCTCTGGTCTGGCCTGGTGGGAGGTTTTGGCCGTGGCTAGTTACCACCCTACCGACAAAGTCGTGCCGCCAAGCGATAAGCGTTCCGGTACGATGCCGTGTAGAAACCGATGAAGGGTAGGTATGGGTTTAATGTAACTGCCATACCCCTAACAGGTTAGCCCGCTACAATCTTAGACTGCATCATCACTTACCATCAGGTGAGATCGCAGTCACGGGCTAACTTGTAGTGGAATACTTACTAATATTATAAATGCGAAAATGTGTTTGTTTGTTGGTTTTTGGTTTGTCCTTCAATCAGGTCGCAACGGAGCAACGGATCGACGTGATTATTGGCATGGGTATAGTTGAGGACCTGGAGAGTGACATACTTAGGCTACTTTTTATCCCGGAAAATTAAGGAGTTCCTGCGGGAATCAAAGAAAACTTAAACCACGCGGATGAAGTCACGGGCATCAGCTAGTAAAAAATAAATAAAAAAAGACATCATACTGTTATTAGTATACACTGTAAAGATTGATCTTAAACTTTATCTGTGGGTAGTTAGTTTTGTCTAATATAATATTACTGTAGAAAATACTCATTTTTAAAAGAAAAAGTCAAGATTCAAGAATATAATTAATTCCCTGCGATTAAGAAGAAAAACGCTGGTATCAGAGACAAGAAGAGCGACCAGCTAAGCATGACAGCTACAGTGTAACGATCGCAATGAATTCTGATTGGTTAACACTTTTCCACTATTGGACAAAATCCATTGACGCAGCAAGAATACCATAAATTCCGCCAATCACAACAATTGATACTGTAACAATGATTGATGCAGAGGTTATAAAACGATGCGTATGCTGCTACCGGGCTCTCTCTTCCTTGTCATCCGTCGTTGCGTATAGTTCTTGTGTTAGTAATAATATTAAGTATAAAAAACTTGTATTATAATTGTCTTATTTAATGTTTTCTATTTGTATTGTTGTAGAACTAACCACTAACTCAGGCCGAACGCTAGCAAGTGCGAGACAAGTTCACCGGTTTCTCCAGTAGTGTGTACTCTCCTTCAACGCGACATTGGCGAAATATTTGTGTTTTGTGCACGAGTAAAGCCATTCATATAAGAAGTGAAGTTAAGTGATTTTATTTTCTCGCTGTAATATTTTTACTGTTCATGCTTATAAATTAACCAGAAGAGCTTTTTGGTCTTTCTTCTTCAAGTATCCTGTAGAAATTTGCAAGAATATAATATATTATCACTAAAATTCGAATGTAATAAAGATCGTAAATTAGTAAATTAGCAATAAAGATTTTTTATTATAGATAGGTACAAGTAAATAATTATTACAAAATAACAAATATCGTTAGATAACATATGTGTTATCCAGACTATAGTCTATCTCTGTGCCAAATTTCATCCACATTCGTTCTGCCGCTCTGGCGTGATTGAGTAACACATCCTTACATCCATACAAACTTTCGCATTTATAATATTAGCAAGAAGTATGGACATGGATGTATGGATTATGACAGTTTCTAACCTAACGGCTCATGCAGTGTGCCGGCGACATCGACGACACAGCGACGAATCACAAGTGCAACGTTTGGGACCATCGGCTGGTTCACACCGTACTGTCGTCGCTGATTGGAAGTCGCGCGATATCGCCGGTTACGCTGCCTACCCTGAACTGACGATCCAATCAAAACTTTAATAAGAACTCACGATTTGAAGTTGCAAAATGTACACATCCTCACCCATTCGGGTCGAACGATGGAAATCAAGTAATACGAATACATGACTGCGTGCACCAGGGAGTTAATGAAGCCCAACATGATGTCGTGTCCAACTGTTAAACAAATGATGTGTGGATGTATGGATGTATGGAAGTTTGTTACTCAATCACGCCCCAACGGCTGAACGGATCTGGCTGAAATTTGGCATAGAGATAGATTTTAGTCTGGAATAGCACATAGGCTACTATTTATGCCGGAAAATTAAAGAGTTCCCGCGGGAACCAAAAAACCTCAAACCACAAAGACAAAGTCGCGGGCATTCGCTAGTAATAATATAAATGTGAAAGTCTGTCTGTCTGCTACGCTCTTGCGGCCCGTCAGAGATGGGTTGGACAGGCTACCTCTAATAGGCATGATGACAGTATCCAAGAATCAATGAAATTATGAATTTATATAATGAAATAGGATTCATGGATTATAAAAAACTTATTTATTTTTCTATTTCGAGTGAGATTGTTATTTATTTTGATAAAATAAAACTATAAAATACAGCAATCCGCCATATTGTATAAAACACCACTGAAGCGAATGACGTCACAATTGTTTTCGAGCTTTGACAATCGGCAAACAATCTCTTTAAGTACAGGTGTTTTAAATGTTTATCAAGTATTTTCGTGTTTTTTTGTTTCCATAAGATCATTTCCATAATCTAGCTTTGTTTTACCGAATCCAAAATCAAGAAATTAAAAATCAAGGATTTACCAAAGAATTTGCCCAGGATTGATTTGTTGATATTGGTTGAGTATCATGCATCAAACAAAGACTTTTGTTTAGCAGAATTTCGCAACGTCAAAACTTCCATGTAAGTACACTAATAACATAATAAATTATAGGTCCTAAACCCGTAAAATCTGCTATTTTATATATTAAGCACTTCATGGTACTTAGTTATTAGAGGTTATGTTAATGAAATGTTGTTTTTTAAAACTATACCGTATAACTTAATATGAGCGGTGATTGCCTAGTAAATATGACGTCTGCCTCCTATTCGGTGTGTCTGGGGTTCGATTCTTGGCACGCATCTAACTTTTTGCAGTTATTTGTGCTATAAGTAAAACAGCATCACTACATAGTATAAAACAAAGTCGCTTCCCGCTGTCTATCCTTAAGTATGCTTAGATCTTTAAAACTACGCATCGGACTTTGATGCGGTTTTTTTAATAGATAGAATGATTCAAGAGGAAGATTTATATGGACTTTTTATCCCGGAAAATTAAGGAGTTCCTGCGGGAACGTCGCGGGCATCAGTTAGTATTAGAATAAAGCAAAAACTTACGTCAAGTGATCTTCGCAGAAATAAATAGCAGAATTTAGATACATAACTTGTTTGGAGTTAATTTTGATGTGTTATCACACTGGGGGACCGCACACGACTTACACACTTTAGAATTCATATTATTCACACAAAATATCTAAATTGCTGTACGAAGACTTATTGTTTACTGCACACAGTACATTAGAGTACATTGGTAAAAACAATAGTGACGTCACAAACGACGCCATGACACCCGCGAGCGTTTTAGCGTGATTTTTAAAATTTAAATTTCAAATGCCAATTTTATCAACTAAACCTTATTTTTCTGCTGAAATAAGATATTTTTTCGATATAATAGATACTTCCGAGCATAATCTGACCATTTTTCAAAATCAGTCATCATGCCTATTGCGGAAAATTAAAGCGTTCTCGTGGGAATCAAAAATAACTACCGTACCCCTAGCAGGTTAGTCCGTTATCATCGTAAACTACATCATCACTTACCATCAGGTGAGATCGCAGTCAAGGGCGAAGGTCAAGTTCAAGGTTATAGTGAAATATAAAATAAAATATCACTTGCTGTAACGGTGAAAAAAAACATTATGAGGAATATTCCGTTTTCTATTGGGCAAGAGTATGCTAAATAAGTAAGTTTTGATTAGAGCAAATCTATTCCCTACAATCTTTAATCTAGAATTTATTTTTCCCAGCGCATGAAGTTTGGAACTTTAATCCTCTCCACAGGCCACCTGTTGTCTTTCTAACTACCAGGCTTTTTGGTACTGTATTTTTGGGCTCACATGTACTCATAGTACAGATTAGAACAGACCCGCGCGCGTGCTAAGTAGATTTGCTGTACTAAAAATTATAAAACTCCCTATAAGCAACGTTTCCTTATACAAAACCGACTAAAAATCTGAGTATTTAAGACCGCGAAAGTTCCCTTTATTGTTCATATGTATGCAGAACGTCAGTCTGCACTTGACCATATTGGTTTGAGAAAAGTCCCCAGTAAACTCAAGTCGGGTTTTTTTAATCACCATCTCATATAGTCTGGCCACGCTAACTCTGCAATGGAATAAAAGGGCAACACTTGAAAAAAAATAAAAACACTCGTGTAATCCGTTGTCAGGTTTATTTGTTCATGTTCAATTACAAATACAAATACAAATACAAATGCAAATATTTTTGATTCAAATAGACTTTTAAACACTTGTAGTTTATGAATGGTCGAATGAATCTACCACTGGTTCGGAATGCCGTTCCTACCGAGAAGAACCAGCAAGAAACTCGGTGGTTGCTGGTTTGAAAAAAACAATTTACACTTGCATTCATCTAAAGATACATAAGTAACAGCAGTCCTTGGCATTGCTGGAGCGAGTCAAATACATGCGCTTTTATCATCATTTAATAATCTTCGACTGCTTTAAGCTTTTCTCAGGAGCATTTTTGAAATGGTTTTCTTAAACTTGTGTAAAGGCAAGTTTATAAGTTCGTTTTAATATTTCGAAAATAAAAGTGAATTAGTGAAATAATGGTTAAAACTATTCAAAGTCATGTGCGCGAGATATTATATAACATAATTCTTAAATTCCAAGAAGTAAAGAAAGAACACGGTGCTGCCCTTAGCCAAAAATAACAATGTTTACAAGAAATCGAAGTGTTGACAAGTAAGTTGACCAAACCGTTTTGATATTTTACCTTTTGATATTTAAATAAAATACTTAGAATATTTATAGTCTAGAGAGTCTAGAGTCTAAACGGAACCCCCAAGACTAGAAGTCAATTCTACTTATCTACGTATTGGTATAATGGTCCGAATTTCGATTCAATCTTTGTCGTAGAACAATATACAGGAAAGTCTCACTGATTAGCTGATATACGCGACGTCCCCGAAGTCCCCGATTTCTTACGTCACCCGGACGTGGTTTAACCCACGGCCTCGGGGGCATACGGACTAGTGTAGTCGAAACAACCTCCCATTCATCCCAACGTTATTCTAAGCCGAGGTACGAGCCTCACAGGCGTCCTTAGGAAGGCGTTGCGTCTTCGAGACCTAGGGCTTATTTCTCGGTGACGTCTAGCGCCTAGCGCCCAACTCCCCGGTGACGCGAAGTGTGCGTTGCGAACCATCGTCGTAAAACCATGCAAAATTTATATTATTTAGCCTTTTATATATTACTTAACAGTTATGATAAATAGTAAAAAAAAATGTTTAATTTTGCAACAATTCAAATATGTAATACTTACATTAATTATTTCAAGTCACTTCCGTGTAAAGAGATTTCATTTGTTTAAATTTTCATGAAAACTACAGTGAAAATATATTTATTAGGACACTGTATTTTTAATTTAAGACTACTTCGGACCATATCAAAAATATTTTTAGGTCCGTTTTTTGAGAATTGCCCATATAGACACTTTATTTCGCATTTTGTGTGCGTGTTTTCATGGACACAAAATATGTGCATGAACGCACGCGTATGAAATATATGAAATAGTATTTTTTTACGTAACTTTACATCACCACATTAAAGACAACAAATCTTTGTATAACGGGGGCGGTTTCTCATGCTGATAGTAATAAGAGTTGGGTTTAGGCTCTTCGTTATCCAGCGGATCTTCCACAAATATTCTCACATAGGACTTTAACACACCGAATCTAAAGAAAGCCATGTAGGGGAAATACTTCATCAAGAGTAAACTGAATCGAAAATGCATATTGAAATATAAGCGGCCTAAATACGATGTGTACAGTTTGGAGATTGTCGTGTTGAGCGCTAGCTTGTATTTCGCTACGAAAGTAAGTCTCTTGAAGGGCGGCACTGTCTCTAATCTATCATAGTCGTGGAGGTAGAGCAAACGCGGCGTGTTGCTGGGCAGATCGAACGGAGCCTTCGATATAAGGCTGGTGGTTTCCACACCTGGGAAAAGCATTTTAAATTAAAATTACACTAGTAGCGATTAAGGAGACTCAGGCTGAGATCTATGAAGTCGTACTTCGTAGAGTTGAAATGACTTTCTCGTTTCAACTCTTTCACATGAATTTTCAATTCAAGCAAATTTTTTTGTACAGACCCTCAGTGTATTATGAAATTTATGTGCCGGATATCCGTATCCGTTACTTTTTTCATTGATCTTTTACGGATTTTTTATCTTATTAATTTTCAATGCATAAATTAAATTATACCTATTTAATATAGGTGATTAGGTAGCATTGAAAAACTTTTAAATTCCATTCAGATTATTTTTTATTTATTAAACTCATATATTTGGTACCTTTAGATTGAAAACATTTATCGTAGTGAGTGCACAGACATCGATAAGAGTTAGAAAGTTAAAATCCGTATCCGCAGATCTTGACACCAAATATCCGTATCCGCAGACATACATTTTTAACGATCCGGCACATCACTGTTTATAATACCTATTATTTTATATCAGGTATAGTTATCACATAATTCAACGATCGGAGAAGGAATTAAAGGCTAACACTAGCTTGGTGCGTAGGACTGATGAAGACTTTTATATACTCTGATAAGTCATTTTTGACACATAAAATCCCTTGAAGTCTATACAGTGAGAGATCCGGTATAAGAAATTTAGTACCTGGGTGACCGAGCTTTGCTCGTTTTTTATATCGTGTTTTTTTGGAAATTATATTTAAATAGGTACAAATTTCATATAATTTATATACTATTTTACGATCTTACCGATCGCGACATAATAATAAAAAAATATGAACTGGTTATTTAAATAAAAAATCACGAGTGCAATTGGGCCCTTAATAATTAATAGTTTTTCTCACAAATGAAGGAACTTAAAAAAAGGGAATAAGATAATTAATCGGACTGGAGACATCTGGATTCGCACCGGGGTCTTCTGGTTTCGGAATCTCCCGTTTCTCACCTGAGCTATTATAACATTAAAAATGGTGGTGAAAAATAAGAAATAGATTTTTTCTTTTAATTTTTTCTCACGATTTAGAGTCGCTACCAGTTGTCAAAGTTTAACAAAAACCGTTGTATGGCCGCTTCAGTGATGGTTTCACTAATGTTTCATTTAAGTGTTTCTATTACATTTTAACATAGGAAACCGCTCCTCTTCTCTCAAATCTCAAATCTTTTCTCTCAAATCTGGCGTTCAATCTCGCGAACGGTTATTTAAATAAAAAATCACGAGTGCAATTAGGCCCTTAATAATTAATAGTTTTTCTCACAAATGAAGGAACTTAAAAAAAAGGGAAAAAGATAATTAATCGGACTGGAGACATCTGGATTCGCACCGGGGTCTTCTGGTTTCGGAATCTCCCGTTTCTCACCTGAGCTATTTATAACATTAAAAATGGTGGTGAAAAATAAGAAATAGATTTTTTCTTTTAATTTTTTCTCACGATTTAGAGTCGCTACCAGTTGTCAAAGTTTAACAAAAACCGTTGTATGGCCGCTTCAGTGATGGTTTCACTAATGTTTCAATTAAGTGTTTCTATTACATTTTAACATAGGAAACCGCTCCTCTTCTCTCAAATCTCAAATCTCTTCTCTCAAATCTGGCGTTCAATCTCGCGAACGCACCTCCTAATTAATTAAAATATATCACTTACGGTGATATGGTAAAAAGGGGAAAGTTAAAATCATGCCTGAAAGTAATGTGTGTAATATGTCTGTCAAGAAGAAAGTGGCAAGCGTGGAGGAATATATGGCTTAAGCCCTTCTCATTCTGAGGAGAGCCTCGTGAGTCGTGCTTAGTAGTGGGACTAGTGGGCCGCCGATGAGTAGATGATGATTAATCCATAATAATATTTATGTGGGTACATTACTTTCTCTCGAACATTTGTATGGGGCGGGGGGCCCCATACAAATCATTCATTGATATTTCATAACTAAATGTGGCTTGTATAACGACTTCGTTTTATCCACTACAAGTTAGCCCTTGACTGCAATCTCACCTGATGGTAAGTGATGATGCAGTCTAAGATGGTAGTGGGCTAAACGACCAGCTACCTATTCGCGATATGTCAATGAGTATGTTATCTATCATATATTCCTTATCACAAATAAATAATAGATGAGGGTGTAAATTTCTTATACAGGATCTTAGACCATTATAACGTAGGTTTCTTATCAGCGATTGCCACCACTTCAGCGGCGAAGGAAAACATCGTAAAGTGGTGTAAAAACTAGTTTACGAAGTTTACTTAGGTTGTACCAGCCAAGGTGGTGTAAACTGTGGCCAAAACCTAAGACTACCTAAGCTGAGGGCCGGCGATAGGTTAAGATTGTGTTCCGTGAATTTAATCAGTAATCAATTACCAATATCTTCTGATTTGCCTTTCAACTGTTCCCTTATCCTGTCTTGCAAGTTCAGCCTGTCCGCCTCAGTATACACGAATCCGGGTACATCACTCAAGTGCTTTGCCCAGTATACAACAGAGTCGAGGTAGATGGTCGGGTTGACGCACCACAGGCCGTCTAGCGTCACCCGGGCCATGTGCTCGAAGTATTCGGGCACGTTTTCTAAGCATGGAGTAAAGACTCGACGCAGGAGAATCTGACACACTTCCCGAGTCTCTTCGATGTTCCTTCGGCAAATGTTATACCTGGTGACAAGCACAAAACTTAGTACCTACCTGACTAATTAACGGAGTACTTTAAAAGCAATACCAATTAGTATGACTACCAGGCGGCTCAAATCGGTGGCCTGGTCGATCTACGACTACTGCCAGACAAGTCTTTACCAAAGGTCTTTACAATATGGAAGTTACTAATGCTATTAGGATGACAGTTACCATTCTAACCATTCTCTCGAGTGATAGTAATCATAAGAGGAAAAGAGATAACCCTATTTTTATCATCCTAATATCATCTGGATTGGGTTATACCAACGCGTAATTTCTCTAATTATGTCTCCGCTATTCGTCAATTTTCTTTTATTGCGAAATAGGCTTGCGCTTGCCAACAATGATGCTTAGTGCAAAGCAATGAAGCAATAGTGAAAAGTAAGATATCCAGGTAGACTTATTGATGAAACTATAGAAAAGAAATAAATTTAAAGAAATCTATATTACGACAGTGCTCAACCAATCTTATATATAAAACTCTCGTGTCCCAATGTTAGTTACCATACTCCTCCGAAAGGGCTTGACCGATTTTTATGAAATTTCAATCTATTTTTCATACCCCTAAAACACCTCAATCTCCGGCGTGCATTTGTTTTGGTGGTGCAGGTGCCTCATTTTATGGAGCCCTACAAAACCAATACATTTTGTGTTACGGAGCATCCCTCATGCTACCGGACGGGTCGGCGGGTTGCGGATTGCCGAATCTGCCCGGTTCCGGCCAGGCCTCCTGCAGGGGCGGAACCGGACAGAAGCCTACGGGCCCCGGACAAGAGGCCCGGCCAGTGACACACCCAACGCTGGTCGGGGTCCTTTTATAACCCTATTCTTTGACCCCCCTCCAAAGTTTCCACTCTTTTTCGTCCCCGTCACTCGCATGCACTCACACGATACACGCACACACAATTACGTCACGGACAACACACAGACGGATGTCCACACGGCGGGCTTCGGCTCTGACGGGGCTTGGAGTGGGGCGGGGGCGGGAGGGACGCATGTCGCAGACATGTGGCCGTCTAGCCTCAGTGCTGCGAAGAGTCCGCGAGGAGCCGGACGCGCGCTATTTTGGAGCACTGTCCCACACAACATCCACACTTCGCACACAATACACAATTCAAAACCACACGCAAACTCTAACTTTATTATGGAATCAAAGACGACTTAGCAAATTCGACCCCAGAAGGGTACCAGCCCCACCAGGGCTGGAGAATCCCTTGCTGTGGCCCGGCCTTCGGGTACGGCAATGACGGGAAGACGAGCTACAGGCTGCCTTCCGTATTCTGGGTTGGGCACTCAGACACCGACGGACAATAGCACACATGAAAGACCTCAGGCAAACGAAAAACGGACCGACGGACCTGAAACGAACGTAATAGACAAGACTCTCAAAATTGACTTAGGCCTACCGCTCGCCGAGACTGTCACCTCGAGCCAGGGCGAAGGTCGAGTGGATGCAGACCAGCCAGGGGCAGGCCATGGCCTACCATCCGTCACCCGAGACATTCATCAAACCGACAGTGACAACACCCAGAACCAACGTCGGCCACACCCTGTCGCACGCTGGACGAATGCGTACTGGCGAGTGCGGAGCAGTGGTGAGGCGGGCGGAGGATCAGAAGGTCCCGCCCCGTCGTCAAGCCAGTCAAGCCAAAAGCGAGATAAGCTCGACGACACAATCTCCCCTCGGGGGGAACTCAAAAGGTGGAGGACTGAGCATACGGGCTCATACGCCCGCGCAACTAAACCACACCTTAGTGTGGCTGTGACACTACCCCCACATGCTGACATGACAAAACAAGAGGCGGACAGCGTCCAAGAACAGATAGAGGAAGAAATGTTCGACGCTTGCCTCAAACCCTCAGCACCAGGCACCGTATATTATGCGCCCGTTTTCGAAGGAAAAGCTTTCCTAAGTGAGGGGGTGCTAAAACTATGGTGCTACAATAACGAAGCCCTATCGTGGTTACAGGAAGTCGTACCAAGACTCAGGTCACCACGAGAGGGAACGGGGCTCACGTTGATGAAGCAGTCCGAAATAACGGTTCGGGTTAGATCGGCACTCTTCGTACCGGGGTACAAGGCAGAGATCGGCAAACTCCACAGAATCATGTCCAGCCAAAACCCCTGGTACAAGGTGTCAACGTGGACCCTGTATACATCCCAAAGAGCAGACAGCAATACTCCTGGTGTATTCCTAGTTCTAGGCATACCCAAAGAGCAAATTGCAGACATCCTGGCAAGAGGGAGGAAAGTGGCCTACTCCACGGGGTCCATTTACATCCGCTTCTTCACCAAAGAAGGAGTAAGCGATGTACCCCCGCTGGACCCCCTCGAGCCACGAGTGCATACAGAAATGGACACAGATACAACAAATGACACCCTTAACACACAGACGGACAGATAACCCGAAAATATCCCGGAACCATCTGTCAGCACCGTGCTTGAAAAAATAAACGCGGTGTTGACAGAGTCACCGCCAACTTCCCTCCCAAATGAGTGGGCTGACACGACCGACATGACCCACACGACCCTCCAGGAACTCCTGAATACGTACTTACACATTACTGTTACAGAGATCTAACAGCAGTGAGAATACCGAACGGAATAAAACGAGACAATGGGTCAATACCCAGACCTCTAGTCTTGGCATCACTGTATCTACCCATTGAAGGCCACATTCCAACAAAAGAAGTTATGGATATAATCAACCACTGTGAAGAACAAAAGACGGACCTAATCATTTCAGCAGTCACAAACGCGCACCACATTCTGTGGGGTAGCACAAAAACCAACCGACGAGGTGAGATTTTAGCCTCATACTTACTAGCAACTAACCTCGACATAGCTAACAAAGGCACAAAACCGACATTCGTATCTAGCAAATATCAAACGATAATCGATTTAACCCTAGTATCAAACAACATAATAAACCAGGTAAAATACTGGCATGTAAGCAATGAACCATCATTGTCGGATCACTGTAGAATATGCTTCGAAATTGATCTGACCAAGATACCGAAAATACCTCGGAGAAATCCAAGGAAAACAAATAGGAAACAGTACAAAACTCTAATAACAAGACACATAGGACAAAAGAACACAACCAGAATCCAAAATGTGTCAGAGATCGACAAAAACGCCACAGAGATAACTGAAAACATAAGGACATGCTACGAGCTAGCCTGCCTCCTGAAAACCAGAAAGACAAAGCAAGAACCAAAAAACAGTTGGTGGGACCTTGACCTGGAAAAGAAAAGACAAAGGTTAAGGCACCTATTCAACAGAGCAAAAAACACCAGACAACCCCTAGATTGGGACAACTTCCAAAAAGGTTCAGTGGGCAATAGACGCCTTCTACCCCTTCAAATCAGCAGGAACAGACAATATATTCCCGGCTCTCCTGCAATGGGGCGCTTCAGAAATAACACCATGGCTAGTACAGATCTTTCAAGCCTGCATAGCCTTTAGATATATACCGCTCTCATGGAGGGAGGTCAAAGTAGTGTTCCTGCCAAAACCCGGCAAGAACGACTACACTCAACCAAAAGCATTTAGACCAATATGCTTAACGTCCTTCCTACTGAAAACGCTGGAAAGACTCGGAGATCGCTTTCTCAGAGACGGAGCGCTATGAAACCTTCCGTTACACAAAAACCAACATGCATACAGTACTGGAAAATCAACAGAGACAGCTCTTCCCCATGTGATAGGTAAGATAGAGCATGACCTAAATAACAAACTGTCAACATTAGGAGCTTTCATAGACATTGAAGGCGCTTTCGACAAAACTACATTCAGAAGCATTGATGATGCTTTACAGAGATACAAAGTGTCGAGTACATTACGCAAGTGGATAAGCGCCCTACTTGAGAAAAGAGTCATACAGCTCGACATAAATGGCAAAACTAGAGGAATAGTAGCCAAAGGGTGCCCACAGGGTGGAGTATTATCTCCAATACTCTGGAACCTGGTCGTAGATGACCTAATAACAAAAATGAACAAAAGTGGATTCTTAACCATAGGATACGCGGACGACATAACAATCCTGATAAGTGGAAAACATGAAAACGCACTCAGTGCAATTATGCAAGACGCACTAAAACTTATAGAGAAACGGTGCAAAGACAACGAACTAACAGTAAATCCGAAAAAGACTGAATTAGTTTTGTTCACAAACAAAAGGAAACCTGATATCCCAAAAATGCCAACACTCTTTGGCATTAGCCTATCACTATCACCAGAAGTGAAATATCTAGGGGTAACTCTAGATAGCAAACTTAACTGGAAGAAACACAGAAACGAAAATAGAAAAGTCAACAATAATCCTAAATCAATGCAAGCGCATGATTGGGAAAACTTGGGACTTGAAACCAAAGATAATGCTGTAGCTTTATCTAATGCTAGTAAGGAGCTCACTAACATATGCGTCACTGGTATGGTAACCCAGGACGAATCACACGACAACACAACAGGAGCTACAGAGTTTTCAAAGACAAGCCTGCCTAGCGATCACCAGCTGCATGAGCACAACTCCATCAAGTGCCCTAGAGGTGATGCTAGGAATACCCCTTCTACATCTTCACATAACGGAAGAGGCTACCATTGCAGCACTAAGGATAAAAACCTATGGGCTATGGAAAGACATGAGCACAACGCACACCCGGATACTGTCGAGTGCATACACAAAATGTCCACACTTAGAGTGGATATGTGATAAACCACAGAAAGAACACATAATCGAGAAAAGGTACAAGATTAACAAACATCACAGAGACCACAACCCAAGTACCCACCATAGACACAATAGATGTGTATACAGACGGGTCAAAAACAAACAAGGGAACCGGTGCAGGAGTATACTGTCCCGAACTAAACATAAACATAGCCTTCGCTCTCGGTAAGAATAATTCTGTTTTTCAAGCGGAGTGCGTCGGAATCACAATAGCGGCCATGGCGTTGTCCAGCAGACAGGTAACAAATTTTCAGATCAACATTAACAGTGATAGTCAAGCAGTACTGAGAGCCCTAGCAGAAAACACAACTACCTCTAGGCTCGTACTTGACTGTCACAATGCACTACAGATTTTGACCGACTTGAACCAAGTATCACTGGGCTGGGTAAAAGGTCACAGTGAGAACGTAGGAAATGATGCAGCCGACGAATTAGCACGACGAGCCTCAAACCTGAAGGTAGCGGGACCCGATCCGATCGTCCCGATACCCTTCAGTGAATACAAAACCTAGATAAGGAAACAAACCGTAAGTACACATGCCGAACTATGGGCAAACACAACAGAATGCAGACAAGCAAAGGAGGCGATACCCAGCCCTAATCAACTACTAACTAAAAAACTTCTGCAACTCAACCGAGCCAAACTCAGGATAGTTGTAGGTATAATAACAGGACATTGCCATCTAAACAAACACCTATAGGTATCACCGATAGCCCCCTATGCAGAGCCTGCATGGAGAGCGATGAGATACCAAAACACGTGCTGCTCGAGTGCAGCGGTGTTTCCACCCAACGAGAAGCCTACATGCTCCCCAGCAACACTACCGGAACTCCTCGCCGACCTGGGTGGCCTGCTTGGATTCTGGAGTGAGCTCGGCTGGCTGGAGTGATCCAGCGGGGAGTCGCACCAGCGGTTTTCACGCACAGCGGACGCCTACGTAGCAGAGAACAATCGAGTACGTGCAGAAAATAATCCTAGGATATAAAGAAGAAGAAGAAGAAGACACCTTAATCCACGCGGATGGAGTCGCGGTAGTATATATTTGAAAATTTAGTATACGTGCATAAACACATAAATTATGCTATTTATTTTATTTTACATATATTTTAATTAAAATTAATAAATAAATTAAAATCTAAATTAAAAAACTAATTATATTTATAAAAAATACACACTGTCCATGTGATCGTTAATGGGCATGATGCTCAAAACACTGGCGCTATTACCTCGTTGAATGGCAAGGCTAAGCCGTTGGGCTAATTTTGCGCCAGCTCTTTGGACACAGGCGTGGATCAGTTTTTGGGACACGACATTTATAAAATTCTTCGTGACTGATGACCATGGGCCCAGAGTCTCAAATGCAAGCGCCGCAAAAACGTAGTCCTTAGTAATGACTGAGTATTTGCGACGCTTAAGCAACTGAGCAGATTCGGCAGCTGCACCCGCCTTTAGGTAGGTGGGATGCTGCCATCGTATCAACGCAGATTGCATCCGACACCAGAGCACGTCCCATCGACCACGCTACTATAGTCATCCCGTCCGGCCTCTTGCTGTCATTCCTGAACAAACCGGAGGGTTCCAGTTGTGCAGGGATGGAGGCAGTGGTCAGAGCGCGACGGAGTATATCATTGAGAGCACCGTGGCGATACAAGCAGCCTGCGCTCCGAATGCAACTGAGTCCACGGTGACCAAACTGATCCACGTAGCTGCCACAAGGATAGTAATGAGGCTCACATACCTTTATTCCCTTTATTTGTCAGATACGGCTAAAATACGGGCTTTAGCCGTATTCGAGGTACACTGTGCTACGAGATCCGCATGTGTCAAGATAACACGCGGTTTGTCCCAAAGACCCTGACATTCCACAGCCGAAGGAAAGCTTTCCCCAGGACAAGATGCTCTCCAGGCCAACCTCACCTCCACCAGACTCTCAACCATAACATCAGTTGGACTAGTCAGATTAATGATAATGAGTCAGATGATTTCATCAGTATTAGCGATCACTATGACACAAGCTGATGCCCGCGACTTCGTTCTCATGTATTTGGTTTTTTAAAAATCCCGTGGGAACTTTTTGATTTTCCGGAATAAAATGTCACTATCTAGGGTTTTAACTATAACAATGCCAAAATCACATTATGGTATCGTACATACCTAAACGTATGAGAATGGATACACGAAATTAAGCTCTAATTCAATGCTGTTATGGTTTATTTTACTTTGACGACGAACTTTGATGATTTGATCGACAATCGAAAACAATCGGGGGGCAGAATCCGCATAGAGGTAGCAGTGGTGCAAAAGAGATCTATATTGATATTATTGTTACTCAATTTGTTAAAAGATAAGAAAGATCTAAGCAGATAAGAGTTATTTCGAAATATGGTGTGAGTAGAATTATTGCGGAATTCTCGCAGACATAAGTACCTAACTACCTAATTATAACTAGGCATATGTGCCTACCTACTCATTCATACTAATACTGATACAAATTGTTGATAGAAAAATAGCCCTTTCCCGTAGTAATAAATTTTGATTAATAATTTTTAGGTTATATTATACTTTTAGGTGTATCTTTTTTTCCCACATTTTTAGATTTGCTTACTATTTGCTTTTTTCTTATTTTTGTTACGTTCTACAATTATTAATAAGTTTCCATGATGAACGCTACCCTTTTCAGTGGGTCCCAAAATACATGCATTCTCGCCATCCTCCCACAGGTAGGCTCGCTTGGGTCCAGGTGCGGTCATCAAATTGTAAATTTATAATTTTACATAGAGTATCTTTAAGAGACATATCTAAAGTTGAGATCAAAGAATAAGTGATGATATTGGAACGAAATCGCAAGATTCTTCAAGTTCGGTACGTACAATGGAGAAGATGGCTGATGTTATCTGTGACATGCGCAGTCAACCTGGGCATGTGGCGACTACTTATACGAACAAGAAGAGCTGCGGTGAGCATCGCCCTTCCAGGGATACTTTGAGGACGTCTTCCGGTGAGACAGGTTTTTTTTTTAAATTTGATAACGGATCATCTTGTTCTCCTGTAAAAAAAGCTTCTGTGACAAACTTATGGGCACTGAGCGTAAAAGTCTCGTTTATTTATCTAAGTGACGGTGTTGATGATACACAATGTACAACTCAAATTCAAAGTAATGTGACATTGATTAATTTTTAGTTAATGTACTTTTTGATGTGGTCCCTGATAGTTAGTCGTGTTTCGGATTCTACCATTATCGGGAGAGATATTTTTGAGCAAAAGTTATGGCGTCAAAATTAACAGTAATTATCACGAATTCTATTCCTGGGAACAAACTCATTTTTGCGACCTAAATTTAAACAAAATTCATTCAATTTTCATTTAACCAAGGGTCCATTTGTTATTACTCCGGTATTAGACAACCATAGGAATGAATTAAAAAGTTTAGGTGGTTCTCATTGTGTATATGAGTGAGTACGCCCGCGAGAATGCGTTCAGTGCCCCCAGGGCACGATGGCTTACTTGAAATTGCAAGATAGTTTGAGAAATAAATGTCAGTTAGTTTTCAACGCTTGTTTGTTTACGTATCAGAGATAATGATTAATTAGCCTTTGGAGTTGTGATAAGGCCGAGACGGCGCCAAAAGATGTGAATCATGTAACTCTAACTGATTGAGATGACACCTTGTTTGCCTTGACTGTATACCTACTCTGTTAACATTTCCGCTGACTCCCGTAGTATCACAGCTGGTTCAGACATCCTTAGTACCTACTCTGATCCTGAGACATAGGACACACAAAATGAAATAGAAAACTGAACAAGAATATCCGTTATCATAGATATGCCATACTTATCATGTAATCTTAATGTATGGAATGTTTTTGTAAATTTGTCGATCCTGGACAAGGTGTGCCATCCGGGCCGAGCCTGAAAAGGTTGGTTGAAGGGATGCACTCGCTTGGTTCAGATGTAACGGTTCCATAGTCTATCCTGGACAAGGTGTGCCATCCGGGCCGAGCCTGAAAAGGTCGGTTGAAGTGATGCACTCGCTTGGTTCAGATGTAACGGTTTCATAGTCTATCCTGGACAAGGTGTGTCGTACGGGCCGCACCTGAAAAGGTGGGTTGAAGGGATGCACTCGCTTGGTTCAGATGTATCGGGTTCATATTCTATCCTGATCAAGGGGTGTCATCCGGGCCGCACCTGAAAAGGTCGGTTGAAGGGATGCACTCGCTTGATTCAGATGTAAGGGTTTCATAGTCTATCCTGGGCGAAGAGTGTTGTCCGGGTTGCATCTAAAAAGGTTGGTATGAAGGAAACACTTGTTCGGCCCAGACGTATTTGCGTTGGTTGACTGGTCGAAAGGACAGTGTCATCCGGGCCAGACCCATATGTGTTGGTTGTAGGGATATACTCGTCCGGTCCAAGTCTTTATGGTATTGGTCTTATTGCAGGTGACATAACGTCAATGTGAATTATTATAATTCATTTAGAATTAAGTCATGGTATTAGTAGGATGGACGAGTGGATGTCCTGGTGGTTGAAACTTGTTTGTTACAGATACATTCTAACGTCCGAGGACGGTCGAATGTCAGTCCGGCCGTGACGGTGCGCGCGTCAATGACATGATATTATAGTCTGTGATCAAGAGTGTTGCTGGTCACTCTGGCGGAGCGTCGCGTCTATGGTAGCGAGGCAGCCATCTTGTTGGCAGTTAAGATATGAAAAAATTAATCTAAGTTGTTAAATTTAAATTAAATTTAATCTAAGTTGTTAAAAGTTAAATTTGAGTTGAGTTAAAGACAACGGACTGATAATTAATTATTAGAAGATTTATTTTGTCGTGACTACATTATACACAGGATTATTATAATTTTCGTTCCAAAGAAAATCCATCAGATGCCCACATACCCAAGCCAGCTAAGATGAGTTGCTGATGAGATGATGATTAAGGCTGTCCTGCGCCTTTATTTTTATAAAAATTTTGAGTTGTTTACTCGTTGACAAAAAATGATAAACACATTGATAAATTCAAGAAGAAAAGTGATTGTCATAATGTTACACTAGAAATAAAAATAACCTTGTAATGCCTGCTTCTAGGCTTAGTAAAACTAGCAATTCATTCGTTGGAAACAGTGTGCACTTCTACAATAAGCTCCCAGAAGACATGCTGAAGATGTCTCTGAATAAGTTCAAAGTTAATGTAAAACGTAAACTCATTAAAAAATCCTATTACCATGTGAAGGATTACCATGACAAGGAAGCTTGGCAATGATTTGATCTAAAAATACAAATACCTCACATTTCCTAATATCTCAAGGTTTAATAAGATCTGAATTAGTCCAATTTCAGCTTCAACGAACGTTGTCAACGTCGTAGTGTGAAGTAGATAACAATATATTTTTGTACACGATAGACCTTAGGAAAAGGAATTTGGACTACGTAACTTGAAATGTTTTTCACCTGTCTTCCAATCCGATGGCATGTCCAATGACTCTCCAGAAATGGTTGTACGCCTCCCAATCTCCTTCCTCATTCTCTTGTATCCCAAACTTGTCTGGCTTGAGGACGGCAAAGCCAATAAAGCCGAACTGCGTTAAAGCCAGGTCTCGCTGCGACACAATACCCTGGCCTTTCAGGTTGGCCGCAAGGCTGGCTTTGACGTGTCGAGCGCGGACCGTCAGCAGAGATTTCCACGATCTAATAAGAATAAAAGTGGTTTTTAATAATTCTTACAATGCCATTCAACTATAATTGGGTATTTAATTATAATTAATTATTACTACAGTGTTGAATAGTATGAACTATGAAGGTATAGGCGAAGCTAAAATGTTATACAATTATTATATTGCCTGTACCGGTCGGGAGCTTTCTACCACCATCACCTAGGTATATCTCAGAGCAGTCAAGAAGGACATTAAATATGTAAATGGTAGGTACCTATTCTAATATTATAAATGCGAAACTGTTTAACGACGAAGAAGAGACTATGCTTTTCCGGCCCATCTTTTCAGCCAATTTTGATGATGGTACAGAGGAAGGTTGCATCCCGGGGATATCTTTTTATCCGGAAAAAATAACCTGTTCCCGTGGGAATAAAAAATCAATAATTCCACGCGGACGAAGTCGCGGGCGTCATCTAGTTGTGTATTAATCAGCTTGGTTGATAATATTATAAATATAATATATTTATGTACATTGTCGATAATATATCATACTATAATCGGCGCGGCGAACCTTGATCCCTATGACAGTTCGTGTTAGTGATGGGTCGTGTCTTTGGTTGTTATTGTAGTTTATAATAATATTATAGGATATTTTTAGATATGTGAGTATGAAAAAAAATTGTGCACTCGTTTCCATTACCGACATTTTTTTATTGATACTTGCCGCCCTAGTCGATAAACGTCACACGACGTAAGTTTTGCAGGACGTAAACATAAATTCAGATTGAGATAACTTCTTGTAAATGTTAAGAATTGTTAAAAATATCAACGGAATATCATTACTAATGGTATAAAGCTACGTAAAATTTATAAATGGCATTTTTAGACGCCCCCAATATGATCCCAATTTAATGGTGATGCCACTACAATGTTATATGGTGACATTAGCTTTCAGTGTCATAGGGATCAAGTTTCGCCGCGCCGAGTATATGTAAATGTGTTTAATATTGCTTGGTAAATTGTCATTGAAGTCATTGATGTCATTGATTGTCATTACATCATTTACTTGTTTTTGTAGCAGTGTAAACTCTTTATAACGAAACTCAAGGGACTGAGCATTTTTTGTCGTTATAGAGAGTTATCGTTATATGGAGTGAACAAAAAAACAACCAAACTCTCACAGTATGATGCATTATTTTCTCGAAGACCATCACTTCCGAGAAAGCAATGCGTAATACTGCACGTGTTCAAGGCAATTAAGGATAACAAAAGCTAGACCGACCTCGGATGTTTCGGAGCTTCAAAGTCTTTTGTTACCTGATAACATAACTTAAACAATAATACCGATAATAAATATTTACTGTCGACAAATATGAACACATTTTTTCGTAATAGAGAATGGCGCATCGCTATAAAGAGTGTTTCAATATGTGGGTTTTAACGCAAACCAACCAAGTTGGGCTCACTTCAACGTTACAGGGAGTTTATTGTTATAAAGGATAACGTTATAAAGAGTTTACACTGTATATCTTAATCGTCGGCGATA
The DNA here is from genome assembly GCA_964035005.1 of Erebia palarica. Classification (NCBI taxonomy): domain Eukaryota; kingdom Metazoa; phylum Arthropoda; class Insecta; order Lepidoptera; family Nymphalidae; genus Erebia; species Erebia palarica. The sequence goes on along the minus strand of OZ035987.1, from coordinate 29,437,544 downwards.
ATAAATAAGTGTTAATTTTACTATCAAATAAAGTTTAAACACGGCTACATACATGCTGCCTGGCTTCAGATCATTCTCGAACCACGAGACTGTGTGTAGTAAGGTAGACAGATATCGCCTGTATGCCGTGTATGTAGAGTTGGAGCGACGAGAGCTGACCAACACTCGCAGTATGGAGGGAATCGCGAACACTGTGACTATGCCCAGAAGCATCGATTGCGTCATTTTGAAGCAATTGTACCAGTAAAAGCGTCGCGCCCTGCAAATATTATGATCATTTTAAGGAATGAATTAAAATCCTTATATTTTAACCACTATAAGTTAGGCCTTGACTGCGATCTCACGTGATGGGAAGTGATGATGTAATCTAAGATCGCTAAATCGCTTGAAGGCATCGTGCCGGAACGCTAAATCGCTTGACGGCACGTCTTTGCTGGTTGGTTGGTAGACCAGGGAAAATTCAGAAATTATAAATTCCCATATTGACCCTGTTGGGGATCGAATCCGGGACCTCCGCACTTTAAGACAACAGCGCTTAATACTGCGCCACGGAGGTCGTCTATGGCCACCTTTTTCAGAAGAGACTCGTGCTCAGTAATGGGTTGAAGTGATGTGGTGATGATGATGATTCCAAATTATAAATCATCTACAAATCCATAATGTCAATCAAGTACGAAAAAATTCTTTGCCGAAGTGTTCAAAAAATGATAAGGTAATCGTAACAAGCACGAACCTTCAAGTTTGCAAGCGTAATTATATAATATAATAATTTAAGAGATGCAAACTTGAAGGTCCGCTCCGGGATCGCAGTTCGCACGTGTGGGCTTACCTTATGTACCTTGTGTGTGTTATGTAAATGTTTATGTTATTTTTTTTATAAAATGTAATTGTTATCCATCTACATTGATTGTAATAATTATTATGTTCTCAGCTGTCATTTGTCAATCGTTGAGATCGGCCTGCCCGCCATCTCCGAACTATTTATCAGATTGGCTATAGAGGAATTAATTATGAATATTCTCTCCATATTTAAAAAAAGAAGCCAAGAACGACGTTCGAAATTATCGACCAATATTCCTGTTAAATACATTCTCAATAAAGAATAATATGCCCAAATCTCTCAAACTATTCGAAAAATATTATATCGGTCAACCAACATGGATTCTGTTCGGTCTACTGTCTCTAATCTGGTCAATTATATTATATTTCACATATATATAAATGTGTTGACAATAGACATCAAGTAGATTCAATATACACTGACTTTAGCAGTGCCTTCGACAAAGTTGACCATAGCCTCTTTATATTAAAACTATGTGGGTACGGAGTCCATAACCCCTTCTACCATGCAATAGAGTTCAAAGAGTAGCATTAAAGGGCTTTAATGCTACTCTGCTACATTTAAGGGCTACCTCAGATCCTTTTATAGACACGTCGAGAGTGCCGCAAGGATCTCATCTTGGACCTATCCTTTTTCCATGTTTATAAACGATATAACTTGTATCATTCGCTACAGCAAATGCTCCTTATTTGCTGATGATCTCAAGCTTTATCGGGAAATCAGAACAATTTTGGATAGTCGTCTATTACAAGAGGATCTCAACCTATTCAAGAGTGGTGTACCAAGAATAGAATGATCCTCAATGTCACAAAAAACTGAGTATTATACACTAGTCAGCAACTCCACGAGGTGTCATTCATTCGGGATCTTGGGGTTACGATTGATGATAAACTTCAAGGAACATCAGAACCAAATAGTCTCTAGAGCGTGGAAGTTGTTCGGTTCATCAAGCGTAACACTACTGATTTTAGGAGAACCGAATGTATTATAATATTATTTAACGCGCTGAATCGAAGTATCCTTGAATATGCAGCCTCGGCATGGAACCCGCACTATAAATCACATATCGCACAAATAGAGCGAGTCCAACGCTCCTTCACGAAGTACCTCGCTTTTAAGGCCCTGGCGTCAATCCGACAAATCCTGCCCTTATAGAGCTGACTACGAAACTCCGTCTACAACATTTTAAAATTCAACCTCTTGAAAAACGAAGGCTCGTGGCTTAACTATATCAGCTATTGGCGTGTGCTATATATAACAGCATTGTATAAAATTGTCCACTGCACATTAGACTCTCCCGACTTGTAGAACCATATTAACATACATGTTCCTCGCCGTCTTCCCAGATTTCCCCTAAAAAGCACCTTTATACCAAGCTTTTCCAAAAGTAATCTTGGCAAATACTCCCCAGTTAGTCGATTTATTAATTATTATAACAATTTGACCCACCTTGACATTGACATTTTTCACGATACTTTATCTAGCTTTAAGAATAAACTATAAGTGGCTCCAAATGGTTCGTGTAATATTACACACGGTGCTGCTCGCCAGTTTTTTTGAACTTTGGCTGGACACGCTTCCGCGTGTCTTGATATTCTTATAACTTTAACTGTAACTTTATTGATGAAATGTTTTTCTTTTTTATTTAATTTGCCGACTTCAATCTTTAAATTAATTTGTATTGTATAATAGGATCTAATTTAATTGTAATTATTAATTTAATTTAAATTAATTGTATAATATTATTATTTATTCCTTTATTTAATTGTTATTTTAATAATGTGAATCTAGCTGTAGGTATTCTTTGTTTTTGTACATAAACAATAAAAAGTATATATATTGACCGGATAATTTTTAATGCTGCATATGCCTATAATTAAGTATTGTGTTGGAACTAGACAATTGTATTATTTTAACATTATTTATTGTTTGTACAATATTTATTATTATTATTATTATTATTATATACTCTTTATTTGTACCACCATAAAGATAAAAAAAAACAAAAAGAATATTGAAAAAGAACCACAGACATGATAGAAAAGGCGGCCTTATCGCTTACTAGCGATCTCTACCAGGCAACCTTAGGAATAGAAAAAAATAAGGAAAAAAGCATTGCAGGTGGTGACATCCTATAACATACCTACATACATTCGAATAGCTACATACTAATACATAAACCAATAATAAACATTAATAAAACAATATTGTATAACATATTATTATATAATATATATATAAATATATAAATAAATATAAATAGACTAATATATATACTATAATTCAGTTTGAAAGATAATAGTTTTTTACAGCATTTTTGAAAATGTCTAGGGACGCACAGCGAATGAGTTTGTATAAAACTTCGTTTTATGAGGAGGGATTTTCAGTGTTAAAGTACGGCACGGTCTTAAGTCGGATTGCACTCCAAGAAAACTTGTTAAGGTTGTCCTCAGTCAAGTTAAGATAGCTTGCGTCAGCATAATCGAGAATAGAGAGAAGGAGAGAATGTGCCAACATAACTTTAGTTGGGATTGGCAAGACAGAGCGCAACCGTCGCAAAGAGTTTATCGTTGCAAATGTCCTCCTACTCAACACTTTAACATGCACAGACCAGGACAGTTGTGAATCTAAATATATACCAAGATTTTTTAACACGATCACACTATGGAATGATAAAGCCATTAAAGCAGACCGGGGATAGGCCTCGTAAATCAAGTTTTGCAATGTATCCTGGACAGCCAATGATAATTGCCTGTGATTTCGCTGGATTAATATGTAGCCCATACTGCTTACTCCATTCGGCAACTGCAGCTAGATCGTTATTAATGGCAGAAACAGCAGCATCGAGATCACCTAGGGCTGCAGAGCGATAAATTTGGATATCATCTGATATCATGTGGTAGAGAGAAGAAATGTACGGAGTAATAGAATTAATGAAGATAGCAAACAGTAAAGGAGACAACACGCCACCCTGAGGTACCCCAGCCGTCACATCACACCATGATGAAACAGTCTCGTCAATTTTAATGCGCTGATGACGACCTCTGAGGTAACTCCGAAACCAGTCGATCACCGATGGAGCTATGTTAATAGAACGCAACAGGCTCAGCAAAATGTCGTAATCCACGGTATTAAACGCATTACTGAAGTCAAGCAAGGCTAAAATTGTGAGCTGTTTATTGTCATCATCATCGGTAACTTTTACTAACGCTGTAGCCGTACTATGACCGGGACGAAATCCAGACTGCAATGGACTGAGAAGTAAGTTCTTATTTAGGAATAAATTTAGCTTTTGATAGACCAACTTCTCGAGGATTTTTGAAAGGAAAGGCAAAATAGAAATGGGACGAAAATCATTTACAGAAGAAGGGTTAGACTTTTTAGGAAGAGGAACAACTTGAGCATTCTTCCAAGCATCAGGGAATTTGCTAGTATTAATAGAATAATTCAGGATATGGGTTAGAATAGGAGTTACAATATCAATAATAGGAACGATCATGTTACGGCTGATGCTGTCAGTACCTACCGCATTCGATGTTATGGACATTATGTTTTTCTTAACATCACATTCAGTGAAAGACTCGAAAGTAAGTAAACGGTAAAAAGTCCAGAGTTGAGGAAGATGAAAGAATATTAAGAGGCCGGTGATAGCCGCTCGCAATTTCTATTCAACCCGTAAATATAAATTTGCCGATATATTGCTATCTCTATTTAGCTGATGACACATGATCGCGTGCAAACGCGATAGCAATATGAGCGTACAGAATTTGTTATACGTTTAGTCTTGTTCCGTAAATACCAAAAATGATGAATGATAACTTGTTGTGGTTTTCACTTCGTATTGTTATTCAGGAACTTGACAATATAGGCTATGCTCCTGATCAATTAGTACGTAAGATATCGTTGGTTTTAATATGATACAAATAAGGAGAAAACATGTCATTTATGTCGTAAAAACATGCAAAACGCTATGCGCTTACATTTCATTTTGGGAAAGTATTTTCAAAACATAATTATCCAGGGGCCTAGATAAATACAAGTTCAATCTTAATAAGCGCATAATATGCTGGAAATATTCTCGAATTACGAATTATTCTGGTATTACGTTTGTATGGGCAATTCACCCTCCGCTGGCACCTTAAGAGTGTGTTCTTTCTCGACACTATCAATTGCATCGGAAGTAGAAAAATGGTTGTTAAGAAGTTCAGTATCAATATTAATTGAAGGATTATGGGAAGATTTACCAACTCCGAGTGACTCAAGAAATTTCCAGGTTTTGGCGGTATTGCCATTTTTTTTTTTTTGGTATCGCCATGTTTTTTATTTTTTTATTGATATGCCAATAAATTGAGTTTCCAATTCGACGGAATTATGGAGTACAATCTCAAACTCAGTTCCGAAGAACCCTATTGTTTCTCGGCTTAAAAATCCTTTATGTTAACATAGAGGACCTAACTAAGTTAGGGGGGTGCTAAGTATGATAAGTTGAATTTAAATCCGTTCAGTACTATCAGAGGGGGCGAGACTAGAAAAAAAAATTTTTAGACTATGGCCTCTGTATCGATGATAAAGCTTCCTCCAGTTTTTCAAAGTCTAGATAGTTACCGTTTAATAATTAGGTATAGACTATAGGTAGATTGTGTTTTTGCAGATTTTCCGTTGTGTTTTACTATCTAGGGATCTATTATCTATTATCCATATCACGTCTATAAAAAAATGAATTAGGTATTATTTAGATAGTTCACTAAGTACCTAGGTACTTACTTATTGTATTGTTTTTCATCGTACCATTCTGGTATTCTCATTTCTAGATCTTCGGGTTTCTTGCTGTCGGATGGTCGGTGGAATGCTTCATCGCTGAGAAGATTCTCAATGACCTCGTCCACTGGAATGAAACCAACTTGAACTTTAAAACTACTTATATAGGTGATGCTCGCGACTTCATCCGCGTGGATTAAAGTTTTTAGATTCCCGCGGGAACTCATTAATTTTCCGGGACAAAATGTCCTTCCCCGGGATACCACCTATCTCTGTACCAAATTTCATCAAAATCGGCTGAACAGATGGACCGTGAAAGCATAGCAGACAGACAGACACACTTTAGTATAGATTATTATCTAGTATTTTATAAAATGGACATAAAATTGTGTTGCATAACAGTGCCACAAAAAACCACACTCGGGTTTCCTGTGCACCGTGTTAATATACTTAATAGGTCCTAAGATATTAAAAAATTAAGTAGGTAGATACTTGTAGCTAAAAAATTCAACAATCATGCGACAGACTTATTATAGTGGGAAGGCTACAAAAACTTTAGCAAAAAACACTTGAATTTAATTAGTCAAGTCAAAGTCAAAATATATTTATTCAAATAATCTTTTACATTTTCGAATCGTTATGTGAATCTAGCATATACTTATGCTGTTGCTCGTTATTCATCCAATTGAATAGAAACTTTTTTTATAAGAATGTTGTTACTTGCTGGATTGATTATGACATAGTGTCATTAAAGTACAATAGAAAGTGCAAAACCTACCCACCGAAACCAAAAAAACCTCAAACCACACGAAAAAAAGTCGAGGGTATCAGCTAGTATAAATAACACTTATTATCTAGATTACAATATCACTTATTTCCTTTGACTAATTGACTCGTAATATGAGGGGCACTTTAAGACTGAATACCCATTGGTCATTGATAGGCAAGCTTGGATATGGCCGATGGCGCAGCAGTCATAGGCAGATGTTGTGCCTTTCGTTTAAATGTTATGGCAAGGGGTAAGTTAGATAGAAACTGGCCCACGTGCGCAAGTCCTTATACGACCCTAAAGGCCGGCGCATATCTGGCGAAGTGCAGTGCAGAGCATTTTTCACTGCCAAACCAGTAGACATAACATCGAAAATAAATTTAGAAATAAAACTAGAGTTTGTATCAATTGATTTTCTATATTATTTCCACATCACCAAAGTCGATAATGGTTTGGCAGCGATAAATGCTCTGCCCTGCCAGATATGCACCGGCCTAAAGTCAAATAATTAAGAAGTCTAGGGTGAGAACTTAGCTTTGAATCTCAATTCAATAAAGGTACGTTCACAGTATTATTGACAATAATGTGAACCCAAGTACTATATTGGAACTCGGAAATAAGGAAGTACAGAGAATGGCCTTAGTTAATGCAAGATAATGCACATCCGCCAATATAACTTACAGATTAATTTGTATCATCATATTATCAACTATTAACTATTCTGTGATATTATAAATAGCTTATCTACAATTGATAATCAGAAGTATTCACTTCTCCTAAGAAACACTTAATCCAGTCATTACGTCGAAAAAAACGGGTTAGAAATTCATGTGAAGTGAATTATTGTTTTTTTATAAGATCTACAATTAAGGTCCTTTATATTTTTCATCGTTATTGAGATAATCGAAAAAAACATAAATTTAGGTAGTGAAATTAGTTCTTTGCTATTTTCTTTTTTCTCGTGAAAGATATCGAAAAAATGTCCAGTATCAAACTTTTAGAGCGTATTCAGACCTACAGTTTCATTATTTTTATGTTTTGTTTTTTAATTGTAGATCGTAAAAAAAGCAACAAAAAAGTATCGCATCAAAATTTTCGTAACGCGACGGAGAACCGAGTTAATGTGAAACAAGTGAAATTAATTTAACGAATTAAAAAATACGACTGCCTTGCGATATTATTTTTGGAGTTTACCTCCAGAAGCGATTTGCATATATAGCCTTTGGAATCTTTTTCACATTTTTTATTAAAATATGATATTTTTTTGTGAATCACTAAATATTGAACTATAGTGTTATATATTTTTGGAATCTACTCATCATTTTCTAGATGATGATTATATAGTTGATCTTATTTTCGATTTTTTTTTTCAATTTTGGTCTTTAATGCGGGACCATGGTCACCCCATCAATTTTTTTTTAAATTTTACTAGCCTATGTCACCCGGAATAAGCTAGGGATTCTAACGATACCTCATTTATCAAAATCGGTTCAGGCTTATAGAAGTTATGGTGGAATATACAAACTCACATACATACATACATACATACATACATACATACATACATTCATACATACATACCTACATACATACATACATACAGACATACGTACATACATACATGAACCCTGAAAACAATATACCCCTTTTTTCAAGTTGGCGGAAAATGCACATAGGAAATCTTGATCGACAATTTGAAGTTAAGCTTTCCTAGGGCTACCCCACGTAATATTAAAAATTTAGCTTTCTCGGTTCATATGCATTTCCAAATGTATAGTATAACTAGTGGTTCGCCCCGAACTGAGACCGCGCGGTATCCATAAGATAGTTTTAACTAAATATTGGAATAGTTAACTTTTAACATTAGACGCAAAAGAGCTAAAGAGTTATTGGAGAAACGAATAAACTTTATACAGCGCCATCTATTAACATCATTGTGAAGTTCTGTTAAAGATACTGAAGCTCATTAAAAATTTAATAATTTCGTTTCCATATAATATTTATCTATTTGTAGTATTTGTTATTCAAGTAGAGGATATAATTCAATTAATTGATCAAGTTTCAGGCTCAGCCTTTCAGAAAATTGGGAGTTCTGAGGTCAACTTTAGACGTTAGTTAGTTTCGTCAATTTTAGGGAAAAATTAAAAAAAAAATATTTTTGGACTCTATTCCTAAATACTTATCTTTAAAATGATATAAAGCAACCTTATGTAACGCTATAAAAAATTTTTTACTTCGCATTCGCTTCTATGAGAGCCCCCCTGAAATAAAGATTTTTATAACTTTTCAAGCCATATTCGGCTGGAGGTCATCGGTTTACATATATTTAAATTTGAAGCAATAACGTTCAGTAATTCAGACGGACAGACGGACGGACGGACAAGTGCAAATTCACTCAAGTAGACTCAGAGACCTTCGCTTCGCTCGGTCAATGACTGGACTAACTGTTAGCTACTCACATTGATAACAGGCTACATAGAAGCCAAGATTCGACATAGATACAAGATTAGTATGCGAAATTCACTTGGGAGTGATTATAGCAGTAAGTAAAAGATGCAGCATTATATGCATTAGGCTGTGTTGCTGACAAAGACTTGGTCCCTGGTTTAAATAAACAGAGGAGGCAATCTTTATAGTAACTATCTCAGTATTATATCAAAGTGCATCAACACACAACTACAATCAATGCATATGCAGCAATCAAGAAAAAATATAAACACCATTTAGCTATCAAATCTGGGGCACATTAAAGTAACCTCAATCGGTTACAACAGATAATGAAAATAATATTTGCACTGTATATTATAAGTATAGTAAGTTTTGTAAAAACTGTATGATTAATAATTTTAGGGTTCCCTACTTTACAATTGAACCTTTACTTATAATTTTATGGGTTATTCCATAGAAATAGGGTGATTTATGAACTTGTCATCATAATAATTAAATCCCAATTAGATCGCCAATTGCTATTTAAGGTAGATATTTAAATCATTGCACCATAACTAAAAGGGCCAGTATAGTATTTTACGAGAAGGTTTTACAAATTTAGCCTAGGGACTAGAAAGTCTATATTTCGTGATAAAACTTTGCTTTGCTTCTAAGTTCGCGAATTCATGGCCCCTATTTCGGGATGAAGTTTTTATAGCGAGTTATGATTATTTATTAATCTTACTAATATTATAAATGCGAAAGTTTGGATGGATGAATGGATGTATGGATGCTTGTTACTCAATCACACCCTAACGGCTGAACGGATCTGGCTGAAATTTGGCACAGAAATAGATTACAGTTTGGAATAGTACATAGGCTACTTTTTTATCCCGGAAAATTAAAGAGTTCCCGCGGAAACCAAAGAACCTTAGAACGAACCTAAAGCGTTCTTTTAAATAGGGGGGCGACCATGGGTGATAAAGAGTGGGATAAAGGATAGAGAGGATATGAAGATTACGCCTTTGCTGGATAGGGAGCCAGTTAAGTTTCCTGCGATATTCCGAGACATGATCATACTTCCTCAGACCGAATATGAATCTAATGCACAGGTTTTGCAAACGCTCTAGCTTATTTAAAAGGTCTCTTCAGTCAAGTCGAGGTAACAGACATCGGCGTAATCAAGGATGGGAAGAAGAAGTGCATTAGCTAGCAGGATCTTGGTCTTAATTGGAAGTAAGTTTTTCCACCTTTTAATAGATCCAAAAGCGCCAAAGATTTTCCTACTAACCTGTGAGACCTGCGGTTTCCATGATAGATTGCTGTCGATGATAACTCCAAGATTTTTCACAGTATGACTATATGCTAGCGCAGTACCATCAAAGATTACAGGTGGTAAATTAGAGTAGTTAAGTTTGGACATTTGTCTGGAGCTACCTACAACCGTGACCTGGGACTTATTGGCATTAACCAGTAAGCCATAGGACTCACTCCAACTGCTGATAACATGAAGTTCATCATTTAACCGTTTAACAGCTTCAGATATCTGTTCAACAGGAGTGGATACGTATAATTGGAAATCATCAGCATAAAAATGATATGGCAGGGAAAGAAGAGTGACAGTATTTATGAAGATGAAAAAAGTAAGGGAGACAGGACACCACCCTGAGGAACACCAGCTCTGAGACGGCAGTAGGATGTCAATTTTTCTTTAACGCGTATACATTGCGTCCGCTCACATAAATAGGACCGGAACCAACTAACAGCAGCCGAGGAAAAATTAATGGATTCGAGGATTGCCAGGAGAATATCTAGGTCAACTGTATTAAATGCGTTAGAAAAATTGAGCAACGCTAAAATAGTCACCTGCTTGTTATCAATTCCAAATCGTATGTCGTCACAAACCTTCATCAATGCCGTAACAGTACTATGCCCACGGCGAAACCCAGACTGAAAAGGACTTAGTATATTATTTTTATTTAGGAAAACTGTGAGTTGTGAACAGATAATGCGCTCAAGGACTTTGGATAAAAAGGGGAGGATGGATATCGGACGGTAATGGGAAAACAAAGATGGGTTCGAGAATTTAGGCACAGGGATGATCTGAGCAACGCGCCAGCAACTTGGGAAGGTATTAGAAGTAAGGAAGTAGTTAAATAAGTGACACAGGATATGTAGGATATTGTCTAAGCATAACAGTATCATCTTGCGACTAATGCCATCACTGCCCATGACATCTGATTTTACAGCAATGATGTGTTGGGCTGATAGAGTTAAAGTTGAACAAGGCAAAGATGTGCCTTGGTCGAGAGTTAATAAAATAGAGTGTATTGGATTTATTTGGTATATCAGAAGTGACATTAGTAAAGTGAAAGTTGAGGGCATCGAAATCTAAATCACGGGATACACCCTTTTGGTTATTTCCAATACCTATATTGGATATCCCAGAAATCGGTTGGAAAACAAAAGAGTTGCAAGAATCACATCTGCCGCCATCTTGTTTTCCCGAAATGTCATAATTTTTCCCTACTTCCATCCCGCACCCAAACACATCTCCCATACACCATTGTAACGTTTTCTGTTTCTTTCTAGGAGAACAATTATGTCAATTACTACACACTACTACTTTACTTGTAGTCTCTTCAATATTCGCCATATAATTTGGTATGAAAAAAAATATTCCGCCATCTTGAATTTTTTTTATTTCGCTAATCGTCCTGATCATCTCTTGCCTAGAAACCACACTTCCATCTCTGATACTCTCCGAGATAGACACTGACGAAATTTGTATGGCAGCCATCTTGAATCCACCATTTTTGAGTTTTTTTTAAACTCACCGCCAATTGGACGAGGTTTCGAGTGACATTTGTTTCAATTGGAGGAAGTTTTTAGGGAAAATCTCAAAAACTACCCCGAATGTGGCAGCACTGTTTTGATTTCTCGATATTACCCATCGAGTTACACAATCAATCCATACATGCCAACTTTCCCAAATGTTGCCAACCGCCTCTAAGACGTGATTGAAATTTTCAAAAACACAAAAAGAATACAAAATGGCCGCCACCTCGTGTTTCAGAAATATTTGACATAGGATATTAATTTTCCCGTGAACTACAGGATATACCGCTCCTGATGACGTTTCAATTTTTCATCTCGCTCGCACCCAGCCGAAATGATAGCCCCTGAAAAAAGACCATGTCGAAAATCACTTTAACTTTGATAAATTCCAGTGTTGCCAGAACTCGGCGACAAAAATACCCAAATGTCATTTGTACAAGTGAGACGAGTGGTTGCTCGTACTCGAATTTTGCAAAAAATACGTATTTCGGTTTTTTTCGGCCGTGTCCTGACACCACGTGGCGACCCTACAACAGGTAGAAGACTTCCTGTCGAGCCCGAACCCCCCGCTCCGGGGAGACGACTTCATCTCCCCGTCCGAGCTGAGGAAGGCCGTCTTCCGACTTCCTAAAAGGAAGGCGCCAGGCTACGACGGGATCCCGATCGCCACCCTGCAGTAGCTGCCGAGTAGAGCTCTCGTTGCATTAGCGAGACTCTTCAACGGCGTACTCCGTACCGCTCATTTCCCGGATTCATGGAAATTGGGGAAAGTAATCACTATCCCCAAACCGCGAAAGGACCGCGGCGGTGTACACGGACGATATCCCTATCCTCGCCGACCATCTGCGCGAGGGGGAGGAAGACGTGCTGTTGTCGCTTTACGCTGACGACAGTGCGTACTTCGCGTCGTCTTACCACCAAATCGTCGTTACAAATCGCATGCAACGTCTGCTGGACTTACTTCTACTACAGAACAAGTGCCTGCGCCAAATCGTGGGAGCTCCGAGGTACGTGAGGAACAACGTGATCCGTCGCGACCTCAAGACGCCCACCGTGGAGGGGTACGTCCGTATACTCGCGCGGCGCATGTTTGCGCGCGCAGACAACGGGCCGTACGAACACCTCCACGGGATCGCATCGCGGATCACCCGACCTCCGACCGGGCGCCGACTACCTCGAGAGCTCCTACGATTGCCATCACCTGCGCGGCACACAGACAATCGCGGAACGCGCACACCGAATTTGACACCATTTCGGCGCGCGAGAGCGACTCCATTGCCCGCTGCGCCGAGACACCTGGATAAGACACGGATCCTGCACGCGGAGGTGAGGATGTCACCCGCAGTGCGGACCCATCACCGGAATGACACCCGACCTAGGGGCCCGTAGCCTAGCCGGTTCACTCGGCTTAAAGATGGCAAGGGCACAATGTTGCCCCGCGCCCCGCCGGGTAAGGAGGCCCAGCCTCGAGGCCCGTACCCCCGCTTGGCCCTCACGGGCCAAAGGGAGACGACCCACACGCTAATTAAGTACGTGATGATACAGAACTGTAAAAATGACGGATTTTTGGAACCAGATTGTGAAAAACTTTAAGTTGTATTGAAAATATTGTTTTTTTAAAGAGTTCCTCGATCTTTTACGATTAATTTGAAATAACTTTTGTTTAATTAATGTATCAAATTAAATCACAATAGTCGGAACACGATAACGCCTTTTTTGAGATTTCTATGGATTTCCTGATAATTTTCTGCTGCCACTATGCGATTTTTTGACCACTTCTTTTATTGACATCATATCTACTTCATTTAACTGAGTAGCAAATGGTATTTATTAGGTAATGAAATTTTATTTGCTATAATACTGAAACGTCGGAACAGAAAAGGATGTTTCTATATATTAAACTCACCTGTTAAATCCATTGAAAATCTGCTTTAAAATCACGCTGTCATAAATAAGGTGTGTGGAAACTTTACTATGTAGAGCATAGATAGACAAAATATGTAGAGTCTGTGAGAGAAAATCGGAAATCGGTATTTTATACATTCATATCGCACGACATCGTGCACCGCCGATTTATGCCACGGTTCGCAAAAGACAGAACGACTGTTTTCACTGGCGTACCGCGTAGGGTGTGCATCATAATGACTGCACAAAGTGATGGATCGGCGTAAAATTTCGCCAGCATTTAGTACCTATTTAATACTATTTAGTACCTTTGTTTAAATATTTTGTACCTAATTATTTACGAAGAAATATGAGTTTTTAAGTGGACAGTCATTCTGACGTTAAGATGGCTGCCCACATTTTAATTTCCGCATAAGGGTTCCGTATTTTGCATTTGTCTGTGCAATGTGTCATTTAGTACCTATTTAGTACCTACACATATATTTCTTCTAGAATTTTTAGGCGAAAGATAAAGATTTTATAACAACAATCAAACAAGAAGTCCAGTCCCCAACACACGCTCAGTGACTAATCAACGCCCAGCCCAAACCCTTGGACCTACAGTGCTGAAATTTTCCACAGAGGTTCCCTTTGTGATGCAGACAAAGAATAATCAAGGGTTATTCCCACGGGATTGGGAATAAGGATGATTTATTTGTTTGATTCAAAAGTTATAGTTTCCGGAACTATAATCAAGAGAGACTTCAAATTTGGCATACTACAAGTCGGTAATTCTAATCACTAATTTTACAGTTTTCAGGATTAAGAACCATTAATTTGGCGCACGCGGTCTTCAATAACTACCTACAATATAAGTGTTCACCTCTCAATGTCTCATGCTCTAAAAAAAATATCATTCAAGCTTAGCTTAGGACTGAAGTTTAGCCTCTAAGGATTATGTATTTTTCTAAGTAATTGTGGTCGTAATTAAGTTAAAGGTAGTAAGTAATGAGTACTAAAAATTTAGTATATGGTTAGTATCAACTGCCATAACTAATGTCAAGGACACAGTATAAGGTGATAAGTTTGTTCCTACCAGTCGTTCAACTAAGGCATCTAGACAAAGCAAAGCTGCGGGGTGACAGGGGCGTGACGAAGGAAACTAAGATAATTTTTACAATACAAAATTCTATCACTCTAATGTCTTTTATGCAGTACCGTACAAAATTTTAGTTAAAACTGTCATGATATTATGTTAGTCAGGTCTGTCATTTGTATGAGCGTCGACCCACTATATGAAATGAATAAATAGCTACACAATGTTAAAACGATCCACACAGAATGAGCTACTTTCCTATGTTCCATTTTTGAAATAATTTGTTGGGAAAACAAAGGGAAAAACTGTAAAGAAAGTTTTTTTATAATTATTTTTAAAAATACAACTGATAACGACCTATATCACTGCTGAGACTTATTGTAATTACTTAGGTTTACTACCGTCATTATTAAATAGTGTCGTTGGCTTAACGCAATCCTTGGTGGAATGTAAGTATGCGTCAATGGGTTGATGTTACTCATCGTAACTTACAGCTCTATGTGTATGGTACTTGCTGATTTTTTTTTAATTTAAAATGTCCAAAGACAAGACTTACCATATTCACGGCTCGATACATAGAGAGAGAACAGAGTTTTCAACATTTTTGTTGCGTTAATGGAAACTCGCGTTACATTTCCAGTTTTCTTTACGAATTTTACTCACAAATGTATTGTAAAAACATCGTATAGTATACCAGATGATGCCCGCGACTCCGCCCGCGTAGATTTGGGTTTTAAAACTCCCGCGGAAACTCTTGGATTTTCCGGGATAAGAAGTAGCCTGATATTTCGCTCTACAGGTTTTAAATATCCATGCAAACAAACGGAAATAAGTCATTTTCTAGCGAAAAGAAATTCTCTTTATTCCTTATCCCGTGGAAAATTCGAAAAATCCTGAAAACTGTAAAATAAGTAATTAGAATTATCGACTTGTATGCCAAATTTGAAGTCTCTCTTTATTATAGTTACGTAAATTATAACTTTTAAATCAAACAGATAAATCCTCCTTATTCCCGATCCCGTGGGAATAACCCTTGATTATTCTTTGCCTACATCACAAAGGGAACCTCTGTGGAAAATTTCAGATCTCTAGGTCCAAGGGTTTGGGCTGGGCGTTGATTAGTCACTGAGCTAGTATTCGGGACTGGAATTCTTGAATATTCAGATTGTTATAAAATCTTTATTTTTCGCCTAAAAATTCTAGAAAAAAAATTATTTGCAGGTACTAAATAGGTACTAAATTATTGTACAGAGACAAATGCAAAATACGGAGCCCTTATGCGGAAATTAAAATGTGGGCAGCCATCTTGACGTCAGAATGACTGCCCACTTAAACAATCATATTTCTTCGTAAATAATTAGGTACAAAATATTTAAACAAAGGTACTAAATAGTACTAAATAGGTACTAAATGCTGGCGAAATTTTACGCCGATCAGACTTTGGGCAGTCATTCTGATGCACACCCGCGTGTGAGGCTATTGCCGTATTTTCAGCTACAACCACAGAATACCAAACTATTGACTCTTTATGCTTAACAGACTAAAAATGACAGTGCCAATGCCATCTATTGCCGACTTTGAAACATTATATAGGGCACCATGTCGATCAGTGAAGCACTTATTTTTCAGTTAAGGTAATTATTGTAGTTCTATCGCAACAAAGCTTGGATTTTTTAGTGTACAGCAATAACTCAAAAAATAAGATTGAGTTCACTGTGTACCATCAACGTTACACAGTGAACCACTGCTTAATGGACAAGTGCACCAGTGGGTTTGTGTTGATGTAGCAGACTGCAGAGTAGTGGCGTAAGTTTAACTGTAGTCAACACACATTTGTAATGTAAAATAGATTTATTTTATATTACATAGAAATTGAGATTTACACCATGACAGTAAAAATTAAGGCAGAACAAAAAACGCTATGACAACTCTGTCACATCAAAATACATCGTGTACGGCCAGTCGACATTGAATCTCTTTCAATTGCAACCAACCTTCTTTTACAACACTCCTCCTCAATGGAAGACTGCACCAAGAAAAAAAACATTAGCATACAAACCATCAACTAAAACACAAAAAAAAAATGTATCACTACATCACCCATCATCATCAAGCACACAAGTTCATTTCCTTCACATAGAACTCGTTCTTGCATCTCGGTAAAGCTTTCGTCAAAATATCTGCAGTCATCTCTACAGTCTGCAGGTACTCCACTTTCACAATGTTATCATTCAATACTTCTCTGATGAATGGCATCTCACATCTATGTGTTTAGTTCGTTGGTGATGAACAGGGTTCTTCGCGATTTGTATTGCTGACTGACTGTCACTATAGAGCACAATTACACGGCGTTCCTTTGCGGTTAATTCTTCTATAAGTCTCTTCAGAAACGTCGACTCTCTGCATGCCTCTGACATGGCGACATATTCAGCTTCTGCACTCGATAAGGCTACTGTACGTTGCTTCTTACTTTCCCAGTATATCCTAGAATAAATATATATCCGGAAAATGATTTCATGATTTCAGCATGATCAGCGTCTACATATCCAGTCAGATCTTTTCCTGTCTTCTCAAAGTTCAGTTTGTAATGAGCTGTACCCTTCAGGTATCTCAACAGTCTCTTTGCTACGCTCCAATGTTCAGCTGTATAGCAGCTGTTAAACTGACTAAGGTAGGCAACGGCAAAACTTATGTCAGGTCTCGAGCAAACAGCTAGGTACATAAGTGAACCTATAAGTTTCTGATAAAGGAAATCTTTGGATGGGATGAAGTTCTCTGTTCTCGGTTTTTCCAGTTTTCTCCCGGTCTCTAAGGGTGTCTTCACTGGCTTACAGTCAGTCATTCCAAACTCTTTCAGAATCTTTTGAATGTATTCACCTTGATCAATGGTTCTCTTGTTCCCTTGTTGATCTATCTTCATTCCTAAAAAATTATCCATCATTCCCAAATCTTTCATCTCGAATTTAGTCTTCAATTCTATTTTGACCTTATCTTTTTCCTTTTTGTCATTATAGAATATCAGAATATCGTCTACATATACTGCAATGTAAACAATGTGTTTTCCTCTTCTTCTGAAATAGACACATGGTTCATTGTCAGATCTCTTAAATTTCATCTCAATTAGAGCATCGTGAAGTTTCTTATTCCATGCTCTGGGTGCCTGTTTCAGACCGTACAGGGCTTTCTTTAGTAGGCAGATATGATTTTCCGTGCCTTTCTCTTCACATAGCTTAGGTTGCTTCATATATACACGTTCTGTCAAATCTCCATTCAAGAATGCTGTGACTACATCCATCTGATCAATTGACAGGTCATTCTCAACTGCAATAGCGAATAGAATAAGGGTGCTGTGCCTTATCACAGGTGAAAATGTCTCCGTGTAGTCTAACCCATATTTCTGTGTAAAACCACGGGCGACTAGTCTAGCCTTGTATCTCTCTTTCCCCCCTGGTTCCTTTTTAATTTTAAAAATCCATTTGGAATCTACTACATTAAAATTATTAAGGGGCTGATCCGGCTTGACTAGACTCCAGGTGCCATTCTTCTTCAAGGCATTAAGTTCAGCATCAATGGCCTCCTGCCACTTATCCTTGTCATTTCTGCTGAGAGCTTCTTCGACAGTGAAGGGATCATCACTGTGTCCTTCTGTGGCTTTATAAAGATAATAATCTCCGTAATCCTTAGGCTTTCTCTCGCGTTGAGAGTATCTTCTTTCTTCTGCTTGTGTTTCAGGTGGCTGCTCCTCCTGAACATCTACAGTCTCAATCTCAACTTGGATGTCAGATTTTTCATTAACTGTAGAATCTGTAATACAATCTTGTGATTGTGATTTTCTTCTGTATTAATAGTAACTGTTTCTGTTGTAGTTAACTGCTCAGACGAGTTACTATTCTCTTTTGTATACGACTGTTGGATTTCATTTATCTGTCTCTCTAGATTCAGAAATGTTCCCACTGTATTCTCTCTTGGAGGTGTATTTTCTCTTTTGTAGAAGAACTGGTTCTCAAAAAACGTCACATCTCTAGATTTCTGAAGCTTATGGTCGTGGGGGTCACAAAGTCTTAGAATTCATGCAATAGCCTACTAAGATCATCTTCTTACTCTTTGCATCAAGCTTCTACCTTTTATCTTTATCGATATGCATAAAGGCTTTGCATCCGAACACTTTAAGCCCACTCAAGTCGGGTTTTTGTCCAGACCAGGCTTCTGATGGTGTCACGTTAAGTGCTTTCGTAGGTGAACGATTCTTCAGAAAAACTGCAGTATTGATAGCCTCTGCCCAATACTTCGTGCTCAAACCAGCTTCTTCTAACATACACTTCGCTTTCTCTACTAATATTCGATTAGCGCGTTCCGCTACTCCATTCTGTTCGGGGCAATAATCAATAGTTAGTTGATGAACTATCCCATTCTCTCTGAATAACTGACTTACATCTTTGTTCACGAATTCTTTTCAGACCGAAATTTCTTTATCTTCCCATTCGTTTGATTACTAACGACTTAAATTCAACTAACTTCGAAAAAACTTCGCTTTTCTTTTTCAAAAAATAAACAAAGGTGTATCGCGTTTTATCATCAATAAACAAAAGAAAATATCTCAGGCCACCGTGTGATTCCGTACTCATCGGACCACAAATATCAGAGTGTATAAGCTCTAGTATTTCAGATGATCTCGTTGTGCTGCTCTTACTAAAAGGTGTTCGTGTTTGCTAACCTTTAAGCAAGGTTCACATTGAAGGATATTCGGGTTATTGAAACTTACTCCTGTCACCATACCATCTCTCAACAGTTTTATGTTGGGTATGCCAAGATGTGCCAATCTCTTATGCCCAAGCTCATAGTCTTCTTGCATCGACACTGCAAGGGCTGAGTCAGGTTCTGTAAGACTTTTAAATTTGTAAATTCCATTCTCACTCTTACAATTGTAACTCACTTTTCCTTTTATACAACATTCACTCTTGTCATATATCTCACACCCTTTCTCGGAAAAAACTACTATAAAGTTCCTACTCACCAGTGTATCCACGCTTAATAAATTTGCAGACAATCCAGGAACATACTGTACCTCTCTCACTCCAAATTGCATATTCTCATCTTTAATGACATCACCTGAACCACATGCATACAACTTTTGACCGTTTCTAAAACACGGTTAAAGTCTTTATAATTAGCTAGCCAATCCTTGCGGTAGGTCATGTTAGCGGACGCTCCTGATTCCACTACCCATTCATTGTTATTACTCTTGATGGTGCTATAAGCAGCTAGTAAAGTTTGACCCTTATTCTCTTTGTTTGCATTAGGATTCTTCGGACATGTCAATGCTTTATGCGGTCCGTTGCATATAAAGCATCTAATCTCTCTCTTCTGCTTCTCACGCTTCTGCTGGGTTTTATTTTTGCCGATTGCCTTTACTGTTCGTGGAATTACTCTTGTACCTTGAACGATTATCTCTTGCAACCAATGCATTCTCAGTGGATGTCGAAGGTATTGGACTATCCTGTTGAAGCAGTTTTGTTTTGACGTAGTTAGATGTCAGTGTGATGTTCGCATTCTCAATTGTCATCTTTAGGGGTGTATACTCTTCAGTAAGTCCTTGTAACTTAAGCGCTGCTAGCAATTCATCGTCCACTTCTTTACCAATATCTCGTAAGTGTTGAGCTACTTTCAGTATTTGAGTAACATAGTCCTTCATACAGCTGAATTGCTCTAACTTAAAGCTTACAAGTTGTCCCAGTAACAGATACCTGTTAACGACTCCTCGGTCTTGGCAATTATTCTCTAATGCTTGCCATACTTCCTTAGTAGTTGTAGCTTCTCTAACCTGTACTAGTAAATCAGTATTTATCATGAGGCAGATCTTAGCGCGAGCCTTCTGATCTTTCTTCGTTGCCTCTACATCTATAGTAGCTGGTGTAGTTGTTACATAGCTCCATAGATCGTCGTGTACTAGTGACATCTGCATTAAAAATAAAATTTTTGCGGAGTTCTGGGCCCATAACCTGTTGAGGTAGCAGACTGCAGAGTAGTGGCGTAAGTTTAACTGTAGTCAACACACATTTGTAATGTACAGTAGATTTATTTTATATTACAAAGAAATTGAGATTTACACCATGACAGTAAAAATTAAGGAAGAACAAAAAACGCTATGACAACTCTGTCACATCAAAATACATCGTGTATGGCCAGTCGACATTGAATCTCTTTCAATTGCAACCAACCTTCTTTTACAAGTTTGCATAAACAAAAAACAATCATTTATTAAATTTAAACGTTTTAATTTGTTCCAGCGCAGACGCCCGGCCAGTTCAGAAAAGTAGTTTATCGAATACAATAATTGCTCTAAAAATTTAACAGGCGTTTGTCAACACTTTATAAAGTTATAATGAAATGTCATTCGTTTTACATCCATCGACGGATCCACATTAAAACCACCATTTGCTAAAGTTAGTGTTTTATTTGCCCCAATATCTGCCTAAGCATACAAAATGGTGGTCCATGAGGGGAACCAAGCAGCGTGAGCCAGCGGTACAGCAAAGATATCGCATCACAAAGAGAAAAAAACAAGATAAGTGTCCTTCCTTTGTTCCAAAATTTTTTCATGTCCAATTTCTCAAAGTGTTGTCCAAAGTTATTACCGGTTGCATTTATTTGTGCAGACGAAGTTGTGTTCATTCAGTATATATTAGTGAAATCAGTGTAAATTAACGTACAGTAACAACGAGATTTGAGATCGTAACAAAATTAAGTAGGTACCTACATTCTTTGAACTTTAATTGTTAAAATGCCAAATATTTTTGTTAAATTGCATTAAATTCTCTTCACTTAATCGTAATTATGTATAATATTCTAAATCATAAGTTATTAGTTCACAGCTTAACATTTGTTTTTTTCGTACCTAATATAAAGGCCAACGCCCAACGCCAATTGACTTGTTTACCGCCGACTCGTTTCGTGAACTTTCTTTGCTGAAAATACTAAGGTCATTTCGCAGACTACTTCCAGGTTGTGGTCATCATTTCGTGACGCAACCGCTGCGCGACAGCAGCATCTAAGGAACGCGCGCGGAGGGTTATTTGCGGATTGCTTGAATTTGATGGTCTTCAGGGTAGCCTCCTAGTCTGCAGGAGAGACTGAAATGAAGAGCGAGAGCGTTTTAATGTTTTATTATTTTAGTTTCTTGATTACTTAACGTCAAGTAACTGACAATGCCTAACGAAAGTGATAAAAAACAGTGCATAAAGGAATAAATTTTCAGCAGTCGTCCACAAAAGGACAGAATACTAAATTTAAAAATTATATGTGGTACCTATTTCGATTAAATCCGAGTTAAATAATGTTCAATTAACGGAGCTGGATCTTAAGCTTGCAAAGTTCAAGGTATTGTCAGTAATGTTTGATGACTTGCAAACAGATATCGAGGTTTTAAGTCCTGAGAATATTTCTGTTGAAATTGATGAACGCGAAAGTAGGTATAGAGCACGAGATTATTATTAACATTGCCACTGCTAAAACATTGGTATAAAAATTCACAAAAAAGGTTGAGTGTGACATACAAGACATGGATAATTTCTTGATAGTTCTTGCCGTTCAGAGAACCAAGAAATTGGCTTAAAATTACCGCGTATTGAAATAGCTAAATTTGATGTCGCGTGTTTTCGTTGGTTGGAGTTCTGCCATACGTTTGAGTTCATAAGAATTTGCATCTCTCCGATATACACAAGTTTCACTACCTTATTTCATATATAGTAGGCGATGCAGCGCGAATCATTTCTAACTTAGATGTTTCCTCTGCAAATTATTCTGAACCGTGGAAGTTGCTATGTAGTCGGTACAATAATAAAAGGATTTTGATAAATCATCATTTAAATTCATTATTGACCGAGCGAAGCGTAGATCTCTGAGTCTACCTGAGTGAATTTGTAGTTGTCCGTCCGCCTGACAGAGCTTTATAACTTCTGAATTACTGAACGTTATTACTTCAAATTTAAATAAAATAATATTATGTAAACCGATGGCCTCCAGCCGAATATGGCTTAAAAAGTTATAAAAATCTTTATTTCAGGGGGGCTCTCATGGAAACGAATGCGAAGTAAAATATTTTTTTTAGCGTTACATAGGGTTGCAGTAAATCATTTTAAAGATAATTAGGAATAGAATCCAAAAATATTTTTTTTATAAATTTTTCCCTTAAAATTGACGGAATGGGGGACTTTCAAAGTGGTGGTTTTCTAACGTCCAAAGTTGACCTCAGAATTCTCAATTTTCTGAAAGGCTGAGCCTGAAACTTGATCAATTGTTTGAATTATATCCTCTTTTGCGTCTAATGTTAAAAGTTAACTAAATATTACAATATATAGTTAAAACTATCTTATGGATACCGCGAGGTCTCAGTTCAGAGCGAACCACTAGTTTAATTTTGAGCAAATTCCACGTGGCAAAATGGGAAGAGCACCGCAACAATTTACACGGTACCACTCCAACTTTAGATCAGTTTTTTAAATTCATGATTGATCGTGCAGATCTGCAAGAGGCCTTACATTAGACAAATAGGCACGACGGCTCTGGCTCTAAGCCCTCTGTTCGTTAGTGCGCGTAATAATTCAGCTCCGAATGATAATTACAACAAGCAGCAGTCGCTTTATACCTACCAAATCATTTTCAATTTACAATTTTACTCAGCTAGTAAGTTTAAAAAATCAACTAGCGCTCTGTCGTGTGTCATATGCAATGATAACCATAGAATTTATGATTGCCCTACTTTTAAATCAAAGGGTATCGACAAAAGGATGGATGAGGTTAAAAAATATAAGCTGTGTGTAAATTGCCTCCGTCAAGGTCACATTGCTAAGAGTTGCCGCTTGCGTCACTGTGGGGAGCTCCACAGTCCGAGTAACACTATTAGCCACCCCGCTACTATGAACGGAGCAGATAATAATAGTGATAGTGAACAATTGATTGTTAATTTTTCAAAACAAAATTCAAAGCAAATTTTGTTGTCAACAGCTATCATAGAAGTTACTAATCCATTGAGCCAGCAAAAGGTCAAAGTTAGAGCTCTTTTGGATTGTGGCAACCAAATCTTTAAAAAATAAAATAAAACTAAAAACAACTCCCATTGAGTCGCATAAGGTCATAGGAATAGGGAATCATACATCAGAAAATGTGTCAGAACGTTGTAATTTACAGATCAATTCTATAAATAACGAATTCAGTGTAAATATTTCGTGTCTAGTACTTAATAAATTAACAGGTGAGATGCCGAAATACCCTGTTAATAACTTTAAATCTTTAACTCTACCTCAGGGGATTTTTTTAGCTGACCCTAAACTCGATAAACAATTGCCGGATGATATTTTAATAGGAGCAGATCTGTTTTGGGATATATTAGGTACATAACAGATCTCGCTCGGGCCAGGGAAACCAAATATGAGAAGTTCTAACCTAAGCTGGTTATTATACGGTCCTGTAAGCTCAGTGGTTGTCAACAAAGCAACAGTCTCTAATAGTGCATTCGCTTCTGAGCTAGTGAATTTTCAAGTTTATCTTCGCTTTAATAAACTTGAAAATTCACTTGCGAAATTTTGAGGTCTAGGACAGGTACCCACAAAACATGTATTGAACGAAAAGGATAAGCTCTGCGAACTACATTATACTACACACACTCGTCGAGATGATACGGGTAGATTTTGTGTTAGGCTTATTTTAAATGACACCCTTGACTGGTTTGGAGAGACTTATAAATTGGCTAGAAAACGTTTCCATTATTTAGCTTTATTTATAACGATTTAAAAAAATCCTGATGTAAAAGCCGATTACACTAATTTTATTGATGAATATGAGGCATTAGGCCATTTATCGTTAGCTGAAGTTAAAGAACAGCAAAATGGTACGGCTTACTATTTATGTCACCATGCTGTTCTTTAACAGGATAGTAAGTCGACACGTTTGCGCGTAGTTTTTGACGCTTCGGCGGTTCCATCGTCAGGATTTGCCCTAAATGTCATTTTAATTTTTGGGTCCAAAGCTTCAAGACTGTCTTTTCGCCATATTTATTCGCGCTAGGCAATACAAATTCCTATTCACTGGTGATATTGAGAAAATGTATCGCCAAGCGCTAGTAAACGAACGAGACCGCGATTTACAACACATTCTATGGCGAGATGATGAGTCATTACCTATTCCGATATTTAAACTAAATACGATTTGCTTATAAAGGGAAAATCATTGAGCACCAAAAGCAAAATCTTGATGCTTTCTCCTTTTATCGACAGGGACAATTTGATGCTTGTTGGTGGACGCATAGAAGCATCAAATTGTGCTTTCAAAAAGAGGCACCCGATTCTGCTGCATAAATTGATTAAATTATATTCGAAAAAGAGCATATAAATAGTATGGACGCAGGTCCACAATTGCTCCTGGCTACTGTTTGCGAAGTTATATGGCCAATTAATGGCAGACAGTTAGCAAGACCAACAGCCAATATCTGTGTGAGGTGCAAACGTGTAAGAGGCAAAACATTGTGTTCTAAAATGGGTGATTTACCTGCTCAGCGCATTAATCCGGATTTCCCTTTCTTGTCCGTTGGTATAGACTTTGCTGGCCCCTTTTCTATCATAAACCGTAAGGGTCGTGGAAGTCGTGTTATTAAATGTTATTTGTGCCTTTTTGTGTGCCTCCATTATAAGTGTAATCACTGAGAGGCAGTTACTGATTTGATAAAGGATGCGTTTGTCATGACCTTACGACGTTGCATCGCGCGCCGTGGGAATATTCAGGGACAATGGCTGAAATTTTGTTGCCGACGCTAAGAAGATCGGGAATTTTATCAAGCAAAATGTACAGCCTCTATCTGATTTTCCAAGTCAATAAGGTATTAAGTTTAGGTTCATTCCAGCCTACGCTCCTAATTTCGGTGGGGTCTGGCAGGCATCCGCAGAGTTTCACCTAAGACGTGTCATTGGGAATAGTCATTTAACGTTTGAGGAAATTTCCACTTTGTATGCACAAGTCGAGGCAGTTCTTAATAGCCGCCCTTTGTGTCCCCTCTCGTCTTGTCCCAGTGATCTCCTTTCCCTAACTCCAGGACACTTTATCATTGGAAGAGCCTTAACTGCATTACCTTAACCAGCACCTCTCAACTGTATCACTATGAGCGCCTGGAGAGCATTAGAAATCATTTCTGGCAACGATTGTAGAAGGAATACCTGTCTGAAGTGCAGCAAAGAACAAAATGGCGAATCAATACTACTCGTCTCAGCATTGGCGATATGGTGCTATTATCTGAAGATTGTGCGCCTCCGTTGTGCTGGCACTTAGGTCGAGTTGTACGACTTATCTCTGGACCAGATGGAGTGGCAAGAGTTGCGGACGCCCAAACTACCAAGGCATGTGTGCGTCGCACGTTTACTTGTCTCTGCCCACTTCCCACGGCGGATGAACTCAAGAGTTGAAATCATTATTTCAACCGGGGGGAAGATGTTCCGGCGCAGACGCCCGGCTAGTTTAGAATATTAGTTTATCAAATACAATAATTGCTCTAAAAATTTAACAGGCGTTTATCAAAAATACATAACCACAGTAAACAGATACAAACAGTAGTGAAACTACCTAGAAACGTTCGAAACAGCTCACTCACACAAACATGCGCATCGACGAGACCCCTAAGCAGGGTCGCGGTGCCGTCAGTAGTGAGTGCCGCGTCATGACGAGTGGTCACGTATAAGTCTATTTCCGCGATCTTTTTAAAAATGCCAGGAGTGTATTTCGTAGAATACGGCTGTTTGAACTCTGCTTCAACAAAATCGGAACTATCGTTTTTTAAAATCGTTGAAAATCGATATTTGGGGCTTTGAAATTATTTGTAATTTAACCGATTTCGTTTATAATCGATATCTGAGCATCCCTAGGATCACAAAACAGGAAACTGGTACCAAAATTTTAAAAAATCAATCGGAAACGAATAAAAACCTGTCCTAATTAAAAAAAAAAACGACTTCAAAGAATGTTTCAAAGGTGTGTAAAGTTTGCCAATCCTCACTTGGTCAGCTTAGACTAAGACCGAACCCTTCTCATTCAAAGAGAACACTCGTACTCAGTAGTGAGCCGGCAATGGGTTGTTAAAGAGAGAGAGATGGTTGAAAGAATAAAAAGAATTCATTTAAATAACTATTTTAATAACTCTTACCCTTATCCATAAAGTACGTAAGTTCACTCCACTTCATCCACTCGATCCACTAAGTTCGTGATGTTTTAAATTTTTAATTAACTCGAAAAAAAAAAAATACTGGAAAAATTTCCAGTGTTGCTCTTCCGGCTTTTCTGTCCTCTGTGCATAGTATAAAAGAGCTTAGTTCTCAGATTCTTAATTCTAATTCAGTTTCACTGACCTATGCCACAGAGGCCTTAGAGAGTTGGAAGGTCAGGTGTCCCAATGACGATATCCCGAAGGAATGTTTCACACAAAAACTTTGGGATGTGCCGTTGGTTCGGCTGACACATACAAATTTGGTTCAAAATCTTACAAGTGAAAGAGATCGAGCAAGGCTTCTAGCCTTATCTGAAAAAGAATCCGGGTATTGGCTTCATGCCTTGCCATCGAAAAATCTCGGCACTCTTTTAGATAATGAAAGCTTTCGTGTGGCTCTAGGTCTCAGATTGGGAGCACCCCTGTGCTTCGAGCACAGATGTCCGTGTGGAAAAGAGGTCGATAAATTTGGAATTCACGGACTCTCTTGCCAAAGGAGCGCTGGTAGGCTTTTTCGGCATGGCTCTCTCAATGATACGATCAAAAGGGCTCTTGCCACCATAGATATTCCTGCGCTCATTGAGCCGGCAGGGATTAGTCGGGATGATGGCAAGAAGAGACCTGATGGATTGACGCTGGTTCCCTGGGAACGGGGACGGGCGCTAATGTGGGACGCAACATGCGTAGACACATTGGCCCCGTGTCATATCAGGGAGACAGCATCAAGGCCGGGAGCCGCAGCAGAAAAGGCTGAAACCGGCAAGCGGCGGAAGTATGCCTCTCTCATAGAGAGTTACATATTTGTTCCGTTTGCCGTGGAGACCCTTGGGCCATGGAGTCTTAGTGCCAAAAAATTTTTGCGAGACATTTCACCGCGGTTAATTGCCTCATCTGGTGACAGAAGGGCTGGCTCATTTTTTGCGCAAAGGATCAGCCTGGCTGTCCAGCGCGGAAATGCAGCCAGCATTCTTGCCACCATTCCACGTGGGCATGATTTATATAGTAATTAGGTTAGGCTAGCTAGCATTAAGTTCTATTGTATTATTTTCAATAAAAAAAAAAAAAAAAATTAACTCGACATTTAAAAGGGAGAAATCTATTTGAAAGTAATGCCAGTCTTTTAGTACCGATGATTTTCAGATTTGGAAGAGAAACCTCAATTATATTATCCTATTTGACAACTGCTAATCTGGTTCCAGCAGGGCGAGCATGGGCAGGGGACAAAAATTATATCCCCCGATTATGTCCACTGACAAGAGATAAAATTATCTTGTCCCTTTAGAGCATGGCAACAGGGGAAAGGAGAAGTATATCCCTGTTTGACAATAAAGTGGATAAACTTTCCCCGGCTAGAGCATGGGGGCAAGGGAAAGAGATGAAATTGTCCTTTTTTACCCGACTGCGGAACGCACAGGGTTATGTGTTCATCAGTCTATATATGTTTGTTTGTTCCTTGCAGGACAGCTACAGCCTAAACGCGTGGACCGATTTTGATGATTCTTGCACCAGATTATGCCGAGTATATCATTAGAGTGTCACTGTGGAAGCCGCCCTCTAGAAGCCATAATGTAACAAATTTAAAAAATAAAGTCGATAGACTATGGCGTGTGGGGTATCAATGAATAGGTCTTGCAAAATCATAGTTAGGTTCCCTTGATCATTTTCTCATTTTAACGATCATTTAGGATTTACGAGGTTTCAAAGGCTCATTTTTAGTGTATTCCTTCGTGTCGCACTACAGACAAAACGGCTGAACCGATTTTGATAATACTTGTACCACTAGCTTTATCTTAATCTTCCGAGTGTCATAACGGAAGCCGAATTTGAGAAAAAACAAAGTGGCGCCCTCTAGAAGCCATAATGTAACAAATTTAAAAAATAAAGTCGATAGACTATGGCGTGTGGGGTATCAATGAATAGGTCTTGCAAAATCATAGTTAGGTTCCCTTGATCATTTTCTCATTTTAACGATCATTTAGGATTTACGAGGTTTCAAAGGCTCATTTTTAGTGTATTCCTTCGTGTCGCACTACAGACAAAACGGCTGAACCGATTTTGATAACACTTGTACCACTAGCTTTATCTTAATCTTCCGAGTGTCATAACGGAAGCCGAATTTGAGAAAAAACAAAATGGCTGCCTCTAGAAGCCATAATGTAACAAATTAAAAAATAAAAGTCGATAGAATATGGCAAGTGGGGTATCGATGAATAGGTCTTGCAAAATCATAGTTAGGTTTGCTTGATCATTTTCTCATTTTAACGATCATTTAGGATTTACGAGGTTTCAAAGGCTCATTTTTAGTGTATTCCTTCGTGTCGCACTACAGACAAAACGGCTGGACCGATTTTGATAATACTTGTACCACTAGCTTTATCTTAATCTTCCGAGTGTCATAACGGAAGCCGAATTTGAGAAAAAACAAAATGGCTGCCTCTAAGAGCCATAATGTAACAAATTAAAAAATAAAAGTCGATAGAATATGGCAAGTGGGGTATCGATGAATAGGTCTTGCAAAATCATAGTTAGGTTTCCTTGATCATTTTCTCATTTTAACGATCATTTAGGATTTACGAGGTTTCAAAGGCTCATTTTTAGTGTATTCCTTCGTGTCGCACTACAGACAAAACGGCTGAACCGATTTTGATAATACTTGCACCACTAGATTTATCTTAATCTTCCGAGTGTCATAGCGGAAGCCGAATTTGAGAAAAACAAAATGGCGTCCACTAGAAGCCAATTAATAAATGAAAGTCCATACTCGATAGGTTATAGGCAAGTGGGTATCGTTAGATAGGTCTTTTAAAATCACACCTAGGTTCCATAAACCATTTTTCCATTTAAATGATAATTTAGGATTTACGAGCTTTCAAAGGAAATGTTTAAAGTTCCTACTCATATCATCTATATCGATCAAACTAGGTGGATTATCTCAAAAAGCACTCAACCGATTTTAACAATTATATCACTTATAGAAAGCTACATTATTAACAACTAAAATAGGCTATATTTTATTTCCACAAAAATTGGAGATCCTTACGAAAATTGCAATAATGTGAGTTAAGTCGGAAAAAATCATCTCATCTGAGAGCTTACGTGGCGTGCGCTGCCTAAAACGTTAAAGTTACACGAAAACAATGTATGGTAGAAACGTTCCTCTCAAAAAGTGCTAAAAAGAAGTCCGCGATAGCATATAACTATCTTTTAAGGTTGACTCACAATAACCATTTTTATGACTTTCAAATTTGGTCTAAAACAGTGCTTTGCTTGCGAAGGTGTTTTTACCAACATAGTTATTAATCGTTAATTCCTTATCAAAAAAATATCTTACTCATCTTAAGTATTTAATTAAGACAAAAATTGTCCTTTACACCATTCAATTTAGATGAATATCTTATGAGATGTCATAGAAATAAAGTTTATCATGCAACAAAACATTAACTGCCTCGTTGGTCTAGCGGTTAGCGTAGTCGACTGTGGATCACGAGGTCCTGGGTTCGATTCCCGGTCGGGCATAAAAATTGTTAGGTATTGGGTTTTTCAATTATGAAATTCTCAGTGCCAGCCCGGAGTTGTAAGTTGGCGGTGTTTCACCCCCGTGCCTCGGAGAGCACGTTAAGCCGTCGGTCACTAACATGATAATAGTCGTTAAAGCCCGCCAACCCGCATTGGAGCAGCGTGGTGGGTCTAAGCTCCTAATTCCCTCTCTCCTATGACAGTGGAGGCCTGTGCCCAGCAGTGGGACGTTCATAGGCTGTAGTGGTGGTGGATGCAACAGAACACTTCAGGCGGATAAACGTCTTTTACAAATATCACTCGCGGGAAGCGCGTCCGCGAGGAGTGCGGTGCGGTGCGGTGGGGACTGATCTTTTTTTTTCGGATTGAATATACTGCATAGGCCCTACTGGCCGCTACAGCGGCACTGGGGGGTTGACGAGCGCTAGGCGTCGCCGAGAAAAGAGCCCTAACGCTCGATGACATCGGGGGGGCAACGTCCTCCTAAGGGCGCCTCCTGTGAGGCTCGGACCACGGCTTAGGATGACGTTGGGATGAATGGGAGGTCGGTAGGACTAGATTAGTCCATACGCCCTCGAGGCCGTCAGTTAAGACCACGTCCGGGTGACGTGGATATCGTAGATATCTTGGTCCTCGTCTTCGCCGGCGAAGACGCTATGTTTGGTTAGTGTTTGTGTGTAGCCCTAAGTAGGGAGCATTGTCGGTAGTGATTTGGTCATTGGGGTCGAAGGGGGACTGATCACTGGGGTGCTTGTGGTAAAACGAACTACAGCCGCACCGCGGACGACTGACGACAATTGCGTGCGAGCGTCCTGATGATAGCATCATCAGGACGCTCGCACGCAAAATTTCTTAATTTAAGCTTCGCAAGCCTATGCTTGTGAAGCTTAAATTAAAAAATTTTGACGCGTTTTCATAAATTGTTTAATTGGTACATATTAATTTTGTTACTAGGTACCTAATAAATATTGTCATTTACCTACTGTAAAATTAAAGTTAGGTATAGTTATATTAATATAGTTTTGGCACCTACCTAAATAAGAGTCAATAAACCGTTAGTAAATCTAAATTAAGGAATCTAATAGTTTAAATAAATAAAAAATACAATTAATACAAAAGTAATGATTCTCATTACGGCAATAATATTATTAGGATTACCTTGCAGGTAGGTAAATAAACAACTTAAATAACCAAAAAGTTTAAAATAAAAAAGTAATTTAAAAAAAACAAAAAACCCGACTGCTTGGACACCAAAAAGTATAAAACAAGATGTGAATTTCATTATTGTCAATTTACATAGTATAATACTTTTAATGAAATTATGAACAAAATAATACTGAATTGGCTATATTATTATTTTGTTCATTATTTCATTAAAAGTATTATACTATGTAAATTGATAATAATGAAATTCACATCTTGTTTTATACTTTTTGGTGTCCAAGCAGTCGGGTTTTTTGTTTTTTTTATTGACATTTGAAAGGTACAATTTTATCCTCGGTCAATGGAGGTGGGTATCAGCTTATTTTCATACCATTCAATTACAAAAAAGATGTCTCGAGCCTACTGGAACCTCAATTTTGCATCAGAAATGGAAAACAAGAAATTACATCGGCGATCAATACGTCTAATAAATATCAATAATAAATGGTCTACAATAAATGTTGAACTGGTAAGGCCAAACAACTTCTTAAGTTTATCAAAAAACCTTAATAATCAAGTTTTGTATTTAAAAAAAAAATTGTGCTTTAATCATATACTTCCCTTTCCGCTCAAAGTAAGCGTAAAGCTTGTTCTAGAAATGGGTACGACAATAGTCTAGTGGGACCTGCAAGACTATTGTCATTCTGATTATAAATCCTACGATCATTAACCATTGAGCTATTGTTGGTTACTTCATGATTAAATGTTACAGCCTGTGGATGTTGACTGTGTCATCATTAACATCAACGCAAGATACCCAGGACAAGTCCACGATCAGTTCATCTTTAAGCTAAAGAGTTAAAACTCCAAAGTTAAAGCTGAACTGAAATGCCTATATGTAAATCGGGCAATACTATCTTTTAGGTATGATATTTCAAATTAATTTTTAAACTTAGATTTCTTTAGCAAACCTAGTTATTGAGGCCAGTTCTGTTTTACACCATATCTAAATTTAAATGACAGCTCTATTTAAGTGGCTATCACTTTCATATTATATTTATTTTCTCTGCGGAATTGTGCACCAATAGATTTAACCCTGTCATTTTAATTTAGAGATGATGTGTTAAATAGAATTGGCCACAATATCTAGCGGGCTAATTTACATAATTTAAGGAATACAAAAAACACACTGATAAGCATAAAATTGTTTATTGAAATCCTACACATAGTTTACCTGTTGTGCAGATTACAATTTTTTTGGTAAAAATGTGCTGTTTGCCAAACATTATTAATTAATTTTGAATATTGCAGAATTCCAGTAGAACAGCCCATGGATAACAGCTCTGATGTAAAAAGTGAAGTGAACAATCCTCTCATCACATCTTCTACAGATCAAACCTGCTGCTGATAATTGCCCGACAAAAAAGAGAGAGATTAATCAAAAATGATACATATTTGAACTAAAATATATTTGTACCTCTTCAACCTTTGCAATTTATTTTTCAAACACAACACAATATTAAAACAAAATGAGTACACACATTGGCCTAGCTAATCATTGATTCTTCTGGCCCAATGCCTATGGACTACCGAGGACTCGTGCCCAATTAGATTAAGCACTTTAGTGCTAATATCCGAAATAGTGGGGACAGTCTCCGCATTGTCTTTCCAAGTCTGCAAAAAAATATAATAATTACTTTCTCGCAGATAAAAT
Organism: Erebia palarica; assembly: GCA_964035005.1. NCBI lineage: Eukaryota > Metazoa > Arthropoda > Insecta > Lepidoptera > Nymphalidae > Erebia > Erebia palarica. The sequence continues at coordinate 29,404,314 of OZ035987.1, read as the reverse complement.
TAGTATATATCATTTTATTTTGTGTGCCCGTGACTTAAAGTATGAAATTGTAATATGTTGTGATCTTACCTACTTCCACTGTTCGACAGTCCTGCCCGGCCCATGATCTTATAGGATACTTTAAGTTTATGCCACTGGGAGTCCGCCCTTTTTGCCCCTAACATTCCTGTGAACCCAACACTGGCTAGGTGGTCGTGTATCGATATGAAGTCGACCAACATATTTATTTGTTTTTTGTTGCTTCTTGATCTGAATGAAAAGAATAATAGTTGAATAAGGCGATAAAAATAGATGAACACGTTTTAAAATAAACTCGCCAGCATATTTAGCGGAACATAAAAAAAGGTCCATAATTAAAAAAATATGGTTTTATTTTAAAATCTACTTACTACACTTCTTTTGTTATTTAAAGTTTCATTTGTTTTACTTAAAATGAGATCACATTAAGAACAGATTTTGCGAGTAAAGGCTATTTGTGAAAAATGGTACATTTTTGAACTTTTCACGTAACCGGGAAAAGTGAAATTTAATATTAAAATAACAATTAATTAAATTAGAAAAATGGTGATTAATATCGCGTATTTCCTCTACGTGCTCTTATTAAAGTTTCTACCCGTCTAGGCATACTGAGAATGATGTTATCGATGGTCTCCTGGGATAGTCTCCGCCATTCCTCAACTACGGCGATTCGCAGTTCTCCCACGTTGGCAGGAGCTGGAATTCTGGACTTAACTTTTCTTTTCAGCAAGTCCCAAGCGTGCTCTATTGGGTCCATATCCGGTGATCTCGCCGGAAACTCCATAATAGTGATATTCATATCATTAAGATAAGCTTGAGTTACCCGAGCGGTATGCGGCCGAGCATTATCCTGCATAAAAACAAAATCTTCACCGATATATGGGGAAAACGGTACGACATTTTCTTCTAAAACTTCTCTGATATAGCGGTCTGCAGTCAGACTCCCTCTGTCAATCACTACCAAGTCTGTGCGAACTACCAAACAAATGCCCGCCCAAACCATTATTGATCCACCACCGTATGCAACTGTAGTTTCAAAATTTGTCTGAATGTATCGTTCTCCTTTGCGTCTGTATATTCTTTGCCTGCCGTCAATTTGATTTAAGAGAATTCTGCACTCATCACTAAACAATACCTTACTCCATTGGTCCGCGTTCCAAAGTCGATGTTCCTGAGCAAAAGTTAACCTGTTTCTACGATGATTTACCTCGAGCCTTGGAGCCTTGGCGGGCACATATGAACCCAAACCAGCTTCTTCCAGCCTTATTCGTACCGTACGCTCACTTACGGTTACACCCCGCACTGCTTCTAACTCATGTCGGGCTTGGATGGTCGTCAAACGGGGGTTCCTACGTACACGAAGCCGAATGAAACGATCATCCCTACTCGAAGTGCGTCTTTTTCTGCCTTGTCCTACTCTTCTCACATAAGTAGGTACCGGTCTCCCTGAACCGTTGGATACTGCGATGGATCGTTGAAACTGGTCGACGAAGATCTCTGGATATCACTCTGTAGGTTTGACCATTTCTTCGCATTTCGAGTGCCCTGGCAATCTCCGTTGCGGCTAAGTCAGGCATAATTCAGTCATCAACTTCAGAAATATACGCGATTAAAAAAAACTAACAAAAAACAGTATTTCAATAAAATTTTAAATCAAACTCAGAAGGAAGAAATACTCGAAGTTCGCTCCAGATAAGGTGTATTTGAATAAAATTAAAACAATTGCATAAAATGTGATGTTCAGTTGTTTTTTTAATTTGAAAATATTTCTTTTTAAATTAAATGACGTATAAACCAGCCAGCAACCTTATATGATACTGATATCAAACTTTTTTTTTATGTTCCGCTAAATATGCCGGCGAGTTTAGTATCAATAATAGGTAAACAGAAAGATTTGTCGAAATAATTAGTTCACTTTACATTTCGCTTTATAATGAAAACAATAGTTACTTTATAACATTTTATGTGGTACGGATAGTATATCTACTTACTTTTTGGCACTCATGTTCGCTTTCGCCTTTTAAGTACAATAAATTGTAAATATAAACCAAGTAAAACCGTTGAATCCGAATACTTTGGTTGGCGAAACGAAAATTAATAATTGTCAAAATCACAAGCAAAGACAAAAACACAGACTTATGATAACAATAATGACTCTTTGACTAAGACTTGAGTTGAATTTTGAAGTATTGTGACATTTTACATGATTTTACTTAAAATGGCAACAATAGCAGGGACAAGTCTTTCCCCTATTTTATCCACTGTGAATATTATTTCCACCGCTATGCCCATGCTCTACTGGTGGATAAAACTGAGTGAGGAGATAAAAATTTTATCCTTTCCCCGTGGATAAAATCTCCCCGCCCATGCTCGCCCTGCTGAGGGAATACAAATAATACGAAACATGGGTGTTTTAATTTTATATCTTTCAGGAAAGATAAGTTTTTTTATGACGAGGCATTCTATACATCGAAAATAATAATACAGTACACAGTGAACCATGTTTCAGTGAGTACAGAGTTATTTTGGTTCACTGTGAAACATCGTATGCTCGAAATTATAATACACTTTATTTATTTGGAGATAAAACGAACTGATTCGCTGTGCCTGACTGTTCGACATGGTACCCTACGTATAATAAAATAGGTGTAATCATCGTAATAGGTTGGAAATGAATCGCTTTTAGTGTTCCGTACACAAAATAAATTATCTATATTGGTCAAGTACGTGTACCTACGGTGTAATAAGTAGCACGTATAAGGCAGGTAATAGGTTAACTACTTACTTTTTGGTCTTGCTATTAATTTATAAGCTGATCTAGTGCGAGTCGATTCTCGCTGTATTAGAGTTCTGTACATAGTTTCAGTTAGTGAGATGACCCCGAGTCTCACTGTAACGGTTCACGCTCCCCATGGGCGTATATATAACTTATAACTATAATTTAATTTATGCCCATGCTTATGTACCGTAAACAAATTTATGCAAATTGCAATTTTTCAGATTATACAACTTAATTAGCTACCACTTAATAAGTAGTATAGGAATTGTGGGCTAAGTAGATAATTCAACTCGTAAACGTACTTATTCTCGAAGTTCCTCATAATTTTCGCAAAGGTGTGGCTAAGTGAAGTTTGCCAATCCGTAATAGGCCAGCGTGGTGGAATATGGCTAAACCCTTCTCTTTCTGAGAGGACTCGTGCTCAGTACTGAACCGGTACTTACTAGTTCGTTGTGATGTCGATGATGAACAAAATTTTGTAATTGTTCAACCTTATCTTTTAAGTTTCTTAACAAAACTACTGTAACAAACATACAGACAACAAAGTCCATTGTGTTCTAATAAAACAGTAAACAATATTAGTATGCCTGAATAAAAAAATATATTATCTCAATAATGTATTATATTCGAAAAAACATAATCCCAAAACATCGAAGATTATTAATTAAATAAATAATCATCGACATTTTCAGCAGTGGTCATGAAGGCGTCTGCGTTCATGATGTAGGTTTCGCACAAGTTTCTCTTTTCGAAGTCCTCTATTATATCGCTGTCCAGATGACGGTTCACGATGGCAGCGCAACGTAAATCTTGGGCCGCATACGCTAGAGGAGTTTGCAATTCGTACTCCACGACTTGTTGTTGTGAATGACTTTGGAAAGAATGGGAGTTACCATGATTAGATGTAGATGGCAATGGACGTATAGACACAAGGAGGGACCGAAGAGGACGTGGCTCTGATTGATAACGTCGTATTTGTACTATCCTTGCGTAAGCAGCTTCAATAAGCTCGCGTGCATACTGAATTGAGTGGTCTATACGCCCTCGCAGTTTCTGTACACACAAATATACTTTTTCTTTCCATGTAGTGATTTTGTTCAGCTCATTCTCTAGACCTTCTGGATTATTATCATTAGTTATCAGATTAAACATGTGACGTGCCACCGCAATTTGCAAAGACTCTTCTGTTTCGAAGTTCGCTAGTTTTTCTTCAAATGTTGCTAGAATTTCGTCCGGAGAGCCACCGATGCAGAATACTGTACCCATTAAACCTGCGAATTGAATTTTAATTCAATTTCATATTGGGTCCTTTTTAATCACTTATCAAAAATATTTGTTTTCAAATTTATGTTGCAACTGTAGGATATATTATATTAACTTTTTATATCAAAGCTATAGTCTAGGCAACGGGGCGGTTTGTAGTATGGAGACTCCCGCATTATATCCTCAGTCGTTGAAAGTTTTGTTTTTTTGAAACGGTTGTAGTATGGTATGAACCAAAATTTATACAAAAATATCCAAAAAGAAAAACATGCGGAAGGTAGGTATTTATACCTAAAACTATATATATATGACTGAATATTTTCTCGATTTCTTTTTAAAATAATATTAAGTGGTATATTTACACTCAAAACCGAAATATCAAACGAAATAATCATACAGAACATCGATATTTAAGCCGAGTTATTTTACTATCGAACCTAATAGTATATATATACATAGTATCTCTATATAGACTATTAGGTTCGATATAATAGTATGGAGACCCCCGCATTAACAATTGGGTATAGCATAAAAAAACCTTACTTCCTTTCTGATTTTTTGTTGGATATTTATAATATTCGTGTAAGTTATGATACATTATCATACTGTACAGTTTCGTCGCCTGAGGAATTATTGTTGGTATCCACTAGCTTTATTGCCTAGACTACTATACCTATGCCTTACCATGATCTTCAAGGATTGCTGCCATTTCCAATGCTACCAAAACTCCACTTTCATATCCAAGAATATAAAAGCGATCCTTTAGTTGAGCCCTTTTTAGAAGAACCTAAAAGTAAACATGCATAGATTTCATTTTATTTTTCGATACATTTTTTAAATTTAACATGAATAGAATTTTTTTATATTAAAAAAAATATTACCGTTCATATCAATGTGTACTTTGTTCTTATCAATCTAAAATCGACCGGAACCGAAAGAATAAACTACTGCATTGGCGCATTAAGGGTTCCAGGATATAGGTATTAAACTTAACTGCCATACCTACTAATCCTACCTAGTAGTGGAATTTGAATATGTATAGGTCCAGCAAGTTGAAGATACTTATCTATACCAATTTGACTGACCTGAGCGTATCTTTGCGCCATTTCTTGTATAGTTTCATGCGGTCTGTCCACGCCTGGTTGTAGTGCGATCGCGGGCAACTTGAGCCGCTCGCAAAGTTCGCGGAATCGCAAGTGAAGGCCTTCTACACCGGGTACTACGACTAGGTATGGTTGGTTTACGCCAAATTCGTCATCTCTCTGAAAGAAAAGTCCTTTGTGATAGCCTAGTGGTTCAAACAACGACATCTTATTCGATGGATTCGGTTTCGATCCCACGCACGCACTTGTAACGTTTTAAGCAAATAAATATACCTCGCTTTAAAGGTGAAGGAAAACATCGTAAGGAAACCTTCATGATCGAGAATGGTCTTCCCGTCCGCACTTGGCCAGCGTAATAAACTATGGCCAAAATCCTTCTCATTCTGAGAGAAGACTCCTTCTCAGCTGTAGTCAGCTATAGCTGGCAATATTATGATTATTATATAAAAAAGCATAATATAAGTATTACGTACTCACAAGTAAGCATACAATTTGTTATTATATTATTACTTACTATGGTATCACTTGTTGTTTGCGTCGGTAAAATTACCATTTCAGTTGTACCAAGGAGTTCATCTGGGTCAATTTGAGAGAAGAATGTGTCTAGCTCTTTAGTTTCAGTAAACATTTTTGTTAAAGTTTTATTTTCCAATTCCCGTATTCTGTAAATGTTTTTGTTTGTTTATTTATAAGGATTAATTTCTCTCTTAAATATTTGTGCCTACTACCAGGCCTGACTCACTTGTCACGTGATCGAGATATTTAATTACCTACTGCTTCGTGGACGCTCGACGGCACTCGTATCAGTAGTTGCGCGCGAACCGCAGATAAACCTACGCTTGACTTTTACTCAAGTTCTCGTTATGGATAAACAAAAAAAAAACAGTAAACAATATCGTATCGCATTAGGTCGTTTAAACTCTAATTGTTAAGATCTAATTTATCGCTCTTTGCACTCCCTAAGGACTCTGAAAGGTAAGTTTGTATTATTTGCCTATCTATATATGTACCTACTTAGAGTTCTAAACAAAACTAATATTAATGCATAATGTGGGTAGTTTTATTTTTACATCTAGACAAGATACAGTTTTAAACTAAAGTAAATATAAACCATACGTAGTTAGTATCCAATATTATAGTGATAGCCTAATGGGTCGACTTCAGCCTCCAACTCTGGGGTTCGATACCTCCAACTTAATTAATTAAAATATTATATCACTTAAGGTGAACAAAAATCGTGTGAAAAGTTGAAACCATGCCTGAGAGTTCTATAATCATGATAAAAAACTCTAATATGTCTGGCAAGAAGGAATTGGCCAGCGTGGAGGAATATATGGCTTAAACCCTTCTCATTCTGAGAAGAGCCTCGTGAGTCGTGCTTAGTAGTGGGACTAGTGGGCCGCCGATGAGGTTATGATGATTTATCTATTATACCCTTATTCGGTTTCTACAAATCTATTAATAATCTTCTATATACCTATATATAAAAGCCAAAGGTCACTCTCTGATTCATCACGATATCTCAGGTACTATAAAGCATACAGACTTGAAAATTGGAAGATAGGTTCCTTCTATGGCGTAGACGGCAGCTAAGACACGGTTCTTAGAAAATTCACCCCTAAGGGGGTGAAATGGGGGTTGGAAATACCTATGAAAGTCCTTTGTTTTTTGAGTTAGAGAGACATGAAAATTGGCAATCAAGTTAATAGTTATAAATAATAAAAACTCATTTAAGCAATTTTACGAAAATTCACCCCAAAGAGGGTGTAATGGGGGTTGTAAGTTTGAATGAAAGTCCCATGTGTTTGAAGTTAGAGATCTGAAAATCGGCATTTAAGTTATTAAATTGAAATGGGGGTTTATATGAACGTCCTTTGTTTTTGAAGTTAGAACCATGAAAATTGGCAATTAAGTTATTAGTTATAAATAATAAAAACCTGTATAAGCAAAATCTACCCCAATAGGGGTGCAATAGGGGTTGGAAGCTTACGTGAGGGTTTTAAGTTTTTGATGTTAAAGACTTGAAAATCGAGATTTAGGTTATTAGTTTTAAATTATAATAACCTGTATAATCAATTTTACGAAAATTAACCCCAAAGAGGGTGAAATGGGGGCTGTAAGTTTGTATGAAAGTCCTTTGTGTTTGAAGTTACGAAAATCGGGATGTAGGTTATTAGTTTGAAATAATAATAATCTGTGTATGCAATTTTACGAAAATCCATCCTAAAGGGTGTGAAATTGGGGTTGGCAGCTTGTATGTAGGTTATAAGTTTTTAAAATCGGCATTAAGGTTATTACTTATAAGTTTTAGCCGCCGTATGTACCTAAGCTTTTTGCAGCGGGAAAATCTCATAGGAAATCAGAAATAGTACGCGGACGAAATGACGGGTGACCGCTAGTATTTATCTATTTTAAAAGTAATATTGTCATCATTGCAACCGACTACCGACCCATAGTAATTACAAGAATTTAGAAGACAACCCTAAGTCTGCACGCGTCGCGTTTGAAGAGATAAGAGTTACGCGATAAACAGAGATATATAGAAGTAGGTATTTAATTATTTTCACTCGCAGCGCTGTGCAAGCTGAAATGGCCTTTATTACGTCCTAACCTGAGTCGCTGATTGTTAAAAAGGTCGTCGTGGAATAACATTTCTGTTACTACTATTATCTATTCTGTGCTACTACCAACCTATTTATCTCTTAGTTTTGTTTTATCAGGATCTTTTTACCTTTTCATTTTCATACAGTATGGCATAGGTACAATAGGCATGATGACAGTATCCAAGAATCAATGAAATTATGAATTTATCTAATGAAATAGGATTCATGGATTATAAAAAACTTATTTATTTTTCTATTTCGAGTGAGATTGTTATTTATTTTGATAAAATAAAACTATAAAATACAGCAATCCGCCATATTGTATAAAATACCACTGAAGCGAATGACGTCACAATTGTTTTCGAGCTTTGACAATCGGCAAACAATCTCTATAAGTACAGGTGTTTTAAATGTTTATGAAGTATTTTCGTGTTTTTTTGTTTCCCAAAGATCATTTCCATAATCTAGTTTTGTTTCATACATACAACATAGGTAATCATTTATAGGTCCTAAACCCGTAAAATCTGCTATTTTATATACTAAGCACTTCATGATAGATATTAGAGGTTATGTTAATGAAATGTTTTTTAAAACTTTATATGAGCGGTGATTGCCTAGTAACTATGACGTCTGCCTCCTATTCGGTGCGTCTGGGGTTCGATTCTTGGCACGCATCTCTAACTTTTTGCAGTTATTTGTGCTATATGCAAAACAGCATCACTACATAGTATACAACAAAGTCGCTTCCCGCTGTCGGTCCCTATGTATGCTTAGATCTTTAAAACTACGCATCGGATTTTGATGCGGTTTTTTAATAGATCAAGAGCAAGATTTATATGTACTTTTTATCCCGGAAAATTAAGGAGTTCCTCGCGGAAACCAAAAAACCTCTATCCACGCGGACGAAGTCGTGGGCATCAGCTAGTATTAGAATAAAGCAAAAACTTACGTCAAGTGATCTCCGCAGAAATAAATAGTAGAATTTAGCCCTATAGCTGTAGCATCTCGCCGTGTAAGATTAAGCCACTTAGATCGCATTGTTTTTTTAAGTGGCGCGTGATTAAATAACTTGTTTGGAGTTAATTTTGATGTGTTATCACACTGGGGGACCGCACACGACTTACACACTTTAGAATTCATATTATTCACACAAAATATCTAAATTGCTGTACGAAGACTTATTGTTTACTGCACACAGTACATTAGAGCACATTGGTAAAAACAATAGTGACGTCACAAACGACGCCATAACACCCGCGAGTGTTTTGGCGTGAGTTTTAAAATTTAAATTTCAAATGCCAATTTTATCTACTAAACCTTATTTTTCTGCTGAAATAATATATTTTTTCGAAATAGTAGATACTTCCGAACATAATCTGACCATTTTTCAAAATGAGTCATCATGCCTATTATATATGCGACGTTAAAAGTTATAGTCTACTTAAATTGGAATACTTACTTTTTAGGTGTTAATAAAGGAATGATATTCTCATCCAATAATATATTATGAACATCACGTAGATAAGCTCGAACAATTTGAGATTTGGATTCATCCATTCCCAGTTCTTTTAGTGTTAAATCTTGCAGCGTACAATCAGTAACTGATATATCTATTGAATAATGAAATCATACATCAAAATTATTTTTCTGATAAATAATGCATAATACAGTAATACTAAGAAACCTGCAATTTAAACAATGCATAATATGTATAATTCATAATATATATTGCAGTGTACACAAAAAGAAGTGAAATTTAAAAAGTTCTCTACCTGCTACATAAGTTACTTCTTCCAAAAAAAATTTAATAGGTTTTCTGATAGCATGTGCGGCTATAACGCGGTGTTTATAGCATAAAGATTTTTCTATAGCATCAATAGCACGGCTTACTGTAAATAATTCTCTATCTTCAACATTTTCATTCTGCGAAAAAGATAAAAACAGAAATGCGGCTAGTAAATGAAAGGATGTTTGGATATTATGAATTTTTCGATAGTAATAAAATCGAACTTACGAATTTTAAAGGCGGTAATTTGATGGTTATAAATTGATCGTGAGGATTTGTTATTTTTATTTGATCGTTAGTCTCTTTTCTAGCATCGATTAATGCGAAATATCTGAAAAGTCGAATATAGTATTATTGTAGGTGAGTATATTGTTAGCATTATAGCTTATTAGTGGTTTTTTAATATTCATAATAACGGGTTTAAGTTACCTTATAGACCAATTCGACCTGCGTATAGCTAAAGTCAAATGTTCTAAGCATTTAGAAATATTTTCATTTTGCGCATTAGAATTTAGAATACAATATATTCCTTCGACGTTTTCGGGCGTCTTGCTATGTAACAAACTGAAAATGTTTTCGTTCCATATATTTCCATATGATACTGTGCATTGAACTCCTCGTATTTCCCAGGACCTGTGGATTCAATTTGTGTATCGATTATAATATTATGTAGACTTCTGATTTCTACACTGACTTTGAAAGTAATTGGTTGTGAATTCCTTGACTTTTTGAATTAATTATTTGAAGACATTATACCAACCTTAGTTTAAATAAAAGGATATTTGATTTTTTGGAGCAGTGCAGTACTAATTTTCTAGCACCCCTGCTTATCAATCTTTCCGCTAATTGTATTCCTAAAACATCGTTTTCTGACAAGAGAAGTTGCAGTCGATCAGCTGAGCAATTTATGCTGAAACAAAAGAAACTGGAAAGGGCAAAATTTTCATGCACTTTTTATGCTATACATTTTAAAATGAAGGCATAGTCATTTTCTCTATTAGGTACTAGTTTCATCTATTGCGATTGGCTGATTTTGTGATATTTTCGATCTAGAATTAATTTCCATTAATGGCCAACTCCTCAGCCTGTACCACAACTGGACACGACATGACTGACAGTTGCGATTCCTGGTTGTCAATCTTGGGTTTGCGCTAGCTGATGGTTAGGGTATTTCCTCAATTAAATATATTTACCTAAATCTAAGTATACAAGTTTGGATGGATGGATGTATGGATGGATGGATGTTTGTTACTCAATCACGCCACAACGCCTGAACGGATCTGGACGAAATTTGGCACAGAGATAGATTATAGTCTTGAATAGCACATACTTTTTATCCCGGAGAATTAAAGAGTTCCTGCGGGAACCAAAAAACCTCAATCCACGCGGACGAAGTCGCGGGCCTCAGCTAGTAATAAAATATATCACTGATTAGGGGTATAACTGCCATATCCCTAATAGATAAACCCGCTACTATCTTGGAGTACTAACATCATCACCCACCACCTGGTGACATTGCAGTCAAGGGCTAACTTTTTTACCTATAAAAATACTATATAATAGTTATTATTGCTTTTTTTTTATTTATTTTACAAGAAAACTATCAAAAAACACTTGAAGATGACGCTCCGGATGGTGTGCCTCCCTGCCAAAACCTATTCTGAGGAGGATTGAGTTAGCCAACTTGGACCCCACCAAAGAAAATGGTTGACAAGTGAAGAGGTCTCGAAGCCGCGTGAGGCGCAGTCTCTCGGAATGAAAACGGTTTGCCCATAGTCCACCAAGCTGGCCAACACGGGGGCATTGCAGCATGATTATATTTTTACTCATTATTTCACCCAGCGAGCGCCCACTACTGAGTAGGAGCCTCCTGTTGGAATGATAAGGGTTCAGCTATAGTCCACTACGCTGGCCCACAAGAGGCTCGCCGATCGTGATTACCATTTTTTTTTTAAATACTTCTGTGCTTGGTTTTAGATATGCATACTTCTTAGAAGTTCTTAACAAATTTATGGGCACAAAGGAGAGCTGCAATGAATAATTTTAAAAATTAGTCTATTTTTATTATTCATATTATCACGTCATTCAGTAATTTTTTTTTCATAATATCTAGATATTGCAACTAATATTATGAAACAGTTTTGTTTGTAAGGTTTACATTCAACTGATAATATAAATTTATACTAATATTATAAACGCGAAATATTGGATTTATGGATGGATAGATTATAGTCTGGAATAACACATCGGCTAGCTTTTTTTCCGGAAAATTACCGCGGGAACCATAAAACCTCAATTCACGCGGACGGAGTCGCGGGCATCAGCTAGTTCATTATAAAATACGAATAACGAAAACTAGTGTTTTTCAAAATATTATGTGTAATTCATTTTATATCGATTATATAAGTATCGATAATACCAGCCCTAACCCCCACGCTCCGCCCATACGCCATTTTTACTTTCCGGAAGCTTCAATTTAAATATGATAGTTCATATCTTCTCAATATACATATCAAAGACTAATTCTACGTCTATGATTATGTCCTATTACGAGTAATTTAGTAAGCAGTCAAATAAGGAGTCAAATAATCACAAAATAAAATAATAAACAATAAAAAGCTAGTCTTGTGTGTCTAGTGCTGTCGTGCAATTGAGGCCTTAGTTTGCTTATTTATTTATGAATAGCTCGTTTATTTCATAAAACATTTTTTGGTTAACCAATCTTTAAGTTTGCGTTTGAAAGCTGTTTCTCTCTGTTCCTCTATTATAGCTTTTGGAATTTTTATTATAAAATAAGGTCGATCTATAAAGTGGACTTCGGCTTGCTAGGTTTAGCTTGTAAGTGGGATATTATAATCGGTGCGTATTACGTGTACTCCTGCCGTGTGGCTTATTTACTTCAGTTTTGTACAGATGGAGATGCTTCCTAACTAATAGGGCTGTTTCCATAATCTAGATTGAAGGGAGTGTTAAATTATTTTTATTTATAAAGTAAGGTTTGCAGCTCGGGGTTTGATGTTTACCAGGATACGCATGCATTTTTTAGTAGGATAAAGATATCCTCTGCGTTGGTGCTTTCGCCCCAGAGGATTATCCCGTAGCGGATCCACGAATACGCGTATGCATAATATGCCGAGAGGGCGGTTTCGTAATTTATGTTTGTCCAAGCACCAAGCTCCCCCCACACAACGCCAGTTGGTGTGAACCTTATCTGTCTGCTACATTTTCACGCCCCATCTTTTCAACCGATACAGAGATAGGCGGGACAGGAAATAGGCTACATTAATTTATCCCGGAAAATCAAACATTTTAGGACTGCCATTTTCTACAGTCAAAAGTTTTTCGGAGGAAGAAAACGATTTCTATAAGAGATCTTCTTCTTCTATTATAAATGCACTCATCTTGGTATTTAAACTATTATCACAAAAAAATATTTATTACTTACGAGCTGATGTCCGCGACTTCGTCCGCGTGTATTAAGGGTTTTTTATTGCCGCTGGAACTAATTTTACGGGATAACAAGTCATAATTAAAAAAATTAAAAAACACGACTGCCCTGCCAAAAAACGAACTAAAGAGTTAAAAATCTAAATTAATCTAGTTAAATTAGAATCTTATATACATTTTTATTAAATTATATTTTTTTGTGAATCGCTGGATATTGAACTAGTGTTATTTTTGGAATCTACTCATAATTTTCTAGATGATGACTATATGTATAGGTAATCTTATTTTCAATTTTTTTTTCTTAGGCTTCAATGAGGGGCCATGGTCAATATTTTAAAATTTTACTAGCCTATGTCACCTGGAATAAGCTAGGGATTCTAACGATACCTCATTTATCAAAATCGGTTCAGGCGTATAGAATTATGGTGGAATATACAAACTCACTCACATACATACATACAAACATACATGAACCCTGAAAATAATATACTCCTTTTTTCAGGCAGTCACACAGATATAAAAACTCAAGCCTTCGGGCCCGTAGTGAGCGGAAGTTACCTGTGTGCTTAGCATGCACACGAGATTATCTCGCGACGAGAGAGAGAGATGTTGTCGTTGCCGGCAAATTTTTCATTTACCCTAACATGCACAGTATGCGGTCTATTACAAGAAAAAAATATTCGACATGTTAAGGTTCGTAGAGAAAAATACCACAGATAAGAAATATTACTTTTATACTTTTGACGTAACGAGACAAGTAACCATGTTAGCTTGGGTAGACAGAGAGAGATAACGGGTAGACATAATTTTACTCGTAGTGCACAGCGCGCGTGAATTGAAATCATTATCGATTAGCGCAATCATTTAATTGATAAACTTGTATGTTTTGTGAATGGTACCTATTTCATGTTATAAAATATTAGTATATTATTTAAATAGATCTAATATAATTGTTAATAACTTATTCATAATAATAATTGGTATTGCGGCGCAAGCTACGCAATCTTAGAGGAATCGCCACTGATGACTGATTACGATTACGATTTCCTCACACATCGGGGGGCTGAAGCGAATTAAGAATTAATAAGAAGTAATGAGTGAGTAGTGATTGTGCGTAATAAAGCCTTACTTGTGCTGTGTGTAAGACATATCCTCATGTAAATGTAGCAGCACTCGGCCAAGGTGTTTGCTGCCGGCTTGAAGACGCAGGGCGCGTGATGCGTCGCCCGCTGGGTACACCACGCGGGACAGCGGTCGGACATAACCACGCGCGATTCCTTCGCTCACCATTATTTGCAGTGTCTAGTATAGATATTCAAAGAAGAGTATTTTTTTATTTCACTGAACTCAAAACCAGTCAAGTGCGAGTCAGATTCGCGCACAAAGGATTCCGTAGCACCACACAATATAAATTGTTTTAGTAATTAACGAGATAGCCGCCATTACAACACTTTATCAGCTGTGAAATAATGGTAGAGCCAGACAAGCAATTCCTTACCCCATGAGTACGGAACCCTAACGGTTGTAGGATTTATTCCCTTACTTGTGTTGTGTGAACTTGCTTTCTGCATTTTTTTTTGATTCTATATCAACAGGAATTACCCTTTAGGTTTTAATTTACATTTCCAGTACCTACAGTGTTACATGTTTACATCTACTGGTACACGTCATACCCGCACAAACGCCTGGCAGTTAATGTGAACATGAACTCGCCAGATCAACAGCACCCGCGCATTTTACGTGAACAAGCACTCAGAAACTAGATATTTTTATACAGCTCTAAGGGATCATAGACCTTGATATTAATTTCAAATGGATAACTCCACGCGATCCTGTGAAAAAGGAGTTGACAAACAGACATACAGAGACACAGACAGATAACGAAGGGATCCTATATAAGGGTTCCTTTTTCCTTTTACGAAACCCTAAAATACACTTTATTCTGCTAGAGTTTAAATCGAATCATGGGTCTCACTTTACTGTATACCTTGAAACTCTTTTAGGTCAAAATATGTAGATTTCTAAGCAATAGCTAAAGAGTCTAAAATTAATATAATGTTGCAGCAAGTTTCATGAAATTATCATGGAAAACTTCGTAATTTCTTTCTTCATTATTCGTAGTAAAAGTTTACTTTTATTTTTAGATGAACTAAAACCAAACCAAAACCAACTATCATGGCCTATGATTACTAACTATGGCCTATGATTACTAAACCAGTTTAGTAATCATAGGTCAGCACGAGTAAGTGAAACCAAAATAAATCCTCCATTAATAAAACAAAGAAGTACTTACTTTCAAGTCGTCCACATTTTGCGGTTCAAAAAGTGATGAAAACTGCAGCGTACCGTATGAGAGACATTCGTTCAAGTGAGTCAACCCAAAGTTATAAATTTCTTTGTCCAATATAAGAGATGTGTCAACAACGGATCCAAATGCTTTACAACAATTCAACGAAACCTGTGTATCACAAAAAAGGAACTAAATACGTATTTAATAAAAATAAAATAGATCATATCCAGTTAAACAAGTTTTTTTGAATCGTAACAATCTGAAGTAGTCCAGGGCTGATAGGTAAGGTTAAGTTGAATGAGTTAGAAAGCGAGTGAGACAAATCAACATCAGTGAGATTCATATAAACTAAAAGTTGGTACCAAAATATTAGTACTTACGTCTCTTAGGTCTGCTTTAACTGAGGTTATAACAATGTCGCAACCTTTTCCATTGGTAGCTTTAAGAACCATATCTCTGAAGCTGCTGTCTCGAGAGTAACCGATGTGATCTTCTATAAGAAAGTGCATTTGGGAATTTAAAACGGACTATAGGATCGTTAAAAGCATAAACCTTATTCAACATATTATTTAAAGAAAATGTCATACTCACCTTTAAGCTCTGGAAACAATATGAGCAAAAACTTTTTTTTCCTTATATTGCTCACCGTAGTATAAATGTCGCAATCATGCGCTAGAGCGATAGAGATGATTGCTTGGCCCAAAGCTCCCGTTCCTCCATGTACAAGAATACTGTTTCCACGGTAAAGACGACTTTTGAAACACTGTAAACATATAATAAAGTTCAACATTTAAATAAAAATGAGACTTGAAATTTTTTACTTTATTAGGAATAAACTAGCACTGGATTGGTTTGCTAAAAGGCTTCAGAGCTGGCTAGTTCAACCAAAATACTTCCCGGCTAGTCTGCTTCCATTTGACTGCGTTATCACAGTCTATGTCACGTCGTCAAGGACTAACTTGAAATAAAATAATACTACTACAGCTCATTAACGTCCCACAGCTGGTCACAGGCCTCCACCCTCACAGGGGAGAGATAAATTAGAGCTTAGACCTACCACGCTGCTATAATGCGGGGTTGGCGGGCTTTAATGACTATTATTATGTTACTGATAATTACCGGGACCTACAACTTAACGTACTCTCCCAGGCACACGAGTGAAATACCGCCAACTTTCTAACTAAAAATTTCTAGTCAGAAATACACAACACTAAAATATGGCCCGACCCGGGACTCGAACCCGGGACCTCGTCGGCCGCAGTTGAACATGCCAACTACTAGACCAACGAATTACTTACTTTAATAATAAAATTATATTGATGTAAAATTTTTGTATCGAGGATTAAAATAATAAAAAGTAGAGTATTAAAAATAGAACACAATAATGAAAAGTATAGGTATATTTACAAGACAGTAGAATGCCAGGCAATACGCTAGAGGAACAGTAGCAGCATCTTCCAAAGTCCAATGCTCGGGAACAGGCCACAATAATTCTGGCTTTGCGACAACGCTGCCTTTGATCGACTCTTCTTGCACTATACCCATTACACGTTCATTTCTGAAAATATAAGTATAAGCTAGGTATTATATTATGTGCCAGAAATAGCCAATAACTTATTCAAGCTGAATAATGAATAATGTTTTATATAAATTTCTTATTTTTGAAAAAAATACGTACCTATCTGTAGTACCACTGAAATCATATTCAACTAGCTTTTTATTATTTTTGTTTTCTGTTGCTGTAACTCGTAATACTTTTTTCAAGTAAGCATCATTCAAACTTGCGTAATGAACCTAAAAATATTTAATGGTTTGTTAAATTTTTGACGTAACGATACCTCTTAAATGTAGAGTCCAGCAAGATGAATCCTCGTATAAAGTTCATACCTTTACTGGAATGCCTGGTTGATTAGATCTTGTCGCTTCTATCCAATGCATAGATTCTATATCACCTAATCGTGTCATTTCCAGGGCCATTTCGTTGACTTTTGCAATTTTTCCTTGGATTGGCAAATAATATTCTCCACCCCAAATACCCTAAAAGTATTGTGAAAAAATGATTCAATTTTTGTTCCATATCGCACATAGAGGCAAATTTCTAAACTCAAAATGAATATACAAAGTACTTACGTGGTCTAAAATACTAACAGCCAAATCCGTAAATGGCATTTGACTTAAACTTTGTTCGTCCAAGAGTTTGTGATTGATAATAACAAGATTAATTTTACGATCATCCTTATTTCTCCACTCTCTAACAATATCTTTTAACCCACCAAAAGCTGGATACGAAGTCAATATTACAAGTCTATGCTCGGGAGGTAGTGTGGACACTTGAGCATCATATTTGATGAGGTCAGCTTGTGAAAACACAGTGACAGCACTAGTCCCAGCCGTTACATCAGAAGGGCGCCATATATTAAGTTCCAAACGTGAAGAACCAACGGTGTGGGCACACACACTGCGGTACAGTAGAGATGGACGAATGGTAGACAAATCTGCAAGCTCCTCTTTATTGATCAGGAAAGTATCTCGATTAAGTACCCGATGCAGCACTTGGCACATCTATTAGAACACAATAAATTGATAAATAAAGTGATTTTCTGAGTTTAGAACAATGCCATATTTGAGTTAACTTACATTATCATCGGTAGTCAAATTAGTTATCATTAGCGCATCGATATCTTCAAAGAAACCATCACGTTTTTTTGTTAAATCATATCGACATATTTGGAATAAATTGATCTTTATTTCAGGGATATCATGAATGATTTCTTCAATTTTTGCAAAATTTACTTGATTTTCATATTCAACAATATTACCAATATTGATTTCTCGTTTTCTTAAATTTTCGGCTAATATTTGCAAATATACATACAATGCAGAATTTTCCTGTAAACCATTAATCATATTATGACTTTTGTTCCTATTTGCAACGTAACTATATCCTAATTAAATTATTAATAGTTAATACTTACATCAAAACGGTTGGTAGATTCGTGGGGAACAAATTTTAATGTTTTTAAAGCAATCTGTTCTTTGTTTATCGATGGCAGGTCGTGGAATTTGATATTTTCAATCAAGACGCCACCACATCTAAAAAATAATAGTAATTCTTAAATTCTTCATAATTTGCACAAATACATAATAAATGTGAATTGTAAAAGTTGCCTTTTTTGCTTCATCTAAAGTAAAATACCTTATAGAGTTAGGAATGTCTTACTTAATAATAATTACGATATAACTTGTATAGCTTGTGTAATTTGTAGGTCCAACAACCAATTTTGGATGTTGTGTTATGGTAATCATTATAACTAAAAAGCAAATTCTAGTTTCTAAAACAGTTGACTGCAGGATATAATATTATAACTATAGTACGCACCCGAGTTGAATGCAGTCGGGGCCTGAGGTGACGGGCGGGAGCATCTCCCTCCCCCGTCCGCCCTCACGCCCGCTGATAGTGTTGTCAAGTGTTGTTTTTGACTTCTATCGTACGATATACGAGTACATACGTATACGGAGTGATTTATATGTTAAATTTGTTAAAACCTTTTAGGTTCACATTAACGCTGTGATGTCAACATAAACGTATCAAAAAAATTTGAGTCGGAAGTCCTAGGTTATGTAAGTTGACATTTCCTAGATAATACGGAGTAAACGGATACAGATAATATGGAGTACGGGAATTTTTGTCTAACGGCCAAGCATTCGTTAGTTTGTTTTGGTAAACTGTCCTAAAACCGAATCAGCATAACCCGACTCAACGTAGTCCTGTTTGCCCTACCATTAGAGTGTTTTTGTAAAGTGTGAATCCTGAAACTCGCGAAGGAGGTCCTGAATGAAGCGAGGTGAAGCTGAATGAAGGGGCGACGAAGCGAGTCTTTTGGTGTAGCCCATCCTTTTATGGACACCCAAAATTAGACGTTTGATCAATTAATTAGATGATCATTCTTGATGAAAACCATGACCATTCAATGATATCCTAGATTATTTCATGAAATGATCAATTCAGCTATATCAGATTTCGCGATTTAACAGTGGCGGGACCGTTAATGTGTACTATACCTAGATAAAGTTCTTAAATCATCTGATTGACAAATTTCGAGCTCTAACGTATCGAAACCGTTTATTTCGACATTTCCTAGGAAATGCTGACATACTCTTTGATCGAACGCTTGTTGCTTGTTTTGTCGTTTAATAATCAAGTTGCTTTCCGTGTTTTTTTTAAACTACTGTTTTAAGAGGTTCAGTAACAAAAAAAACGTATATTTATTCATCGCCAAGCACGCGAAATGGCGAAAAAAAGCTTTGGATATGTGTACTGAAGAAAGGCAAAATAACTTTTTGACCTTGCGTTGACTGAGTCGTTATACCGGAGTATCAAAAAGAACATTATCTGTAATACAAAAAGAAGCTAAAAAAGCTTACGAAAAACGGAGGAAAAAGGAGGTTAGTGAATGAACTAAAAGTTTAATTCGCTATAATCCGCTACAGTAGACAAATCTGTGTGGTACAGTGCGTGTCTTACACCTGCAACATGCGACACCCATCACCCAGCAATTCGCACAGGGACAACACCACACCACACAAATCCTCCAAATCACTCTCAACGTACGTTTCACTCCGACACCGGAGCATCTTCAGGAGATGTTGACTCGACAATGCACGATTGTGAAGAATTGCTGGGTGGTGGGTGTCGCATGTTGCAGGTGAAAGACACGCACTGTACCACACAGATTTGTCTACTGTAGCGGATTATAGCGAAATAAACTTCTAGTTCATTCACTATCATGGACTTCCGCAAAGTAACGCCTGCTTCTATTCAATAAAAGGAGGTTATTAATCGTAGTGTAATTCACAGAACTATAGAAGACTTTTCTCTATCTGACTACAACAATCGTCCCTACTCGTCCGAATGATTTTATTTTCTTTGCTTAAGAAATGAAGTAAATTTTGGACTTTATCATTGTGTTTCAATCAATATTTTAAATATTTTAAAAATAATACAACCACTGCTTGTTATACGACTGCCTGAAAAAAGGAGTATATTGTTTTCAGGGTTCATGTATGTATGTATGTATGTGAGTTTGTATATTCCACCATTAACTTCTATACGCCTGAACCGATTTTGATAAAAGAGGTATCGAAGAAGCTTATTCCGGGTGACATAGGCCAGTAAAATTTTAAAAGAATCGATGGTCCCGCATTTAAAACTAAATTTAAAAAAAACGTAAATAAGATAAGCTATAATATAATCATGATCTAGAAAATAATGAGTAGATTCCAAAAATATATAACACTATAGTTCAATATCCAGTGATTCACAAAAAATATCATTTAATAAAAATGTGAATAAGATTCTAATTTAACTAGAATAAATTATTTTTTTTTTAGTTCGTTTTTTGGCAGGGCAGTCGTGTTTCTTAATTTTTTTAATTATGAATTGTTTTTGTAATTTATTATCTATCTGTCAGTAATAAGCTCACAGCACTAGCACATTCCTACGCTATGCATTCAAATCAAATGCGAAGAATATATAAGCACGAGTCTCCTTGTCCTTTTCTCATATATGTGATATCAGTCTCCGTCAGAGTGATAGATCTACTAAGCCGGCCAAAAAACGCGGAAAATTTCAAAAAGTTACATGAATTTGCCCGAGCATCGAATCCCGGACTCTATTGGGAAACCGAAGTCTTGGTTATTAGGCTATCACCAAAGAAAGACCGAGAAATGTATAGTTATCGTAAAACTTGATAAATACCTTGTACTGTCCAACACCTCACACAATTTAGCTGACATGACATTCACATCATCTTCAAATAAGGTTTGATTTTGGGAATGCTTAGCAACATCAATTAGGATTCTTCTTATGTAATTAGGCTGAGAAACGCTTTCATTAACGCGCTTAAGTGCATTTAGTTGGATCATGCCATCAATCAGTGTCACCCAATTGTTTTTCCACAAAAGATGAGCTTTACTTAGTGACACGTTAGCACTGTGAATACTGCGAAATTCATTCCTGAAAAGTAAAAGACATGTGATAAAAACTTTGTAAATAAATAATGGTCATTTACTCGCATATAATACTTAGTTGGCGAGTATAGAGACTCGATAATAACACCTAGATCACAAATGTAACACTTACGAGTAATTATAGTCTCTAGCGTTGAATACTTGGTAAATTTCATCTGATTTCAGTGCTAATATTTCCTCAGACTTGATTTCTTCCTCTGATGATAGTGCTTGACTTATTTCACTGATAATAACACCGGTTGCAACTTTAATGTCGTCGTCTAAAACCTAAAATATTTCATTTCATTATGTCATTAAAAACATTTAATATTCGCTACATTTTCTTTTAAAAGATCTGTTCTCATTTAAGGTCAGGTTTCAGCGGAGCTCTTTTGTGACATTATCAACCTTTGCTGTATCTGAGGCACGCCACTCTCCCATGCCAATGTTTAGTAGCACTATTTTGTCGGCAATTGACAAACGGACGTTTATCGGTTGACCAAGTAAAAAGGATCCTTTTCATCCGCCGTGAGTCGTGATTTTGACAAGCCTAGCAAAATAACTATGACTGTTTAGATTTAGTAAATGTGTATCGTACCTCAAATTGGCCTCTCCCTCTATGCAAATTTACTTTCAGGCGCAGCTGTCTTTGCTCATGTAGCACGGGCTCGGAGTGCAGATACACATCGCGGAATTCTACTGAGAGTTGCTTCTTTGGCACATTCAAAACCATGGCTAGGGTATCCCAAACTGCTACTAGAGTAGCAGCGAAAGGGTACGTGTTCTTCTCTAAAATTAGTCATTAAAACATTCATTTAAATTAAGTATGAAATTAATGGCTTAGCGAAAAGATGGAAAAAAACATGCCGAATACTGAGTGCCTCCTTTTTTTTGGAAGCCGGTTAAAAAGCAAGGCACACACTTTTTTTTTTAATTTTAAATTTAAATCGTCTATACCTCTTATCACATGTCCTTTCAAGTATCGATGGTCGTCATCATGGATGGATAGGACATGAGTGCATGCTGCTGCAGTTTTTCTGTCCGCTGGTACATACAGTGGTACCTTCCTGTAATAATTTTGTTTTAGAACAACTGTACACTCTGAATAAATATTCAAGATCCGATATTTTATTCGTTGAAAAACTTACCATGCTTCGTTATGGGCCCATTCCAATAAATGTGACAGCATTGGTGTACCAGTGGAAACTGGAAATTCTACTTTCGGGTACAGGGCTTGTATTTGCGGGTTGTATCCTTCCATATAGAGACTGCAAACATGAAAGACCGAATGAAAACTAAGTTGTCATCGGAAGTTTTGTTAATTTCTTTTAAAACTATCATGCTAACTAAACTAAACTAAACTATCATGAACAAAATCGTTAAAAGTCCAAATGACACCAACAATAAATAAAAAAATATAAAAACCTTACTTTCCGATAGCTTCTAAAAAGTACTGTGCACTATCGGGATGGCCACGTCTTGTCAGTGGCACATGTTTACAGGATTCAGGCAGAGACCGCTTGAGGATAGCCTGCAATAAGCCATGAGGTGCTATCTCCACCAACACTGCATTTGCTGGGATAAGCCTTGATGTCTCTTCAAAAAGCACTGAGTTCTGCAAAAGAAAAATTACCTTATTCAGTTTCATTTCACACATCGGATGCCGTAGTAATATTTCACTACTTACAAGTAAGTTATTAGTGTGATATTCCGCGGACGAATATTTTGCTATCGGATCATTCCAATTTTCTTGTGGCACTGATGTAGATACCCAGCGTTCACTGCGTTCTTTGGGTGTTTTGATAACTTCACCTAAATATTTGAGTAGTCCTGGACCTACATCAGCTATGTATCGCGAGTGATATGCAATGTTCGAGCACGGCACTTCCTTGGCAAAGATTTCTTTTGCAGTTAGTTGAGCCACGAATTCTTTCATGATATCAGCGGGTCCAGAAATTGTACTAGAGTCTGGACCATTGTGGCAAGCTACTTCAATTTCAGGTGGACACATCTTAGATATCTGTTATAAAAAAGTACATTTTTTATCTGCTGTTAAGGTTAATTATAACATACTTTTGACCGAAATGAATAGTTAGTACCTCCTGGTAGCCAACTCCGACAGCAGCCATTGATCCACGAATTAAAGACGTCTGCACGGAGACCAGACCGCGACTGTATGCGGACAGTATCATTTCCTCAGTGGTGAAACACCCGTCTGCGTAAGCGCAACCTAGCTCACCCACACTGTGTCCTGTGAATGTTGACAGTTTATGAATATATTTTACTATATGTAGTTTGAAGTTTGAGCGTAACATGTTCACATTAACTGCAACACAAAGATGCAAATCCTTAATAAATCGATGTAGGTTGTGTACTCATCAAGTAGGTTAGATTATCAAAAAATATTATAACAATAGGATTTAAGATTTCGGTGTAAATTCCGTTAGTAGAAGAGTCGATAATAAGACTTCATATAAGAAACAAGTATCTACTAACGTCCATTCCATATTACTGGTCCCTTTATTTTGATACGAACCAAACCAACAAATTTATTTCAGTGTCACTTTTTGAATAAAGAGGTAAAGTCTAATTTTATGATCTTTAAAATAACAGGATTTTAAAAAGGTAAAATTTTACTGCTCCTCAATTAATTAAGTATTTACCGATAATTTTATCTGGTACGATTTCTAATTCACGTAAAACATCCGTGAGTCCAATTTGAATAGCAGCGATACCAACGAAGGAGTTGAGAATGTTGTCAAATATACTTTTATCTGGAGATGTAATTATGTGCACAATGTCGACACTTTTGGGTTCCAAGACTCGCCGACACCTGTTAGTATACATTAAAGACAAATTATGGGGCAAATATAAAGATAATTGTGGGGCAGAGCAGCTGATATCCAATCCAGTTTTATATTGCAGGAAAGAACCATCCGTTCTATTTATAAACTCGGATCACGCGTATCACTTCGTGATAAATTTAAAGAGAGTGGTGTTCTTACGGTGGCTTCGCAATACATATACAATAATATAGTCTTTGTTAGGCAGAACATTAATCTTTACAAGCAAATAAGTGACACTCACAACCGATACACTAGAAACCGCCATAAGCTAGTAACAGCGTCGTATTGTGTGCGCAAGGTGCAGAAATCCTTTGTGGGGTCGAGTGTACGCTTTTATAATATGATTCCCAAAGAGTTTCTGGATTTGCCATTACATAGATTCAAAGACTGTTTTAAACAGCATTTGTTAAGTTGAGGTTATTACACTATCGATGATTTTATTAACGACAAAGTTGCATGTAAGCAACTGGCCTCGCATCCAGTGACCCACAAATCAGTGTAATACTAGTAACGTATGTGTTGTGTTGTCTACATATTGTAACTTTTTATTTTCTATGAAAAGAGCAACTGCTGAGTTTCTTGCCGGTTCTTCTCAGTAGAATCAACTTTCCAAACCGGTGGTAGAGTCTTAACGTTTCATAAGTGACACAAGTTGTCCTACATGAAATACATAAATCATTTATCATTTATCATTTTCAGTGGAGAGCCTTACACCCACCTAATAATGAATCAGCCTTCCTGGCGATAGTTACAAAAAGTGCAGCTATTTCCTATAATATTATAAACCCGAGAAGGAAAGAAAAATCTTAGTACGTACTTTTCGATAGCTGCGGCAAACACAGGTATTCTCATGAGCTGTGCTCCCATACCAGCCCATTGGGAGCCTATTCCACTGTATACGAACCACAGTGGTCGTGTAACATCGTCATAGTAGTTCGCCTTTTCGCATAGACTGACAGTTTCATTCTTCTTATTTGTATCTTCAATTTATTTAAAATTATTTTTTTAATAACTATTGTAAATTAAAAATTATATTGCACAAAAAATTAATAATGGAGTGGACAACTTATTATCTCATTCATCTGTTTATGCTCACCGAGAACTATAAAGCCTCTGCCTAAATGACCGCCTATTCTGTCTTTATGAATATTATGGAGTAGCGCTATTTCCTCGGCATCAACTGGGCGAGATTTTAAATCGTTGAGTATTTTTTGTACTGACGATTCCTGTCTGCCTGTTAGGAAAACCAAACGAGGAATATTTGCCTTGTACCGGGAAAGATCCTAAAATATTAAAGGATTTTAAAACATATTAGGTATTTAATTATTACTTTTAGCACAAATAACGTGAAATTTAATATTATATTGATTAGAAATACAAGTAATGATAGTACAAATAAAAAATATTAACTTCTTACCTTAGGTTTGTAATGACCATTTAAAAGCACATGAGCGTTTACTCCACTCACTGAGAGGCAATTTACAGCGGTATAAGATCGCCCAAAAGTCTTATGATTATTAACAATCTGCATACGACCATCACGCAGAGCCGCTATGTCTTTTCTAGGTGAGTCACAATTCAAATTGCCTGCTAGCTGGCCAGAGTGATATCCCAAAATAACCTGTTCAAAAAGCCATAATATATGAACTTTTATTTGTTAAACATGAGAAACAAGCTTTTTTTGCGAGTGCTGAATTTGTATCGCAAAGCCAGTGAAAAAAATATTGTCGCTTGTTCACTGGCTCAACAGGAAAGGTAAACTCTTTGAGCCAGTAAGGTTAAAAAATACTTCTAGACGCTTCGCATACTTTTTCTGACTGATTGTAAAACAAAGTGAGTTATTGTGGGAGAGAAGCGAAGCTGTATCTACTCTATTTTACTCAGTTATATAAGCAATTACATCCGCACTTCAAAGCTAATGAAGTACCATGATCCTTACATAAAAAGTACGCTATTTACCTTTGTAATAGCAGATATTCCTGATGCAGCTTCTCCATATCCTATATTTGACATAACACTGCCAACTAGAAGTGGATCATTTCTGTTGTTACAAAAGACTTTTTCGATTGCTTCGAGTTCTGCTTTATCGGCTTCCGGAACAGCTGTAAGAACAATTGCTTTTATAAGACGACTGTCTTGACTTTTGTTATTATTTTAAGCTTTTTTATTTGACTTGAATTACAACCTGAACCAAAAGCTTCTACGTATTCAACAGCTTGAGGCGGTATCTGAGCTTCTTTATAAAAATCACTTATAAAGTTGGCCATGTTTTCAGGATCCCGATAGAAACCATATCTTGGTCCGTTCGTTTCGTCATGCAGAAGAGATGTAAATCCACATTTTACATTTACAACGTCAGCGTAAATTCTAGAACAATGTATTGATTTGAATTTCTGCATTGACACGCTACAAAATTAAAACTTAGCAATAATATACTAAAGTTGTTCTTAAAGTATTTGGATTGTTTGTGTGCACGTATTTTAACATTTTCTCACGCACAGTATCAATTATATTTTATAATCGACTTCAAAAAAAAAGGAGGTTCTCAATTAGCCTTTTTCTTCTGAAGATTCAAAAAAATCCGCTAGAGGCAGCACTGGTCGGAACATGCTTTGATTTCTCCAATAGGAATAACGTTAAACGTACGTTGTAAAAATGAAAATAACGGAAGATGATGTACCTGGAGCAAAATTGAAACTTGCAAAAATTCAAGAGCATCTTGTCCGGGATTTAAATCGATGGCTTTTATGCCGTGGATTACCTGTATCTGGTAACAAAAATGTACTCGTAGAAAGCCTAGTTGTCGTTTTCAGTTCGTTTTATTCGTTTAACGTATTTATTTAATTTTTATTATATTTGCACAAAATATCGTCTAAAAATGAATAGAAAAAGTGGACAAAGGTAAAGCTTATCTCTAAAAAGAAATCCGTTCCAGCCTTCCTTGAAAGTGAGTAAGGTGAAATAGTGAAGTGGTTTAGGTAGTTATAAAAATCATATATTTTATTTTGAAATTATAAAATTCTACAATATGTTATATATCATACTAATATTAGTGATATGATTGATTGATTTGGCATGGGTATAGTTGAGGATATAGGATACTTTTATCCCGGAAAATTAAGGAGTTCCCGTGGAAATTAAAAAAAACTTATACGACGCTGGCGAAGACGCGGGCATCAGCTAGTACTTAATAAATTGGTATACGGTATTACTTAAATAAAAACGACATACTCCTTACACAAACTAAATTCATATATCCAACTAGATGATGCCCGCGACTTCGTCCGCGTGGATTAAGTTTTTTTCAATTCCCGCGGGAACTCCTCAATAAAAAGTAGCCTATGTCCTTCTCCGGGATACAAACTATCCCTGTACCAAATATCATCAAAATCGGTTGAACGGGTGGGCCGTGAAAATGTAGCATGTCGGTCTGCTACGCTTTCACGGCGGACAGATATACACACTTTCGCATTTATAATATTAGTATGGAAGTATGGATACATAAACATAACAACACAATAAATAAATGAATATAATGAACTCAAACTCATATTATATTTTTATTCAAATAAACTTTTTACAAGTGCTTTTGAATCGTTGAGTGACTCAATCACTGGTTCGGAATGACAAATATTTATATGCTATAATAATTATATAATACATCTTTACTAATATTATAAATGCGAAAATTTGGATGGATGGATGGGTGGGTGGATGAATGTTTGTTACTCAATCATGAGGGTCCGGCTGAACGAATCTGGACGAAATTTGACACAGAGATAGATTATAGTCTGGAATAATACATAGGCTACTTTATCCCGCGGACAAAGTCACGGGCATCAGCTAGTACTATATAATTATATTTATAAACAAAGTTTACTCTTACTAATATACTAATATATACTATAATATTATAAATGCGAAAGTTTGGATGGATGTATGGATGTTTATTACTCAATCACGCCCCAACGGCTGAACGGATCTGGCTGAAATTTGGCACAGAGATAGATTATAGTCTGGAATAGCACATAGGCTATTTTTCCCGCAAAATTAAACAGTTCCCGCGGGAAGCAAAAAACCTCAAACCACGCAGACGAAGTCGCGGGCATTCGTTAGTGATAAATATGTATACTATAATATTGAAAGATACTGTTGTTTAACTCTGAATTTGAGACAGGGGCTAGTTTTAACGGGGGTATGTATTAACAAGCCGATTGCCGCCAAACTATACGTGAACGAGTGAGGTACGTACTAATATTAACAGACGATCGAATTTGGTACGAGCCGGACAGCGGACTTGGTATGGCGTACCAGATCCGCTAGTCACAACAGACGGCCGGATCTGGTACGCCACTAACCGCGTGGCGTACACACAGGCCAGACGTCATGCCTCCGACGTTATCCAAGCGCGCTAAAATTGCGATTGTTGTTGCGGCAACAGTAATGCCGCCACAAACATCACGAAAAAAAATAAAAGAGTGGGCAAAAATATATTTGAAAAATCGTGAGGAATTTAGTCACATGAAGTTAATCAAATCGTTCGATTGCGAAGACTTCCGTATATAATTGAATGACAATCCCGAAGAATCTCTGGAGCTTGATTACGAGCATCTCTGTTGCAATATAATTCATGTGATGTATCCCACAAGCACGGAAAGTCTTTATAGAGTGCCAAAAAAATCGACAAGAACTTCGCGTTCTGTTAGAATTTCCGCCATTCCGAAAATTCCTGAACCCGTCACGCCTAAAGATCTTAGACCAATAAGTATTTTGCCGTGTTGTTCTAAAATATTAGAGAAAATTGTTTTCTCGCAGGTGTCGATATACCTTGAGAAGAACTCGATTTTGCCGGATTTACAGTCGGGTTTTAGGGCAGGACGTAGCACTGTGACGGCCCTTTTAGACGTCACTGATAATATTCTTGTGGCACAAGATTCTGGACTGTGTACCTTATTGGTTCTTCTTGATTTTTCTAGAGCATTTGACAGCATCAATGTTACGCTCTTATTGTCTAAGTTATCCTATTATGGATTTGGTATTGATGCTGTTAAATGGTTCGAGAGTTATCTATCTGGCAGAATTCAGTTTGTGGAAGTACTACATGAAGATGGAAGGAAATTCGTTTCAGCTACTGCTGTAGTGTCCAGAGGTGTTCCACAGGGCTCAGTGTTGGGACCGCTGCTCTTTATACTGTATGCTGCTGATGTGGTTCAGCAAATTAAAAACTGCAAGTATCAGCTTTATGCAGATGACTTGCAGTTGTATTATTCTTTTAAGCCTCAGGAGTTCCAAACTGCTGTTAGTCAAGTTAACGATGATCTTAATCGTATTGCCGAGTGGTCAGATCACAATTCTCTTGTTCTGAATCCTACTAAATCTAAATACATTTTGTTTGGAACTCCAAATCAAGTAGGTAAAGTTAATATGCAGGGTCAAGCAGTTAGTATAAGAGGTGATGACTTAGAGCGAGTGTTCCTGGCGCGTAATTTGGGTCTACTCATGGACTCTAATCTAAGATTTGAAGACCATATTGCGGAGCGGGTGCGAAATTGCTTTTATCGACTAAAGATTCTTTACAAAGTTCGTAAGTATCTCTCTCAAGAACTTCGTATTCAGTTGGTGGAGGCTTTAGTACTCTCTAAGCTAAATTATGCAGACGTTGTGTATGGGCCACGGCTGCTTTGTAGAACTAAACGTCTTATTCAACGCGTGCAGAACGCTTGTGCTCGTTTTTGCTTTCCTATTCCTCCACGAAGTCACGTCACCCCCTATTTGAACAATCATAATTTGTTAAAAATGAGATCACGGAGGAAGTTGCATCTTGCTGGGTTGCTTTTCGGAGTCATTAAACTGGGTAAGCCTTTTTATCTAGCCCATAAACTTAAGTGGGTGGGTGATGGAGAGACAGACCGTCTTCGTAGCTGTCGTAATCGGCTCCGTATTCCACTCCATCGCACGGCCGCTTTTAGAGGCTCTTTTACTTACTCTGCCACAAAATGTTGGAATAATATCCCACCTCCAATAAGGAATTTAAAAAGCAAAGTTTCGTTTAAATTCAAATTGAAAAAAGTCCATCTGGAGAAACAGGTAGAATTTCAAGATCATGTGGCAGAGTACTCTATTCTTTAGCTTTTTAATATATAATGCTTAATAAGTTAAATATTTTATATATTAAATGTGTATTCCTTTCAATCATTAACTTATTTATGTAGTTAATATATTCAATAATAATTATTATAATAAAGGATATAGTAGTATAGTACCTATAAGTAGTATAATTGTTAATTTTATGGCATAGATATGAGAATTGTATGTAGTACTGATGAACATTTGTGGTCGTTTTTGTGGATGTGTAGCACTTTAATTTGATAGATAGATAATTAGTTAGATATATTTGCTATTACTTTAAGTATAACTATAAGTAGTTTTTTAAGTATCCTACTAGCTTGCAGCTACGTAGCTTTTTTCCGTGGTGTCACCTGAAACAGGGTTTGGGCTGAAAACCAGCGCTGTATGGTTAGTGCTTGCACTGAACATACAGCATTATGCTGAGCCTGGGCCATTTTTTGGGTTGTGCCATGCGTGATATGGTTCATCCCTGTGCCTCATCGATTGTTGTTTAGATAATAGATCTTGTTTAGATCGTTGAGGTGCAGGGGTGATCTACCTCTTTAGGTATGCTTGTTATGTATGGCACAATTTGGAAATAAATTTCTTTTCTTTCTTTCTTTCTTTCTTTCCATAGTGCGAGCATGCGTTGACGCAGGTGCTACCTCCAGAAGGTCTCGATCGCGACTGCCGTGCGTTTGTCCGGTCCGAGCTTACACACCCGCGGATTTGGTACGGAGCGGACCAAATTCGGACACGAAATAATAATACTAATGTTCGGCAGACAACTCTCCAGACGAACGGATATTGTATGGAGCGTACCGAATCCGCTGTCCGGCTCGTACCAAATTCGATCGTCTGTTAATAGTATACGATTAAAGGCATCAGTGAATGACCACAGACATGTTGCGACCTGTCAGTCGCCGGCCGCTTGCCGCGGAATAAAGCTGTGTGTGAGGTGTGAATTTTGTCAGGTAAATGAACATTTTTTAACTCGTTGTTTTTTGATTTGTTGCATAATTATAAATATAAATAGGATAAAAAATATTTTTAACGGTAGAATACTCCATCTTATTTAGTATTTTGTTTTCATTTCACCACATTGTCAGTGTAATTTTCGTAGATATATATTTTTGTGAAACATGTACCTCTGGGGCAAGTCTTAACAAAGCACATGGGGTAAGTATTAACATGTTAATATTTACCCCGTATGTAATTCATGCAACAAAAATTTTTGTTTGAAATATTTATTGTTGAAAATGTTGGCACGATTTTGCAGTCAGTTGTTTTTCTTTTCAGTATGAGGACTTACAAAAGAAAAACCATACGGGGCTCCACTTCTCAGGAAGTATATGATTTGGCATCGAAATAAATATTAGACAATAATCGAAAATATAGAGATGTTGCGGAACAATTCAGTATTTGCCATGTGACACTTTTTAAATATGTTAAAAATATTAAAGAAGGAAAGGACCCAAAAATTGGATATAAAAACCCAGACTTGTTTTTTCCCAAGCCCAGGAGTCTACCATTACAGAATATCTTATAAAATGTGCCAGTATTTACTTTGGGCTTCTTCCTGAACAAGTGAGAAAGTTAGCTTATGAAGCTGCTGTATTTCACGGAATAGAAAAAATTCCAGAAAGTTGGCATAAAAATAAAATGGCTGGAACTGATTGGTTTACATCTTTCATGAAAAGAAATCCAAACTTATCAATTCGAAGTCCTGAAGCCACGAGTTTGAGCCGAGCCACCTCATTCAATCGTACCAATGTTCATCAGTTTTTTGAAAAGTACAGAGAAGTTCTTCAGCGATATAGGTTCCCTCCAAGTAGGATATGGAATGTTGACGAAACTGGAGTCACAACTGTACAAAAACCTAAAAAGATCGTTGCACAACGAGGTTTGAAGCAGGTAGGAGCTGTTACATCAGCTGAAAGAGGAACTTTAATTACTCTGGCAGCTGCAGCAAATGCCATTGGCAACTTCGTGCCATGTATGTTCATATTTCCAAGAATTCGATACAGTGACATATTTATTAGCAATGGCCCTCCTCAGTCTAAAGGCATAGGAAACAGTTCGGGGTGGATGACGCAAAAAGAATTTGTTATGTTTTTAGACCACTTTATAAAGCACACCAAACCAACACCTGAAGATCCTGTTCTGTTGCTGCTCGACAATCACCAGTCCCATGTTAATGCAGAAGTCGTGAACAAGGCCAAAGAAATCAATAATATTATTCTTTTATCTTTTCCTCCACACTGCTCGCATAACCTCCAGCCTTTAGATATTGGACTTTATGGGCCATTCAAAAATTACATTAGCAGACAACAAACGAACTGGATGGCCACTAATCCTGGTAAAACAATGACCATATATAATATACCAGCAATAGTTAAGGAAGCGTTTCCCTTAGCTTTTACCCCCAACAACATAACGAGTTCATTTAGAAAAGCTGGTATTTGGCCGTGTAATGAAGATGTTTTTCAAGATTCAGATTTTGGACCATCTTTTGTAACAGATCCCTCCAACCCAAATGCGGAAAAAAAATCTATTGGACCGCAAGGGTCTTCGCGTGTTGAAAATTCGGATGTGTATGTTCAAGATCAGTCCAGCTGCAGAACGCTTGTTTCTCCAAATGATCAGCCAGAAAGTATTCATAGTTTGTCATTAAATTTGGATTTATCTGCGCTATCGGAAATAGAACAAGAAAGCATTGATATTGATATAAGCTTGGCTGAAGTTATTGATCAATTGTCTAAGGAGCCGTCTGCCAGTTTATCAAATCATGTTGTTGGCAATAGTTTGTCTAGCATTATTGATAATACAGCTAAGGAACCCGTTGCTGGACCATCAAACATTAGCAAATGTGCAACATTTTCGATAGAAGATTTTCGACCTATGCCAAAGGCACCACCGCGTATTGCTAACTTCAATCGTAAACGAACAAGAAAATCTGCGATTTTAACTGACACACCGGAAAAGCAGAAATTAGATGAGGAAGCTAATTTAAGGGAGATCAAGAAAAAGAAAACTAATGTTGAAAGTAAAGTTAATGATAAAGGCAAGGGTTAAGGTAAGGGTAAGAAGATTAGCACACAAGAAAACAAAGCTAAGAAGAAAATATTACAAGACAGCGAAAGTGAAGCAGAAGAATGGTTTTGTTTGGTCTGTGGCGGATCTTATTCGGATGATATTTCCGGAGGAGATTGGTTTAAATGCAGGTCTTGCAATCAATGGGCCCATGGAACTTGTATTAAGGGAAACAAATTATCTTTTATATATTTAAATTGTAACTCCGATGATGATTAGGAGGTGTAATAATAATTTTATGCAGAGTTCAAGACTTATTAGTAGTAAGCAAATTTGTTTTTACAAAATATTTTTTTAATAGTTTTTAATAGAAAAGATAATTAAAGTATTGTGATTTTCTATTGAATAATTAAAAAAAATAATAGCTTTTAGTTTTTAAGGTTGGATAAACCTTAATTTATTGAGTTGATTATGTTAATATTATTATTATTATTATAAAGACTGACTATCTATTACCTCCAATAGTTCAAATGTTTATTGGCTTTAATTTAATTTAAGCAAATATTTCAGTCAAAATAAGAATTTTATATATCAAGTTGATTACTTTGTGATAATAAAAACCATTACATATAATATACTTTGTTTTATTTTCCATAGCTCCATAGACGAGTAACTTCTGCTGTGAAAGATCTTTTGTAGAAGATAGTGTTATATGGAGGAATTTCAGGAGAAATCAAAACATATCCCCCACACTAATGCTGCCTCTAGCGGATTTTTTTGAATCTTCAGAGCAAAAAGGCTCAATTGACTGTATGTTTCTTTTTGTATGTTACGCGATCATTCCGCCAATTATGAATCAATTTTGCTGATTCTTTTTTGTTTGGTAGATCTTACCTACTTCAGAGGTTGTCCCATAATTTTTTTATGGAAATTAATTTAGCGCTTTTTGAGAAAATCAACAAAAAACAAACTATATACCCAAATAATGTTTAATACTTTTTAGTTTAAGTTGGTATGTATAGTTTTGAAGTCAGGTTTTTATTTTACATGAAAGCGAACATTTATTTTGTTAGTTATTATAGCTATTATGATTTCTAGTTTTAGGCTACAAGACCATGTGGTCTCCTTTTTTGATTTCACAGTAATTGTTGTTGTAAATTACCTCAGTGCATCTTTAGCTTTTTGAAGGAATAGTACGTTGATAGCTTCAGACTTGGCACATCCAGCAGCTTCACTATCAAACGATTTCGTCTTACCATCCATACTTAGCTTCATGATTCTAAAAAAATTAATTACTGATTTATCTGAATTTTATATCATAAACAATCACTACATAAAGTTGACTTCGTACCTTCCGTAATGGATAGAGGACTGGGGATGCAAGCAAAGACTCGACCCTCCGACGATGGCAGCTTCGCACTCGCCTCGAGTGATGGCAAGGTATGCCTGTTCCAAAGCTCTGGTGGAACTGCAGCAGGCCTCGTCGATGGACATTGAAGGACCTTTGGCGTTCAACCAATAAGAGATGCGGTTGGCAAACATTGATTTACTGCATCTGTAATGAATGGCGAAAACTTGGGGGAGACTTGCCCAATTCCGGGAAGAATAATGTGGACGTATTCAACAATGGATCAAGCCTTTCAAAGAAAAGAAGTTAGGTTTATTTTATAGTAAATTAATCTCATGCTTATCGCCAAATTATTCCAATAATCTTTAAGTTGTTATTCTTCATTCTTTAGGTTTCCGTAGTCAACAAGAAACTCTTCGATACGTGTCGTAATTTGGCATAGTTGAGATTAAAAAAGAAAATTTTTAGGGCACCTCATGTACACGTAAAGCAGGCCGCTCCGGGTGTATATAGTAATAAATAAATACATTTTTCGATTCAGGGATCCGTTTTCGAAACATTAAGCTTTAAAGTGTTAATTGTTGTTAGAGGCAATTAGTATTCTCACCACCTGCCAGCTAAACGGTTGTGTTTTAGTACGTTATTATCACAGCTAAGTAGGTTTTACAAGATAACGAGTAATAGTCAACCAACTTATAAAACGTATATTGCGTATTGACGAGCAACTACAGCACCCTAAACTAAAATAGAGTAAAGTAAAAATTAACAAGCCCTGTTTACCTACTGCCTCTATTAATATATTGACGAGCAACTACAGAACCCTAAACAGCGCGTGACCCAACACGCACCTGGCCGGTTTCTAAACAAGTCCATACGTACCCTGCAATACCGAAACCTGTTCTGGATCCTGCTACATAGTAAAAAGCTTTGTCACTTTCTGAGAAAGAGATTCCAACGTAAACGCCAACTTTCTTCCCTGAAAGTTGCTCCGGACATACACCTGCAGAACAATAATAGTTTGTGATTTAAGAGCGGTAAGTAGGTTTTTACATATGAGTCTCGTGTCAGCGAGAAGCCGCCAGGCGAGGGCCGACCATCGTCACGAGTTTGTTAAAACCTTAACTCCCGTGTATCACAATGTTTTTCAATACATCTGTGAGAAAACTTGAAATAAAACTCGGGTAGGTACTGGATACTCACTAGGAAATGGTTTTTCACGCCCATGCTTATTTCGAAATTTTTGGCGTCTATTAATAGCGCGATTTTTTCTTACATCTAAAATACCTAATTGTGGATTTAATTCAAGGCTCAAGCTCTTAACTCCCAGCTTGGACTATTCAGCCTTTACAAAAAGTTATAAAACTTATAACAATTTAAATTAATTATAATAAATACAATTTTTAAATTCTTCAATCAATTTCATCAATCCACATCTAAATGTTATTATTTTTTAGGTTTCCTACTGTTAGACTGAAATTGGCGGATCTATCTATGGTCCATCTATGGTCTGATTTCCTCTACAGCGCCCTCGACCGTGACGGGCGATTGGAGCGGTGGAGAGGGAGAGCGGGATGTAATGGTGGGATATAATAATCTATGTTGGAATGTCCAGCGATGGCTGTACAGTGTTTATGTGTAAATTGCTAATAAAGTATGATTAAAATAGTGATCGAGTGTTTATATCTATTACTACATACGAAGGCAATATCATTAGAACCTTCTTGCAAGTTTTTTTTTATTTAGAAGTAAAGTGGACTTACAAAAATTTAAAAAAATCTGCAAAAAAATAGCACGAGGACAGTAAATTCTACAAAAAAAAAATAGCACGAGAGCAGTAAAAATTAACAAGCCCTGTTTACCTACTGCCTCTATTAATAACTATATTAGTATTGAAAAATAATTTTACCTGTTGTAAGTTAGCGTCAAATAAAAGACAGGACGGAGAAAATGTAACTGATTTCTTAGCAAAATGAAGATTTATAAAATAAACTCACCAGCATCATAAATAGCCTGATATGATTGCTCTAGTATTTTGCGGGCCATAGGGTCCATGTTATTGCCGAGACGGAAGTGGACTTTGAAAAACTGGGCATCAAATAGTTGAAGCCCAGGAACTTTGCCCGTATATTGTCCTACTTCGGGATGGTCATACTTCCAGCGAGAGTTTTCCTTATTGACAGGGTTGATCTATGAACATAAGACGTAGTTATGAAGATACATGCGGTGATCCGCATACGAATCAACTAAAACACTATTATTTCAATTCTTGGAAACACACTTCAAGGCACGGAGGAAACGAAAAAAAATCACCCATCCCATCCAAAGTCGGTCACCCATCGAGTTAGGTTAGATCGACAGATAAGCAAGCTAATCTCAATAATGCAAAATAATATTTTTGCCATTTACAGAAGTAATATAAATCTTACCGTGCCTCAGTTTCTGAACCGACTGCTAAAATTCAAAATTCAAATGTTTTTTATTCAAATAAATTTTTACAAGTACTTTTGAATTGTCAAGTGAATCTACCACTGGTTCGGAATGTCATTCCTACCGAGTAGAACCAGTAAGAAACTCGGTGGTTGCTCTTTTTCAATAAATATTTCATTTACAACTATTATTATTTTATTTACAAATATTATTAAGTAACCGCTGTCCTTAGCATTGCTGGAGTGATCAAATCCATGTTCCTCTATCATTTACATAACCTTCAACAGTATAATAAGCTTAAATTAACCCTTAATTAACCAATTAGGGCCGATGGATCACGTACCTTGTTATACAAAATATCTGACAAGTCCTTCACGTTATGGGCCTCTGGATATAGACCCGATATTCCAGATATAACAACTCTTTGGTCGGATGTAACGTCTGCTGCACTTCTTTCCTGCCTCGAGGACAGGTTTTTTAGTGTAGGTGCCATTTCCACTGCAACGACGTAATACTCATTGAAATAATACCATATAGAATCCTAAATACAAAAATAAATTAAATGTCGTTTGTAAAAATACAATATTGAACATTCAAAATTTTTATTTCATTTATGTTAAAAAAAAAATACCAAAAGAATATTTTTACCTGATAACCCTAGTTAACTGAACCTTCAGGCTTGGACCAATAGACATACACTAAAACTTTGTAGCTAGTGTAACAATATAAATAAACTCTTAATAGATTCAAATATATTTAAACTTTTTAATGAATTATTTATATCTAACCTTTTACTATTACTTTGTAAACATTTTTTTGCCTATTAACGGAAATGTTGCGGAGAATGTTAAGTGGTGGATATTGTATGTACTAGCCGAGGGAAGAACCTAATCAATTAGTTTCTTTATAAAGGATCTTGACCATTTTAGTATGAGATTTGGGTCATTGTTGCATCTTAATGAAATTAGCGGTGAAACATTGGAAATATACTCAGGATTATATAATATAAAAACCATTAAGATATTCAATGGGAGTTTGGAGTAATCTGACTTTTAAGTCTGAGGTTAATTTTGGCAATTGTTAGGTATTCTCTAGCCATTTAGCTAATAATAATATATTTATGGACATTCCGGGTTCCGAAATACGTAAATAAATATAGTTAATATAGATATTTATTTTATTCTTAGCTAATCACAGTGGACGTCTGGTTGATGGCGATATAATTTAGTTAGGTACTTCGGTAATATCACAGAGTAGGGAATAGTACTTTGTACAGAAAAGTTACTCCGCGAAGACCTTTTAACTATCAGCGACTCAGGTTACGTCGTAATAAAGCCCAATTCAGCTCGCACAGCGCTGCGAGTGAAAATAATTAAATACCTACCTCTATATATCTCTTTATATCGCGTAACTCTTATCCCATCAGACATGTTGACATCTAAATTCTTGTAATTAAGTTAACACTAGGAGAAGGAGAATACGAAACGCTGCGCCGACACGAAGGGGCCGAGTAGTAGATGAATACCTGGAAAAAAAAGAAGACTATGAGAACAGGGCAAAAGAAGCACAGGTCCACAGTTGGAAGGAGTTCTGTGGTAAGCAGGACAAGGAGGGAATGTGGGAGGGTATTTATAGGGTGATTGGTCGAACAACTAAAAGAAAGGTAAATGGACCGAGCCATGATAGCATGCATGACCCGCCATTTATCCTGGAGGAACTCAAAAACTCTGTGGAAAGCTTCAATCCCAAGAAGGCCCCGGGTGAAGATGGACTGACCGCGGACATATGCAGCCGGGTTATAGCACGGGACCCGGAGACATTCTTGGCGCTCGCCAACAAATGCCTCGAGCTGGGCAGTTTCCCGACCATCTGGAAACGAGCAGCAGTTGTCGTATTAAAGAAACCAGCCAAGGAGGATCTGACAAACCCAAAATCATACAGACCGATCGGACTGCTGCCTGTAATAGGGGAGATCCTTGAAAAATTGATGGTCGGTAGGCTGAAATGGCACCTATTGCCAAAAATGAGCACCCGCCAATACGGCTTTGTGCCACAGAGGAGCACCGAGGACTCCCTCTATGACCTTATGCGATACGTTCGGAACAAGCTGAACTTAAAAAAACTTGTAACGATGATATCGCTGGACATAGAGGGAGCCTTCGACAGCGCTTGGTGGCCAGCCATTAAGCTTCGACTGGTGGAAGAGGCCTGCCCAGTCAACATACGTAGGCTAATCAATAACTATCTACACGAGAGGAGCGTAAATGTGCGGTATGCTGGCGAGCAATATAGCAAGTCAACCAACAAAGGGTGTGTGCAGGGATCCATAGGGGGACCCATACTATGGAATCTCTTACTGGATCCTCTGCTAAAAGGCCTAGAGGAGAGGGTCGAGTACTGTCAGGCGTTCGCCGATGACATTGTTTTGATTTTCGATGGGGATACTGCACAGGAAATACAGAGACAAGCCAAAGCTGCCCTCGCCTATGTTCAGGACTGGGGTGTCCGAAATAAGCTTAGATTCGCACCCCAAAAGACAAATGCGATGCTGATCACGAGAAAGCTAAAATACGACACGCCACTCCTGAGCATGGGAGGAGTTTCCATAAATATGACCAAGGAAATCAAAATCCTTGGTCTTGCCATCGATAGCTCCCTGACTTTTAACACACACATTGCTAATATCTGCAAAAAAGTATCAAATATCTACAGGCAGCTGTCGAGAGCGGCAAAGATCAGTTGGGGCTTACACCCGGAAATAATCCGGATGATATACACAGCAGTAGTAGAACCCATTATACTGTACGCGGCGAGCGCTTGGGCGCCAGCGGCGCGAAAGCTTGGAGTTAGAAAGCAACTGAACGATGTGCAGCGCGGATTCGCACAAAAAATTAGCAAGGCATACCGAACGGTCTCCCTGAACGCCGCATTGCTACTGGCTGGAATCCTCCCACTCGATCTTCGCATACGAGAGGCAGCAGCTCTGTATGAGGCGGGGGTACCCCGGCCGGAGCTGACGGGCAGAGAGGTCGAGCGAAGGGCAAACTACGCAGAGAACGGCCACCCAGCAACCCATATGAGCCTCAAGTTCATAAGCCTGGTAGACCAAGAAGATGTCGACAATAACAACAGTCAAGCGGTGCGTATTTTTACGGATGGCAGCAAAATTGAAAACAATGTCGGAGCCTCACTGTCCCTTTGGAACGAAGAGGCAGAGATTAAGTCTGTTAAATTAAAGCTGCCATCCTACAGTACAGTCTACCAGGCTGAACTGTTAGCCATATGCAGAGCAACGCGGAGGCTTTCAAGAGCACCAAGCCAAGCATCGGAATATACAGTGATTCCAGATCCGCGCTGGAAACTGTGGTTAGTTACAACTCGTTCCACCGACTAGCAGTTGAGGCCCGGAAGAACCTGGAGCGGGCTCTTGCCCAGAGTAAAGTTGTCACTTTGTTCTGGATAAAAGCCCATGCTGGCCTCGCTGAACGCGTCGATGAGCTGGCGAAAAGCGCTGCCCTTTACTCAAAAAAGCGTCCCGACTACGATCTGTGCCCGGTCTCATTTGTCAAGGGCCAAATCCGCAAGGAATCCCTTGACGAATGGAACCGGAGATATAGGTCAGGCGAAACGGCCGGAACAACTAAAACCTTCTTCCCGGATGCGGTTGAAGCGCATAGAACAATCCATAAAATCACTCTGGACAATGTTACCACCCAGCTGCTAACGGGGCATGGCGGCTTTGGGGAGTACTTACACAGATTCCAATGCAAAGACAATCCAGGCTGTGTCTGCGACCCAAACTGTAACGAAACAGTATTACACATACTAATTGAGTGCCCGCAGCACGACAAAGCAAGAGAAAATCTAAAACAGGAAATGCAAATGAATCTGTGTAAGGACTCCCTGGCCAATATATTAAAAAATAATAAAACTAGAAACCTATTTTTAAAATATGCCAAGAGAGTGGTCAATATAGTCATAGATAAAAATAAAACGTAAGCTATAAGTTAGCCTGTATATTATAGATCTATATTTACTCTGTATTATTAGAATATAGGAACAAAATATAGATAGTGTACACATAGTGAAATAGAATGTAAAAAACTTAGCACGGAATACAACGAACATGATAAATGAAATATAAAATAGATAGAATATGAAATTAGGAAAATGTAAACAATGAAAAAATTAGAAAGAACAAGGGCTTTGACCATGTCAGAGGCATCACTATATAAAAAAAAAATGGGCCGGTAATCGGTTGCAATAATGACGACAATTACTTTAAAAATAGATGAAGGAAATATTAATATTTATAGATTTTGTAGAAACCGAATAGGGGTATGGGTTTAATATAACTGCCATGACCCTAACAGGTTAGCCCGGTACCATCATAGACTGCATCACCACTTACCATCAGGAACCATCAGGTCAGTCAGAGGCTAACTTGTAGTGGGTGTTTGCCGTATATTCGTCCACGCTGGCCAATTTCTTCTTGGCAGACATATTAGAGTATTTTATGATTCTAGAACTCTCAGGCATGGTTTCAACTTTCCACACAATTTTAGTTCACCGTAAGTGATATATTTTAATTAATTAACTTGGAGGTGCGTTCCCGGGATCGAAGCCCAGATCTGGAGGCTGAAGTCTACCCACTAGGCAATCACTATATAAATATTGTATACTACCTATGGTTAATATTTACTTTTGTTTAAAACTCTACCTTGTCTGGATATAAAAATAAAACTACCCACATTATGCATTTATATTAGTTTTGATAAGAACTCTTAAGTAGTTACGTATGTAGACAGGCAAATAATACAAACTTATCTTTCAGGGTTCTTAGAAGAAGTGCAAATAGCGATAAGTTACGTCTTAATAATTAGAGTTTAAACGACTTAATGCGATACGATATCGTTTACTGATCTTTCTTTGTGTATCCATAACGAGAACTCGAGTAAAAGTCAAACGTATAACTACGATTCGCGCGCAACACCCGACTGATACGAGTGCCGTCGAACGTCCACGCAGCAGTAGTTAAATATCTCAGGTCACGTGACAAGTGAGCCAGGCCTGGTAATATTCAAGAAAAAATATTTACAGTAGGTATTGTACATTATTCAAGAAATACTTAATAAAAAACTAAATCTACCTTTACTCTAGACCTAGTTCAGAACTGTAGGTTCATGAGTTTTGGACTGCTTGGGGCCTTGTAAAAATGTGTTTAGCATACCGCACTAAGCGGTTATGTGGGACTCACTGAATTCTCGACGCGGACTGTGCCGCTGGTTTTTTAGTGGGATTCTTCCCACATAACCGCTTAGTGCGGTATACGTAAAAGCATTTTTTCCGCGATAAAAAAAGGCCCCCACAATGGTGTCTCATTTTGTTAGGAGGTAGCTATTCCTTTTACTTGAACCTTGACCAATGTTAGTTAAGAACATATTGGTGCAGGCGAGCCACACTTATATTTTACCAGTAATTTAAAAGTAAAATTGTTTGAAAATATACAAACACAATCACTTGTGTTTGTGTATTTTTTTTAAGTATTCCTTAAATATGTTAGTTATTTTTGTTTTTTGATTCTGTCACAAGTCAGCCCTTGACTGCGATTCAACCTGAAG
Source organism: Erebia palarica (assembly GCA_964035005.1). NCBI lineage: Eukaryota > Metazoa > Arthropoda > Insecta > Lepidoptera > Nymphalidae > Erebia > Erebia palarica. The sequence goes on along the minus strand of OZ035987.1, from coordinate 29,361,633 downwards.
GTATCTAATGATAAAGCCTAAGAAGGTATTGGGCTAATAAGAAGGTATAACAGCTAGGTACTTATAATAAACCCCAAATCGGTTTCTAGGTACACGGGATCGAACCAGAACGCTAAATCGCTTGACAGCCCTTGGCTTTGCCGGTAAGGTTATAGATAGCCATGACCGAAGGCCCCAAGCAGATCAGAACTCATGTACCTGTAGTTTTGAACTAGGTAGAGTCTAGAGTAATGGTAGACTTCATTTTTTTATCAAGTATTTCTTGAATAATGCACAATACCTAGCGAAAATATTTTACCTAAGTACCTACCTAAAAAAAAAACAAAAAAAAAAATAGAGTACGTAAATGACTACGTATACCTCGGTCAGTCAGTCTCTTTTGAAAACTGCACTGAGAAGGAAATAAATAGGAGGATTGCCATGGCTTGGACTAAATATTGGAGTAGTAAAGAGGTAATGAAGAACAAGGATATCGATATAAAAACAAAATAGAAACTATACGAAGTCGCGATATTGCCGTGTCTAACCTATGGATGCCAAACATGGTCATTACGAAAGGAAGAAGAGGAAAAATTAGCTATCTGCCAAAGGAAGATGGAGAGAAGCATGCTAGGCTTGAGATTAAAAGATAAGTAATAAAAAAAACCGAAAGACAACTAAACTATTTAGTAGATATAACTAAAAGAATTAGAACATTAAAATTTCAGTATGCTGGACATCTTTGCAGGTTAGACAACATGAGATGGACCATAAAGGTCACAGAATGGATTCCTAGAGATAGGAAGAGAAAAAGAGGCCGTCAAAGAAAGAGGTGGCGAGACATTTTTTCAGAAATCTGTGGGCCGGACTGGATGAGACAGGATCGGGACAGGAAGCATTCGAAAAATTTGGGGGAGGCCTACGCCGTAGAGGCGACTGATACGTGAAGATAAATAAATACTTATATATTCTATTATTTTGATGACTAAATTGAATTTGAAATCTGTCATAATAGTGTAATTGTAATTATCATGTATTTAATTATATGTATTAGTAATAAGTAACTGACATTGTAATTTGAATTGATGATTAATTGTGAAATTTATGAATAAATGGTAATGTAATGTTAATAATTATTGTAACTTCTAAATGAAATAATCTAATTAAAGACGAAGATAAGTGAATACAATAGAATAGACAAAATATGTTTAACTGTTTATTGAATGAATAAATACAAATGAACTGTATTGCAAATTAAACGCGTAAAATGTATGTTGTAACTTGTAACGTATTAGAAATAAAGGCTTTATTTATTTACCTACCTAAATTATATCGCCATCAACCAGAATTCCACTGTGATTAGCTAAGAATAAAATAATTATCTATATTATATATATTTATTTACGTATTTTGGAACCCTGAATGTCCATTAATATATTATTATTAGTTAAATGAGGTAAATGAGGTAAATCTAGGTAGGCCCTAGAACACCTAACAATTGCCAAACTTTACCTCAAACTTAAAAGTTAGATTACTCCAAACTCCCATCAAATATCTTCATGTTTTTTTTTATTATTATATAATCCTGGGTATATTTCCAACGTTTTAACGTACATTACGTTAATTTCATTAAGACGCAACAACAGCCCACTTTTGGTCATTCTCCTTTGTAAACCAGTTGGCGGAATAATTTGGTGGTCGAATGGAAATTCTAGAGGAATATAGAGATAGCGAAAATAACTTATTCGACAAATATTCAAATAGTAGTATAAGTTTTATGTTCGAAAACCTTTTAAGATTATCGATTGGAGTAATAGAATAAAATTCACCAGCGACAGTTCCTGAATTCCCATAACTTATACAGGCAATAACCCTGCAGCATGGTTTTCGAACATAAAACTAATACTTCTATTTGAATATTTGTCGAATGCCCCCGTATTGTCCCTGCCGGGGATCGAACTCGGGACTTTTGAGACCACAGCGCTCACGACTGCGTCAGGGAGGTCGTCAAAAATTAAGTTAAGTTAATCTAATTAAGTACACGTACAAGTGCAAAATGCGGTTTCTCTTAAATATTACTGCTTTTTCTTAAATACTGAGTTGTAAATTTGCTCATGGAGAATGGTGCCAAGAATCCTGTTCTTGGCATAATTTCCACGCTGTACAGCACGGCATTTTAGAAAAAACTACTTTTACGAGTCCCACATTTATACGTTATTATCTAATGGTACGATACCACCAAAATCGTGAACAGCACATTTGTTTGCGAACATTTTGGGAGCAAAACTGACTGACTGCGACATCTAGCGATTTAATGTACGGGAAACCCGTACGACGTAATGTTTGCGAGTACAGAATGCAATAAATATGGTGATTTTATTAGTGATTGATTTATTGTAATAGACAAATGGACATTTGAACTAAGCATACACACGTGTACCTATTTCTTTTCTTACAGTTTAACGTATGTGGCCCGGCACGGTGGCTAAAGTTGGAACTAATTTCTATGCCTGCTTAGTTTTTGTTTTTATTTTATTTTTCAGATATGACTACCTACTGGCGACGCTGCCACCGGGTCAGATAAGTTTGTAGGACTATGCCAGCTATTTTTGAGAGTTCTGTCACAAAGTTCTGTTACTTCTGTATTAAAATCGATTTAATGACAATTCTTCAAAACGCATAAAATGCGCGGTTCAGTGTCGCTAACACTGTACAGTACAATAAAAATCTATCTGACTTTACTGGCAAGCAACCTGTACATCAATTATTAACAATCCGTCAAACTTATCTGACCCGGTGACAGCGTCGCTAGTTTATAAATTAAAAACTAGAGGTCACCCGCGAATTTCTATGTATATATTAAATTTCGAAGAATTAAGGTATGTCATAGAGGTCATCTATTATCATAAACGCAACGAACTCTATGTATATTAAATATTCAGTATAAAACTTGACCTTACATTTAAAATATAACCTAAAATTGGTTGCCGTTTTGATTATGTCATACAACTAAGCTATTGCTTGCTCCCTACATGCAACACTAATTTTCTTTCATTCAATCTTGACGAAGAGATGATTTATTTATTTAATTCAGTGAATTTGATAGGAAAAGTGCAATTTCAAGAGTTTTTATACCTACTTCATCGATTTGTCGAAAAGGAGAGTCTAGGTTCATTAATTACTGATGGGGGATTAATTATTTTGGAGATGATTGCCTACTTACGGCCGGTTTCTGAATAGATGATGCCTATATCAGAAATAAATTATTTCTAACTGATTATTAAATAGAGGGTCTCCCAAAAGAACAAAAAAATCACATCCTCGGTTAGTTTTAAGTTCGATAACCATTTTAAAAATCACTCTGTTTCAATGACTGAACGCTATGTTCAACTCTTTTCAATAGAAATATTATTTGTTAACTTAGTTCTTCGATGATTATAGTAACAACGTCATAAAGAAAGACCGCCAAAAATTTATTTTCTATATTCCACAGGTTTTCAGAAATAGGAATTGAAAGGGAAAACAATAATTTATCGAAACCAGAGTACCTATTATTTATTAAATCCTCATTTTAATTACATCATCATAAAATAATAAATTATTTTAATAATAAAAATTAAGGAATACATAGACTATAAATTATAAACTATAGATTGAATATAACAATAAGTATTCTATTCATATGGGATATCAGTTGTCATGAAAGAATCAGGATTCATGATGTAAGTTGCGCATAAGCTTTTCTTATCATACTCTTCTAGAACATCGTTGTCTAGATGTCGGTTCACAATGGCAGGACAACGCAAATCTTGGGTAGCAAAAGCTAGAGGCGATTCCAAATCGTACTCCACGACTTGTCGTTGCGAGTGACTTTGTAAAGAAACTTTATTAAACGCAGGTGACGACGGCCGAATAGATACAAGGAGGGACCGAAGAGGTCGTTTTTCTGAATTATAGCGTCGTACTTGTACTATTCTTGCGTACGCCGCTTCAATAAACTCTTGAACATACTGAATCGAGTGGTTAAAGCGTCCCAGAAGTTTCTGTACACACAAATGTATTTTTTCTGTCCAAGTACAGTCACTGTTCAGTGCGTACTCTATGTCTTCCAAATTTTTATCATTGATTAATAAAGTAAACATGTGACGTGCCAATGCAAGTTGCAACGATTCTTCTGTTTTAAAATCAGCTAATTTTGCATCAAATGTAGCTTGAACTTCTTCTGGTGCACCGCCGAGACAAAATACTGTACCAGTTAATCCTGCAAATGGTTTTTTTTTAAACTAGGTACTACTAGTTGCTTTGACATGATATTTAGGAAAAGCCATTTTCCAAATATGGACTTATGGGCTTTTGATCCATATTGGAATAGTTCTTATTAAGTCTGATGACATATTTTCGAATAGCATATTTATTTATTCATCAGTCCAGTGGTTTTAAGTAATACGAGCCTATTCAGTTTTTTACGGCTTTGTTTTTTATATTCGATATAATTGCAAAGTAATGTAAATTATAGAAAACAATTACCCTGGTCTTCAAGAATTGTAGCCATTTCCAGCGCAACCAAAACTCCACTTTCATATCCAAGAAGATAAAAGCGTCCCTTCTGTTGAGTCTTTTTTTGAAGTATCTATAATAAAATTTGATTTGAATTTAATCCTTAATGGTAGTGAAAACGTTTTAAAGAAGAATAAAGAGTTTAAGACAGACAGTATGCCAAATGGTAAAGGAATGTATATGAGGGTCAGTCTACTCTGTATGCATGTATGTATTCCGAAATATCTTATTAATGTGGTCAAGATTGGACATCATAGGATAGCAGTGCTAGTTAACGCTATTTAGATGAACTACGACTAAAAATTATAGCGACTGACATATAACCTTAACGTATCTTTTCGCTATTTCTTGAATAGTCTCATGAGGTCTGTCTACGCCTGGCTGCAGTACCATTGCGGGTAATTTGAGGCGCTCACTCAATTCATGGAATCTCATGTGAAGTCCTTCTACGCCCGGTATTATGACCAGGAACGTTTGGCCAACGTCGTATTCATCTCCTCGCTGTAACATTAATTTATCTCTGTCATTTATTTAATAACATGAAAATATAAAATTTTATTGCATCAATAAAGTTGCTCACCAAATAAGAAGATGTGGTTAATGTTGGCAATATTACTATGTCCGTGGTAGCTTGGATAGGATCTTGCTCAACGTATGAGAAGAAAGTTTTTAAATCTTCAGTTTCAGTATAACCTTTTTTCAAAATTCCCTCTTCTAATTCTCGTATTCTGCAATATTTTTAGATACTTCAATAATATTTCTTAAGTTTTGATCAAATGTTACATAATGAAGTTGAATAAATGAAATTAAACTGTTTATTATAATCATATTCATATTCATTTATTTGCATTTTTAGCCCTGTTAGGGCGAAACAAGTACATTCAGTAATTAACATACGTTACATTAAGTTATCTTATCTTAATTAAATTAAAATTAAAACATTAAATAAATGTATGTATCTACAATTAAACCTACCTAAATAAAAATATTAAATTATAAATAAAAGTATGTCAACGCATAGTAAATAAATCAAACTTAAGTATATATCTAATAAGTAAATTATTGTAGACATACTTACTTTTTGATTGTTAATAATGGTATATTACTCTCTTCTAGTGATATATTGTAATCGTCGTATAAACTAGCCCGAATAATATGTGATTTTGCAATATTTAATCCCAAGTCTTTCAGTGTTGCTTCTTGTAATACATCATGCGTAATGGCTATATCTAATAAAAATATTTTGAGGATTATTACTATAATTCATCTCTATATATATATACACACAAACAAGAATTTATCGCATCTGCAGAATTCACAAAAATGATCACTCACATAATCTCTTTATTAGCGAATTAATATAGGAACTATAATTACCTGCTAAATCAGCCACGTCTTGTAATAAGTTGCATCCAGCATTTTGTGTACTATGCACTTCTATAAAGCGTTCCTGGTAGCATAGCGCTTTTTCTATAGTATTAACCGCATTGTTTATTGTAATAAAACCTTTATTAAATTCGTTATCGAACTGTGAAATAAAAAATACATTAATTATATAGTATGTTCAATGAACTCCACTACAAATTACCAATGTTAAGTGTAATTCATATAATATATTATTTCTCGAGCAAAATCGACAATCTTTTCTACCAAGGTACTTACTTCGTTTAATGGCGATAAAAAATTGATAGTCTTAAATACTTCATGAGGTTTTGTGAGGTTTATTCGCTCACTCACGTCTTTCCTAAGATCAATTACTGCGAAATATCTGCAAATAAAATTATAATTATCAGAAAAACGAACAAGGCAACCGTACCAACAAAAAATTCATAACGCATTTATTTATACCTTAAAGCGGAATTCGAGTTTCGAATCGTAGACGTTAAATTTTCCAAGTTTTGTAAAACATTTTCGGTTTGTATATTCGAATTTACAACGCAATATATTCCTTCAAGTTCGTCAATGCTCATATTGTTCAAAAGGTTGAAAATTTTCTTACTCCAAACATTTCCGTACGACAAGGTACATTGAACACCTAGTTTTTCCCAGCATCTATAAAAAAATAGCCCTTAAAAGCATGCAGCATTTAGTTACTCTTAATTCGCAGGCAATTAAAACGTGATAATAATATAAGGAGGGCTACTAATGCCACTATTAGTTACGTTGTCACGTTAGTTGTATTTACCTCAGTTTGAATAATATGCGGTTTGTCTTATTGGGACAATTCAGTACAAGTTTTTTGGCACCGCGGCATATCAACCTATCTGCCAATCGCAACCCCAAAGTCTCATTATCTAACAGCAAAAGCTGCAGTCTATTAGGAGAGCAGTTTATTCTGAAACAGATAAGTATTCAACTTAAATTCAGCTTTAACGAGCATTGTAAGAATTCTGGAAACACGAACACATTACCATTAAACATCCTAAGACAATATGTTAGATCGAGTCCAAATTCGATAGAATTTTTGATATCCACTATAATCTCTGAGAACGGGGACCTATACCACTATTCACATTGAAAAGTTTAAAATGAAAAAGTACTCGAAGCATCTATATCCTTGTAAATATGTAAATACTTAGTATAAATGGATTAGAATAAATTATAACGTAGATATCAAGACTTATTTTGGAGGATTCCATATTTATACAATCTTTATTTGTTGGTTACTACCAAGAAATATGTATTCTAGCTTTGTTGAGGAATTTTCCGGAAAACAAATTATAACGCCAGTTTTCAATAACAATTCCTAACAATTTTCCCTGCTCTGAATAATTACTTGGTTACAAGCGAAGGTACTTAAGTGATTAGTACGTACTTAGTGTTGGTGCAAGATATATTCTCTTGTACGTTAAGTAGGACTCTGCCAGAATGCTTGCTGTGGGCTTGCAGGCGCAGCGCTCGCGAGACTTCATCGGCTGGGTACACCACGCGCGAAAGTGGCCGCACGTAGCCACGCGCGATTCCTTCGCTCACCATTAGTTGCAACCTCTGATAGTAGGTAAGTAGTCAGTAGTAATAATTAGAGCTTTAGAAGTCAGCGATAATTATTGAGAAAAACGGAATGTAAATAAATGGGAGTCCGATTTATGTTCTATTTAACGCAGTCCATTTGGCGATGTTTGTGGTAGTATATTAGAAGTGGGATTTCTGAACAGTTAGAACGACAATTCAATGCATACAGTTAAGATAGTCTTACCGCAGAATAGGTTGGTCTTACCTTTACATCTTTTGCGTTTTGTGGTTCGAATAACTTGGAAAACTGCTGTGTGCAATAAGACAAAGATTTTTTTAAGCAATGCATCTGAAAGTTGTAATCTTCGTTACCCGCTGTTACTGATGTGTCGACAACATATCCAGACATTGAGCAACAATATAGTGAAGCCTGTAAATTGTAAGTAAGGTAAAAACAAATAAGCAGAAGTCGGTTAACAATAATTTAAGTTCTACTTTCCGTTGGTTGGCAAATAGGAAGTCGCAATTTATAATTTCTCACCCGTGTATTAAAATCAACAATATATAATATGTCAAATATATATATAACGTTAAAAAAAGAGCACAATAATTTAAGTTCTACTTTCCGTTGGTAGGAAAATAAAGGAGTAACTGTAAGGGACAATCCAGAAGTAGGTGTTAATAAACACTTAATATATTTGTACTCTCATTTGGAACTTGCACGAGCGAATGGTCACAACGTGTAGCGGTTCCACGAGAGATTTAATGTAATAAGATAAAAGTTAGCTAAACATAAAGACAATATTCATTTGGTCTTACAACGATTGCTATCGTTAAGCTCTAAACCAAATTGCGATCTAAACACATAAGTATTCATAATCGCTGAGTCTGCCTGCTAGAGACTGGCTTGCCATCGTTCAAACACTCGTATTTATACTAACTATTTTCAATATGGCATCGGTATCCGCAGATTAAATCGAATGACATGAAACGAGTCAAATTGACTGCCATTAATCTTCCTGTTTCATGATATTTATATAATGACAAACAGTAATAGTGTTAACATAAGAAAGTAAGTAAGGTCGTAATAAATCTAAATACTTATAGGGATATATTACCTAACTTTACCTTGTAACGAAGTGAACACAATATAATAATATTGTCTTGGTAATGTTTTAAATAAATACCTTTTAGGCCTGGCCTATACGAGTATTATACAAGGCGCGCTCGGTCTTTTTAAGTTTATCTAGGCATCTTATGTTGGTATGAAATGCCTTCATTTCTCAAGATATTTTACAAGTTATATAAACGAAACTTGGTATTTTGGCTTACGGTAAAAATAAAGACATACGTGTGTCACAGTTTTTCAAAGTTCTACCCCCGACGGGTTAAAATAGAGGTTGAAATTTTGTATGAAAGTCCTTCATTTTTCAATTTATAGCTATGAAAGTTGACATTTGAGCTTCTGGTTTAAAATAAACAAACATGTGTTTCACAGTTTTTAAAAATTCTACCCCCAAAGGAGTGAAATAGGGGATGAAAGTTTTCTTTAAAGTCCTTCATTTCTCAAGATGTTCTCAAGTTATGTTAACGGAACTTGATATTTTGGCTGGCTTTCAGTAAAAAATAAGAAGTACGTGTTTCACAGTTTTACAAAAATCCACCCCCAATGGATTAAAATAGGGGTTGAAAATTTGTATGAATGTTATAACCATGAAACTTGGTATATGAGCTGCAAGTTGAAAATTAAGAAATATTTGTTTCACAGTTTTTGAAAATTCAACCCCAAAAACTAAATATATGAATAGGGGATGAAAGTTGGTATAAATGGCCTTCAATTCTCAAGAAATTTTTCAAGTTATATCAACGAAACTTGATATATTGGCTTTCGGTAAAGCAGTACATGTTTCACAGTTTTTCAAAATTCCACCCCCAAAGGGGTGAACTAGGGGTTGAAAATTTGTATGAAAGTCCTTTATTTCTCAAGGTGTTCTCACGTTATGTCAACGAAACTTGGTATTTTGGCTTTTGGTAAAAAATAAAGAAGTACGGGTATCACAGTTTATTAGATTTTCGCCCTCAAAGGGGTAAAATAGGGGTGAAATTTTATATGAAAGTCCGTAATTTCTCAAGTTACGTTGATAAAACTTAGTATTTGAGCTATCGGTTTAAAATAATGAGATAAGTTTTTCTCAGTTTGTGTGAATTCTACCCTGGAAGGGGTGTATTAGGACATGAAAGTTTGTATTTACGTCTTTTATTTCTCCAGATACTTCTCAGAACTTGCTATTTTGGCTTTCGGTAAAAAATAAATAAGTACGTCGTGTGTCAGTTTTTGAAAATTCCACCCCCAAAGGTGTGAAATAGGGGATGAAAGTTGGTATGAAATTCCTTCATTTCTCAAGATAAACTCGGTATTTAGGCTTTTGGTAAAATATATAGAAGTACCTGTGTCACAGATTTTCAAAACTCCACCCCCGAAGGGTTAAAATAGGGGTTGAAACTTTGTATGAAAGTCTGTCATTAATTTTCAAGTTATAGCCAAGAAAATTAGTAATTGGAATATCGGTTTCAAAGAAGAAATATCTAATTCACAATTTTTAAAAATTTTATCCCCGTAGATGTTTAATAGATAGATAGACCTTCATTCACGCCGAAACAGATCGACGTGATTTTTTGAATGGGTATAGTTGAGGACCTGGATAGTAGCTTAAGCTACTTTTTATCCCGGAAAATAAAGGAGTGCCTGTGGGAATTGAAAAAAACTTATGCCACGCGAAGGAGTGGCGCTCAATCACGCCAGAACGGCTGAACGGATCTGGATGAAACTTGGCATAGAGATAGATTATAGCCTGGAATAACACATAGGCTATTTTTTATCCCGAAAAATTTCCCGCAGGAATTATAAATCCTCAAATGAATGTTTCTTACTCAATCACGCCAGAACGACTAAACGGATCTGGACGAAATTTGGCACCGAGATAGATCTGGTATAACACAAAAGCTTCTTTTTAACCCGAAAAAGTAAAGAGTGCACGCGGGTTTTAAAAAAACTCAAATGAATGTTTGTTACTCAATCACGTCCGAACGGCTGAACGGATATGGATGAAATTTAGCACATATATAGATTATAGTCTGGTATAGTAAAAAAGCTTCTTTTTAACCCGAAAAACTAAAGAGTTCACGCGGGAACCAAAAAAACCTCAATCCATGCGGACGAAGTCGCGGGCATCAGCTAGGTAGTGATATTATATTTGCGGATAATTAGTGATCCAGTGATTCCTTATTGATTTTGTCAATCAGGTCCCGCGAACCTAGAGCGGCTAGGTGTCACAATTTTTACTCAGCGGGCGCACCTAGTTCGCCTGTTTTCTTGAAAACCAATTTATGGATATCTCCCGCTCTAGGGTAAGTTTAGAATGACACCATAAATATTCACAACACGTAGATTCTAGCCTAGCATTGCATATAACCATTGTTCATCTTACATTCCATAGCTTATTTTTTCAATGTCATATAATTTGTACCTAACTTACCATTTCTTTGTGTTTTTAGCTAAACGTGTTAATAATAATTTTTTTATTTCAGCTTTTCAGCAGCAGCCTAATAATTCTAGAATCTTCCATGTGAAAACGTAACCAAATATTTTGTACAACTCTCATTTTAAATATTTTAATTTTTCGAGTTTTCTTTATTTTAATTGCTTTATCTTTTTTTTTATTATCTTCTGAATTATGTTTTGGCCTTTAGCTGTTGATATGAAGTTAAATTTCAATTCAACCTTTTTTTGTAACTCCGTTTTGATTTCTCACCACAACGGCAATTCTATCATTCTTGAGTTCTTCCCTGTGTTTTACTAAGTTGCCAAGGTGAGATTCAGAACGGAATGATATTAAAAGACAATAACATCAGTCGGTATATCAATTCCAAGAGCTCTGCCCGGATCAGCTCTGCCAAGATCAGTTCTGCCCGGATCAGCTCTGCCCGGATCAGCTCTGCCCGGATCAGCTCTGTCCGGATCAGCTCTGCCCGGATCAGTTCCGCTTGCTTAAGCCTTGCTTGGCTTAGGCTCACACCACTGCACGCTTGCTGCCACCACCATCTCGGCACAGTTTCCAGGCCGCGACGGTCGACGTCCCGTGCGCATTAGCATCGGCGTCACCTCGTCTGCGGGTCTGCGTGCTAGCCGCCTTCCCCCAGCGTCTCCGAGGCCACCAACACCTTAGCCACCTAACTAGGGAAGTGATATCATAGACTGCCACCTCTAGGACGCCATAGGTCAAGGCAGGATCTTAGTAACCCACGACCCACAAATATATTCATAAATTTGTGTACCTACCTAGTGAGCTAGCCGCGGTAAATAAATTCCTGTAACAAATACTGTCAACTTTGGTCCGTAAATATATATTTATTTCATTTAGGGCTTTTATTCCTCTCTCTTCACACCATACTTACTTTTTTTTATCCCCCGGTACAACCTACTTAGTAACAAATAAATCCAATTATTAACAGATAAATTAAAAACGTTATGACTTACGGTTCTTAGGTCTCCCGGTACGGAGCTAATGACAATATGACAACCTTTTCCTTTGGTACCCATAAGAACCATATCTTTAAAAGTGTTATCCCGAGAATTACCAATATGATCCTCTGAAAGAATAGTCGTTCCATTGAAATTCTTCTTCACTGTATCCATAACTTATACGTATAATATTTAAAAGACAATATTACCTTTTAATTCTGGGAACAACTTGAGTAAGAACTGTTTTTTCTTAATATTGCTGACTGTAGTATAAATATCACAGCCATAGGCAAGTGCAATAGAGATGACCGCTTGACCCAAGGCTCCAGCGCCTCCGTGCACGAGAACACTGTTCCCATGGTATAGACGACTTCGGAAGCACTTTAAAATTCACCAACAAATTACTTAATCATCGTAAAAATAATATACATTTCATCGTAAATATTCAAGATAAATACTCTATAATCAGAAAGGAGAAGCAGTTGAGGGAAAGTCGCAAACAGAGAAAAAGGAACCGTTAAACTTCTTGTTATTATCTATTAGGTATAGGTATAGCATATATATATATATATATAGTAGTATCTCATTATTTCGCTCACAATATCATAACATAAATACGAAAGTGTGTTCGATGCTATGTTTTTCAATCACTGAACGTCATAGACAAACGTTTCTGAGAAAACAACGTTTGTTCACATGATGAAACAGAAAATTTCAACAGACATCATTTTGAGACGACGTCTAAGTATATTATAAAAGTGATAAACTACTTATGACAAATTTAAAATAACCGACATATTGAAGTTTCAGGATACCAATTTCATCAACTAGAAAATTTATAAACTTTAATTTGGTGTCGATGGTCAAAAAGGCTGAATATTCTCGAATCTTAATTGAGAAATCTTGATCAAGTTACCTTTCAAACAAAAAAATATCAAAATCGGTTCATTCGCTTGGGAGCTGCGGTGCCTCAGAAAACGCAGATACACACGTTGAACTTATAAGACCCCTCGTTTTGCGCCTGGGGTTAAATACACGTGAAAGTGACTACGACCTCCCTGGCGCAGTGTTGAGCGTTGTTGCTTTAACGTGCGAGGTCCCAGATTCGAATACCGGCAGGGTCTATTTGGGAATTCATAATTTCTGAATTTTGTCTGGTCTGGTCTGGTGGGAGGCATTGGCCGTGCCTACCGTCAAAGATGTACCGCCAAGCGATGTAGCGTTCCAGTACGATGTCGTGTAGAAACCGACTTAGGGTATGGGTTTATTATAACTGCCATACGAGTACCAGGTTAGCCCGCTACCATCTTAGACTGCATAATCACTAACAATTATGTGAGATCGCAGTCAAGGAATAACTTGTAGTGTCATTTAAATATTATCATGTATATTTACGAGACAGTAGAATGCCAAGCTATAAGCTAGAGGAACAGTGGCAGCATCCTCCAAAGTCCAATGCTCGGGCACAGGCCACAATAGTTCCGGTTTCGCTTTGACACAGGTACTGATTGTCTCTTCATGTGCAATACCCATGACGCGGACTCTGCTAAAAATAAATAAAGAGGTTTGAATATTTTGGCCTATCTGCCGTTCCACAATTTCTTTTAAAATAACAGCCACTCATAGAACCTGTATATTTATCAATAGCTGGCACTAATACAAGCAAGAATTATATGAGAAAAAACCTTCTAAAGCATCAGGTTTTCCGAGAAAATTTAAGATCCGAGGTAATTTAGGGAGAGTTAAGAAGATTCCGAGATAAGTATCTAAAAATCGGTAGGTATTTACCTTTCCGTAATACCACTGAAGTCATATTCGATCCGCTTGTTATTAGTATTCCTACCAGTTACAGCATTTCCTAATACTTTCTTTACATACACATCGTTCAACCCAATGTATTTAACCTAAAATATATTAAAGAGGAATATAGAAGATATTTTTTGAGACAGGCTACAAACATGCTCGTTGTTAAAAATTTGTTAAATTGCTTCTACGTATCACATTACTTATATAATAAAAATCTTAACTCACATTGATACTGTTAGTGGAATTGTGTGGAACAAATTTAAATGTTTTTAATGCGATTCGTTCCCTATTTATTGAAGGCAGGTCGTAAAATTCCAGATTCTCAATAATAACACCTCCACATCTAAAAGGTAATATTTATAAGATACATTTATACGTTTACAAGTACATCCAGAAGTTTTTTACTGTGTAAGTAAACTTAAATTTGATAACATACCTGGTGCTGGCACAAAGATCAGATACGTTTACTGGAATGGCAATCGCGTTATCTATCAAAATTTTATTGGAATGGTAATGATATTCTATGTCAATTTCCATTCTTCTAATAAAATGAGGCTGAGAAACGGTTTCATGAAATCGTCTGAGTGCATTGAGTTGGATCATGCCATCAATAAATGTTACCCAATTGTCTTTCCACAATAGATGAGCTTTAGTTAGCGATGTGCTAGCATTGTAAATACTACGGAAGTCACCCCTGAAATGTTTGGAATAAATTCAATCTTATTTCTGAAGAATATCTTAGAAGAATAAGAAGAATTTGATATCAATCTTATTCAGTTGTACACAAAACATCTTCATCATCATCGTCATTGTATGCCTTCTTCAAAAAGAAGTTTGGCGGTCATTAAGCGAAAAACTTCGCAATTTTGGGCCAAATCCCTTACTTTTGAAGTAGCTAAAACCTGCCCACCCACTTATGTCGTCTAACCACTTGCGCCTTTGGCGACCTGTAGCTCTCTCGCCTGCAAAAACCTTCCTTCCAAAACTAGTATTGGGAATGAGAATTGGGCTCCTCTTTATAGATGTCCGAAGAAAGACAGTTTTCTCCGCACGATGGTGGACCCAAGTTCTCTGTTTTTGTGGACTAGATTCAGTGCCTTAGTGTTACGTGTGAAGCTAGGTAATCTCAGCTATAAAATATCTAAGCTAAACGAAAATGAAAGATTTAAATGTACCTACCTGTTGGTTTCCATTTCATAATGCTCCCCGCGGACAAGGATAGCATTAGATTTAGACTGTCAATTTAGTTTAATACTAGCGGTTCTATTGCGCGTTACATTATTTCTATGATATCTTCTAATATATTCATCTGAATTAAATGGTGTAAAGAACGAATTTGGTCTATATTAAATACTTGAGATGACAAACTATTTTATTTTGATAAGGATCAATACAATATCAGTAAAAACACTTTCGAAAGAAAAATTTTGTTTTAGACCAATTTTAGAATCATAAAAATGTTTATTGTGAGACAACCTTAAAATATAGATATATACTATCGCAGACTTTTTTTTAGAAATTTTAAGAGGCACAATTCCACCATTCATTGTTTTCGTGTAACTTTTACTATTTACGCAGCAGCGCACGCCACGGAAACTCTCAGATTTTACGATTTTATCCGACTTTATTCACATTGATGCAATTTTCGTAGGGATCTCAAATTTTTTGAAATAAAATATAGCCTATGTTACTCGCTAATAAAGTACCTTTCTATATGTGAAAGAATTTTTAAAATCGGTTTCGTAGTTTTTAAGTTTATCAAACCAACAAATCTTTCCTCTTTATAATATTAGTTTCGATGAAAATTGTGTAGATATAATAGAATCAGCCACAATATGTTTGAGTATACTAGCTGTTTATTCCAATTTTGAAGTAATATATATGCAATGATATATACTATACCTATGTACTTCTGCAGCAATTCAAATAAACACTAACAGAATAAACGCAATTTGTAAACACTAACAGACAGACATTTTACCCGGGAAAATGAAATGACTTAAAACTTACAAGTAACTATAGTCCCTAGCGTGCATGATTTGATAAATATCTTGCGACTGTAATTCCATTACTTCGTCAAACTTCTCTTCTTTGCCGGATATGTCTTTGTTTATTTCAGGAATAATGAAACCTGTTACTACTTTAATATTATCGTCCATAACCTAAAATTTTGAGACAGAGTTTATTAATGTTTTGGATAATTACTTACAAAACGCGACATTGGCGAAGTAAATTGTGCTGCGCTGGCACAAACAAAAGCCACACACCAAACAACAACAACAACTTTATGTAGCTTTTATAAAATGCTGTGTTAAAATTTGTAAAATAATCATAATATGAAAATTTGTTACTAATGCTAGTGTATTAGTGGCTTATGTTGCTAATTGTAATCATCATCAATTCATTGCCGAACCATTCCGGAGTCTCTCTCAGAATGAGTAGGGTTTAAAAGTCGTCCACCACGCTGCGAGTGCGGATTGGTAGACTTTATACACCTTTCAAAATATTATTTTATGTTATTTTCTTTATTTGAATTAAATTATAGACTCCAAAACTAGTTAGCTAAGCTAACTCCAATGAGTGAGAGATGCGTGCCCGGGGATAGAGCCTGTCTTCAGCCTCCTATTCTGGGAATCTTGGCAGCATTATCGCTGGGCAGCGGGTGAGTGGATGCGGAAAAAATACTAACTAGAGTTCCGAAGTTGTACTTTCGCTGACCGGCAGCAGAATACGCCAATCCGCATGAGCGGAATATCAACTACCCTACATGAGCGTGTAGAGTATCGCGGATACGCGATGTCGCGGGTCTGCTAATGTCACTTGCAGATTCGCTGCGATTTCCGCTCGCCACCGCTTCCGCCCGCTGCCCACCGAAAAATCAGCCACGACTCCCAGAATAGGAGGCTGAAGTCTTAACCACTAAGATATCAAGACATAATTTCACAAGTAGTATTAATACTAGAAGATATTAATTATGAATTACCTCAAAGCGGCCTTTCCCTCTATGTATTGCTACGGTAAGTCGCAACTGTTTCTGAGCATGTAGCACGGGCTGAGAATGTAGGTGTAAGTCGCGGAACTGGACTGAGAATGTTTTCTTCGGCAGTCCTAAGATCATGGCCAATGTATCCCAAACTAGAACTAGGGTAGCAGCGAAAGGGTACATGTTTTTTCCTATATTTAAAACCAAAAGTAAGTTATCAAAGATAATTATTCTTCAAACACTTCAAACAACCATTGAAAATCATAAAAATAAGACATTTTTTAGATTATTTACCACGAAAAATTATATCATACTTCATACTATCATACTAATATTATAAATGCGAAAGTGTGTTTGTTTGTCGGTTTATTGATTTGTTCTTCAATAACGCCGCAACGGAGCAATGGATCGACATGATTTTTGGCATGGGTATAGTTGAAGACCTGGAAAGTGGCATAGGCTACTTTTTATCCCGAAAAATTAAGGATTTCCCACGGAAATCAACCAAACTTAAACTACGCGGACGAAGTCGCGGGCATCAGCTAGTTTAATATAAATCAATATGAGGTACCTCTTATTATATGGCCTGTCAAATAACGATGCTCGTCATCGTGAATCGATAATACGTGAGTGCAATGCGCTGCTTTCTTTCTATCAACATTGGCATAATATAGCACATTCCTGAAATAGTTTTTGTCATGTTTGTAAATATAAAAACTTATATAATCAATATTTAGTCTAGGCAATAAAGCTAGTGGACCCCAACAATAATTCCTCAGGCAAAGAAACTTTAAAGCATGATAAAGTATCATGAGTTAAAGTAATTATATTATTAAGAATTATTAATTATATATTTATAGGAAGTTAGGTTTTTTATGCTGTACCAAATTGTTAAAGCAAGAAATCGCGTAACAAAGTTTAGGTTTGATAATAAATCGGTTTAAATTTCGATGTTCTACATGACTATTTAGTTTGATATTTCGGTTTTGAGTGTAAATATACCTACTATTATTTTAAAAAGAAATCGAGAAAATATTCAGTCATAAATCGACGGCCCTCATCGAAAGTCAAAATTGTTGATTCTTTTTATTAGCTCAATTGGCTTATATTAAGCTATATTTTGACCCCATAAAAGGAAATAAACAAATTATAGATATTAGCTGAGATATTGATTCGAAAAACATCGAAAGTGGCACTAATACTCCAGGCTAATTCATCGAAAATCTTGATTCGGTCAATTACGCCGGTGTGGTCTTCGTGCGAGCGAGACGAAACTACCATTTTCGAGAATTTACGTTGTAATTCGGTTCAAATTTTTATCGATACTGGTAGTTTCATTTTTATACTGCGGAGACGAAGCTCGATAGTTATACGTAACAAAACGAAACTACCAGTTTCACTTTTTTTAACGGCGGAGTTAAATCTCCTCAATAAAACGAAACTACCAGTTTTGATGATTTAAGCGGATATATTTTTATTTTTTTCGATGTTTCGATATATTATTCATTAATAATTTTGTTATTTTTATTGTATTTTTTTAACTTATCAGTTCATTTTATTTCAATAGTTAAATGTAACTGAAACTGACACTAACAACTCCGACCACAATATCACTAGTTTCTACCCATTTCCATCAACATCGGTATTGACTGAGAATCAATAAAAACTTACGCCAGTTGATAGCCCATACCTAGCCAATTGCCAGCGTAAGCTCTCTCATAGCTGTTTCGGAGTATGATTCATCTTCAACACACACAATCATTACATCAAAACAAAATAGAAAAACTACGTCTAAAGAAAATCCCGGAAAGAAAAACTTATTGATGCCTGTGTATAGCATGTCCTCGATGATCCCGTGTAAAGGAACAAACTAATTTTCACCTCTTAGCTACCACGGGAAAACCTATGGACAAACATGTTACACCGCACCGCCAACGCCCTACGCTCCCTTCCTATGTTTACAACATCCATAAGGCCATCAGTAATCACGAGTCCCAGATACTTAAATTGTTAAATACGCTTAAGGAGTGCTCCATTTAACAAAATGCTGTGCTATACCTTGCTGGTAAATTCACTCTAGTTTTCTGATTATATAAATCAGCCCATGACTGGCTGCATACTCTTTGTACGTTTTCGTTAACTCCCTTACAGACCTAACCGTTCGACCCAGCAGAAGCATGTCGTCCGCGTAACTAATATTATTTACACAGGCGTTGTCTATTCACCGACGTGCTTCCCGTTGATCGTCGGATAGATGGGTGTTCGTCTGTATTGGTTATAATGGACAACCTGCTTGACTTGATTGCACTCTCCGTAGATAACCCACGTCTAAAACCGAATTGACCATTATGGAGATGCAAAATCTATTTCAGTTTGTTGTCAATCAAACTGTCCAATATTTAGGCTATAATGGTAAGCTAAGGTAACATAAGGTAGCCTTTCAATTGATTTTATCCAAAATGTCTCAAGTCTTGTTCTTCGGAATAGGCACTATTACTGCATGCATCCTGCCATGGTCTCCTGAATATAGAAGTGACTTACACATAGAGAGTAAAACATAGCCAACACTCTAGGCAAGTGAACTCCAGTAAATTTTAGGTACTTGGTTTTCCTCTATTCCTTCCTCATGTTATTGGCAATGTCAGTTACCTGCTAGACTGAAAAATGTGGAACTTCTCCCTCACTAACGGGCTCAGCATCCTCACCCAAATTTGACGGTCCCAGAGGGGATGCAACACCAAAATGGACTCTAAACATGTTTGCTATGTGAAAAGGTTAGCAGCATCGCTTTAACTCTGTTATTACAAAAAGACGGTGAAAAATAATAATTATTAAAAAGATCTCTCTTCTTCGTTATTTTAATATTTATTCATCATGATGATGATGATGAAAAACTGCTCTTGCCGAAGTGCCATTGTTATAATACTTGTTTATATTATTAGTCCGTAGTTTATTTTTGCTTATTTGTTATTTTGATTTACTTAATTTAATCTCAATTATTAGTATTAGTAAGTTAAAGTAATATTATTGATGTGTTATTGTAATGAAAACCGTTTATCAACCCGTTGTGATTTCCAAGTGACTATTTATCACTACGGAACTTTTTTTCTTTAAAATGTTATTAGCTCAAACCTTACGAAATTATATCGAAACTGGTAATAGTAAACAATTTTTTTTATTTCGGCGAGAATCATCGAAACTAACAGTTTCAATGGATACTTCAATAATATATCTAACGTAAATTATCGAAATTGCCAGTTTCGATCGTAACTTCGACAAAAATATTTCCATGGTACAAAATCGAAAGTGACAGTTTCGATAGTAAACATTGTCCTTATTATGACGTTAACTATTGAAATTCAACTTTCCAGAAAAGTATTATATATTTTCACAAAAATATATATTTGAATAAATAAACTCGCCGGCATATTTAGCGGAACATAAAAAAAAGGTTTGATATCAGTATCATATAAGGTTGCTGGCTGGTTAATACGTCATTTAATTTAAAAAGAAATATTTATAAATTAAGAAAACAACTGAACATCACATTTTATGCAATTGTTTTAATTTTATTCAAATACACCTTATCTGGAGCGAACTTCGAGTATTTCTTCCTTCTGAGTTTGATTTAAAATTTCATTGAAATACTGTTTTTTGTTAGTTTTTTTTAATCGCGCATCTTTCTGGAGTTCATGACTGAATTATGCCTGACTTAGCCCCAACGGAGATGGCCAGGGCACTCGAAATGCGAAGAAATGGTCAAACCTACAGAGTGATATCCAGAGATCTTCGTCGACCAGTTTCAACGATCCATCGCAGTATCCAACGGTTCAGGGAGACCGGTACTTATGTGAGAAGAGCAGGACAAGGCAGA
This sequence comes from Erebia palarica, assembly GCA_964035005.1. Taxonomy (NCBI): domain Eukaryota; kingdom Metazoa; phylum Arthropoda; class Insecta; order Lepidoptera; family Nymphalidae; genus Erebia; species Erebia palarica. Next base: position 29,340,960 of record OZ035987.1, on the reverse strand, counting down.
AAAAGACGCACTTCGAGTAGGGATGATCGTTTCATTCGGCTTCGTGTACGTAGGAACCCCCGTTTGACGGCCGTCCAAGCCCGACATGAGTTAGAGAAGCAGTGCGGGCTGTAACCGTAAGTGAGCGTACGGTACGAAGAAGGCTCGAAGAAGCTGGTTTGGGTTCATTTGTGCCCGCCAAGGCTCCAAGGCTCGAGGTAAATCATCGTAGAAACAGGTTAACTTTTGCTCAGGAACATCGACTTTGGAACGCGGACCAATGGAGTAAGGTATTGTTTAGTGATGAGTGCAGAATTCTCTTAAATCAAATTGACGGCAGGCAAAGAATATACTGACGCAAAGGAGAACGATACATTCAGACAAATTTTGAAACTACAGTTGCATACGGTGGTGGATCAATAATGGTTTGGGCGGGCATTTGTTTGGGAGTTCGCACAGACTTGGTAGTGATTGACAGAGGGAGTCTGACTGCAGACCGCTATATCAGAGAAATTTTAGAAGAAAATGTCGTACCGTTTGCCCCATATATCGGTGAAGATTTTGTTTTTATGCAGGATAATGCTCGGCCGCATACCGCTCGGGTAATTCAAGCTTATCTTAATGATATGAATATCACTGTTATGGAGTAGCCGGCGAGATCACCGGATATGAACCCAATAGAGCACGTTTGGGACTTGCTGAAAAGAAAAGTTAAGTCCAGAATTCCAGCTCCTACCAACGTGGGAGAACTGCGAATCGCCGTAGTTGAGGAATGGCAGAGACTATCCCAGGAGACCATCGATAACATCATTCTCAGTATGCCTAGACGGGTAGAAACTTTAATAAGAGCACGTGGAGGAAATACGCGATATTAATCACAATTTTTCTAATTTAATTAATTGTTATTTTAATATTAAATTTCACTTTTCCCGGTTACATGAAAAGTTCAAAAATGTACCATTTTCCAAATAGCCTTTACTCGCAAAATCTGTTCTTAATGTGATCTCATTATAAGTAAAACAAATGAAACTTTAAATAACAAAAGAAGTGTAGTAAGTAGATTTTAAAATAAAACCATATTTTTTAAATTATGGACCTTTTTTTTATGTTCCGCTAAATTTGCTGGCGAGTTTATATTAACAAAATAATTTACGATGGATACCACAGTTTGGAGGTAATTCTATAAAAAACAAAATGTAACAGAAACAAACTTTAAACGGCTCTGGTGAATAGTGTCAATTTTGACTTTCGATTAATTACGTAGGGGCCGTCGAAATATTAAGTTTTAGGTATAAAAACCTCACTTCCGCATGGATATTTTTTTGGATATTTTTGTATAAGTTTTGGTTTATACCATACTACAACCCTCCATACAACGAACCGCCCAGTTGCCTAGCACTAATTGGCATACTTTAACCCTCATTTAAGATCACTTACCATTTTTCGTTATGCGCCCATTCTACTAAATGTGATAACATGGGTGTCCCTGTAGAAACTGGAAATTCTACTTTTGGGTAAAGTGCTTGCAGCTTTGGGTTATACCCCTCCATGTAGAGGCTGTAATAATAATATCAAAAACAGTCGCGGGTATTAACCCGCACATATCACATCACATATTAATGTGATGATCCATCACATTAATATGTGATGATCCATCACACCTAATATGTGATGATCCATCACATATTAATGTGATGGATCATCGGAATTGGGTATTTGACAACTAGAGTCAACTAGAGCCAAAACGCGTGCTTAGTATAGGATTTCGTTTAAATTACTGAATTATGACGCCATCATAGATCGACGCACTTTATACTTTAACCGACTTTAGTGATAGTTTAAAAAATTTAAATGGTTATTCAACATTAAACTAACAGAGAGGGTGGATAATACTTTTTGGAGATCCTCTATATTTTAATAATATCACTAAAAATTGATTTGTTTGACTAGTTAGTAGTAGTCAAACACCCAATCATTGTACTACAGACTACAGAGTTACGTTAGGTAAACGGCTATCGACGCCATAACGAAACACATTACTTTAGGACGTCAGCCCTGGTACTACTACTTTTCCTAACCACTAATCATTTGTGCTGAGTGCTGTCCCCATGGCGTGCCTATATCAAGATTTAGAAATAAAAAGCGTTCAAGTGCGATTCAGACTCGCGAAAAAAGGTTTTCGTACTACCACACAATAGAAATTATTTTAGTAAATAACAAGAAAGATGTCATAACAACACGCTATCAGCTGTGAAATAACTGGCTAACATATATGGCACTAAAGTGGTAACGCCTGACAAACAATTCGACACACTAAGAGTACGGAACCCTAATTGACGATTTTCGGATTTTTCCCCATACTTGTGCTATGAGACCTTGCTTCATGCCAAATTTCATGATTCTAGGTCAACGGGTTTATATTAAAGGTTTCGATTGATTGGCGATTGTCAAAATATGCAAAAAATGCGGCATAAACGGCCGTATCTTTAGATTGCGTTAACTTAGAAGCTTAATTTTTTCACAGGTCCAAGGAACCGGAAACCTTAGTATTTAATATTAATTTCAACTTGATACCTCCGCGTGTGCCCAAGAAAAAGGTGGTTGACAGACAGACAGACAGATGGACTACGAAGTGATCCTATATATAACAGGAATCCTTCCTTTTTTACTCTCGAGGTACGGAACCCTAAAAATAACAGCAGCTATGTTCACGATATGAGCCAATGTTCTCTATTTTGTATTCAAAGTCAACCTATCATTAATGGTTTACTTACTTTCCAATTGCTTCTAACAAGAACTGTGCATTGTCGGGATGGTCACGTCTTGTCAGTGGTACATGTTTACAGGATTCGGGCAGAGACCGTTTGAGGATAGCCTGCAATAAGCCGTGAGGAGCTATCTCCACCAACACTGCATTTGAAGGGATGCGTCTTATGGTCTCTTCGAAAAGAACAGAGTTCTGCAAAAAGAGAGTTGTTTGATTAGTATAATTTCATTGAATATAATATTTGGACTTTCAAAATGACAGCTGACACCTCCCTGGCGCAGTGGTGAGCGCTGTGGTATTAGTGTGTGGGGTTGTCGATCCCCGGTAGGGTCCATTTGGGAATTTATAATTTCTGAATTTCCTTTGGTCTGGTCTGGTGGGAGGCTTCGGCCGGCGGCTGCCAACGGCAGTTACCACTCTATCAGCAAAGACGGACCAAGCCATTTAGCAATCCGGTACGACGCCGCATAGAAACCTTTTTTTTCGGATTGAGTATGCTGCATAGGCCCTACTGGCCGCTACAGTGTCACCGGGGGGATGGGCGAGCGCTAAGCGTCGCCGAGAAAAGAGCCCTAGGGCTCGATGACATCGGGGGAGGCAACGTCTTCCTAAGGGCGCCTCCTATGAGGCTCGGACCACGGCTTAGGATGACGTTGGGATGAATGGGAGGTCGCTTGGACTAGATTAGTCCACACGCCCCCGAGGCCGTGGGTTAAGACCACGTCCGGGTGACGTAAGATATCGGGGTCCTCGTCTTCGCCGGCGAAGACGCTGTGTTTGACTGGTGTTGGTGTGTGGCTCTAAGTAGGGTGCATTGTCGGTGGTGATTTGGTCGTCGGGGTCGTTAAGGACGTGTTTGGGACGTCTTTTGTCTGGTGGGTCATTTCGGTCGGGGGTGTAAGATGCAGTCTGAACTACTAGAGGGTTGGGATGTCTAACTGCCATCTCAAAATAATTTTTGGTGAGCTGCTTGAAATATTGGGCTATGGTAGGGAGTTCGAGATCTCTATGGAGATCGACGTTGCGTACGAACCACGGGGATCCCGTGGCCATACGCATGAACTTGTTTTGGAGGACCTGGAGACTGTTAAATCGAGAGTGAGGGAGGTGTGCGAATAACACGCATGCGTAGGACATAATAGGGCGGATGCACGTTTTATAAAGCGTGACTTTGTGTCGCAGGGACATTTTGCTTTTGCTGCATATCATGGAATATAGGCGGAATAAAACATAGCTAGCCTTGTTACGGACTCGGCGTATGTGGGCGTTAAAGCTGAGTTTACTATCAAAGGTTACACCTAAGTATTTGGCAAGAATGCGACCGAGAGGGCGACCGTATAAGGTGATTTTGGGGAGGTCTAGCCTCTTCCTACGCGCGGAGGGACAAAAGAGCATAGCGGCGCTCAGTTCGGGGTTGACTTTGATTCTCCATCGGCGGAACCAGTCACCTAAACTACTAACTGCCGCTTGAAGACGGGATCTAATAAAAAGGCGGTTTGGCGAAGAGCTATATAGGGCGGTATCATCCACGTACTGGGCCGTGCTGACATGAGGGAACGCGGGGATATCGCTGGTGAACAGCGAGTAAAGAAGGGGGGAAAGTACTGAGCCCTGTGGGACGCCAGCACGGATCGGTCTGGGGGAAGAAAGGGTTCCGTCTATCCGATAGCGGAAGGTGCGATTTGAGAGGAATTCTCGTAGCAGACGTACGAGTCTTATCGGTAAGCCTAGATGGTGAAGCTTGTAGATTAAACCGGCGTGCCAAACCCTATCGAACGCTTTTGCAACGTCAAAGAAGAGGACTCCGGTTGGGATGCCTCTGGAGAGGCGATTGAAGCCTGTGTAGATATGTTCCGTGAGGCGGTGCGCTTGATGAACGCAAGAGTGTCTGGCCCGAAAGCCGAATTGCTCGTCGTTTAGGAGCTTCTTCTCTTCGACGACGGACTTAAGCCGGTTGAGGATAATTCTCTCATACACCTTTCCAAGCGTGTTGAGTAGACTTATAGGACGGTAGCTAGTTGGTAGGTTACGGGGTTTTCTCGGTTTAGGGATGCCTATCACTGTTGCTTCCTTCCACCTATCCGGGAAGGAGCACCCGGCCATAAGGGCATTAAATATGACAACTAGGAGATTTATGATCTGATCGGGGAGCAATTTTAATGTTTTGTTATTAATTGAATCGGGGCCTGGAGCTTTCTTAGCGTGTAACTCTTTGATAATTCCTCGGACTTCGCCGCAAGTTGTGGGAGGGAGAGGTTCCTCTTCAGGAGAGGGGGAGGAGGACAAGAGGATAGCTAGTTCGTTATCGACTAACTCTACGTGGGACCTATCAAGGGAGGTTGTGCTTGGAGAGCATTGGGCTTCTAGGCTATCAGCTAATAGCTCGGCCTTATCGACATCTTCAAAGGCGGGCGGCTGGTTGGGACGTATAAGCGGAGGGGTAGCTGAGACAGGGTCAGCTTTGAGAGCCCTAGCCAACCTGTAGTACGCTACATGCGATGGCGAGAGCTCGCTCAGCTTCCTGTCCCATTGTTCGTCGCGGAGTTCGGCAAGGCGAGCCTTTACCTCCCTCTGGGCTCTCCAGAGTTCTCCCCGGTTGTCAGCGGTCGGACATGCGTCATGGGCTCTACGTTTGGCGTTTTTATTTGTGATTAATTCTCTAGCGTCGTCCGGTAGTTGCTGGCGGATAAAACCGTTAGGCATTTCCCGGGAACAGGCGCTAAGAGCATCGCGGATGTGATTGGTTAGGTGCAGTGAGGCTGCATGCGCTTCGTCTAAGCTTTCTATGTTGTCAGGAATTTGAGAGAGGTGCACTGATTCTATGGACTTAAGATACTCGGAGAGTTTCTTGAAGTCAATGACTGTTTTGGTCGGGGGGGGCTGCGTTGGGCGGGGGTCCTAGCCGGAGTAGGACGGGGCGATGGTCTGAACATAGTTCGGATAACACTTCCAAAGGACTCACCTGTAAGGTGATGTTCTTTAGCAGTGCTATGTCTAGTATGTCCGGTCGGTCAGTAGTCCGTTCTGTATTTGGATAACGAGTCGGTGTGTCAGGGGCCAAAAGTACAAAATTAAGGTCCTGTCGGTTTGTCAGTCTTTCAAGTATAACTCCTCGTTGGTTTGTGGTGTTACAGTTCCAGCGGCGGTGTTTGGCGTTAAAATCTCCTGCCAGAATGACGGAGTCTCCGAGGGAAAAGAGTGCGCTGATGTCACTCTCTAGGAGCTGTTTTGTTGGAGAGAGATAGACGGATGCTAGTATGACCGTCGGATGGCCGGACATACTAACCTGACAAATAGATGCTTCCATGTTGGTAAGGGGAGGAGTGTCGAGAGGAGTGCAGTGAAGAGCCCTTCTATAGTAAATCGCGGTACCGCCGAGGGCGGTTGCTCTGTCGTTTCGTATTAAATTATAATCGGCAATTCGCGGGTTGTTTCTACTAGGTTTTAAGAAGGTCTCTTGCACTAGGAGAATATCGCGCAGACAAATTCACGTACTTCATCTATTTGGTCGATAAGGCCGGCAGCATTGTAAAACGCGACCGTTAGGGAATGTGGTTTGATTCTACTATTATTTGTGTTGGCCATTTAGAGAGTCAAATAATTGCTTAACCGGAACGAAAAAGTCCATATGTTTTTGGAGGACTGTAACAACATCTGGGTTTGTCCTAACATCCCAGATGAATCTGTGCAATTTTATTAGATCTATCGTCAGGAGAAGTTTGCTGAGGATGTCGATGTTAGTGCTTGCATATGCATAAGCGGAGGCATCAGAATACTCATCTGAGTTGGCCTGATTGGCCGAATTGGGCGTTGTTGGTGAGGCCTGGGTCGGTGTTGGTTGAGCGGGCTTAGCCGCGGAAGCTGGGCGATTGGCCCTGGGAAGAGCTTTGTCCCAAGCGTTGGTGGCCGGAGCCGGGGCCGGGACGAATGTTGGAGTCGGTTTAGCCGATTTGACCCTTCGCTTGGGTTCCTTGGGGGCTCTAGGGCATCCGCGATAGTTCGCGGGGTGCCCTTGAGACCTGCAAAGAACACAGCTTGTGGGCTCCTCGGTCGGTTGTGTCCTAGCGCAATCTGCCGTGCCGTGGTCTCCTAGGCACTTGACGCACCTAGGGCGGGCGAAGCAATTCCTAGCGGAATGGCCGTATAACTGGCAGCGATGACACTGCCCTAATCTACCGCGCTGACGAGGGGATTCGACCTTAAGGCCCGAAAGACGACATATTGCCGTGAGGTTATATATTTTCTTACCCTCTGGGGTAAGGTCTAGGATGACTACAATCATCTCGTATGGGGATTTTGACTGGGCGTGGTACATGCGGTGTACCTCTCGGACTGGGAAACCTTGGGTGAGGAGATCTTCCTTTATGGCTTCTGAGTTTAATTCCTTTGGAATATTGCGTACTACGACGCGGAGGACGCGCTCCTCGGGCAGAGCGTAGGTGTGGAAGCCTATGTTCTCTTGTCGGAGAATAGAAGTAAGACCACGGTGGTCTTGGGAGGTAGGACATTCGACTTGAATGCCTATGGCGGTGGAGCGTGCTTCAGAGAAGGTGATGCCTTTCTCTGTTAATATTGGAAGGATTCGCTGCCAGCTCAGCTTCTCTCTAATGTAGAAAGGAGGGACTTTTTCCCTTACTGGTTCCTCCATCGGGGAGTCTTCCGACTCCTCTCCGGAGGAGGACTGGGTGGCGCAGGGACCTTGGGATTTGGGAGAATCTGAAGGATTTGTGGGTGGCGTGGCGGCAAGACCAACCTTCTTAGGAGGGTTTGCGCAGGATTTTGGGGCCTTTAGCTTTCGCTTTTGGCTTTTGGACTGGACGGGGGTAAAATCGTCCGATTCGGATGAGGCGGGAGAGGTCTCATTTTGAGGTTCCTCGGATATCGCTGGAAGAGCGATTCGGGCTACGGGACCAGGGATGGTCTTGGGCAGGGACGCTCTAGCGGGGGCGGCTGAAGGTCCAGAGGGGGGCAAGGAGAGAAGCTCCTTGGCTTTGGGGGGCAAGGAGAGAAGCTCCTTGGGTTAGGGGGGCGCGGGGGTGATCTCCATGGCTGTCGCCTGGGAGAGAGTTATTGACTGCCTGAAGGGCGGTTCGGTTGGCGGCATGACCGGGGGGACCGATGCAGGAGAGGAGCTATAAAAATAGCTCAAATATTCAGGACTGCGTTTTTGCAGGTAATAAAGCCTGGATATTAAACTTGACTTGCTTCATCGGGACCCTAGTGACCCCGAGAGCGGGTCGGTCGGTGGGTCGGGGGTCCATAATGGACCCGGGGGCTAGATTTGTCCCCCCTGCCGGGGCAGGGAGGTGGGTACCTAAGGTGACTACCCTAGCTGAGTCCCCGTCCTTTGGAGACGGGGGTGTGGACCTATGCTGCGCTTAGAATAGTGTACTCACGGAATCCTAGACCCTGGAACTACACTACACTATACACAACGCTGGAACAACGTCCTTCCACAACACTAGCACAGGCACTTTTGGAGTCGGGCAGCACAACACTTGCACGAGAGAGAAGTCGGAGCACTGTAGACCGGGCATGGGAGACGTCCGCTCGGGGCGAACGCTATGCACGGAATTTGCATAGACACCGATTTGGAGTATGCTTAATTAGCTGTTCTACCCCTAATAGCTTAGCCCGTTACCATCTTAGACTGCATCATATCTTACCATCAGGTGAGATTGCAGTCAAGGGCTAACTTGTGGTGTAATTAACAAAATGAAAAATACTGACAAGTAAGTTGTTCGTATGATATTCTGCCGACGAATATTTGGCAATCGGGTCATCCCATTTCTCTTCTGGCACTGACGTAGATACCCAACGCTCACTGCGTGCTTTCGGTGACTTGATAACTTCACCCAAATACTTGAGCAGGCCTGGACCTATGAATACTTGAATATTAGGTTGTTTCTCAAAACTTTGTACCTAAATATACTGCAAAAAGATTTTCTAGTAAAAAAAAGAGTGAGAGTAATATATAAGAGGTTCAAAACTTATCACACAATCTTTCGGCAGTTTACAATCTATCGAGATAAAAAGCGTTAGATTGCAATTTGACGGTTTTGCAATCCTACGGTGACATATATATATATATACCTGCGTTAGCTATATAACGTGAGTGATAGGCAATATTAGAGGACGGCACTTCCTTAGCAAAGATCCCTTTCGCGGTTAGTTGAGCCACGAATTCTTTCATGATATCAGCGGGTCCAGAAATTGTACTAGAGTCGGGACCATTGTGGCAAGCTACTTCAATCTCAGGTGGACACATTTTAGATATCTGTAACAATGTGATCCACACTGATGTTAGCTATATATATTTTGTGAAATAAAAACAAAACCTGTGAAAGATCACAAACAAAATAGAAAAAATCATAGACGGATGTAACTATGATACAAAAAGTGGCCTTATCGTTTACCTTATAACGATCTCTACCAGGCAACTTAAGGAATAGGTAAAAGTAAGGAAAAATAGATGCAGATGAAGGCGTTGTTAACCTATAAATACGTACTTTCAAATGATGCATTACTACATTATCAATTTCATTGATGTCGTTTATAATGGATACCTGTTGGTAGCCCACTCCAATAGCAGCCATTGATCCACGAATTAAAGGCGTCTGCACGGAGACCAAACCGCGACTATATGCAGATAGTATCATTTCCTCGGCGGTGAAGCACCCGTCTGCGTAAGCGCAGCCTAGCTCACCCACACTGTGTCCTGTGAATGATGACGTTCTTGTGTTCAGTACAATCCACTATATACTGTTTTTTGTTTCCTTTATTATCCTGCACATTTGAAACCACATAGACGGATCATGAACTATGCTAGTTAGTCTAAATGCATACGAGTTTTTTCTTAAGACCAACCATAACAGCAGTCAGTAAGTATTAAAAGGACACTCCGCTTATGTCAATACAAGGAAAATTACATAAAAAAGTACCTATTATCATGTCGGGAAAGATGTTTAGTTCTAGTAATATGTCCGTTAGTCCAATTTGAATAGCAGCAATTCCGACGAAAGAGTTGAGAATGTTGTCAAATATAGTTTTGTCTGGAGATGTTATTATGTGCACAATATCCACTCCTTTGGGTTCTAAGATCCGCCGACATCTGTAAATTTAGAAGAAAGATTAATCTCCTTGCCTTTGGTCCCATATCAACCAACCATAAAAGTTATCCATCCAATCCAATAGATTAATATGTATGAAAAAATGAAATGTATTGATAAAAATATTCGTCGTTTACAATTATGTCGGGAAGCCCGAAGTAAGTTTGAAAAAACCTGTATCTCGGGGTCCCTGCTCTTCCTCCTCGGTGTGTGTGTGTGTGTGTGTGTGTGTGTGTGTGTGTGTGTGTGTGTGTGTGTGTGTGTGTGTGTGTGTGTTCCTCAGCCGCTTAAAAACAAAGATGAGTTTCCTGAGTCGTGACACCAATGAATCGATCTGTTGGTTCCATGTCATAGAACCGTCCATAATTACACCTAAATATTTGGTGCATAATGTGCTCCAAGAGGGGACAATCACAACTACTAACAGTATCATTATTAAGGCAGCTGTGCGCTCGGATTGTGAAGGAAGAAGGCGCTTGGGATGGTGTAGAAGAAGCAAAAGTAATGAATTTAGTTTTAGCAACGTTAAGGGTGAGCAGATTCTGTTTAAGCCATCTCAATACAAGTCTTAAAGCGAATTCGGAGAAATTTTTGGCTTCTAGCCAGTTGTTACCGTGGCTAAGAAGTACAGTGTCGTCTGCATAAGTGCTAATCTTGCAGTTAGGTAGTGACATGCCACATAACTCGTTTATGTAAATAAGAAAAAGAGTAGGTCCCAGGACGCTACCCTGAGGGACACCGTACTCAATTGGGGCGTCTTTACTTTGGAAGTTATTTATCTTAACGTATTGAGTACGATCTGACAGATAACTTTTAAATATATTAAAAGCCAAGCCTCTAACACCTATTTGCTCGAGTTTATTTAGCAACTTGCAGTTTTTTAAATTGTTAATGTTAAATTGTTTATTTAGCAACTTGTAGTTTTTTAAATATCCATATAAGATTCCTAGTTCTATTTATTAAGTGATCAATTTGTGTGTAACATTTTAGATGTTGATCTACTATAACTCCTATATATTTATACTGCGTTAGTTTCTCAATATATGGGCAATCACAAGTAATCCCCTGCCGATATTTACACGAATGGCATTTTATGACCAAATTATCTGGAGGTTGAGTTGGAGTTATATTTAAGAAGGTCATAAACTTTGGCTTTGTTATATTTAACGTCAACACATTTCTGTCAAGCCAGCTTACAACATTACTCAGACCTTTCTCCGCATTACATTTTGCTTCCGCCGATGTGTCACCATGAAATATCAAGGCAGTATCGTCTGCGTATGAATATATATTGCCTTTATTACGTTCTATAAGGGCAAGGTCGTTTATATATATTAAGAAAGAACAGGGTAGGTCCTAGAATGCTACCCTGCGGTACACCATACGTAATGAAAGCTTCGGAATTTCGGACGTCACCAATTTTTACTTTTTGTTTTCTATTTGTGAGGTAGCTTTCCATAAGTTTGAACGGAGTACCCCTGATGCCGATCCCATCCAGTTTTTCTAACAGTATAGGAATACAAACAGTATCAAATGCTTTGGCCAGGTCCAAAAATACACCAATACATTTCTGGCCCTGGTCAAGCCTTCTCACGATATCATTGGTAAGATCAATTATCGCATCTTCAGTAGATATACCCCTTCTAAACCCATACTGAGAGTCAGTGATAAATTTATTTTCGTCGAAATAAGCATTTAGTCTTTTATTTATAATTTTTCTAATATTTTGGATATAACTGGCAGCAGGGATACGGGCCTATAATTATCCACCACGTTTTTGCTCCCACTTTTATGAATTGGGAGAATTAAGGACAGCTTAAAAACTTGAAAAATTTCTTGCTCAAAACAAGTATTGAAGAGGTAGGTTAGAACAGGGACAAAAATATGCTTGATGTGCTTAATAAATTTAGTGGATATATTATCCCACTTGGCGGCACTATTGTTTTTGAGGTTCATTAAGAGGGCGAACTTCTGATTCATCAGTACCTAGAAGACAAAGGATTTAAGTGGTACTGCAAACGTATGTTAATATATTTTTGCTGATTGCTTAATTTCTTTTCTGCCAGTTGCTTACCCACATTGGAAAAATATTAACAAACCTAACCGATTCATTCTGTGATGATTTAATGTTTAATAACTTAGTACTATGCTTTTTAGTTTTAGTTATATTAGTAAAAAGTTTTTATATTTTTCCATAATTCAAGAGGATTTTTAATACATTTTTTAATCTCAGTGCGTTCGTAGTTTCTTGTTACTTTTTTTAACAGATTATTGCAAAAGTTTCTATAGCGTATGCATGTAGTTTTTAGTATAATATTGTGAGAATCTTTTAAAGCTTTTATTGGATATTATTTCTATTTCAAATACATTTAATTAGCCCAGGGGTGATCCAAGGCTTTATATTTCGTCTTTTTTCTAGGTATATTTATAATAGTAGTTGTCTTCGATAACTTGATTAAGTTTAAATATTAGATTTTTTGCGATATCATTAGTGTCATGTGTCAAATAAAGGTTGTTGTTTTATGGCTGTATTTAGGTTCAGTTTGGAGATTGTTATATATTTATTTTTATTTTCTGGTTTACTTTGTAGTGAAATAAGCACAGCTTGATGGTCAGTTATAGACGAGTTAAGGACAAGAACTTTAACTTTATTTTGGGTACGAATCATAGCATGGTCAAAGACAATAACTTTTTCCAGTGGGAAATGTATGACCCGGCAGAATACCATGTTCAGCAAGTACATTTAAGTGGACGTGCCTATTTCTGTATGTGCTGTCTAATGCGATATTTATGTTTATGTCACCAGTAAATATTATATTATTGTAGTTTTTATGCAAGCTAAGTAAATTATACAGGGATTTAACAAAATTGTCAGCAATCTTAAAAGAGGGTGAACGATATTTTGCCAATACGACACTATTATTATCAATATTTACTGACATACAAGTGGATTTTACTAAGAATTTTTCTTCAACTTTAGTTACGTTTAATGAGCTATTAATACATATTGCTACACCTTCATTCTGATTAATGTTTTGTTTGCTACTTTAAGTATCATTATTTAATTAAAGGTAATTAAAGGTTATTCAATTAAAGGTAAAGGTTTTTGAGGCAAAATTCGACATTCTGTTAATATCAAAATATCACAGTCAAGTTGAAGTGATGTTAGCAAAACTTCAAAGTCGTTAATATTTTTGTATATACTTCGGATGTTTTGCGATATGATGTTTATGGGCCATCTTGGAAATGTAAGTCTATTAATGTATGTACTGCAATCTTGAGGATTACAAACAACACACTGAGCTATTTTTAGTGCGTCAATTTCTTCAATAGGGAGCAAATTAGCCATTGTTGACCGGTATGATATGATGGGTCAGTATTTATATAGTGGTTCATTGTTTTATTAGTGTACGTAATTTTAGTAATGTAGAAGCATAAATTTAGTACTGTTATGGTAATGTTTGGGTAGTTACTGTATGATTGAAGTGTTTTAGTGTAGTGAAAAGGATTGGGTATGGTTGTGTTTTTTGTGTGTGTATGTACATAGAATCTTAATTTTAAGCCATTAAAAACAAAAATATGTAAAACCAATGGTTTTACCATCGTGGCAAACTATACGTACTTTTCAATTGCTGCGGCAAACACAGGAATTCTCATCAGCTGTGCCCCCATACCAGCCCACTGTGAGCCCATTCCACTGTATACGAACCACAGGGGCCGTTGGGCATCGTCGAAGTAGTTTAACTTTTCGTGAAGACATACAGTTTCATTCTTTTCATTTGTATCTAGAAATAATTACACTTACAATTATTTTGCTTCATTTATATGGCCTTAATTTTAAAATTACAAAATATTAAATAGTTCAAAAATATGGTGTATGTAGGAAAACCATTCTTCGTTTCGGGACCCGTTTGCTATAACTAACAGCTAATTAGGCTTTACAAGATAACGAGCAATAGTCGACCAACTTATAAAATGTCCTCGAATTGTGAAGGGCCACTACTGAACGCTACACTGTGTGTGGCAAGAAACGCACTTAGTCGGATTATTTTCTAATAATACCTTCATACTTAAAATTTCTACAAAAAATACTCACCAAGAAGAAGAAATCCTCTTCCTAAATGACCAGAAATTCTGGTTCTATAAATGTTACGGAGTAACGCCAATTCCTCTGGATCAATCGGGCGAGATTTCAAATCCTGAATTATCTTAGTAACAGAAGATTCTTGTCTGCCTGATAGAGTAACTAATTGCGGAAAATTTGCCTTGTACCGTAAAATATCCTTAAAAATTAAGTCGGATTACGCAAGGTTAGCATTCGAGCATTTAAATTTTAAATGCTCGAAGGTTGTGATAAAATAATAACATGAGATAAATTTAAAGAAATCAATATTATGACTGTGCACCACCAAAATTTATTTGAAAACTTTGTATACGTGCAAAACACATACTAGAAATAAAAATAAACTTGTAATGCCCGCTTCTAGGCTTAGTAAAACTAGCAATTAATTTGTTGGAAACAGTGTCTGCTTCTACAATAAGCTCCCAGAAGACATGTTGAAGATGTCTCTGAATAAGTTCAAAGTTAATATAAAACGTAAACTCATTAAAAAAATCTTATCACCATGTAAAGGATTACTTAAATATCAGGGAAGCTTGGCAATGATTTGATCTAATGGCTCTGATAGTTCCTTAGTTAAGATGATTTGTGAAATGGTGATAATGAAAAAAAAAATTCGGGCTCTTCACAGATCGGGGCGCGTTTGGAATCCTCGTAGAGATAGATTTAAATAGCGTTACTGATAATCACCATTATATTTTATAAATATCTGGACGTCAATAAGTGTAGTGTACCTACCTAAATTGAATAAACATTATTTGACTTTGACTTTGAATCTGACATGTACTTCTTTAGAACTATCCTCTGACACATATTGGCTAGTACCATTGTACTCGTATACAATTAACAATAATAGTAAATACATTCTATATGGACGTTTGTACCACAATCTTGTCAAATACTTTATTAAATTAAAACATTGTACTAAGCATAATTAAATTTGTGGGCATAATTAATCATAACATATTTCCCTTATTATATTTCAGACAAATCTAAACATTGTTCATTGGTACAAAAATATATTGTGTTAATTTTACCTTAGGTTTGTAATGACCATTTAACAGGACATGAGCATTAACTCCAGTCACAGAGATACTGTTAACAGCAGTGTATGTCCGTCCAAAGGTCTGATGGTCGGTAACTATGCGCATACGTCCATCACGCAAAGCATCTAAATCTTCTCTTGGCGAATCACAATGCAAATTTCCGGCTAGTTGTCCATAGTGATACCCTAAGAGGACCTATTGTAAAAAATTACGATTTTGTATCACTTAAGAGAAATCGAAAGAAAGAAGTCACTCGGACGCAGCGCCGATCGGTAAATGGACCAGATGAAAAAAGTAGACACGGCAGAGAAATAACTGGAGCAACGTTAGTCGCTATTAAGAGGTTACAATCGTAAAGGAGACACGACTCTTTGTAATGAGAGAGACCCTTAAGGATGAGGATCTCTCATTGCATCGTATTCCTAATTGTCCAGGAGCGAGACTCCTTTAATATGTATGACATATGTAATAGTGGAGCTTTAATAGGACAATAACGCGCACAGATCCTTCCAGATTCGACTCAACGAGTGTCGGCCTGTGATTTTGACTTTTAAGTTTTACTGGTTTTACGTTTCATCGCGCGTATGAATTCAACGACACAAAAGCAAAGTAAAGGATTATTGGGGAGCAAGAAAAGATTACAATTATTTTGCTATAATCCGCCAACAGAAAAAAATCTGTATGGTCAAGCATGCAGTTACAAGCGAAGCACCGTTTACCTTCCCAACCAAGCAAGAACTTGCTTGCTTGCTTGGGAACTTGGCTTTCTTGCTTGGTTGGGAAGGTAAACGGTGCTTCGCTTGTAACTGCATGCTTGACCATACAGATTTTTTTCTGTTGGCGGATTATAGCAAAATAATTGTAATCTTTTCTTGCTAAATCATGAACTTCCGCAAAGTAACGCCTGATTCTATCCGATTCTTGGGAATTCTAATAAAAGTCATGCATGCAGGTTTTAATTTGGATCAATGTTGTTGAACCAGCAAAAATGGGTCCCACCATCCACACTTTTAAACTATTGTATATTATATTATAATTATTAGTAAGTAAGTCATTATTATCTGCGTAGGGTAAAATGTTACTATATATTTGAAAACTCTTTGCATTTTCTTTGTTTGCCATCTAAGAAGGTTTTAGTAAACGCTTGACCATAAAATCAGATATTTTTTATTCCCGGAGAAGCTATTGCTCGCAAATCGGATTGTCCCGTAAGAATCTTTATTTTTCAAGATGAAAGTTCTCCTGCGCACTTAGACATATTTTTTTGTTTAACGTTTAAACTATCGTGAGTAATATTAATTTTAACTAGGTATACATAAATCACTCACTCACTCACTCACGTGTCGGGAAAGTGCCAGACTAGGTTCGAACCCGTTCGGGCCCTTATTCATGAAGCTGTTCGCGCGACGCGGCCTCTGACTGACTGCAGGCAGTTTACGGTAAAGCTATCTGCGAAGGGTGTTGAGGGGTGTGACTTTAGATTTACCTTAATAATCGCTGCTATTCCGGATGAACCTTCTGCATATCCAATGTTTGACATGACACTGCCCACTAAAATTGGATCTCTTCTGTTTTTACAGTAAACATTTTCAATTGCTTTTAATTCTGCCTTATCAGATTCCAGTTCAGCTGCAAGTAATAAATTAACAGGTTAAATCTGTTGTCATTTTCCAAAGTCTCTACATTCAGTGTTCGGGCCGTATAAATTGTACCTATCGATAAACATCAAACTAATAATCTAGAAGAAGTCTATTATAATATATTGGAAGTCTAGTATTTTTTTCCGTAGACCGTACAGTATTTCATTTGCTAATTAAAGCTTTGTTGTAGTTTTCTTCCTAATTTTGACGTTTGAAAATAACAGGTATGTTTTATTTTTTTTTAATCTACATGATTACATTTACTGGGTGCCTCCATACCTGAACCAAAAGCTTCTACGTATTCAACAGCTTGTGGCGGTACTTTTGCTTCTTTATAGAAGTTTCTCATGAAGTTGGCCATAATTTCAGGTTCCCGATAAAAACCATACCTTGGACCTGTTTTATCCCGAGAAAGTGCAGTAAATTCACTTTTCACGTGTACAACATCGGCGTAAACTCTAAAATGAGATTAACGTTATTTACATCCACACAATATTCATAAATTAATAAAAAAATACCAGTTAGAGCTTTTTGAAACCATAAAAAGTTTTATAGGAAATGGTTGGTAATTCTGGAAACTGCTGCTTTCGACTCCTGCCATTTGGTCTGTCGGGTCTTCCAACCCTTACTATACAATATCTACAAAACCCATAGGAATTTAGCATTTTTGCGTGACATACCTTAAAGCATCTTTAGCTTTCTGAAGGAATAAAACACAGATTGCCTCAGATTTGGCACACCCAGCAGCTTCAGTATCAAACGATTTTGTTTTACCATCACAATTTAGCTTCGTTACTCTAAAAGAAAGGAATTTTTTATTGTGTTTAAGAATCGTCCATATATTATATCATTTATATATTTTAACATTACATGATTATAATATAATTATCGATAACCTTGTTCATGGTTAAGTTTGGGTGTATTTTATAAAAGAAATTATCTTTCAATATTTGTCAAGTAAGGTATCTGGCGACCTTGCTTGGCATGTCTCTTTCGAGTTATTTGAGGGATAATACCTACTCAGATGAGTAGGTATTATCCCTCAAACAAAAAACTACATTTAGATGTTATATTGTATTTGAGTAGATACTCATGTTATATTGTATTTGAGTAGATACTCAAATACAATATAACATCTAAATCGTTAGTCTCATGACTGAAAAATCAATTACAGTAACTAAATTAAGGAACTGAGGTGTTCTTTGGGAAATTAGGTTTTTTTTACAATATTATTTAATTAGGATTGGGATTATCCGAATCAAAAATTCGGGCAAAGAGGCTACGTGTTAATTACATCTAAACTAAAATTACAAAGAGGAAAGATTTGTTTGTTTGTTTGTAATGGATAAACTCAAAAACTACTCAACCGATTTTAAAAATATTTTCACTTATAGAAAGCTACATTGTCAGTGAGTAACATAGGCTGCATTTTATTTTTATAAAATTTTTAGATCCTTACGATAGACGATAAGATAATATGAACTGAGTCGTCTCGGAACGGAACGGAAAAAATCGTCTCTTCTGGAGAGCTTACGTGGCGTGCGCTGCGTAAATAGTTAAAGTGACAGGAAAACAATGTACAGTGGAATTGTTCTTCTCTAAAAGTTCTAAAAAAAAGTCCGCTATAGCATATATCTATCTTTTAAGATTGACTCACAATAACCATTTTTAGGATTTTCAAATTTCGTCTACACCAATGTTTTACTTGCGAAGGTGTTTTTACCGACATAGTATAAATCAAAATAAATATATTAGTCATCTCAAATATTTAATTAAGATAAAAATTGTTCTGTACTCTATTTAATTTAGATGAATATGTTATGAGATATCATAGAAGTTATGTAATAAATTAAAAAACACGACTGCCTTGCCAAAAAACGAACTAAAAAGTTAAAAATCTAAATTAATCTAGTTAAATTAGAATCTTATTCACATTTTTATTAAATGATATTTTTTTGTCAATCACTGGATATTGAATTATAGTGTTATATATTTTTGGAATCTACTCATCATTTTCTGGTGATGGTGATTATATAATTAATTTTATTTGCGATTTTTTTTTCTAAAATTAAATTTTTAATGCGGGCCCATGGTCACCCCATCAATTTTTTTTTATTTTACTAGCCTATGTCACCCGGAATAAGCTAGGGATTCTAACGATATCTCATTTATCAAAATCCGTTCAGGCGCATAGAAGTTATCGTGGAATATACAAACTCACATGCATACATACATACATACATACATGAACCCTGAAAACAATATACTCCTTTTTTCAGGCAGTCGTATAAAAAGGCACGACTTCGGCCGCGCTCAGATTAAAAATACTTTTAAGATGAGGGCTGTAGCAGGTGTGATGAGGACGGGGCATACTTTTACAATGTAATAATAACCAGTAAAACCTGCCCATTGCTCACTGCCTATGTTGGGTATAGACTATTAGGATTATTAGTGCATTACGAAGCCGGGGCGGATCGCTAGTCATTTATAAAATTACAAATATACCTTCCATAATGTACGGTGGACTGAGGATGCAAGCAAAGTGCTGATCCTCCGACGATGGCAGATTCGCACTCGCCGCGTTTGATGGCGCGGTAACCCTCCTCCAAAGCTCTGATAGAACTACAGCAGAACTCATCGACGGTCAAAGAAGGACCCTTCACGTTTAACCAGTAAGAGATGCGGTTGGCAAACATTGCTCTACAACACCTGTAATTTTAAGGATAATAAAACAATTATTTAAGGGTTGCAACATACCTATTGTTAAATACATTACAATAGGTTATTGTTAAAATCTGCGATGTTAGTGTAGTTAAATAATGAATGAATGAAAAATTCTTTATTGTACACCAAGAAACACATACATAAAAACAACTAACAATAAAACTATGCTATGGTACAAGTGGCGGCCTTATCGCTTTAAAGCGATCTCTACCAGGCAACCATGCAAAAAAAAAAACGGATTAAACCCAGTGAGAAAGCTTCAACGGTGTACGTTATTTAAAAGGAAAACCTGATAATTAGTTCTAAACTAATAATCTTATCCTAGTCAATATAAAATATCATAAACTAAGAATACAAATTTACCTACACACATACTTATATACACATAAAATAATTATATAAATACCTGTTTATATAGATAGTAATACATATACTTATATATATATATATATATATATACTATACTTCTATACAATATATATATATTATATGAAAAGATTAAAAATAAAAGCCAACAAGACACAAGAGGAATGAAGAATAATTTATTAGAATATGATGATTTTAAGGAATTCAAGGAGGAAGAAAGTGCGCAATAAATAATTACTTATTAATTATTTAATCAGTGGCCAAGAGTCTAACGACATTATACTAGTCGCTTCCTGGCCTAGATAGCTGCGGTACTAGTTCCAGGTCAGGAAACATAAAGTATCGGATTTCTCTGTCAAGGAATTTGCAGTGGTGGTTCAGAATCATCAGTCGGTACATACCTCTAGCAGCACCGTTGGTTCTTCGTCAAATCTCGGTCCACGCAATTTGTGAGAGTGTGTTTCGTCGCGTGCCCGTATTATAATGTCTGTATTATGACAATAGTGTAATTATAACCCATACGAACCCTGCTAAACCGACTCCTGACTTTGTCAGATTAATATCAAAAATAGCTTTTTCAGTTTCGGAATTGCCGTTGCCGACGTAGACACCAACTTTCTTCCCAGAAAGCTCTTGCGGGCAGACACCTGTAGGTGTAGAAAGAACATGTATCCAATAAAAAGCTCGCACACAAGACCCTTATTAATTTACCAGTATCAAAGACGCTCGCACAAATGCAATGCTGAGTATTATGCCTCGTGGAATGTAGTACGATTTCTGTCGAATTTGGCAGATTGTCATCTGGTTACTGATCGAGGTTAATTTGAAGTGACGAACAATATACGGCAAATATTTATTAATAACTAGCTAATGCCCGTGACTTCGTCTGCGTCGATTGAGGCTTTTTGGTTCCCGCGGGAACTCCTTAATTTTCCGGGATAAAAAGTAGCCTATGTGCTTTTCCAGATTATAATCTATTTCTGTGCTAAATTTCAGCCAGATCCGTTCAGCCGTAGGGGCGTGATTAAGTAACAAACATCCATACATCCATACGTCCGTACATCCATACATCCATACATCCATCCAAACTTTCGCATTTATAATATTAGTAAGAAGTAAGATAAATAAACAACTTTCTTTATATTTAGCCAATAGAGGCCCATGCTTATTAGTAAAAATACAATTTTATTAAAATCTATGTTAGTAGTTATTTAATTCCTAGTAAATTACTTAATTAAATAGTAAATTTAAATTGACTTTTTAATTTTAATATTTAATAAAAACTAGTGGTTCGCCCCGAACTGAGACCTAGCGGTATCCATTCACTGCACCGTACGCATTAAAAAGCGCCGAATCTGATGACATCAATCGTCATCCGCTTGCGTGGATGAGATACGTATACCTACAGTGTTTTACTAAAATGCAGCTCGTTCGGTGAGCGGGTGTTACATAGCATACGACTCAGGTAGCATACGATTCCATAATAAAAAAATTATACAGTGTGATGACTAAGACTATGTGCTTGCGGCTCCTGCGGCGAGCATGTCTAGATACGCGCTTGATAGATTATTGGAAAATAAAAGAACTCTATTTTGTAATTCATGAGGAATAATTAAATATTTCAGTGGGTAAACACTGAATTTTGTATAAGGTAAACATTATTTGTTATTAAAGTGTGGCAACACTTGTATTCTCACTTGATATTGTTGGTTTCTGTTACTAATTGCAAAAATTAAATCATAATATGCCTGAGGGTATATTCAAATATAAAAGTAGGTAACAGACCAGTGTCTCTCTCTTCCTTTTTCGTGTTCCGAGTGTGCTAGGAGACGGACGTATACTCTTCCTAGTATATTTAATTTGGCAAATATACATTTTATTATTTCCTTTTAACTTAATTAAGCCAACAAGTTGTTTTTATTTTATCCATCCACACCTAAATACGAATAGGTTATGGGCACAGTGTACGCAGTTTATTGCTAAATTAAGTGTAAAATAGTGTCGTTACGTAATTCAGTGCGATGGATCATTTGAAGACTAAGCGCAATATTAAACCGTTTGATGGCGAAAAATACAGTGTGTGGAAGTTCAGAATACGAGCGTTGTTGAGTGAATTGGACGTTATAAAAGTTATCGACGACGACACCATAATTCGAGACAGTGATTGGGAAAAAAATAATCGGGTAGCAAAAAATATCATCGTCGAATATTTATCAGATTCCTACCTCGGTTTTGCGAAAGAAGATAGCTCGGCTCGAGATATTTTGAAAAGCTTGGATGCACTGTACGAACGGAAAAGTATTGCGACTCAATTAGCGTTACGCAAAAGGTTATTATCACTTAAATTACAAAGTGACGCCATCCTAATAAAACATTTTGCCGTTTTTGACGAATTGATCGCAGATTTACAAGCGGCTGGGGCAAAATTAGAAGAAACTGATAAAGTTGCTCATTTATTGTTAACCCTACCCTCAACTTACGACGGAGTCATAACTGCAATCGAAACTTTGGTTGACGACAATTTAACATTGGCTTTTGTTAAAACCAGATTATTGGACCATGAAGTAAAATTAAAAACGAATTGAGTGACACAAGCGCAAAAGTTTTACATGTTGAAAAGATGAATAGACCGGGCAACCGAAGACGAAAATTTGAAAATTCACAACATAAAAATAAATTTTACCAAAAGGAAAATAAAACTAAGAAGGCATTTGTTAAATGTAATCATTGTGGACGCAGAAATCACGTTAAAAATGATTGTTACTTCTACAAAAGGATCTTCTTCTTCTTGTTGATGTGGCTTTGCAGGGCTCTATAGCGAGGCCCAGTATCACTTTGACCGTTGCCGATCTATTGTGATCGCCACTATCTAAAGCTCCTGACCAATGCTGCTTGCTGCTAGAAACAGCAGCAGCTTTTTGGCCGGGATGTTCTTAGCCTCCTCAGGGTCTACAGAGTGTTTCCCTAAGAGGAGGTTACGTTTGTGCATTAGAGCCGGGCAGTAGCAGATAAGGTGCAAAGGCGTTTCCTCAGCCCCAGAGCAGAGCCTGCACGCATCTGTTTCTCGGAGCTTTAGGTTGTACATGTGTCTGTTCAACCCACAATGCCCCGTCAGTGCCCGCGCTAGTATGCACAAATTTTTCCTACTAAGCGCTAGTGCCGCTGCGGCGGCCTTCTTATTGAAGGATTTCACTAGCGCTTTGGAGTGTTTCATTCCTGGAAGATCTCGCCAGCGAATCAGTGTTTCATAATAACAATAGGTCAACAGGGTAAGGTTGGCTAGGCTCCTAGGTATGCCGCACACAGGTTCTGGACCAGTTTGCCGCTCCCTAGCTCCTAGCTTTGCGAGTTCGTCGGCACTTTCGTTGCCGTCAATACCCGCATGCCCCGGGACCCAGCGAAGGATCACCTTATTTGTGTTGGCTAAGGTGTTCAGTAGTTGCCAGCAGTTTTCAACCAGCCTCGAGTTGAAAATCACTGAGGATAGGGCTGAAAGAGCTGCTTGGCTATCCGAGTGGATATAAATAGTTTTGTTGATAGTGTTGCTTTCCAGAAGGGTTTCCACGCATTCAATAATGGCATACACCTCTGCTTGGAATATTGAGGCATATTTCCCAAGGTTCCGGTGCAGTCGCACCTTGGGTCGCTCTCCATAGATTCCACAGCCCACTTCACTGCCTGACTTGGATCCATCGGTATACCATTTTTGGCTGCCCTGTTTCCAAGTCATTTGGTTTTTCAACCATTTATCCCTTTCAGGAATTTCCACAGAGTAGTTTCTCAGATCCGTTTTCTACAAAAGGATGCAGCAGCAAAATTCAACGGAAAGAACAAGAACTGTCCAGACAGTTGAAATCAATCAACCCTCAACATCAAGCGATTATTCTGGTTTCGCATTTATGATGGGTCAAATCCATGACAACCATGACCATGGAAATAAAATTACATTTTTACTGGATTCAGGAGCTTCGGATCACATCATAAACAGAGATGATCTTTTTATTAATTATGTTGATTTGCAGCCACCTTTAAAAATTTCTATTGCTAAAAATGGTGCATTTATTTCAGCAACCAAAAAGGGAACACTACAGGTTACCAGTAACAAAAGGATCCCAGGAGTACTTGAAGAAGTGCTTTTCTGCCCTGAGGTTCCATACAATCTACTGTCGGTATCAAGGATGCAGCGTGCTGGATTGATGGTCATTTTCGATCAAAAGGGAGCGGATATACGTAAGGGTAATACAACCATTATGCAAGGTATGCTAAAAAACAATTTTATTGTTATAGAGTTATTATCATGTGTGAGCGGAAATCGATCTGTTTCCCAAGTTTACAATAGTGATAAAAATAGTTACAAATTATGGCATGAAAGGTTTGGTCATATTAGTAAAGATAAATTTTTAAAAATTAAAAATCATAAAATGGTTGATGATTCGAGTCAAATTAATAATATTGTGCCTAATGATGAGTTATGTGAAGCTTGCATAAATGGAAAACAGAGTCGATTGCCGTTCAACCAGGCCAAAGATAAAACACACATTACGCGGCCATTATTTATTGTACATACAGATGTGTGCGGTCCTATCACTCCTACAACTATTGACAACAAAAATTACTTCGTACTTTTTGTTGATCAATACACTCATTACTGTGTTACATATTTATTAACATATAAATCAGACGTATTTACTGCTTTTAAAGATTTCGTTGCAAAGAGCGAGGCTAAATTTAATTTAAAATTAGTCAATCTATATTGTGATAACGGTGGAGAGTACTTATCTACCGAAATGAAAACTTATTGTGTTGAAAAAGGTATAACTTATCATTTGACAGTTCCTAGAACTCCGCAATTGAATGGTGTTTCTGAACGGATGGTCAGAACAATTACCGAAAAAGCTCGTTCTATGATAAACGGAGCACAATTAAATAAGGTTTTTGGGGTGATGCGGTTTTGACTGCTGTTTATTTGATAAATATAACCCCGACAAAAGCTTTAAACTGTTCAAAAACTCCATTCGAAATGTGGCATGATAGGAAACCTAAAATTAAATATTTAAAAGTTTTTGGCTCAACAGTTTATGTTCATCATAAAACCGGTAAAACGAAATTTGATGATAAATCATGGAAAGGTATTTTGTTGGGTTATGAACCAAACGGTTACAAAGTTTGGAACCCAGAATGCGAAAAACATGTGGTAGTTAGAGACGTCATAGTTGACGAGACTAATTTTCTGGAGTCTAGGCCTGTGCTTAGATCTGAAGGGAATGTCGAAAATTCTCAAAATAAAATTGATAACAATAATATTTCAAAATCAATTCAGTCTCGAAACTCTGACAGTCCTAAATCAGATAAATCAAAATCTGATGAACACATGTGTCCTAATAAAATTCGCAAATTAATCCATGAAAATACAAATAAATCTGAGCAGGCAGTAGGTAGTTCTGAAAACTCTTCTTCACTAAGAGATATTGAAAACACAGCTAATAATAATAAACTTAGGAGAAGTGATAGGTTAAAACATATTCCCCCTATTTCGTACTCTGAGGAGAATGAGGATTGTTTAATGTGTGCACATGCAATTTTAAACAATCTACCATCTTCATATGAAGAGATAAAAACTCGAGATGATAGATCTCAGTGGGAAAGCGCAATTAAAAATGAACTAAATTCTCTTTTGAAAAATAAGACATGGAATTTAGTACCTAGGCCAAAGGGTAAAAATATTGTTGATTGTAAATGGATTTTCACTATTAAATATGATGAATTTGGAAAGCCTTTAAAATATAAAGCCCGACTTGTTGCAAGAGGTTTTAGTCAAGAATATTTAATTGACTATAATGAAACCTTTGCACCTGTTGCAAGAATAGCTAGTTTTAGATTTATAATTAGTTTTGCAAATCAATTTAATTTATTAGTTCATCATATGGACGTTAAAACTGCTTTTTTGAATGGGGAACTAAAGGAGGAAATTTTTATGACAGTTCCTGAGGGCGTATTAAATGAAAATGATTACGTTTGTAGATTAAACAAATCAATATATGGGCTTAAACAGGCTGCACGATGTTGGTTTGAAGTATTGGAAGCAGCATTAAAAAAGGAAGGTTTTCAAAATTCATCAGTTGATAGATGTATTTATATGTTAAACAATGGGGATATACGTAAAAATATATATGTAGTATTGTATGTAGATGATTTGGTGATTGCGTGCGCTGAAATCGAAACAATGAATAATTTTAAAAATTATTTAATGAGTAAATTTGAAATGACTGATTTAAAAGAAATAAAACTATTTCTTGGTATTAAAATTACTAGGTTTGATGACAAAATTACATTAGATCAAAGTTCATACATAAAAACTATTCTGAGTAAATTTAATATGCAGGAATGTAAACCTGTACATACACCACTAGAAAATAAACTGAATTATGAAGCATTAAACTCTGACGAGAAATATAATGCGCCATGCCGAAATGTTATAGGATGCCTAATGTATGTCATGCTCTGTACTCGTCCAGACTTAAGTACTAGTGTCAATATACTGAGTAGGTATACAAATAAAAATAATAAGGAACTCTGGCAGTGCCTTAAGCGAGTACTAAGATATTTAAAGGGTACAACTGATCTAAAGTTGACATACAAAAGGTGTGACTATAATAACATTATATGTGGCTATGTAGATTCAGATTGGGGTGGTAATGATATTAAAGATAGGAAGAGTACAACCGGGTATTTATTTAAGCTCTTCGAGCAATGTACTATAACCTGGAGTACAAAGAAACAAATGTCGGTAGCGGCATCATCTACTGAAGCCGAATACATGGCATTATTTGAAGCTGTTAAGGAAGCTTTATGGCTCAGATCATTAGCAGCTAGTATAAACATGAATATTGTAAACCCAATTATAATTTATGAGGATAATAATGGCTGTATAAGTATCGCAAATAATCCAACAAATCATAAGCGTACTAAACATATCGATATTAAATATCATTTTTCCAGGGAGCAAATTGAACAAAATGTAATCAAATTAAATTACATTCCCACAGGTCAGCAACTGGCGGATGCTCTGACGAAGCCATTACCAAAGCCTTCTTTTCAGGCAATAAGAACAAAAATGGGATTAGAATGAAATTAATTCATGTTATATAATCTTCTGATTTATGTAATTTTTCTGATTCATGTGATAATTTATTGTACATTTATTTAATTAAATTAAATGGTCTGATTAGGGTTTTCTGGGTTTTCCCTAATCCTGTGCAACAAATGTTGGACCATTATTATGTAACTCCCAGAGAATACAAGGAAGAAAATATGTTCCGTATAGTTAATTTGTTTAGTTGATTTGTATACATATTAGAGATTAATTTTTGAGGGTGCGTGTTGGTTTCTGTTACTAATTGCAAAAATTAAATCATAATATGCCTGAGGGTATATTCAAATATAAAAGTAGGTAACAGACCAGTGTCTCTCTTTTTTTTTTTCGTGTTCCGAGTGTGCTAGGAGACGGACGTATACTCTTCCTAGTATATTTAATTTGGCAAATATACATTTTATTATTTCCTTTTAACTTAATAAAGCCAACAAGTTGTTTTTATTTTATCCATCCACACCTAAATACTAATAGATATGTTGGTAATATCCATAGGATAATTATATTTGTGAAACTAAATATTTATGTTTATTCAGAAAAAGAGTGTAGACATTATTAAAATAAATAATTAATAATTTAGCAACACAAAGTGTTGATAGATAAGCTTCAAATAAATAATGTAATTTAGAAATAGGTCAATTGACTATCATAGCGTTTTAAGAGATAATTGTAAAATAGTTACTTAATTAAATTATAATTCTGTTTTAAATGTAGATAAATATTTGATAATTATTATTGTGATAAATGTTTAGTCATAACTGTATTTTGAGTAATGATTTACTGTAATTAAGAATTTATGTATATCAATTGATACTTCCTTTTGATTCTTAGATTGGACTTTGGTGTATTTTTCTACTTCTAGCTCAAACTAAATGGTGTATTAACTTGAAAATGCTTTTAATAATTAAGAGTTAAGTATATTAATTAGTGATTGGAAATATATATTCGTTGTTAATTCCGTTATACAGTTTGTTATAAACAAAATGCTGTTACGTTGTCAAACTTGGAATAGGAAAGAGGTGTGGGTATATGGGGGGGAATCTTAACCTATAAAACCCACTGTTCTTATGAGATAGGGGAGTTTTTGTCTACGAGCCACCTAGAGTAAAGATAAGTATTCTTGCTGTAACTCTTTATATTTAATTGTTGTATTTATTGGTATATGTGTACTAATTCCTGTGTGAAAATATAATCTAAATTGTGTAAATATTTTGTATTCATTTTGAACTGATGCTTTGAATCTTTCAATAATATAAAAAGTGTTAAATTTTGTATTTCGTTTAATTTCTTTTCCGTTACTACTTTTGCTTTGAAATAGGTTAATTATTTACTCTTGAATATAATACCATAATGCTAAATTTCTAGTATAAAGTTTTATTCTTTTGCCTAAAAAGTTGTGCTTTTAAATAGGAAGGGACTCTATAAAATCAGTTTCCTACCTACATTTTTGTTTAAAAACTTATAAAGGTATACACAACTAAGTACATAGTATTATAATTTCTGCATAGTAATAGTTAGCTACTTGTTAAATTCAAGCTCTACCCTCAATATAATTTAATACGCTCATCTATACGTTCATAGACATCAGTACTATCAGTACAATATTTTTTATTCCACTTAGGGTGGTGCTAACGTCTATTATTTGTAAGCACAAACGAATAAACTTTTACAGAGCGCCATCTATTGACACAATTGTGAAGTTCTGTTACAAATACTGGAGCTCATTAAAAATTAAATAATTTCGTTTCCTTATAATATTTATCTAATTATAGTATTTGTTGTTCAAGTATAGGATATAATTCAAATAAGTGATCAAGTTTCAAGCTCAACCTTTCAGAAAATTAAGAGTTCTGAGGTCAACTTTGGACGTTAGAAAATCTCCACTTTGAAAGCCCCGCATTTCGCCAATTTTTGGGGAAAACTTAAAATAAAATGTTTTTGAACTCTATTCTTCATTATCTTTAAAATGATATACTGTAACCCTATGTAACGCTATAAAAATATTTTACTTCGCATTCGCTTCTATGAGAGCCCCCCTGAAATAAAGATTTATAAGCCACATTCGGTTGGAGGCCATCGGTTTACATATTATATTAAAATTTGAAGTAATTACGTTTAGTAAATCAGAAGTTTTAAGGCTCTGACAGACGGACGGACGGAGGGACAAGTGCAAATTCTCTCAAGTAGAGTCAAGAGACCTTGGCTTCACTCGGTCAATAAAAATAAAAACGAATTCCACAAATCACCGAACGAGCACTTTAATAAAGTGTTGCAGTATCGGTGATTCTGTTTTATCCGCTATCATCTTCAGGATACCGTTTGAGTTTGAACGCAGCCTTGCCAAAGAGAGATGCAGTCTTTCTCTGATGACGGCATAATATTTATTTTTATCGTGACTATGCACTACTGGCACAAATTAAATAAAAGATTATGTCATATATAGACCTAGCCTTATCCCATGTTAGTTGGGGCCGGCTCTCCTAACCATTTTTCTCCAAGCTGTTCGGTCTTGGGTCCTCATTGAGTCAATTTGGGCTGTTTTAAGGTCGTTTATTATAACTGCCATCCAACTTTGTCTGGGTCCACCCCGTCGTCTGGTTCCAACGCTAACATTTATTACAGTTCTGGTCATGTGATTCTGGTCTTCTCATAACATGACCATACCCACCGCAGACGCCTCTCTAAGAGTCTATCCCCGTTCTGCGCTTCTTTAAAGGTGCTCAGAATTCAGTAATCCCCCCGCCCATCTCAGCTTTTCAATTCCGCTATGTGAAGCCTAGAAACCTGGGTTTTTTTAGAGGCCAGCATTCGGAGCCGTAGATTTAAGCCGGACGTATATCGGTCTTATAAACTTTACCTTTGATAGGGCATCCGTTGGTCGCACATTAATCCAGAAAGTTCCCTCCATTACATCCATCCTGTGTTTATTCAGTGAGTGATGCCAGCATCAATAGTACCATTGTGTTATACCATTGAGCCTAGGTATTTGTTATTTCGTTCTTTCGGAGAGGATTTAAATGGAAACACAGTGTACACTTCGCTAGCTGTATTCTCACTCATTGCGCGACGCGCAGACCGCAGTACGCTTCTTTTTCAAAGTACCTACTTAGTATATAATAGTATTTAAACATTTCAACTTTCTTTACTGGATTCCCTTGCAGATGTATGGTAGCACCTCTGTCGATGCCACCGAAGTTACAGCACATATACCTAGTCTTGCTTCGGCTCACTCTTAGACCGGAATTCTCAAGAGCTGCCCTACATGTTTCAAGAGCATTTTGAAGATTGTAACGTTGTGAAAGGCGTTACATGTTTTTTAAAGCAGTAACTAAGACATATTATAAGTCGCGTAGTCGTCGTCGCTACGATCGCCTGCATGCCGCGCAGGTGATGGCGATCGTAGGAGCTCACGAGGCAGAGGTCGGGTGGTCGGCGGTGCGATCCCGTGGAGGTGTTCGTACGGCCCGTAGTCTGCGCGCGCAAACATGCGCCGCGCGAGTGTACGGACGTACCCCTCCAAAGTGGGCGTCTCGAGGTCGCGATGGATCACGTCGTTCCTCACGTAGCTCCCACGATTTGGCGCAGGCACTTTTTATTTTTCTATTATGATGTCAAATTATAATAAACGTATAATTTTATCATTAATAAATTAGACTTATATTCCTTTAAATTTAAACTGTATGACGCTGCTACAAGGTTAATCCAACCGAATATTAAGTCTTTACCTATGAAATTGCCTTTCTTCAGTACTGGTCATTTAAAATAAAAAAAAGTTTGTAATGGCTCTGTATTCTAAATTAAAATTCATTTTGTTTTAAAACCATGACATTCTTTTTACAAACCCTGTCTTTTGTTTTTTGATTAGCATTGTATTTTCATTACATTTCATAATGGATACTTTAAAAAATCGTGTAAATAAGGAATATGAGTTCCGTCGTGGCACCAACGCGACACAAACGGCACGTAACATCAAAAACGTTTACGGAGAGAACTGTACAAACGAACGCACAACCAGTTATTGGTTTTCCCGGTTCCGTTCTGGAAATTTTGACTTGAAAAATGAAGCTCGTGGTCGTCCGGAGACTTTGGTCAACAATAATGAATTAAAGGCGATTGTGGAATCTGACGAAACTCAATCTACAGCTGAGCTAGCAGCAGCTTTAGATGTAAGCATCAAAACAATAATGATCCATTTGCGACAAATTGGCAAGGTAAAAAGGCTTGATAAATGGGTGCCCCACGACCTTAACGATCGCCAGCACAACGTACGCGTCGAGACCTGCCTTGCGCTGCTCAACAGGCAAAGAAATGAAGGAATTTTGAAATGAATTATTACGTGCGACGAAAAATGGATTCTGTGCGACAATCGAAAGCGCTCAGCAAGTTGGTTAGATCCTGGTTCAGCACCAAAGCAATGCCCTAAACCAAAAATGACCCCTAAAAAGGTGATGGTCACTGTTTGGTGGTCTAGTGCGGGTGTGATTCACCACAGCTTTTTACAAAACGGCATGAGCATTACTGCAGATGTGTACTGTGAAGAACTGGAGAGAATGATGGAGAAGCTTGCACATCTGCAACCAGCTTTGGTCAATCGGTCGTCCCCACTGCTCCTTCGCGACAACGCGCGGCCCCATACTGCGCAACAGACAGTCTCCAAGCTGCAAAAGCTGGGATTGGACGCTCTCCCTCATCCGCCATACTCACCAGACCTTGCACCTACCGACTATTACTTTTTCCAACATTTAGACAACTTTTTGGTGGGTAAAAAATTCAATTCGCGAGAGGCAGTACAAAATGCCTTTGAAGAGTTTGTTGCCTCCCGTCCAGCTGATTTTTACAAGAAGGGCATCAATAAACTGCCAATGCGTTGGCAAAGATGCATCGATTGCATGGGTGATTACTTCGAATAACAGAAATAAAAAAGTTTGAAAAAATAAGTACTTTCACTTATTCCATACAAAACGGCAATTTCATAGGTAAAGACCTATTATATTTGTAGTTATGGGGTACATGTAACGTAATGCAAATGTAACGTTATTTGTATATAGTAACGTTAAATTGTAAATTAACGTTTCAGAAATGAATTTTGCTACCTTTAAGAGTGGATCAAGAATATGGGATTGACTATGAAGATACTGGGTCAAGGTAGTAAAAAATAATGTTTCAAAACTTCGCACGTGATGATTTGATAAAATACTTTAAGTATAATAATCATCATCAATTACTATAGTAGGCTTTGTCCTGCGTGACTGACCGACAACCTACGGCTGTCGACAAAAAAACAGCTCAATGGAGAAAATTGTAATTTTTGATAATATTCTTTGAGCTAAGAAAGAAATTTCCACGATGAATGTTCAATTCAATTCAAAAATGAATAAGTAAGAATTTTAAAACAATCCATTAAGAGGAGGTTAAAACTGTAATATGGGATAAAATCTTGCTGGCAAGTACGACATTTTTATAAAGGTATATAACAAATGTCCGCGACGTCGTCTGCGTAGTTTGAGGTTTCTTGGTTCCCGCGGGAACTATTTAATTTTCCGGGATAAAAAGTAGCCTATGTACTATTCCAGACTATAATCTATCTCTGTGCCAAATTTCAGCCAGATTCGTTCTGACGTTGATGCGTGATTGTGTAACAAATCCATCCAAACTATGCGATAGTACATCCATCAAAACTATCGCATTTATAAGAAGTAAGATACTTACTGTCGTGATCGTGTGTTCGATTGGCAACATTTATATATTATTTATAGAATGGCAATACTGATTTCATGTTGGTATTGCATTATTATTGTATTGAGAGTTGGTAGACATGCATAATTGGACCAATGGCGAACGAACGCGGTATTTTTTACAAGATGGCATCATTAGGGGTGGGGCAAAAATTAAGATGGACGAAGCAGGGAGCTGAGTGGGGAGAATAAAAGCTAGTTCGGACGTGATGTTAAAAAGTAAAGTGTGTGCGAGATGATAGCTGAAATGCCGTGAGTCCTTTTGATATATCGTTCCAATTTATTATTCATTTAATATGACGGTTTTACATAACAATAAAACCGATATTATGTGCCGAGAGGGAAAACATACAGCATTGTTATGAAGAAGCAGTCTGTACTTCACCGAAATCTGCGGTCTATCCTTTAGAATTAACGAATTATAGCGTTCACAAGTTGTAAAGCTGTAAGTTCTTATTTTATTCTTCCGAAAATTAGGCTTGCTGGTAGAAACTGTACTTTTAGGTACCTACTTAATAATAATTCGTATATGGAAACTAGCCAAGCCAAAGCCTTAGTCTTCAACATTTTATACTAAGTTATAAGAAGAAATGATATTTTAAGTTGTTATAAAATATTATATGTTGTTATAAATAAATTTTAGGACTGACCATTGAACTTGGCACCCATTTAGATCTCACTTCTTTTGTCGCTGAAGTCAACAACCAAGGCATATATATCACAATTTTGAATTTGGCTCTCATTTCACATTTATGTTTTTGATGGGATATATAAATTGCAGGACTGACCATTGAACTTGGCACCCATTTAGATCTCATTTCTTTTGTCGCTGAAGTCAACAGCCAAGACATATATATCACAATTTTGAACTTGGCTCTCATTTTACATTTATGTTTTTGATGGGATATCATTACTTTTTGTACAGAAATTATAGAACTCAATCTCAAACTCAAAACATATTTATTCAAAATATGTACCTACAAAGTAAACCTTCTGAACGTCATGCTTACAGAGCATAAGACGTGATGGTGATAATTAACTACGATATCTTAAAACTAAAGCTACGAGGGTTCCAAACGTGCCCTGGTCTGAGAAGATCCCGCAATAAACTCCGCTTTTTTTTTATTATCACCATCTCACAAATATTTGAAATTATATATATGTACTTATAATATAACATTACATAATCAGCCGCTCTAACAATTCATACCCATGCCTTGCTATCATTCAAATAATCCTTTACACTGTAATAGGACTTTTCTATTAGTTTAGTTTACGTTTTACATTAGTAGGTACTTATTATTCGGTGTAAGGTCAGTGTGTCACCCACCAGTAATTCTATTGTACGACTCATTGTACAAGATAATTAAAGACGAGAATTCTCAAGAAAAATATATAGTATACCTAGAGTTACACTGACATTGACAGATTACATCTATGGTCAGACTACCTCTACAGCACATTTCTACATCTCATCAATTTTGATTGCAAAAGTTCAAAATCAAAAGTTTTTTGTGAAACATTGAAAACAAGCACGGTAAACAGTCGATATCACTAAAACCACTATAAACAATGAATACAAATCACAATGACTGACAGCTTGAACTGACGACTTCAAATACGTTTCTTTTTCTTTTCTGTCAATGACGTTTCGTTGCACAAAATGTATGAATACGAAGGTAAGGTTTTATTGCAACTATATTATTATTCATTATTATTTACATTAAAATAATAATTATGTGTCATTTTCAATAGTTAAGGAGTTACTACCACCGCTTAAAGCAGTATTGTTTCAAAATAACGGTTGAATGTCACGTACTTTGACGTCCTTAAAATAATGATTATAACACTACAACATAAACGTCAACAATATTAAAATAATACGGCTTTAAGCAATGGTAGTATGCCCCGTGTCAGTTTTGATCTATACCTAGGTAGATCATAAAAATGACGATTTTTGTACGTTTATATCTAAATAACCATTTGAGGTGTGCTTATGAAATTTGGAGCACATATGTATCTCACGGGTCTCAATATATGCGCCAAATTTGACATGTTTATGTGAAATAGTTTTTGAGTTATGAGGGGGTCAAAAGTGGCTCCAAATGGTTCGTGTAATATTACACACGGTGCTGCTCGCCAGTTTTTTTGAACTTTGGCTGGACACGCTTCCGCGTGTCTTGATTATAAAATTTTAAAACGATTGCTGAACGATTGTCGATTTAAAACCTGTGGACTACAGAAAGTGAAGATAGTTGATCTATGTACAGAAATGGTGCAATTAAGAAGATTTTCGTTTAAGACAAATATATAAGTATCAAAATATTTGTCACCTCTGCAGGC
Source organism: Erebia palarica (assembly GCA_964035005.1). Lineage (NCBI taxonomy): Eukaryota > Metazoa > Arthropoda > Insecta > Lepidoptera > Nymphalidae > Erebia > Erebia palarica. Next base: position 29,305,981 of record OZ035987.1, on the reverse strand, counting down.
AGAGGAGGTTTGGGATTTATTTGGAAGGTTTCGCACCATTATAATCATCTAGTGATTGATGGTTAGGTAGGTAGATTGAACTTCCGCAGCCTGTAGACATAACTTGGATTGGTCATGGTTGACCAGAAGGATAGTGGTCTAGGTAGACTAGCACTCGACATTCCTTCGCATGCAGGGTTTCCGCAACCAAGCATGTTACAGTACAGGAGAAAAAAGGCGAGGCGCTGAAGCCAGACCAAAAGGAAGCCAATTTACAGTTATAGCTGATCCTCAGTAATGGCCAATGCTATTTTGCAGCCCGTATGTGAATATAAGCCAATGAGGTTTAAGGCTTATAAATGTCATGTTTATCATCCAATTTCTAGGTTATAGAAAGCTGGGAACTGAAGCATGAGGGATCAGATGGAACTATTTACGTTAGTTAACTTGTATTACTATCTCGAAGGTCGAAAATCGGACGCTTCGATCTATCGCTTTTCTTCCGCAGAAAAAACTTGGATAGGTAAAATTGGGAGTTTCCTTGTGCAATAAATTTTGGTCCAGCATTTATTAAATCATTTGAGTCATGACACCTGATGGTTTGGTTGCATATTGACACAGTATTCGTTTAGTGGGTATTACCAGAGGAAGTTTTTTTTTCTTTGTGGAAGGATATTCGAAATCCTGTTAATATTGACAATATAAAACAGTTTTAGGTCCTTGTACCGAAATTAACTGTTTAAATGTTAAAAAGTTTCTCATGTTTTCTTTTTTTTTTTTTGTAGGCGTTCCCTACCTTTAGGAGTTTGTAAGGAACTAGGAGCAGTGATTTATCCAAAAATGGAAGCCATCCATTAGTAGATTGAATAAACGCAGTGAATGTTGCTTTCTTCTTAATTTCTTAATTAGGAGGTATAATATACCTTAATATATAGATATAGAATATAAGAGCCACTTGTTTACTTTTATCAGCTGGTATTAAAGTCCTATACCTTATTTATATTCATTTGGGCTGCTTGCCGCAATTTGTTAATTTAAACAGGGTATCTGGATTTAACACAGGTGGCTTTTTTGGCTAAGGTATTTTTATACCGTTTAATACAATAATTTCGAAGTGTAACCTGTCACTCAAATTGCACATACCCTAACGGGGTGTCATGTTTATTGTACAATAAGGTTCAAGTTCAATGCAAATAAATTATTCTGAATCTCTGTACTTATAAATATTCAGCCACGTAGGCGACTTCAAATATTGTAATTAGATTAACTGACGTAAACGTTTTACAACAGCCGACGTAAGGTCTTTTTCTCGTCAAAATCTGTCTTACCAAAGCCTAGATCTAATAATTTGGAGTATGTTGGCAATGAGTTCGGTAACTAATTTTGATACGCATTCACAATGGGCACACATGATGTGTTATGTAATTAGTAAGAAAACTCACCTGATAGAATAACGCGTCGATCCGAGAATCGACTGTTACCTGTGAATCTTGACTTTCGTCCTCGTCTCGTTCCTGTTTACTACTCGAATCGTTACGGGGACCCGAGCTGCTGCTGCTGGGTCCCTCTCAAGCGTCAGTGAGTCCGAAGCACCAGATCGATTGGTTCCCGTCACCTCATCGACCTAGTTTGTGCACGCAGGGTCCATTGTGCAACACAACCACCCCGCGATCGAAAATATTGATTATAATCGATGTAATACTATACTTCTTAATAGTATCGATAATATATCTTTTTTGAAAAGAAGACGGTTTAACGATATAACTTTGGATTCGATGTGCACGCGGCGAAAGTACACAACACTATGACGTTCAAAGTGACAGCGGGTTCCCGCTGCCTTGCTGGATGAGACACTAGCGCCATCTATATTCGGTAAGGTGCACTACTTTGTTAAAAGATGGACCGCAGATTTCGGTGAAGTACAGACTGCTTCTTCATAACAATGCTGTATGTTTTCCGGAGGCACATCAATATTTATTATCCGATGGATTTTAAAAGTAATCCTTAAGACATGTGTTAGTTTAGTTTAACACACAGGATTTTTAAGAACCTAATTGGACAGCTAGGTATAGTGTAACGATCGCAATCACCTCTAATTGGCTAACACTCTTCCACTATTGGAGAAAATCCATTGACGCAGCAAGAATACCATTAATTCAGCCAATCACAAAAATTTATACTGTACCAATGATTGATGCAGAAATTACGCAATCGCACTGCCGGTATTTTTTCCATCAATAGATATGCCTAAATGGCATGTGCCCAATCGGCATTCTCTGAGTGTCCCAAATAGTGGCTATAGCCATAATATATTTTTTCAACACACTTGCTCATAAAGTGCCTCTAATTTTATCGCAATTAGGCACTTATTGACACCTATAATCAAACTGTGACTTTTTCATTGCTATTATTTACAAGTGAGTTATAGAGTTTTTTTTATGAAACTTTTTAAGAACAAAGCAACTTTACCAATAAATGGTTGAGTTGCTTTGTTCTTAAAAAAGTTTCGTGCAAAAAAGATCGTGTTCAATATTTCAAATAAATTAATGTACCTATTGCTTGCTTATTTCATGCCACTTCGTATTTAAATAGATAATTTCAACTTGTTCGTGTTTAATAAATAAAACTTTCACTCAAATATAACTTATGTTTTTTCTGTAATAAAGAAAACTCGAAATTCCCCATTTTGTACGTGGCTAAAACAAGGCTAAAACGCTATCCGTGAAAAGCCAAACAAAAAATAAACCTCATTAATTTAGTCTATGGCCGATCGCAATTTTAAGATGCGCGCGCATAGGAAAACAAATTAATGTTTCCCACCATTGCGAAAAAATTTAGTTTTCACTGTTGAAACAGTTATTTAATAATGACTACGAGTACTAATTATGAAGAAAATGATTTATGTTGTACACCGCCCGATATAAGATGTGAAGCCCATAGCGATAGGGAAAGTTTACTACCTGAAAACTCCCAAGGAAAGATATCTATTAGCATAACAAAATTTCATACAATGGCAAAACAACAAGAATACGCAGTCTTTTTGAGAAAATGTGTTCATGGCGTACTTTAAACAATTATCTTCTAAGTACAAATCTAGCTCAACTCAATGTTAAAAAGTACAGTCCGAACAAAGAATGGAGTGGACTTAAAAATATATACTCTAATTTGTCAGCTTATCTAAACAGACTATTCGAGGGATTTAGAAGCAAGAAATCAAAGGTTTTATCGTTTGACGATATTAAAAAATTTGTAAAAGATGCTCCAGATAACCAATATCTGGCTACTAAGGTTAATTAAAATAATTTTAAATATCTACGCGACTTCGGCATGTTGTGTTTTGAACTTAATTATTGTTTAATTTTTCCGAATCTTATTGTAGGATACAAGAATTAACAAATATAACTGTAAAAGACGTAGAGAACCATGGTCAGTCTATGAAATTGTTAAGAAGTATGAAAGTTTGCGTTCACCAAAAGCAAAAAATTACCGTTTCTTTCTAAATTACCAGAATGGTAAATGTAGCTGTCAGCCTATAGATATAAACAAAGGACATTGTTCCGTCCCCATACAAAGTTCGCCTAAGAACCAACAGTCGTAAAACTGATTACTGGGTTCAAATAAATACCTTTTTATACTTGAGAGCAGATTAAAACAACGGACACTTGCTAAGAAATGACTGATTATCAAAAATATTTTCAATTTTGAGGTTATTTCAACTTTCACAATCAATCTGCTTGAACAAATAAATACCATCTTTATCCAATAGTAATAGAGCTGTAATCGTGATTCGCCGTAGTTCATCAAAAACATTACAGATGGCGTTAGATATCTTTAATTTTTGTACTTTCAAAAGATGGCGTTGCGAGATTCAGAATACTAGCACACTTAGCACTTTAAGCTGCTTTTATCTTGTTTCTTACGATACAGATTGAGCGCTCAAGCGATGGTATTGCATATTATTTTAACCTGTAAGTTATTGATCTGTGGTTAATAGTCGAGAGACGGAAACGTATAGTAATCAATTTGCAGCAGGGGTCTTCTACGGTTGGCCCGTGAGGGCCAAGCGGGGGAACGGGCTTCGAGGCGGGGCGCGGGGTAACATTGTACCCCGGTGATTTTCTTGTAGCCGTGTTCTGTCGGCTACGGCCTGTCTTGAAGGCTACGGGCCCATAGGCCTGATGTCGTTTCCGTGGTCCGCACTGCAGGTGACGTCGTCACCACCGCGTACAGGACCTGTGTCATGTCCAGGTGTCTCGGCGCAGCGGGCTATGGGGCTACTCTCGCGCGCCGAGATGGTGTCAGAGCCGGTGAATGTCGCGTCGTCGTCGTCGCTACGATCGCCTGTGTGCCGCGCAGGTGATGGCGATCGTAGGAGCTCACGAGTTAGTGGACGCCCGGTCGATTTAATCAATTTAATACCCATTTATTTATTTTATTAAAGTGAGGGCGCTGCAGTCGACCTGTCAAGTCGACCGTAGTGTTTAGTAAACAATTAATTTCAATTAAAAATATTTAGACCTCAGAAATCCTGACAAAGTATAATTCAGGAGGAGTGCAAAGTGTCAATAAACAATAAGGAACAAGGATCAACGCTACTATTACCGAAAACTTAATATAACAATCAAGAATCTCTGTCGGTTGTTTCTTCAACGGAAATCTCAAACTGTATCGATATTAAGACAATATAAAAGTTTTGTGTAGTGCGTGGCTTGTGATTTATGTGGAGTATGAGAAACTCAAAGCTGTATTTCAGAGTAAGTCGCTCAAAAATTACAAGAAAACCAGACAATCTGAAAAGTATAACGGTTTTTTTGACAGACTTACTACACTGCTGACAGTCATCATATCAAATAAATTAAACAAGAAAGGCTTTTAAATTATTAGTAGCAGAACTCAATACGCAGATCATACTAATACATTACAGAAAAATCAAGTTAATCAGTAAGAAATTGAAGGAAATATACAACGCCATCTACCGCCTAGTAGCTGCCGAACTATCTCGAAACTAAACCGCTGCACTTAGCACCATTAGAACGAACAAGAACCGAGCACAAGTAACCAGCGCCATCTAGCGCTCAGCGGAGTCTGCACATAATATATTTTTCTGCCACCCGTCCACAGGTAGCGCTTACAGCAATTCGCCGACCTATTCTGCAGGTCATTCAAATTTACTTGTTTTTTTCCCCATTCCACGCACACAGCCAGCACTCGCAGCTAGTCAAAATCAAATCCAATACACCATGGAAGAGTTGAAATCTCTGATGCTTCAAATGCAAGCCGATCTAGAAGCACAAAAGGGAGGGTTAAAAATAATTGGCGAAGAGATAGCCTCCAGAGTCACCCAAAAAATTGACGACAAGTTCCAATACCTAGAGCAAGAAAATCGACAAATTAAAGAAGCAGTAAAGGAACAAAACGATCGCATCGACTTCATCGAGAGACACTTGAGGAAAAGAAATTTAGTTTTCTTCGGTATCAAGGAAGAAGAAAAAAGTTACGAAAACTTGGAAGACGTAGTCTTACGGACAATAAATCAAACCTTAAATGTACACTGCGAAAGGACAGAACTCAAAAGCCTACACAGAAAAGGAAAAAGATGTGATAGAGCACGACCAATAGTGGTTACTCTATCTACCCTGGCTAAAAAAATACTGATCTTAAAAAACAAAACCTTTTATTGAATTCGGGCTGCTATATAAAAGAAGACTATTCTCTCAAAGTCTTAGAAAATAGGAAAGAACTACAAGAACAACTAGAACAGGAAAAACAAAAAGGCAATTATTAAAAAAAAGGCGCTAATTAAGTATGACTGTCTAATAATTTTAAACTTGACCAAAAATGACACTCATAACTAGAAACCAGAGTCCAACAACAAATCACGGAAAAGGGCATTGCCCCCTTCACCCAAAACTCTTATCACAGACGGAGCGAACTCTATAAATACTAACCAATCTAATAAGAAAAATAGAGTCTCACTGAAAGAATATCTAGAACAAAAAGTAAGTACAAGCACTCCCCTGCCTCAACAAACTAGTACCACGGGTACCACTCGTGAATAGTTGCTATAGAATGAAAAGGATGAAACCCCTCACACGCTCCCACCACGGCCGGTCCCCGTGGGAGAGTCAGACAAAAACCCTCCAGAGCTAGAACCAACAAATAATACAATTAATAAATTTTTGACATTATATTTAGGCACCTACAACGTCAGATTACTAACGTCGGACGCAAAGCTTTTGGAACTTTTAAATGCACTTGAGCAAATAAAGTTCGACGTATTAGGACTATCCAAAACGAGGATAGTAGGATGTCAAATCGAAGAATATAGAGCTCACGTACTTTGCTACTCGGGCCTAAAGAAAGGGCTACATGGCGTCGGCTTCCTTATAAAGAAAAAATACAAACACCAAATAAAAAACTTCCAAGGCCTATCAGATAGAGTCGCCATACTACAATTACTCCTCAACAACCAATTACTCTATTTAATTCAAATTTAAGCACCAACAAATGACGCAGATGAGGAAGAAATCAATGCTATCTATAACACCCTAAAGGCAGCCCAGATTACAGCAGGTAGGAATTGTATAGTAATGGAAGATTTTAACTCCAAAATAGGCGTTCCAACACACAACGATTATCGCATAATGGGACAGTTTGGCACAGGTGCAAGGAATAACAGAGGAGAATTACTAGTCCAATACGCAAACGAAAAAACCTTTCCATAATGAATACGTATTACAAGATGAACGTACGTATTACGTATTACAAGATACGTATTACTCGAGGTGGACTTGGCGCTTACCTGATGGGAAGACCCTAAACGAGATCGACTTCATACTTTCTGACAATCGAAAAATATTCCACAACGTGGAAATTCTCCACAAAACACTGTTTTCATCAGACCACAGGCTAGTCCGAGCTACAATATCTCTACATGCAACGAAAAAAAGCCGTGTAAACTTCAGTAAGAAAACGTTACAACTAAACTGCGAAGCAGAAATAGAGTCGTGCAGAAAATACCTCATAGAGCACAAAAATGAAGTCTCTACAGGAGGGCGACACCGTACAGACATACTACAATAAATTGGAAAGATACATAACGGGGTACAAGCTTCAACCACTACCGATGGGAAGAAACCTAAAAAAAAGTATAATTACAGATCATACTAAAGAGCTCATTGCAAAACGATATGTGCTACAAAATACAGAACCAAAAATATCTGAAATAAAGAAAGAATTAAGTGCTTTATACAAAGCTGTACCCAGGGAAATCAAATCTGACTACAGAAAACATAGATACTCCATAATAGAGAAAAACCTTAGTGATAAAGGCAGCGTTAAATGCGCACACAAAGAATTAAGAACGCACAAGTCCTGGATACCCTGACCGAACAAACGAAAGAGTCGATAGATAGAATAAGCATTCTAGAAGTCGCCACGTCGTTCTACAGTGAGCTCTACAACGACACACAAAACAACAGGAATTGTACATATAATACCAACTTTCCCTCTGGAAACACTGAAATAGATGACTGGAGCGAGAAGGAAATAATGAAAGAAATTAATCGTCTAAAACTCGACAAAAGTCCCGGTCCAGATAACATCCCAAATATAGCTCTAAAAACAGCCATAGACCTGTTAATCCATCCGATCTGCAATCTTTTTAAACTCATAAAAACTAGTCAAATAGTGCCCGATCAATGGGCTGAGTGTCACATAACCCCGCTCTACAAAAAAGGCGATCCTAAAGGTATAAAACTGTACAGACCCATAAGCCTGTTGTCTCTACAAGTTATTCTCTTCCTGCCTACTCAACAGAATAGGCCCACAAATAGACAGTGAACTACCGATAGAGCAAGCAGGCTTTCGCTCCGGGTTCTCTACCATAGATCATATACACACTATTGAACAAATTGTTGAAAAATATCGTGAAAACAACAAACCTCTATATGTGGCGTTCATCGACTATAAAAAAGGTTTTGACACAATATTCTATAATTCAATATGGGAAGCTCTAGAACAGATCAGAATACACCATGTCTTTATCAACATTATCAAAGATATTTACAACAAAAGCGTGAGCAGAGTAAAGCTAGGTCCACTATTCAAAATCAAAAGAGGAGCCAAACAAGGTGACCCGCTCTCACCTAAGATTTTTATAGCCGTTCTTGAATCAGTCTTCAAAACACTAAAATGGGACAACCTTGGAATCCGCATCGGTGACAAATTCCTCCACCATCTAAGATTTGCCGACGACGTGGTGCTCCTAAGTGAAAAGTGTGAGGATCTGCAATATATGATACAAACTTTACAAGCCGCCAGCAGAAGAGTAGGCCTAGAGATAAATCAAGAAAAAACTAAGCTCATGACCAACTCAATTCCCATCACTATATTAATAGATAACATCGAAAAAGACTACGTGGAAGATTTTATCTACTTAGGAAAACAGATTTCTTTCAAAGCGCAAAACACTCTCGACGAAGTCGAAAGAAGAGTCTCAAAAACGTGGAACAGATATTGGTCTCTACGAGAAATATTCAAGAGTCGGTTACCACTGCGGCTTAAGAAACTGGCCATGGACTCCTGCCTACTCCCATGCTTAACTTACGGTGCACAAACCTGGACCCACAACAACAAAACCAAAAGCAAGACTTGACACACGCATTGAATCTAAAATGGCAATGGGCCGGCCATATAGCGAGGCTAAACGATGAAAGATGGACTAAAAAAGTAACAACATGGACTGGCCCTACAGGGAAAAGAAAAAGGGGCAGACCCAAATCCAAGTGAACAGATGACATTATCAAGATAGCAGGGAAACAATGGATCAGGAAAGCCTCTCAAAGAGGATTATGGAAAGCTCTGGGGGAGGCCTATACCCGAAAGGGGTTCTCATCCTAACATGATATGACTACTAAAATATTAATAATCATTGTGTTGTAAGACATGTAACATAATAACAATCTTATTATTGCCAACTAAGTGTAAATGCATGACATTATTACTTTAAATTCAGACATTACTACAATTTATTATGACTTTCTCTCAATTTAATCATAAATCTAATCATTAAGAATAATTCTTTTTTATACTCATACACAATTTTGTATTTAATACTTATGATGAGAAATAAATGGCTTTTTTATTTTATTTATTTATTTATTTTGCAATTAATTTGAAGTGTCCGTTGAATTCTAATATTTGAAATAAATGTTATAAAATAAGCTAAGAATGACTGTATATTTTAAACACATGCTGATTCGCGAATTCGGTCAATGTCCTTTGGTTCTATGTATAAAGAAATCGCTCAGTTTTTAGCTTTAGTTTAGCAGATGCCGAGAGCTACACTGGACATAGTTTCAGAAGAAATTTCCGGCTAATTCAGGAGCTGATATAATGACTGTAGCGTCATGGTGGGTGGCGATCTAGCAATGTAGCAGAATCATAGGTAGAAGATTCCATACTAAATAAGAAGGAAATTTGTGCAAAAATCACAAAAAGAATTAGACTTGATTCTGAGGCGCGTCCTACTGGCGAAACACCAAGTACTTACATACAATGATTGGATTTCACCTACCTGTATGAATAATGAACCATCTCAAATAACAATAGAACATGAAAGTATTTCAGTAAATAACCTATCTGATGAGACCGCTATGCCATCAAAAACAGTTAATTATAATTTTACTAACTGCACATTTACTAATTGTTTCTCTAAATAAACTTTTAATCATTTTTTAGTATTATTTTCTTCACAAGTGTGTTGAAAAACGTCATATGATACACGTGTGTATTGATAATTACCGTCCTCGGCTATCTTATGACCCGAGCCGAACAAAAACTTCACTTTGATGGAAAGCTTTATCCCTATCTACTCTGGTACCAAGCCATGGAAACTAAACAAGCATAACTCACCAGCGTCATAGATAGCTTCAAATGTCTTCTCTAACAGTTTGCGAGCCATCGGTTCCATGTTATGGCTAAGACGGTAGAACACTTTGAAGAACTGCGCATCGAACAAATCGAGCCCAGGCACTTTTCCCGTGTGCTGTGCTACTTCAGGGTGGTCATACTTCCAGCGCCTATTCTCGTTGCTGATTGGATTTATCTATGGGCATTGGAGGTTTTATATAATACTTAGATACTCTCAATATGCAATGCATAATATGTCTCTTCTTGCAGGATGCGCATAGTTCTATGATTCGACCAATTAATAATGTATTCTAAACGCTCCAATAGTGGGTAGGCATACAAATTATTAGATATTTTTTTGGGAGGGTAGCGGTAAGGAGGATCATCTGTGTGTATGAAATGTGTCCGTCAAAATGCATTAAATTGGGGGCGGCAAATTAGCATCAGGGTAAATTTAAAAGGAAGCGCCAAATATTATTAGAGTAGGTTTGAGAAATAAACAAGGAAAGAAAACATTCATAATTTTTTGTACAACGTAAGTTGTTGAAATTTTTAATAAATAACTACTTAAGTCGACAATTATTTTAAATTTTTTAACTCGGCATGCTTCACTTCATCTACAATTGCTACATTCATACGATACCCTTTGGCTACACCAGCGCCACTGTGGAAGGTTTTTGAACTGTTATTTATGGCAACCACTGGACACTTTCAATTTTTATCCCATAAGAGATGATCCTCCTCACCTCTACCCTCCATAATATTTTTGTTTTATTTGGAGTTTTTGTGAGTTGTACATAATGAAAGGACGTGACGGTGTTTCTGTAAGTTTTTCGAGAAAATGGAAAGAAATGCCCAGTCCACAGCGTTCTAAATTCAAAATAGTTTTTCTCACTGAGTGATCAAAACCTACTTTTGCTCACTGGTCTTTGAGCAGCAAAGGTGCGCTTTTCGAGCAAGAGTGGCGAAAGGTTTATTTTTCTGTACTTGTCAAAATATTTTTTTTTATTGGTGAAACAAGACGTGCCAGTTTTATTAAAATAGTATTTCTTATTTATTTTAGTTGCTGAGTTGTTGTTTACATATATCTTATCTGTCAGTTTAGTTGAAGGGTAATGACAATTTTATTGGTTTGAAATAAACTAAAGATACTTTGACAGGATTGAAAGGAGGGCTGCTACGTCATTCAGTGCCCTAGGCTGAAAGTGATGGTTATCTACCCGATGAATGACGTATTTGTCTGAAATTGACTAGTTTTAGGTAGCAACATGCACAACTCGCATTATCATTGCAGGTTATATAAAAAAAATATACAAATACGTCATTCAGCGGGCAGAAAATCATTAGTTTCTGTCCGCTGAATGATGTTGCAGCCCTCCTTCCGATCCTGTCAGAGTAAGTATCTTTTGTTTATTTCAAACCTTTATGATTGTCATTTTAACCATCAACTTAACTGACAGATATCATATTTCTGCAACTAAAATACATAAGAAATAAAATTTTAAGCACTTTTAATGCGGATTATATGAAAAATATAGTGTATGACGCGGGATGATACACGATTTTGGTCTTCGGGTCATCTTATGGTTATCTTCATCATCAAGTGTACGAGTAATAATCGACTAACTTATAAAATGTCCGCATATCGTGACGGGCAACTACGAAACCCTCCGCTGCGCTTGGTTCGACACGCACTTGCATAGTTTCTTTAATTTCCATTGTTAGCATATATAGCAAATTATGCTGCTGAGCTGCCTGCTTAGGCCACCGCTGTTTCACCGTTAGGTAATAACTACCTTGTTATACAGAATATCTGATAGGTCCTTTACACTATTGCAATCTGGGAATGAGCCCGACATCCCGGATATGACAATCCTCTCATCGGATCCATAGTCAGTTTCGCTTCCCTCCTCTATTAGTGAAACGTTTTTTGGGGTAGGTGCCATAGCATCTGCAAGGTAACAATATTAAAATGGCATCAATTAAAAAGCTCGTTGAAGTTACAAACCTTTCAGTTTTACCGAATTGTTATAATTTTTTCCTATTGCAATCTACTTAGAGCGAACACACACTTGGTCAAAACCTGGTGGACACCAATTCCGCGTCATTCACATTTTATACGACTGCCAGAAAAAAGGAGTATATTGTTTTCAGGGTTCATGTATGTACGTATGTGAGTTTGTATATTCCACCATAACTTCTACACGCCTGAACCGATTTTGATAAATGAGGTATCGTTAGAATCCCTAGCTTATTCCGGGTGACATGGGCTAGTAAAATTTTAAAATAAATGTTGGGGGACCACATTAAAGACTAAAGTAGAAAAAAAAATCGAAAATAAGATTAACTATATAATCATCATCTAGAAAATGATGAGTAGATTCCAAAAATATATAACACTATAAGTTCATTATCCAGTTTCACAAAAAAATATTTAGATTCTATTTAACTAGATTAATTTAGATTTTAAACTTTTTAGTTCGTTTTTTGGCAGGGCAGTCGTGTTTTTTGTTTTCTTTAATTATGCCTTGTACCTATATGGAGCGCGCACATCACAAGACATTCCAAGTTCGAACGTTCTATCGTTCCCCTTCGGACACGGATGTTTCGGGAAGATTCATCAGTTTAACCAAAAGCTTGCCATTTATACGTCAAGCCGCTGAAGCAGTTGATATTTCATCGAGGGAGATAGCTCAAGAAACCGAATGCAGATCAGAGGCCAAATTATCTAAGCTAATCGTATTCATTTGACAGCTCATAACGTATAACTCGGACTTTTTAAGGAGTACATAGGTACATGCGTTTGGACGAACAAGCAACTATGACCTCCTTAAACAGGTCGAATTATACGTTGGACAGACGGTTACGATTACGATTTCCTTACATAATCGGGGGGCAGTACATAATACGCAACTCGCAACTGCTCGCCCACATGATGAATTCTCGCCATGTTCTTGACCGCTCTCGTCTTTTGGAGTACTCGAGTATGGCAATAATTAAAAAAAACATTAATTAAGCTGTACTTCTATGACCGCCCTTATGCTATGAAGTGCCTTAAAAAAATTCACTCCTCCTGACTTACCTGGTTTATTTCTCAAACCAAAATTTTATTCTACGAAAACTGTAAAACTTCCTTTACCGACCAATGCAATGCACTGAAAGGCATTTCATTTTGTTTTTGCTTTATATACATAGATATTAGGTACCTTATAATGTTTTTCTTTAATTTTTTCCACCATCGTATATTATTAACATTTTAATGAGCGAATTAAATAATTACGTTTATCATAATATATGAGTACCTACTTGTTGAGTATGTATTACAAAACGTTCCTAAATAAAATTACAAATATTTTATGCTACGGTTTGATATATATAAAAAATCCATAATATTAGTATAAATGCGAAAGTGTATCTGTCTGTCAACTACGCTTTCACGGCTCATCTGTTTTACCGATTAGGGATATTGCGGAAAATTTAAGAGTTCCCGCGTAGTCGCGGGCATCATCTAGTATCGAAATATTTGTTTTATCCGTACCATTATCCTAAATACAGAAGTGTGTCTGTCTGCCCTGTCTGTTACCTTTATTATTATTATTATATACTCTTTATTTGTACCACCATAAAGATAAAAAAAGAATATAGAAAAAAAACACAGACATGATACAAAAGGCGGCCTTATCGCTTACTAGCGATCTCTACCAGGCAGCCTTTGGAATAGGAAAAAATAAGGAAAAAAGCATTGCAGGCGGTGACATCCTATAACATACATACATTCGAATAGCTACATACTAATACATAAACCAATAATAAACATTAATAAAACAATATTTTATAACATATTATTATATTATATATATATATATGTCACCGTAAGATTGTAAAAACCGTTAGATTATAATCTAACTCGCGAAATTCTAAACTGTCGAAAGATTAGAATTTAACGCATTATTTTCCGGTAGATTGTAATCTGATAAGTTTTTAAAACCCGATAAAACCTAACTACTTGATTGTTTATGTCGAACCCTAACCTAACCTACAAGAAATACACAAGAAAACGTAAATAAAATGAATATTTCAAAAATTGACACTCAGAACATTGAACAGTTTACAATATTTCGACAGTTTAGAATTTCGCGAGTTAGATTATAATCTAACGGTTTTTACAATCTTACGGTGACATATATATATGAATATAAATAGACTAATATATATACTATGATTCAGTTTAAAAGATAATAGTTTTTTACAGCATTTTTGAAAATGTCTAGTGACTTTGACCGGGTCTGTGGAAGTGCATTCCAAAACTCAGTAGCTTGCACAGCGAATGAGTTTGTATAAAACTTCGTTTTATGAGGAGGGATTTTCAGTGTTAAAGTACGGCACGGTCTTAAGTCGGATTGCACTCCAAGAAAACTGAATTTCTCCTTGAGGTAGGAAGGAGTATTCAAGTGAAATAGCACACAATACAGAAGAGAAAGTACATGCAAATCCCGGCGACGGCGAATAGGGAGCCACTTGAGCTTTTGACGAAATTCGGATATGTGGTCATATTTACGCAAACCAAATATGAACCGTATGGCAAGATTTTGTAGTCGCTCAAGCTTAAGTTTGTCCTCAGTCAAGTTAAGATAGCTTGCGTCAGTATAATCGAGAATAGAGAGAAGGAGAGAATGTGCCAGCAAAACTTTAGTTGGGATTGGCAAGACAGAGCGCAACCGTCGCAAAGAGTTAATCGTTGCAAATGTCCTCCTACTCAACACTTTAACATGCACAGACCAGGACAGTTGTGAATCTAAATATATACCAAGATTTTTAACAGAATCACAGTATGGAATGATAAAGTCATTAAAGCAGACCGGGGATAGGCCTCGTAAATCAAGTTTTGCAATGTATCCGGGACTGCCAATGATAATTGCCTGTGATTTCGCTGGATTAATATGAAGCCCATAGTGCTTACTTCATTCGGCAACTGCAGCTAGATCGTTATTAATGACAGAAACAGCAGCATCGAGATCACCTAGGGCTGCAGAGCGATAAATTTGGATACCATCTGCATACATGTGGTAGAGAGAAGAAATGTACGGAGTAATAGATTTAATGAAGATAGCAAACAGTAAAGGAGACAACACGCCACCCTGAGGTACCCCAGCCGTCACATCACACCATGATGAAACAGTCTCGTCAATTTTAATGCTCTGATGACGACCTCTGAGGTAACTCCGAAACCAGTCGATCGCCGATGGAGCTATGCTAATAGAACGTAACAGGCTCAGCAAAATGTCGTAATCCACGGTATTAAACGCATTACTGAAGTCAAGAAAAGTTAAAATTGTGAGCTGTTTATTGTCCATCGCCCACCTAATATCCTGTAGCCGTACTATGACCGGGACGAAATCCAGACTGCAATGGACTGAGAAGTAAGTTCTTATTTAGGAATAAATTTAGCTGTTGATAGACCAACTTCTCGAGGATTTTTGAAAGGAAAGGCAAAATAGAAATGGGACGAAAATCATTTACAGAAGAAGGGTTAGATTTTTTAGGAAGAGGAACAACTTGAGCATTCTTCCAAGCATCAGGGAATTTGCTAGTATTAATAAAATAATTCAGGATATGAGTTAGAATAGGAGTTACAATATCAATAATAGGAACGATCATGTTACGGCTGACGCTGTCAGTACCTACCGCATTCGATGTTATGGACATTATGTTCTTTACCTTTAATCGGCTTAATGCTTTAAAAAATGAATTAAAGTATCCATCCATCCAGCAGCCCGTATGCAACCACTGCTGGACATAGGCCATTTCGAGAGCGCGCCACCAAACACGGTTCTCCGCCTTCCTCATCCAACCGCTTCCCGCAACCTTCTTTAGGTCATCGGACCAGCGAGCTGGAGGTCGTCCTACACTGCGCTTACCGGTACGCGGTCTCCACTCCAGAACACGTCCGCCCTAACGGCCATCGGTATATCGGCGAATTAAAGTATATCCGGTTGAAATTTCTAGTCATCCTTAACCTATACCGGCTCACTGTGAAGCACGAGTCTCCTCTGCAGGAATAATGTTTTAAAAAAACCTGCTCGACGTGCCAGTAGTCCACTACCTACAACACGGACCTTAATCGGCTTGAACGAAGTTGCTTATATCGTCTAGCTATTAGGCATGTGTTTTATTTTTTATTTTTATCTACTACCAGTTAGCCCTTGATTGCGATCACACCTGATGGTTAGTGTTGATGCGGTCTAAGATGGTAGCGGGCTTACCTGTTAGGGGCATGGCAGTTATATTTAACCCATAACCCTAATCGGTTTCTACGCGGCATCAGGAGAAGCCGGATATTTGTCTCTGTATAGGTATAGGTTTTTGAATGGGCTATATTTCTACTTTACAGATACACTAGTTTCTGAATAAAATGTCTATGGCAGACAGAACTAGATGAAACTTGTTTAATACTAAGTATGTATACTAGATGCTGCCGGTTGCTTATCTAGTAACGAAATATTTGTTTTATCCGTACCAATATCCTAAATACAGAAGTGTGTCTTTCTTTTCTGTCTGTTACCTTTAATCGGCTTAATGCTTTAAAATATGAATTAAACTATATCCGGTTGAAATTCCTAGTCATCACATCATCATCCTTAACCTATACCGGCTCACTGTGGAGCACGAGTCTCCTCTCCAGGAGGTTTAATAAGGTTTTAAAAAAAATCTACTCGACGTGCCAGTACCTCACCTGATGGTAAGTGTTGATGCGGTCTAAGTTGGTAGCGGGCATGGCAGGTATATTTAACCCATACCCCTAATCGGTTTCTACGCGGCATCAGGGGATAGATAAGGGGAGCGCGGATATTTGTCTCTGTATAGGGATAGGTTTTTGAATGGGCTATATTAAACTTTACAAATTCAATAGTTTCTGAACAAAATGGTTATGGCAGACAGACAGATGAACAGACAGGCGAACTAGATGAAACTTTTTTAATACTAAGTAGGTATACTAGATGCTGCCGGAACTTCATTCGCATAGATTGTTTTTCTTTATTCCAGCGGTAACCCATTTTCCGGGATAAAAGAGCCTAAGCCTATATGTACTTTACCGGGATAAAAATACCAAATTTCAATACAATCCGTTGATAAGATGGGCCATGAAATTGTAGCAGACAAACAGACATACTTTCGCATTTTATATCCATATCCACTAATATCATCGTATGGATATGGATTGTTTATACTATAGACCACTAAAAAGAAATGAATGAAATGAGAATGACTCTTCTTGATATAATCATTCAAGTAGAATTCCCCACTACCTAAATATATATTTATGACTATGTCAGACTGCCATAATACAAAATGTGAGAACATAAGAATATTCTGAGACCAAAAACCATAGATTTGATACATATCTATCTATACATATAAAAAGACTTGTACCTAATATATAAAATCAATCCATTTTCGACGTTAAAAGACCAAAATAATCTATTTCTGCTTTGGTTATTATAAGCGTATCGAGAATTGGAATTTATAGAGCTATTTTTTGGAGTAAACTATTAATTATAATCTATATAGAACCTATCTGTTAAACGGACAGAAAGGCGGACAAATTACAAATTCCTCGTGTCGTCGCTCGATATCACTGATGCATACTCGTATTTAACATCATGATTTTGCATACATGTGAATACTTTGCATTTATTTATTTACATACAATAAATGATTACTTTGACTTTTCGTGAACTTTTAACAGTTTTATTTAACGTATGGGCAAAGGTTGCATTTTACGTAATACTTTTCTGTCGATATCAAAATCACCTGTGATGGTCAGTTTCTTAGCAGATGGCAAACGATAGGTAGGAAACCGTGCAGTTACAAGGTTTTGTAAATTCTTTGATTTAAAAAAATATATCTGTATAGTAAAAAGTCGGACTATACCAAAAGTTAAAACATAGATTCAAACAGCATATTCTACAACAACAGTATATTAGTGTAAGTATAACATAAGTAATTATTTACAAAATAATAGGTTTCTATCTATTCAATCGGCAAATGTCTTTGTCAATTTATCGACAATGATCCTTGTTCTTTCCGAAGGTACTGGTCAATTTTTCCAATAGCTTTGAAAACATGCAGCATCTTCTGAATACCTTTTATGAATCACTCCATTCTTTCCGCACTCAATTCTTCTTTTTCGTCCCTTTAATATTTTAAATGACATCGCTGGTCCTATTATTGGGGCTTTCAGACCATGTGATATTGATCTTATCTTTGGTACATCTAACTTTGGTGTGCCCAGTCTTGAAGGTCTTAATTTCGGGAATCCTTGAGGAATGAATCCTCTGGGTGGAGCAACTGCTACTGGGGTTAATGAATCGCTGTAACCAACTTGGTCAACATCTGGTACAGTGACGAACTTTCCATTTTTGACAGCCTCCGGGATCGCGCGGTGGTACAAGGAATCCTAAAACAAAATTATGAGAACTTTAATTGAGTATAGTAAGTATATTGATATAATAAATACTAGTTCTATAGATTTTTTTCATCCCGCACGTTAATTAAAGCACGTCTCCAAGTTTGTTTCCAATTATGAATAAAATTGATCAATCGGTCTCACCTCTTCTGATGTACAATCAATGGATACTCGTAGTGGTGAAGGAACACACGCAGCAAGCGCCAACTGAAAATAATTGATATAAATTGCACGAATTTGTGAAGAAAAAATGGTGAGAAGAAATTTCTGAAAGATGATTACGCGGGGTCATCGATTTTTAATTTATTACAAAAGAAAAACAGACTTTAACAAATTTAAGTAATCCACTCCAGTAGTCTTGAAGTCTTACTTGTATTTATCAAAAACGTATCTACAAGTATCATAGAATTAATGAAGTAAATACTAAAAAGTGTAAGATCTTATTATCAAATCAAACAAAATCTTTACTAAAATACCTATTAGATGGTACTTATCACTGCTCATCGTCGTTATGGACTTATCAAATCAAAACTAAAGGTAGCAAAGTCAAAAGTCAAAGTCAAATAATATTTATTTAATTTAGGTAGGTACACCACACTTATTGACTTAATAAGTAAATAATAAGTAAAGGTAAAACTTGCTTCTGATTTCTGAATAATTTCACTTTTAATATCGCGATATCTTAAGAAGTGACTAACTATTGTCGCAAGTTCAAGGCCATGCATGTTTACGTCAAGGTCACCAAATCACTGAAAATTTTGACACCAATTAATATCAACCACCACGAATGAGATAATCGCTACCGACTGACACATGTTACCGCGACATTTTTACTGGCATTCATCAAAATACGAAGAATCACATTCAATTCAAACTGAAACAGCAGCATCAGCAAAACACAACGAATGTGTGGTCTTTTTGTTGACACATATAATTAGTTTAGGGTTTCCATTTGTAAATTGATCAAATCCGGACAATAAAGATGAACAGAATAATGAATGAGAATTTACGGACCTAGGCCTAGCTTGAAGAATTATTACTACATACGTAGAACGTAATTAATAAGAATTTATATACCTAGGAGTCTATGCAAATAACGAACTGTTTATGATTATTATGTAACGAGTAATCCGAACAAAACTCTTATAAAGCAATTTCCCTTCTCACAGTAATCATAATTAAGATTAATTAGTGTATGGCCTTTATAATTGTAAAAAATTATAATAATAAAACGTATCATAAACCGTGGACACACCTATGAAAGTTCTATAGGAGTACAGTCCTACTTAAAATTATCAAGGTTGTATTCATAAGATTACTGAAAGTTAGTAGTAGCTTACCTATTTATCTTACGTGACAGCATCCGAAGTGCTGAGTGGTGTATATGTACTCGTATAGTTTACTTGGAAAATGCAGTGGTTTGTCAGCGGGTGCTATGCTGGTAGCTTGATGTTGTATCTTATATCAAAGTATTACTTTGAAAATGAACTTAAGAAGACATTTGACACGGGTTTGCGTAGTGCTGATTGCTGTGTCCATTGCTGAGGTTTGATATGTTTTTATTACTTATAGGGTCATTTGCACCAGCAATGGTTGATAATCTGTTTACCCTGGGCGTTAGCACAGTAAACAGATACTGTTTACTGTGGCGGTGTGCTGCGATATGGCGTGATTCACTCACACAGGCACAAGCGTCGGAGTGCGATCGGCAACCGTGGCGTCAGATCGTCGCCCCGCGTCCGATCGTCGCCCCGCGTCCGATCGTCGCCCCGCGTCCAGCCCCTGTCTTGTTTGAGCTACGCGAGCTGGCCCCGCGCGCGTATTTGTGTTGGAGAAACCATAATTTCTCGAATTTTAATTACAATCACAAATAAACAATTATTTGTGATTGTAAGTGGCAAACTATTGAAACTATTACGTGTATACGCTGTCAATTGTTACCGCGGATTGTAGACGCATAAGTATTGCGTCGGGCGAATTGTGAGAGACCCACCCGTTGGAACGGTCAAATTGTGTATCTCAAATTTGTAATACTGGCTAAATATTGGTTGTGACATTGTATATTAACGTATTAGCGCTGTGCAAGTGAACAATTGTGAATTCTTAGATACGTGAGTGTGTGGACGAGATTTTGTGGCTGCGGCGAAGGAAATCATAGACCAGGAACCAGGACCATAGGAAATCAAAGTGGTACTGGTTGCCTGCAACGCGCTACGCCGTTTGGACCTGCCTGTAGACCAATGGTCCTTTTGGTTGATCTGAGGATCCATTTTTAAGAGAGGTATGGCGGAGACTGTGTGCACTACATTCCCCCTTTTGCTGATCTCCTCAAGTTCTTGGAGCAGCAAAGTCGCCAGGTCGAGAATGCGGCCCAGCAGACGAGCCTGGCACTGGCTCGTCTGCTGGGCCGCATTCTCGACGTCTGGTAGGATCACACAGCAGAGTGCCCCAGTCAAGGCACCCAGTCCTAAGCCGCAGAGGGGTGCGTGCGCAGCGGTCTTGCAGGCGGTCCACTGCGTATATTGCCGCGCACCTACCCACCAAGCGTCTGCTTGTACCTAAACCGGCCAGAGTCGGCCAACACCTGGGGTTTCATTTTGATCCTCAGCCAACCGTCTGCCAGTCAGTTCTTTTCCCGACGGTCTCAGTGAGAGTTTTTAACCCGAGGAGCGAGTCTTTGATTATCCGCCCCCTCTTGGACTCGGGTTCTCAGAGCTGGTGGGAAGACTAGGGCTCCCTTGGGGTCCCGAATCGCGCCCAATGATAGGCATAGAAGGCGCAGTTAATGTTTGGTCAAGTGGAGGGCCCCCTTCGCATTTCGAATGTTCTCGAGGACATTGTGGGTTCTCTCCCGGCCATGCCTATAAACGGCACAGCGTTCCATTGTACGTCGGGCCTGACTCCAGCAGATCCTCAGTGGTCTGAACCTGGCCCCATGGATTTACTCCTGGGTGCCGACGTATTAGGGCTGATTTTGACAGGGGAGGTTAGGACATTGCAGAAGAATGGGTTGTCAGCTTTGTAAACCATCTTTGGGTCTAGCTTCATGGGCCTTACCTGGTCTTATGGTCAACCTCCCCACCTGTAGTAGACCAACTCCAATTGATAGGGGTTTCACTCGCAGACTTGGTCCAACGATTTTGGGAAATTGAAGAGCCGCCTCATGCGGCTCAGGCAGACCCGCTTCACCAAGAGTGTGAGCTATTCTACTAGAATAACACGGGCCGTTGTGTGGTCTTTGATGAATCTTCTAATGGAGTGTCCTTGAACCAGTGTCTCCACTCTGATCCCAATTTGATTAAGGATATATACGACATCCTCACCCACTTCCATCGGCACCAAGTGGTCTTTGTAGCCGACATTCGAATGATGTTTAGGCAATCGGTGGTGCATCGTGATGATCGTCGGTATCAGCTGATTTTGTGGCGCGAGAAGCCCAGTGACCTAGTACGGGTGCTCGAGCTGAACACCAAGACCTATGGTCTTAGGTCTAGCCCGTCTATTGCCATGCGGACGTTACTGGAGCTAGCCGAGCGAGAACGGTTAAATTACTCGCGATCGGCTGAGACCTTGGAGACCTCAGTCTATATGGATGACATTTGCACCGGAGCTTCGACCGTTGAGGAAGCTCTTATTTTGAGGGTCGAGCTAATTGCCATCCTGAAGTCCGAAGGTTATGAGTTGAGTAAATGGCTGTCCCTTCCCTCCAGAACTCGGTGCCGAGCAGTCGTGTTTTTAGAATTTTTTGTTAATTTGTATATATTAAAGTATTTTAACAGCAGTAAATTCGATAATAATTCGAACCGAATTATTAGGAGTGCATATCAAAGTGAAGTACAGTATTCAGCTAACACGATCGCACAACGTCGCCACCCGACGGGACGACCCGGCTACAGCACTCCCGCGCTTCTCGGCTCTCGTCTACACGCAGGAGTTGAAGCGCGATGGCAATAGGTGATGTACAGTGCATAGCGGTGTATAACATATACATTACGTGGATATAGTGCATGTGGAGGTGTAGTGCAGCACACAGAGACAACATTGTGTGCATGGAGTACTTGATTTTAGAACTGCAAGTGATATTGTATTTTTGTGTGTTACGCGCCATGTCTTTTCAGCGTAGCATAAGTTCGTTATCCGAACAAACGAAACAAGCTTCTTCAGAACCGAATATAGCTCGTTGCAGGATAGTGAACCTATTCCATCAGTTGCTTCTAATAATGCAGCAGTGCGATCTAAACGTAGGCTGCGTGACACTGAAGACTCAATCATGTCTAATAAAGAATTCATGGTCGTATTCAACAAGTGGCAAGCCGAGCAGGATACCAAATTTTCGGCGTTACTACAATGCATGAAAGAATTAAAATCCCAAAACTCTGAAATTAAAAAGTCTGTGGAATTTATGTCCCTGAAATATGACGAGATGTTGGAAAGGCTTTCTTTCTTAGAGTCAGAGCGACAAGAATACAAAAATACTTTATCTACATTGGAAAATAAGATAGAAGCTCTAGAACGTCATACTCGTTTAACCAGTGTCGAAATAAGAAACATACCTCTAAAACAAAAAGAAAATAAGGATGCATTAACTCAAATTGCATTGACCATTTGTACTTTGGACACATCGGTGCAGACATCGGACATTAAAAATGTTTTCAGAGTTAACTCAAAATCTAATTCAAAACCGATAATAGTTGATTTGACGACTGTTGCGATGAAGGACAATTTTATTAGTCGTTTTAATAAATACATCCAAAAAAGCACAAAAGAAAAACTGAATACCACAAAAATAAACATTGAAGGGCCTCCGAAACGTATCTATATTTCGGAGAGCTTAACAGACAAGACACGTAAATTATTTTATCAAGCCCGCGAATTTGCTCGGAACAATACATTTACTTTCTGTTGGACGTCCTTTGGTAAAATTTGACTACGGAAATCTGAAGGTTCACCGCAGATACTCATTAACAGTGATTTAGACTTTGAGAAAATACTAAAAAGTACTTAAATGACTAAATTCAATCAAGTTCAGTTTTTCTTATTGTACTTATTTTAATAGTATTTTTAATTTAACTTTAATATGGTTGCAACTTCTTATAAAATATGATCCTCTTTTAATATGTATAACTAATCCTACACACACAATATGCACACGTACATTTTACCCCAAACCACTTTCATACAAGACACAACAGACACTGCAAGACGAAGATAAATACAGAATAATGTTCCTATGCACAACCAGTAACAGGTGATGCTATCAAAATAGTGGAATTCCACTACAAAACAATACTATTTCAGGTTATTCAACTAGCCAGTGCACTTTGTTTACGCTAACGGTAAATTACCAAACTACTCACATGCTCACAATAAACGATCATAATATCCATAATTTATTTTTCCCTGGATTCTAATAAAATACTAAATGATCTCGATAACAGTTTAACGTCTTTATACGCATACTGTGATAACCCATCAAACTGCGCTAGTTTACTCAAATACTATAACCGGAACAACACTAATACATTGGCTGTGCTCTGTGTGAATATTAGAAGTATTAACTGCAATATTGACTTATTTCTAGCTTTCATTAGTAATATTAACATGTCATTGATTTACTTGTGTTGACAGAGTGTTGGACGGACGCCGATTCCAACCCCCCAACAGTTAATGGCTATAGCTCTTTTTATACGAAAAATAGTATTAACCAGAATGATGGGATTGTAACTTATGTGAGAAATAATCTTGATGTTTGCGCATACGAACCAACTATCTCAGACGGTAATTACCTAGTAATCGAGGTCAATCAGTTGTATTCTATCATATGCACTTATCGACCTCCTTGTTTTTCAAATCCGACCAATTACATTAGCTCCCTAGACGATATTATTCAGAACTTAAGTTTTAAGCAAAATATTATCCTTACGGGTGACGTAAATATAGACATATTACCCTATAACATTAAAGGTTTTTCGTCTGAGTACTTGAATTTGATGGCATCGTATGGTCTCGAACAAGGTATTAATTTACCAACTAGAATAAATACTTCCATAGATCACTTCATGGTTAAAACAGTAGGAAAGTGGCAAACTTTAGTTTTTGAGCAGCTGACTGACCATTCACCAATACTTCTATACATATCAAATATTAAAACTCAAAGAAAAAGTTTGCAGTTTAACAAAATAATTACTGATAAAAGCGCAGTTAGGGAATGTTTGTCTGATCACTCGTGGCAGGAACTCTACGCATCAACTGATCCTGATAATATTGCTGAAAAAATAGTATCCACGCTGCAAAATATGATTGATAAGAATACATCCCTTAAGAAAGTTTCCAGTAAAAAGTTGCCCCTCAAATCTTGGATTACAGTCAGTGTTGTCCGGTGTATACGCAAAAAAAAAAATATGTATAGGCAACGCAAGGGTTCTCCCAATAACATTGAGCTAAAAACAAAGTACATTGAATACAGAAACGTTTGTAACAGGGTCATCAAATCATTAAAAACGGATTACTACAAATCTCAATTAGCGTGTTGTAATGGCAACATGATGAAAACCTGGAACATTATTAGAGAATTATGTTATAATAAAAATAAAGTGTCTACGGGTCCCCTACTTGAAATAAAATCCTCTACGGTCGAGTCGCTCAATGAAGTTAATAAATATTTTACATCAATAGGAGAAGACTTGGCGAGTAAGACTCTTATAAAACTAGGTAAGACAGAATCAGAACTTGCAAGTAGGGCCTTTGATCTTTAGATTTCCCCATGTAATTCGTTCTCATTATATTTAACGGATTCCTTGGAGATCAAAAATATAATATCTAGCCTTAAAAGTAATAGTGCGCCAGGCTGGGACAGTATTGCAGTAGAATTGATCAAACTCTGTGCAGATTTACTGGTAGATCCAATAGTCCATCTATGCAATCAAAGTTTCATTACAGGCATCGTCCCAAATCTGTTAAAAAAAGCTACTGTAACTCCAATTTTTAAGACAGGGGATAAAAACCTACCATCAAATTATAGGCCAATTTCACTCTAACCGGTTGTTACAAAGATACTAGAGAAACTTGTTAACAAAAGACTGATGTCTTTTCTAAAGAAAAACCAATTACTGTCAGTAAATCAATACGGATTCCGATCAAATAAATCTACGGAAGATGGAGTATTAAAGCTAACCTCCCGAGTCACCCATTACCTGGACCGGAAACAAAAGGTTGTAGGCGTATTTCTCGATCTGCAAAAAGCATTTGACACGGTTTCCATTCCAATTTTGTTATCACTCTTAGAAAACTGTGGAATAAGAGGACTAGCGCACAAATGGTTTTGCAACTATCTAACTAATAGAACCCAACAAGTAAGAGTGGAGGGATGCTTAAGTGATACGTATTCGTGCTCCTATGGAGTCCCACAAGGCACCACCTTAGGCCCTACACTCTTTCTGATTTATATCAACGATCTATGCAATGCTCAACTTAATAATGCTGATATAATCATGTTTGCTGATGATACAGTTCTCTTATTTCACGGTTCCACATGGAAAGATGTTCATGAGTACACGGAAATCGGCTTAGGTCAAGTAACCGCATGGTTAGAACATAGTCTTCTCTCCCTTAACACCAGTAAAACTAAAAATCTTTGTTTTAGTAAGACTAAGAGTGGAAGGCCCTCTAAGGATTTCAAAATACGGGCACACTGTTACCCCTGTAATCAGAATGTTGACTTCAAATTCAATTGCAACTATAACTCTTTACTGGTAGTAAATACAGTTAAATATCTAGGAGTAACTATAGCCGACAACCTGAACTGGGTTCCACACATATCTAATACTAGTATGCGCATTAGAAGACTTATATACATTTTCAAAACCCTACGTGCAGTTTGTAGTACTGACATACTAATCAAATTGTATAAAACCCTCGGGGAACGTATCACCAGCTACTGTATGCGCCTGGGGTGGTGCTGCTAAGACGTATATGTTAGAAGTTGAAAAAGCACAACGTGCCTTGCTTAAGGTTATGATGAGTTATCCGTATACTTTTCAACAACCCAATCGTTCAACATATGTGAGGTACATGTGAGGCATATGTGAGGTACCTCAAACAAAATGATTGCATATCCGGCATTTTAGGACACAAAGATTCCGACTACGCTCTGTCGTCACCCATTTATTTAACCACGTCTTTGCATCTCCCTGTAAACAGCTTCATACACACAAAATACACTCAAAATGATGCCTTAGCGCGATCTATCCTCACACCAATTTTCAATATTATGCAAACTGGGATCAAAGCTCGAAACAGAAATGTTCCCTAGACCTCCCTGCCGTGTTAATCGAATGAATAACATCAACGAACTGTTACTGTGGATAGCACATACGCGTCACCTAAAACACATTCCGATTCAACACCCGACATTTGACCCCTGTATGGTGCACCCAGCGGCTGCAACACGACCGCCGGCTCATAGAATACGACGGAGGTTTTTCCAACAACGCAGGCCTATCAGGCGATGGTGATATTACGGGTAGATGTCTGACTTTTCAAAACACCTCACGCTAACTAGTATCGCGTCGTAGAGTCTGTGAGAGAAAATAGGGAATCGGTATTTTATTATTCTACATTCCTAGCGCACGACGTCATGCACCGCCGATTTATGCCATGGTTCGCAAACGACAGAACGACTGTTTTCACTGACGTACCGCGTAGGCTGATGCCGTATTTTCCGCTACCACCACAGAATAGGTACCAAACTATTGACTCTTTATACATAACAGACTAAAAAAGTCAATGCCAATGCCATCTATTGGTGACTTCGATACACTATATAGGGCACCATGTCGATCAGTGAACCACTTATTTTTCGGAGACCTGTATTTTTAAGAAATATTGCTTTTCAAGTGCGATTTTTTTTATTCTGTTAGGCATTTATTGTACTTTTATCGCAACAAAGCTTGGATTTTTTAGTGTAGGGCAATAACTCAATAAATGTGTATAACTGTGTACCATCAACGTTACGCAGTGAACCACTGCATAATGGACAGTGCACCAGTGGGTTTAATTAAACAAAAAACAATCATTTATTAAATTTAATTTGTTCCAGCGCAGACGCCCGGCCAGTTCAGAATACTAGTTTATCAAATACAATAATTGCTCTAAAAATTAAACAGGCGTTCGTCAACACTGTACATAACGTTATTATGAAAAGTCATTCGTTTGACATCCATCGACGGATCCATATTAAAACCACCAATTGTTAAAATTAGTGTTTTATTTGCCCCATTGTCTGCCATAACATGCATAATGGTGGCCCATGAGGAGAACCAAGCAGCGTGAGCCAGCGGTAAAGCAAAGATATCGTATCACGAAGAGAAAAACCCAAGCTATGTGTCCTTCCTTTGTTCCTAAATTTTTTCATGTCCAATTTCTCAAAGTGTTGTCCAAAGCTATTTCCGGTTGCAATTATTTGTGTAGACGAACGAAGTTGTTTTCAGTATATATTAGTGAAATCAGTGTAAATTAGCGTAAAGTAACAACGAAATTTGAGATCGTAACAAAATTAAGTAAACTTAGGTACCTACATTCTGTGAACTTTATTTGTTAAATTTGCCAAATATTTTTGTTAAATTTAATTAAATTCTCTTCAATTAATCGTAATTAAGTATATTCTAAGCCATAAGTTATAAGTTCACAGCTTAACATTTGTTTTTTTCGTAACATAAGGGCCAACGCCCATTGACTTGTTTACCGCCGACTCGTTTCGTGAACTTTCTTTGCTGAAAATACTAAGGTCATTTCGCCGACTGCTTCCAGGTTGTGGTCATAATTTCGTGACGCAACCGCTGCGCGACAGCAGCATCTAAAGAACGCGCGCGGTGGGTGATTTGCGGATTGCTTGATGGTCTTCAGGCCAGCCTCCTAGTTTGCAGGCGAGGCTGAAACGAAGAGCGTGAGCGCTTTAGTATTTTATTATTTTAGTTTCTTGATTACCTAACGTCAACTAACTGACTGCCTAACGAAAGTGATAAAAAACAGAGCTTATGTATTAATTATCAAGCGGTGGTCCACCAAAGGACAGATTACTAAATTTTAAAATTATATATGGTATTTCGATTAAATCCGAGTTAAATAATGTTCAATTAACGGAGTTGAATCTTAAGCTCGCAAAGTTAGTAAGCATTTGTCAGTTAGGTTTGATGACTTGCAAAATGATATCGAGCTTTTAAGTCCTGAGAATATTTCTGTTGAAGAAAGTATAGAACACGAGATTGCCACTGCTAAAAGATTGGTAGAAAAATTCACAAAAAAGGTTGAGTGTGAACATACAAGACATGGATCATTTCTTGATAGTTCTTGCCGTTCAGAGAACCAAGAAATTGGCTTAAAATTACCGCGTATTGAAATAGCTAAAGGACATGACCAGTAATTGCCCTCCGATTCGGGACAATGCACAGGATTTCCGTTTTTACAGTAAGGTTTAAAAATTCTAAACGAAATTATTATGGATTTATTATTCCAAATAAGGTCGGGGTTCAAATGACAAAAAAAAACAGTACGTTTATTGTTTAAATCTTGAGCGTCCGCTTTCCTCTTTAAGCACTACTCCATTTTGACGTTCCATTATATCCATGCCTAATAATAATCTTGTAACCCTACATGAATACCATTTAAGTACCTTAGTTATTATATTAGGAATGATTTATTTTTGATCAATTAAATAGTAATGAAAAGGAAATGTATGTTTTGTTTATAATTATTTTTATTTTTTGACAAGTCTCAAACTAATCGATCGAACAAAGCATTTTGAAATACTACGTTTAAAGGAACGCCCTGTCACATTGCATATGCTGCCATCTGTGGTCGAATAGTTGAACTTGATAACGAAAAGTAGTGAGCAATACTTAAAAATATTTTCTAGACTCACCACAATAACTAGTGCCATCTAGTGTGGGAAATCAGTTTTTGGTGAAACTTTTTTTATCTATTTTCTCAGTTTTCAGAGCCTTCAGACTCCTGAAACTTTTTTATTTGAAAACTATAAAATATAACAATTACAATAATAAAGAAATAATACTTGAAAATATTTTTTTAGACTCGCTTAACACAATAAATAGCGCCATCTAGTGTAGGAAAGCAGTCTTTTGGTGAAACTTTTTTGTTCATTTTCGCAGTTTTCCGAGCCTTCAGACTCCTGAAACTTTTTTATCTGAAAACAGTGAAATATTACAATTACAATAATAAAGAAATCATTGCTGAACATTGATTTTTGACACCTAGGCAAGCTGCCATAGTTCCACCGGTCAAGTCCTTTGATGACGCGTATTTTCGTTGGTTGGAGTTCCGCGACAGGTTTGAAGGCTTAATTCATAAGAATTTGTATCTCTCCAATATACACAATTTCCACTACTTTATTTCTTTTTTAGTAGGCGATGCAACGCGAATCATTTCTAACTTAGAAGATTCCTCTGCAAATTATTCTGAAGCGTGGAACTTGCTATGTAGGTAGTCGATACAATAATAAAAGCATTTTGATAAATCATCATTTAAATTCATTATTGACCGAGCGAAGCGAAGGTCTCTGAGTATAATTGAGTGTGTTTGCACTTGACCGTCCGCCCGTCCGTCCGTCAGTCTGTCAGAGTCTTATAACTTCTGAATTACTGAACGTAATTACTTCAAATTTAAATATAATATGCAACCCGGTGGCCTCCAGCCTAATATGGCTTAAAAAGTTATAAAAATCTTTACTTCAGGGGGCTCTCATAGAAGCGAATACGAAGTAATATATTAATTATAGCGTTACATAGGGTTGCGGTATATCATTTTAAAGATAATTAGGAATAGAGTCCAAAAATATTTTTATTTAAATTTTTCCCTTAAAATTGACGAAATGGGGGGCTTTCCAAGTGGAGATTTTCTAACGTCCAAAGTTGACCTCAGAATTCTCAATTTTCTGAAAGGTTGAGCCTGAAACTTGATCAATTATTTGAATAATATCTTGTACTAAAATTAGAACATTGAATACTAAAATTAGATAAATATTACAAGGAAACGAAATAATTTAATTTTTAATGAGATTCAGTATTTTTAACAGAACTTCACAATGATGTCAATAGATGGCGCTCTGTAAAAGTCTATTCGTTTCTCCAATAACTCCTTAGCTCTTTTGCGTGTAATGTTAAAAGTTAACTAAATATATTACAATATATAGTTAAAACTATCTTATGGATACCGCGAGGTCTCAGTTCGGAGCGAAAGATTAGTTTAATTTTGAGCAAATTCCACGTGACAAAATGGGAGGAGCACCGCAACAAATTAGACGGTACCACTCCAACTTTAGATCAGTTTTTTAAATTCAGAATTGATCGTGCAGATGTGCTATCTGAGGCCTTAAATCAGACAAATAGGCACGACGGCTCTGACCTTAAGCCCTCTGTTAGTTAGTGCGCGTAATAATTTCCGAATGATAATTACAACAAGCAGCAGTCGCCTTATACCAAATCATTTTCAACCTCAGCTAGTAAGTTTAAAAAAAAATCAACTAGCGCTCTGTCGTGTGTCATATGCAATGATAACCATAGAATTTATGATTGCCCTATTTTTAAATCTAAGGGTATCCACAAAAGGATGGATGACGTTAAGAAATATAAGCTGTGCATAAATTGCCTCCGTCAAGGTCATATTGCTAAGAGTTGCCGCTTGCGCTCTTGTCACTGTGGGGAGCTCCACAATAATTTGCTCCAAAGTACGAGTAACACTATTAGCCACCCCGCTACTATGGACGGAGCAGATAATAATAGTAATAATGAAGAATTGATTGTTACTTTTTCAAAATAAAATTCAAAGCAAGTTTTGTTGTCAACAGCTATCATAGATGTTACTAATCCATTGAGCCAGTACCCAAGGTTAGAGCTCTTTTGGATTGCGGCAGCCAAATGTCATTAATACCTATCCAAATTTTTAAAAAATAAAATAAATCTAAAAACAACTCCCATTGACTCGCTTAGGGAATAGGGAATCATACATCAGAAAATGTGTTAGAAAGTTGTAATTTACAGATCAATTCTATAAATAGCGAATTCAGTGTAAATATTTTGTGTCTTGTACTTAATTAATGATGAATGAATGAATGATGAATAAATAATGAATGTACTTAATGAGTACTTAATGAATTAACAGGTGAGATGCCGAAATACCCTGTTAATATTGGTACTTTAAATCTACCTAAGGGGTTTTTATTAGCTGACCCTAAACTCGATAAACAATTGCCAGTTGATATTTTAATAGGAGCAGATCTGTTTTGGGATATATTAGGAACATAACAGATCTTGCTCGGGCCAGAGAAACCAAATTTGAGAAGTTCTTACCTAGGCTATACGGTCTTGTAGGCTCAGTGGTTGTCAACAAAGCCACAGTCTCTTAAAGTGCATTCGCTTCTGAACTATCAAGCAAAGATAAACTTGAAAATTCACTTGCGAATGTTTGGGACTTAGGACAGGTACGCACAAAACACGTATTGAACGAAAAGGATAAGCTCTGCGAACTACATTATACTACACACTCCCGTCGAGATGATACGGGTAGATTTTGTGTTCGGCTTCCTTTAAATGACACCCTTGACTGTCTCGGATATACCTATAAATTGGCTAGAAAACGTCTCCATTATTTAGAAAAACAATTTATAAAAAATCAGATTAAGATCAAGCTGAGGCAGCGCCTCGTTTAGCCAATAAATATAGATTTTAAGTTTTGTTTTAAGGAATGAGTGTCCGGGTCTCATGGAACCAAGGTTAGCTTAAATCTTGGTTGGCACCTTGGTTCCATGAGAGCTGTGGTACTCCATGTAATATGTTTTCATTTTTACTTGTACTTTTTTTTTTGGCTAAATAAAGGATTATTTATTTATTTATTTATTTAAAATCCGATTACACTAACTTTTAGCTAAAGTTAAAGAACTTGAACAACGAAATGCTACGGCTTACTATTTATGTCACCATGCTGTTCTTAAGCAGGCTAGCGAGTCGACACGTTTACGCGTAGTTTTTGACGCTTCATCGTCAGGATTTGCCCTAAATGACATTTTAATGGTAGGTCCAGAGCTTCAAGACTGTCTTTTCACCATATCGCGCTAGGCAGTACAAATTCCTATTCACTGGTGATATTGAGAAAATGTATCGCCAAGTTCTAGTAGACAAACAAGATCGCGATTTACAATGCATTCTATGGCGAGATGATGAGTCATTATGTACCTATTCAGATATTTAAACTAAATAATCTTACTTACGGTACTGCAAGTGCGAGCTATTTAAGTGCACGCTGTCTCTGGCAGCTAGGAGAGGAGCAAGACGATAAACTCATCAGGGATGTCATACAAAAGGATTTTTACGTCGATGATTTAATTACCGGAATCTATGTTCAAAAATCTGTTGATAGGGCCTTAAAGTCTGGCTGTTTTAATTTAAGAACATATAAAAGTAATACGCCTTCTATATTTGAAAATATTGATATTAACAAACAGGATAATTTAATTTTAAGCGAATCATCAAGCACGCTCGGACTGGGCTGGACCCTGTCGAGTGGTACACTTCATTTCCCGACGAAATTGTCTCCTAAGTCGCAAAAGATTACCAAACGGACTATCATGTCCAATTCTTTCAAAATATTTGACCCACTAGGACTGCTGAGTCCATGTATCATTCAGGCTAAAATTATATTGCAGGAGCTGTGGAAACAAAAATTAACTGGGGCGAGCCTGTCCCAGATGATATTAAAATTCAGTGGCATAACTTTGATGATAATTTAAATAACCTTTCACAGATACGGATTCCGAGACGCACTATATGCGATTCTTCTGTAACTATAGAGCTGCATTCTTTTAGTGATACTTCGGAAGTTGCTTTCGGGGCATCTGTGGATCGAGATAATAAAATAGCGGTGCCGCTTCTGTGTGCGAAATCTAAGGTTACCCGTATACAGCCCACTACGTCGTCTGGAGTTGTGTGCTGCCTTACTCGCAGCGCGATTGACTAAATCGGCTAAATCGAATTTTTTATTGGTGTGACTCCCAGGTGGTTCTTGCTTGGCTCAATGGTGATCCCACTAAACTAAAAACTTTTGTAGCCAATAGGGTTGGCGAAATCATGGAAACTACAAAGGTCTATAAATTGCAATAGTATGCACGCAGGTCTACAATTGCTCCTGGCTTCTATTCGTGAAGTCATATGGCCAATTAATGGCAGACAGTTAGCAAGACGAACAGCCAATATCTGTGTGAGGTGTAAACGTGTAAGAAGCAAAACCTTGTGTCCTAAAATGGGTGATTTACCTGCTCAGTGCATTAATCCAGATTTCCCTTTTTTGTCCGTTGGTTTGGACTTGGTGGCCCCTTTTCTATCATTAACTGCAAGGGTCGTGGAAGTCGTGTTATTGAATTTTATAATTAATTTGTGCCTTTTTGTGTGCCTCCGTTATAAGTGTATTCGCTTAGAGTCAGTTAGTGATTTGTATCTGATTTTGCAAGTCAACAAGGTATTAAGTTTAGGTTTATTCCGGCTTACGCTCCTAATTTCGGTGGGGTCTGGCAGGCATCCACAAAGTTTCAGCTAAGACATATCATTGGGAACAGTCATTTAACGTTTGAGGAAATTTCAACTTTGCATGCACGAGGCAATTCTTAATAGCCGCCCTTTGTGTCCCCTCTCGTCTTGTCCCAGTGATCTCCTTTCCCTAACTCCAGGACACTTTATTTTTGGAAGACCCTTGACTGCATTACCTTCACCAGCACCTGTCAACTGTAGTGACAATCAGCGAAAACGCTAGTGAGTGCTTGAAGAGCATAAGAAATCATTTCTGGCTACGATGGTAGAAGGAATACCTGTCTGAAATGCAGGAAAGAACAAAATGGCGAATCAATACTACTCGTCTCAGCATTGGCGATATGGTGCTATTATCTGAAGATTGTGCACCTCCGTTATGCTGGCGCTTAAGTCGAGTTGTACGACTTATCCCTGGACCAGATGGAGTGGCAAAGAGTTGCGGTCGTCCAAACTACCAAGGGATGATGGATGCGTCGCACGTTTACTCGTCTCTGCCCACGGCGGGGGAAGATGTTCCGGCGCAGACGCCTGGCCAGTTTAGAATACTAGTTTATCAAATACAATAATTGCTCTAAAAATTTAACAGGCGTTTGTCGACACTGTACATAATGTTATTATGAAATCGTTTTACATCCATCGAGGGATCCACATTAAAACCACTAATTGCTAAAGTTAATGTTTTATTTACCCCTTGTTTTATTTGTGTGCCTGAATATACATAATTAAACAAAGGATCACGTTTTCAATATCAAAAAAGGTTTTGCAAACTATTTATTACTTAAGTACGATATTAAAAATTTTTACTTTCGCTGAAATAAATAATAACCTGTCCTATTTAAAAATACTCAAAACTCCCTAGGGTCACGTCACATAACATCTTGCGATTTTAATCTCCAACAAAACAATTAAAACCTTACAGATACAGATAGATTTGGAAATATTTTTACGTTTTTCGTTAATAGTTCGAATTTGGCGTTTTAACACTTAGATGTATAAGATTTTGAAATGTGACGTCACGAAACTTATGACACCTCCCACCCCTTGTCACACAATGTCACACATCGTCGAACCCCTCCCTCCCCTTAACGTGTGACGTACTTTATGGATTATCAATTATTGCACATTTCAAAGACAGAAATCTACTTGAAAGAAATGCTTATCCAGTTATTCTAATCCTAAATTATATTAACAAAAGACTAAAAAATACACACACGTCATTTATTTGGAGATAAAACGGATTGATTCAATGTGCCTGACCGGTTCACTGTTCGACATGGTACCCTACGTATGTCAAAATTAATTTAACGAATTAAAAAATACGACTGCCCTGCCATATTATTTTTGGAGTTTACCTCCATAAGAAGCGATTTGCTAATTTTATAGCCTTTGGAATCTTATTCACATTTTTTATTAAATGATATTTTTTTGTGAATCACTCAATATTGAACTATAGTGTTATATATTTTTGGAATCTACTCATCATTTTCTAGATGATGATTAGATAGTTAATCTTATTTTCGAAATTTTTTTTTCAACTTTAGTCTTTAATGCGGGACCATGGTCACCCCATCAATTTTTTGAAAATTTTACTAGCCTATGTCACCCGGAATAAGCTAGGGATTCTAACGATACCTCATTTATCAAAATCGGTTCAGGCGTATAGAAGTTATGGTGGAATATACAAACTCACATACATACATACATACATACATACATGAACCCTGAAAACAATATACTCCTTTTTTCAGGCAGTCGTATAATAAAATAGGTGTAATCATCGTAATCGTAATAGTTTTTAATCGTAGATTTTTTAGTGTTCCGTGCTCAAAGTATCTATACTGGTCAAGTACGTGTACCTACGGTGTAATAAGTAACACGTATAAGGTAGGTAATAGGTTAAATTTACTTTTTGGTCTTGCTATTATTATAAACTGATCTAGTGCGAGTCGATTTTCGCTGTATTAGAGTTCTGTACATAGTTTCAGTTAGTGAGATGATCCCGAGTCGCACTGTAACGGTTCACGGTCCCCACGGCCGTATATAACTAACTATAATTTAATTTATGCCCAAGTACCGCAAACAAATTTATGCAAATTGCAATTTTTCAACATAATTAGCTACCACCTAGTAAGTAGTATAGGAATTGCGGACTAAGTACAAAATTCAACTCGTAAACGTTCTTATTCTCGAAGTTCCTCATAATTTTCTCAAAGGTGCGTCTGAGTGGAGTTTGCCAATCCATAATAGGACTATGGCTAAACCCTTTTCTTTCTGAGAGGACTCGTGCTCAATAGTGAACCGGTGCTTACTGATTCGTTGTGATGTCGATAATGAACAAAATTTTGTAATTGTTGAACCATATCTTTTAAAGTTTCTTAACAAAATTACCGTAACAAACATACAGACAACAAAGGGATTCCATTGTGTTCCAACAAAACAGTAAACAATCTAAGTATACCTGAATAAAAAAATTATTTACTCAATAATAATGTATTATATTCGAAAAAACATAATCACAAAACATCGAAGATTATTAATTAAATAAATAATCATCGACATTTTCAGCAGTGGTCATGAAGGCGTCTGCGTTCATGATGTAGGTTTCACACAAGTTTCTCTTTTCGAAGTCTTCTATTATATCGCTGTCCAGATGACGATTCACGATGGCAGCGCAACGTAAATCTTGGGCCGCATACGCTAGAGGAGCTTGCAATTCGTACTCCACGACTTGTTGTTGTGAATAACTTTGCAAAGAATGGGAGTTAACATGATTAGATGTAGATGGCAATGAACGTATAAACACAAGGAGGGACCGAAGAGGACGTGGCTCTGATTGATAACGTCGTATTTGTACTATCCTTGCGTAAGCAGCTTCAATAAGCTCGCGTGCATACTGAATTGAGTGGTCTATACGCCCTCGCAGTTTCTGTACACACAAATATACTTTTTCTTTCCATGTAGTGATTTTGTTCAGCTCATTCTCTAGACCTTCTGGATTATTATCATTAGTTATTAGATTAAACATGTGACGTGCCACCGCGATTTGCAAAGACTCTTCTGTTTCGAAGTTCGCTAGTTTTTCTTCAAATGTTGCTAGAATTTCGTCCGGAGAACCACCGATGCAGAATACTGTACCCATTAAACCTGCGAATTTAATTTTTTACATTTTAATTCAAAATATATTTGGTCCTTTTTAATCAATTATCAAAAATATTTGTTTTCAAATTTATGTTGCGACTATAGGTAATATTAAGTAGACTTTTTATATCAAAGCTATTCTAGGCAACGGGGCGGTACGTTGTATGGAGACCCCCGCATTATATCCTCAGTCGTTGAAACTTTTGGGTTTTTTGAAACGATTGTTGAACAACATGCGAAAAGTAGCTATTTATACCTAAAACTTAATATTTATGACTGAATATTTTCACGATTTCTTTTTAAAATAATATTAAGTAGTTAGTATATTTACACTCAAAACCGAATTATCAAACGAAATAATCATGCAGAACATCGATATTTAAACCGATTTATTTTACTATCAAACATATTAGCCTAGGCAATAAAGCTAGTTGACCCCAACAATAATTCCACAGGCGACGAAACTTTACAGTGTGATAAAGTAAGTAAAGTACACGTATATTATAAATATCCAACAAAAAATCAGAAAGGAAGTAAGGTTTTTTTATGCTATAACCAATTCATTTAAAGCAGGAAGGTACATTATCGCGTAAACGCAGTTTAGATTTGATAATAAAATCGGCTTAAATAACATTGTTCTGCATGGTTATTTCATTTCATATTTCGATTGTACTACCTACTATTATTTTAAAAAGAAATTGAAAAAATATTGTGTCATGAATATTAAGTTTTAGGTATAAATACCTAACTTCCGGATGTTTTTTTTGTTGGATATTTTTGTGTAAGTTTTGGATCATCCAATACTAAAACCCTGCCAAGTTTCATAGACTGAGGATTTAATGTAGGGGTCTCCATACAACGAACCGCCCCATTGCCTAAACTAGAAACTGCATTTACGCGATAATTTACCTTCCTGTTCAACAATTGGGTTTGGGTATAGCATAAAAAATCTTTACATCCTTTCTGATTTTTTATTGGATACTAGCGAATGCCCGCGACTTCTGCGTGGTTTGAGGGTTTTTTGGTTCCCGCGGGAAGTCTTTACTTTTCCGGGATAAAAAGTAGCCTATGTGCTCAGACTGTAAAGTTTCATGGCCTGAGGAATTATTGTTGGGATCCACTAGCTTTATTGCCTAGACTACTATGCCAATGCCTTACCATGATCTTCAAGGATTGCTGCCATTTCCAATGCTACCAAAACTCCACTTTCATATCCAAGAATATAAAAGCGATCCTTTAGTTGAGTCCTTTTTAGAAGAACCTAAAAGTAGATATTATTTTTCGTAAAAAAAGTTAAATTTAATATGAATAAACCTTTTTTATATTTTACAAAATCATTCCTGTTAATATCAATGTGTATTTTGTTCTTATTAATCTAAAATCGACCGAAACCGAAATAATAAACTACTGCATTAATGCATGAAGGTTTCCGGGCTATAGGTATTAAACTTAACTGCCATACCTACTAATCCTACCTTGTAGTGGAATTTCAAAATGTATAGGTCCAGCAAGTTGGAGATCTATACCAATTTGACTGACCTGAGCGTATCTTTGTGCCATTTCTTGTATAGTTTCATGCGGTCTGTCCACGCCTGGTTGTAGTGCGATCGCGGGCAACTTGAGCCGCTCGCAAAGTTCTCGGAATCGCAAGTGAAGGCCTTCTACACCGGGTACTACGACTAGGTATGTTTGGTTTATGTCAAATTCGTCATCTCTCTGAAAGAAAAGTCCTTTGTGATAGCCTAGTGGTTTAAACACCGACATCTTATTCGATGGATTCGGTTTTGATCCCGGGCAAGCACTTGTAACGTTTTAAGAAAATAAATATAACTCGCTTTAACGGTGAAGGAAAACATCGTAAGGAAACCTTCATGATCGCGAATGTTCTGCCAGCCCGCACTTGGCCAGCGTAATAAACTATGACCAAAATCCTTCTCATTCTGAGAGGAGACTCGTTATCAGCTGTAGTCGGCTATTGCTGGCAATATTATGATAATATGAAGCATAATATTACGTATGTATTACATGCTCACAAGTAAGCATATAATTTGTTGTTATATTATTACTTACTATAGTGTCACTTGTTGTTTGCGTCGGTAAAATTAACATTTCAGTTGTACCAAGGAGTTCATCTGGGTCAATTTGGGAGAAGAATGTGTCTAGCTCTTTAGTTTCAGTAAACACTTTTGTTAAAGTCTTATTTTCAAATTCCCGTATTCTGTAAATGTTTTAGTTTGTTTATTTATAAGGATGAATTTTTCTCTTATATATTTGTGCCACCAACCTATTTATCTCTTAGTTTTGTTTTATTAGGATCTTTTTACGTTTTCATTTTCAATAACTATGGTAGAGGTAAAATTCTGTATGCGACGTTAGAAGTTATAGTCTATTTGAATTGGAATACTTACTTTTTAGGTGTTAATAAAGGAATGATATTCTCATCCAATAATATATTATGAACATCACGTAGATAAGCTCGAACAATTTGAGATTTGGAATCATCCATTCCAAGTTCTTTTAGTGTTAAATCTTGCAGCGCGCAATTATTCACTGATATATCTATTGAATAATGAAAGCATACATCAAAATTATTTTTCTAATTAGCAATGCATAATATACTACTTAGTTTTTTACCTGCTATATAGGCAACTTCTTCCAATAAATTTTTATTAGGTTTTCTGACAGCATGCGCGGCTATTACACGGTGTTTATAACATAAAGATTTTTCTATAGCATCAATAGCACGGCTTACTGTGAAGAATTCTTTATCTTCAACAATTTCATTCTGCAAAACAAGAAAAAAAAACATAAATGCGGCTTGTAAATGAAAGGATGTTTGGTTATTATGAATTTTTCGATACTAATAAAATCGGACTTACGAATTTTAAAGGCGGTAATTTGATGATTATAAATTGATCGTGAGGATTTATTATTTTCATTTGATCGCTATTCTCTATTCTAGCATCGATTAATGTAAAATATCTGAAAAGTCGAATATAGTATTAATGTAGGTGCGTATATATTTTTTTATCCACTACAAGTTAGCCCTTGACTGCGATCTCACCTGATGATAAGTGAAGATGCAGCCGAAGATGGTAGCGGGCTAACCTGTTAGGGGCATGGCAGTTATATTAAATCCATACCCCTATTCGGTAGTTATGAGCTGGGTAATTCTAATTCGCTAATTATTCGGTAGGTATAATAATAGCATTATAATTTATTACAATTTTTTTTAATATTCACAATAACGGTTTTAAGTTACCTTAAAGACCAGTTCGACTTGCGTATAGCTAAAGTCAAATGTTCTAAGCATTTCGAAATATTTTCATTTTGCGCATTAGAATTTAAAATACAATATATTCCTTCAACGTTTTCGGGCGTCTCGCTATGCAACAAATTGAAAACGTTTTCGTTCCATATATTTCCATATGATACTGTGCATTCAACTCCTCGTATTTCCCAGGACCTGTGGATTCAATTTGTGTATCGATTATAATATTATGTGACTGATTTCTAGACTGACTTTACAAATAAGAGCTGTAAGGTTGTGAATTCCTTGACTTATTGAATGGAAGGAATTAATTATTTCAAGACACTACCTACCTCAGTTTATACAAAAGGCTATTTGACTTTTTGGAGAAGAGCAGTACTAATTTTCTAGCACCCCGGCTTATCAATCTTTCTGCTAATTGTATTCCTAAAACATCGTTTTCGGACAAAAGAAGTTGCAGTCGATGGGCTGAGCAATTTATTCTGAAAAGATTGGAAGAAAAATTTAAAAGGGCAAAACTTTCATCACATGCACTTTTTACGCTATATATTTACCAGAGTTAGAATTAAAGGAATAGTAATTTTCTCTTTTACTAATTTCATCTATTGTGATTAGCTGAATGTGTGGTATTCTTGCTGCAAGACTTAATTACAGCCAAAAATTTGAGAGTATTAAAATTTGAACGCTATTGGGAATGATTGCGATTTGCGATCATCATACTGTACCTAACTATCAAACTACGGCCATAGACTCCCTGTCTTGTTCACTCAGTT
Organism: Erebia palarica; assembly: GCA_964035005.1. Lineage (NCBI taxonomy): Eukaryota > Metazoa > Arthropoda > Insecta > Lepidoptera > Nymphalidae > Erebia > Erebia palarica. Next base: position 29,264,851 of record OZ035987.1, on the reverse strand, counting down.
CTGGCTATATATAGTTGACGTTAAAGGTCAAGTAATTAAAGAGTTATGTTAAAAAGTAAACTGTGTCTCATCAGTTCATCACCTAGCTGATCATGACCAGTCTATCTTTTCTGAAACATGGCTTAAGCCTACTAAAATGTATTTTAATATAAATACTTTTTTAATTACAATCTGTTTAATAGAAGCTCTGCAGAAGGCGGGGCCAGAATAATTCTATCCCATCAAAAACATAAACGAATTATTATTAAGTATGTACCTAAAAGTACAGTTTCTACCAGCAAGCCAAATTTTCGGAAGAATAAAATAAGAACTTACATCTTTACAACTTGTGAAGGCTATAATTCGTATATGAAAACTAGCCAAGCCAAAGCCTTAGTCTTCAACATTTTATACTAAGTTATAAGAAGAAATGATATTTTAAGTTATTATAAAATATTATATGTTGTTATAAATAAATTTCAGGACTGACCATTGAACTTGGCACCCATTTAGATCTCACTTCTTTTGTCGCTGAAGTCAACAATCAAGGCATATATATCACAATTTTGAATTTGGCTCTCATTTCACATTTATGTTTTTGATGGGATAAATAAATTGCAGGACTGACCATTGAACTTGGCACCCATTTAGATCTCACTTCTTTTGTCGCTGAAGTCAACAACCAAGGCATATATATCACAATTTTGAACTTGGCTCTCATTTTACATTTATGTTTTTGATGGGATATCATTACTTTTTGTACAGAAATTATTGAACTTAATCAAAACATATTTATTCAAAATATGTACCTACAAAGTACACCTTCTGAACGTCATGCTTACAGAGCATAAGACGTGATGGTGATAATTAGCTACGGTATCTTAAAACTAAAGCTATGAGGGTTCCAAACGTGCCCTGGTCTGAGAAGAGCACGCAATAAACTTCGCTTTTTTTGTATTCACCATCATATATCACCATCTCACAAATATTTGAAATTATATATATGTACTTATAATATAACATTACATAATCAGCCGCTGTAACAATTCATACCCATGCCTTGCTATCATTCAAATAATCCCTTACACTGTAATAGGACTTTTCTATTAGTTTAGTTTACGTTTTACATTAGTAGGTACTTATTATTCGGTGTAAGGTCAGTGTGTCACCCATCAGTAATTCTATTGTACGACTCATTGTACAAGATAATTATAGACGAGAATTCTCAAGAAAAATATATAGTGTACCTAGAGTTACACTGACATTGACAGATTACATCTATGGTCAGACTACCTCTACAGCACATTTCTACATCTCATCAATTTTGATTGCAAAAGTTCAAACTCAAAAGTTTTTAGTGAAACATTGAAAACAAGCACGGTAAACAGTCGATATCACTAAAACCACTATAGACAATGAATACAAATCACAATGACTGACAGCTTGAACTGAAGACTTCAAATACGTTTCTTCTTCTTTTCTGTCAATGACGTTACGTTGCACAAAATGCATCAATACGAAGGTAAGGTTTTAATGCAACTATATTATTATTCATTATTATTTACATTAAAATAATACTTATGTGTCATTTTCAATAGTTAACAACACAAAATAACGAATTTAAACAAAGACCTGCAGTATGATTTATGTAATCGGAGTTTTTTTTTACTTAACAACTCTTGTTTTATTTAGTTGTGCATGCACTATGCGTAGAATGTAATGCAAGTTGCCGCAGGAAGTGGACGACGGAGTTACTACCACCGCTTAAAGCAGTATTGTTTCAAAATAACGGTTGAATGTCACGTACTTTGACGTCCTTATCGCTGTTATCAGCCCCTGGGAAGATTTTTGCCCGAGTTCTCTTAAATCGTCTAGTTGGAATTTCGGAAAGAATTCTACCAGAAACCCAGTTTGGGTTTCGCCCCAAACGAGGTACCTGCGAAGCAATTTTCTCGATTCGTCAATTACAGGAAAAGAGCAGAGAACAGTGTCAGCCTTTGTTTCTCTGTTTTGTAGACCTCGAGAAAGCTTTTGACAGTGTGCCTCGTGAGGCTTTGTGGATGGTACTCGACAAGCTTGGCTGTACGGAAAAGTTTGTAAGAGCATTACGGCTGTTACACGATAATATGAGCTGTTGTGTATCAGTTGAAGGCGAGGAATCTGAGCGCTTTTCGGTTACTTGTGGAGTAAAGCAAGGTTGCGTTTTAGCACCTACACTTTTTGCCTTGTACTTTTTCGTAGTAGTCAACGATGCCTTAAAATGTAACACTCAAGGTGTATCTATTCGTTATCGTATAGATGGTAAGCTGTACAATTTGAGGCGATTAAAGGCCCATACCAAAGTCTCTTACAACCTTGTCACAGAAGTCTTGTATGCAGATGATTTGTGTTTCGTGGCGAATACCTCAGACGGCCTACAAGAGCTTGTCATGAACCTTCATAATTCATGTGTGAAGTTTGGTCTAAAAATTAACATCACAAAAACAGAAGTAATGGCAATGAACACCGTGGAATCGGTTGAAGCTCCTCTGAGGGTATCACTTCAAGATACTGAGCTCAAGCAGGTTGACAAATTTAAATATCTCGGAAGCACCCTAACATCTAAAGGGGACATAGACTCGGAGATAACAAGTAGAATTTGTGCTGCCTCAGCAGCATTTGGCCAACTCCGAGAGAAGGTATTCCGATCGCACGGAATTAAGCTGAGGACGAAAATCGATGTGTACATGGCGATAGTATTACCGAATCTTCTTTATTCCGCTGAGACTTGGACGCTTTATCGCAAGAATATTCGTGTTCTGGACAGGTTTCACCTCAAATGTCTTCGTGACATCCTAAACATCAAGTGGTATGACCGCATTAGAAGCACAGACGTGCTGCGGCGGGCAAAAGTCAGTGGCATTGAGGCATACCTTATGCGGCGACAATTGCGTTGGTGCGGACATGTTGTGAGAATGCCCAACGAAAGACTAGCCAAGCGCATCTTTTATTCTGAACTGAAGGACGGAAAGCGGAAACAAGGCGGTCAGTTCCTTAGATACAAAGATGTGCAAAAGAGGCATATGACTAGGTGCAAGATCGACTTTTTTCGTTGGGAAAGTCTGGCTGAAAACCGAGGGGGTTGGAGGCACTTGGTTCAGCAGAATATCACTGAATTCGAGAGTAAAAGGAGGCTAGATCTGGACATTTACCGTGAACAACTTAAAAGTAGACCACCCTCCAATATTACTTACAATTATGTTGATGGTACCCTCTCATGTCCTCACTGCGCGCGTATATTCCATGCTAAAATAGGGTACATAAGTCACATCAGGGCACATGAACGAAGCCCTTATTCAAATACAAATACTTAACAGAGATTCAGTCGCTGTTGCCGAACTCGGCAAAGGAATCATCATCACTTTGACGTCCTTAAAATAATGATTATAACACTACAACATAAACGTCAACAATATTAAAATAATACGGCTTTAAGCAATCTATACCTAGGTAGAGCATAAAAAATACGATTTTTGTACGTTTATATCTAAATAACCATTTGAGGTGTGCTTATGAAATTTGGAGCACGGGTCTCAATATATGCGCCAAATTTGACATGTTTATGTGAAATAGTTTTTGAGTTATGAGGGAGTCAAAAGTGGCTCCAAATGGTTCGTGTAATATTACACACGGTGCTGCTCGCCAGTTTTTTTTAACTTTGGCTGGACACGCTTCCGCGTGTCTTGATGTAAAAGTAACAACGTGTAAGGATCGTAAAGATGTCACATCATGCTCTATTGAACGACATTGTGAAATAGCATGTGCAGAGTTAAAAGAAATAATAATTTGATGTGTTTACAAACCGCCTACCGCGAACTTTGATTTATTTACAAAGTGCGCTGATAAAGTTATCCCATGGTAGTAAGTCAATTCTGGTATGTGGTGATTTTAATATAGATCTTTTAAAATAATCACAAGAAAAAGTTAAATTGATGTCTCTGCTAGGATCTTTTAGTTTGAATAGTTTATTTATAGCTCCAATAAGAATAACGACGTTCTGCCACTTGTATCGATAACATATTTACAAACTGTCCAATTAGAGAGAAGGAAATAATAAGTGGTGTTCGATCGGATCATACAGCCCAGTTGGTAGATTATGAAGTCAAAAACACAGAAACTAAAATGTAATACACACCTATTACAAAAATGAGACAAACTGTTTAAAAATAAAATAGAAGAAAAACTGTTTCAATTAAATCTTCCAATGAATAATTTTAATTCCATGTTCGAGTCGTTTTTTGACACTGTTTCTAATCAGTATGATATGATATTTACAAAACAGATTAGGGCAGTTACGTCTAAACTAAATTTTAGTTATTGGGCAACTGAAAGTATCAGAATAAGTCGAGACAAGATGTACGAATTGTATCTACATAGAACCTATGATAAAAGTGAAAAATTTGATATTATGTAAAAAAGTATTCCATAATATTTAAATCTGTCTGTATTAATGCAAAGCAAATCTATATTAGTAATAAAATTTAAAAAATCAAACTATAAAATAAAAACAACATGGCAAGTCGTAAATAATGCAACAGGAAAATTCAAAGAAAAATGTAATGACTCTATATTTTTACCTGACCTGACCTCTCACAATGTGAGCGTAGCTAATAATTTTGAATCGACGTTTGCTAGTATTTCGATTGAAACTACAAAAAAGTTAATATCCTCACCTGATGATGCAGAGATTCTCTTAAGGGATAGTATAGAAATCGTAGCACCTAATTTTAAATTTAAGCATATTACCCATAAAGATATTATAAAATCATTTAATTTAATCAATGTAAAAAAGTGAAGACTTATGGGGAATGTCGATTAAAGCAATCAAACCAATTATTGGTGAAATTGCACCTATTATGGCATATATATTTAATATAAGTGTTGACGAAGGTGTATTCCTGGATTTGATGAAATTAAGCAAAGTAGTTCCAATTTATAAATCTGGTTGTAAATCGAATCCAACCAACTATAGACCTGTGTCGATATTGCCCATTTTTAGCAAAATATTTGAAAAAGTGCTACTAACGTTATTAAGTAATAATTTTAACATCAATGGATTTCTACATAAACAACGATTTGGATTCACGAAAGGCAGATCTACAACACACGCAGGAGCTATCCTAATACAGAATATTTTAAAAGCCTGGGAAAAATCGCAAAATGCAATTGGCATCTTTTGTGATCTTTCAAAGGCCTTCGATTGCGTAGATCACGAAATACTTGTCCGAAAGCTGCGGTTCTATGCAGTTACTGATGAGGCCCTAAATCTGATTTCATCTTACTTGACTAATCGAGAAATGAGAGTGTGTGCCAATAACGGAACATCTGAGGAAACAAAAATAAATTAGGAGTACCGCAAGGATCAATTCTCGGTCCATTCTTGCTCCTAGTCTATATTAACAATCTTCCTAGTATGGTAAAAGAACTAGCAGATATCATAATATTATTTGCAGATGACACTTCTCTCGTTTTTAAAGTCAACAGGAAAAACTTTGATTTGGGAATTCTTAATAAAACGCTCACCAAGGTTTTCGGTCAATAACTTAGCATTAAATAGTAAAAAAAACAAATGCGTATATGTTGCCTCATCGAACTTCCGTGGTGAAAGAAATGTTGAGATATTACTCAACATCGAAAAATTAGATATAGTCAACGACGTTCTTTTCCTTGGCCTGACCATTGATTCTAGATTACAATGGAGACCGCACATTAATAATCTTGCAAATAAACTAAGTTCAGCGGTATTTGCAATTCGTAAAATAAGACAATTAACAGATGTGAAAACTGCTAAAATAGTATACTTTGCATACTTCCATAGCTTGATGTCTTATGGAATTTTGTTGTGGGGCTCGGCTGCTGATTGGAAAGTGAAGCCCAGAGATTCTCTCAAAAATATGTTTTAAGATGTCTTCACTTTATATATCTCAGAATATTATGTACGTTAGAAAACGTCTAGCATCGTATAAAAAGACTCATCACTATAATACACTAAACAAACATAAGTTAACTGGGGAGACATTCAGGTTGTCTAAAACAATTAAATCATTATGGGCAGCACGATACGCTTCTACAACAGAATTCCAAAAGATATAACGGATCTTTCCGATACACAGTTTAAAAGTAAAACGGTAAAAAGTAAAAATTAATTAATAAAGGTTATTATAATATTAATGATTACATAAATGATAAAAACGCATGGAAAATATAACGCTGCACAAGCTATTCAACGAGCAAGGATAAAAATTATGTACTGTGTTCTTTTTTTTATTTTTTAAATCTATATATATATAAAGCGAAAGGTCACTCACTGATTCAACATGATATCTCAGGGACTATAAAGCATACAGACTTGAAATTTGGAAGATAGGTTCCTTCTATGGTGTAGATGGCAGCTAAGAAACGGTTTTGAGAAAATTCACCCCTAAGGGGTAGAAATGGGGGTTGGAAGTATGAAAGTCCTTTGTTTTTGAAGTTAGAGACATGAGAATTGGCAATTAAGTTAATAGTTATAAAAAATAAAAACCCATATAAGCAATTTTACGAAAATTCACCCCAAATAGATTGTAATGGGGGTTGTAAGTTTGTATGAAAGTCCTATTTGTTTGAAGTTAGAGACCTGAAAATTGGCATTTAGGTTATTAAATTTAAATAATTAATAACCTGCATAAGCAATTTTAAGAAAATCTACCCCAACAGGTGTACAATAGGGGTTGGAATCTTACATGAGGGTTTTAAGTTTTGATGTTAGAGACTTGAAAATAGTTCTAATATAATAATGATATTTTATTATGCAGCTACGACATTGTAAATTGAATTTAAATTTTGTATGACTAGGTACTTGGGTAACTTATTTATTTTTATGACATATATCAATATATATTTTATTAATTATATTATTATTTGTATTAAAAATATTGTATTGTACTATCTATACCGATCTGACTTTCGTAAGCGCTTTTTATAAGTCTATGCGAAGAATAAATATAAGTATACATGAACTTAATTTAACGGGTTAATCATAATTAAAGAAATTAAAAAATACGACTGCCCTGCCAAAAAACGAACTAAAAAGTTAAAATTCTAAATTAATGTAGTCAAATTAGAATCTTATTCACATTTTATTAAATGATATTTTTTGTGTATCACTGGATATTGAACTGTAGTGTTATATATTTTTGGAATCTACTTATCATTTTCTAGATGATGATTAGATAGTTAATCTTATTTTCGAATTTTTTTTTTCAACTTTAGTCTTTAATGCGGGACCATGGTCACCCCATCAATTTTTTTGAAAATTTTACTAGCCTATGTCAGCCGGAATAAGCTAGGGATTCTAATGATAGCTCATTTATCAAAATCGGTTCAGGCGTATAGAAGTTATGGTGGAATATACAAACCCACATACATACATACATACATACATACACACATGAATCCTGAAAACAATATACTCCTTTTTTCAGGCAGTCGTATAAAAAATACAACTGTCCTGCCATATTATTTTTGGAGTTTACCTCCTTAAGAAGCGATTTGCATATATAGCCTTTGTGATTTTAGTCACATTTTTATTAAATGATATTTTTTTGTGAATCACTGAATATTGAACTGTAGTGTTATATATTTTTGGAATCTACTCATCATTTTCTAGATAATGACTATATTTTTTTTTTATTTTTTTTTTCGATTTTAGTCTTTAATGCGGGAACATGGTCACCCCATCAATTTAAAAAAAAAATTACTAGCCTATGTCACCCGGAATAAGCTAGAGATTCTAACGATACCTCATTTATCAAAATTGGTTCAGGCATATAGAAGTTATGGTGGATATCACATACATACATACATGAACCCTGAAAACAATATACTCCTTTTTTCAGGCAGTCGTATAAAAATATACAAATATCAAATCTGAAGTGAATTGAGAAAGGATTAAGAAGAAGTAGAAGCGGAAGGAAATAATGAGTAGTGATTGTGCGTAATAAAGCCTTACTTGTACTGTGTGTAAGACATATCTTCATGTAAATGAAGCAGCACTCGGCCAAGATGTTTGCTGCCGGCTTGAAGACGCAGGGCGCGAGATGCGTCACCTGCTGAGTACACCACGCGGGACAGCGGTCGGACGTAACCACGCGCGATTCCTTCGCTCACCATTATTTGCAGTGTCTAGTATAGATATTCAAAGATGATTTAGCAAGAAAAGATTACAATTATTTTGCTATAATCCGCTAACAGAAAAAGTTCTATATGGTCAAGCATGCAGTTACAAGCGAAGCACCGTTTACCTTCCCAACCAAGCAAGAAAGCCAAGTTCCCAAGCAAGCAATGCCACCACCACTCACATGCACCACCACACAAGACTTTTATATACTTTACAACGCAAGATTGTCTAGTTGTAAAGTCGACATCTCCTGAAGATGCTCCGGTGTCGGGGCGAAACGTGCGTCGAGAATAGTATATAGTCGGACACACCGACCTTGCAAAGGTCGGCGTGTCCCGGATAGTCTCGGAAATCCAAGGGCTGGGCCTTAAAATAGCACCTCACAAAACTGAAGCCATTCGCCTGGTAAGCTTGTGGAACCGCCCAGTTTTTCGATTGGTTTCGTCAACTGGACGTTCGTCGTCGTTGGCCGGTACCTCAAATACTTAAGTCTGACCTGTGACAGCCGTATGGGCTTCGAGGAGCACTTTGAGCGCTTGATTCCTCGAATACAGAAAGTAGCAGATGCAATGCACGGTCTGCTGCCCAATCTCGGGGGTCCGCAAGAAGAAGTCCGCCGACTATATGCGACTGTAGTGCGATCGATGGCCCTTAAGGGGGCACTTGTTTGGTCGCAGAGACTATCTGGTGTGCAACGTTTCAGAGCAAAAGTTAACAGCGTTCAACGCAAGATGGCGATAAAGGTCGCGCGGGGATATCGCACTATATCGTTCGAGGCCACCACTATGCTGGTCCGCTCTCCACCTTTGGACATACTGGCCGATATGGATGCAAAAGTGTATGCCGATATCCATGATGGCCAGAGGAGTAGAGATGGGATGGAGCCCGAGGGGTTAATACGCCGAGCGCACCAGCAGGCAATTGTTAACTGGCGTATGCGACTAGAAGAGGGAAGAAACGTACGCCAGCGCACTGTTGGTGCAATCCTTTCAAATTTTGAGGCCTGGTTGTAAAGAAAGAGTGACAATGTCAACTTTAGACTGATACAGGTACTAACCGGACACGGCTGTTTCGGTGAGTAGCTGTGTCGGATTGGTCGCGAAGCCCCCCCGCGGTGCCATCATTGCAGCGAGGACGGAGACACAGCGCAACACACCCTCGAAGAATGACCTGCGTGGGGAGTTCAACGTTCTGCCCTAGTTGACCATGAGGGCAATGCCCTCTCTCCAGCGGCTATAATAAGGGCTTTGCTGGATAAAGAGGAAAATTGAAGGGCAGTGGTCTCTTTCTGTGAAACCACAATGGTTGAGAAGAAGGCTGCTGAGCGGGTCCAAGAGATAACTGATTCCGCCAGGAGACGAAGGCGCCGGGGAGGCGGTTAGCCGGCCAGCCCTGTCCATCCAATAGTCCTGAATTAAGGGACCTCGAGGTCACGAGCGGGTGGGGTAGGGGCTTCAGTCGTTCTATCTTACATCTTATAAGTGGTCATGGGAAGATGGCAGCTTGTGCCATAGCTCATAACTGGTGCAGTTTGGTGTGCGAGCACCGGGACGAGCCCAACAGGCACTGCGCTAGGGAGGCACCGATACGTTCTTAATGAGATCTCGGAGCCTCCCAATGTATGCACCGGGTGGCTACCAAGGTACACATCCTAAATAACCCGACTTCTCACCCCAGAAGTCGGTTTATCTTAGGAAGATTTCCCCTTCGAAAAAAAAAGGCCAGCACGAGTTAGTGAAACCAAAATAAATCCTCTATTAATAAAACAAAGAAATACTTACTTTCAAGTCGTCCACATTTTGCGGTTCAAATAGAGATGAAAACTGCAGCGTAGTGTATGAGAGAGATGCATTCAAGTGAGTCAACCCAAAGTTATAATTTTCATCGTCCAATATAAGAGATGTATCAACAACGGATCCAAATGCTGTACAACAATTCAACGAAGCCTGTAAATCAGAAAAAACAAACTAAATATGTATTCAATAAAAATAAAATATATCATATCCAGTTAAACAAGATTTTTTAAATCGTAACAATGTGAAGTAGTTCACGGCTGATAGACCTTAAGTTTAAGGGTAGTTGAATGAGTTAAAGAAAGAAAGAAAGCGAGTGAGACAAATCAACTTCAGTGGTATCAAAATATTAGTACTTACGTTTCTTAGTTCTCCTTTAACTGAGGTTATAACAATGTCGCAACCTTTTCCATTGGTAGCTTTAAGAACCATATCTCTGAAGCTGCTGTCTCGAGAGTAACCGATATGATCATCTGTAAGAAAGTGCATTTAGGGATTTAAAACCGACTATAGGATCGTTCAAAGCATAAACCTTATTCAACATATTATTTAACTAGCTGATGCCCGCGAACGTAGACCGCGTGGATTGAGGTTTTTAGTTCCCGCGGGAACTCCTTAATTTTCTGGGATAAATATGGCACGTATAATTATCAGTATAACGCCTTTTCGCATTGTGCCGCGTTGTGTCTGACCAGGGCTTTATTATGATGATGATGAGTGCCTCTGCAGGCACAAGTTATAAATAAAGAAGTTCAGTGAATGATGAGACCTTGAAGGAATCACGACCTGAACTTGTGTACCACAGAATTATTGCTTTCCGGGAAAATCTATCCCAAAGGGGGTGAAATGGGGGTTGAAAGTTCTATGTTTTTATAGTCAGAGATATGGAAATCGGTATTTACGTTATTGACCGAGCGAAGCGAAGGTTTCTGAGTCTACTTGAGTGAATTTGCACATGTCCGTCCAAGGGTTGCCAAAAAAAATTGGCAACCCTATCTGTCCGTCTGTCAGAGCCTTATAACTTCTGAATTACTGAGCGTAATTAGTTCAAATTTAAATATAATATTTAAACCCAATGGCCTCCAGCCGAATATGGCTTAAAAAGTTATAAAAATCTTTATTTCAGGGGGGCTCTCATAGAAGCGAATGCGAAGTAAAATATTTTTTATAGCGTTACATAGGGTTGCAGTATATCATTTTAAAGACAATTAGGAATAGGGTCCAAAAATATATTTTTTTTATTTTTCCCCTGAAATTTACGAAATAGGGGGCTTTCAAAGTGGAGATTTTCTAACGTCCAAAGTTGACCTCAGAACTCTCAATTTTCTGAAAGGCTGAGTCTGAAACTTGATCAATTATTTGAATTATATCCTGTACTTGAACAACAAATACTAAAATTAGATAAATATTATAAGGAAATGAAATAATTTAATTTTTAATGAGCTTCAGTATTTTTAACAGAACTTCACAAGGATATCAATAGATGGCGCTCTGTAAAAGTTTATTCGTTTCTCCAATAACTCTTTAGCTCTTTTGCATTTAATGTTAAAAGTTAACTTTTACAATATATAGTTAAAACTATCTTATGGATACCGCGAGGTCTCAGTAAATATTATAAGGAAACGAAATTATTAAATTTTTAATGAGTTACAGTATTTATAACAGAACTTTACTTTCTTACTACTACTACTACTACTTTCAAGTGCTTACAAATAATAGACGTTAGCACCATCTTACGTGGAATAAAAAAATAGTCTACTGATAGTACTGATAATTCATAATTCGTTTATTGTCCAGAACATGGTACATTATAAATTATTACAGATGTTACAATAACTAACTGATGTTTATGAACGTAAAGATGAGCGCGCATCTAGACATGCTCACCGCAGGAGCCGCAAGCACACAGTCATCACAATTTATAATTTTTTTATTATGAAATCGTATGCTACGTAACACCCGCTCATTTTAGTAAAATATTGTAGGTATACGTATCCCATCAACACAAGCAGATGACAATTGACGTCATCAGATTCGGCGCGTTTTAATGCGTACGGTGCAGTGAGGACGATGCGGGAGGCGCGAATGACCTAATTCTTATTCGTTTCAAGATCGGTTCCCGAGCGCACGTATTTGCGAGTTTTGATGTAGGTAGTACTGCTCGAAACGTCCATGAGAACCAACTGCGGCTCATGCGGTACGTCTAGGTTCACCTTTAAATCTTACGATGTATTTTAGGTTAGCTTATTAATACCATCTTGCGTCGAGAAGTGGTACTAATTTACTTTGACATAATATTTTTAAGTTATTGTTATCTAAACTTATTCATTGTTATTTTACGTTTGTTCATTATACCTACTAAATGACTTGACCAGCGCAACTATGTGAGCTTGCCTAGGTGTCCAAAATCAATATGCAGCAAAGATTTTTTTATTATTGCAATTTTTATATTTTATACTTTTCAGATAAAAGCGTTCAAAAAATCTGAAGGCTCACAAAAATTAAAAATATAAAGAAATGTTTCATCAAACAACTGCTGCTTTCCCACGCTAGATGGCGCTAGACGTTGTGGTTAGCGAGTCTAGACAATTATTTTTAACCATATTTGATTAATAAAACTATGTTTGCATGAATTATGTAATTTAAAAAATCACGTTACATTGTACTTCTGCTATCCCACACTAGATGGCGCTAGACGTTATGACTAGTGAGTTCAACTATTCGACCACTGATAGCAGACAGATGCAATGCCAAAGGGCGTTCCTTTAAACGTTGTGGTTATTTATAAATGCTTTGTTCGATCAATTACACGTTTCATTGAGGCTTGTCAACGAATAAAAATAATTATTAACAAAACATACATTTCCTTTTCATAATATAGTGACAGAGGTACTTAAATGGTATTTATGTAGGATTACAAGACTATTATTAGGCATGGATAAAATGGAACGTGAAAATGTAGTAGTGCCTAAAAGAGGAAAGCGGTTGCTCAAGGTTAAACAATAAACGTATTGTTTTTTTTAGACATTTTTATCTTGACCTTAGTCGGAATAATAAATCCATAATAATTTGGGTTTTAATTTTTAAACCTCACTGTAAAGACGGAAATCCTGCACATTGCCCCGAATCGGAGGGCAGAAACTGGTCAAGTCCTTTAGAACTAATTATATCTTTATATCGCGTTATCTTGCAATGTATTATGTAATAGAAGGTGGGTCAGGATGGTAAATAATTGATCTGTATTTAACTTTGCGCAATTTATATTACTCAAAAGCTGTGCTCGGAACGAGTGTCACAAAAGTTATGGCTTGAATCACTCCAAATACAATATCATCGGCCCCAAGTTACATAAGCATATTTCAGTTAACCTAAACAAAACTTATCTTACACTAAGCCGAAATAGGCAAAGGAATTACAAAAGCTCCGTACTGTGAACGCGATCTCATAACATTTAACATAAACATCTCCAGCCCGTTGATAAGTACCTACTAATACCGTAAGATCGGGTAAGGTATAAACATACAGTCAAGTAATTAATGAGGCCCAGCAATAGGTGTATGAAAAATTCTATAACAATTACTAATGCAAACGGATTATTTCCGCCACCTTGCGTTGAGTAGTACTGATATTTAAGCTATAAATTAACACACAGATATCAAGTTGGCGCATGTAGTTTTTAACCAAGTATAATTATTAATTATATACTGAAACTATCATAAGATACCGCGAGGTTTCAGTACGGGGCGAACCACTAGTTAGTTCTAAATAATAGACTGCATATGCTATATATACTATCTGATGCCCGCGACTTCGTCCGCGTGAATTGAAGATTTTTGGTTCCCGCGGTAACTCTTTCATTTTTTGGGATAAAAAGTAGCCTTTAAGTTATTCCAGACTATATTCTATCTCTGTGCCAAATTTCATCCAGATATTTAAGCTATAAAATAACACACAGATATCAAGTTGGCGGATGTAGTTTTTAACCAAGTATAATTATTAATTATATACTGAAACTATCATAAGATACCGCGAGGTCTCAGTTCGGGGCGAACCACTAGTTAGTTCTAAATAATAGACTGCATAAGCTATATATACTGTCTGATGCCCGCGACTTCGTCCCCGTAAATTGAAGATTTTTGGTACCCGCGGTAACTCCTTCATTTTCCAGGATAAAAAGCCTATATAGCCTATATGGTATTCCAGACTATAATCTATCTCTGTGCCAAATTTCATCCAGATCCGTTCAGCAGTTCAGGCGTGATTGAGTAACAAACATCCATCCTTCCAAACTTTCGCATTTATAATATTTGTATAGAAAATGTATTACTCACCTTTAAGTTCTGGAAACAATCTGAGCAAAAACTTTTTTTTCTTTATATGGCTCACCGTAGTATAAATGTCGCAATCATGCGCTAGAGCGATAGAGATGATTGCTTGGCCCAAAGCTCCCGTTCCTCCATGTACAAGAATACTGTTTCCACGGTAAAAACGACTTTTGAAACACTGTAAACATTTAATAAAGTTCAAAATTTAATTAAAAATGAGACGTTTGAAAATTTTTACTTTATAAGGATTATACTAGCTTGGATTGATTTGCTAAAAGGTTTGCTTAAGGCTTCAGAGCTGGCTAGTTCCACCAAACTACTTCCAGGCTAGTCTGCTTCCATTTGACTGCGTTACATGTATCACAGTCTATGTTGTCGCGAAGTATGTACATATATACTGTCGCGAAATACTTAAATCTATGGTAAGGATAATGGCAACATTAGTCTATGGTAGAATTACATATCTTTTGTCTATAAGTACCGGAAATTAGTCGTCTTTAGTTTTTGCCTTAACAGCTTCTTTTCAAAATGGTGGTTAGAGAGGGTGGCGGCACGCTGTTTTTGGTCTCTGGAAGTGTGGTGGAAGCCGTGATCCCCGCATCACACGGAGATTGTGAAATCAAAGCTAAGTACCTAGGCCTCTTTTAAGTGTACAGATATAGGAATTTCCAAGCATCTATTTGTCAGTTACATCATTGAGGGCGCTCTCATAAGTATTAATTAGGTGTGCCGTGGAAGGGTAAACGTTGTGTCCTATGATTATGTGAACGCCTGTAGTGTAGTGTTATAATAAAGTGATGGCCGCACGGATAGGTAGACGCGACGGCGTATGGTAAAGCCTGTCCCTGCAGGGTTCCAAGGGTGAACCGGATAAAGATGGCCGCATGGAGAGGTAGTCGCGACGGTGTATGGTAAAGCCTGTCCCTGCGGGGTTCCAAGGGTGAACCGCATAAAGATGGCCGTATGGAGAGGTAGACGCGACGGCGTATGGTAAAGCCTGACCCTGCGGGTTCCAACGGGGAACAGAACCATAATCAGGTGGAAGTAAAGCATCTCATCCACTCTCTCCTACAGGATTCTATAGGGAACTTAGTCGATTCTAGGGCCATCATACAATGAAACCTTTACACATCCACGGCTAGGGATATTGTAATGATAATCTTGATAGATGTTTTAGGGCATCACAATGGTGATGTCATAGTTAATTTAAACGTGCAGGTCACCAAGACATCGAAGGAGGCAGGGGGAGATCGGTAAGAGAATGCAGGGAGAGAAAATGGGAATAGAGCAGGTGCGACGGGCACCCTATGGCTAATGTGCAGGTATGACTCCAATGTGATAGTGTATTCAATCGGCAACATTCTGTTCCACTAAAACATCCCGTTATATATATATTTTAGATTATGTAAATGCATATGTTATTGCCTTAAATGGGCCTAAGCAGATAGTGGAATAGAATTGGGCTCGCCGACATGGTGGGGGTGCTGGGATCGATCTGATAAAATTAACTAGAACTTTCAGCACATGGCAGCAGTCATACCGAGTTTAAACTATATTAAAGTGTCAAGTTGTTTCTCTCTTCAATTTATGTGAAATATAGCAATAAATTAAAGTTTTTAAAAGTCTAAAGGCGTTGCTGCCAATCTATAGTGATTGTTATCGTTGACAGCAGACGAAATTTGATAAATTTTCCATATTTTGATGTTACGATGTGAATTTGGAACTTTAATTTCCAATTAGTGTAAAGTAGCAATATTAGTTCTGCTACACGCCGATAGAGGACGCGGAGACGCAGTTTCAACTTTAGAGCGCGAAGAAAAATTGGCCCAGGTAAGTTTTGCAGAATTGACTTCCGATACGCTAAAGTCATGACACTGTTGAAAGTATGAATTTCCCGCCTTGTTTTATTCGCCATTACATAGAGAATATGGAATGAACGAATTTGAAGCGATTTTATTGGTTGATATTATGTATCTTTAAAAGAAAGTAAAAACCTTTCTTTAACAGAAAATTTGTTGGTACCAACTTAGTAAAAGTGAAAAACGGGCGGCATATTATGCGACTCTATTGAACAATTTCCGGTACGTCATTTATGTACAAGAATTTAGAGTTACGTTTACAAAGTTCCAAAGTCAAAATGGCGGTTGACTAAATTTTAGTGCACTGCATCATACTAAATTGTGAGAAATAAGTGGCCTAAAACCAATTAAAGGGTGAAAGTTATTCAAAGAGGGAAACCATATTGTTCAGCATTAATAGCAGAGACCGAGGTTTGACTGACTTACCGAAATCTTTAACACAAATAATACGTGGTAAGTTATTTCATTTCATATTTCTATAATAGCTACCAGTGTATTACAGTACTACTATTATTTTGAATGTCTGAATGTCCACCGAGAAAGATTTGATCTCAGGACTTAATACTTTTCTTTACCAGAGTAGAATTGGATTAGTGCATTGGTTTAAACTTAACTGCCTATTGAAGATGATATCTGACATCTAGTGAGAGGAAATTGCTTATTAACAGAATGTTATGGGAATTTAGGAAAAGTGTAATTTTTTAAAGATTATGAAATTCAATTTGGGAGCTATCTAATTAAAGATTCAGTCTATTTACAAGTATAATATTGAAAACAATGTTTAAATTATTAAGTTATATACTTTTGTATTCCTACTAAAGATAAAAATCTTATATCGTTAGTAGGAATACAAAAGTATATAGGTACTTAGCAGTAGATACTAGATACCTATGTACTAAAATTAAGGGTTAATAACCTTATTCACTAGTTAAGGTTAGAATTTTATTTGATCTGAGTAATTTTGCAAACCCGAGTAAATGTAGCTTATTTTTTTTGAAAGTGAATTGTGAGTTTAATTATATCTAAATTAATGAGAATATAAATGAAGTATGTCACGTGTCGTCAAGGACTAACTTGTAATAGAATAATACTACTACAGCTCAGTAACGTCCCACAGCTGGTCACAGGCCTCCACCCTCATAGGGGAGAGAGAAATTAGAGCTTAGACCACCACGCTGCTACAATGCGGAGTTGGCGGGCTTTAACAACTATTATCATGTTAGTGATATACCGCCAACTTCCTAACTAAAAATTTCTAGTCAGAAAAGCCCAACTCTAAAATATGGCCCTACCCGGGAGTCTAACCCGGGACCTCGTCGGCCGCAGTCGAACATGCCAACCACTAGACCAACAAGGTAGTTGAATAATAAAATTATATTGATGTAAAATTTTTGTATCGATGATTAAATTACTTATCTCTCTATTTACTCTGAGATCACATCGATATATATGTATTTAATCGAAATAGTTATGTACATAGATCATTTTAGTCTAATATAAAAATATTATTATATATAAAAAGAAAATTTTGCTAAAATGCATCAAAGAATTAAATTAATTTTATTAATGATTAAATTAATCATCGAACTGCCTCGTTGGTCCAGCGGTTAGCGTAGTCGACTGCGGATCACGAGGTCCTGGGTTCGATTCCCGGTCGGGCATAAAAATTGTTAGGTATTGGGTTTTTCAATTAAGAAATTCTCAGTGCCAGCCCGGAGATGGAAGTTGGCGGTGTTTCACCCCCGTGCCTCGGAGAGCACGTTAAGCCGTCGGTCCCGGCTATTATTACTAAAATGATAATAGTCGTTAAAGCTCGCCAACCCGCATTGGAGCAGCGTGGTGGGTCTAAGCTCCTAATTCCCTCTCTCTTATGAGAGTGGAGGCCTGTGCCCAGAAGTGGGACGTCAATAGGCTGTAGTGGATTAAAATAATAAAAACTAGAATACTAAAAATAGAATGGAATAATGAAAAGTATAGGTATATTTACAAGACAGTAGAATGCCAGGCAATACGCTAGAGGAACAGTAGCAGCATCTTCCAAAGTCCAATGCTCGGGTACAGGCCACAATAATTCTGGCTTTGCGACAACGCTGCCTTTGATTGACTCTTCTTGCACGATACCCATTACACGTTCTTTTCTGAAAATATATGTCTATGGTAAGTATTACTTATTTTAGGTGAATAGTGAATGTTTTATTTTATTTTATTTTTTGCGAAAAATTACGTACCTATTTGTAGTACCACTGAAATCATATTCAACTAGCTTTTTATTATTCTTGTTTTCTGTTGCTGTAACTCTTAATACTTTTTTCAAGTAAGCATCGTTTAAACTTGCGTAATGAACCTAAAATGATTTAATAGTTTGTTAAATTTTTGACGTAACGAAGTCTCTTAAAATATAGAGTCCAGCAAGACGAATCCTCGTATAAAGTTCATACCTTTACTGGAATGCCTGGTTGATTAGATCTTGTTGTTTCTATCCAGTGCATAGATTCTATATCACCTAATCGTGTCATTTCCAACGCCATTTCTTTGACTTTTGCAATTTTTCCTTGGATTGGCAAATAATATTCTCCACCCCAAATACCCTAAAAGTATTGTGAAAAAATGAATCTATTTTTGTTCCAAATCGCACAAAGAGGCAAATTGATAAACTCAAAATGAATATACAAAGTACTTACGTGGTCTAAAATACTAACAGCCAAATCCGTAAATGGCATTTGACTTAAACTTTGTTCGTCCAACAGTTTGTGATTGATAATAACGAGATTAATTTTACGATCATCCTTATTTCTCCACTCTTTAACAATATCTTTTAACCCACTAAAAGCTGGATACGAAGTCAATATTACAAGTCTATGCTCGGGAGGCAGTGTGGACAGTTGAGCATCATGTTTGGTGAGGTCAGCTTGTGAAAACACAGTGACAGCTCTAGTCCCAGCAGTTACATCAGAAGGGCGCCATATATTAAGTTCCAAACGTGAAGAACCAACGGTGTGGGCACACACACTGCGGTACAGTAGAGATTGATGAACGGTACACAAATCTGGAAGCTCCTCTTTATTGATCAGGAAAGTATCTCGATTAAGTACCCGATGCAGCAATTGGCACATCTATTAGAAAACAATACATTGATAAATAAAGTAATTTTCTGAGTTTATAAACTATGAAATATTTAAGTTAGCTTACATTATCATCGGTAGTCAAATTAGTTATCATTAGCGCATCAATATCTTCAAAGAAACCATCAGGTTTTTTTGTTAAATCATCTCGACATATTTGGAATAAATTGATCTTTATTTCAGTGATATCATGAATAATTTCTTCCATTTTTGCAAAATTTACTTGATTTTCATAATCAACAATATTACAAATATTGATTTCTCGTTTTCTTAAATTTTCAGCTAATATTTGCAAATATACATACAATGTAGAATTTTCCTGTAAAGCATTAATCATATTATGAGTTTCGTTCCCATTTGCAACGTAACTATATCTTATTTAAATTGTTAATAGTTAATACTTACATCAAAACGGTTGGTAGATACGTGGGGAACAAATTTTAATGTTTTTAAAGCAATCTGTTCTTTGTTCATCGATGGCAGGTCGTGGAATTTGATATTTTCAATCAAGACGCCACCACATCTAAAAAATAGTAGTACAGTTTCTTAAATTTTTCTTATAACACAAATACCCAATAAATGTAAATTATAAAAGTTGCCTTTTTCGCTTCATCTAAAGTAAAATATAATAGAGTTAGGAATGTCTTACTTAATAATAATTATGATATAACAGCTTGTGTAATTTGTAGGTCCAACAAACAATTTTGGATGTTGTGTTTTGGTAATCATTATAACTTAGCAAATTCTGTTGACTGCAGGAAATAATATTATATCTATATAAGCACATTTTCTCATCTATGTGATGTCAGTCTCCTCTCAGAGTGATGGGTCCACTAAGCTGGCCAAATGCGGAAAATTTCGAAAAGTTAGATAAATTTGCCCGAGGATTGAATCCCGGTTCCGTAACTAGACTCCTAATATAGATATTAGGAGTCTAGTCACTAGGCTATCACCGAAGAACGACCGAAAAATGTATAGTTATCGTACGACTTGATATATACCTTGTACTGTCCAACACCTCACACAATTTAGCTGACATGACATTCACGTCATCTTCAATTAAGGTTTGATGTTGGGAATGCTTAGCAACATCAATAACGATTCTTCTTATGTAATTAAGCTGAGAAACGCTTTCATGAACACGCTTAAGTGCATTTAGTTGGATCATGCCATCAATCAGTGTCACCCAATTGTTTTTCCACAAAATATGAGCTTTACTTAGTGACACGTTGGCATTGTGAATACTGCGAAATTCATTCCTGAAAAATAAAAAACATGTGATAAAAACGTTGGAAATAAATGATTGTCATTTACTCGCATATTAGGTAGTTGGCGAGTATAGAGACTCTCGATAATAACACCTTGATCACAAATTTAACACTTACGAGTAATTATAGTCTCTAGCGTTGAATAATTGGTAAATATCCTCTGATTTGAGTGCTAATATTTCCTCAGACTTGATTTCTTCCTCTGATGATAGTGCTTGGCTTATTTCACTGATAATAAAACCGGTTGCAACTTTAATGTCGTCGTGTAAAACCTAAAATATTTCATTTCATTATGTCATTAAAAATATTTAATATTCGCTACATTTTCTTTTAAAAGATCTGTTCTCATGTAAGGTTGGGTTTCAGTGGAATCCTGCGAGTATAAAATTATGCTCTTTTGTGACATATCAACCTTTGCTATATCAAGGGCACGCCACTTTCACTGGCCCATGTTCAGCGGCACTATTTTGTCGGCAATTGACAAACGGACGCTTATCGGTTGACGACGAAAAAGGATCCTTTTCATACGCCGTAAATCGTGATCTTGCCTCTCCACCTAGCGGGATAACTATGATTGTTTAGATTTAATAAATGTGCACCGTACCTCAAATTGGCCTCTCCCTCTATGCAAAGTTACTTTCAGGCGCAGCTGTCTTTGCTCATGTAGCACGGGCTCGGAATGTAGGTACACATCGCGGAATTCTACTGAGAGTTGCTTCTTTGGCACATCCAAGACCATGGCTAAGGTATCCCAAACTGCTACTAGAGTAGCAGTGAAAGGGTACGTGTTCTTCTCTAAAATTAGTCATCAAAACATTCATATAAATTAAGTATGAAATTAATGGCTCAGCGAAAAGATGGAAAACAACAACAAATTAATTTAACGAATTAAAAAATACGACTGCCCTGCCATATTATTTTTGGAGTTTACCTCCCTAAGAAGCGATTTGCATATATAGCCTTTGGAATTATTATTCACATTTTTATTAAATGATATTTTTTTGTGAATCACTGGATATTGGACTATAGTTTTATATATTTTTGGAATCTACTCATCATTTTCTAGATGATGATTATATAGTTGATCTTATTTTCGAATTTTTTTTTTCAACTTTAGTCTTTAATGCGGTATCATAGTCACCCCATCAATTTTTAAAAAAAATTTACTAGCCATGTCACCCGGAATAAGCTAGGGATTCTAACGATACCTCATTTATCAAAATCGGTTCAGGCTTATAGAAGTTATGGTGGAATATACAAACTCACATACATACATACATACATGAACCCTGAAAACAATATACTCCTTTTTTCAGGCAGTCGTATAAAAACGCGCCGAATACTGAGTGCCTCCTTCTTTTTGGAAGACGGTTAAAAAGAAAGGCACACCCTTTTAAATTTTTTTCATTTAAAATGTCATTTAAAAATAGAGGTATACCTCTTATCACATGTCCTTTCAAGTACCGATGGTCGTCATCATGGATGGATAGGACATGAGTGCATGCTGCTGCAGTTTTTCTGTTCGCTGATACATACAGTGGTACATTCCTGTAAATATTTTGTTTTAGAGCAACTGTACACTCTAAATAAATATTCAGGATCCGATATTTTATTCGTTGACCAAGAGTTAACTTACCATGCTTCGTTATGGGCCCATTCCAATAAATGTGATAGCATCGGTGTACCAGTGGAAACTGGAAATTCTACTTTCGGGTATAGGGCTTGAATTTGCGGGTTGTATCCTTCCATGTAAAGACTGCAAACATGAAAGACCGAATGAAAACTAAGTTGTCATCGGAAGTTTTTGATAATTTCTTTTAAAAATATCACGCTCACTCATGAACAAAAATCGTTATAAGCCCAAATTACACCAACAATTAATGGCAATTATTGTGTGAAAGTCTGGTTCGATATAAAAATCTTACTTTCCGATAGCTTCCAATAAGAACTGTGCATTGTCGGGATGACCACGTCTTGTCAGTGGCACATGTTTACAGGATTCAGGCAGAGACCGCTTGAGGATAGCCTGTAACAAACCATGAGGTGCTATCTCTACCAACACTGCATTTGCTGGGATAAGCCTTGATGTCTCTTCAAAAAGCACCGAGTTCTGCAAAAGAAAAATTATTATCTAATTCAGTTTCATTTCACACATCGGATACCGTATTAATATGTTACTACTTACAAGTAAGTTATTAGTGTGATATTCCGCCGAGGAATATTTTGCTATCGGGTCATTCCAATTTTCTTGTGGCACTGATGTAGATACCCAGCGTTCACTGCGTGTTTTGGGTGTTTTGATAACTTCACCTAAATATTTGAGCAGTCCTGGACCTGCATCAGCTATGTATCGCGAGTGATATGCAATGTTCGAGCACGGCACTTCCTTGGCAAAGATTTCTTTTGCAGTTAGTTGAGCCACGAATTCTTTCATGATATCAGCAGGTCCAGAAATTGTACTAGAGTCTGGACCATTGTGGCAAGCTACTTCAATTTCAGGTGGACACATCTTAGATATCTGTAATAAAAAATTACCTTTTTTATCTGCTTTTAAGGTTAATTATAACAAACTTTTGACCGAAATGAATAGTTAGTACCTCCTGGTAGCCAACTCCGACAGCAGCCATTGATCCGCGAATTAAAGACGTCTGCACGGAGACCAGACCGCGACTGTATGCAGACAGTATCATTTCCTCAGCGGTGAAACACCCGTCTGCGTAAGCGCAACCTAGCTCACCCACACTGTGTCCTGTGAATGTTGACAGTTTATGAATATATTTAATTATATGTAGTTTGAAGTATGAACGTAACATGTTCCCATTAACTGCAACATAAAGATGCAACTCCTGAATAAATCGATGTAGGTTGTATACTCATCGATCTGGAAGAAAGGTGCATTGAAAATGTAAGTAGGTTATATTATTAAATAATATTATAACAATAGGATTTACGATTTCGTTGTAAATTATGTTAGTAGAAGAGTCGATAATAAGACTTCATATAATAAACACAAGTGTCGTGATCGTGGGTTCGACTGGCAACATTTATTGATTATTTATAGAATGGCAACACTGATTTCATGTTGGTATTGCATTATTATTGTATCGAGAGTTGGACCAATGGCGACCGAACGCGGGTATTTTTCACAAGATGGCGGCAGTACTAGTGGGGCAAAAGTTAGTAAGGGAGAGGAGTGGGGAATCAAAGTTAGTTCGGACGTGAATTTTGAGTGGTTACCTTAATGGCATGCAAAATGTCTGCAATGTGGTAAGTCACTCTGTTGTCGTTCGAATTTATTGTCGATTTAATATACGAGGGGTTTTAAAGTAACCTTGGACTTGTGTTGTATGATATTTCAGGATTTCTATAAGTTACATTGTGGGTAGCGCAGTTGTCTGCTATTACCCAAAAATATGCCAAATATAAATAGTTGTATGAACTTAAATTAAATATGCCTAATTAACCGATCGGTCTTAGATTGTATTTAGCCATAGAATGTCTATATTTATACGAGAATTCGTGACATGTCAGAAGTCAAAATGAACCCAAGAAAACAAAGTGTTTAAAATGAGAACTATGTGAAAAACATTTCCACTGAGTAGTGTTTAAAATTTTTAAACATAATTTTCTGTGGCGTACCTTCAAAAATTTTAAACAGATAGTATTCCGTTTACTAAGTTCAAAAGAGATTGACTTGATTGAGATTTACTTTAATCAAAGTTAGCATGTAGTTGAGATTAATTCTTGCCATGCTCTAAAGATAGTAATAAAGTGCAGCAAACAATTTTTGATATTGATAAATCTGCTTTGATTCCTAATGGGTATATTAAATAACATTCGTTGTGGGTTACTTCTTGGTTTTGGTATTTTGGCTATAATATTATTTTGTATTCCATTTGAGTAGCGGTTAAATCGAGTATGTGGTAATGAACTCGTGCGGTAATAATTGACATTGTACCAAAGTAATCAATATTTGAATTACATTTATATTTCGAGCTATAGACTTTAGTTTCCCACAAATTAGAAAATAGTGAAAGAAGCTTGCGAATTAGATTTTGTTTCGTTTTGATGATTATGATGAGCAATTGTTGTGTCGAAGTAATTCTGATTCTAACGTTTTTAGTTTAGATAAGCTTATTATTACGAACAGTATTTTTTGTGGACGTTTGAAGAAAGGAAAAGGTACATTTTAGGTCTACTCTTGTATACTCTACCATAAATAGAGGAAAATACATAGAAGAGTAAAGTAAACTCCTTCAAGCTCCCATGGAAGTGATCACTTCCCTATTTTAATCTCCATAGCTCAAAAATCTGTTCCACAATACAACCCTAACCCTCTTCTTAAACATAAACTTAATAAAGCCAACTGGCCTGCTTTTGCAGAATCAGTTGATCATCTCATTGATAACCTTCCAGATGAAATTTCAGTGCTTTGCTACGATAATTTTGTCAAAATTTTAAAAGACTCAGCTGACCTCCACATACCGCTCAAAACTACTAAACGTGATTTTATGTCATCTCCACCCTGGTGGGATGAAGAATGTACTAACTTAATAAATAAACGTAAAGATGCGGAAATTTCCTACCAGCGCTCAGATGCAAAAGTCAAAAGGCTGATAACAAAAAAGAAAAAGTCAGGATGGACAACCTTTTGTGAATCTCTGGACCCTCAGTCTCCATCCACTCTGGTATGGGACCGAATGAAAAGGTACAGGCAATCTGTCACCTCCAATGATTCAACCTCTAACGAAACATCTATTTGGTTGGATGCTTTTGCCGATAAACTCGCCCCATCATTTGCCCCATGTGAGTATTTCTTTCCTCATTCAACCTCTCTTCCTTCTTCAGATATCATGGATTCCCCTTTCAGTTTCACGGAGTTGAAATGTGTTCTATCTGACTTAAAAAATTCAACTCCAGGTGAAGATGGTATTCCATATTCCTTCATCACAAAACTAAATTTAATAAATAGGTTTCTAGAAACAGGAATCGTCCCGGAACCTTGGAAAACTCAAGTTGTAATCCCCATAAGGAAACCAGGTAAGGATCCCTCTGATCCTAACTCTTACCGACCCATACCGACACATTTAGCCAAAATTATGGAGCACTTGATTAAAAACCGCTTGGAATGGATAATAGAAATCAGACGCTTACTTGCCAAGTCCCAGTTTGGCTTTAGAAAGGGTCTTGGTACAACCGACAGCCTTGGAGTTCTCTCGACAGACATTCGGATAGCCCTTGCAAAGGGGGAGTTCGTTGTGGGCGTATTTCTGGACATCGCAGCTGCATATGATAATGTTCTTCTCCCGGTACTCAGGCAAAAACTGCAACATCTGAGCATCCCGCCGAGACTAACCCAAATCATACTCAACCTTCTCTCATCTAGATCTATTCTAGTGAGAACCAATTCCACTAGTCTTCCCCCCAGAATGGTCTGGAAAGGCCTCCCTCAGGGTTCGGTTCTGAGCCCACTGCTCTATAATATCTACACCTTCGACCTTGAATTGTCCGTCGAGAGTTTTTGCAACATCCTGCAATATGCAGATGACATAGTTCTTTACACAAGCTCCAACTCCATGGGTGAAATTTCCTCTCGGTTGAACTCTGCTTTGTATTATCTGGGCCATTGGTTATCAGATCACGGTCTCACATTGTCAATCGATAAGTGCAAGGCAGTCATCTTCACTAGAAGAAGACAAATTCCAATACCTAACATTCTCTTCGAGGACCAACACATTTCTCTTGCATGCAAAGCAAAATTTCTTGGTGTCCTTCTAGACTCTAGGTTGACTGGCGTAGCCCACTCCGACTATATTAGCCGCAAATGCGAAAGCAACGTCAACATTCTGCGCGCTCTATCAGGGGTCTGGTGGGGTGCCCACCCCTACACTCAAAAATTATTATACAATGCCATAATCCGTAGTCATATGGACTATGGTTTATTTATTTTAGACCCTATGAATAAGTCAGCTTCAAAGAAACTAAATAAAATACAATATAAATGCCTAAGGATAATCCTTGGTGCCATGAAATCATCCCCCACCAATGTATTGCAAGCTGAATGTGTTGACACTCCTATTCTTCTACGGGCTCAATATCTCAGTGATCGCTTTATCTGTAAAGTTTTGCAACTCTCTTCCCATCCTTTACTTGACAGACTCCAAAAGCTATTCTCAGTACTAAACTTAAATAAAACCCACCCATGTCTTTTAAAAAGTTTTCTTAAATATACACAGCTACCACATCCACTCCACTCTTCTCCCAAGCTACCTTTGTTCTCCACCCCTTTTGCAGGATTGACACATGAACCTCTGATTGCTAACCTAGATCTCCATAAAGATAAAATAGAAGCAGATTCTAAATTTAATGAAATACTTCAAAACAACTGGACCGATTGTTTAGCTGTGTTTACAGATGCCTCCAAGTTATCCAATAATGGCTGCGTTGGTGCTGCTTGCTGGATTCCCAAATATAAAATAACCCACCAATATAAATGCCCACCTGAAACATCGGTATTTACAGGAGAGTCCATAGCTATTTTAGAAGCCATCCTTTTCATAGAGTCCCATAATATAAAACTTATACTGACAGACTCCTTAAGCTGCATTCAAGCACTTAAAGGAAATCCCATCAAAAGCAAAGCACTTATTCCCACCATCTTCCAAATTAAAGAAACCCTACACTCCTGTCATCAAAAAGGCCTATTTGTCACATTGGCTTGGATCCCAGGTCACAATGGTATAAAAGGCAATGAGAATGCAGATTCCTTTGCAAAACTTGCTACTGAGACGGGTTCTCTGACCCACTTTAAAAACCACCCTCAGGATCTGCGTGCTCTTGCTACAACTGACCTTACAGATTCTTGGAATACCTTGTGAATTGCATCAAAATCGATTAAAGGTAAATACTATTCTTCTGTGCAACCTGATATTCCTCGAAGACCCTGGTTCTTTTTTCATCAAAATATGGTTCGCTGGGTTGCTTCAACTATCACTCGACTCCATATCGGTCATGCTTGCACCCCAGTCCACCTGGCCAAATTAAGAATTAAAGATCACTCTATATGTGAATGCGGCTTAGACGAAGGTACTCCCTCTCATATCCTCTTTTCTTGTCCCAAACTTCTATATAAACTGCATGATGTTCTTCCTCCTAAGATCCCCCGTCCCATAAGTGTTGAATGTCTCTTAATGTTGGTGTTTACTCCATATGTAAAATTTTTGTGTAAATATATAAAATCTAACAAAATAAAATTGTAAATACTTCTATTAATTTATTGTAAGTTTACATATTATGTGTTATAGCATAGGTAAGTAATATTCTTATTGTGTTGTTGTAGGTATAATTACTAATATCATAACTCCTTCTATTGCATCACAAAACAGACTGGAATAATCCAGAATTTGCATCAAGAAGCAACCGGTCAACCTCCTTTGTGTTTTCTCCAAGCAACGTGTCATTGGCGAAGTAAATTGTGCTGTCTTGGCATAAATAAAAGCCAAAAATTAAAAGAAGAAGAAGAAGTATGAATCCGCCTTTATTAACCCACTCATGTTTAGTGTTCCATAACTTGGAAAGATTAAATAATTTTACCACTGAAATTACGACGAATTCGTAGATTTGACCAATAAAAACTGGTCTAGTATTTTATTATCCTTCATTTCTCTGCTTGTACAAGACTTGGCCTACGCCCCATACAAATCTGAACCGTCTCCTTTCAGTGAGTTGAGTTTTGATTATGGTCTCCATAGTAAATTCTTCTAATTGATGATGTAAACATGTCATGTCCTGGATATGAGTCCAAGACATTTTGTGTTATTTAGAAATCAATGAATATTGTTCAGTTTGAGAGTTGACAGACTGGAATAAGTTTCACTAGCACCAGCCGTCTGAACAGCCATTTTAGGTGATTAAATGCGATACCTTACAGCTTGGTTATTACTACTGGTTAACCTTCTTTCTTGCCGGTTCTTCTCAGTAGAATCAGCTTTCCGAACCGGTGGTAGAGTCTTAACGTTTCATAAGTGACACAAGTTGTCCTACATGAAATAAATAAATCATTTCATTTAATTTCAAATCATTTCATTTCATTTCATGTCATTAACCTAGGTACTCCTCGAGATATGAATTAAGTAAATAATTATCAGTTTTAATAATCTCAAGTATATGTGAAATACCCTCTGGGCCATTACTTTAGATGAACGTTACCTATCGTTTCATTCTCTCTTTCTTAACAGAAATTGCCTTTTGAATCCCTTTTATTGTGGTTTCCGGGCAAGACATAGTACGACTACAGCGCTGGTTAAAGTTACTGACGATATTCGACGGGAAATGGATGGGGACAACTCACCGTGTTGGTATTGTTTGATTTTAGCAATGCCTTCAATTCGGTTGATTTTGACATCTTGTTGAGTCTGTTGCGTTCGATTAACATATCTCCATCAGTGGTTGGATGATTTCAGAATTATCTTAGGGGTCGTCGGCAGCTTATTCGCATTGAAGATAAGTTTCTTCTTGGTGTGAAATATCAGCTAGCGTACCTCAAGGTGGTGTGTTGTCGCCTTTACTATTTGCTATTTTGATTAATTCAATTTCCCAGAAAATTACTTCTCTCTATCACATGTATGCAGATGATCTCCAACTTTATTCACAGTCAACTCTTGAAGATCTGCCTAATGCCATTTCTACTATTAATAGTGACTTGGCGGCTATCAATGAATGGAGTAAGTGCTATGGTCTAAAAGTAAATCCTTCTAAGTCCCAGGCTATTGATGGTTGATTGATGGTTCTGGCATGATTTTCAGGGTTGGCTGGGATAACCTTCCGCCAGTTTCATTAAATAGCATTATTATTCCTTAAAGTTCTACCGTCAAAAATCTTGGTGTACATTTTGATATTACTTTCCTTGGTCTCATCATTTAAAAGAAGTCAGTAGGAAAGCTTTTGCAGCCATGGGTTTGTAGCGACCCTTTGTAATTCCAGGAAATAATAGATAATAGGTAACTTACGAGACGACGCAGTTTATTTTGGGACACGAAGCCAGTACGCTATTAACCGTCGTCGAAGCTTTACCTTAATGAGCCTGCGCTCACGCAAGCACGTGTTGCTTAATCTACTTAATGTTTTATTGTTGTGAGTAGCTCTGAGTACTTTTTACCCTTTCATTTTTATATTGTGTTTTCTATGTGGTGTTAATTATTAAAGTTGTATTCTTTCTACTATAGACTCTTTTCATTCTAATAAAGTAACCCACAGGTTCACTAAGGCGTCTGCGTTCTTTTCTTCCTATTCCTACTAAGATTATGTTAGCACAATCCCTACTGCTCTCCATTCTCGATTATACGGGCACAAGCTATCTTTATTTAACGGAGGACAAACTAAATAAACTTGAGCAAATTCAAAATTTTGCTACTAGGTTTATATTTAGTTTGCGCAAATATGACCATGTCTCCGAATTTCGTTCAAAGCTCGAGTGGTTACCCATTAGATTTCGCCGGAATCTTCATATTGTTTCTCTTCTGTACTGTGTATTGTTCAATCCCATGACTGCTGGTTATTTAAAGGATAAGTTTAAATATCTCGGGCATGATAGACCAGATAGGGCCCTCCGGTCGGCCGGTAAACTTATTCTCAAGGTGCCTACGCTCGGACTAAATATTTCCAAAGTTCATTCGCACTCAGGGCCACTAATCTATGGAATGAACTTCCCTCACATATTCATCGTGCTAAAACCCTAAGTAAGTTTAAAATTGACGTTAAAAATTATTACTTATCTCTTTGTTATCGTAAAGTAACTAGATATTTATTGTTTTCTTTCTTAAAAGTACTTATTTATGTATTTATTGGTATGTCTATTTAGTTTATGTATGTCTATTATTATTATTTTGTATCAATTAGTTTATCAAAATATGTTATAATATATGGTATTGGTTAGTTTATTTAGCTATTAGTATTTAAGTTTATTATTATTTTTGCACCACCTTCCTTTATCTTCTTTTTCATTTTCTCCCTAACGTTAAGGTTGTCTGGAAGAGATCGCTGCTTAGCGATAAGACCGCCTTATTGTACCTACTTATAGTTGTTTTCTTGTTTGTAACATATTGTTTTTGTATATTCATGGTGTACAATAAAGTATATACATACATACATATGCTGAATGAATAATAGTGGTTTTACAAACTAAGTCCATTTGCAACTTATATCTACTATTATCACAAGATATATATTTTGAGGTTAATGTACAGTACATAAATTAATTTATCAAAATATTGATAGTGATCATATGTGTAGTTTAAAAAAGGAAACCGCTCTCTATCGCTTTACTGGTTGATTGACATCTAGGGTTCCGCTTTCATGTGCGGGGAGGCCTTAGTGTCTCATGCCAGATTTATCTGTGGTTGAGGTTTATAATGATGGAATAGGATATTGAAAGAAAATGAGATAGAGATGTTAGAATATCTTAGATTTCAAGTTGAAATTGTCAATTTTCCGGAGGTGGTATTTTGGGAGTGAGAATAAAGATATTGAATGATGATCAGAGAACTCGTGTGTAAACGATTGGAGTGGCCATATGTGTCACTATTCACTATTCTAGAGTGGCCATGTGTGTCGCTATTTTAGAGTGGCCAAGTGTGTCACTATTTTAGGGTGGCCATGTGAGTCACTATTTTAGAATGACCATGTGTGTCATTTGGGCCATGTGAGTCCACGGAATGTAACCAAGTGTGTTACTACAGTGGAACAAGTATTTCCATAAGTTTACCAAAGAGTCCGTAGGTTGTGACAATGTAACCAAGTGCGGTACTGTATTGGAACATCTGATTCCATGAGTTGTGAGTTTTGACCTAATGAGCCGGCAGGTTTTAAACAAGTGTGTTACTATTTCGGACAGTATGTTATTTAACTGTTCGTGAAGGACCTAATGTATTTGACTTACTTAATTTTACGTTCATATAAAATTAAAGGGATGTACAATGTACATAATGAAACATGTTTCGATTCGTGGGATCATGAAAGCAAGTTTTCCAGTCCAGAATTACCAATTACGTAGCAGGTAGCTGCTTCGGTAAATTACCGTAGAAGTAGCTCGTTCTATCCAGAATTAGCATGGCATTTTATTCATTTTCATAGTTTTAAATGTACCTTTAAATGTTTTTGATCAGAGGAAGTTTTACATTGATAACTGTTTGAATGATTTTAGTTTGGTTATTTTAAACGACTTAGATAAATTTTTACAAGCAGTATTGTTCCTAGTCGTATAGCCGCAATATTGGTCATAGGTAATGAGTAAGATTATTTGAAAGAAAAATTTATTATTTTTGTATGGACTTTTAAATGGATTATGTCACCCGGAAAAAGCTAGGGATTCTAACGATACCTCATTTATCAAAATCGGTTCAGGCGTATGTATGTATGTATGTATGTATGTATATATGTATGTATGTATGTATGTATGTATGTATGTATGTATGTATGTATGTATGTATGTATGTATGTATGTATGTATGTATGTATGTATGTATGTATGTGAGTTTGTATATTCCACCATAACTTCTATACGCCTGAATCGATTTTGATAAATGAGGTATCGTTAGAATCCCTAGCTTATTCCGGGTGTAATAGGCAAAGTTTTTTTTTTTAAATTGATGGAGTGACCATGGTCCCGCAATAAAGACTAAAGTTTAAAAAAAAATTTAAAATAAGATTAATAGTTCAATATCCAGTGATTCACAAAAAATATCATTTAATAAAAATGTGAATGAGATTCCAAAGGCTATGCAAATCGCTTCTTATGGAGGTAAACTTCAAAAATAATATGGCAGGGCAGTCGTATTTTTTAATTCGTTAAATTAAGTTCACTTGTCAGGCAGACCTATAAAAACGCACCATTCTGGAAGTCGCATTGAGTTTTCTATGCTTATATTTATCTGTGTGATTTGAAATAATGAAGTGGATGATAAAATGTAACAGACTATTATTTGAATTGAAAATGAAATCGTGCAATTAATTATCTTTTGCCGTCTAATGAATACGATTGGCTTAGATAATTGGGCCTCTGCTTACTATGGTTTTATCTCCATATTGTTTTCTCTCAAATGTATTGAAGAATGTCGAGCGATGCACGGGCGTTGTGGATTTGCAACCTCATGACGATGGCATACCCTTACCCAGCGGCTCGGGCTTACGACCGTC
Source organism: Erebia palarica (assembly GCA_964035005.1). Classification (NCBI taxonomy): domain Eukaryota; kingdom Metazoa; phylum Arthropoda; class Insecta; order Lepidoptera; family Nymphalidae; genus Erebia; species Erebia palarica. The sequence continues at coordinate 29,232,116 of OZ035987.1, read as the reverse complement.
AAATAAGTTGCAAAAACTTACCGCTCTAATTATTAACTGATACAGAAAGTAAAGTAAACAGTATTAAAATGCAGAATGAATAAAACATACTCAGTATATACTATATTATATTACTGAAGTTATATATTATGCTCAGGTATAATGTAACGATTTCGATACAATATTATTGGTTTGATTTTTGTAATTGAGTTAAGGGTGATTCTGAGAAAAAACCAGAAGAGAAAATAAATTTTGAGTATTAAATTCTGATTTCTGAATTTGGAGTTTTCGTTTAGTTTTTTATTTGTTTATTTTTGTATCAAGATTTGAATTTTAATTTGAAATTTCTATTGAGTAAAGTTCAATAAAGAAAAGTATTATAAATTACTTGTATGATACCGATTAAACATTGTTCAATAATAATTGCAAGTCGATTCTATTTAAGAAGAAGCTTTTGATGAAGAATTTGATTTAGTTTTTACTAAGATTAAGTTTTTGTTTAGTTTTCGATGATGATTGTCGTGTAAAGTTCAGGTATTGCACCAAGTTAAAAGTATTGGGTAAAATTCTTAGTATTTTTATTTAAACTGACTGGACAACATAACCTGAACTGATTCGGTTGAATTTTGTGGTGCTGTCTGTTTTTGATGGTTTTAGTCCGAGGTTAACACGGAAGGAAAGGAAGGAAATATACTAAAACAACTTATGTTTTGGGGCCTTGTGCAAATGTGCCTAAGTGTTTAATAGAATTCAACTATTTGCTCAAAGGACATTGTCCAAATTCACCTAAGAATCAACAAGGAATTGAAACATACAGTAAATCTTAATTTATTTTGTACCTTCAATTTTAATAACTAGAATTTAACGGACACTTTCATATAATAATAATAAAAAAAATGGGAATTAATCGATTTTCTATCCTTTCTCCTCGAAACCTCAAATCACCGCTTGAGCGCTGGAAACATCAAGTAAGAGTAAGAACTAAAACAGTTTAAAGCGTTTAGATGACACGAGGAGGAAGAATAATATTGAAAATGGCTGTCTTAACGATACGAGCAGGAAACAAATATATTTTGTCTTAGTGTGCGAGTGAGATAAAACGCCATCTTTTCCATTTTGTTAGTGTTGAGATTGACAAAGACATTATAAAGGAAAATATTAAATATTAATATTAAAGGTAAAACCATATTTAAATGGATAGACATAGACTGGAGGAACAATCTACCTCTAACAGGCATACGATGAAGCTTCGAGCGACAACTTAACATTAAGTCTTATTTTGATTCAAACAATTAGTAAATGGTACAGCAGATCCAATTGAATTGAAGATAGATTAGTCATTCGTTATTCTGATCGATGTTTGCTTTGGATACAGCTATAGATTTTATTGTGAACTTGGTGTTAGTGTTTGATACTTATTTCTTGTTAAGCCCTAAAATTTTAGTAAAATTCCCTTAACGTTCTGATATAGTTTTCGATTTCAATAAAGTTTTTTAAAAAAAGAAGGCGTTGTTATTCACTAAGTTTTATACTTACTTGGATTTGTTTTAGATTTTAATCAATATTTAGATTTTCACTAAGTTTTAGATTTAGCGTTAGATTCTTGTGAAGTATAAATGAAACGGTTTAAGAAATAAAACAAATATTGGGTATATTATTAAATTTTAGACTTCAACTTTTGCTACGGTGTGAGTAATATTTATATTGTTTAGATTATGTTTTAGACTGTGACTGTTCCAGACTTTGATTTACTTTCAGATTAAGATTTTGATTCAGCTTTAGATAATTAATCAATTAATCCTTTATTTGCCTGTATACATGCACAATGAGTGATACAAAAGTTTATTTTATACGAGTTTTAGATTTGGATTGCGATATTTTTATTTCTATTGCGAAATGCCGACTCAGTGATATAAATCAGTTTAATACCCATATGTTTGGTTTAGTTAAAATTTGAAATCTCAAGATCAAAAGCTTGATAGTTTTGGTTTTCAAATCAATTTGGGGTTTTATATTTGATATTTTTTTTTAGAAATTGAAATCTTTTAGAAATTAACTTAAATACAAATACAATGAATTCCTGGCCCCTAAACTAGGAGGGCCCGTATCTTAGGGGATAGTTCCTTCCCAACATTTATTAATATTTTTCAAAATGTGCTGTGATTTCTAAAAACAACAATTTTTAGTTATTTTACATTTTAGTTTATCATTAGATAAAGTTATTACAAATTTAGGTTATATTAGATTATTAAAAAAAAAATGGAAAAAGCAACTTCCTAATTTGGAGTACTTAAAGGTTTCCTTTTTAACTCTCCCGAATGTCGTGATTTACTGAAAGTTTTATAATGTGCTGCTGTAACATTTATTTATTATTTATAGAATGGCAATACTGATTTCGTGTTGGTATTGCATTATTATTGTATCGAGAGTTGGTAGACATGAATAATTGGACCAATGGCGATCGAACGCTGGTATTGTTCACAAGATGGCGTCAATAGTAGTGGGGCGAAAGTTGGTAAGGGAGATGTGTGGGGAATCAGAGTTAGTTCGGACGTGAATTTTGAGTGGTTACCATAGTGGCGTGCAAAATGTCTGCAATGTGGTAAGTCACTCTGTTGTCGTTCCGATTTATTGTCGATTTAATAAACGAGGGTTTCAGGATTTCAATAAGTTACATTGTGGGTAGCGCAGTTGTCCGTTATTACCCAAAAATATGCCCGATCTTATGCCCACCTGTAGTTGCATGAACTTAAATTAAATATGCCTAATTAGCCGATCGGTCTTAGATTGCATTTAGCCATAGAATGTCTATATCTATACGAGAATTCGTCACACAAGTACCCACTAACGTCCATTTCATATTATTGGTCCCTTTATTTTAATACGAACCGAACCAAAAAAATTTTTCCATTATCACTTTTTTAATAATGAAGTAAAGTCTAATTTTATGATATTTAAAATAACAGGATTTTAAAAAGGTAAAATTTTACTGCTCTTCAATTAATTAAGTACTTACCGATAATTTTATCTGGTACTATTTCTAATTCACGTAACACATCAGTGAGTCCGATTTGAATAGCAGCGATACCAACGAAGGAGTTGAGAATGTTGTCAAATATACTTTTATCTGGAGATGTAATTATGTGCACAATGTCGACACCTTTGGGTTCCAAGACTCGCCGACACCTGTTAGTATACATTAAAGAGAAATTTATGATAGATGGAAAGCAAACAATAGCAACCAGTGGCTTCAGTAAAAAAAACAAAAATATATCAAAGCCTACAATAAATTCAGCAGACATCGAAGAAGTATAATAACGGGAACAACGATAAATATGACGATTTAATTTGTCGATATTTCGACCCAGTTGCATGGACCATAGTCACGACGGGAATGTTATTAAACCGCGCAATAAATCTTAAATCAAAGAAGTAGTTAAGAAGGCGCAGAAGCTGACGGAGGTTTTGAAATGGCTGATGCCCACTAAGGCTAAGGCGTCAGGCACGAAACTATCGACGGCCGAACGATGGCGAGAGCGGGGTAATGAGGTCCGAGAGCTGGCGACAAATTTCGGCAAGGTCCTTTAGGCAAGCTGAAATTGTGATAAAATATAATTTCGTAAATTGGCGAATCTGAGTGTTTGTAGTTATTTTGCTACTGCGCAGCATATAACATTTGAAAAAAAAAACTTACGGCCTTGTGAAAAGGATCGCTTCTGTTTTTCTTTCATTCAGTTTTAATTTCCAGGTAGCGAAATAGTCGTTTAACCCTTCTATAGCCCATTGTAGTCTGCTGATGATTATATCCACATCTTTGGATGATGTGTAAGATGCAGTATCATCAGCGTAACATGCCAGGTGAGTCCGAGGATGCATGGGAACATTATGAATAATATTGAATAATAGGTGAACCTACACCAGAAAAAGTAGGGCACCAAGGACGTAGCCCTGGGGTACACCAGCCGTCATAACCCTTGGTATAGAGTAATTTTCACCAATATGGACACTAAAACTGCGACTAGCGAGGTATGATGGCACTCATTTGATCATGGCAGGTGGGAAGTTTTGCATGTACATTTTATAGAACAGTCCTTTGTGCCAAACTGTGTGAAATGCCTTTTCAAGGTCTAATAAAATCATTCCAGTTAAGTTACCGAGATTTAAATTATGGGCTATGTGTTCAGCAACTCTAGCTAGCTGCTGGATAGTGGAGTAGTTTTCTTTAAACCCAAACTGTTCATTAATAATAATGTCTTTAGCAGTCCGAGATAATTGCCTATGGATGAGTTTTTCAAACAATTTACCCATAGTAGGGAGTAAGCAAATTGGCCTATAACTAAGCGCGGAAACAGTGTCTTTGCCAGGCTTATGTATTGGTATAACTCTTCCATATTTTAGGGTTATATATAATATTTATTAAATATTTTAGTTAAAAGTACTACAGCTTATTGAGGAAGATTGCGTAGAAGATAATTATTCACCCCGTCTGCACCAGGGGCTTTTCTAAGCTTAAGACTTTGGAGGTACTTCCGAATTTCGTTCGTTTTAGCAAGATATGTCAAACCCTCTCAGTCGTTAGTTTCCAGCGTCTCTATTTGGTTATTTACCACGGGATCCATATTGCTGTGTGTGCTCCAAGTCGAGGTTAGTTGCATGTTTCGTAAACAGGTATCAGCCAAAATTTCAGTTTGTTGCTGCGGCTAAGACACCATTGTCCCGTTATGGTTTAGGGGAGGCGTTATTTTAGATTTCGGCCTAAATGATCTAGTTTCTATAGATCATCAGCATATTTTTTGGCCTTGGCTATTTTATCATCCCACAGTTACACATTGTGCTGTACAACGCATACCTTTATAGCATTTTGCATTGCATTGCATGAAATTTATTTGAGTTCGTAATGCTTTTTTATCAGCAGCAAGAGTTTTGGCATGTGCCTGTCTAAGAAGTCTGTTTTTCTTTTTAATTAGCCTTTTGATGAAACGCGGTAGGGGATGATTTGACTCGCAAGTGATTACAGATGGTATTGCAATATCACGGGCTTCAAGAATCAGATGGATAAAATAGGTTACGTTTTGTTAAATTTTGAGAGTATCTACCATAGTATGTGATGTTAGGTTTAAATTACTATTTATATGTACGATATAAGTTCCCGTCGGCTTTGCTATTCAAGTATTGCCGGTTGGTGACACGTTGGAAAGACAATAGAAATAAATCAAAACAAACAGGTATGTGGTTATAATATGACAAAGCAGTTGTGGCTATGGGTCACGTTATATCTAAAAGATTTTTAGAGTATAAGTAATGTGGGTGTAAAATCAGCTTGGTAATGTAAGAGTTGGTGTTAATGGTGCATGAATGTTATAGTAATTTTTATACGACCGCCTGAAAAAAGGAGTATATTGTTTTCAGGGTTCATGTATGTATGTACGTATGTATCTGAGTTTGTATATTCCACCATAACTTCTATACGCCTGAACCGATTTTGATAAATGAGATATCGTCTTAATGCCTAGCTTATTCCGGGTGACAGAGGCCAGTAAAATTAAAAAAAAAAACTTGATGGGGTGACCATGGTCCCGCATTAAACGGTAGGCCCAGTATCACAACCTTCTAATTTTTTTCATCCTTGCGGGTGTATGTATGGAAAAAAGCGTCTTGGTCGATAAGTCCTTTTTTGATCAACCGATGACTGCTGGCATTGTTGCAGAGTACAGCTACCTTGCTGTTGCCTCTGTACTGGAGCGCAAAACTTTTATCACATTTTCCAATCAGATCTTTGATGAAGACATGCGTCCATCCTGGCTTGATTGTAATGATAATCGGTGATATACTTGACTTGGTGGTAGACTTGCCTTCCTAAAAGTGGACGCTTCCTTGAAGGCAGTAGCTTCTGAGTCAAGATTTTCATCGGGCGATAGGTTACTGAATCGATTTTCAGTGGCTAATATTTGTTTATTGGGCACATTTTGCCTAGTAGCGGTTTACTGTCGTCTTGGTAAGTTGAACTTCGGGTCATCAGCCGGTCTTTTCCTTGACTCAGGTTCACTGCTCGTTGATGGCTTTGAGAGGTATTTATCCAGTTACTTTTATTTTTGAGGTTAGTTCCCACAGGTAACACGACAAACTGCTTTATGCGTGCGCTTCGCTCGGAAGAGCGGGACGGAGTAACCGACGCAGTACTAGTAATTGAAAAACTTGTTTCGATTGAAGATGGTCAAAAGACGCGCTATGCTCGAGCGAGAAAGGAACGCCACTTGAAGTGCGGGAGAAAGAAAGTGGCCTGGAGTAACGAAAGCACAAGGGAGTAATCAAAGATCTGCAGACATGAGGAATGTTATTTTAGTCTGTGCAAGTCGGATACGTCCTGCCCAGTAGGTAGAAGCCCGGAGGGACTTTTTTTCCCCCGAAAAAGAAAGTATATTCAACAGAAAGCTTTATAAGCCTAAGTAGGAAAGAGAAATCTTAATACGCACTTTTCGATAGCTGCGGCAAACACAGGTATTCTCATGAGCTGTGCTCCCATACCAGCCCATTGAGAGCCCATTCCACTGTATACGAACCACAGTGGTCGTGTAACATCGTCATAGTAGTTCGCCTTTTCGCATAGACTGACAGTTTCATTCTTCTCATTTGTATCTTAAATTTATGAAAAGTAAATTTTAAATTATGTTGCACAAAAATTTAATGATGGAGTGGTTATCTTATTATCTCATTCATATGTTTATGCTCACCGAGAAGTATAAAGCCTCTGCCTAAATGACCGCCTATTCTGGCTTTATGAATATTATGGAGTAGCGCTATTTCCTCGGCATCAATTGGGCGAGATTTTAAATCGTTGAGTATTTTTTCTACTGACGATTCCTGTCTGCCTGATAGGAAAACCAAACGAGGAATATTTGCCTTGTACCGGGAAAGATCCTAAAATATTAAAGGATTTTAAAACATATAATTTAATTATTACTTTTACTCCACTCACAGACAGGCAATTTACACAAAAATCGTGAAATGTAATATCGTGAAATACAGGTAATGATAGTACAAATAAAAAATAGTAACTTCTTACCTTAGGTTTGTAATGACCATTTAAAAGCACATGAGCGTTTACTCCACTCACAGACAGGCAATTTACAGCGGTATAAGATCGCCCAAAAGTCTTATGATCATTAACAATCTGCATACGACCATCACGCAAAGCCGCTATGTCTTGTCTAGGTGAGTCACAATTCAAATTGCCTGCTAGCTGGCCAGAGTGATATCCCAAAATAACCTGTTCAAAAAGCAATCATAATAAGAACTTTTATTTGTTAAATTAAAGAAACAAGTTTCTTTTTGCGATTCTGAATTTGATTACCAAGAAAGTGAAGAAAAATATTGTCGCTTGCTCATTGGTGTAGCTCACTCACCAGATTCGCTCACTCAGAAAAGATACACTCTTTGTCCCAGTGAGGTTAAAAACATAAATTTAGGATTGGTCTCCGTTGCGCAACGGAGGCCAATTGTAAGTGTATGGTTAAAAAATAAATACTTCCTGAAGTTTCGCATACTTTTTTTTGTCTGATTGTAAAACAACTTGAGGTGTTGCGGGAAAGAAGTGAAGTGGTATCTACTCTATTTGACTCAGTCATATAGGCAATCGAATTCGAAGCTAATGAAGTGCCGCGATCCACGCTTATTACCTTTGTAATAGCAGATATTCCCGATGCAGCTTCCCCATATCCTATATTTGACATAACACTGCCAACCAAAAGTGGATCATTTCTGTTGTTACAAAAGACTTTTTCGATTGCTTCAAGTTCTGATTTATCGGCTTCCGGGACAGCTGTAAGAACAATTGCTTTTATAAGACGACTGTCTTGACTTTACCGTCTTTATTTATTTACTTGACGACTGTCTTGATTTATTTAAAGCTTTTTTATTTAACTTGAATCATAACCTGAACCAAAAGCTTCTACGTATTCAACAGCTTGAGGCGGTATCTGAGCTTCTTTATAAAAATCACTTATAAAGTTGGCCATGTTTTCAGGATCCCGATAGAAACCATATCTTGGTCCGTTCGTTTCGTCATGCAGAATAGATGTAAATCCACATTTTACATGTACGACGTCAGCGTAAATTCTGGAACAATGTATATTATTTGAATTTCCTCATTGATATAGAGATATAGCAATAATGTAATAAAAATTGTTAGTAAATTATTAGGATTGTTTGTGTGCACATATTTTACCATATTACATATTATTATCAATAATATTGACGTGGTTTTTTTCGTTACTTATTATAGCTATTATTATATTTTCTATTTTTAGACGAAAAAACCCTGTAGTCATATTTTTTTTTGATTTCACACTAATTGTTGTTGTAAAATACCTCATAGCATCTTTAGCTTTTTGAAGGAATAGGACGTTGATAGCTTCAGACTTGGCACATCCAGCAGCTTCAGTATCAAACGATTTAGTCTTCCCATCCATACTTAGCTTCATGATTCTAAAAAAAACAAATGAATTATTCGGATAAATACATATAAAATATTATTTACTATATCATACTCAAATAAACATTTGATCTGATTATTTACTGAATTAACTGAATTTTATATCATAAACAATCACCACATAAAGTTTGCTTCGTACCTTCCGTAATGGATAGAGGACTGAGGATGCAAACAAAGACTCGACCCTCCGACGATGGCAGCCTCGCACTCGCCTCGAGTGATGGCAAGGTATGCCTGTTCTAAAGCTCCGGTGGAACTGCAGCAGGCCTCGTCGATGGACATCGAAGGACCTTTGGCGTTCAACCAATAAGAGATGCGGTTGGCAAACATTGATTTACTGCATCTGTAATTAATGGCGAAAACTTGGAGGAGACTTGCCCAATATCGGGAAGAATAATGTAGACGTGTTCAATAATGGATTAAGGCTTTTAAAGAAGAGGAAGATAGATTTTTTGAATAATAATTAATCTCGTGCTTATCGCTAAATTATTTATTTCACGACTATATCATTACTCTTAATGCTGTTATTCTTTGGTTTTTAGGTTTCCGTTTTCAACAAGGAACCCTTTTAGTTTCCCTATGTACATTTGTCTGTCTGTCTGTCTTAGTGCAGATGATTTTAGGACTAGAAATCTGTAATTTGTAACAAATGAGATAAAATTTTGAAAAAAAAATTTTTTGTGTACCGTACGTTCACTTAAAGCTGGCCGTTGTGAGTGTGGGAAATCCATTTTCGATAAATGATAAATGATTTATTTATTTCATGTAGGACAACTTATGTCACTTATGAAACGTTAAGACTCCACCAGGGTCTAAGACTATCGATTCAGGGATCCGTTTTGCGAGAGCTTTAAAGTGCTAACTAAATGTTGTTAGAGTCAATTACTAAGTATTCCCCCTTATGTATAAGTATTTATTTGTACACCTCTGCCAGCTAAACGGTTGTTTTTTGATACTTGAAACAGTAATTAGTGACATTAGTAAGTTAAAAGGAACACTATCACAGTTAAGTATGTTTTACAAGTTAATGAGTAGGTAATTAAACTTATAAAATTTAGATTGTGTATTGCGACGGGCAACTACAGAACCCTAAACTGCGCGTGGCCCAACACGCACTTGGCCGGTTTTTATACATGTCCATACGTACCCTGCAATACCAAACCCTGTTCTGGAACCTGCTACATAGAAACAAGCTTTTTCACTTTCAGAGAAACAGCTTCCAACGTAAACGCCAACTTTCTTCCCTGAAAGATGCTCCGGACATACACCTAAGCAGAACAGTAGTAGTTTGTGATATAAGAGCAGTAAGGAGGTTTTACATACGAGTCACGCGTTTGTTAAAATTCCTGTAAAATGTTGCCATAGAAATAAATAAAATTAATTAATTAATAAATCAATTTATTTTCCAAATATATTCCAATAATTTACACATTAAAAATGTTGGGTGTGAATTGACTTCATAGGTTCTAGCTCTTAACTTCCAGCATAGACTATTCAGCCTTTACTTTTTATTTATAAAACTTATAAGTTTTAGTTTCATATAATTTAAATGATATTTTTAATTTCATGAATTAATTTCATCAATTCACATCTAAGTTTTGTTTTTTTAAGTTTTCTACATACAAAGTCAATATCATTAAGAACCTTCTTGCAATAAAATTTTTATTTAGAAGTATAGTGGACTTACACAAATAAAAAAAATAAAAGAACAAATAGCACGAGAGCAGTAAATTTATCTTACAAGCCCTGTTTACTGTCTCTGTAAATGTATTGAAATAGTAGTTTGTGATATAAGAGCGGAAAATAGGTTTTTACATACGAGTTGACTAATGTCAGCCCGATGATGCCAGTCGATGGCTGACCATCGTCACGAGTATGTAGAAACCTTAACGCCCGTGTATCACACAATATTTTTCAATACATTTGTGAGAAAACTTGAAAATAAAAGTCGAGTAGGTAGGCACTCACTAGAAAATGGTTTTTCACGTCCATACTTATTTCGAGATTTTTGCCGGCTAATACCTAATTGTTGATTTAATTTTATGATTCCACATCATATCTATTATCTATCTCATAATTATTGATAATTTATAAGAAAAATTCAATGCCTATTTTAAAAATAGCGCGCATAGATTAAAGATTTAGTATAGCATACGACGCGTTGTTGTAATTGCGTTTTTTTATTAGATTCATGGTTCTAGATTCTAGTTCTTAGCTCCCAGCCTGGAATATTCAGCCTTTACTTTTTGATTTATAAAACTTAAAACAATTTTAATTAATTATGTTGAATACAATTTTTTTATTTTATGAATAAATTTCACCAATTCACATCTAAATGCCATTATTTTTTAGGTTTTCTACATACAAAGTCAATACCATTATGAATCTTATGCGAGAAAACTTTTTATTTGGAAGTAACGTTGACAACCAAAATTAACAAAAAACTGCAATTTTACTGCACGAGGACAGTAAATATTTAACTACTGCACGCGGGCAGTAAATTTAACTTACAACCCCTGCTTACTGCCTCTGTAAGTGCATTTTTCGAGCAAGTGTATTGAAAAATAATTTAACTTATTGTAGGTATATTTTATAACGTCAAATAGAAGATATAGTCCGTCGCGCTCTGGCCACTGCCTCCATCCCTGCACAACTGGAACCCTCCGGTTTGTTCAGGGATGACGGCAAGAGGCCGGATGGGATGACTATAGCACCGTGGTCGATGGGTCGTGCACTGGTTTGGGATGCAGCCTGCGTTGATACTTTGGCAGCGTCCCATCTATCTGGCTCGTGCCTAAAGGCGAGTGCAGCTGCCGAATTTTCTTAGTTGCTTAAGCGACGCAAATACTCAGCCATTACTAAGGGCATCGTTTTTGCGGCTCTTGCTTTTGAGACTCTGGGCCCATGGTCATCGGACACGAAGAATTTTGTAAATGTTGCGTCCCAAAAACTGATCCACGCCTCTGGTGACCAAAGAGCTGGGGCTTATTTAGCCCAACGGCTTAGCCTTGCCATTCAACGAGGTAATAGCGCCAGTGATTTGGGCACCATGCCCATTAACGATCACTTGGATGGCGTGTATTTTTTGTAAATATAATTCGTTTTTAATTTAGATTTTAATTTTATATTTAAAAATAGAAGATAGGACGCAGAAAATTTAACTGGTTTTTTAAACAAAATGAAGATTTTTAAACTCACCGGCATCATAAATAGCCTGATATGATTGCTCTAGTATTTTGCGGGCCATAGGGTCCATGTTATTGCCGAGACGGAAGTGGACTTTGAAAAACTGGGCATCAAATAGTTGAAGTCCAGGCACTTTGCCCGTATATTGTCCCACTTCGGGATGGTCATACTTCCAGCGAGAGTTTTCCTTATTGACAGGGTTGATCTATGAACATAAGAAGTAGTTATTAAGGTACAATAGTAGGTAAGCGTCGATCTCTATCTCTGAGTAGTACTTCTCAAAACTGCAGGGCGTGACCCCATTTCATTAATACTATAATGGTTTGGGTTTTCTTGGGACAATATGCTCTTAAGTATCTAATGCGGTGATCCGCATACGAATCAACTAAAACACAATTTTTTGAACTCTTAGGTTTTTAACGATGAAATTTTGGAAACACAATTCAAGGCACGGAGGAAACGAAAATAACAACGGAACTCCAAAGTCGGTTACCCATCGAGTGCTAAGCAAGCTAATCTGTACTCTGTATTATTGTAATGAGACCATTTTAATAAACTATACATATATATTAGAATTAAAAGTAAGAAATAAATTAAAATCTAAATTAAAAACTAATTATATTTACAAAAAATACACGCCATCCAAGTGATCGTTAATGGGCATGGTGCCCAAAATACTGGCGCTATTACCTCGTTGAATGGCAAGGCTAAGCCGTTGGGCTAAATAAGCGCCAGCTCTTTGGTCACCAGAGGCGTGGATCAGTTTTTGGGACACAACATTTATAAAATTCTTCGTGTCCGATGACCATGGGCCCAGAGTCTCAAAAGCAAGCGCCGCAAAAACGTAGTCCTTAGTAATGGCTGAGTATTTGCGACGCTTAAGCAACTGAGCAGATTCAGCAGCAGCACCCGCCTTTAGGCACGAGCCTGATAGATGGGACGCTGCCAACGTATCAACGCAGGTTGCATCCCATACCAGTGCACGACCCATCGACCATGGTACTATAGTCATCCCATCCGGCCTCTTGCCGTCATCCCTGAACAAACCGGAGGGTTCCAGTTGTGCAGGGATGGAGGCAGTGGCCAGAGCGCGACGGACTATATCATTGAGAGCACCGTGGCGATACAAGCGGCCTGCGCTCCGAATGCAACTGAGTCCATGGTAACCAAACTGATCTACGCGGCTGCCACAAGGACAGTAATGAGGCTCACATACCTTTATTCCCAAGCGTAAGCAAACTGCCACACGAAGCGCTGTCCGGTCGAGAATCGTTCCCAGGCTATGAGATGGCAGAGCGTGAAGCCAGTGACCTGACTCTTTTTCGGATACGGCTAAAATACGGGCTTTATCCGTATCTGAGGTACACTGTGCTAAGAGATCCGAATGTGTCAAGACAACACGCGGTTTGTCCCAAAGACCCTGACATTCCACAGCCGAAGGAAAGCTCTCCCCAGGACAAGAAGCACTCCAGGCCAGCCTCGCTTCCGACAGACTCTCAACCACAACATCAGTCCGACTAGACAGATTAAGGATCTGACTGATGAGTGTAATAGAGCCAGAAGCGGAAGATAAGAAAGCCGGGAGTGCTACACTTGAGATGGAACGTATGCCTAGGCCCCCGTATTTCACAGGTAGACTCGCTTGGGTCCAGGTGCGGTCATCAAATTGTAAATTTAGAATTTTACATAGAGTGTCTTTAAGAGACACATCTAAAGTTGAGATCAAAGAAGGGTATTTCCAAAAGGGGCCGCACCTTAACAGATACATAAATTTAGGAGCAAATAAACATAACCGTAAAATATAAATGGCCATGTGTGGCTTTATGTCTAAAAGGCGATGCGAAAATTTATTGAAATTCTCTAATTTAGAATTTATTACAGAGGGAAATGCTTCATCAAATATTGGAGCACCAAGAAGGGTTAAATTTTGACTCGAAACTGTAGATATACCCGGTATCAAAAAACTCAAATTATGAAAAATTTCATTTTTCTTCTCAATGGGAATTGAATTTGGGAAGTAAGCCTCACACTTGGAAAAATTTAGATTTAGCCCAATATAAGAAAATTTTTGTATGATTGTTCTTAAATCTTGAAGAACTGACGACGCATCTCCTGCCAATGACCCATCATCTAGGTACCATAAGTTGAATTTTGAATTCTAGCTAATCTTAATAATCTACCTATATATATAAAAATCAATTGCTGTTCGTTTGTCTCGCTAAAACTCGAGAACGGCTGGGCCGATTTAGCTGATTTTGGTTTTGAAAGGTTTGTCGTAGTCCAGGGAAGGTTTAAACGATGAGAAAATATGGAAAAATTGCGAGGAAGATAGGGCAGGACAACGTCTGCCGGGCCCACTAGTGCATAATAATATTTTTGCCATTTAAAGAATTTATATAATTCTTACCGTGCCTCAGTTTCTGAACCGACTCCTATACCATATAGTGACGATGGATCACATACCTTGTTATACAGAATATCTGACAAGTCCTTCACGTTATGGGCCTCTGGATATAAACCCGATATTCCAGATATAACAACTCTTTGGTCGGATGTAACGTCTGCTGCACTTCTTTCCTGCCTCAAGGACAGGTTCTTTGGTGTAGGTGCCATTTCCGCTGCAACGACGTAATACTCATTGAAATAATACCATATAAAATCCTAAATACAAAAACAAATTAAATGTGTTTTGTAAAAATACAATATCGAACATTCACAATTTTTATTTCATTTAAGTTAAAAAAAAACAAATGAGTATTTTTACCTGATAACCCTAGTTAACTGAACCTTCAGGCTTGGACCAATAGGCACACACTAAAACTTTGTAGCTAGTGTAACAATATAAATAAACTCTTAATGGATTCAAATATATTTAAAACTTTTTAATGAATTATTTATATCTAACCTTTTGCTTTGTATTATTTGTAAACATTTTTATGCCTATTAACGGAAATGTTGTGGAGAATGTTAAGTAGTGGATATTGTATGTACTAGCCGAGGGAACTACCTGATCAATGAGTTTATTTACAGTTGGCGGAATAATGGTGGAGTCGAATGGAGATTCTAGAGGAATATAGAAAGCGAAAATAAGTTCTTCTTTTACCCTATAGAGAAAGTTCGCGAGATGGTTCTATAAAAAACAACTTAATCCTGATGCTGCAGGGTTATTGCCTGTATAAGTTATGGGAATTCAGGAACTGTTGCTGGTGAATTTTATTCAATTACTTCAATCGATAATCTAAACTGGTTTTCGAACTTAAAACTAATACTACAATTTGAATATTTGTCGAATACCCATCCCAATTCCCGTATTGACCCTGCCGGGGATCGAACCCGGGACTTTTGAGACCACAGCGCTCACGACTACGCCAGGGAGGTCGTCAAAAATTAAGTTAAGTTAATCTTATTAATTAAATACTGGTTTCTCTTAAATACTCAGTTGTAAATGCTTGTTGCCAAGAATCCTGATTCCTGGCATAATTTTCACGCTGTACAGCACGGCATTTTAGAAAAAACTACTTCTACGAGTCCCACATTTATGCGTTATTATCTAATGGTACGATACCACCAAAATCGTGAACAGCACATTTGTTTGCGAACATTTTGGGAGCAAAACTGACTGACGGCGACATCTAGCTTTTTAAGGGGTTAAGAAGGCCGAATGACCTTGACGAAACGCAGACCAGCGGGACTTTTGCCGACGGTAATGCCGTATAGTGGCCACGCCCGGAACTACGCAAACTAGGCCAAAGACTATAGACTGCAGAGGGAACAAGTGCTATTTTATAGGATAATGCCTATATTTATGTTTGCGCATAAATATCATAGGTCACAAATACGTAAACTTTCTTTAATACCTACCTTTAGCTTTACCTTGAAACCTTGCCATGAAATGTTCGATATCGTATCATACTAAATATTGTTTGCGCTTGTAGTAGGCACAGATTTAGGTATAGGTACAAGTAATATTTCGTATTGGATCAATGCTAAAATGTAGGTAGGTAGTTCAAGTTAGTGTTGCAGAACTATCGATAGTTGACATCAAGCTAAAAGTTTTGAAACGTGCTACCTCCACCGAGGGATGAGTGGGGTACAGGGAGAGGAGATAGAGAATCAGGTACTAACTGCTCACAATAAACCCCACTTGCCGGAGCTGCGTAGTTTTTTTGTGAGTTTACTCCTTTAGAATCAATTTTCATATGTATGAGCCTGTGGTATGAAAATTTATGTGCAGTACTACGTCATGCGCAGCTCTCAGCACAGAGTCACTTAAAAAAAAGTCAGCGCCATTTTGAAATTCTTTGTTAAATAACCGATTTCGTTCAAAATTGATATTTACGGCTTTCAGCACGGCTAGCATGCGCACTACGAGTAAAATTATGTCTACCCGTTATCTCTCTCTGTCTACCGAAGCTAACATGGTTACTAGTCTCGTTACGTCAAAAGTAGAGATAAAAGTAATATTTCTAATCTGTGGTATTTTTCTCTACGAGCCTTTACATGTCGACTACTTTTTTCTTGTAATATACTGCATTTTGTGCATGTTAGGGTAAATGAAAAATTTGCCGGTAACGAAAATATCTCTCTCTCGTCGCGAGATAATCTTGTTGTGCGCATCCTAGACCTACTGGGACCACAAAACAGGAAACTGTTACCAAAATTTAACAAAGTTAGCGCAATTTTGAAATTCATGTTGTTATTATGTTTCCATGACTATGTAATGTATTTTGATGAATATAAAATATATGGTAATTAATATATGATGATAGCCACGGAGTTAGAGAATAGGAGTGCAGGTGTTTCCAGCTTGTCATCACGAATTTCGATTCCATATTATGATATTATCGATAAGGTTGTCTGGAAGAGATCGCTGGTTAGCGATAAGACCGCCTTATTGTAGCTACATTTTAAGTTTTCATGTTTGTTCTTTTTCTTTTGTGTTTTTTGTGGTGTACAATAAAGAATATACATACATACATACGTACATATTATACACGCTGAAATTATAATGCTTGCTTTTCCGCAGTCTCTCAGTCGCAGACAAAATGATTTTGTCTCGGTAGCATAATCGATTTACTAAAACAAAAGTTGTTAGAATTCAAAAATGGCACATTTACATCTGAGAAAGACAGACAGAAAGACACACTTACGCATACATTATAATTATTATTAGTATGTATTTTAGTTATTAGTAGCATTAATATTATTAGTAAGTAATTTTGCATTAAAAATATTAGAATCTATTCCGTCGGGTCGGAGGAAAAAAATCAAAACAACCATTACATTGTGCAAGTTATTTATTCAAATTAAAGCTTATTAGCTTTAAAAACAATCAAAATTTAAGTAGCGAGTGCAGGTAGGTTGTTCCTCATCAAAATCATCTTGATTTGAATTTTTACAATCACTTGTCACTACAGAACCTTATTTAGTCTTTGCACCTACTTAGCACACTTAAAAAATTAAATTTTTAAAAAATATATATTTACACCTACTAATTTACAGATAAATACTGAACTAAGTATTTCTAAAATTTTAAATATGTACAAATGACTATAAACCCTTCAAAATCGAAAATTAACTTCGAAAAATTCGCTCCGACACCGACGTGCAGTCCACCTTCGACAATGTCCCGAAACGGACTGCCGAAGGGCTCGCGGGTGTTTACAGGGTGACGGAGCAGCCACGTTCTCACTAATATACTTAAATTTCGGGGGAAAATTACTTTACACGAATGTTATAGGGAGTAAAAATAAAACTCGCCGTTAAAAATATTGTAATTTTTAAGACCTATTTTTGTGTGCAAGAACTAATTAAAAAGCTTGTGCCGTTTTGCAGAACATTTTCAAAGTATGACAAAAGTAGATACTCTTTGGGGATTTTTTTCTGAAAGAGGGTTTGAAAAAAGTAAACATTTTTTACAGTAGAAATGTTTATTAAGCCTATATCTTCCGTTACATATGTTTTCTTTACGGATTCAACTATCAGTTATTAAGACAATTTGACTTAAACATCCTAATACTGAGGCAGCACAGAGTACAT
Source organism: Erebia palarica (assembly GCA_964035005.1). Taxonomy (NCBI): domain Eukaryota; kingdom Metazoa; phylum Arthropoda; class Insecta; order Lepidoptera; family Nymphalidae; genus Erebia; species Erebia palarica. Next base: position 29,214,421 of record OZ035987.1, on the reverse strand, counting down.
TATATATGAGGCAGTTTGTCATCTCTTAAAGCCTTAATGTAAGTAATTGAAACCCGGCGTGACCCGTTCGACGTAATGTTTACGAGTAGGTACAGAATGCATTATATATGGTGTTTTTTATTGTAATAGAAAAGTGGATAGGTACATTTGAACTAAGCATACACACGTGTACCTATTTCTTTTTTACAGATCCACCAACTTATCTGGCCTGGCTAAAATTGGAACTAATTTCTACGCCTGTTTAGTTTTTGTTTTTATTTTATTTTTCAGATATGCCTACCTACTAGCGACACTGCCACCGGGCCAGAAAGGTTTGTAGGACTATTCCCGTTATTTTTCAGAGTTCTGTCACAAAGTTCTGTTACTTCTGTAATAAAATCGATTCAATGACAACTCTCAAAAACACCATAAAATGCGCGGTCCCTTATGCGTCGTTAAATAGACTCTACTGGCAAGCAACGTGTAATTATACATCAATTATTAACAATCCGTCAAACTTATCTGACCCGGTGACAGCGTCGCTAGTTTATATTACAAGTCATAATTAAAATAATTAAAAAACACGACTGCCCTGCCAAAAAACGAACTAAAAAGTTATAATAAATGATTTATTTTGTGAATCACTGGATATTGAACTATAGTGTTATATATTTTTGGAATCTAATCATCATTTTCTAGATGATGATTAGGTGTATAGTTAATCTTATTTTCGAATTTTTTTTTGCAACTTTAGTCTTTAATGCGGGACCATGGTCACCCCATAATTTTTTTTTAAATTTTACTAGCCTATGTCACCCTGAATAAGCTAGGGATTCTAACGATACCTCAATTATCAAAATCGGTTCAGGCGTATAGAAGTTATGGTGGAATATACAAACTCACATACATACATACATGAACCCTGAAAACAATATACTCCTTTTTTCAGGCAGTCGTATTAAAAACTTAGAGGTCACCCGCGAATTTCTATTTATATAATAAATTTCGAAGAAATAAGGTATGTCATGGAGGTCCAAAAAATATTATCATGTTGAATTATTAATAACTGAAATTGTTAGAGCGATGAAAATACGTTGTTATACTTTCAGTATAACGTTATTCTTTGTAATTATAGGAATTTAATTATAGTTTATTACCATAAACACAACGAACTCTGTGTATATTAAATATTCATTCACTAAGTATAAAACTTGACCTTACATTTAAAATATAACCTCAAATTGGTTGCCGTTTTAATTAGGTATGTCAAACAACTAATAGGCCTATTACACTGCACTTTCCACCGGGCCCTGTAGTAAGGGGTGGCGTATCTTCCAGTTAGAGCGTCGCTTATTACACAGAAATAAGGATCAAGTTAGGGACCCTTACTCACTAAGTTTTATCACACTACATTGATTGAAATGTAAGGGTCCCTGAGAAAAGTGCAGTGTATTAGGCCCATAAGCTATTGCTCCCTGCGTGCAACACAAATTTTCTTTCATTCAATCTTGACGAAGAGATGATTTATTTATTTAATTCGGTGTACTTGATAGGAAAAGTGCATTTTCAAGAGTTTTTATACTTAATCGATTTGAAAAAAGGAGAGTCTAGGTGCATTAATTACTGATGGATGATTAATTATTTTGGAGATGATTACCTACTTACGGCCGGTTTCTGAATAGGGATGATGCCTATATCAAAAATAAATTATTTGTAACTGATTATGAAATAGAGGGTCTCCTAATACACCAAAAAGTCACATCCTCGGTTAGTTTTAAGTTTGATAATCATTTTAAAATATAGATTAAAGAAAAAAAGTGCGTTGAAATTTGATTAAGTCACAACTGTGAATTTCATAAAACTTCCATACTAGAAGCGCGCTTTTAAGTATGATAAAGAGTTGCTGATTTGATTGAGTTGTCATCATCCCTATTGAGAATTTCATGTTGAGTCAGTCTCAAAGACTACTTAGTGTGACTTAAACTTAACTCTATATATACATATATCCGACTGACACTTACGTATCTAAACTGATCTGACTGAATACTATGTTCCATTCTTTTCAATAGAAATATTATTTTGTAAGTACTTAGGTTCTTTGATCATTATAGTAACAACGTCTTATAGACGAAAATTTATTTCCCATAGGTATCCCACAGGGTTTTAAGAAATAGGAATAGGAATTGAAAGGAAAAAGAATAATTTATCCAAACCCAGAGTACCTATTATTTATTAAATCCTCATGTTAATTACATCATCACAAAATAATAAATTATTTTAATAATAAAAATTATAGAATACATAAACTATAAACTGTAGATTGAATACAACATTAAGTATTCTATTCATATGGGGTATCAGTTGTCATGAAAGAATCAGGATTCATGATGTAAGTTGTGCAAAAGCTTTTCTTATTAAACTCTTCTAGAACATCGTTGTCTAGATGGCGGTTCACAATGGCAGAACAACGCAAATATTGGGTAGCAAAAGCTAGAGGCGATTCCAAATCATACTCCACGACTTGTTGTTGCGAGTGACTTTGTAAAGAAGTTTTATTACACGCAGATGACAATGGCCGAATAAATACTAGGAGGGAGCGAAGAGGTCGTGGTTCTGAATTATAGAGTCGTACTTGTACTATTCTTGCATACGCCGCTTCAATAAACTCTTGAACGTACTGAATCGAGTGGTTAAAGCGGCTCAGAAGTTTCTGCACACTAAAATGTATTTTTTCTGTCCAAGTACAGTCGCTGTTCAGCACATAGTCGATGTCTTCCAAATTTTTATCATTGATTAATAAAGTAAACATGTGACGTGCCAATGCAAGTTGCAACGATTCTTCCGTTTTAAAATCAGCTAATTTTGCATCAAATGTAGCTTGAATTTCTTGTGGTGCACCGCCGAGACAAAATACTGTACCAGTTAATCCTGCAAATGATTTTTTTTATAGTAGGTACTTACTACTAGTTGCTTTGACATGATATTTAGGAAAAGTCATTTCCCAAATATGAACTTATGGGCAAAAGCCCGACTTAAACAACTTATGGGCTTAAAAAGAACTTTTCCGATATGGATCAAAAGATCTATATCGGAATAGTTCTTATTAAGTCTGATGACATATTTTTGAATTGCATATTTATTTATTCTTCGGTCCAGTCGTTTTAAGTAATACGAGCACAATAGTTTTTTACGGCTTTTTCTTTTTTTTCTATTATATTCGTTACAATTGTAAAGTAATGTAAATTAAACAAAACAATTACCCTGGTCTTCAAGAATTGCAGCCATTTCCAGCGCAACCAAAACACCACTTTCGTATCCAAGGAGATAAAAGCGTCCCTTCTGTTGAGTCTTTTTTTGAAGTAACTAGAATACAATGCCATAATTGTAGTGAAAACGTTTTGAAGAAGAATAAAGAGTTAAAAGAATAAAATGTTGGCAATCAGCTCACGTTATTCTATGCTTCAATCAACTACTTAGTTATTATTACCGTTTGTTGAACACCAGAATGCCAAATGCTAAAGGGATCTATATGAAGGTCTATCTACTTTGTATACATGTTTGTATTTAGCTGGTCATGATTTGGCTTTATAGCATAGCAGTGCCAGTAATCGCACGTAGAAAACGTTATTTAAATGAACCGCAATTGAAAATTATAGCGACAATGACTTTACTAAAATTCTGTTTGTTAAACAAAGTAGCCTGATTCATTATAAGTACAGTCCTGATTCATTACAAGCCTGCCTGTAGTGTCCAAATTCATAATCCTCACAATCTAGCAAAAAAGTATGTACCTTAACGTATCTTTTCGCTATTTCTTGAATTGTCTCAGGAGGTCTGTCAACGCCTGGCTGCAGTACGATAGCGGGTAATTTGAACCGCTCACTCAATTCATGGAATCACACGTGAAGTCCTTCTACGCCCGGTATTATGACCAGGAACGTTTGACCAACGTCGCATTCATCTCCTCGCTATAAAATTAATTTATCTCTGTCATTTATTTAGTACCGGTACCGGTACATGAAAATATAAAATTCGATTGCATCAATAAAGTCGCTTACCAAATAAGAAGATGTGGTTAATGTTGGCAATATTACTATGTCCGTGGTAGCTTGGATACGATCTTGCTCAACGTATGAGAAGAATGTTTTTAAATCTTCAGTTTCAGAATAACCTTTTTTTAAAATTCCATCTTCTAGTTCTCGTATTCTGTAAGTTTTTTTGATACTTCAATAAGATTCTTAAGTTTTGATCAAATGCTTATTGAAGGGATGTAAACTTTTTCTTTTATTTTAATTAATTCTAAGATAAACTGCAATTTTTTTAATATTTTATTGTAATCAAACGCATATATTATATAAATTAATGTAGACATTAATGCAATGAATACTTACTTTTTGATTGTTAATAATGGTATATTACTCTCTTCTAGTGATATATTGTAATAGTCGTACAAACTAGCCCGAATATTATGTGATTTTGCCATATTCAATCCCAAGTCTTTCAGTATTGCTTGTTCTGATACATCATGCGGAATGGCTATATCTAATAAATATTTTGAGGAATAATACTATAATTCATACCTAATAATAAAACTAACTGGAAGATTTCTGTACATTTAATATATTCTGAAAATTTTAATCGGGGTACGCTTTACTATCGATACCGAGCCCAAAACAGATTTTTATTTAATTTTTGTCAGTCTGTCTGTCTGTATGGCCGCGCATCACGCGAAAACTAATGAACGGATTTAAATGAAATTTGTTATAGCGGAAGCTGATACTCCGGGTGTATATATAGGTTAGCTTTTATCCCGATAGAAAATAAGGTTCTTCGAGGATAGGGGTTTTTTGTTGATTTTACTCCATAACTCAGTCAAATCTGAACTGATTTGATAAATCTTTCTTCATTAAAAGTTATGTATCATTAGGTAAGTTTTGCCCAATTTTGGTGAAGATTTGATAAATATTATCAGAGATAGAGGACAAAACTCGTCAAAGGTTCAGACTACAGATTGTAGTTTAAAAATTATTTCACCTATAAAAAGCTACTTTATCAAAGAGTAACCATAGGCTATAATTTATTTTCAAAAAAATTAGAGATCCCTACAAAAATTGCAATAAAAATGTGATTTTTGCAACTTCTTACGTTAAGTCTCTATTCGTATATTAATTTTTTTATTATATTTCAAATTCTGACTGTCTTTTATTATCATATTTGTCAAAACAAACATAATAAATACAAGAGAAAGCTACTTTATCAGCGAGCACCATAGGCTATAATTTATCTTCAAAAAATTAGAGATCGCTACGAAACTTCCAATAAAAATGTGATTTTTGCAACTTCTTACGTTAAACCTCTATTCGTCTATTAATTATTTTGACTATTAATATTTTTATTATTTTCAAATTCTGACTGTCTTTTATAAAAGACAACTGATATTAAAAAAAATATATAAGAGAACTTATAAAATTTTAATATCTAACTGCTGTAGACAGACTGCAAAATGCCTAAAAGAGCCAGGTCTCAACTTTGTAAACATAGTTCCCAGGCGAAGGCGAAAATACGTAGTATTGGAGAATCTTCATTTGAAAATGAAAATAGTTTTGCAAGTCAGAGAGAAAACGTGTGGCAATCGCGGGCCAGAGAATCAAGCGCCGAACGTTCACAACGTCTTGCTGAGCAAAATCTGAAAACCCCACATGTACGCGCACGAGAGTCAAGCGTTCACAGCGTCTTGAAGGACAAAATTTGAGGATCACACACGTACGCGCTTGAGAGTCGAGTGCTGAGGGTTCACAGCGGCTTGAAGAACAAAATTTGAGAACCACACAGATACGCGCACGAGAGACGAGTGCTGAGAGTTCACTGCGGCTTGAAGAACAAAATTTGAGAACCACAAAGGTACGCGTACGGGAGTCGAGTGCCGAGAGTTCACAGCGGTTTAAAGAACAAAGTTTGAGGACCACACAACAACGCGCGCGAGAGTCTTGTGCTGAGCGTTCACAGCGGCTTGAAGAACAAAATTTGAGAACCACACAGCTACACGCACGGGACTCGAGTGCCGAGCGTTCCCAACGACTAAGAGCACAGAGAAAAAGACAGCAGGCGTCAACAAATAGAATTCACGATCGAGTTTTAGTTCACAGTAACAGATTGGCTTTCAGATACGATCCACTGGTTGGTTATTCTCAACAGACCTTCGTTCAAATCGGAGCTATGAATAAAATATGCTCTATGCCAAAAAATGGACTGATGAACCTAATGGTATGTGCTGTGTTTCTGGAAAAATGTATCTTCTTGATATTCTGGAGCCACCACAACCAATAAAAAATCTTTTGACAAATAATCATCTAGTATCTGGCCATTTTATGACGAACATGCGCAGGTACAATAGCGTCTCTCAAATTCGTTTGGCGCGAAAGAAATTAGAGAAGGAAATTTTATGCCCACCTTTAAAATAGATATCTAAATAAATAATGATATCTCTTGAAGGTTATATGCTTTTTTTTATATGTAGGTTTAGGAACGTACAATTTAATATTAACTAAGTACTTTATTTTATAATTTTATTATTGTGGCATTTCGGTTAGTTAAGTATAATTAAATTTACATAAGTACTTGTTTATTTTGTAGTTTAAGTATATGCTTTATTTAATAAGTTAAGAACGTAAAGTTTAATTTTAACTGAGTACCTACTTTATATGTTTATATTTAGAGTGGTGTTTAGGTTTAGGTAAATATATGTACATTTATCTAAGGACTGTTAGTTTATTTTATAGGTTTAGGTTATGGTACTTAAAATTAAATATAAGTGATTACTTTATTTGGTGGCTTATGTGTAAGTATATTCTAACTAGCGATAAACATTTGTTTTTGATCTTTTTGAGCACCAACAGAGAAGATTTAGCAATCATCGTGATAATATTATATTATTCTTATTTTTTAAAATATCCAAATAAATATAATAATGTACATTAAATTTTTTTTGTCGTCATTTATTTCAAGATGGTTAGTAAATTTTCTGTTTGGTCGTAATCCAGGGTCATGAGATAGTTTATGATGATTTTCTTAGCTACCGCCTTAGTTTTATTAAATATACTAAGTGATTTATTTTATTTGTTGTAGAGGTAAGGTCTTATAAAAGTTGCTTGGCGGTGCGTTAATTTTAATCTTGTTCTAGGAATAATACAAACTTGCCAGGTCCTTCGTAATCCTTTTAGTTTTAGGGAAATTTCTTTGTATTTCAGTTTTTTATGCTGGCTTATAACGACATTACATATGAAAAGTTGACGGACGGTTACTAGTTTACAGTCTCGGTACAGTTGGACCGTTGGGTAACGATAAGGTTTGAATTGTGATACCTTCAATATCGCACGTTGTGCTCTCTCAAGTTTCAATATGTTTGTTTTACCCGCTCCACCCCAGACTGAAATACAATATGCAAGTACAGATTGTACTAAGGCAAAGTATATTTGTTTAATTAAAGGTTTATCAGTGATATAACACAAATTTAAAACACACACATAATAGTTTAGTGAATGAACTAGAAGTTTAATTCGCTATAATCCGCTACAGTAGACAAATCTATGTGGTACAGTGCGTGTCTTTCACCTGCAACATGCGACACCCACCACCCAGCAATTCGCACAGGCACAAATAAACGTATCAAATTCACCTTTACTCAATTTATACAGTAATGGGGGAGTAATAAACGTATCAAATTCACCTTTACTCATTTTATACAGTAATGGGGGAGGGGGCGGGGCTTCAGTATGAGCCATGCCAAAAAGGTATATAAGCCGGAACTTGCGATACGATAGTCACTTCACAATCGTGCATTGTCGAGTCAACATCTCCTGAGGATGCTCCGGTGTCGGAGTGAAACGTACGTTGAGAGTGATTTGGAGGATTTGTGTGGTGTAGTGTTATGCCTGTGCGAATTGCTGGGTGGTGGGTGTCGCATGTTGCAGGTGAAAGACACGCACTGTACCACACAGATTTGTCTACTGTAGCGGATTATAGCGAATTAAACTTCTAGTTCATTCACTATCATGGACTTCCGCAAAGTAACGCCTGCTTCTATTCAATACATAATAGTTTAGTTTAGTATACATTGGAAAAACCACAGAGGTTTGACCTCAATGTATAACCGTCAGCGCCTTGTAGTAAATACAGGCTTCTTAGACGAAAAATAACAAAACTAAATAAAAAAATAAAAATCATAACAAAACCCACAGTATAAGTAATAAAGGTAACATACAAAACAATTGGCTACTTGACAGCTGTAACGATAAAATATGAAATATGTTAATTGAGGTAGTTCAAAGGTTAACAATTATTAATCCATATGTTTTTTGCATTAACTTAAATTGTTAATATATCTGTGGATTGCGAGACCCGAAACGTGGGCGCCATCGATTTAGCATCGTGTGACGTCACAGCTCACATCTCAAACCACAGAGTAGTTTTTTTAAACCACTACTTTTTATCTCAAACAAACGTCACTGTGAGGTCGTGTGTTATACTTATTTTTGTTTTATTGAGAATTTTCTCAATAAAACAAAAATAATTCTCAATAAATCACGTACATTTTTAAGTATATTTCCGAAAACTGTCAAATAGCCAATTCCAATCATAAATTCATCCCTGCAGGAGCCAAAGAAACGTCTCGTAGGCAACAAAGTTAGTTAAGCCGAAATCTGAGTGCAGGTTCATAATATGTTGCCCAAGAAAAATTCCTGTAGCTTCCGCTTCACATACGCATGCGTCACTCCACTCGACAGAGCGAGTGACAACTATAGATCTTTAATTTAAAGTCCATAACACTTCACGTGGGCAGAGAACGGGCATATTATTGGGTGGTAGCGAACTACTACGCTACCCACAATGTAACTTATCTGTTACTGTATATTATTTTTAAAATCCATCGGATAATAAATATTAAATGAATTGGAATGATACAACAAAAGGACGGCATTTCAGCTATCATCTCGCACACAATTTACTTTCTCACATTACGACCGAACAGGGTATATATGTTCTGTGGTCCGAACTAACTTTCATTCCCCACTCAACCCCCTGCCTCGTCTATCTTAATTTTTGCCCCACCACTAATGACGCATGTCTACCAACTCTCGATACAATAATAATACAATACCAACATGAAATCAGTATTGCCATTCTATAAATAATATCTAAATGCTGCCAGTCTAACACACGATCACGACAAACTGATTGATAAGACGAGGAATAATATAGCCATAAGTTCTTTCGTCATATGTATTATTAGCTGGCTCAGTGCGCAACCGTTTTGCAGTTTTTGCCCACGTATTTATAGGATTTTCTATTTTGCGACGTAAATTATCGATAAATAATTCTTCTTTTAAGATAGTATTTTTAAATTGTTTCTGTATGGGGAGGTTTTGCAGTATTTATATAAGCCTAGATCATTGTCGCTGTACTTTTGTCTAACAGAGTCTGATACAATGGTTTTTAGAATTTGAGTTGAAGTTGGTATATATTTCTCAGGTAGGTACTGTATGTACGTTCATAGCTGCTAAGGCCGTTTGAATGTAAGATTGAGCGAAACAGCTGTATACCATCAACTTCACTTTGAATGGTACCCGACAGTTTAGAATTGTTATATTTACTAGAAATTGCCTTAATTTACTACAAACGTGAATGTAAGCTCCAGTTAAACTTGCTGTAAATTGTAAGCCCGAGATACGTATATTTGTCATCAAGTTCAACATGTAATATAGCTGGGCGCGTGTAAGCAGCTATGATTGTGAGCAGTTACACTTTTAAATGACTCTTATGATTTCAAATAAGGCGACCTAATGTGAATCGGCTTGGTTTTATTAGCGTTAATAACTAAACCTGTGTCGTGGTCAATGTGTCAAAAGTCCTTCTGAATTTGATCACGGATCTTGTTTGGATCGTAGTCTGTGATCCTAATGCAGGTGTCGTCTGAAAACTGATAACACGAGCAGTATTTGATGCAAGTACTCATAACTCGTTAACATACGATAAAAAATGCAAGGGGCCTAGGACAGAGCCCTGTGCGGTACCTTCATTAGCTACAATAGTGACACTATTGGTATTACAGATGCTGATAGAATAAGTGCGATTACGAAGGTAGTCGGCACACCACGCGAGTAAATGTCCACGTATCCTGCATACATCTAACTTATCTTGCAGCTACTCGTGATTAAGGGTGTCTAAATAGTGCTAATACATGTTTCCTGTCATTAAGGTATCCATTAACTTAATCAGTAAATTTGGAAAGAAGATTCGTAGTTCTTTTACCTTTTTGAAATCCAGTTATGATAAATGACCTCATTCTTTCTATAGAACGCATAGATTTGATCACATACGTACATTTCAACTATTTGATCCACGACAGATAGGAAGGAGCTTAATAGGTCGATAATTAGAAAAGTCATTACGTTTTCCCTTTTTAAAAATCGGTCTTACACATCCTCTTTTTAGAGTATCAGGGTAAACTCCACATTTAACACTGCAATCAATCAAATTAGCTATATAGCCACGGAAATTTCTTTAGCAACCATTTTAATGTGACCCACTTTAATGCCATCAGGCCCCGCTGCTTCCCTGGAGTTAAGTTCTTTAATAATTTTATGGATTTATCACCTGACGCTTTCTGGAAATAAACACTGGCATTAACAAGTATCGATTATGAGTCAGCACTCAACAGCCTATGGGTACATTTTGGGATGATCGACTTGACTGCTTCATCAAAACCTTTGGCAAAATTGTCCGCAATTGCTTTGTGAGTTAGTTCCTGTGACTCAAAAGCTTTTAAAATAGCATCATGATTGACAGTATTACTCGGCCTAATATTTCATTAATTAATTTATAAATTTTTCTTATGTTATTAGCATCTGTCTGAATTCGGTGGGTCTAATAAGAATTTTTCCTATGTTCCAAAACTTTGAATGCTTTATTACGCGATTTATTGTAGTCTAGTCGTAATTTAGACAGCCTATTAACGTTATTATCCATTCATGGGACCCGAAACTACCTATTACAAGGTTTATGGGAATATGATTTACTCGACGCGTCGCATGCTTCTTTAAAAGAGTTTTTAATAAAATCATAAAGGACATGACCAGTAATTGCCCTCCGATTCGGGACAATGCACAGGATTTCCGTTTTACAGTAAGGTTTAAAAATTCAAAACGAAATTATTATGGATTTATTATTCCAAATAAGGTCGGGGTTCAAATGACAAAAAAAAACAGTACGTTTATTGTTTAAATCTTGAGCGTCCGCTTTCCTCTTTAAGCACTACTCCATTTTGACGTTCCATTATATCCATGCCTAATAATAATCTTGTAACCCTACATGAATACCATTTAAGTACCTTAGTTATTATATTAGGAATGATTTATTTTTGATCAATTAAATAGTAATGAAAAGGAAATGTATGTTTTGTTTATAATTATTTTTATTTTTTGACAAGTCTCAAACTAATCGATCGAACAAAGCATTTTGAAATACTACGTTTAAAGGAACGCCCTGTCACATTGCATATGCTGCCATCTGTGGTCGAATAGTTGAACTTGTTAACGAAAAGTAGTGAGCAATACTTAAAAATATTTTCTAGACTCACCACAATAACTAGCGCCATCTAGTGTGGGAAAGCAGTTTTTGGTGAAACTTTTTTTATCTATTTTCTCAGTTTTCAGAGCCTTCAGACTCCTGAAACTTTTTTATTTGAAAACTATAAAATATAACAATTACAATAATAAAGAAATAATACTTGAAAATATTTTTTTAGACTCGCTCAACACAATAAATAGCGCCATCTAGTGTGGGAAAGCAGTCTTTTGGTGAAACTTTTTTGTTCATTTTCGCAGTTTTCCGAGCCTTCAGACTCCTGAAACTTTTTTATCTGAAAACAGTGAAATATTACAATTACAATAATAAAGAAATCATTGCTGAACATTGATTTTTGACACCTAGGCAAGCTGCCATAGTTCCACCGGTCAAGTCCTTTGTTCAGAAGAAGTCATATAATTAGTTTGCGTCCAATCAACTTTATTTAATTTATTATGCAAAGTACCGAGATCAGTGTACGTTTTGGACACATTATGTATACGCTTCGATGCAACGTCATTCACGCAGGTGAATACAATAGCTCGGTGATCCGCCAGTACTAGATCGATGGCTGCCGTATGCGGTTCAAGCGTGGGGAATCGAGCAAATATGTGATCAATACAGGATCTAGTTACGGAGTTGTTTCTCATCTCGATTCTAGTGTTATCCTCGATTCCACACTTGCTCAGCGCATCTAGATATGAGTCAGTGTATGAAAAATAGGTATAATAAAATTTTATCTATAAAATTTTAAGGTCGATGTTTGAGTCCCCAATGAGAAGAAGGTCGTATTTGTGATCAAAACTCGAAATATACTTGCGTAGTTCCTTAGTGAAAACAGTTTTATTAGTAGACGGAGGTCTATAAACTGCGGACACGATTGCGTCCTGGCCGTCAGCTAATTTTAATACACCTGTAACATTTTCAAATGTTAAGCTTTTACACAGAATCAGTGTAAATTTTAGACAATTTTTGGTATAAATAATGATGTTCCTTTACTGTTTATTCGCAGCTTAGAATACGTCATGTTATATCCAAGAATATTATATAACTGAACGATATCGGTTATTTCAACTTCTGTAACAATTATCATATCTAGGGGAAAAGAACAATTATTGTGGATTACTTGTAATAGTTGAGCAAAGTTTTTAATGAGTGATCTTATTTTTATATGTACACAAGAGAAGTTTAGATTGCTATTTGTAGATAAATGCGAAAAAAAGTGATCAATTGACGTACAATTATAAATTTCTTTAATTTTAGACATTGTAATACTCGCGTCTTGATTAATAGCATCTCTGAGATGGATGCAGTCATCAGTCCTCAGCCGTTTAATTTAATCTTTCTGATATCATTTTAGCCATCATGTCGACACAATATTGACTAAGTAAGTCTCTGACTTGTATAGACTAAATTACATGCTGTATCTTGCTGAGGAATGGTCAAATAATATCCGTCTTCTCCCGTTACAAACATTAAAGGATACAGTAATGGATCATAGGAGCGGTGTAATTCGGAGACTCTTTATAGCTGGCCATCTCTACCATGCAGCACTATATCCCTGGGACCTTTTCATCAAGCAAGAGAACGGCTAACTCGTTTCCAGTTGGAGCATCATACCTACCTCGGTATTCTGTTTGTGGTGTGCGCCCTTAGTGAATAATTTACTTTAGGTTATCTGAATAGTTAAGTTCTAATTTTTGTTTAAAACTTCGTAATTATGTAAACATTGTGAATATTTAAAGTGGTTTGTAATTCCCTAATTAATTCAATTTTCAGCATTGGGGCTATGTTTCACCGCAACAATAACTGATCTGCGTCTGAAATTAAATATATTTGCGAGTATTGTGGGCTTTGGCCTGATGGTGGTAAAAGGCTTCCTATGAGATGATAAACTTGTCCATCTATTTTAAAGGTAGGCATCAAATTTCCTTCTCTAATTTCTTTCGCGCCAAACGAAGTCATTTGGAAGACGCTATTGTACCTGCGCATGTTCGTCATAAAATGTCGATTATTTGTCAAGAGATTTTTTATTAGTTGTGGTGGCTCCAGAATATCAGGAAAATTAATTTTTCCAGAAGCACAACACATACTATTAGGTTCATCAGTCCATTTTTTGGCATAGCACCTAGAGCATATTTTATTCATGGCTCCGATTTGGACGAAGTTCCGTTGAGATGAATCAACCAGTGGATCGTATCTGAAAGCCAATCTGTTACTGTAAACTAAAACTCGATCGTGAATTCTATTTGTTGACGCCTGCTGTTTTTTTCTCTGTGCTCTTAGTCGTTGGGAACGCTCGGCACTCGAGTCCCGTGCGCGTAGCTGTGTGGTTCTCAAATTTTGTTCTTCAAGCCGCTGTGAACTCTCGGCACTCGACTCTCGTGCGCGTACGTGTGTGGTTCTCAAATTTTGTTCTTCAAGCCGCTGTGAACGCTCCGCACTCGACTCTCATACGCGTAGCTGTGTGGTCCTCAAATTTTGTCCTGTGAAGACTCTCGTGCGCGTACCTGTGGGGTTCTCAGATTTTGCTCAGCAAGACGTTGTGAACGTTCGGCGCTCGATTCTCTGGCCTGCGATTGCGACGAGTATTCTCTCTGACTTGCAAGACGATTTTCATTTTCAAATGAAGATTCTCCAATTTACTACTACTACGTATTTTCGCCCTCGCCTGGGAACTATGTTTAGAAAGTTGAGACCTGGCTCTTTTAGGCATTTCGCAGTCTGTTTACAGCAGTTAGATATTAAAATGTTATAAGTTCTCTCATATATTTTTTTTAATATCAGTTGTCTTTTATAAAAGACAGTCAGAATTTGAAAGTAATAAAAAAATTAGTAGTCAAAATAATTAATAGACGAATAGAGGTTTAACGTAAGAAGTTGCAAAAATCACATTTTTATTGGAAGTTTCGTAGCGATCTCTAATTTTTTGAAGATAAATTATAGCCTATGGTGCTCGCTGATAAAGTAGCTTTCTATAGGTGAAATAATTTTTAAAATACAATCTGAAGTCTGAACCAGAGTTTAAATAGCTTGAAAGGGCAGTTAACGAAATTTGCTGCAGAAGTGTTATCTGCAGCAGTATCTTCTGGAACGGAATCCTCAGTTAAGAAGCTCGAAGACAAATGCCGTAACCAAGAGCTTGAGGTAGTTTATGCAACCGCATAATATGATTGTGGCTTCATTAAAAATATATTTATTCAATTTGGGTACACTGTACCATGGTGATCATTGAAATAGAATGAGTAATACTAAAATTCTATATCAATGATGGTGATAATCAGTTACGGTATTTTTGTTTCGTAAAACTAAAGCTAGAGCAACGGGATTATGTCACTACCTACAAGATGGCAAAAAGTTATCAAAAAAATATATATATACTACTAGCGACCCGCCCCGGCTTCGCACGGGTAGCACTAATAATCATAATTATTAATCCATACCCAATGTAGGCAGTGAGCACTGGGCAGAAAATCAGGTTATCGCCATCTGTTAAAATCGTTTGGAGTTAACAGATAATTGTGAATGTCAAATAATAGACGAATAATTTGCAATAAAATAATATTGCGGCTATAAATTAAGATGTAAGCTATCCTATCTTTCAAGTTGGATCAAACTGCACACGGTGTGCAAAATTAATTTAAAATCGGTTAAGTAGTTTATGAGTCCATCGTGGACAAACAACGTGACACGTGATTTATATATATTAAGAAGATAATCAACTTAGAAAAAAAAAGTCTTGAATTTGTTATTATACGAAGAAACTTTTTCCCCGACCATATTATACTAATATTTAAAATGCGAAAGTTTGGATGCACGGACGGATAGATGGATGTTTGTTAATCAATCACACCAGAACGGCAAAACGGATCTGGATGAAATTTGGCATAGAGATAGATTATAGTCTGGATACGTAGGCTACTTTTAATTTCGGAAAATTAAAGAGTTCCCGTTTATTATATAATATTATAGGAACTATAATTACCTGCTACATCAGCCACGTCTTGTAATAAGTTGCATCCAGCTTTTTGTGTACTATGCACTTCTATAAAGCGTTCCCGGTAGCATAAGGCTTTTTCTATACTATTATCCACATGGTTTATTGTAATAAACCCTTTATTGAATTCGTTTTCAAACTGAATGAATAAAAAACTACATTAATTATTTATAATGTTCATTAAACTCTACTATAAATTACCAGTGTTATGTGTAAAACCTATAATAAATTATTACTCGAGCGAAATCGTCAGTCTTTTCTACCAAGGTACTTACTTCGTTCAATACCGATAATAATTTGATAGTCTTAAATACTTCATGAGGTTTCGTGAGGTTTATTCGCTCACTAACGCCTTTCCTAAGATCAATTACTGCAAAATATCTGCAAATAAAATCATGATTATCAAATAAAAGGAACAAGACAACCTTACCAACTAAAAATTTGTAACATGTTTAATGTTTATACCTTAGAGCGGACTTCGAGCTTCGAATCGAAGACGTTAAATTTTCCAAGCTTTGTAAAACATTTTCGCTTTGTATATTCGAATTTAGAACGCAATATATTCCTTCAAGTTCGTCAATACTCATATTGTTCAAAAGGTTTAAAATGTTCTTACTCCAAACATTTCCGTACGAAATTGTACACTGAACACCTTGTTTATCCCAGCACTTATAAAATAAAAATAGCCCTTGAAATCATGCGGCGTTTAGTTACTCTTAGTTCGCAGGCAATCAAAACATGATAATGTAAGTGCGGCTACTAATGCCACTATTAGTTACGTTGCCACGTTATAGTCTAGGCAATAAAGCTAATTGACCCCAAAAATAATTCCTCAGGCGACGAAACTTTGTAGTATCATAAAGTATCACGAGTTAAACGTATATTATAAATATCCAATAAAAAATCAGAAAGGAAGTAAAGTTTTTATAAGCTATACCCAATTGTTTACGCAGGAAGGTACATTATCGCGTAAATGCAGTTTAGATTTGATAATTCAATCGGTTTAAATATCGATGCTCTGCTTGATTATTTCACTTGATTTTTCGGTTTTGAGTGTAAACATACTACCTACAATCATTTAAAAAAAAATCGAGAAAATATTCAGTCATAAATATTAAGTTGTAGGTATAACTACCTGACTTCCGAATGTTTTTTTTTTGTTGGATATTTTTGTGTAAGTTTTGGATCATCCAATACTAAAACCCAGCCAAGTTTCATCGACTGAGGATTTAATGCGGGGGTCTCCATACAACGGACCGCCCCATTGCCTAAACTAATAGGTGTATAACTACATTAGCCTACAGTATTATAGGTAAGATCTTTACCTCAGTTTGAACAATATGCGGTTTGTCTTAATAGGACAATCCAGTGCAAGTTTTTTGGCTCCGCGGCATATCAACCTATCTGCCAATTGCAACCCCAAAGCCTCATTATCTAACAGCAGAAGCTGCAGTCTATTAGGAGAGCAGTTTATTCTGAAACAGTGTAAATTCCACTTAAAATAATTCAGCTTTAATAAACATCGAAAGAACTCTGGAAACACGATCACATTAACATTAAACATACTAAGACATGCCAAACGAGTCCAAATTCGATAGACTTTGCTATCCATTATAATTTCGAAATACGGGGACCTATACCTACCACCACTCAGATTGAAAAATTTTAAATGAAAAAGTACTTAAAGTATATCTATGTCCTCATAAATATATAAATACTTAGCATGGATGTGTCACCGTAAGACTGTAAAAACCGTTAGATTATAATCTAACTCGCGAAATTGTAAACTGTCGAAAGATTGTGAACTGTTTAATGTTCTGAGTGTCAATTTTTGATATATTCATTGTATTTACGTTTTCTTGTCTCTTTCTTGTAGTTTAGGTTAGGGTTCGACATAAATAATGAGGCAATTAGGTTTTAACTTCTATTTTGGGGGAATTCTATAGTAATCAAAAAATAAAGATTGTATAAATATATTATGCATCATATTATCCCATCTGTAAATCATGAACCTGTGTATACCTACTGTATTCTAGCTTTGTTGGGGAATCTTCCCGAAAACATTATTATAACGGACGTTTTCATTAATAATTTCCTTCCCTGAATTACTTGCGAAGGTATGTGATTAGTACGTACTTGGTGCTGGTGCAAGATATAGTATTCTCTTGTACGTGAAGTAGGACTCTGCCGGAATGCTTGCTGTCGGCTTGCATGCGCACCGCACGCGACACTTCTCCAGCCGGGTACACCACGCGCGAAAGTGGCCGGACGTAGCCTCGTGCGATTCATTAGTTGCAATCTCTGATAGTAATAATTGGCGATGATTAGTGAGAAAGATCTCATAAAGTCTTTTTAGTCAAGCGCATTCCATCTGAGATAGCTTTTTACACACTACACTTTTGCTACACACTTGTACAATGTACAACTGGAATGTTATCTATCGAACCCGCTGTATAACAATTATACAAACTTGCATTTCAATGTATTACAGATGTCATCATTCTAAACTTCACTATGCTAAGCTGCTTAAAAAATATAAACTTTTAAAACTCGATTCTAGACGCAAGCAACTAGAGGCAATGGTATTGCATGGTCTGCTCCATCACAAATATAACTGCGTCGACTTGGTTAGCAAGCTTTCTCTCAATGTAGTCAGGAACGCAAGTCGACGACAGGTGCGTGCTTATCATCTATTCGCTGTTAAATTCTGCCGAAACAATGCTGGCAAACGTTCACCTATGTGTCGGCTTGTTGACAATTACAACAGAAACTTTGACAATGTCGATATCTTTGCTCTGAGGCATATAAAGAGGCTGTTCAATCAATATCAATATTTTAAAGGAAAAACAATTTTAAAATTATGAGGTATGTACACACATTAGATTTCAATATACCAAGAAGTTGTAACCATCTATGTGGTCCTTACATAATTATGAAATTGGCGTTTGTAAGGGAGGAACATAAAGTCGATTTTTCAAAAAAAAATATTTTATTTATTTATTTAATCAAAGTATGTACCATTGCTATCTGTGCACTTTTCCCATCTCATAGGTATTTCATTGATCCCTTTACTAAAAAAACCATTCGTACTGGAATCAATAAAATCTTTGAAGGCGCTTTCGACTGCCCCATCGGAGTTGAATTTTTTCCCTTGCAAGAAGTTATCCAAATATCGAAAAAAATGGTAATCTGTTGGTGCAAGGTCCGGGGAGTACGGTGAATGGTCTTAAGACATTCCAATTGAAGTTCCTCTAATTTGGTAGCCGTCTGTTGTGCAGTGTGTAGTCTAGCGTTGTCCTGAAGCAGGAGTGGCCTAGAACGATTCACCAGCCTCGGTTATTTAGCAGCTAGCTTTTCCATCATGGTTTGCTGTTGCTGCTGTTGCTGACAATAGACATCCGCCGTAATCGTCTGGCTAGATTCAAGAAAACTGTAGTGAACGATACCGGAACTAGTCCACCAAACGCTCACAAGTGCTTTTTTTTAGTAAATTTTCGCTTGGGGCAGGATTTAGCTGGTTCGCCAGGGTTCAGCCATTGCGATGAGCGTTCCGATTATCGTACAGGATCCACTTTTCATCACAGGTAATAATTCGATTTAAAATCCCTTCAATGAAGGGATTTATTGTGCCGGTTGAGTAATGTAACGCAGCAGTCGATGCGCGTATGCCAGTTTGCTGCACTCAATTCATGAGGTTTTTCCCCACCCACCTTTCAAGCTTTTTCACCTTCCCAATTTGCTTCAAGTGGGATTAAAACAGTTTTATCACTAACACCGCAGCCTGCGGCTAGCTCGGACGTGGTTTGCGATGGATCCGCTTCCAAAATAGCCTTCAACTCTTCATTATCAACTATGGTCTCCGGCCGTCCACGGGGCTTGTTCTGCAGTTCAAAATTTCCAGAACGAAAACGTTGGAACCAAAAACGCAGTGTTTTCTTTTGCGACACTGCCGCCATACACATCATTAATCCTTCGAAACGTTTCTGCAGCACTTATGGAACGATGGAAACCACCACGGAACCACGATGGAACTCGTATTTGTATTCAAGTTTTCCATTTTGTAAACTGAGTGACGCAAAGAAAAAACCAAAAGAAGAAAAATCAAATGAATTAGGGTTTCAAAACACAAAAGCATGAGTAAATAACAGTATAAATTTGAAATTGAAATTCCTAACCAAAGAGGAGATCAAAGTAGCCAGTACGACTAAACGCCAATTTCATATGTAAGGACCTAATACTTACCTCATCATTTTCTCTATTTTTTGTTTATTGTTAGTGGTAAATTTAATTTTTGTGTAATATTTTAGCATATTTAAATAACTCAGATCATTTCAATTCTACATTGTGTGAGGGGTCGCCTTCTAATTACCTAAATGATAATGTCTCTCCTGGGGCCATATTCCCAACTCTTAAAGCCATATTTTTGACTGTGCCGTTTCAATATTGTTGACTTTAGTGTTTCAGAATTATAATCCTTATTTTAGAAGCGTCAAGGTACGTGACAACAATCTGTCATTTTGAGTAATCTTAATGCCTTTAAACGAGCAATATATAATATATATTATATATATGTCACCGTAAGATTGTGAAAACAGTTAGATTGTAATCTATCTAGCGAAATTGTAAACTGTCGAAAGATTACATTTTAACGCATTATTTTTCGGTAAATTGTAATCTGTTAGGTATAGTAACCCGATAGAACCTAAGTATGTAAAAGAATATTTAAAATAATTATTTTAAATTATTTATCGTGTGTAAATGAATATTTAGAAGATAGAAGTGTAAACGACTGCCAATTTTTTTTTATTATTATGTCGGTAAGATCGAAAAATATTATTCATATTTCATCTGTATGTAAGTAATTTGTATTTAAATATAATATCCAAAAAATACGATCTACCAAAAAAAAATCGGTCACCCAGGTACTATTGCTTTATGCGTTGGCCGTATTGGCCCTGCGTTGTTAGTTTAGGTTTACGTATTAGAACGACATTTCAATCAATCAATCAAAAAAACAATTTTAAGACAGTATTAGTATTACCTTTAGATCTTTTGCGTTTTGTGGTTCGAAAAACGTGGAAAACTGCTGTGTGCAATAAGACATACATTTGTCTAAGCAATACATCTCAAAGTTATAATCTTCGTTACCCGCTGCTATTGATGTGTCGACAACAAATCCAAACGCTGAGCAACAATATAGTGAAGCCTGTAAGTTTTAAGGTAAAAACAAATAAGCAGAAGTCGGTAAACAAGAATTAAAGTTATACTTTGCGTTGGTAGGAAAATAGCAAGTTTTATTTCATAATCTCTCATTCGTGTATCAAAATCAACAATCAAGAATAGATACTTATATTACCTTACTTTACCCGCTTAGGGGTCATCCATAAAGTATGTCACACCAATTTCTTGATTTTTTGACCCCTCCCCAGTCCTTGCCACAGTTGGTCACATTTGTGAGACCCAAGGAGGGTCTCACAAATGTGACATCACATATCTTGCAATTATAACAGCACTTCCGAAATTAGTTTTAAACCTTACAGATAAACTTGGAAATATTTTTAAGGTTTTCGTTAATAGTTCAAATTTGGCATTTTAACACTTAGATTTATAAAATTTTGAAATGTGACGTCACGAAACTTAGGACCCCTCGCACCCCTTGTCACACAATGTCATACTTCATCGACCCCCTCCCACCCGCTTAACATTTGTGACGTCCTTTATGGATGATCCCTTAGTATTCAAATCAACAATCATGAAAAGATATATATTTCCTTACTTTACCTAGTAATAAATAGATCCAAATATCAACAGTAGGGTTAATGTTATTAAAGTTTTATGACTCACGGTTCGTAGATCTCCCGGCACGCAGCTAATGACAATATGACAACCTTTTCCTTTGGTACCCATAAGAACCATATCTTTAAAAGTGCTATCTCGAGAATTACCAATATGATCCTCTGAAAGAATAGTCGTTCCTTTGAAATTATTCTTCACTGTAGCCATAACTATACGCATAATTGTTATAAGAAAATATTACCTTTCAACTCTGGGAATAACTTGAGCAAGAACTGTTTTTTCTTAATATTGCTGACCGTAGCATAAATATCACAGCCATATGCCAGCGCAATAGCGATGATCGCTTGACCCAAGGCTCCAGCGCCTCCGTGCACTTCCCCACACCTCGTGATGTGAGTTTGCATCACATCCAATAATAATGGTAATTCTCTTACCTCTGTATTTGATAACTGTATCTTCTTGTTCTTTGGTTGGTGGTGAGAAGTTCGTTTCACTGGGTATATAAGCTGAGATGAAAGCCACTCTTTTCTTTTTGCCGCCCGCCAGTGGTACAACTGCTTCCACCGCCACCAGGTCTCTACAATACTCAGATGCAGTCCTAGAGATTTCATTCTGTTACTTGCATATAAACATGTTCTAGGATTGGACTCACCATCGCTGTGGTAAATCAAATTCCCCCCAGACATTCCATGCTCACCACGCGCTCTTTAAGAGCGTATGGTTCTTGTAACAGAGCCAAGTCTACCTTGTTTTTGACCACGAATTGACAGAACTCAGTCGTGGCTTCTCTGCAGTGGTGCAGATTCAACTGGACGATCCTTAGTGTGTGTGATGTACCTATGTGTGTATGTCTGTCTTTTTGTGTGTTTATTCATGTTTGGAGTGTGTGTGCTGATGTTGTATGCTTCGTGGAGTGTCTTCTCCAACACATATCGATGCCCGTCCGTCAACGGGACTCCGTTAAGGGACCCGCAGCTTTTCCGGCCTCGCTTATGTGTCAACTTTTTTGTGTACTGGTGTCGCCTCGTGACGGGCCCGCAGCTCCAGGTAATCCGTCGCTAGGAGGGCACTGTGGGGGTTTCCTAGTGTCCCCAGTGGGACCTCCACTGCTTCGGTCTGCCTTACGCGACGATGCCCGCCCTGAGTCGCTACCAGATGCACCCGTTAGTGGGCACTGTGTAGTGTCATCCAGCAGGCGACGATCACGACACACAGGAGTGGTGTGCGTGGCTCAGCGCTGGCAGAAAGCGTGTAGGCGGTGCAAGGCTAGTGCGTACTAACTCGTACGTAGGTCCTGGAATCAACGCCCAGCTAATAAGGCACTGTCTGATATCCTCATGCTTGATTATGACCACGCACCAAGCTACGGGTGGGTACACAGTAAAAGATGGCGGTCGCGCGTCGAGTTATAAAATAATTTTGAATTTAGTTTTATATTATAAAATCGAAAGATGTCCAAAGGATGATTTAAATAGAAATTAAGCCTATGTAGGCAAAAGTAACCTACTACGTTACACGGTATGCCTGTTTTTATCCTGTGTTTGAGGAGCTGGACATGCACACGAGTGAGCTCATAGCACAGCCAGACTCCCCCCTTTTCAATGAGTTGGCAGACTTCCTGAGGGACTCCCATTATCAGTCGCTCCCCCAGTGGGAGGGGGGCTACCTGACAATGAGATCCCACTCCGGAAGTTGCAGCTCAGTCCTTTTCCTGTTTTGTACTTGCAGGTATTCTAGTGCGTTGTCCAGTTTTTTATTCCCCGGAATCCAAATTGCAACCCTGCCTCTATCCCTTCTCATTAATCTTATCAGGACGCCCTCGTAGAGACCCAAATCGCAGGAAAGAAGCCAGTCCCTCACCAGAACGTTCATCGGTGTCACAAGGAAGAAACCTTCTGACACCAACCCCGATGTGGCAAAGTTCAGCTTATCGCTATCTACTTGTTCCCTACCGGCTTTCAGGATAAGATCACTGAGTCTTGTCCTGATAACGTCCGCCAGGTTCGCATCGACCAGAACCCGTCAGCACGATGGATAGCCACGGCCAGTTCACTCAGCTCTTTTACGGAGCTGCGCGGTCCGTCCGGGGCCCTCCGGTGGTGACGCTTCGCTGGCCTTTGCTCCTCTGGGTCAGTGCTTTGTCTTTTAGCTTTAGGTGGTCGTAACGGCCCCGATTCTGCAGCTGCCTCCGGGGTAGTCCCTTTCGACTGCTGAAAGACCGGCGGCTGTTCCGACACTGCCTGCTGCTTCTGTAACTTCAATCTCTCTCTCTTTATGCTTCTTTTAGATCGGATTGTAGTGAAGCCTCCATCACCCTTTCCTGACGGGCATGGTGATGGAGACCTCAGGAGATCTTCTTCCTCCCGCATGTAGAGGGTCCTCTCAAATCTTAGTGGGAGGTTTATGGCCGAACCTCTATCGGCAAGCAACACACGTGCAAGCGAGGCAGTGCCCTCTCCAGAATACGAGGGGCAGCCTGAGGCGACTGTTCGGGCCGACCGATCAGTCGCCTCAGCAGGGGATTCTCCGTCTCCGTTGGATTCGGAAAAGGCCCGCTTCGCGCAGCAACCATCAGGCAGACAAGAGCACAAACTCCTCAATCATCAGTTCTCTCCTTTTTTTTCCTTCGAATGAGTCTTTTATACGAAACGATAAGTAAAAATTTTTTCATACAAAATTTTACAGGAGAGGTGATTAATGAGTCACGCAGCACGAGCAGCTATATATATTTTAATATATTTATGACTATGTCCGACTGACATAAAACAAAATGTGAGAATATAAGAATCTTCTGAGACCAAAAACCAAAGATTTGATACATCTCTATCTATACATATAAAAAGATATGTACATAATATATAAAATCAATCAATTTTCGACGTTAAAAGACCAAAATTATCTATTTCTGCTTTTGTTATTATAATCGTATCGAGAATTGAAATTTATAGAGCTTTTTTCTGGAATACCTAGAACATATCTAATAAACGGACAGAAAGGCGGACAAATTACAAATTCCTCGCGTCGTCGCTCGATATCACTGATGCATACTCGTAATTAAACTGCATGCTTTTGCATACATGTGAATACCTTGCATTTGTTGATTTACATACAATAAATGATTACCTTGACTTTTCATGAACTTTTAACAACAGTTTTATTTAGCGTCCTTACGCTAAATAAAACTGCCCTTGCCCTTGCAAAGGTTGCGAAATTTTACGTAATACTTTTCTGTCGATAGCAAAATCACCTTTGATGGTCACTTTCTTAGCAGATGGCAAACGATAGGTAGGAAATCGTTCAAGTTACAAGGTTTTGATTTTATGAAATGTGTTTGTGAAGTTCCTGTAAATCTCCTTGTATCGCAGATCTATGCCTGGATGTAGTATAATTATTGAGAACCAACTTATTTTTTTAAATCTTTTTTCCTATTATTATTTTGGTTTAAGCCTAGGTAGCCCTATAACTAGCAAATTTATAGCTACTGATGGAAAAAAACGACTGCATAGAATTCAGGGTGCGTGTTAGCCTCTCAAATTATTTGTCGAAGGGAATGGAAAAGCTTCATCGAATATTAGTGTGTATTTCATTTTCATAACTTTAAATATTATGAAATCGAATAAATTATATATAGCCTTATTATAATCCGTACCATATGCTAAAATTTCAAGATTTTCGTTAGAAAAATCTCATGACGGTATCATAACAAGAGAAGAGTGTGATTTTATCTCACTGTCAGAATTAAAACTTTAATTATCAGAACATGCATTAATTGATGCAAATAAAGAAAACGTGCTTTAAGCAACTTTAAGTAATGATTTTAAGGATTTAAAGGAATGAACGTATGCCAAGCAAGAAACTTGCCAAGAAATTAGTGACGTATCTCACGGTTACTCGTATTCGGTAACAACGGCAACGGGAACCATGGGGCACGTACACATTTCTGAACCTATAATTTTATTATTCTGGATTGATGATCAAAATATGATAGTGCAATCTGTTGTGTGACATTTATTATTTAATTAATAGTTAAAAAAACATCTTTTTAATGCGAAAAATTAAAAAAAACCGATTAAAACTTAACAGTGCTGTTCCAACATACTGTCGCTTTGACTCTATTTTGGATTTGACGGATAGACTTTAATTTGTACCAGCTCTAATTATTTTTTCTCCAGATCTCAAATATATAAAAAATATAAAAATATATAGATATCGCAAATCAATCTTTCAGGTTATTATTTATTGCAAAGTAACGTATCCCAGCGATCCCCTTATCGATTTAAGGGTTAAAAAAATATATCTAAGATATAAACACAGTAAAAAGTCGGACTATACCAAAAGCCAAAACATACATTCAAACAGCACATTCTACAACAACATTATATTAGTACTTATTAGTATAACTAGTACTTATTTACAAAATAATAGGCTTATATATATTCAATCGGCAAATGTCTTTGTCAATTTATCTACAATGATCCTTGTTCTTTCCGAAAGGTACTGGTCAATTTTTCCAATAACTTTGACAACATGCAGCATCTTCTGAATACCTTTTTTGAATCTCTCCATTCTTTCCGCACTCGATTCTTCTTTTTCGTCCCTTAATCGTTTAAGTGACATCGCTGGTCCTATCATTGGGGCTTTCAGACCATGTGATATTGGTCTTAGCTTTGGTACAACTAACTTTGGTGTGCCCAGTCTTGAAGGTCTTAATTTCGGGAATCCTTGAGGAATGAATCCTCTGGGTGGAGCAACTGCTACTGGGGCTACTGAATCGCTGTAACCAACTTGGTCAATATCTGGTACAGTGACGAACTTTCCATCTTTGACAGCCTCCGGGATCGCGCGGTGAATCAAATTGCAAAACGAGTTGATGTCGAAGTGTGAATTACTTCTCGAAAACTCAACTGTCCTGGAATTTGGCACGTACAAGGAATCCTAAAACAAAATTATCAGAACTTTAATTGAGTATAGTAAGTATATTGATATAATAAATACTAGTTCTATAGATTGTTTTCATCTCGCACGTTAATTAAAGCACGTCTACAAGTTTGTTTCCAATTATGTATAAAATGGATTCAATCGGTCTCACCTCTTCTGATTTACAATCAATGGTTACTCGCAGTGGTGAAGGAACACATGCAGCAAGCGCCAACTGAAAATAATTAATATATCTAAATTGCACGAATTTCTGAAAGATGATTACGCGGGGTATTGCAATCGATTTTTAATTTATTGCAAACGAAAAGCTGACTTTAACTAATTTTAGTAATCCACTCAAGTCTTACTTGTATTTAACAAAAACGTATCTATAAGTATCATAGAAATAATGAAGTATGATGCCAAATACGTATCTAAAAGTAGGTAATGAAGTAAAGAATTAATGAAGTAAATATTAAAAAGTGTAAGATCTTATTATGAAATCGTAAAATAGTAGATGGTATTTATCACTGCTCAACGTCGTTATGGACTAATCAAATCAAAACTAGGTTGCAAAGTCAAAAGTCAAAGTCTAATAATATTTATTTAATTTAGGTAGGTACACTACACTTATTGACATCCAGTTATTTATAAAATATAATGGTGATAATAAGTAAAGGTAAAACTTGCTTCTGATTTCTGAATAATTTCACTTTTAATATCGCGATATCATAAGTGACTAACTATTGTCGCGAGTCAAGGTCATGCTTGTTTACGTCAAGGTCACCAAATCATTGAAAATTTTGACACCAATTAATACCAACCACCACGAATGAGATAACCGCCACCGACTGACACATGTTACCCGTATTGAGACCGCGACATTTTTACTGGCATTCATCAAAATGCGAACAATCACGTTCAATTCAACGGAAACAGCAGCATCAGCAAAACACAATGAATGTGTGGTCTTAACACTTATAATTAGTTTAGGGTTTCCATTTGTAAATTGACCAAATCCGGACAATGAAGATGAACAGAATAATGAATGAGAATTTAAGGAGAAGGAGAAATTATTACTAGGTACATACGTAGAACGTAATTACTATGAATTTATATTGGAGTTTATGCAAATAACGAACTGTTTATGGTTATTATGTAACGATTATTCCGAACAAAACTCTTATAAAGCAAATTTCCTTCTCACAGTAATAATAATTAAGATTCATTAGTATATATATATAGTAGTAGTATATATAGTATAGCCTTTATAATGGTAAAAAATTAGAAATAAAAAATTATAATAATAATAACGATTAAAAGATATCATAAAACGTGGACAAATCTATGAAAGTTCTATAGAAGTGCAACACTACTTAAAAATGATCAAGGTTGTATTCATAAGATTACTGAAAGTTAGTAGTAGCTTATCTATCTTACGTGACAGCATCCGAAGTGCTAAGTGGTGTATATGTACTCGTATAGTTTACTTGGAAAATGCAGTGGTTTTTCAGCGGGTGCTATGCTGGTAGCTTGATGTTGTATCTTATAACAAAGTATTACTTTGAAAATGAACTTAAGAAGACATTTGACTTGGGTTTGCGTAGTGCTGATTGCTGTGTCCATTGCCGAGGTTTGATATGTTTTTATTACTTGTAGGGTCAATTGCACCAGCAATGGTTGATAATCAAATAGCTTAAATTAAAATAAATATTACTTAAATTGCAAAGTTAGTAGCACTAACTTGGCTACTTAGGCTGGAAAATTTTACGTTAATCGTTAATTGAAGCTGTTTTCTGCCACACGCCACGCATACAGAGTCATAATAAATATAAGAGGAGCATTTTCGTTGACTAGAGACACACTACAAATAAGTGTATTACGGTAGGCCGTAATACACGTATTTGTGATGTGTTTCTGATGGATTTGAGTAGCCTCGTGGTATGGCGTCGTCTGCACCCCTATTCTCTGAAAATTCAAATGAAAGCCACTGACATACGAGGAGGATAAAAAATAAAAAATAACGTTTCATAGCAAACCATCAATGGTTAAAACCTTTCTTTTTTTATAGCCACTGAGTTAGAGAATGGGAGCCTGGTGAATTATGTCGGGATCTTTAACAACACAAAGACAGCGTTGGAAAACGGGGGCAATGCCAATGAGTGCAAATAATATGTTCCTCGAAACGACAATCGCTTATTCATCAAAACCATTATTTTGTTCGGTTGCTGCGTCAAAACCTAATTTCAAATCAAAGGTGTTTAAAATATCATTCGTCACACAATAGTTAAATATTCACACTGACTAGACTCGCTAGTTGCAACTCCACCATAGGAACTCAGAAAATTAAGGAGTTCCCCGGGAATCAAAGAAACTTAGTCAAAGCAAACGAAGTCGCGGGCATCATCCAGTAAACTATAAAGCTATGTATTTAGTTTGGTATCTAATGAAAAGTCTCGCTTTATAGATTCTGAAACTGTACCATAATTAAATTTTTATATGAAAACCTATGCTACCTTGCCTGGCAGGTAATTTTATATATACATAAACTGGCCCGCTCTAAGGATGAAGGGATTCAAGATTTAATAAAGATAGTCATAAACGAGTATGGCTTTGAATTATTATAATAAGTAAGTAATTAATGTAAGTATCTTTTTTGTTGCAGAGCAGCGTGTTAACGAAGAGATCGCTGCTAAAACCCCTCTTGTCTGACCACTGCTTCACATGCAAGGCAGAAGACAAGCCGTTCGCGTGGCCCCTCATGGAATTATTCACGAAATTCAAGGGCGCAGTCGTCCGCGCCTTAAACGCTGTGGCGGACAAAGTTAGAAATAAGAGAGCCTATTTAGAATAAAATATCATCGTTATTTTGAACCTATTTATAATTAGCTTTATTATAATTATTATATTATTATAATAAAAGGCCCGGTATCCACCAGAGCGGAGAAGAGAAGATATTGGTGTCGTTAAAGACTCATCACGTCATTCATCAATAATCTTGATCTCCGCCCATCTCCGCTCTGGTGGATGCGGAGCTAAACTCTGTGAAGGAAAAAGTTAAAAATAGGAGAGCCTATTTAGAGTAAAATGGAATCGTTATTTTTAACCTTAAATTATATTTTATTATAATTAGGTTTACTATAATAAAATACCTGGTATCCGCCAGAGCGGAGAAGTTATTGATAGATACCGTGAAAGACTCATCACGTCATTCATCAATAATCTTGATCTCCTCCCACCTCCGCTCTGGTGGATATGGAGCTAAATTCTGTGGAGAACAAAGTTAGAAATAGGAGAGCCTATTTAGAATAAAATGTCATCGTTATTTTGAACCTATTTATAATTAGCTTTATTACAATAAAAGGTCCGGTATCCACCAGAGCGGAGAAAAGAAGGTATTGATAGATTTCGTAAAAGACTCATCACGTTATTCATCAATCATCAGAAAACTCCTCCAATCTCCGCTCTGGTGGATTGGACCTGATTAAGAGATTTATCACAGTTCACAGTTCACAAAGTCAGCGATCACAATCGATCGATTGCATCTAGAATCGCAAAATAAGTCATATTTGAGACTAATGTAAGTAGGTATACCTATTATTTAAATCTAGATTTTAAGCACCTATTTATGGAAATTTTAAAGGAAATAAATATATGATCAATTAGCAGATTTTTTATTTGAAAAATAAAATGCTATGTTGATATATCTATGCAGTATGCTCTATATAATATATAAGTACTATATAAGTCAAAGCTCCCGGCTTCATACGAGTCGATTTAGAATTGGTGGTTTAAAAATACCGGGAGACTGAAATTTTTATACCTAAAAATAAGAGTACTAATATCTGGTCCGCGGTAGAAAATCTTGGTACATTTAATCAAGATTGGTTAAACGGATGTGCCGTCATTAGGTAGATAACAGACAGACGGATAGATAGACGGACACACTTTCGCATTTGTTAATAGAAAGTGTGTAATTCGTGTAAAGATAACCTTTTTTATTTCCACTAGGTAGGAAGTCAGCCCTTGACTGCGATCTCACCTGAGGGTAGGTGAAGATGCAGCTAAGATGGTAGCGGGGTAACCTGCTAGGGGCATGGCAGTAATTTGAAACCCATACCCCTAATTGGTTTGTACACGGCATCGTACCGGAACGCTTAATCGCTTGGCGATACGTCTTTGTCGATGGGGTGGTAACTAGCCACGGGCGAGGCCAGACCATGGAAAATTCAGAAATTATAAATTCCCAAATTGACTCTACCGGGGAATGAACCCGGGATGATAGTCAGTGATGATGCCGTCTACGGTAGCGGGTAAACCTGTAGGGGTAGATATCTACCAGGCAGTTTACATTAAACCCATACCACCACATATTTCTACGCGTACTAACCGGAATTATTAGGTATTAACCGGAACTACAGATTAGTAGTTAACTTGGTAACCGGAACGTTTAATTGATTATCGATTGATTGAGATATGTACGTCAGATAGGCCGAAGCTTCCCATCAGACAAATTACTGAATAAAAAATACTATAACAGGTCATAAAATAAAAACACTATTTCATACTCTAGAATTTATTACTTAGGTACTTATAAAGACAGAAGTTTCTTAAATCGAATAAACTCAGGCGTTGTGAGTGACCCATCCTTTTTTAGCTTTACTAGCTTTTCCAACATGTACCTCTTCAAATTAGGAGCAGGAACTGTTACTGGAGCTATATCTGACCCTAAAGCTCTTAATCCGCTTTTGCCAATAATAGGAATTCGTATAGGTTTTAACAATTTTGACAATCTTGGTAGTTTTGGAGGTAAAAGTGGCAAAGGAGGTAAGATTGGTAACAAAGGTAACAATGGTAATTTCGGTATGAAAGGCGGTAACAATGGAGGTATTAAGGGTAAAAGAGGTAGTTTAGGTAGTTTTGGGATCTTAGGTATCTTTGATATTTTAAGTAGCTTTGGTATTTTAGGTAACTTTCGCAACTTCGGTAACTTGGGTAATTTGCGTAAACGAAGAGGCTTAGTTTTAAGAGTTTTTTTCAATGCTTTTAATGAAGGTTTTTTAGAAAACTTTGTTAAAACAGGTGGAAATACAGCTGGTAGTTTTGATATTCCCGAATTTATGTTTATAGTCACTGGGGAGTGATGTGATGTCTTCCTGATACTAAGGGGATTCGAGGTACGCTTGAGGTCGCCAGAGATTAGCCCCAAGTTGAGGCCATTTGAAACGTGTATCTGTAAATAAACGAATAAAAACTTTATGATAATATTTACAGCGAAAATTATATTGCATACTAATATTATAAATGTGAAAGTGTGTCTGTCTGTCTGCATGTCTGTGAGTCTGGCTGGCTACTGCGCTTTCATAGCCCGTCTGTAAAATCGGTATTGATAAAATTTTATACAGAAATGCAAAAAGCTTCCACGGATTTTTTTAAAAACCTTAATTTACTTAGCACCCGTGGGAATTTCGAAAAAGAACTAAATAGCCTTACCTTGCCTATATTAAAAAGGGAACCGCTGTGAAAAATTTTCATCTTTCTCGGCGTTACAAGGGTTTGTGCTGGGCGTTGACGAGTCAGTCCGTGACTGACTCAGGGCTTTTCTTATTATTGTATGAGATAACTTTTAATGGGAGGAACTTGTTATCAAATATCAAAATATGCGCATGATTCTTTTGATTTGATGATTTTGATGATTGCAATATTCAATTTACCAACTTACTACTTGTGCCGAAAACATAATTGATAAATAAATTACTTACTAAAATCAGAAGCCAAGCAAATCCATAAAAAATCTTCTGTTTAGTTTTATGTGACATGGTACGTACAGCTACACCATATTTATTGTACCATGTCTGTTAAGAGACTGGCCTTTTTCTGTTATAACTGCTCTCAGACTGTTATCTCTAGATGTGGATAAGATTGATCACGTTATGCAAGTGTTAAATACAAATTTTATTTAAATTTATCACCAGTTTATATGAAATCACTTAAATGATCCAAATATCACTTAATTTGAACTTAGGTTATTTTAACTATATTTAGTAACATTTTCTTTAGGATATTGTTTTTTAATGTTTAATGTAGAGTCACGTAAAATTATATTATATTTTGATTTAATTTACGAATCAAAGTTTTCACGGCTGAGTATCAATTTTTTTGAACCATACAGCATTTCTTTTAGTTAACTCCATCAGGCATATAAGACAAGATATCGATTCCATTAAATTGCTTAACGGAAATTTGAAAATCCTCTATCACCGCGATCTTATCAAACAACATTTACAAAGTCAAACAAAGTAAAAATTACAATCAATCGTTATACGCAATCACGTAGCAATATTATGTAAAATGCACTATAAAATGCTTAGGTAGTATCTATATGGCTAATAACTAAATATTTTAACCTGCTTGGTACCCACAGAAAGCGAAAATGGGGGGACAAAAGATTTTTTGGTCCACCCTCTGTGTAATGATGATCACATCAAATTATGTACTAGCCTGCGAAGAAAAAGGACTATGTTTGGTGTGTAAACCTAGCATATTTTTTTTAAATTCCAAAGTTAGTTTTTAACAAATATACGATTTTTTACAGTTGGAGGCATTAAAGGAAATGAAAGAATGTAAAAAATCAGTGCTGGCTTCGTAAGTAACAAATAAACTTATCTAAATAATATGTACCATGGTAAATGGTAAAAGATTTTTAGACCATTTTTTTTTTTAATATTATTTAATCGTGTTACAGGTTATTGAAGCCTTTACTGGAAGCTAAGCTTGGTATGTTGTATACTATTTGTTTCCTTTTTCTATTATATCTAACAAAGTTATTAATGGTTTTGTATCTTTTTGCGTATAGAAAAGAAAGAAAAGAAACTGTGCAGTAAATGTGGTCTCGCTGAAAAGCTTCCACCACCGCCACCTGCTACCATTGTTCTGATGCCGGCAGCGCCTCCACCGTGTTCACCGCCGCCGTGTCTACCACCACCGTGCCTGCCACCAATAATTTTATCTGCTCCTCCGCCCGCGCCACCTTGTCTGCCTTCTGCTCCTTTAATACTGCCTCCACCGATGCCGACAGCATCTTTTTGCTTCCCTGCACCGCCACCCGCACCGATGTACCTTCCCGCTCCACCCCCAGCACCGATTTGCCTTCCCGCTCCACCACCACCACAATTTTGTTTCTCTGTACCACCACCAGCTCCTTTACTATATCCGGCCCCACTGCCCGCTCCTCTAGTCCTCCCTGCACCTCCACCACCGCCTTTATTCCTGCCAGCTCCAGCTCCAGCACCATTTTGCCCTCCTCCACCTGCTCCTGCACCTATTGTGATATCTTTAGTTCCTCCGGCACCTCCTCCACCGTGTCATCAACCACCACCAGGACTGCCTATGAACGCATTTATGTTACCAGCACCAATCCCTATTACGCTAGAACCTAAACCTCTCGAATTACTTCCCCACTGTGGATGCGGATGTCATTATTAATCGTAGATATTATTTTTGTAAAAAATATTTATTGGATTATATTTATTCATGATTTTTATTATTTTTAACATTGAGTAGATTGTATTTTTGTTGAAGTTTACTTAATAAAACATAAAATAAAATTATGACTTTTAGTACCAAAACCCTATTACCAATGCCCCAAAGAATCGCTTAACATCCCCTATCATTACGTAGAACGGTAGAGTCGCAGAAGGTAGTCATTTGTATTAATAAAACATCGAATCAAATTCATGTAAGTAAATTGCAACCTGAAATTGTCTTTTGTCTTCACAATATTGTTACGACAGCAATTTGAAGATAGTTAATACTGTAGTGTACCGATAAATTATTAGATGCATTTTTAATAACCTTGCTTGATATAAATGCAGTCCCGCTGAAAATTCATTTCTCATTTTGATTATCCACCTAAATATACTTTAGTATTTTGTACTTATCATGTTAATTCAAGCCATAGCAGAGTTATTCAAATACAAAATGGTCAGTAGCATCATAGTTTTAGCATGTTGGTTGTCTCCTCATGGTAAGAATGATAAAAATGGTTATTTTATATGATTATGTACATATTGATCCGCATTAGAAACCACGTGATAGAAGACACCTTGCATTGAAGGCTGTAATGCAAAAAAAACACTATGATATGAGCTAAAATATCGTTTTAAAGATGGAATCGGTAGAAACAAATTGTTTTATCGCTGGGAAAGATTACTTATATTTCAATATTTGCATTTTTTGTAGAAAACGTTTTACTTGCTCGAGAATTCTTCAAGTATGAGGTTTTAGCAACTTTCTCATGTGACCCTTCAGCTCTCGAACAAGCATATCTGCACAAACTTCAAGGAGTGTTGTATATTCCAACCTCAACCACGACCGGTTCACTATACAAGGTTAGGTATTTGTAAAAATTATAATTCTAGTTTATAATAATTTTATGTTTTAAAATCCTATGGAAAAGGATCTTCTTTGGGGGATAAAATTTAAATATTTTAACTTTATCTTTCCGGGATACTTAAAAAGTATACCTATTATTAAAATTTCAGATGAAACCTGAATATTTCTGTAGTTGGTACAAGTGGGTTGTAATTGTCAATGGTATGCCAGATATCTTTAATACCAGTCGCTATGATGCTGATGTTCTGCTGATCAACCAACCTTGGAATAATTCGGAAAACTATAAAGGTGATCAGACAACTAGATAAGATAAACACAGAAAAGCATAATATTCTATACATATATAATGTCCTATTATTATACTTCACGAATGTAAGCCAAGGTATTAACGGACATAGCAGTCAACCACAATAATGTCTAATACTGAAGTATAATGCGTGTGCGCAACACTTACAGGCTCCCAAACTCTCATAGTTACGATAATCGATAGGATCGCTATTCTTCAAGTTTCTTGCCGATCTGATCTGATCCCTCTCTGATCTCATCACTAGGAACCAATTAGTGGCTCACCAGACTTATTTTTCTGTAAAACTAGATGATGCCCGCGACTTCGTCCGCGTGAATTAAGTTTTTTTGATACCCGCGGGAACTCTTTAAATTTCCGGGATAAAAATTAACTACCTGTCCTTCCCCAGGATATAACCTATCCTTGTACCAAATTTCATCAAAATCGGTTGATCAGATGGACCGTGAAAGAGTAGCAGACAGACAGACACACTTTCGCATTTATAATATTATGGATACAGGTTTTGTTTAAAAGATTCTGAATTATTCTTCTTGCTTTGCAACTCTGATGCGAGTAATGAGTGTTTTTCGTATATATATCTCACAGATAAACTTAGTCAAGGAATTTCTGCCAACAACACTGACGTTGCTTATTATATTACTGACGTCTACATTCACCCAAACAACAGCTTTTCTCTGCATCCTTGGGCAATATGGACCATTCGTAGAGGTCTACAAGTTTTGTTTGGGCGCGATAGAATCTTGAGACGACAGAATCTTAAGCAATACCCAATAAGGATCGCAACTCCAGTACGTAGTAGACTTTATTTTTACCATATGTTTCGGAAAAAAAACACTAAGTTTGTAAGGTGTATCGTGGATGCGTATCTACCTATCCTATCGTACCTATTATGAAAGGAGAAAGCAAAAATACTGCGAATGAAAACACTGTGACAGGTAGAAATTCTGGATAGGTGTGTAGAAGCCTTATTATGTGTAGAAGTACCACTAAACCAGTGTGAAAGGACGGATTAAAGAATACCTACCTACCTATATTTTTGTGGATAGAAATTGGCCTTTGCTCAGGTTGTGCAATGAAAATGCTGATAGCACTGAAATAGCTAAAGATTTAATTCCATTTCTAGATGGGTTTATACTCTGATGGTTGGTACAATGGTACGTTTAAAGAATACCTATTGGATATGACGATGGCACATCGAGAAATAGGAGTGCGCATTGGCTATGTAAGCTCAACGCTGATGATCGAATTACTGAATGCCTCGTAAGTTGTAACAATATAATCATATTTTATTTCTTTATTCAAATGCATGTGACTAGTTTTTTTTAGAAGAGCAAAGGTTATAAAGGTAGGCTATAGTATCTTGTTGTTTACAGTGATGTTCTAGTCCCCACGATGCTCTGGGGAACAGAAGTAAACAATAGCAGTATGATGTTGATGTTACAATATGGAACCTCAGACCTTGGCGCAGGCTCTCTTCGAATGATGCCAGAGCGTTTTCGGAAGCTAGATTACACTATGCCTATTTGGCCTTTTAAGTAAATATGAAATTGTGTTACAGCCCATTATTTCATGAGCGATCTTCAGGAAGGCTGTCTTAAATCAAAGGCCAAACCACGAGTATCTAGTCTTGCAAATTTCTAGAGGATACTTGAAGAAGAAAGACGTAAAAGCTCTCTTGACTCATTTATTAACATGAACAATAAAAATATTACAGCGAGAAAATAAAATCACACAAGAACGATACGCAACGACGGGTGACAATGTAGTTCGCAGCAGATGCGCACGCATCCTTTTATAAGCTCGTCTCTGACACCATCGTTACTTTTCTTAATCACAGGGAATGTATTCCATTCTTGAATTTCATTTCTTTATCCTGAAACAAGTAACAAGCGACATGTAGACGCGCAGCAGCAGGCAAGCGCGCAGCCCTGCGCGACATGTAGACGCGCAGCAGCAGGCAAGCGCGCAGCCCTGCGCGACAACCAGACGCGCAGCTCGGCTCAGCAGGCGAGCGCGCAGCCCTGCGCGACATGTAGACGCGCAGCAGCAGGCAAGCGCGCAGCCCTGCGCGACATGTAGACGCGCAGCAGCAGGCAAGCGCGCAGCCCTGCGCGACATGTAGACGCGCAGCAGCAGGCAAGCGCGCAGCCCTGCGCGACAACCAGACGCGCAGCTCGGCTCAGCAGGCGAGCGCGCAGCCCTGCGCGACATGTAGACGCGCAGCAGCAGGCAAGCGCGCAGCCCTGCGCGACATGTAGACGCGCAGCAGCAGGCAAGCGCGCAGCCCTGCGCGACATGTAGACGCGCAGCAGCAGGCAAGCGCGCAGCCCTGCGCGACATGTAGACGCGCAGCTCGGCTCAGCAGGCGAGCGCGCAGCCCTGCGCGACATGTAGACGCGCAGCAGCAGGCAAGCGCGCAGCCCTGCGCGACCAGCAGACGCGCAGCAGCAGGCAAGCGCGCAGCCCTGCGCGACAAGCAGACGCGCAGCAGCAGGCAAGCGCGCAGCCCTGCGCGACCAGCAGACGCGCAGCAGCAGGCAAGCGCGCAGCCCTGCGCGACATGAAGACGCGCAGCTCGGCTCAGCAGGCGAGCGCGCAGCCCTGCGCGACATGTAGACGCGCAGCTCGGCTCAGCAGGCGAGCGCGCAGCCCTGCGCGACCAGCAGACGCGCAGCAGCAGGCAAGCGCGTTGCCCTGCGCGACGTATAGACGCGCAGCTCGGCTCAGCAGGCGAGCGCGCAGCCCTGCGCGACATATAGACGCGCAGCTCGGCTCAGCAGGCGAGCGCGCAGCCCTGCGCGACATGTAGACGCGCAGCTCGGCTCAGCAGGCGAGCGCGCAGCCCTGCGCGACATGTAGACGCGCAGCAGCAGGCAAGCGCGCAGCCCTGCGCGACATGTAGACGCGCAGCTCGGCTCAGCAGGCGAGCGCGCAGCCCTGCGCGACATGTAGACGCGCAGCAGCAGGCAAGCGCGCAGCCCTGCGCGACATGTAGACGCGCAGCAGCAGGCAAGCGCGCAGCCCTGCGCGACATGTAAACGCACAGCAGCAGGCAAGCGCGCAGCCCTGCGCGACATGTAGACGCGCAGCAGCAGGCAAGCGCGCAGCCCTGCGCGACATGTAGACGCGCAGCAGCAGGCAAGCGCGCAGCCCTGCGCGACATGTAGACGCACAGCAGCAGGCAAGCGCGCAGCCCTGCGCGACATGTAGACGCACAGCAGCAGGCAAGCGCGCAGCCCTGCGCGACATGTAGACGCGCAGCTCGGCTCAGCAGGCGAGCGCGCAGCCCTGCGCGACATGTAGACGCGCAGCAGCAGGCAAGCGCGCAGCCCTGCGCGACATGTAGACGCGCAGCAGCAGGCAAGCGCGCAGCCCTGCGCGACATGTAGACGCACAGCAGCAGGCAAGCGCGCAGCCCTGCGCGACCAGCAGACGCGCGGCAGCAGGCAAGCGCGCAGCATGTAGCCGCGCAGCTCGGCTCAGCAGGCGAGCGCGCTGCCTGGCGCGTCCAGAACGCCTCACACCGTGTTGAGCGCCGAATACGAAAGAGACATAGAACAGATAATGACCACACCACACACGTTTGTCACAGGTTCTGAATACCTTTACAAGCCATATCACATGAACCACATTTCGAGTAATAACTTCATAACATATTCATTGAACGAAACTAACTTGAACAACATTCTCTAAATGTGAAAAAGTAGAAATGTTCCTTTTTGGTGCTCTTTATAAATGTGAGCAGTATCAGCGGTCCTTTATCCATGAAAGAAATACGAACAAACAAACCAGACTATTCTACGTAAACAACTTTAACAAGATCACAAAACGACCAAAAATTAACAGGTCAAACTTCAAATAATTTTACACAAAGTAAATAAACACAAGTAGACAAATAACTGACACGACATGACAATATGCCATGGCTGATATGCGCAGAACAGAATAAGAACCTGAACACCTAATGTTTACATCTGCAGGTTACACGGCAACGATGACAATTAGACTGCAATCCAGTTTTTCAAAACATCAATTACCCAACACTGAGCCCTCTCACTATACGCAAACGAAGAAGTGAACGACAAGCATAGTCAACATATGTGCTGCAACTATCTGAACTCTTACTCGTTACCTCAAACAAAATGATTGCATATCCGACATCTTAGAGCACAAAGATTGCAAACCACGTCTTTGCATCTCTCTGTAAACAGCTTCATATACACAAAAGGCACCCAAAATCATGCTTTAGCGCGATCTATCCTCACACCAATTTTCAATATTATGCGAACTGGGATCAAAGCTCGAAACATAGAAATGTTCCCTAGACCTCCCTGCCGTGTTAATCGGATGAATAACATCATCCACCCGTTACTGTGGACAGCGCATTCGCATCACTTACAACACATTCCGATTCAACACCCGACATTTGACCCACGACACACACAACACGACCGCCGACCCATAGAACATGACGGAGGTTTTTCCAACAACGCAGGCCTATCAGGCGATGGTGATATTACGCGTAGCTGTCTGACTTTTAAAAGCACCTCACGCAAACTAGTATCGCGTCCACCTCATGCTTCAAACAACCATTATGACGAGTTCTACGACATTCACGCGATCACAATCAGGCATTCTTGCCTTCCTTCCTCAAGTATAGAATTATAGAATCAGAATAGCCGGTAGGATTAGGCATCACGTTGATACCGAATCCCACTTCTGATCTTGCAAATTTCTAGAGGATACTTGAAGAAGAAAGACGTAAAAGCTCTCTTGACTCATTTATTAACATGAACAATAAAAATATTACAGCGAGAAAATAAAATCACACAAGAACGATACGCAACGACGGGTGACAATGTAGTTCGCAGCAGATGCGCACGCATCCTTTTATAAGCTCGTCTCTGACACCATCGTTACTTTTCTTAATCACAGGGAATGTATTCCATTCTTGAATTTCATTTCTTTATCCTGAAACAAGTATCTTATGTTAGTAAATATCTTCAATACTAGGTATTTTATTTGTCGATCAAATCGGGTTTTGACAATTCATGGCTTTGGTAAGATATTAATTATACATACGAGAAAATACGCTACAAACTATTAATATTATTCGTTGCTATCAAGGATGAATAAGTAAGTAGGTAAGTAAATGCAACAAAACTAATTCTTGAGAAAAAATTAATCCATACTTATTATACCCATAGAACAAGGAATCTGCTTAATTCTTTGTCCTGTATCTACAGTCATATACCTAAGTATCTAAGATGTTTTTTTTGATGAAATAAGTTTTGTGTAATAAAGGTAGACTTCTAGAGACCTTCTTACACAATAAAAAGAAGAGTCCTGACTCACTTACTGACTAACTTGTCACGCCTAGCGCAAGCAAAATTTTTGCACACAGGTTCCATAAAAAAAAAAATTGAAAAATCCTGTTTGTCTAAACAGAATTGTCAGGAATCAAACACGTTTTTTTAAAACTGCCACGGGAGCGGGGCCGCGACCGATTGCTAGTATAACAATATAGCGAGATAAGCAGGTATAAGAGATGGTCAGTAGAATATCCGTAGCTAAGTTATAGTTGAAAAAGTTAACCTTCAGGTTGACCCAGACAGAATATTGTCTGAGCTAGATCAGTCTTAGAGGCAGATTTAACCAATCTTTGAATATAGTGTTGGATTCACATACCTTGCTGAACGTGAAAGCAGCAGCAACATGTTCATGAAACCCTTTACTATCAACGTCTGGTGGTGCACCCTGTGCCTCTTCATCGTTCTGGCCCTAGCGCAAAGGATCACAGCCAAACACCCAATGGAGAAAGAGGGGGCATACATTGCTGCTCTTGCCACGTATTTGCAACAAGGTAAGCAAACATTAAACACTCACCACTTAAGAGCATGACTTATCGGCGATTAAGCTGATTGACCAGTAGACAGGGCGACAAACATAGGCTATCGGCAATAGGCATAGCCTTGTGCCACTTTTAACCGACTTCCAAAAATGGAGGAGGTTCTCAATTCAGCGCGTATTTTTTTTATGTATGTTACTGCATATCTCTGTGGTTTCTAAACCGATTTGATTTTTTTTTCAGTGGTTAGAGGAAGCTCGCGAGATGGTCCCATAAAAAATTCTGACTCCAAATCCTCAATCCTGATGCTGTAGGTATACCTACGACGCAAAGCTAGGGAGTTAGGAAATTTTGATGGTGAATTCATATAGTAGGTATCAAGTCACGTGTATATGATTAACTCCTAAACCCTGATGCTGCAGGGTACAGAACTGCTTAAAAAAGCGATCACTCCTAAGCCTTGGGGATTAAGAGTACACTAAAAAGTTAAAAATTAAAATTCTTTCCAAAAAACCGACTTCCACTGCAATTTAATAAATTTTGAAATCTACACACTATGTTGAAGTCGGGCAAGTATAACAAAGATGGCAAAATTTTTTACTCGTAAAATTTATCTGCAGTCTTCGCTCCGACACCGTCAATATCTCGACAATGCACGATTGTAAAAACTTGTTGACTTTACAATCGTGCATTGTCGAGTTAACATCTCCTAAAGATGCTCCGGTGTCGGAGTGAAACGTACGTTGAGAATAATTTGGAAGATTTGTGTGGTGTGGTGAATATAGCAAGCTTCAAGTGGAAGACACATACTCTACCACATAGATTTACCTACTGTGGCGGATTATAGCGAATTAAACTTCTAGATCTTTCATATTCTCTCTCTCTCCAGCTGAACGATGTTCGATTCTTAGTGACAATTGATGTTTTACCTAATAACTTATCAACTTATGAAGAATTTGATATATTAACAGATGCCAGTGCTGTACCAGAGGGAGTGTCGGGACGCTGGTCTTTCTTAGTATTGTCCGTATCAGCCATGCTGGTCCACGCCTACTATACATCTGCCATCGTATCCGCACTAATGAGTACTGGCAGAGGTGGACCGGACGCCCTGCGAGCTTTGGGAGACTCGAAGTACGCAATCGCATCCGAGGATTACGACTACATACGATATCTGATGTTTGATGTAGGTACACACATAAATCAACCCAATCTTCTCAAGAATCATAACTTCTAATATATTCTAAATGCGAAAATTGTTTGTTTGTTGACTTCTTCCGTCACGACGCAACAGATCAACGGATCTACGTGCATTTTTAGCATAAGTACATAAAAGAGAACAAGGAGATTGTCAAAGCCTACTTTTTATTCCGGAAAATCCCCGTGGGAATTAAAACAACTTATTCCACGCGGACGAAGTCGCGGGCATCAGCTAGTATGATAATAATAATATAAATTAAAAAGATTAAATTAAGTAGGTAAGCAAGACGTAAAGGTGTTGCCACCATAGCCTCTCTTTGCTCAAATATCTCAGAAGCACTGACTCGAGAACTGGGCATGTACCTAAGTCTCCGTGACATTTGATTTATCAGGTACAAACGAATTGGGACGACTTGGAATATTTGAAAAGGAAGAAATTGACGTCAAGGTTTTATCAGGAAATCTACACGGGTGTGCGAATGTTACAGGAGGGACAGACCGCCTTTCATACTGAATACAATCAGCTTTATCCACATTTGAGAAGCTTTACTGATGACCAAATCTGCAAGCTGCAATATATTGATACTATTCCAGAGGCAAGTAATTACCTATCGTCTGCCAAAAGCCTACACCTATTGTATGATAAAATAACTGAAGAGCTTGACGGGCTCGTTTAGATTAGGATATTTTTTCGTATTTATTTTAACCTACTGTACCTACTATTATTAGAATATGTATGCGATAAATGTTTGAAATGAAACTAAATCGTCCGTCAGCTATTATAATTTCATGTTTATTCTTTTGTTTTTGGATATCTCTTTTAAAATCCAAATGAAATCTCGTTTTAAAACGATAATGAAATAATTGTTCAATTCATTTATTTAAGCTTCACAATTCTTAGTAAGTACTGTCTTATAATATGTACCAGGTATTGACCTGGGTAACAGCAACTAAACACGGCCAATGGACGTCCACATTCAAAATAGCAGGGGCTTGGCTGCATGAAACAGGCTTAGCAAAGTGTTGGGTGACCCGTCTTCGCCTGAAGCCCCCTCCATGCCGAGCGGCCCTCCTCGCTGAAAGAGTCAACATCGACGATGTTGGTCCAGTATTGATACTTACCTTAGCTGGAGCAGTAACTTCTCTCATGCTACTAGGAATTGAGATATTGATTGCTAAATGGAAAGGGAGGATGACATCTGTGTTAGCGAATTCAGAAAACGAGTCAAGATTATAAGAAGATCTGTTTAAATATAACCACTTCTATAGTAGATACAGTAATTATGCTACTAGTTGGCTTACTCTGTTTAGCCACAGTAACCTGCCCTTTTAACAATCACACATAACGCTTTTTAATATAAATACACCTATCAAATATTTTGCTAAACCCATACAAATCTATATTCGATATAATTGTGCAGCGTTATAGTCTGCACTACACCGCGTAGCCGCGCGCGCTTTCTATTAAACTCACGAAACGCGCTATCTCTAAAACTTACAAAAAGCAAAAAGTTCACATTTAAACGTAATATGCTTCATTCTGACACCGGAGTATTCCCAGACCTTTTTTTAAATTGTTAAAACGAAATTAACCTTCCTTGCGTCTCAATAACATGTCTAAATTTTAACGCCTGCTTCTATGCAACATCCCTTATCATCGATTGCCTCATTTTCATTTTAGACAGATTACGAATATAATATATTATACCTAGATATTTAATGTGTCTTAAACTTCATTTTTATCACGCTTCAATTACAGCCTTTATCAAGAAAAAGCTTATCGAATTAATTTACTTAATCTGTGACTTATCAACCTCACGTACAAATGTACACAGTAAATATATTTTATTTAAATATAAGTATGAAGAAACCAGATAGAGATAGTTTAGCAAAGTAGACGCAAGATCGTACACCAGTGAAGTTGTAAAAATGCATACGTTTCTAATCGTACTAAGTGCAATCGGAGTCAGTTATGCAACACCTACTTGTCAAGAGTTACATAAATCGCAGGTATTGTATAAATTGTGTAAATTATAACAAAAAAATCTTTTTATAACATAATAATATTATTATTTATTTCTCTATAGAAATATGCTACCTACTTACATAATATCCGAAACATAAATTGCTTGAGACTACCACTTTGATAAAAGTTTTTTTTTTTAATTGTACGACAGTCTTGTGTGCTTGACAATCACGCTTAATACAAAGCGATGATGAGATCTAGGGTGGAGCCTATGCCTAATGCCTATTCACTCTTGCCTTGAAGGTACTTAAGTTATACATGTGCTGGAAGAGCATTCCACATCCTGGCGGTTCGAATCAGAAACGTAGAGCAGAACCGTTTCGTTCGATAAAACGTTTCTTTATTCTTAAAACATATATGTTTTTCACACAATGCACATTTTGTTTTTTAGCTGGCTTCACTTAGTGAACGTATGAATCAGATGCTAAGCTCGCTTTACACACGTAAGTAAACAATATAAGTGGATTACTAAGCATTAAACTGTTTTCCTGTCATCGAAATATATTTCGAGATTCGAGACACTTATTAAATTGCTCTGCGAAAGTTTTTTAACACAACATTTCAAGTTAAGCAAAACGACTAATAATGTGTAAAGATAAAATAAAAACAAGATTCTTCTGTTCTGTTATAAAATAGTACCTATGACTGTTAATTGTTATGCGCGTGATATGTGTACAAAGAAACAAATGAACAAACATACTAGATACTATTGACGACTATTATTATTGATGATTAGACTTTATTGCGTGATTTACGCAAACAATAGTGGACTGATTGAATCGATAATTTTACAAGTCAGACTACTGT
Source organism: Erebia palarica (assembly GCA_964035005.1). Lineage (NCBI taxonomy): Eukaryota > Metazoa > Arthropoda > Insecta > Lepidoptera > Nymphalidae > Erebia > Erebia palarica. Next base: position 29,169,528 of record OZ035987.1, on the reverse strand, counting down.
CACTGCTTTGGACAAAATTAGATTACCAGATCTTATGATAAAGCTACCCTTTTAAAAGCATTGATATATACCAGCTAGTGTTTTATAAAAAAGCGTTATTCTTTTCAATTTCAGCAGCATCATCGAAAGCAGAAACGAACACGACGCCGCCCACATCTACCAATTCACCTGCATCAGCTACTGACCAAGCAAGATTTCCATATAATGTATATTATCCCTACCCTCCTTATCCAATACCTACTCCACAAGTCGTATACATGCCCCCAACACAGTATCCACCACAACTCGTACCTTTCATACCACCAGCCCCCGTAGGGCCGAGTGTAAAAACATTTAAAAGTTCAATTGCTCAACCACTTGAAATTGCATACCCTGGATCGATGGATGTACCGTCTCCTTGGCCTAATTATTATGAGCGTCTTCCTTACATGCAGTATCCGTCTCCGCAATATCCCCCAGTTTCCACGCCCTATCAATATCAACCTTATCCACCGCCTTATATTCATCCTGAATTTCCTGTGTATCCAAAAATGCCTTCGTATCCTCCTTATCAACCGACCCCTCCAGTTTATCCTCCTGCACCAGCCCCGTATCCATTTGCACCGCTATACCACAAAACTTCAGAAATGCCATTACCATCCTACTATATATGATCCATTTAAAATTTCGTGTTTGTTTGGATTGTGAATAACATAGAACGCTTTTTGGTTTATGTAAAAATACTCGTTGTATGCACAATTAAATTAATTTATTTATAAATATTGTATTGAGTTAATAAATAACTTTAAATTAAGTTGAAGAATTATTTTCTTTAATCTCATCAATTAATGTTATACCATCTCATACATATCATGTATCGTCATCCACTAAGTGCAAAAACTTTAAAGCGCGCATCAACATTGTAATCCAAACATGTGATTATTTTCCTTAAATATTACCTTTTGACTTTTACCTAACATTAATGAATAAATAATCACTTAGTTACTCAATTTGATATCACCATAACCATATTATCAGTGTGAGAAATATAATGTATTTCATTGTAATTACGTTTAACTCATCAAAACAATTACACAACAATGAAAATTTATGTATAAAATATGTTACATTTTGTGGTTTACAATACAATCCAACATGGCAGCTCTATACTTAATTTTAGCTTTATTTATTCAGGTAAATATTTTAAATAATTATAACGCTTTGGTTGAAATTTATCATAATTGATATTTTAAACTAATGTGCAATTTTTCCACAGAGCTCTTTAACAGAAGCAATATTAGAAGATGGCGGTAATTCAATCGTATATCGAGAGGACTTCAATACAACCGATGTTGGTGATATTGCGATAAAAGAATTTCGAGCAGGACCCTATGACTGGATGGACGCATTAATGGGATCAAGCGGTACAGTTTTTCCGACTTCATCTGCTGCTTTAATGACTCAAGCCACGAATTCGGACAAGTCGCCTGAAGAAAAACTCGAAGATATAAAAGAAATTGTGAATCAAATAGCAACGTCCATCCAAAGTGAAATGGCTAATCTTCTATCAGACGCGATATCTTGTACTAATAATGATGAAATTAACAACAAGCTCAGAAAAAAAAGATCTGTTGAAACGCCAATGGATAGCACACAGCTAGTCATGAGATTATTAAGGCACATCAAGTCTAATAATGAATACCAGAATATCGCAATAGAGAAAATGATGACTGCTCAAGAAATTGCTGATAAATATGGAATCAATTTTACTCCTGATTCAGATACACTTTCTGATCTTGCTGTGGCTGCAAACGAACAAGCTAAAGAAATATCTGCCATTCTTGAAGATGCTTTCGAGTTGAAAAATGTTACCCAGAATGAAACTGAGTCAAGGCATAATACAGATATAGTTGAAAATGTCCAGGTAGACTCTAACGCTGCCGAAACGTTAAATGAAAGTTTTGAACAAAAAGAAAATAACCAGGACAATTTAAATGATGATATTTTAAGTTTTGATGCACCTGAAGAGAAAAATGTTACTGATCGATTAGCTGCTTCCGGTTACAACTACTATCCAGTTGAAACACAAATAGTGGCACCTCCTCCACATCATCACCATGCACCTGTCAGTCAGCGGCCCAATTTCTATGATGTCGTTTCAGATAATCCAACGCTAGATTATTACTGTACTATGGAACCCGCCACTACGACTATAATTTTTCCAAATGATGAACCAATGGAAGCAGAACCGGAATTAGTAGCTGAAGAATATGAAGAGACTGTTTCTTCTAAAGTGTACATAAATCACGAGGAAGCTCCTGACGTATCTACTGTCAACCATGTTATGAGTTACACAATATCCGAGAAAGCTCATTTTAGAAAACCTAACATTGAAAATTTACCTCAGCAAATGCAATACTACTTTTTGCTAATGTAACAAATTAATATTATCAGTATTAACATTAGAATTTAGACATATTTTTTGTGATTATTATGATTTGTTATAGGGATTGGGTCGTTTAATTAGTTAAATAGTTAAAGGCCTTGAATTAAAAAAGTTTATTATAATATTGAAATAAATTTACAATAATATTATATCTACAATATTTCTCTTTGGGTACAATTTGGCACTTAGGAAATTACTGACTTGTAAGCACTCATATCAATTCATTCCTATTGTAAATATTTTATTTTAAATCCTAAGTTATTTATAGATAACAATATAAGTACCTAATAAATACAACTATTTTAAAATACATCTATTTACCATACCTAAATATTTTTCTTCTGTTATTGAACATTTAACGAGTAAGTCAACAGAAGGGCCACAGCAGGTACCTACTTTAAATATTATAATATATGTAAGGCAGTATAAGGCACCAATCTGTGATTATTTAAGGCTATCGTTTAACTGGTTGGTAAAATAAATATTAATGTTTTGGTTTGCAATAAAATAAGTTCTGTCTGCCAAAACATAAAATTGGTTTGCTGTTTATGGTTTGCAAAAATATAAAAATTTGCTTACAAATAATTTTAGAGCAAACAATTATGACATTAATTGTAATGCCATAAAAGTTTGCTCTAAAATTATTTGTAAAGCTTATTAGATAAATGAGCTGCACAATTGGAAGCTAGAATTAAATTAAATTTAGGTAAGCAGAATTTTTTAAATTGTGATGGGCAAATAAAATTATATTTGATAAGCATAAAATGGGCGCAACTCTTGAACAGCTTGGGTTTCCATGTCTTGTGTGGCCATGTTATCTGACTACCGCGCCGCCCATTGCCAATAAAAGCGCTAATCGTCTTTTTAAATGCTATGAATAAAATGTTTATAGGTATGATTTCGCTATCGCTAACCAAACGTAGTATCTTGCCAACCAAGTAATTATTTTGCATTGTAACTATTTATTTTGCAAATACATAACATATCAACCATAGGTTACCCATCGCCATTCAGCGTGGCAATACTGCAAGCTTGATGGGAACCTTTGGCCCAGGGGCAACCATTTAAGTATATAAAAGGATTTGTTTTAAATTTATTTTATAGTTAGTTTAATATTTAGATTTTAGCATTTTAATGTATTGCATTGTTTTAATAAACTATCATATTTCTTTATCTGCAAATCATTTTAAGATTAAGTATTGCAAATGTTTTTAATTTATTGCAAACCGAAGTATTTTATGCAAACCAAATTATTTAACTGCAATTTTTTTTCGTAGATTATTTGCAAATCACTATGACACTGGGAGTAAACAACTCCCATTATTTAATAATATACCAATTTAGAAATAGGGACGATGACAACTCAGCCCAAATCAGCAACTCATAATCAAACTTAGAAACGCACCTCCAGTATGGAAGTTTGTATGAGATACAAGGTTTTTTTTTAACTTTTTTGATTTAATCTATATTTCAAAATGGTCAACAAACTCAAAACTAACCGTGGATGTGAATTTTAGGTCTTTTGAAAGATTTTCTAGTTAATAATCAGTAAGAAATACATTATTTTTTACATAGGCATCATTACTATTTATGACATGGGTAGTTTAGAAAAATAAGGATAAGAATCGCACAGGCAAATTGCCAAATCTCTTGTTTGAATACTTTGCCATTCTTATTGTCAAATCATAATGTCTTTTTATGCCATTTAGCTTTTAAGAACTGATAAAAATAATCGTTGTAAATACCCATAAAGATACCGACGCAAATAAGGCACTTTTCTTCAAAATTAATAACTATAATTTTTTTACAATTTCTTACTTGCTACAATGTAATCTAAAAATAGTCTAAAAATCAATTAACCCTTTATTAAGGCACGTCATTATGAAATAGATTTAGCCTTTGAGTAATTAAATAAATTACAAAAATAAATAGACCACAGAATGGGGAGTCCGCTTACTAGGGGCATATTATATTATCCCAGATAAGTATAAGTTTACTTTTTAAAACTAAAATACAAAATTAGTTAGTAATTCAGATATGTATACGTATGACATTGGCCGCAACCGGATTATGTACCCAAAAAATTAAAACATACCGTTTTTATGCTTTCGATTCGATTTTTCCACAGTATTTATTTTGTTTACTTACTATATTCAATTGGTAATTTTTTTACGTGTATAAAAAATAAATAAAAATAATTTGTAAATTTTTTACTTTTTTTTTTAGATTGACACGACCGCGATTCTAGCGGGCCCAAAAAATTGTCTTCTCTGGATGCTGGAAGGGTTTTTTCTCGACTTCATAAGTATCCTATGCATGTGCTTAGGCATAAATATCAAACAACTTTGGTTATCTTTACAAACTACAATATCACATTATTCTCTAATTTCTGTTGCATTAATTTTATCTGTGCGCATAGTATGCAGTGTAGGCGCTATTGTGACCAGTGTGTGGTTGGTATCTGAAAAAATAAATGGTTTGATTAACTAATTAATAATTATATATCATTTGGCAATTTTAGCATCTCTTATGTATTTAAAAATATTGCACGCCACATGCATTTTTAGTTTTATTGTAGTAATTCCGTTCCCCACCCAAATCGGAAGTTCTCATAAACTTCGCATAGATAACATAAGGGGTCTGTTAAAATATAAATTAGTTTTATTTCCATTTATTAATATTTTTGTAATATAATACTTTTGAAAAAATTAACAAATCTTAAAGTTTTTGTAAATAATTCAAAGGCATTTTAACACTTTATTTCAATTAAAATCTAAATTAAAAACTAATTATATTTACAAAAAATACACGCCGTCCAAGTGATCGTTATTGGGCATGGTGCCCAAATCAATGATAACATAATCAATGTCACAATTCGTCAACCCCCTATCGCCCCCCCCCCCCCCCCCTTAACGTGTGACGTATATATTTATGGATAATTTATCTATCAAATACATAGAATATATATTAGTAAAGCATTGAATGGCTCACTTTCAGAACTCCTAAATCCATACTAATATTATAAATGCGAAAGTGTGTCTGTCTGTCTGTCTGCTACGCTTTCACGGCTCATCCGTTTAACCGATCTTGATGAAATTTGGTACAGGGGTAGGTTGTAACTTGTATGGTATTGTTGTGTTTTATCCCGGAAAATTTAAGGGTTCCCGCGGAAATCAAAAATCCTAATCCACGCGGGAATCATCTAGTACTTATATAAGCACAGAACGCAGTCACACTATTCTTCTGTTCTGCGTGCTCACTTCATTGTCAAAGAGATAATATTGTCGTCGAGAGCAATAAGTAATTGTCGATGTAGGTAACTATAGGTAATTGCTTAAAATATAAAATAAGTAAATAACGTCTTACCGTACTGTATGCGCATGGGCAGCATAAAGAGGGCCGCTCGCGCTCGGGTCCCCCGCATAGGGCTGCGTTAGCGGATAGGGCTCCACTGGTGCCGGATCACGGCGCCTCGGGGTACTGCGTTGTGCGCTTTGTTCCGGGGGACTGTGATAAATATTACTTAGTTAAATTTTCTTACATATATTTTCTTTGTTGAATCAGAGTACTATTGAATAGAAGCAGGCGTTACTTTGCGGAAGTCCATGATAGTGAATGAACTAGAAGTTTAATTCGCTATATTAATAATTCTTCACAATCATGCATTGTCGAGTCAACATCTCCTGAAGGAGCTCCGGTTTCGGAGTGAAACGTACGTGGAGAGTGATTTGGAGGATTTGTGTGGTGTGGTGTTGTGCCTGTGCGAATTGCTGGGTGGTGAGTGTCGCATGCTGCAGGTGAAAGACACGCACTGTACCGCACAGATTGGTCTACTGTAGCGGACTATAGCGAATTAAACTTCTAGTTCATTCAGAATCAGAGTACGGTCTACAAAATCAAGTCAAATGCTACCAGTTATTGAAAAAACCTAATAGGATTTGGGAACTAATTTGTGGCTAAATTACGAAATGATGATTTTGTCTTTGACTACTTCTCTTACTAGTCAGCGCTTATAAAGGTTTCGATTGCAGGCAGGTTCCATTTACAATTTCTGAATTTCACTTGTCTTTTCTGGTCTGCTGAGAAGGTATGGTAGCGTGGTATCAAAAGTGTACCTACGGAACAAGAATAAAGAAACCTACAAAATACCCACGCATTTACCTAATCCTACTCGAGTAAACGTGGGTAACATAAGAACTAACATATAGAACGATACTGTTACCCTACGCCTACTAGGCGGAGTCGAATTACGCGTTAATACTTTATTTTGACAAGCAACGACAAATGGTGTCATAAATAACCCGGGATATTAATCGATTTTACCGGGAACTCGCGGCATCGTAACATTTTTTGTCTCTCTCGGGCCCTGTTTGTCCACATGGCGAATGTTCGTTTGATTAATGAATCATTTGTTTATTAAAGGATCTTGGACTCACACATTGATTGCAACAGAACTGCTAGGATAGATACATAGCATCTTAATTTTCATTAAGAAACAACTATTACAGTTAATATGTTTAAAATAATTTATACCTAGCTTTATTACTTAGAGTTGTGAAGTATGTAAGTCGTCTCGTCTTTTACTGGTAGAGTAAGCAAAGAAAGCCATAAGAAGCCTTCTCTGACCCACCAAAAAAATTTACGTGTTTTTTTAATTCCACTACAGGTTAGCCCTTGACTGCGATCTCACCTGATGGTAAGTGATTATGTACCCCTAGTCACTTTCTACACGGCACCGTATCGGAACGCTCAATAGCTTGGCGGTGCCAAGCCCAACGCCAGGGAAAATTCAGAACTTATAAATTCCTAAATTAACTTTGCCGGGAAGCGAACCAGGAACCTCCCACGTTAAGACAACAGCGCTCATCACTATGCGTCAGGGCGGTCCTCCAAACATTGCGTTCTATGATGTATCACGCGCACTCGCTCAACTATTCGGATCGCGATATTTTGATCAGGCATAGTGATCAGATAGGTAGGTATTATAAAATTAAACTCTCGCAATGTTGGGTTGTAATGGAACAATTCAATTTTAAAACAACTCCTGAGTAAATGTTTTGTTTTCTCATTTGATTTGGTCAAGAACAATTATATATATTTAACTGCTCGATCGATAGTCGATTTCTAACTGCAGTAACTAACTCTTAGTACCTATTTGATGCGGACTATTTCTATATCAGACAAATTGATTCTACCAAGATACCAAATCTATGACAAAATTATTACAGCGTAGGCACTAAGTTGTTTAAAACTGTGATTGGCCAGAAAGCAGATGGTATACAACGCAACACGTACCCAGAGGTAAACAAATTGCAGTTCACCTAAAAACAGACCACACTGAACTATAATGATATAGGTTCCTAGATACTTCGTTCCTACTACTGGCACAGCTACTGGTAACTGGAGAAAAATGAGCCAATGAAGTAGCTGAAAATACTGTAAATCTAATAATTTAAACAAATCTTAGGTAGGTACGTTATTATGAATAGAGTGTGTGAATATGGCGAATACAGTGATGTTTTATTTCATGCGTTTTTGTAACAAGTTTGAATGTGGATATTTCTTGATTATGATGCTTGCAAACCTCATAGAAGTCGACTGCCCGAGCCCTATTAAAATACAGTTACTTAAATACTCAGCACGCGTCTTTCATATTATTATACCGATGTACCTACACCTACGTATTTAATGAAGATCAAATTATCTATACTTTTATACTAATATTATAAATGCGAAAGTTTTATAGATGGATGTATGGATGGATGTTTGTTACTCAATCACGCTAGAACGGCTGAACGGATCTGGATAAAATTTTACGCAGAGATAGTTTATAATCTAGAATAACACATAGGCTACTTTTATCCCGGAAAATAAAAAGGGTTCCCGCGGGAATCGAAAAAACTAAATCCACGCATACGAAGTCGCGGGCATCAACTAAGTAGTTATCTATTTATATATATGTCACCGTAAGATTGTACAAACCGTTAGATTATAATCTTACTCGCGAAATTCTAAACTGTCGAAAGATTACAATTTAACGCATTATTTTCCGGTAGATTGTAATCTGATAGGTATTTAAACCCGATATAACCTAAGTGCACTACTTGATTTTTTATGTCGAACCCTAACCTAACCTACAAGAAAGAGACAAGACTCAGAACATTGAACAGTTTACAATCTTTCGACAGTTTAGAATTTCGCGAGTTAGATTATAATCTAACGGTTTTTAAAATCTTACGGTGACATAATATATAAAAATCAATTGCTGTTCTTTTGTCTCGCTAAAACTCGAGAACGGCTGGGCCGATTTAGACGGAATTTTTTGTGTGTATTTGAGTGGGTCCATGGCTGGTTTATATTCATAATTGGACCCAGTAGGGGACGCTGCAATCGGGTTCTTGGTTCAGGGTAGGACAACGTCTGCCGGGCCCACTAGTACCTATTATAATTTATAACATACTCGGTAACTACAAAGATCAAGACCTATTGCCCTTATTGAACCTTTGCCTTACGAATCTTTTTTTTAAAAATTAAACTTCCGAATCAGTTTAAACGTATCCACCTCTAAATATTAATAGGCAAGTAAACGAAACCACATTTTTCACAGCCATCCGTGTCACAACATGGACTATGAATCAAGTTAACGCAAATGATTATATTTTATGGGTACCACCATTTCAGACGTTCGGCTCCGTTTCAGCAGCCGGTGACAATTTACTTTTACGACTCGGCCATAGACCAAAGAGTTACGTGTGACAGTTATAGCGGACGTGCCGTGTTTCCCGCCAATATACGTTACATCTGCATGCTTAGTGCTTATTATTCAGTTTTTAATACAGTTTTTTTATGCCTTTGAACACCGAATTTACCTTTATAAATATTGTACAAAGTCATCAATATATATATTGAGGTCGTTGTATAAAGTAGTTACTTACAAAGCAATTTGATGAAGGTAGAGCAGTCTCTAGCCGAATAATAATATGCGCCGAATTCAGAACCTCTATTTAGAAGTCGGTTAAAATATTAAGGTACTTATCGTGGGAAAAACGACAGCGCTGCGCCGCGCGTTTCATAAGGCTTGTACTGTAACGCTACAAACGTACAGTTTTAACAGACAGTTTTTACTGTTCAGTTGGATTCAGTTAAATCATATCCGTACACACGTTAATAAAAACTGAGAAATGTACAGTTCTTGTCAAAACTGAACTGACAACTGACAGTTAAAACTGTGAGTTAAATAGATCAATTCACGTCTCCTAATTAAACATAGCTGACCCGGTGACAGCGTCGCTAGTATGTATGAAAAATAAAATATATTCTAAATAAAACTAAACAGGCATAAAAATCAGTTGCAATTTTGCCCACCGGGCCAGAAAAGTTTGTGGGACTAACTTTACCTATAACTAAAGTTATAGGTAAAGCTTGATTTAAAAAAAAATGGCTGTGTCATAATTACACTTACTATTTATATTTATACTACTTCTATCTATAGAATATAATATTATATCTAATCTAATATATATATAAAATCGTTATGGGATCAACGCACAGCCTAAACCGCTGGGGTTATTAACTTGAAATTTTGACAGTAGGTTTCTTTTATGACGTAGGCGCTCACTAAGGAAGGATTTTTCAAAATTCCACCCCTAAGGGGGTGAAATAAGTATGAGGTGAAAGTTTGTATGAAAGTCCGTCATTTCTTAAGTTATATCCATGAAACTTGATATACGAGCTACTGGTTGAAAATGAAGAAATACGTGTTTCACAGTTTTTAAAAATTCTAACTCCGAAGGGTTGAAATAGGGGATGAGAGTTTGCATGAAAGCCCTTCATTTCTCAAGATATTCTCAAGTTATATAAACGAAACTTGATATTTTGGCTTTCGATAAAAATTAAAGAATTACGTGTGTCGCAGTTTTTCAAAATTCAACCCCTAAAGTGGTAAAATAGGGGTGGAATTTTTTTATGACAGCTATAGCCATGAAACTTGGTATATGAGCTGCGAGTTAAAAATCGAGAAATACGTATTTCACAGTTTTTGAAAATTCGACCCCCAAAGGGGTTAAATAGGGGATAAAAGTTGGTACTTGGTATATAAACTGCAGGTTCAAAATGAAGAAATACGTGTTTCACAGTTTTTGAAAATTCGATCCCTAAAGGGGTAAAATAGGGGATGAAAGTTGGTATGTAAGGCCTTCATTTCAAAGGATATTGCTCAAGTTATATCAACGAAGCTTAGTATTTTGGCTTTTGGTAAAAAATAAAGAAGTACATGTGTCATAGTTTTTCAAAATTCAACTAAGGTAATAAGTAAAATAGGGGTTGAAAGTTTTTTATGAAAGTCCTTAATCTTAAGTCATAGCCATGAAACTTGGTATATAAACTGCGAGTTAAAAATTAAGAAATACACGCATCACAATTTTTCAAAATTCAACCCCCAAAAGGGTAAATAGGGGTTGAAAGTTTGTATGAAAGTCCTTCATTTTTTCAAGTTATCTCCCTGAAACTTGGTATATAAACTGCAGGTTCAAAATGAAGAAATACGTGTTTCACAGTTTTTGAAAATTCGATCCTTAAAGGGGTGAAATAGGGGATGAAAGTTGGTATGTAAGGCCTTCATTTCACAGGATATTGTTCAAGTTATATCAACGAAGCTTAGTTTTTTGGCTTACGGTAAAGAATAAAGAAGTACTTGTGTCACAGTTTTTCAAAATTCAACCCTCAAAAGGGTAAAATAGGGGTTGAAAGTTTTTATGAAAGTCCTTCATTTCTCAAATTATAGCCATGAAACTTGGTATATAAACTGCAGGTTCAAAATGAAGAAATACGTGTTTCACAGTTTTTGAAAATTCGATCCCTAAAGGGGTAAAATAGGGGATGAAAGTTGGTATGTAAGGCCTTCATTTCAAAGGATATTGCTCAAGTTATATCAACGAAGCTTAGTATTTTGGCTTTTGGTAAAAAATAAAGAAGTACGTGTGTCATAGTTTTTCAAAATTCAACTAAGGTAATAAGTAAAATAGGTGTTGAAAGTTTTTTATGAAAGTCCTTAATCTTAAGTCATAGCCATGAAATTTGGTATATAAACTGCGAGTTAAAAATTAAGAAATACATGCATCACAATTTTTCAAAATTCAACCCGCAAAAGGGTAAAATAGGGGTTGAAAGTTTGTATATGAAAGTCCCATATTTCTCGAAATATTGCTCAAGTTATATCAACGAAGCTTAGTGTTTTGACTGTCGGTAAAAAATAAAGAAGTACGTGTCTCACAGTTCTTCAAAATTCAACCCCCAAAAGAGTAAAATAGGGGTTCAAAGTTTGTAATCAAGTCTGTCTTTAATTTTTAAGTTAGAGCCATTAAACTAGGTATTTTTTATAACTTGGTTGAGTTTTTTGGAAATTTGGTTTGAAATGGAGGAATACCTGATTCACATATTTTTTTGTAAATTTTATCCCCAAGGACGTATAATAGATAGTTAGGCCTCCAATCACGCCGCAACAGATTAACGTAATTTTTTGCATGGGTAGGTATAGTTGATGATCTGGATAGTGGCATAGGCTACTTTTTATCCCGGAAAATTAAAGAGTTCCCGCGGGAACCAAAAAATCTCAAATGGATGTTTGTTACTCAATCACGCCATTACCGCTAAATGGACCTAGATGAACTTGCACAGAGATAGTAGTCTGCAATAGCCAATAATACATAGGCTACTTTCTATCCATTATAATTAAAAACAATTTAATCCACGCGGACGAAGTCGCGGGCATCAGCTAGTCTTCTATAAACTACAGAACTCATATTGATGCTCTATGCACATTTTGTTTTATCGATAACTAATAAGTATTTACTTAATCCATTTTATTATTTTATATATATATATATATATATATATTTATAGTAGTTTATAGTAGTTTAGATATAGATAGAACGTTAAAATGGAGTAGTGCTTAAAGAGGAAAGCGGACGCTCAAGATTTAAATAATAAACGTACTGTTTTTTTTTGTTATTTGAACCCTGACCTTATTTGGAATAATAAATCCATAATAATTTCGTTTTGAATTTTTAAACCTTACTGTAAAAACGTAAATCCTGTGCATTGTCCCGAATCGGAGGGCAATTACTGGTCATGTCCTTTATATTTGTTTGTTCGTAATGGATAAACTCAAAAACTTATCAATCGATTTTAAAAATTCTTTCAACTATAGAAAGCTACATTATCAGCAAGTAACCTTGGCTATATTTTATTTTCAAAAAAATTAGAGATCCTTACTAAAATTGCAATTATGTGAACTAAGTCGGAAAATATCATCTCTTCTGAGAGCTTACGTGCGCTGCGTATATAGTTAAAATTACACGAAAATAAAGTACAGTGGAATTGTTTACTACTCCATTTTGACTATCCATTTTATCTATGCCTAATAATAATCTTGTAATCCTACATGAATACCATTTAAATACCTCTGTCACTATATTATGAAAAGGAAATGTTTGTTGTGTGTGTTAATAGTTATTTTTATATTTTGTTAACAAGCCTCAATAAAACGTGTAATTGATCGAAGAAAGCATTTATAAATAACCACAGCGTTTAAAGGAACGCCCTTTGACATTACATCTGTCTGCCATCTGTGGTCGAATAGTTGAACTCGCTAGCAAAAATGTCTAGCGCCATCTAGTGTGGGATATCAGCAGTACAATGTAACGTGATTTATTAAAAGAATTACATAATTCTTGCAAATAAAGTTTTATTATTCAAGTATTATCCTCATCCCTGCCAAAATATTGCAAAGCTTATTTTTTCCTGAACAACGTGGTCGAATAGTTGAAAATAATTGTTTAGACTCGCTAACCACAACGTCTAGCGCCATCTAGCGTGGGAAAGCAGCAGTTATTTGGTGATTTTTCTTTAACTTTTGCGAGCCTTCAGACCTTTGAAACGGCTTTATCAGAAAAGTATAAAATATAACAATTGCAATAATAAAAAAATCTTTGCTGTACATCAATTTTTGACAGGCAAGCTCCCATAGCTGCCCTGGTCAAGTCAATTGGTCTAAGCCAATGCCTTAGTTGCGAAGGTGTTTTTACCGATAGAGTATTAATCCTTATCAAAATAAATATGTTTGTTGTCTCAAGTATTTAATTAAGATAAAAATTGTTCTTTACACCATTTAATTTAGATAAATATATTATGAGATATCATAGAAATAATGCAACGTGCAAGTTAACAAAAGCGCGACTGCGGTCGGCGCTCAGATTAAATACCTTTAATCTGAGGGCTTGTGGCAGTGGCAGGTATTATGACTTACCAATCGTCGGGATCGCAATCTCTGAAGCCTTTTGCGAATGGGTTGCTCGCTATTTTTAATTGTGTTATCTGTAAAAAAAATACCATTTTAAATAATATAGTTGGGTTAAATGCTTGAACAAACTAAATTTTTTTTTCAGTATCTACACTAATGACCTTTATTTATACTCATTATTTTAAGAAACCTAGCAAAAAACGTTCGTCCACTACGTAATATATTGGCCTTGTCATAAAGTCCGCGAAACCACAACATTTATTTGTTAGAATTATAATGGATACAGTACAAAAAAGCTAATTATGCACTACTTATTTCATTTTAAAAAAAAAGGTCAAGTGAGAACCCTAAAATACTTTCGGTAATCGGGCCAAAATAATACTTACCCTGTGGTTTTGGTAAGCTGTAACAGCAGTGAAGCCGGTCTCGGGGAAGATGAAGGTCCGGTACGGGACAGTGCCCGGGGCGGTGCTCTGACCTTCCCCGGGAAGATACACCACGTGCAACCGTGGCTGGTAGCGATGCATCGAGTTGAGGATTATCTGTTTCATCACAAAACAAAGTAGAATTTAAGCCTTAGGTGGCGTCTTACTAGAACCACTTTAGATAATGGTATTATAGAACTATCAGCAATCAGCATTCTATCAGCTAAATGCGTGGAAGCTCACGCAAAATATTTCCTTGGGAATCCGCTATCAAACACCCTAGTCGAAAGGGCGTATTAGCGCAAAACCATAACTTTCAACAAGTAGAATATATTTTTCCCTGATTCATTTTTATACTGATTTTTAAAAAAATATTTCTAAACACCTTTTTGCATAAATATATAATAATACTACACGAAACATTTAAAAATAATCCCACAAAACTTCCACTCGCCGCGGGGCCTTAAGGACCCAAGCAGCCGGTGGTCAGGGCTTCAGAGAGTGGAACTTCTTCACAATTCGCGCCGTCTCAAGGACCCCCTGCTGTATCCGACCCGTAATCCAACAACCAAGCGAAAGCATCTTGAGGTGTTGGTCAAAACTTTTCGCCGTTAACTGAGACAAATTATTATTCAATTAAATCTTATAGTGTAATGAAAATTAACTAGAATACAGGGATCATACATGCATAAATAAAATAAAACTATATGTAAAATGCCTTCAATCAAAAGTTTTAATGCATCAAGGCATTAACTTTGAAAGATTTGTGATCTAGGTTTAGATCAAAAAAGTAAGTTTACGAAATTTTAACATTTTTATACTCATGTAGGTCGCTAACAAGTAACATGAGAAACTTACCTATATGTGGCCTAGTTGCAACAACGCTTAACAGTCGATTGCGATTGTTAGGCAACATTGACCCAAGTCGGTAACTGCATGGATGACCGCATTTCGGTTCCTCCGTTGTAATAATGATGCTGATGATGAAATTTAATATCCCAGACTTACGTGGCCGTTGTCGTCGAGCTGGTTGTTGGTCAGTTTGAGCTTGTCGAAGGAGACGAGTTGCCGCATCCAGTGCGCACCGAGGGCGGGCGAGTCAGGGTGAACGTGGATACGCGGCGGCGACACCGGATCCGCCTTGCCCGCAACTACCCAGCTCGAACTGTATCACAATAGTATATTTATCTCCTACTTGCTCGGAAATAGATTCATTATTTTAAAAAAACAATACGCACCAGCAATTTCCAACAATTGTCCGCAGGACGATAACATAAATTGCTGGACAGTTGCGCTAGGTATACAGGCAGCGACTCTATCGTATTTGTCTTTTTCAGTACTTGTTATACTCTGCTAGTAAGAAATCAGATCAATTCAATATGTAACAGGTTACATATTGAACATTGTGTAGGCACAACACAATGTTATAGCGTCAGTCAACGTCTATCGGCTTTCTTAACAAAATATTTTTTTATGGTTTCCTCGGAAATCATAGAAAAATACTATACAAGTCTCACAGTTTATCAATTCACGGCCTGGTTTACTTAAAAAGCTGGCGCTTCTTCCTTTTAAAATCATTGAGAAGTCCTTCGAGTATTATTCGGCCGACAATGGCTTTATTTCCGTCCTGGGCAGTACGTAAATAAACTCTAATACTCAAAAAAGTACAAACATAAAAGTCACTACAGCCCATTAACGTCCCACTACTGGGCACAGGCCTCCACTCTCATAGGAGAGAGGGAATTAGAGCTTACACCCACCACGCTGCTCCAATGCGGGTTGGCGGGCTTTAACGACTATTATCATGTTAGTGATAATAACCGGGACCGACGGCTTAACGTGCTCTCCGAGGCACGGGGGTGAAACACCGCCAACTTCCTAACTTCGGGCTAGTACTGGGAATTTCTAATCCGAAAAACCCGATACTAAAATAAAACCTATATGGTGAGTAACAAGTCAAATATAACGTAAATGTGCAAGGAACAGGAATTCCAAAAACGCTTCTTAACAGTCAAATAATAAATACCTGTGAAAAGCATATCTGTATCTCTTGTCGTCGAGGGGCACAAAATCCACCAGCAGCAGGTAGTTAGCGTTGGGCAGTAGGCCAGACAAACGCGCTTGCAGGGCAGGGAACATCCTGCGTCCGGCTTTGGTGACTATCATCTCGGTGCCAAGCTCGTGGAAGCTACGCCATAACGTGGCCAGCTCAAGGGTTGCACTGCAGCGAGCCACTGCAGAATGCAGCGTTACGTTTTGATTGGACACCTGTGTAAAGCCCCGTCTTTAAACAGTAGACTTTCATTGTATTTTGACACGACACGATAAATAAAGCTCGTGACGCAAAATAACTCCCGTGGAGCAGTCTCCGGTGCAGTCTTTTCACGGGTGCGTACTGCGTAACCCCCAACCAATCGTATTTTAAGGTGTCAGCGGAGAGTGAATTACCCATACAAACGTAATACCAAAATAATTTGTAATTCGACAATATTTCCACCGTATTACGCGATTATTAAGATTGAACTTGTATTTATCTAATTATTTTTTCAAAATACTTTCCCAAAATTAAATGTAAGCCCACCACCACCACCAATACAGCCCATTAACGTCCCACAGCGAGCCACAGGCCTCCACTCTCATACCACCACCACCACTGCAGCCTATTAACGTCCCACTGCTGGGCACAGCCCTCCATTCTCATACCACCACCACCACTGCAGCCTATTAACGTCCCACTGCTGGGCACAGGCCTCCACTCTCATAGGAGAGTGGGAATTAGAGCTTAGACCCACCACGCTGCTCCAATGCGGATTGGCGGGCTTTGTCGACTATTATCACGTTAGTGATAACAACCGGAACCGACGGCTTAATATGCTTTCCGAGGCACGGGGGTGAAACTTCCTAACTCCGGGCTAGTACTGCGAATTTCTAGTCAAAAAAACCCAATACTCAAATATGCGTATAAATGTAAGCGCATTGCGTTTTTCATGTTTTTACGACATAAATTACATGTTTTCTCCTTATTTGTTTCATATTAAAACCAACGGTTACATACTAATTGATCAGGAATAACAACACGAAGTTAAAACACAACAAGTTTTTATTGTCATATGTGTCATCTGTCAAATAGAGATAAAGCAATATACCAGCAAATTTATATTTGCGGGTTAAATAGAAGTTGCGAGCCTCTTAAGCTGGTTTAACCAAAATGTTTTCTAGCTATGTTTTATCTGGGTTTATAAACGATAAGAGTTTAGCGGCTAGATGGAAATCTCGTGATCAAAATGTTTTTAAATAAATCTTGCAAAGTATGCTTAATTAGGAGACGACTACGTTTATTTTTCGAAACTCATGCTAAGTTAAAAGTAAGTAACGAATAAGTATTTTAACTATGGTTTAGGCACAATAAACATATTAAAGTAGAACAGCTAACAACATGCTTAATGCTGTCACTTAGACCTATTACATAAAAGGGAACTACCCATTCGACTAGAACTAAGACCTAGACACCTATGGGCTTATACCTAAAGTTGTTTGCATAAATTAAAGCAGTGCTGGTGAAACCGAGCGTTATAAAAATTATTGTATAAAAAGTTGGGTTCGTGGAAAGAATTTTTATTTTTAACTTTTTAGTGTCAGGGTTGAGGATTTGGAGTCAGATTTTTGTATGGAACCACCTCGAGAGCTTCCTCTAACGACTGAAAAAAAAATATTCTTAAATCAGTTCAGAAACCACGGAGATATGCACCAACATAGGTTAAAAAAAAAACACGCCGAATTGAGAACCTTCTCCTTTTTGGAAGTCGGTTAAAAAGTGTACTTAAGTACCTGCATTCTCGGCGGTGGTTGGGGCGGCGGCGGCGGAGCGGGTTGCGCGCCGTGGTCCCTGCACGTGCTCTCGCTGAGGGCCTGCAGGGGGGAGTACGTGCTCCGCGAATACACTGCACTCTAATGAACAAAATCCATACTAATATTATAAATTCCGTCTGTCCGTCTGTCTGTCTGTCTGTCTGCTACGCTTTCACGGCCCATATATTCAATCGATTTTGATGAAATTTGATATATCGGTAGTTTACATCCCGGGAAAGGACATTCCCGGACAAGGAGAATAGGCATGATGACTGATTTTGAAAAATGGTCAGATTATGTTCGGAAGTATCTACTATTTCGAAAAAATATATTATTTCAGCAAAAAAATAAGGTTTGGTAGATAAAATTGGCATTTGAAATTTAAATTTTAAAATTCACGCCAAAACGCTCGCCGGTGTCATGGCGCCGTTTGTGACGTCACTATTGTTTTTACCAACGTACTCTGTGCAGTGTGCAGTGAACAATAGTATGCATGTCAAAGCTCGAAAACAAACAATTGTGACGTCATTCGCTTCTTGGTGTTTAATCCAATATGGCGGATTGCTGTATTTTATAGTTTTATTTTATCAAAATAAACAACAATCTCACTCGAAAGAGAAAAATAAATACGTTTTTTGTAATCCATGAATCCTACTTTATTAGATAAATACATAATTTCATTGATTCTTGGTTACTGTCATCATGCCTATTAGTAAGTTCCCTAGGAATCTTAAAAACTTACACCACGCGGACAAAGTCGCGGGTATCATCTAGTACAATATAATGTTTGAGTATTCTATTTTTTTTAAGCTTTACACTGTACACTCTGAGTCTAGATACTCTTCAACTCCGTGTTTCGAGCAGGCAGCTGCCGCAGAAGTCGACTAATCGGGCGATAACCCGTCCACCGCGCGCCGAAGCGACCTCATGTGGCGAGGAGTAGTGGTATCTTAGAGCAGCCAATTTAAATAGTTTTATTTTTGTTTGAAAAAGCAATTTAAAAAGTCGTAGAACAAAAGTTGTTCAGTATTACGGATAGCAGTTACCCAGAAGATATTATTATTATTTTTAAATTAACCCTGTATATGTAGGAGAAAGGTATGGACTGGGATGCTGTCGGCGCCGTATGCCGTACTTGATCCTATTGTAAGGACTAGGAAACAAATATAATCTTATGGGTTGCATGTGAATCCGAAAAAGACCCAAGTAATTTTGGTAGGTGGGACAAAGCAACTCAATAGGATCGTACTAGAAGAATTACCCCCAATCCGGCTTGGCACAGCAAATTTAGACCTCAGCCCCCGTGTTAAAAACCTTGGCATATACATTGACAGTTCCTTTTCCTGGGTTCCTCAAATGGCTGAGGTAAGCCGGAAAGTTTTTGCGTCAGTTGGCTGTCTGAGACGCTGGAAATATTTTCTTCCCATCAAAACTAAAATCTCTTTGGCTCATTCCATTCTCTTTCCAATCTTAGATTATGCTGACTCCTCCTATCCCGACTTAACTGAGGAACAACTCAATAAGCTCGAGCGTCTCCAGAATCTGTTCATTAGATTTATCTTCGGGCTTCGTAACCATGTGTCGGAATTCCGAGCCCGCTTGAAGTGGCTACCTATCAGACTCCGCCGTAATCTACACCTGCTCTCTCTTCTCTACTCCATCCTTTACAATCCACAAACTCCTTCGTACTTAAAGCAGCGCTTTTCCTACCTTGGCTCGAACATTGAACGCCAACACCTGCGGTCGTGCAAGGACAACCGTTTGCACACTCCCGCCCATCACACGCGGTACTATGACAACTCCTTTACGTGCAAGTCTGTAATACTGTGGAATAGCCTGCCTTCTGAAATCCGCCATTCCAAATCGCTCTCAATTTTCAAAAGTCGTTTGTATAATCATTATTTATCTCTTTGTAATTATTAGTGTTTACTTTATTCTTTAATGGAGAATATAGTGATATATATTTATTTATATAGGTATATTTATATATGTAGTTGTGTAGTAGTAGTATATATTTACATCTATGTATTGGTCTAAAATGTATGTACTTTATTATGTATGTATGCATTTCTTATCTTTTTTTTTTTTTTTAAATACAGCACCATCCCGCGCTTCCGTTTATTTATCCTTTCACCAAAGGTTGTCTGTAAGAGATTGCTTTAGCAATAAGACCGCCTTTGCACATTTCTATCTAGTTTTACTAGTAATTAATACTTTAAAACTATATTCTGTATATTTTGTGTGTGCAATAAAGATATCTAAATAAATAATATATATGTCACCGTAAGATTGTAAAAACCGTTAGATTATAATATAACTCGCGAAATTGTAAACTGTCGAAAGATTACAATCTAACGCATTATTTTTCGGTAGATTGTAATCGATGTATTTGCAGGTACTAGATGGGCCCTTTCATAGAAAAAAACTGTTTGGGCGTCCGACCTGTAGAGCGCGCTCCACACCTGTATAAGTCTTTATCCCCGCCATAGCGCTGTCCCGCTTTTCAGACTAGATGGCTAGTAAAATAAGTCCACATTCTTTGTTTGACAGGGCCCGTCTATGTAAATTGAGGTCTTTGGAAGGACCGCGATAAATGGTGGAAAACTGACCAGGCTAAGGCCATAAAGGGTTGAAGTACTGCAGGAAGATCCTGATGAGTCAATGGTGATTTGTGAGAGCTTAACATCGGAGTGGAACTTACGTCTCGGACATCATTGTGCAGCGGGGGAAGTACAGGTAGGTGATCCTGGTCACGGCTCACTCTTTCCGCTAATGTGTGCAAGTGGAAACCGCCACGTGGAAACTGTCCTGATACCACGCCTGAAACAAACGAATAAAATATATTTATCTATCTATCAAATTCAAATAAATATTATAAATGCGAAAGTTTGGTTGGATGTATGTTTGTTACACAACGATGCAAGATCGGCTGAACGGATCTGGATGAAATTTGGCACAGAGATAGATTATCATTATGTACCTAGTCTAGAATAACACATGCTTAGGCCTTTATCCCGGAAAATTAAAGAGTTCCTCCGAAGCTGCAGGTATCAGCTAGTAGTAATATAGAAAGTAGTAGATATAGAACACGATACCAAATCAAACCTCACCACCATAATCAATATTTCAAAAACTTTGTTAACTCGAAGATGTCTGATCTATTTGTTCAACTTCTTTAACGTCTGTTAACGTCATCTTATCTGTCACTTGACCAATGGTGATGGGAGTAATATAAGACGTTTTAATATGATAAAGTAAGTCTAAGTAATTTAATAGTAATAAAAGATGAAGGCTGCTGTCACAGCAAGAATACCATAAACAGCCAGTTTCAACAATTGCGATTGTTACAATGATTGGTACATCTTTTACGAAATAGGGCTACTTATATTCTCTTCCATTCCTACATACATGTCTTTTCCAATCATTGAAAAAATAGATCATCCCATGATCATCCTGGTAATGGGATGATCTATTTTTTAACTTCTATATACGTCTGAACGTCACGTAATCTCATCTGTTATGCGACCAATAAAAATGGCAATATCTATATATTATGGCAATATTTATATATTGCCATTTTTATTGATCGCATGACAGATGAGATTACGTGACGTTCAGACGTATATAGAAGTAAAAAATAGATCATCCCATTACCAAGATGATCATGGGATGATGATTGGAAATGATTTATAATGATTGATAATGTTTTTTTTATTTTCAATGATTGGAAAAGACATGTATGTAGGAATAGTACAGAACATAAGTAGCCCTATTCCGTAAAAGATGTACCAATCATTCTAACAATCGCAATTGTTGAAACGGCTGTTTATGGTATTCTTACTGTGACAGCAGCCCATATCGAAAAAGTGTAGGCCAATCAGAGATGATTGTGATTGTTATTCTTTACACATCATAAATACGCAATAAGGCCCCTGCTTTTCTAGCATTTAATCAACACAACACAAAATTCACCGCTAACCACATAGATATATATTTTTTTTAATATGACGCTTACTTTTCAAAGTATTTCACAATATCACTGCAGTCAGTCCCGAAAAAATATTATAAGTACCCACTCAAAATAAAAAGTACATAAACTGTCCCATAAAAATCGAATGCGTCCACCCAACAGCGGACATCTCACTCAACTAATTGGTGTAATGGCGGGAAACTCAAAACGCATCTGAAATGGCCACTATAATTTCATCGGGCAACGTCAAGATGGGATTATAAATAAGACGGGTGATGAAAAGTATACTTACGTAGAAACGACAATGATCTTCGGTTTATTTTAGACGTGAATTTGTATTTTTGATCTTTATGGTTGTATAGAATTAAAAATTAACTACGTAACTCTCTTCACCTGCACTGGTCTCCGTTCCCTAGATTTGTGGTACAGGGCTACAGTCTTGTGTCGCAGCAATAAAGAGCTACAGGACATCCATAGGGCCACTTATAAGTAGTGTCTCTTGATTCTAGAACTTCACAACCGCATAAAATTATTCTCCACCAATTTTAAACCACAACCACAAGAATGTACCAACAAAGGTATTTCATTAGAACCTATTCGTTCTTGTCGCAATTGGGGTTTCGTAGTCAACAAAGAATCCTTATAGTTTCGCCATTTCCATCCGTCCATTCATCCATACACGTAAAGTGGGAATGAATCATAGAATAATATAACCGAATGAATTTATTGAAGTGAAAACTTCTTTAGCCGCGTTGAGCATTTTTTAGTAGGGGAAAATCTTATGGGTTCGCAACACCGACATGCTGTGATGTATTTTTTTTTAATCATTTTAAATATTCGTATTTATTATGGCGTTTGAAAATTTTATATTATTTTCAAATTTTAACACTAAAATTCTTAGTTAAGTTTTCACTTCTATCGGACTACCCTATGACTGCCAATTTTTTTCCGTATAATTATCCCATGGTGTGGGGTATCTTTATAGATAGGTCGTTCAAACATATTGTGGGTGTGGGAAAGAAATTTTTCGATTCAGGTATTTACCGTGTGCAAAATATTTATCTTTAATGTGCTAATTTTTGTTACAGTCAAGTGTTAGCCAAACTGCAAGCCGTGCGGTTTTTTTTTGGATACGTTAAAAAATCATGGCAGTGCATTACTTTTCGTGTCTCTCACTCTCGAAAACAACCAGACTAATCGATGTTTTTTCATGTTAATATACAAATACTGAATTTATAGACAAATTATATTATTAGATAAGTCTATAAATTAGAATCCTACGCATCTAAATTGTGGTGTTTGACATGCACCGGTTCCACTCTAATTGCCATAATGGCAGTGCTCTTGCCAAAAGTATCGATACAATGTCAATTTGTCAGAGTTGTATTATGTATATAATTAAACATAATTATAATCTATTATATAAATATAATAGGTCTATTTTATCTAGATGACTTTCATATATATTTTTATCTTTTTCAGCCTAGTTAAGGTTGAAACTGCAAAAGGAACTGCAAAAGCTTAGTAAGCAATAGGCTCTGTTAGAAAAATACTTTATCGATTACTTACTGAGAGTTTAAAAAGGATAAACCACCACTAAGTAGATTTTTAATTCATGAAATAAAATACTTTAAATACAGTTTCATCTTAATGACTATCTAGGTCACGATGTTTTAACAACCTCCCTAGCGTAGTGGTGAGTGCTGTGATATAAGTGAATGGTACCGAATTCGATTCCCGGCAGGGAATCTACAATAATCAATCAATAATCAATCAATTTGGGAATTTACAATATCTTTTTGTCTGGTCCGGTCTGGTGGAATGCTTCAGCTGTGGCTAGCCACGGTACCACGGACCAGCAAAGACGTGCCGCCAAGCGATTAAGCGTTCCGGTACCTACTATGCCGTGTAGAAACCGATTATGCATATAATATAGATTATGGATACTATATAACTACCAGAGAGAGGTATCTAAGGATAGTAGTTAGATAGAAAGTCCTAAATAGGTACATTTATGGTATACTTGGTGTTCTGCAAATTGAGATGCAATAATAATTAATATCAACTAGAGCAAAACAAATTAGCGAATGAAGCAATTAATAAATAAATAGAGACGTTAATGTCACCATAATAACAATATAACCGGTGCTCAGGTGGTGGAGCGTCCAATTATAATAGTGGTGCTATTATTATCTGTTGTAACAAAAGGAGGGAACGCTTCCTTAACAATAAATCCGCATTGATTGACCGCAATAAATCTAGCTGCGCGGGCGCCGCTCCGGTTGCAGCCGTTAGGGGTGACAAGTAACTTTAACAAAGTTGGTTGACATTACAATTCACAACTTCATAAGAGAATATTATGGTAGGTGCCTTCTCATCTGATTTCAAGCACCTATAGATAGTTAAGTTGCAGTGTTTCTTATGTGTGCAATATCGTCCAATTTCCTAAAGAAATAAATGTTTCTAAATGTAAGAATTTTTTAGTGTATTAATTTTCAGAGGCACTCCAAAGATTTTACTTAACTACCTCTACAAATATTCAAGGTCAGAAGAACGCTTACTGAATTCTGTCAATTACTAAAAGTTTCATTAGATCCAAAGTTTTAACCGTAGCGAAGCAAAAATGGCCTCTATGACGTTGAATGAACTATTTCAATTTAGTCGCAACGAGCCCCTGGAGATGCGGAATATGACCTCTTTCTGGAAACATTTCTGCAATACACCTATCGAGAAGACAAGGCCAAAATTAGCTAAGGTTAGGCGTAGGCAACCCTACTCTATAACAACACGTGTAGTGCAGCTCCGAGTTTCTGAGATATGCGTTTGATTTACGCACCCTCATACGATACATATTACCCGAACAAATATAAACAAATTCCTTATTAAAATGCTACGTCCAAACAAGCCATCAATTCTTTTGTTTGTTTTTGGACTTCCAGAAGTTCTTCTAACTTTCATTCAGAAATGTTTACTAAAGAGTAAGGCTGGCAGGTATTTAATTATTACGAAGTGATAGATATCTGATACAATTTTTCATTCACTGGCGCTGACTAATTTTGATGACAGAATTTTTAATTTTAATATATAAGTTAAGTACTCACTAAATTACGTCTTATTCAATGCAGCGATGACAACAGCACATTCACATTACATAGACCCTCAACCAAGAAAAAACAAACAACCTTGCAATTATTACTTATAGGAACATAAAATAATACAACTCCTAAGTTATTATTTCCAACATGCGTGAGCAATAACGAAATGGTGAACTCGCAACCTTAAACAACCACTTATGAAGTAGACAGTCCGAGATACAAACATTAATGAGTACTCCTTCCAAGAACCTCCTAACACTCCGCGGATACGAGTAGCTCTGGTGATTGCAAATAGACAATGTAAAGGCTAACAAATTAACACGGCGTCTTACTTTGATCACCCTTGATGTCAACATCGCGAGCATTGCTCGTTAACAAGCCGATCGACACGCGTCACTGAGAAAATGCCAGAGAATAAGCGACTATTTTTATCGCACTTTGCAAATTGTAATCATTAGACTTGCAGAGTGATCCCGATCGTGTCTATTAAACTAGGCCCTACGCCAATTCATAATTAGGTAAGCATGCGAAGTTAAAAGGCCTCATAACCAGACGCTAGGAGTCGCTGCCGGATGTAAGCGCCAGAATAGCGTATTATGTTGATATTCTTGCAAGAGACCTATACCTATTCAGAAGCATATCGATTGAAACAAAGATAAAGACGATTACCACGCAAACCAAATAGCAAGAAAATCCATTTTAGGTCCTTAGATAATTTTATTAGAAATACGGATTGCGGAATATTCTTCCAAATAACACGAAAACTTAACAGAGATTCCATTAAATCCAAGCTTATCGTTTAACAGGATGAGGTTTAACTATTCGGAGTAAAAAAAGTCGTACATTTTTAACTAAAATAAATTACTAAGCTCTTTGTTTTCTTGAGTAGTATTACTTAATCTTAGTATGTTTATGCCATCCAGCCAGTTGCATGAAATCGCTGACATAAATAGGTGCGTAAAAGCACAATGCAGCGCTAATGTAGCTAAACAAATTTCGCTTTCCTGTTTCGATTTCAGATCCATAGATGTTCTAGGAACGTTAGATGCTCGGTAGATGTCCCTGTCGCTTCCCTGCGATGTTTTGACCGCTGATTGACTGATGCTGCCAACCACAGGCTATTCTCGGCTTCGATATTCGCGATTAACTTCTCGATATCTTCAGGGCTGCCAGATGTTTCGATCTTAAGCAATAGATCAATAAGATTAAAAGCTTAACACTTGGCTGGCTTGTCTTTTAACCGACATCACAAATGAACAGATATTGTGACGTTTTTGTAAGGACAATAATTATATTCTTCATACATAGCTAAGTATACATTTTATGAAGTAACTTTGTACATTTGTTACTTGATACGGATAACCGTATTATGGAGCAAATATGGATTACCATATTGAGGGTATTTGGGACGAGATACTCAAATAACTACCACTTCTACTACTCTTGGTGCTGATTTAAGCTCAAAGGCCTACATAAAATCGTTCTGTTGTAAATTAGTTACCTAACATTACCATTATCAGATTGTGTAACTTTAAATGACCATAACAAAACAAACATATGACCATAACAAAACAAACATTTGACACGCTCCAGGAATGCTAAGGACAGCAGTTACTTATGTACACATTGATACAATAACTAGCTGATGCCCGCGACTTCGTTGGCGTGAATTAAGTTTTTTATTCCCGCGGGAACTCTTGAATTTTACGGTATAAAAAGCCTATGGCCTATGCCCGTTATTAGGCTATATATTTTTTATATAGCCTAATAACGGGATCACTGTACCAAATTTCATTAAAATCCGTTAAACAGATAAAAGCGTAGCAGACAGACATACACTTTCGCATTTATAATATTAGTATAGATTATAAATGATTTTTTTAAACAGAACAACCACCGAGTTTCTTTCTGGTTTTTCTCGGTAGGAGTGGCATTGTAGATTGCACCAGTGGTAGATTCACTCGACGATTCAAAAGCACTTTTAATAAGTTTATTTGAATAAAAAAAGTATGAGTATGAGTTTGAGATGAGATTACATATTATTAAAAGTAAACTGGTACCTATAGATAAACTGGATTAGCTTGCTGAATTGGCAAATCACTGCCGATGCAGATGTCACTAGCTTAACATTATAGGTTTGGCAACACTCATTCAACAATCACAATAGTTCTGCTTCTTTCAACAGTCTTCAGGCAAGCCATTTATACTGTTCACGCCTACATCTCAGCCAGGAGACACCGATTTGATAAATGAGTTACAATTAGTTTTAAAATGAATGTGGCAGTCTCATCAACGACATTCGATGTCGAGTCGGAAGGCTAATTTTTGTGACAATCGCCTTGTTCGTGTGGTAGCTGATATTGGATAATTTTTCGTTTTTGCCTTAGTTGAAGGAACTAGAAGACTAAAAGTTTAATTCGTTATAATCGCTAAATTGTGAAGTCACAATCTTCACAATCGCGCATTGTGGAGGCAACAACTCCTGATTTTTTTTTTCTATCCAGTACAAGTTAGCCCTTGACTGTGATCTCACCTGAAGGTAAGTGATGATGCAGTCTAAGATGGTAGCGAGAGGTAGAGGGTAGTCTTGGGGGATTTCTGTGTGGTGAATGTCGCGGGCTATAAGTGCGAGATACACACTGTACCACATGGATTTTCCTTTTGTCGCGGATCATAGCGAATTAAACTTCTAGTTCGTTCATTATGATGGATTTCCGCAAAGTAACGCCTGCTTCTATCCAATATTCGCCTTAGTTTTCGCTTATTTTATTCACTAGTAGCTACTTAACGTTAAAAATGAATTTTAATTAAATTACTTATAACTATAATAGGTAGATGCTTAATTCGGTTCACTAATGTTTCCCAAAAAACATTTAACAAATGATCATTTCACAAAAATCGTTTCAAAAACTATATTCAGGTGACAAACAACGTATTCCGCAAAAATATAATACTTACAAAATTGCTGAATGGTAAAGTATCATTTACAAATTTATAATTTTACCAAACGTTGGTTGTGAAATGAAAATTTGTCATTTGTTTTTTTATGAAATGATAGGTCACCGATAATTTCAATAGATTTGGGATTTTCTCCGCTGCATCCACCACCAAAACCAAATCTATCGTAATTCGTATCGTATTTCCAGAAATATGGAGAGTAGAAACGTCTTTGTAAACATTTTTTTAAAATATTTTTCGAAAATTTATAATCCTCGACTGCGATGCGTCATGCGGTGCTAAGTGAAGATTTGTATGGTGTGTGGTGAAGATAGTGTCAGATATTAAGCTGATCAACCTACACGCTTGTAAGAAAAGTAACAAAACCGCTGCATTAATATTTGGTACCGCAACAAATACGTCAATCTTGTATGATGTAGGTATTTGCTGGCAGGTGCCTACTGTCTAGTAATCTAAGGTAACAAAGGACATGACCAGTAATTGCCCTCCGATTCGGGACAATGCACAGGATTTCCGTTTTTACAGTAAGGTTTAAAAATTCAAAACGAAATTATTATGGATTTATTATTCCAAATAAGGTCGGGGTTCAAATGACAAAAAAAAACAGTACGTTTATTGTTTAAATCTTGAGCGTCCGCTTTCCTCTTTAAGCACTACTCCATTTTGACGTTCCATTATATCCATGCCTAATAATAATCTTGTAACCCTACATGAATACCATTTAAGTACCTTAGTTATTATATTAGGAATGATTTATTTTTGATCAATTAAATAGTAATGAAAAGGAAATGTATGTTTTGTTTATAATTATTTTTATTTTTTGACAAGTCTCAAACTAATCGATCGAACAAAGCATTTTGAAATACTACGTTTAAAGGAACGCCCTGTCACATTGCATATGCTGCCATCTGTGGTCGAATAGTTGAACTTGTTAACGAAAAGTAGTGAGCAACACTTAAAAATATTTTCTAGACTCACCACAATAACTAGCGCCATCTAGTGTGGGAAAGCAGTTTTTGGTGAAACATTTTTTATCTATTTTCTCAGTTTTCAGAGCCTTCAGACTCCTGAAACTTTTTTATTTGAAAACTATAAAATATAACAATTACAATAATAAAGAAATAATACTTGAAAATATTTTTTAGACTCGCTTAACACAATAAATAGCGCCATCTAGTGTGGGGAAGCAGTCTTTTGGTGAAACTTTTTTGTTCATTTTCGCAGTTTTCCGAGCCTTCAGACTCCTGAAACTTTTTTATCTGAACAGTGAAATATTACAATTACAATAATAAAGAAATCATTGCTGAACATTGATTTTTGACACCTAGGCAAGCTGCCATAGTTCCACCGGTCAAGTCCTTTTATACTCCTAATATGGCCTGGAAATTGAACACAGAACTTCCAACTTAAGGCCACTTATCTAACCACTTGCCAGGGAGATCACTTATGATATACCTCAATAGATAGTTCATAGTAATAAGAGTAATCAAAAGGTAGCTAATGTATATATGTAGGTAGTGGGTATATAACTAGAAGCTTTCCTACCTAGTGTAGTGTTTTCGCGCATCGCTCACGGTCCGTCGCGAGCACTAATGGTGATTTGTGTTTCGAGCCTCGTTAACTGTAACCGATCCCTTGCGCTATGCGCTTCGGGTATTTTTAAGAGAGCTAATATTATAAAGGCCTACTAGGAGGAACGAAAAATGCCCAATGCGCCTCTTGTTGCCTCCTCAGTATATGTTAATGGAAGGTCCGCATTCAAATTTTGTAATTTGTGAGTTTGTGACGACCTTCAAAATGTGATCTATTTGTGATAAAAAGGTGCCAAGATGAAATTATGAACGTTATTATTAAAGTATTTAAAATCAAACATATAATATACATGATTATGGTGTACTGTGGTAAACTTATGCATCTATACTTAACTCTTGGTAAACGGAGTTTGGGGACTGCCGACTAGATGGAGCAATGATATCCGGAAAATGGCTGGAAATTAGGTAACGTCCGCGTAATCTAAAAGAGACCTATGTCCAATGGACGACAGTGGATATGTAATATGTCACTCCAAAGCCGAATTGCGGACAATAGAAAAAGCCCTTGGTCCAAAGCTAAAACTTTGAGCAATACAAAAAAGAAATAACTTCCACGTTGAATTTCATAAAATATCAATCACTTAATAATGTAAAATGAATCTGGGTTCTAAATAAAGATAATATTCTAAAATAAGTGTAACTTAAGTGCGGGAGTTATTTATTCCAATATTTTTGTTTATTGGAACAAATTCCACTAAACGTCAAACGAATAAATCCTCCCCGCTCTCACAGTAAAAATATAACTTTTGGAACACTTAACTACAGGGGTTGGTTATTATAGAAAGAGCTTCAACATTTAATAATTATTAAGCAAAATTGGAGCATACTCTAATCTATCTTCTAATAAAGTTGACTGAAAATGCTGTTAAATGTGTTATTTTAAGCTAGACGTGACGTATAGGCAACGGAAAGCATGTTCTACTTTCCATTATTTTAGGTTTCTTCTAGCTTACGAGATAGGTAAGTACGACGAGCTTAGTGTGGTTGTACCTATAGAATATACCGGCAAAGACGACCAAGCGATAGCGCTTCGGTAGGAAACCGTGTAGTAACCGGTTGGGAGTAAGGAGCTTACCCCTAACAGGTTAGCCCGCTACCGTCTAAAACTGCATAATCACTTACCATCAGGTGAGATCGCACTTCGGAGTCAAGGGCTACTTTGTAGTAGAATAAAATAATCTTCTCCATACTTGGTATTCCCCCGGTAGAGTTATGACGCGAGGCGGGAAGTGACGACCTGTCCGGGATATAAATCAAACTGCCAGAATGCCGCCCGGACATTTTACAAATTGCAGCAGATTGTTCCGTTATGGTATGTTATATTTTTGCTGATTATCACGATGCACATTTTCAATATACTTAATACACTTTTAATTGGAAGTTGATCACCCCTGCGATTACAGAAAAATCTCTTAGAAACTAGATAAAGCTCTTATGTACCCTATTATGTTATTATGTTACTTTAACGTTTTATCCTACATGGTCCTACCTCAAACAAGTCTTTTTAAGTTAATGTACTTAATATTAGTCGTTCTACATCCTTTAAACTGTTAAGTATTAATGTGATTACAATCTTCTAGAACATAGAGTTAGGAACGTCTTACTTTTATGATACAGAAAAATATTATTTTGTTCATTATAATTATACCTAATACTGAATCAATATTCACAAAGTACCTACCTACAAAACAATTGTCGAAAGACGAACATGATTTAAGAGCGTTATTGCAGTAAATCTAAAAAGAAATAAATCATATAGATCCAATGCACCATCTGTTTGATATAAGCACTCGCAGATCCTCATGTGAACCGAGTGTGTTTATTGAATACTTAGTACATACTTACGAAATCACGACCTTAGACAAAGATTCTTTGATAAGGGTGTGTATAATGCTTGGACTACAAGGTAGGGTATAAAATGCTCGTAGATGGAAATCTAAATCTACGAGTATACCAACATTATAAATGCAAGAGTGTCGGTCTGTCTGTTTATTAGCATTTCACGGCCCATCTAATTAATCAATTTTAACGAATGGCTGAGATCCAGTGACATATGATAGCCGATTAAAGTTATTTGGACCTCCAATACAAGTTGGTACATCCATGAAAAGGTACAATTTTGATCCAAAGTAAAAACGGTAACAAATCATGACTGATCTGGCAAAAAGGGTTTACATTTCCCTTTTCCGTCGAAAAACCGTAACATCGATAAAAAACAAGGTGAAGGCACGATGTTACATGAAATGTGGAAAACCCTACAAAGGGGTAATAAACAAAGCGCGCCAAAGAAACAAACGTTCAAAAATGATACTTCAAAGCTCTCCCGCCACTCAAAGCAGACGGATTCAAAATTAAATATTAAAATAATAAACCCACGACCGTACAAACGTTTATTTGGCTTAGCAATATCGCGGCACTTCGAAGACGCATTGGTTCTCATGGGGTGACCTTTTTTTGATAAGCTATCGGACATAATTAAATGTCCTGGATAAAAATGACGATTGCATACTTAATAATTTGCAAAATAGCAAACCGTATTTTAAGTAAAATTTATTTAATACAATATACTTACGAGTAGATATATTGAAGTATTGCAATTCGGTGTTATCCGCTAAAACAGACAAATGCTTTACAATTGTGCATTGTTGAGTCCACATCTCCTGAGGATGCTCTGGTGTCCCTCCGACACCAGAACATCCTACCTAATACGTAAATGACCTACGTTGAGAGTGCTGTAGAAGATTTGTGTGGGGGTGTTGCGGCGGTGCGTATTGCTTGCTTGGGTACTTGCTTTTCCTGCATGTTTGGAAGCGGGAGGGTGCATATCGCATGCTGTACGTTGTACCTACCATATAGATTTGTCTGTTTTAGCGGATTATAGGGAATTAAGCTTCATTGTTCTTTGATTGTCATGGACTTCCGTAAAGTAACGCCTGCTTCTAACTAATACTTACTAAATTGATTTTATTAAAGTGAATAAAATATGTGTGTTATATTTAGTAAGAGAGAATATAGTTTGCCTTATAGAAAACTTTAAATCATTCATTCATTCATTCATAGATGCTTCATTTGCAAATCCTGCTTTTTATTTTCATATGAAGCATCAGATAAAAATAGCCATAATCAAGGTATTCAAGTTTCCTGAGTATTTTTTTACTCAGTTTACAATAGTGATATGAAAACGACAATCAATAATTAATCTACAACAAGTATCAAAACATACTATGCGTAGGTACAATAAGGTAAATGAAAATATAGAGTTATTTCATATTTGACTCTTTAATATGGACACCCTACACGGCATACATTTCATTTTAAAATCGTTATTTCAAGTTTATTTCGATCCCATTACCATTTTAATTTAGGAAACGATTTCGATAAAACTATTGTTTGAAAAACAAACAGATTTCTTAACCAATTTATGACGTGTTTGTGTTGTTACTTCACGTTGTAATGGAAGAACAAAGTTACAATAATAAATTTCCGAGCAATAAATTTATATTTTTTTTAAATTGATGATTATTTGGATATTTTATTTACGAAAACATTCCTGCGATTTAAAGGAACACGATACTAATATGTATTACTTATTCATCTGCAGTTCCGATCCAAAGACATTCGGACTTACTACAAAAACCCGTTTATTTTAAACATAGAATAGGGAATATTATAATAGAACCCGGATATAAAAATAAAAATTGAGTAGGCACATGTATATCTTATTCAATTTTTGTTAATTAGCATCACGGATATGTACGTGAAACGGAGCATCGCTGTTGATTGGATTTTGATAAGATTCCCTGTTCCGTAAACTCGTCACTAAATTCAAATTGTCAAATCCTTTTATCTTTTAATAACAAAATTTCGGAAATACCCTATTACTGGTCAATCTGCACGGGTCGCTCCGTAAACTTAATTTTGTCGCTCAGGCAATATTTGACATAGACTTATTATTTCTCCCTTCCTACTTCCACCCATCACTAGGAAAATCCAAACTAGTGACAAACTACATAATATTGTCTAAATTATCTTCCTTCTTCAAGATTTAAACCTGTCAAATGTCAAAAAGGCTAATTTTATTAAGCTACCTTATTTATTTATATCACACAATAAATCCCATGGTATAAACCCATCGATTTATCAACAATTCAATGTATAAAACACATAAAATAGATTAATACTTAACCAATAAAACAATGCAAAATAAAATAAAATTTTAAACATAATTTAGAAAAAGTCTACTATTCGCATTTTTTGAATTATCGTGGAATGTGGAATTGATGCAAACTTGAAAAAAGGTATTTCCGATTTTATATAAAAACCTATGGTAACCCTAGCCATATTATGAATTTATCCTTCCATTGTTTGTTTTCATTTGGCTTTCGTAACCGGCCGCCGGGTTTTTTGTTTCAATGTGACTTTAAATAGTTATTTGTTTTCTGGTTGGTAGCGTGAGAATTTGAATAAGAATTTGTAAACGATAGACGGCTGATTGAATTATTTTGATGATTTGAACACCAATCTAGTACCTAATTGATTAATCGAAGCAGTGCTATGGCCTAGTGGTTTAGACTTTTATATACTATCGGGGTGGTATGGCGATCCTCGGGTCTCTTTTTTTCTTTTCTGAGTTATGTTTTCTTTTAAAGCAATTAAATATCACTTTCCATAACGCTGAAGGAAAACATCGCAAAGACCTGCATTTCCGAGAGTTCTTCTTAGTGTTCGAAGAATCCGAACTTGGTCAGCATATTGGACTGTGACCAAACCCTTTAAGTCTGAGAGGAGGCTCGTGCTCACAGGCTATAAGTTGAAACTATAATGATGAGGAATGTCCTGCCATCAAAGAAATTCACACTTAGGTACGTCTAATACGTTTTTTTTAATCCATTAATTACACTAGGTAGTTAGGTACCTACTATAATTACTACATAAACCTATAATAACTTATAATTACTACATAAACCTACCAGTTTGTTTAAGATGTAATTTTTCACGACTTCTTTACTTATGCTGAAGAATTACGTACCTACTTATCAGTTTTATTTAACGAATAGGTACACAGCAACAATTATAAATAATTAGTTACATATACGTAATCCCAGCGACCGCGCCCGGCGGCTTTCGGTCGATCTACATAAGTTAGTATAAGAGATCACCAACGCCGAGACATCTATCGTGCTTTGGGTTTGACCTTTACCCTTAACTATTATATAACAGCCGATCATCTGAAGTTTCTCTATACGTGTACGGTGTTGGTAGCTGAGTAGTGTAAAATTTACAAAAAGTGTAGGTAGGTATACTTATTATCTATGCATATGCAAATAAACGAAACGATTTATCCATCCAAGGTATACCTGAAAATTATATAGGTACCTACTTACCTAGGTACTTAGTATAACTTATAATATAGAGTTCTTAATTAAAATTGCTATTTGAGTGTGTGTAAGTTATTGTTTATTGTATTAAGAGAGAGTAAGTTATTTTTAGGAAGTTTTTAATATGTAAAAAATTTTGACAATCTGTGAACATATTATTTGGAATCACAAAAAATAAGAAAACATTTTACAACAGCCATAACGTCATTAACGACGAACTTTACAAAATTCGCTGATAAGATAACCCATGAGGAACAAGGGGCCTGCAACATGTCTACTGATTTTACAGCTGTCTTCTTTTTAAAACAATTATTGTAAATTTAAGAGTTTTTTTTGTTACATACCTATCTGGATAAATTAAGTTACTCAAACTTCAGGTAGGTACCTAGATAATTTTGGAATTGAGTAGATTGGAGAAAGTATAAGTTATTTTAATAATTTGAACAAAAAAACATTGGCTGTCTGGGTATTAAGTTATTTATTGGGCAGAGCATATAAGTACAATAATCCATACTAATATTATAAATGCGAAAGTTGTCTGTCTGTCTGTCTGTCCGTCTGTCGGTCCGTCTGTCAGTCTGGCTATGCTTTCAAGGCTCATCTGTTTAACTTAACTGA
The DNA here is from genome assembly GCA_964035005.1 of Erebia palarica. NCBI lineage: Eukaryota > Metazoa > Arthropoda > Insecta > Lepidoptera > Nymphalidae > Erebia > Erebia palarica. The sequence goes on along the minus strand of OZ035987.1, from coordinate 29,133,919 downwards.
TTTTGATGAAATTTGGTGTAGGGATAGTTTACTAAAGAGTTCCGCGGGAATCAAAAAAACTTAAACCACGCGGACGAAGTCGCGGGCATCAGCTCGTAATATATAATATTATCTATTATCTATTATTAATTTTATAATTGCATCGCTGTATCACACGTGTTCAACATAGTCTTAAGTGCAGAATATACCCCTCAAAGTTAACGGTAGGGGTTGATTTATGAGACTCCGAAACGTTCCATTTCCATTAAGATAAATATTAATTATAGGTAGTTATTCAAACTCAAACTCATATTTTTTTATTCAAAAACTTAGTAAATTTGCTTTTGAATCATCGAGTGAATCTACCACTGGTTCGGAATGATACAGCTAGTAAGTAACTCGGTGGTTGCTTTTAAAAAAAACTATTTATAATTTCATCTTTGGCCCAGGGGCAACCGTATAAAATAGTACATTGTTACCCTAGGGATGAAAGTAACTTATTTAGTCCCGAGACGGGGTTTGGCGCCCGAGCGTAGCGAGGGGGCCTATAGTTCGAGGGACTAAATAAGTCTTTATCCCGAGGTAAACACTGTGCTTTTCATTACGAATATAAGGAAAGTCAAAATAAAAATAGTCAATAAAAATCACTGTTAAACAGAAGCCTAAACAAAACTCTACAACTCGAAAAACAAATGAAGATCGGATTGCCGCTTGCCATTTTCCCGCCTTTTTTTTTCTTTGGCCTAGCCGGCGGGCTATGCATTTAGCTTTTTAATAGTCAAGTATTGTCTATGATTGTCTATGAATGTCTATGAATCAGTTGTCTTTACTTTATGAATAAAGTCTATCTTTCTTCTTGTCTATGGATGCACTCGGGTATGTCGTGTTTCATTTGAACTCCAATAAAAATGTGACAACTAGTTTTTTTTAATTATTTGACAGCTGTCAGTTGAAAACGATTCTCCCTAGGGCTGAAAAGTATTACTTTCAACCCGCTTCTCAGGCAACTTCAGACCTACTTTCCGTGTATGAGTAATGAAAAACAAAGTTTATATTATGAAGGGTAAGTGTAATACAATAAAGGTACCCATTTGTTATATTATAAATACAAATAATTCATAGAGTCTCATTAGTAAATTGACTCTACATAATTTATTTTTCGCTTAGTCATCTTGGAACCACCCACGTTTACCACATTTTTATCGATAAAACTTATTTTAAAAAGAAGATAGATAGTAAGGCAAAAAATAAGTCAGGTGCGACCCAGACTCGCGCACAAAGGTTTCCACCACACAATATTAGTTATTAATTGTGTTATATAGGGCCAAAGAAATTTTTTGTTCCCTGAGGGCACTATTTTGAATTCAGAGCGAAGTGAAGGATTTTATAGTAGAATCCCAAGCGTAGCGAGGGATTCTAAAGTAGAATCCTGAGCGTAGCGAGGAATTCAATATACGCCGCCCGAGATACACACTATTTTACACACACTATTTTTCATCATTACGTATCAGAAAAAGCTAGGAGTATCAACGTACTATGTAGATATGGACATTACCTATACGTTTAAGCACCAATCAGAAGCACGAACGCGGACCAATCAGAACAGAGAAATGAAAAGTCCCATGGGCCTAAAAATTACATTTTGCTCCCGCTATCCTCTGAAGCCAATATTCGTTTTTCGATTAAGTATGATGAAAAAATTATTTTAGCAATAAACATGTCATAACAACACATACCTACTCAGCTGTGAAATAACTAGCTTACTTAGGCGCTAAACTGGTAGCGCCTGCCATACAATTGGAAACCCAATGAGTTCGGAACGGAACGGACCATGCTTCTTGACAAATTTCATGATTAAAACCTATAGGGTACTACCCTATAGGTTTTGATTTATTGGCGAGTGTCAAAATATGCAAAATATGCGGCATAAACATATTTGATTGCGTTGACTTAGAAGCATAATATTTTTACATCTCCAAGGGACCGTAGACCTAATTATTTGTGTATTAATTTCAACTTAATACCTCAACGCGTTCCCGAGAAAAAGGTGGTTGACAGACAGACAGACAGACGCACAACGAAGTGATCCTAGTGTTCCTTTTTTCCTCTTGAGGTACGGAACCCTAAAAAGGCAGTAAATAGTTATACCTATAATTAAGAGTAGCCTTCTTAGTACCTACCTAGATAAACTAAAAACCTTATCCGACAGATCAAATTAAGGCAAGTAATTTGATAGAGTCAGAGATAAATCCCAAATATTTTAAGTTTAGAGATTACCTACTTAACTTACGAGTATTCAGCTGAATGAACACTTATTTTTTGTAATAATAAATCATTTTTTATAACTGTAATCTACATTCCATTCTAATTCACGCACTTAGTTTTAACAGGTAGGTAAGACTTACAGGAACCGTTTTTAAAATATGTTTAGATAGCTGAAATTCAAGTATTTACAACCTCTGTACAAATAGTAAATACCAATAGCCCGTTCTCAGGCCATGAATCTTAAGCGGAGTCGAGTGTGTGCATAACATGCCAATGTAGATTAATGTGTTGCAGGGTGGGCGACATTTTTTGTGGTAATTAGGCGAACGGACGGCGGCCGTGAGTGTTTTGAAATACTTCGGAACTCTAAACTAAATGATGATTTAAATTCTACTAATTCTCTACGACAAATGTTACAAGATTCCACTAATGAATAACTAGATGATGACCGCGACTTCGTCCGCGTGGTTTAAGGTTTTTGATTCCCCTGGGGACTCCTTAATTTTCTGGGATAAAAATAAGCTTATGTTCTTTCCCGGGATGCAACTGTCCCTACACAAAATTAATCAAAATCGGTTGAAAAGATTTGCCTTGAATACGTAACAGACAGATAGATCATACAATTTCGCATTTATAATATTAGTCATGGATAGTGAAAGTATGTACCATTTTTACTAAACACGTATTTAACAAACACTATTATGTATATATATACAAACATATTTATAAATTCTGAATTTTGTCCCCTTCCATTTGACATCCCACTCGATAAAATACCAAAAAAAAACGGCTTTTTAGTTTAGGCACTACGGTGGGATATACAAACATACATACATAAATTGCCAAAACCATAACCCTTCCTTTTGGATTTGCCGTAGTCGAATAAAAATAGATTGCAATCGTTTTGTTGACGATAAAAAAATAAGACTTCCGCGTCGAGGGCCCGCGGGTGCGTTTGCGTTCCGCGTTGATGGATTGATGAACAATGCAACCTAGACGAAAGGTTTCACTTTTTGAAGTGAAAACTTCTTTAGCCGCGTTGAGCACTTTATGGTAGGGGGTAAACTTGTAGATTCGCGTCACCGACACTTCGCTCCAACATGCTCGCGTTGTTACGAAGACAAAAGGTCTTAAATATAAATATACTACATTCGTAATTAAACTTTAATGCTTTAGTTAAAAAAAATTCGTTTTCACTCCTGTCGGCAGTACCTATGACTGCCATTTTTTTTTTAATAATAGCTCAAACCTAAATCATTTTTTTCAATCGTTGACGAAAATTAAAATATTATATCACTGACTGCCACCAGTCTAGCTGGCTGGCTGACTGGTTGTGGCTAGTGGATCATTGGAGCTAGATTTACTGCATTCCAGTGATTATCTTATTGATATAAAATATAAGAAAATTTTAATTATATTTATACCTACGTATTATCGCGTTTCCTATTCCGTACAAAAACAGGCCTCTTGGAGACATATGTACTTATTATGTTAAGTAAAGTACGTACTTATTATATTAAGTAAAGAAAACAATGTTTTTGGGAGGCAAATTGAGGTCTCCCTGGAAGGACAATGCTTTTTATCCCGGAAAAAAATTGGGGGAAGTCCGCGCGGGGCAAGTAAGTACGATTAGAACAATAACACTGGTACCGCGAAATAGGCTTGTAACAACCTATTTTGTGTATAAAGCATAGGAATCGCGCGTCAATCGTCAAGCGAGATGCGCTCGGGCGGTTGTGTTGATGGATTGATAAATGAACCGAACAGACTATGGCACGATGCAAAATACGTCCAATAGAATAAATAATACTCGTAACGGTGCTTGTGCATCCTCCAATTTATTTATTTTTATCCACTACAAATTAGCCCCTGATTAATGGTATATAAGTGATGAAGCTAAGTAGTGAACTAAACTGTTAGCAGTAAGTCTGGCAGCTATATTTACCCCATACCTTATCTTCGAATCAGAGAAAATATGACGCTAAATGTCAATATACTTACAAGTATTTTTTCGGATTCAGAACAGAGGCATCAAAATCACCTCAATCCGAATTCTGAACCAGTGTACAAGAGTTCTTACTTTATTGTTTTAATAATTCTAACTTAACTAGTTTGACTTCTAACTTTACCAAGTAAGTAGTTAAGAATTATGTTAATAAAAACCCGTGGGATGAGAATTGAATTTACCGCAATAAAAAGGATATTTTATTTTAAACTATATTCATGGAAAAACTTGTATTTGGCAAGATGCCTCGAAAGTAATTCAAAGGATTCTTTAAAAAATCTCTATCGCATTATAACTTACTTAAATTTGGCTTGATATACCTAAATAAGATTTTATATTATAGTAATTGTATTATCTAGTACCTAGTTATTCGGTGAAATTAAAGAATTATTCATTACCCATACTTTATTATAAATCCGAAAGAGTGTCTCTCTATCTGCCTGCTACGCTTTCTCGTCCCATCTTTTCTACAGATTTTAATGGAATTTGGTATAGAGTTAGGTGGAACCCCGGCTACTTTGTATCCCGGAAAATAAAGAAATTTCCGCGAAAATAAAAAAACCCCATCCACGCGAACTAAGTTGTGGCTAGATGATAGCCTACACATCGTATTTATAAGTAGCGTTAATATAAGGTTATGGATATATTTGGAATAATAAGAAGAGGTATTTATTGTTGAAAATTCAACTTATACTAAAAAGTTTATATAAAACTTTAATTTTTATGTAAAATCGTTTTACACTGTAAAAATTCGACATAATATTATACCTAGCCGTGTTCATTTATCGAAAAGTAAAGTTCCCATACTAGTGTCGACCGCTGGGTAACTTATTCAGTAACCAGTACATGAAAATTTATTTACCTTTACCATAATATCACTCAACACTGAAAGACATCGCTATTCACACCGTTCACTCGGCCTAAACAATTGCTACACTTAAGGCATGCGTGAAAAAAGTGACACTGACCGTCCATCTGGCGCGGCTGGTGCCACTCGTCGCGCCACTCTTGGCCCTCCATCACATCTCCTATCAGCTTATTATTTTTTCAACGCGACGTTATAAATCAGTTTTCTGTACGTTAATCTAACGCGCGTCCAGTGGCGCGAGGCGAACACTTCTGTCGTCGGCGCGCGATTTCAGCAACGCCGCCCATACACGCCCACCGCCCTATCGCGGGAGCTTTGTGCACGCTTTATTTATTTTAATGTCAAATATTATGTACGCGGCTATTTGTTATACCTGATACAACATATTGAGTAGAGGATTTAGTGAGTCGTTTAACTCAGGGCTTTGTTAACAGTGTTTTCAATTTTCATAAAATCGTTTAGATAGGTACCTACGACTAATTTTAAAACTCTAGTAAAGATACAACTACGGTGACATGATTGCAGTTGATACTAGTATCATATTTTTTGTATATAATATAAATTCCTCGTTGGTACTAGACCAACCTAACGTAGTGGTTAGCATGTTCGAATGCGGCCTAATTAACCTATTGGATTTTTCTGACGAAAAATTCTTCCTACTAGCACAGAATAGGTGCACTCTATTTCGCACCGGTCGTGTCGGATTTTTCCGTCAAATCGGGCTATGAAAATAAAGGAATAGAGTGTGCAGCTGTGTTTGCGCACACGCTAGTGCACTATTTAATATCTCTACACACAAATACATACAAACTAGCGGATGCTCGCGACTTTGTTCGCGTAGTATAAGTTTGTTTTCCCACAGGCACTCCTTAATTTACCAGGATAAAAAGTAACCTATACCACTCTCTAGGTCCTCAACTACCCGTGCGAAATACCCGTTGCTCTGTTGCGGTGTGATTAAAGGACCAACTCTCTATTTCACCCTTTTGGGGGTAGAATTTTCAAAAACTGTGAAACACATATTTCTTTATTTTTTACCGATAGCTCACATACCAAGTTTCATGACCATAACTTTAGAAATGAAGGACTTTGATACAAACTTTCAACCCTTATTTTACCCCTTCGAGGGTAAAATTTTGAAAAACTGTGACACATACTTCTTTATTTTTTACCGAAAGCCAAAATACCAAGTTTCGTTGATATAACTTGTATAATATCTTGAGAAATAAAGGCCTCTCATACCAACTTTCATCCCCTATTTCACCCCATTGGGAGTCGAATTTTGAAAAACTGTGAAACATGTATTTAATTTTCAACCCGCAGCTAATATACCAAGTTTCATGGCTATAACTTGAGAAATGATGGACTTTCATAGAAAATTTCAACCCTTATTTTACCCCTTTGGGGGTGGAATTTTGAATAACCGTGAATTACGTATTTCTTTATTTTTAACCGGTAGCTCACATATCAAGTTTCATGGCTATAACTTGAGAAATGAAGGAAGGACATTCATACAAACTTCCATCCCCTATTTTAAACCTTCGGGGGTGAAATTTTGAAAAACTGTGACACACGTACTTCATTATTTTTACCGTAAGCCAAAACACCAAGTTTTGTTGATATAACGCGTAAAATATCTTGAGAAAGGAAGGCCTTTCATACCAACTTTCATCCCCTATTTCATTCCTTTGGGGATCGAATTTTGAAAAACTGTGAAATACGAATTTCTTCAGCTTATGACTGGTAGCTTATATCCCAAGTTACATGGGTATAACTTGAGAAATGACTTTCATACAAACTTTCACCCCCTATTTCACCCAATGAAGAAATGAGGAATTTTGAAAAGCTTTCCTTAGTGAGCGCCTACGTCACAAAAGGAACCTACTGTCAAAATTTCAAGTTTCTAACCCCAGTGGTTTAGGCTGTGCGTTGATATATAAGTCAGTCAGTCAGTCAGGACTGAATTTTATATATATAGATGAGAAGATAATACAGGAAAGATGGAAATTAACACCGATAAATAACTTATCTGTACTTACCACTACAGCCTATTAACGTCCTGCTGCTGGGCACAGGCCTCCACTCTCATAGGAGATAAGGAATTAGAGCTTAGACCCACCACGCTGCTCCAATGCGGGTTGGCGGGTTTTAACGACTATTATTATGTTAGTGATAATAACCGGGACCGCTTAACTTGCTTAACGTGCTCTCCGAGGCACGGGGGTGAAACACCGCCAACTTCCAACTCCGGGCTGGTACTGAGAATTTCTTAATTGAAAAACTCAATACCTAACAATTTTTATGCCCGACCGGGAAACGAAATTTTGAAGTTTAGTTGACCCCTCCATGCTGGCGTAGCGAAAGCTGTAGAATCAGTGTCCCTGCGCGTAGCCCCTCTACGTCGCTACTTAAATAAATTTATTCATTCTACTAATAATCTCTCTCTCTCACACACACACACACACACAAACACACACACACACACACACACACACACACACACACACACACACACACACACACACACACACACACTCCTAAGCAGATATTCTATTTTCTTAATCCGCCTGCCTTGAAGAAATTGTATATAACCTATGTCCATAGAATAGATAGGTACCATACAGTATACATACAAGTCATAATTAAAAAAATTGAAAAACACGTCTGCCCTGCCAAAAAAAAGAACTTAAAAGTTAAAAATCTAAATTAATCTAGATAGATTAGAATCTTATTCACATTTTTATGAAATTATATTTTTTAGTGAATCACTGGATATTGAACTATAGTGTTATATATTTTTGGAATCTACTCATTAATTTCTAGATGATGATTGTAATAGTTAATCTTATTTTCGATTTTTTTTTTCAACTTTAGTTTTTAATAGGTACCCCATCAATTTTTATTTTTATTTTACTAGCCTATGTCACCCGGAATAAGATAGAAGTTCTAACGATACCTCATTTATCAAAATCGGTTCAGGTGTATAGAAGTTATGGTGGAAAACACAAACTCACATACATACATACACATACATGAACCCTGAAAACAATATACACCTTTTGTCAGACAGTCGTATAATTTAAAAAAACTACTTACACTTAACACATCCATCTGCTTAAAAGCAAATACGTGACTAATACTTTGATATTAACAAGAAACCAACGTTTAAAGCCACATTGCTCTTTGAGAAGTCATATCGGTTTATTTTACGGCTAAAACAGTTCACCTGATGAGCTCAGTAGGTACCTACTAACACCTATTTTACTGCAGACACCTACACCTGTCTATCAACACTGATGTAAACAAGAACAGATGTAAAATGAACACTGTTCTGTACTTGGTTGGATTTTAGGGTCCCGCATTGGAACCCTACAAGCCACGAGAATACTTCTCAAACCAAAATTGAAATTATCTAGATAAGTACTGGAAAATACTGAATTGTTTTAGTGATTAACACTAGCATTGCTATAACATTTTATATATTTTATAATAAAGTAGATAAGTAGTTTGTAGGTACGTGTCAGAACGCGCATAAGATATGGTAAATGGTTCCGTAGACACCCTAGCTTTCTAAAACTATGAGGGTCGTTTTTTCATTAACAGTAGGGGATGTATCCAGAAAATCCAGAAAACCTATTGCGAGTATCCAGAAAAACTGAAATTTATTCTGAAAAATGCACAAGCCTCTAATTATTGTTGACTCAAGATAAACTCTTCATATGTGTGTGTGTTTTACATAATTGAAGGTGGTACGAACTTCCCTCTGAACCTTCCTAAAAATTTCCTAGATGTTTGAGACGCGAGGTGTGCAGGGTACTAGGTAGGTATTTAAATAATTAATCATTTTACTGTGGTGAAAAAGAAATTCAACATCATTATTTTGATATTAAGTATCTACCTACTTAATGGATAATATACTAATTTGTTCAAGAGAGATTCCCTTTAGAAATTTAGTACAAATTTGTTTCGAAAGAATTTTTGGTATTCAATTTTCGTTGGCTGCAGAGCTACGCAATGGGCGTGGCTTTTTATCTCTTTTACTCCTGTAACAAATTAATCTGGCATGAAAGAGATATATATAGATTAGGCGGAGCGTAGTATTGCGTGTTGCAGCGAGATCAACCCACAGTAGTTAAAACCGAAACGAAAAGCTGAAGAAGAAATAAAAATCGACCGCTAATGACTCACGGATTTAGTGCGGGCACATGCTAATAAGTTTTAATCTATATTATGATTACAGAGACATATTTTGCGGTCATCTTATTCCAATCGATTTAAACTACATAGAATGAAATCAATTTTTCATCATCATCATTCATCATAACTTATAAAACTAATTATGTTAAAAAATATCTAAATTGATGTTTTCCCTTGCTTAGATAGATACATAGGTACTACCTATATATTGGCTTTAATTAAAGGATTAAAATGTTGAAATATTCTTGAAAATTAATTTTACTAAATTAAGTACTATATCCGCACTAAAATACGATTAATAAAATACTGTGAATAAAAGTTGTAGACTCCGAAGCAAATTCAGGTAAATTTTCAAAAAAATCAAAAGTAAATTATACTTACCTAGATATAACACTATTTTAACTACACTAGCGGCACGCTATGATGGCCGGTTTGACACATTACAATAGTGATGTGGAATGTCAATTTATTCTCGAACAAAAAACAATTAAGTTTTGTTTTTGTACCTGATTAAATAGGTTTAATAAAACAAAAATGTATATGTTTATTTAATTTATTTGAACGAACTGAATATTTGAACGAAAATGAATATACATACTTTATATGCACACAAGAAACATATGAATACAAAAGATACCAAAAAAGGTGCCACAAAAGGCCATAATTAATCAGATTCGTCCATACTACTATTTTCACTGTCGTCACTGCTATCATCACATACATTAATAATTATATGTTCGTTTTCTATAATATTATCTATTTTCACATCTCTTTCATAATCTTCCCTTATTAATTTAACAGTTCTATTCACAACCTTTTCCCAGTCTCCTTTAGTCACATGTTCACAAGCTTCTTCTAATAATTTTAGCATTTTTTTTGTGGTAAATGGGGGTTCTGTATTGTGTCTTGCAGCATATCCCTTAATTTGAGCCCACACCAACTCAATCGCATTATACTCACAATGGTAAGGCGGTAACCGTATAACTCTGTGCCCATGTTCTAATGCTATTTCGTCAATGACGTATCGGATCTTGGTTGGTTTGTTTTCTTTTAAAAGACGTACTAATTCCGCTTTTAACATATTCATGTTTGCATCTACGCCATTTTTACGAAGCCATGCGACGATATCAGCTTTCTTTTGGGATTGGGCAGGTGGCTTGTCAATTTGCATCGAGTGGTATGGGGCGTTGTCCATAATTATAATAGATGGTTCAGGGAGGCTACACAACATTGAGGTAAACCATTCAGTAAACTTTTCTCCATTCATGTCTTCATGATTCGCATCAGCTACGCGTTCAACCACTGACGTTATAGGTAAAATTGGCCCTCCATTTTGAGCTTCACGATCGAAATAGTTACGAAGGCGTATTACGAACTCACGTGTCTGACTATTTAGAACAGTTCTCTGCGTACGTTCGGTCATATCGACGAAATCCACAACAAAGGGCTTGAACAGAGTCCAAATTAACGAGCAAGGGTCAACAGTAATGCAGTATCAATATTTGAAATCCAAAGCCAGGTCAAAACTATATCACAATCGCATTGCACTGACAGTTTATACTTTTCGAAGCAACGTCAATTCGAAACTGCTTTGTTTTGCATTGAGCATTGACGCGAGTTTGCCGGAGGTAGTAGTTGTGCTAGCCAGCGATCCTATGTGACGATCGTATTAGATTCCATTTTTAAAAATTTATTGATATTTTTTTGCGATTTCAGAGGTTTGTCCACATAGTGAAAATTGTTCATATTCACAAGTACATTCACCCCTTAAATGGTGCAAACTGATTTTTCTACACTTGTATACATTTAAGAAATCAATTTAATAAATAAATTTTGAGTCCTAAACCTAAAACTACATTCGATAAAATTTATGAATCTCTGCACATCACTATCGTCAATAAAGTAATACAATTATTTCCTTCAAAGTCGTTATCAATTAATACGGAACTTCATGAGCGGACAAACGTCAAACCGGCCATCATAGCGTGCCGCTAGTTTAATATTGTAACTAAGTATAGATAAAAGTACTAAGTGTAAACTATGTACCTACCTATATGCATTGTAAAAACAAAAGTCGAGCATAACGTAACACAATACGTAAGCTACGATAAAAGGTCGATCGTAGCTTTCGTAGCGGTGTCTAATAAAGTCTCGGAGACTTTGCAAAGTTCATTTCATTAAAATCGGTGACTCTTCGAAGTTCGTAACTGCGCTATAAACGCATTTCCGTAAAGAAAAATCAATGTTACCTATATTTACATTGGCGGCGCAATGCGCGGGCGACGACAGGGCTAACGACGCCATCTTCCTGCCGCGCATTTGTCTGTCAGCGGGCACTCGCGCGCGCCGGATGCAAGAAAAACGTACACTAGCAATGTGACCATCTTTTTGAGACGATAGTCAATAAATAGTTAAGCCTAAAGGTGTCGATTTCATTGAATAGCTGAATTTTATTTATGAATTCATCATCACCATCAGCCATCGTGCATCTGCTGTTGGACATAGGTACTTTTTTCAAGTAGTGTCAACGTGCTCTTTGATATATTTTTTTTCCATCCATCCGAGCTTTTTCTATGATAATGTAAATTCTAAGTAGCCGTGAAAACTTGTAATCGCGTCATTTTTCTTGTTTTAATTTTCTCTATTCACTTGTTTGTATGTAGCTGTATGTTTTCCGAACAAAAAAAAATAAAACATTGGGAGTTGACGGCTCAATCTAAAAAAAAGAACTGGTTTATTGATTCATTCACATGACACAACTGAACATCATCACATCACTATTTATGGCATCATTATTCTATACAATTTCACATCAGCTAATGTCAAAACGTGTTGTCCAATTAACTAGTGGTTCGCCCCGAACTAAGACCTCGCGGTATCCTTAAGGTAGTTTTATCTATATCTTGTAATAGGTAACTTTTAACATCAGATGCAAAAGAGCTTTTTTTATGTGTTATTGGAGAAACGAATAAACTTTTACAGAGCGCCATCTATTGACATTATTGTGAAGTTCTGTTAAAAATACTGAATAAAAATTAAATAATTTCGTTTCCTTATAATATTTATCTAATTTTTGTATTTGTTGTTCAAGTGCAGGATATAATTCAAATAATTGATCAAGTTTCAAGCTCAGCCTTTCAGAAAATTGGGAGTTCTGAGATCAACTTTGGACGCTAGAATATCTCCACTTTGAAAGCCCCCCATTTCGTCAATTTTAAGGGAAAAAAGTATTTTTGGTCTCTAGTCCTAATTATCTTTAAACTGATATACCGCAACCCTATGTAACGCTATAAAAAATATTTTACTTCGCATTCGCTTCTATGAGAGCCTCCCTGAAACAAAGATTTTTATAACTTTTTAAGCCATATTCGGCTGGAGGCCATCGTTTTACATATTATAATATTTAAATTTGAAGTAATTACTTCTAAGAAATCTTTCACACGTCAGTATAAGTTTATTTGGTGGTGAGAAAATTTTGCCCATAGGTCACGATAACTGTTTATCTGGTTTACTTTTATAGTTTAGGTACGATTTTAATCAACCTAAGTACTTCCTACAGTTATTCCGTGTATCTATTAGGTATATTAGCTACAATAAGTAACCCAATGCGGGTATTTCTTCTAGAATTGTTACTTCAACAGGGTGGTCACCCTAAACTTCTAAACTTACGCTCACTTCAAACAAAACAGTAGCTTTGTTTATTGGAACTCTGAAGAGATCGTAAACGGCATCGAGCTTATTTTATAGACAATGCTCCACTAGCTAGTAAGCGTATGCTTTTATTACTTGTAAAATAAGTAAATGATGCCCGCGACGTACCTACCTATATTTATTATGGACTTTAGGTTTTGAAAAACCCCCACGGTGATTCTTTGATTTCATGAGATAAAAAGTATCCATGGTCCTGACTTGGAATGCTCTCCTTTGCCTCGTTGGGCAGATGAGCCGCGCAGCTGACAGACAGGCACAATTTCGCATTAATGATAATTTAGTAAGTAGACCGTAAGTAGGTATGGTTTAACGGAACTTAAAAATTACCTCCCTGGGGCAGTGGTGAACGCCGTGATCAAAATGGGAGGCCTGCAGGGCCCTCGTTAGAGTTAATTAAGAAAATTTATGATATTTGAACTGTTTCTGCCGGTCCAGTCTAGTGGGCGGCTTCAGCCGTGTTTAGTTACCCACGGTCCTACACGACTGTAAGGTACAGCCATGTCGCCAATTGATGGGCTGCGGTACTTACTTACGATGTGCTTACCACGGTAAGTCATAGTACCTCTTCCAAGTTCCAGGTAAGCTGTCTTACTAAGTATACTATTTATATATTCAGTGTTGCTATATTTCCATTAAATCTGAGAACCGAATTACGAATCGCGATGTAATAAAAAGCAATTGCAATAACCAAATTAAGTTGGTCAAGGTGCTTATTATTTTTATCTGTGCAGAATATAGCACAGTGATATAGGACCTCTATAAAACCATCGTCACGGTTCAGGTGAACGGCCGCGATGCGCGCGCGTCGTTCGCAACATGTCTCCCATATTTCCGTCATCGATGTGTCTGATGCGCGCCAAAATAAGATTATCGGAAATTTGACACACGAATGTGCACAGGGTTGCTACTGCGGCAATATTTTATAATTGAAGATGCCTGCGACTTCGTCCGAGTGGGTTAAGGTTTTGATTCCCGTGGGAGCTCTTTAATTTTCCGTGATAACATATAGAATATAAATTATGTGTTCAGATTAAATGTAAGCTATCATTTCCAAAAAAATCAGCCAAATCGAATCAGCCCTTCCTTTTCTCCTTCATTCACGGAACACCCATTTATCCGATATGTTTAAGCGTTCATTATTGAAAACCTGACCGGTTTTCATATAAATGATTAAATGACAAGAAAGATGTCATAACCACACGTAATCAGCTGTGAAATAAGTGGATCACATAATGGCGCTATACCCGTAGCGCTTAACAAACAGTTCGACACCTTAATATATATTACTTAATAGTGCGGAACTCTAATTAACGATGTTCGTATTTCTTCCTATACATGTGCTGTGAGTTGTGAGACCTTGCTTCTTGCCAAATGTCATGATTATAAGTCAACTGGAAGTACCCAATAGGTTTTGATTGATTGACGAATGTCAATAGGTGTATGCGGCATAAACAGCCGTAGGTACGTATCTTTTGATTGCGTTGACTTGAAGCTTAATTTTTTTACAGCTCCAAAGGGCCGTAGACCTAATTATTTGATATTATTTCAATTTGATACCTCCACGCGTTCCCGAGAAAAAAGGTGATTAACAGGCAGACAGTCAGACAGGCGTAGACATCGCATTTATCATTATCACAGACAACTAAGTGATCCTAAAAGGCTTCCTTTTTTCCTCTTGAGGTACGGAGCCCTAAAAATAGGCAAATAACGAAGTAATTACGAATAGGTACCTAATAGCGAGTGGTGATTGTCAATAACGGTGGCTACCTCGGCAATCTATCTCCATACAAAATTGTAGAATAGAAAACAATTAATGTTTTTAATAATACTAAAATAAGATGTAAAATATATACGAGTAGGTATCTGGTAGGTATAAATAACAACCCTACACTACAAGTTTACGATCCTTCGCCAGGGCCGCCCGATAGTGATGACGCATTTGAGTGGTCCTCAATATTTCTGGTTCAACGGAACTATTTTTATTAGTCCCCCGACTACTAACGATGAAAGCGTAGAGCGTCTACTCCAAACATATTATGTACAAAGTGTTTTGAAATAAATCCAATTAATTATTCCAACATTATTATAATAAAATAAAATAAAAATAGAGAGCTTTACAAGCTCTATGAACTCTATGGCGAATAAACCATTCAAACAAGTCATAATTAACAAAATTAAAAACCCGACTGCCCTGCCAAAAAACGAAGTAAAAAGTTAACAATCTAAATTAATCTAGATAGATAGAATCTTATTCACATTTTTATTAAATGATATTTTTTGTGAATCACTAGATATTGAACTATAGTGATAATATATTCGGAATCTAGTCATCATTTTCTAGATGATGATTATATAGTTAATCTTATTTTAGAATTTTTTTTTCAACTTTAATCTTTAATGCGGGATCATGATCACCAAATCATTTTTTTTAAATTTTACTAGCCTATGTCACCCGGAATAAGCTAGGGATTCTAACGGTACCTCATTTATCAAAATCGGTTCAGGCGTATAGAAGTTATGGTGGAATATACAAACTCACATACATACATACATACATGAACCCTGAAAACAATATAGTTTTTTCAGGCCGTCGTATAAAAATCAAATAAATAAAGTTTTTCGTTGGTTCGGAACTAGAGAATGATAAAAAAGCAGAAATTGAAAATAGGTTGTAATCAATATTTTTGAGGACCAGACCACTGAGCATTCGTTGGATCACATTATTTTTAGAGTGTGCGAACATTGCCTGAAATCCTGAATAAACTTTGATCTTCCAAAATTACTTAATCCATAAGTCACTCTCCTGGTCCTCAGTCCGGGTATATTCCTTCAAAACTTCACGTCGATACGATGCCCTTGCGGTGTGGTTGAAAGGCGAACCAACAATCCAAAAAGTATTATTAAGAGAAGACATAATTTAATTTTATTGTTAGAACATAAAGTGAAATAAATCTACAATCCTATTTGGGAATGATCCTTATAAAGTTCGCAAATTGAATCATCAATCATGCAATTAGTAGACGGACAGGCTAGATGTCACCTTTCTTCTCTCCTAAAAACTAAACAGTCAAGGTTTAGTTTGTCGTGAAATTGCCGTTTTGTAAGGGAGGGACATAAAGCCGATTTTTTAAAAATATAATATATTTATTTAATCAAGTATGTACCATTGCTATCTATGTACTTTTGCCATCTCATAGGTAGTTAATTGATCCCTTTACTAAAAAAATCATTCTTCATCAAAAAAATCTTTGAAGGCGCTTTAGACTGCCCCATCGGAGTTGAATTTTTTCCCTTGCAAGAAGTTATCCAAATTTCGAAAAAAATGCTAATCTGTTGGAGCAAAGTCCGGGGAGTACGGTGGATGTCTTAGACATTCCAATTGAAGCTCCTCTAATGTGGTAGCTGTCTGTTGTGCAGTGTGTGGTCTAGCGTTGTCCTGAAGCAGCAGTGGCCTAGAGCGATTGACGAGCCTCGGTTGTTTAGCAGCTAGCTTTTCCATCAGGGTTTGCAGTTGCTGACAATAGACACCCGCCGTAATCGTCTGGCCAGATTTAAGAAAGCTGTAGTGAACGACACCGGCACTAGTCCACCAAACGCTCACAAGTAATTTTTTTTGAGTCAATTTTCGCTTGGGGCAGGATTTGGCTGGTTCGCCAGGGTTCAGTCATTGCGATTAGCGTTTCCGATTATCGTACAGGATCCACTTTTCGTCACAGGTAATAATTCGATTTAAAATCCCTTCATTATTGTGCCGGTTGAGTAATGTAACGCAGCAGTCGACGCGCATTTGTCGGTTTGCTGCACTCAATTCATGAGGTAACCACCTTTCAAGCTTTTTCACCTTCACAATTTGCTTCAAGTGGATTAAAACAGTTTTATCACTAACACCGCAACCTGCAGCTAACTCGGAAGTAGTTTGCGATGGATCCGCTTTCACAATAGCCTTCAATTCTTCATTATCAACTTTGGTCTCCGGCCGTCCACGGGGCTTGTTCTGCAGGTCTAAATTTCCAGAACGAAAACGTTGGAATCAAAAACGCACTGTGTTTTCTTTTGCGACACCGCCGCCATACACATCATTAATCCTTCGAGCCGTTTCTGCAGCACTGGTACCACGATGGAACTCGTACTCGTAAATAACGCGATATTTCAAGTTTTCCATTTTGTAAACTGAGTGACGCAAAGAAAAAACCAAAAGAGGAAAAAACAAATGAATAGGGGTTTTCAAAACACAAAAGCATGAGTAAATAGCTGTATAAATTTGAAATTGAAATTCCTAACCAAAGAGGAGATATTTGAGATCAAAGTGGCCAGTACGACAAAACGGCAATTTCATATCTAAGGACCTAATAGTAATAAACAGATTTCTTTTTCTGGCTGAAATTATGCAGTGATCGTTTACCTTTTGCTCAAGATTTTTCGCATTTCGTAGACAGCTCGTAGATATTTCCGCTTCCGTTTACCGCAAAATAAGCCACCAATAGATGGCATTAGTTGATCTATTTAGCTCAGTAGCTATTTAATCTGAGGTTTAAAGCATAGACTAATTAATGGATATATTCCCATAGAGGTAGGAAATTACTTATTAGTACTTTCGGGCCTATAACACTACACTTTATTTAAGGCTCTGATTTTAGGATGGGCGTTGCGAAAGGTTTGGCATCGCTATTACACTGTACTAAATATCGGGCCCTAATTATGTGTTATTACATTGCCCGGTCGGCAGAGCGCGGCTGACCGGGACGACCCAATTCCCACGGGAACTCTTTAATTTTCCGAGATAAAAAGTAGTATAAGTTATTCCATAATATACTCTATCTCTGTGCTAAATTTCATCCAGATCTGTTCAGCCGTTTGGGCGTGATTGAGTACCAAACATCCATCCATACATCCATCCATCCAAACTTTCGCATTTATTATATTAAGTATTAAATATAGTATAGACTAGATGATGGCCGTGACTTCGTTAGCGTGGATAACGTTTTTTTGATACCCGGGGGAACTCCATAATTTTCCGGAATACAATTTTCGCCATATTCCTTTTCCGGGACGTTACCTACCGCTGTACCAAAGTTTATCAAAATTCTTTGAAAAGATGGGCCTTGAAATCGTAGCAGACAGACAAACAGACACACTTTCGCATCCTTACTAATATTATAAACGCGATCCACGCGGACGAAGTCGCGGGAATCATTAAATTATAATATTAGTATGGATACTACTTTTTTCGCTACGATAGCATGGGTGCCATAATCAGTGAACAGTGGGACATTAAACATAATAAGATACACGTCCAACTCTCCTGACGTCCTCATTCAGACTGATTTAGAGCCCGATTGGTAGTGCAGTGTATAGCGACGCCATGCCTTGGGGCCACGCCCACCCTTTACACAGGGCCTTTGATAAGTGTAGTGTAATAGGCCTATAAGTGTTATTACATTACCCGGTCGGCAGATCGCGGCAGCCCGGGACGACCCGAAGTCCCTAGACAGGGACCCTTCCCCTAAGGTTTATTACACTACACTGATTATTAAAAAGGGACGCATAAATAAGTGTAGTGTAATAAATGTAATAGACCCTTTATAGGTCTATTACACTGCACTATTCTCAGGGACCCTTACTGTTTAATCAGTGTAGTGTAATAAAATTTAGAATTAAGGGTCCCTATATTGGTCCTTTTTCTGTGTATTAAGCGACTACAATTAACGGCCGCGATCACCTTCAAAACAGGGCCCTGAAATAAGTGCAGTGTAATAGGCCTATAAATCCTTGATCTAGCTTGAGTGCCCTAGCCCTAACTTAACTGAATCCAGTTGTAACCAAATATTTTCTATATATATTTGAAAATTGATACCTATATTTCATGAATTCTTTATATAAAATACAAATAATAATGTTTAAATTAATTTAATTTTTAATTTTATCACGTGGCAACAAAAGTTGTTTTCGCTATGTAGATATTTAGAGCATCACCAAAATTTATTTTGATTGCGAAATTAAAATAGAAGTTGATAAGATAATCTGTTCAGTGTTTTACAAGGCAGTTTTTGTATGTTTTATGTGTATAACATACTCGCTACAAGTGGAGCTCATAAAGAAGCTGCTCGCCATGGCCGGCCCGTCCGACGGCGACCCCGACGGATGGGTCGAGTTCTGCGAGCGTCAGGCCAAAACGGCCGCTCAGGACTTCGCCAAGGCGTGCTTACAGTACATACAGGCCAACGCCAGTGAGCCTGCAGCCCGGCCGGTCTCACAAAAAGAGCTTCTTAAGAAATTTGTTGAACATTTTTCCGAACATTTCGACTTCGAGTTTGGTAAACTAAAAGCTCAACACAAGTTACCGAATGGCACGCACACTGGTCACGATGAAAGCGATTATTCTGAAGACACAGACTCGCCTAAAACTCAACACAAACCGTTCTTTAGAAGGTTATCTTTCAAAGGTTTACGCCGCGGCAAAGGCTTGTTTCATAAACAACACTCGGAAGATGCGGAACTGTCAAATCTAAACAAACACAAGACGAAGTTAGCAAAAATTGTTGTTGAATGCCGGAAGGAAGGGCTCGTAAATTACCTGACGCCCGAGAGCCTGGAGCAGCCGAGTGGTCCACAGAAATGGGAGAGATGCAGGCTGGCCCTAGTGAAAACTGTTGGTGGTTACATGTTAGAATTTTATTCCCCTCCAAAAGCTCAAAAACCTCGGAGTGGAGTGTTTTGTTTCCTTATATCAGAAGCACGAGAAACTACTGCCCTAGAAATGCCAGACCATGAAAATACATTTGTGCTGAAGGTAAAAATCTACTTACTAATTATCTAATTGGATTCAGTTTTGAAGTGAAACTTCTCTAGCACTGTTGTGATTTGAAAATTTGTTGAAACGAAAAAGCAACACCAAAAAGAGAAACTAGAAATTAGATAGAATACAAGTTATATTTATCTCATTCTCTTGTGGGATACTTTTCTGAAATTTCTCTTCCGCCATATGTGAATTGCACACACAATTTTTTTTCTTAAAATGATAGAATAGAAACTGAGGGAAGTTATTAGCTGAAATTTAACTGAAAGTATTATATTGCTGAGATCTGTGATACAATCAATAACAAGTATATATGTCACCGTAAGATTGTGAAAACTGTTAGATTGTAATCTATCTAGCGAGATTTTAAACTGTCGAAAGATTACAATTTAACCTATTATTTTTCGGTAGATTGTAATCTGTTAGGTATATTAACCCAATAGAACCTAAGTGCCCGGACAGCGGTGGGCACTACCTGATTTTTTATGTCGAAACCTAACCTAACCTACATGAAAGAGACAAGAAAACATAAATACAATGAATATTTAAAAAATTAACAATCAGTACATTAAAGGGTACACAATCTGTCGACAGTTTACAATCTATGGAGATAAAAAGCGTTAGATTGCAACCTGACGGTTTTTGCAATTTACGGTGACATATATATTGCAATTATCACCTAGTTATATAGTATAGCTGATAATGCAGCTTCTTTTCAGTATGATGCCACATGGAAACCAAATGGGATTCAATAAAATGTTGTACCATTTCCATCTTTCAAATGCATATTCATTTAGGAATTAATAGCAGATATTGCAGTTCAAAGGCTAACTTTTCATTTAATTAACTAGTGGTTTGCCCCGAACTGAGACCTTGCGGTATCCATAAGATAACTATATATTGTAATAGTTAACTTTTAACATGAGCCTCAAAAGAGCTAAAGAGTTATTGGAGAAACGAATAAACTATTACAGAGCGCCATCTATTGACATCATTGTGAAGTTCTGTTAAAAATACTGAAACTCATTAAAAATTAAATAATTTCGTTTCCTTATAATATTTATCTTATTTTAGTATTTGTTGTTCAAGTACAGGATATAATTCAAATAATTGATCAAGTTTCAGGCTCAGCCTTTCAGAAAATTGAGAGTTCTGAGGTCAACTTTGGACGTTAGAAAATCTCCACTTTGAAAACCCCCCATTTCGTCAATTTTAGTGGAAAAATAAAAAAAAAAAATTTTTGGACTCTATTCCTAATTATCTTAGAAATGATTTACCGCAACCCTATGTAACACTATAAAAAATATTTTACTTTGCATTCGCTTCTATGAGAGCCGCCCTGAAATAAAGATTTTTATAACTTTTTAAGCCATATTCAGCTGGAGGCCATCAGTTTACATATTATATTTAAATTTGAAGTAATTACGTTCACTAATTCAGAAGTTTTAAGGCTCTGACAGACGGACGGACGGACAAGTGCAAATTCACTCCAGTAGACTCAGTCAAAAATATTGTTTATAATTCCAGGCAGACAATAATATGGAATATGTAATAGAAGCAGCAGATGTTGATGATATGAAGTCATGGTTGGCCACAATTAAGTACTGTATGCGGTCACCACCCACCACACAACCACCTCCTGACACTTTGGCAGGCCTGTCAGAACCTGCACCACCCGACCTGCCTCCCCGAAGGGACTTACCAACCAGTACTAGTAATGCTGACTTAACAACTGACACACCAGATGAGGCTGAATTAGGTAACAGTATTTTCAATACACTTGCTCAAAAACTGCACTTTCAAAGGCAGTAAACAGGGCTTCTAAGTTAAATTTACTGCCCTCATGCTATTTTTTGCAGAATTTACTACCCTCGTGCTATTTTTTTTTTCTTGCAGTTTTATTTTTATTTTTGTATGTCCACTTTAAAGAAAAAGTTCTTGCAAGAACGTTCTTGATATTGAATTTGTGTGTAGAAAGCACAAAAAAATTACATTTAGATGTAGATTGATGAAATTAAAAATTATTCATATTATTAAAATTGTTTAAAGGTCTATAAATCAGAAATGTAAAGGCTGAATAGTCCAGGCTGGGAGTTAAAAGCTAGAGCCATGAAGGCAATCAAAAAATAATGCAATTACAAGATAGATACTAGATCTGTAATCTGTGTGTGCTATTTTTCATTGAGTTTTTCTTATAAATTATCAAATAATCAAATCAAATAAATATTATAAATGCGAAAGTTGGGATGGATGTATGGATGGATGTTTGTTACTCAATCACGCCAGAACGGCTGAACGGATCTGGATGCAGGCATAGATTATAGTCTGAAATAGCACATAGGCTACTTTTTATCCCGGAAAATTAAAGAGTTCCCAGGGGAACCAAAAACCTTCAATCCACGCGGACGAAGTCGCGGGCATCAGTTAGTAAATTAATATGTGTGGAATAATAAAATTAAATTAACAGTTAGGCATTTTAGATGTGAGAAATTAATCGTAAAAAAGTACTTAAGGGCGTGTGAAATAGAGGTGGATAATATAACGCATAGCGCAATATCACAGCGCGCTATTGTTCCACAGCGCGGATAATGAAGTGATATGAGAACAGCGGCCATAACGCTACGGTATTATGAATATCAGGCGATCGCGCGCGGCGCCTCGTAGCGGCGCCCGCTTGCCGGTAGCGTGCTGCCGCTGGCCGATGGTTAGTCTCGCGTAACGCACTGTTGTGAGTGAACGTCATCTTTGCATGTTACTAAATTTAGCGCGCTACGAAATTAAGCGTGCTGCGAGACAATTCGCGCCTGCCTTCCGCCCACACGCTTACTTATAACAGACGCGTTATAAAATAACGTATTTAAAAGCGTGCTAAAAAATTATAGTTTATAGTCCGTAACGTGCTATGGATTTATAACAGTTATGAACAACTCTAGTGAGAAACCAATTTTTAGCGAGTACCTCGTACCTACCTACTTGGTTTAACCTACCGGATGTAACTCACGTGTTTATCAGAAAGTGCCCAACTAGTTTCAAGGCCCAGACGGGTTAAAAACTAGTTGGCTACTTTCCGACAAAACCCGTGAGTATTTATTTTATATTTATAAAATGAATATCACTCTCACTCATGGTGACAGGTTCAATAGCGGAGGAAGCGTGCGAGTCATCTCCGAGGCTGTCGCTTGTGGAGTGGCCGTGGTTCCACGGTACATTAGCGCGCGCGGCGGCCGCGGCCTGCGTGTTAGCGGGCGGCGCTAGCGCGCATGGCTGCTACCTCGTGCGCCAGAGTGAGACCAGGCGGGGGGAATATGTGCTCACATTTAACTTTCAGGTAACATTACTCTTTTCTGAAAAAGATCTCACATACTTTTATGTTACATCCAAAGCACTGTCTACACATATCAGGCATTAAGGGCTATCCAAACTTCAGCCAAACAGCCAAGACAGCTCAGTCTCCTGTCAGGGACTTCCATGTCTCACGTTCACACAATAAAAAGTGAAATTGATGTATAGACCAGACAGGCAGGCAGGGCAGATGTTAGCCCGCGACCATCTTAGACTGCATCATCCCTTACAATCACGTGAGATCGCGGTCAAAGGCTAACTTGTAGTAGAATAAAAAAATATGAGAAAACGCGTGCTCAATAGTGATGCCTATATCAAAAATAAATTATTTCTAACTGATTATTAAATAGAGGGTCTTCCAAAAGACCTAAAATTCACATCCTCAGTTAGTTTAAGTTTGTTAACCATTTCAAAATATAGATTAAAGAAAAAAAGTGTTGAAATATGATGACGTCACAACTGTGAATTTCATACAAATTCCATACTAGAAGTGCGATTTTAAGCTTGTCAAAGAGTTGCTGATTTGATTGTGTTGTCATCATCCCTATTGGGCCAGCTGGGCGACCGCGTATCTCTGACAGCTACAGTGTAACGATCGCAATCGCCTCTGATTGGATAACACTCTAGCGCCATTGGACAAAATCCATCGACGCAGCAAGAACACCACAAATTCAGCCAATCACAACAATAGGCATGATGACAGTAACCATGAATCAATGAAATTATGAATTTATCTAATGAAATAGGATTCATGAATTATAAAAAACGTATTTATTTTTCTATTTCGAGTGAGATTGCTATTTATTTTGATAAAATAAAACTATAAAATACATATCAATCAACCATATTGGATTAAACGCCAAGAAGCGAATGACGTCACGATTGTTTGTTTCGAGCTTTGACAATCACACTATTGCTTACTGCACACTGCACAGAGTACATTGGTAAAAACAATAGTAACGTCACAAACGACGCCATGACACCGGCTAGCGTTTTGGCGTGAAATTTAAAATTTAAATTTCAAATGCCGATTTTATCTACCAAACCTTATTTTTCTGCTGAAATAAGATATTTTTTCGAAATAGCGGATACTTCCGAACATAATCTGACCATTTTTCAAAATCAGTCATCATGCCTATTGATGCTGAATGATTGATGCAGAAGATACGCGGTCGCCCAGCTGGTTAACGATGATGATGATGCATGTCTGTTGTGCAGGGTCGCGCGAAGCACCTGCGCATGACGCTGAGCGCGGCGGGGCAGTGCCGCGTGCAGCACCTGTGGTTCCCCAACGTGCACGACATGCTGGAGCACTTCCGCGCGCACCCCATCCCCCTCGAGTCGGGCGGCGCCGCTGACGTCACGCTCACCGAGTACGTGGTGTGCCACGACACCGCGCGCCCGCAAGTGAGCCGCCGCCCGTGACCCCACAGAGTAGCGAGCTGTATGGCGCGTTTACATTAGGTTCTGTTTGACTGGATTCGTCAACCGAATTGGCCTGTTTACATTAGGCAACCGAATGCGTCGGCTGTATTCGGTTTTCGGCTGACATCAATTTTCCATAAGATGCTTATGACAGAATACGGCCAACCGTAACTACTTTTACACTGGGTCGGTCACCGCAATCGAATGCGGCCGACCGAAAACGACTGCAGTCGAATATGGCCAAACCGACCTAATGTAAAGACGCCGGTAGTCCGCTTCTATGGCAGGTGGAATTTCCTTCATAGACACAAAAGTATTATGCTCCATTTAATTTTTTTTAAATGTAGCTTGCACTGTAAAATCAAAGACAAAACTTGTAGTTGCAACAGTTTTGTTGACCAGATGAAAATAACCAAGTTATTAGTTTTTCACCTGCCCTAAAAACAGACTATGGTGCCCACAAACTGTCTAGGCACAACGCCCAGTTCCGAAGTGAGACTTCTTATCCACTTAATAGGCCTATTACACTACACTTTTGCAAGGGCCCTTCCTTCTGAATCAGTGTAATCTAATAAAGAGGCCTATTAGAGGCCACGCCCACTCTTACCACAGGGCCCTATGATAAGTGCAGTGTAATAGGCCCATAACCCCTTGTCCTAGGTGAGCGACAAACGATACAACTCCATAGAAAATGACAAACTAATAATCTACGCGTCAAATCGTAATTGAGTCTTGTTATCGTGTTTGTCGCTTACGTTGAACAGGGCCTAAGTTGCTTACCTAGGACGAGTTTGCTCAATATATTTTTACATACTAATTAAAATCTATACTGAAAATGGACGCGCTCTTAAATCCTTCTGACAACCGTCCGTATTTAGCAACCCGAATTCAAACTAGACTACACTCGATACTTGACAATGATTAGATCCAGTAGTCAAAAGCCCAAATTAAATTCTAAAATCAGAATGCTAGTGAATGCCCACATATAAATTACAGCGCTCAAATACAAGCATTGAATAACCAATTCCTTCTTAGTTTGGCCCTTATTTTTGTATAATTTATATAACAATATTATTATGATCACAAAGTTTAATGCTAAGTACAGCTGTGCACAACAGAATTAGCCACAATATTGTTTTAAGGCTCAAAAATATATGAAATACGAGAAACTGCTTATTCAGACAAGCAAATAATATATTCGTAGACCATTTTGATACCAGAATGAAATTGCCACAAAACATTCTACTGGAACAGTTGGTTTTACATTTTCGAAAAAAGAAAAAAATTTAAAAAGAATATAATATACCTTATTCACATAAAACACGAAACTAACAGACCAAACTATTTCTTATATGAATCATGTTGAGGCTTGATATCCCACCGAGTCCTTAAGTTTTGTTTTTATACAATAATGACACAACACACTTTTTGTTGCTGTCAATGATTATGTTTGTTTCTTATAAATGTCCTGTTATTTTTTCTTGATGCTTTGATGATTCAGTAAACTTGATGCCAATTGTTATCAATATAATACTGTGATGTATGAAAGCGTTATAAATCATGAGATCATGCTTACAATAGTAAATAAATTATTTGAAAGTGAAACTACTAGTTTCGTGAGAAATTCTTCGATTCGAAAATAAGATTTTTGTCTCACTCATCACACAAATATTTATAACTGTAGTTTGTTTTGCAAGTAATTTTTATTTTGTTGCTAATACATTATAGTTAATTGTTTTCTAAGCTTTTGTAAATAGTTTCAGTTGCTTTTGTGTTAACAGTGGCAATAATAATTTTATTAATAATATCTGTATGGGTGGTTTATTGCTAATACTTAACGTTTTTCTTGACAATCAACATATTATGCTGTAAAACAATGAAACATTATTCATATGCAAAGACTTCAAAACTCGAAGTTGTGTTCACTCATAAATAGGGTTTTTATTAATAGTTATTTGATAAAAGTGAATGAAGGTACAAATTAAGCAAATGATAAAAATAACGCGATAAAATGAACGCGAATAGTGACATCGCTTTAACTGTTTATTATTTTATTTGTATAGTAGTTTGTAATGTGAACCTTTTTTATTTTATGTGGTAAAGTTTAATGTATAGAACAAAACATAAAGAATGACGTACATTCGATTTTTCCCATACGATTCCTGAATACGCATTTTATTTATAAACAGTTAATTTTATTTTATCATAAATTAGGGTTTAGACTTGTATGAGTATAGTGTTTTAAGAGAGGTATAATTTTTTATTTTAGATAAGTATACCTTAATATTAAAAGCGATGTTTTAAACAAGCCCAGTATAAAAGTGATTTATTGCCAGACTTATATTTGTTCTTGAATATTCTAAATTTACTTCAATTTGGACTGTTGTTTTTTTATTACTAAACTAACAATATAGAATTAATATACATATTTTTTAACATTAACAATAATATTTTTTGTTGTTTTGTTAATATATTGTACAAAAGTACTCATTTTTGAAGCTTTAATCATATTTCGTGGTTGTAAATATTTTTTATTATTAAAACTTATTTTGCTGAATGGCTTCGTTTTTTATTATGCTGATTTTGTTTTCACGCCTGTGTTTGCTGTTTGTATTGTGTATCATCTTCGCAGGTAAGTTCACTGTATTCTTTGCTTTTTTATTTAATAATTTACAGCACATAAATGGAGCCAATGTATTAGCTGTAATCTCGCAATTCATAAGCTAAAACTATCGTTTTTTAGGTCGATTGTTTATTTTATTTCTTCATACCTGAGTACAAAGAAAAATGAACCCAATAGAAAATAATTAAAAACCTACAGAATCCTACAAATTTGTCCTCAGTTGGGCGTTTCCCACGGGAGCGACGTACGCATGCGCCGCGCAGAACTCGAGGCGTTGTTAGTGGCCAGCGGGGCGCACCACGACATACGCGCAGTCGATAACCAATACGTGCTGTGCAATATGCGGCCATCGACTATAGAACGCGGGACATAATCAGTTAAATACACATGTAAGTATTACGATAGTAGGTACGCGTCTGAGCATGCTCCCAATATTGATCACAAATCACGAGTCAGATGCCTTTTATCTGTCACCGTAAGATTGTAAAAACCGTTAGAGTATAATCTTACTCGCGAAATTGTAAACTGTCAAAAGATTGTGAACCGTTTAATGTTCTGAGTGTCAATCTTTGAAATATTCATTGTATTTACGTTTTCTTGTCTCTTTCATGTAGGTTAGGTTAGGGTTCGACATAAATAATCAGGTAGTGCCCGGCCGCGGCTGGGCACTTAGGTTCTAGAACCTAACAGATTACAATCTACCGGAAAATAATGCGTTGAATTGTAATCTTTCGACACGTTGCGATTTCACGAGTTAGATTATAATCTAACGGTTTTTACAATCTTACCGTGACATATCGAAAAATATTGCTACATAATTAACGATCGAAATCACCTCTGATTGGGTAACACTCACTATTGGCCAAAATCCATCGCCGCTGCCAACCAAACAACAAGGATGATGCCTATATCAAAAATAAATTATTTCTAACTGATAATTCACATTCTCGGTTAGTTTTAGGTATGATAACCATTTTAAAATATAGATTAAAGAAAATAAGTGCGTTTAAATTTTATGACGTCACTATGGTGAATTTCTTACAACTTCCATACTAGAAGTGCGTTTTTAAGTTTGATAAAACGATGCCGATTTGATCATCCTTAGTGTTGGTGACAGCTTTTTCGGAATACGGCAACAAAATCGTAATCAAAATAATGTGATTAATAAGAGTAACATGTCGGTCGAAAAAATTCAGGTGCGTGCCGATAAGATTGCATTTTTGGCACGTTTAATTTGGTCTACGTTCTTGACCATCATGCTCATTTCAAGCAGGATTGGGTATCGTATCTCCATAATAAACCAACGATACCATGAGTTTTAAATGGCCACACAGATTGTAAGTGAGTAGCTACATTATCCATGAAACAGTGGCGTGCACAGGTTTTGAAGCTAGGGTAGGCATTGGATAGTCAGAATACCTATTTACTAGCTGTTTTGATGAAATATTAGCATTGACGTATTCCATTTGGGTAAGCAGTACTTTTATGCCTCTATGAACTGCACGCCACTGGCATGAAAGTGTCTGAATTATTTGTAGAAATGGCCGAAACAGAACACTCGTAATGATATAAGAAATATTTTATGTGCAATATGCATGTTGTATGATTAATTAAGATGGAATGATGGCTATGGAACTCAAGGAAAGAGATTAACTACGACATCATGGCGCGCCCCTCCAAATTACTGTTTGTGTGTAGTCACGCCGCTAGTGGAGCAACAAATTCTTGGATTTATTTTTGTTTGACGGCCGTCTCAGCAACGCACACATGAGTTTTGAGTCTTGGTGGCGCTTTTTAAATAAATACATACTTGCTAACGTTTTGAAACTTGGGGGCCGCGTAATTCCGTGTTCAATAGAAGGCATTGCCTCGAACCCCGCACGGGTTTTATGTGCTATCACTCTATTCAAACTCGTGTTCAATATAAGGAACTCGTCCTCCAACCGCGCACGGGTTTGCAATCAAAATTTTCTTCCAAACGCGTGTTCAATTCAAGGCGATCAATCCGACAACGCTGTGCAGCACGGAGTTTGGGAGCGTTGTTGACAGTATTTAATGGTGAATTTCATGCTATAAAAGGGTCATAATATTATTAAAAAATGTAGATCTCTCCCAAAACCGAATCAGCACAACCCGACTCCACGTACTTGTCTGCCCTACCTCTAGTGTTTTGTAAAGCGGGAAGCTAGAAGCTCACGAACACGCAAACGTAAATACGCGGACGGGCCAGGTTATCATAGTTAATCTTTACCCAGATAATTTATATCCATTCATACATATAACATGACCTATACAAAATATTTTATAATAGGTGTCTATGAATCGATTGGCTTAGTTGTATTATGTTTATAATCAGTTTTATGGTTTGATCAACCCTACTAAGCACGTTATAGTGGTGAAGAGGGTACCATTATGACAAAGCACTATTTATTTATTTCATAAAGTGTGTCTTTGATTGACATACCTAGTTTATATAAAAACAAATTATTATAAAAAACTGATGAGTGAAAAACGGCTTGGCCAATTTTATTGCTTAATTTATATTATGTTAGCTATAATAAGTCATGTGTTTGCACTGTATGTGTACCACTGTATCTACGTAGTAATTGTTTTCTGTACAGAAACTTGTACATAAGCTTTTAATTTTAAGTAGGTCAAAATGTTTATTTACTCTTGCTTAGAAAAACTGGTGCAAGAAGGATATGCTAGGCTACTTATACAAGATTACCTATTAGCGGCGAAATACTTTGGAGCTAAAAAAACCTAAAAATTAAAGAGGTAAACACATCATATTTATCTGAGTTATTGCAGAAACAAGCAAATAGAAACTGCTAGTGTTTTATTAATAAAATAAGCAGTTTTATTTAATTTTAAGTATTAAATCGCCAATCAAAGATAGAATTATAATTTGGAATCTATTGAACCCGGTTATTATAGCTTTATTCCTTAAAATAATACAGTTATAGATTAGATAAAAAAATATTACTGCCAATAGTTTAGGTGAAAACAAATTTCTGTAAAAAGAATTTAAAATTTTCTTGCTGACCCTGTTTTTGTCACAATCCACTCGAGGAAATTTATTAGTCAGAGAACTTAACATTTTTATAATAATATTTGTGTATGTATAATTGAATTATTATTGAATAATAATATCATTATTAGTATTTGTTAAAACATACGGTACTTTAATTTATTTATGTAAATATCGCATTTTATTTATAAAATATACATATAGTAAATATTTAAATGACAATTCTGAACTGACATAAAGACTAATATTAGTGTAATAATATTAGATCAAATGTGTAGACAAATCAAACCATTCATATTAAAAAACGATCTCAAATCGTTTTGAATGTAAAAATATAGATTTAAATGTTGTTGGAATTGAATATTTATTTAAACCTTAGAACTTTTGGAAGAGTTATTAAAAATATTTTAAGCTTTTCTTGTAAATCATCAAAATTATAAAAGTATCCCTTTGTAATTAAGATGATGTTACGCCAAAGCAACACTGCGACATCAAGGCGTGGCCACAGGGCTGCATGCTTTAATAACTTATTTAATATAATAAAGCTTGTCTGGAGGCTGAGTGGATAATTTGAAGTTTTTAAACTTTTTAGATACTTGCAACACAGGGGCAATATAAAACGATCAAGTGCGTTAATTTATTTCATGCGGGAACGCCCCAATATTCCAACTCTATAGGCAATGTTGTTTTCGGCATTATGTACTAGAATGCCACATTGTCGCATGTTGTTATGACGTAAATCAGCCTTTAGTCATTACTCATTATTTAATTACATACAGGCCCATTATAATTAATCGATGTTTTGGAATTAAGTACGTCAACACACTAAAATTGCAATCACATTGCATTGTGGTGCAGTATCGATACACTGAATTTTCTAATTTATTTAGGTCTACCTGAACGACTTATCCACTATTCAGCTAAATAGTTTGGAAGTTTGTCCTGCCGACTTCTGTCGCTCGGTATAATCCCACAACCGTTTCGCTCCCGCTGTTATTCCATAACCAGACATCATTTTCCACCTATCGTTGAGAGAGCGTTGCGATATACTAGACTAACTAGTTCATTCAAAATGCTTGACTTCTAGATTATGTCGCATCACGACACACCACAGCAATGTGTTTGCGCCTTTAGTAACGGTGTTATTTTCGTTGTCTACGCCTGGTATATGAATGTAACATTCCATATCTATGATGCATGTAATAATTGGTATACTTCAATATTAAAATATAGACTAATATATTTTGCACAATATTTCGTTTTATTTAACCAAAAGCTCATAATTACCTAATCCAAAAATATCATGCGTTTATCGATTTACAGTGAAGCCATAGATCATTAAGACGTCTATTGTCAAAAGAATTGCCACATATCTAGTATGTGATAAACATACTAAGTTCTAATAGCATGTCTTGCAAAATTTTTACAGAGAAACAGATTCTTCGCCTACTCCTGGGAAATACGTTGAATGGTAATAGATGTGCGACCAGCATTATATATGTCACGGTAAAATTGTAAAAACCGTTAGATTATAATCTAACTAGCGAGATTGTAAACTGTCGAATTATTACAATTTAATGCATTACGTTTCGCTAGATTGTAATCTGTTAGGTAAGTATATTAACCCCATAAAACCTAATAAAAATTATTATTTATGTCGAACCCTATAATCTAACCTACAAGAAAGAGACAAGAAAACGTAAATACAAGGAATATTTAAAAAATTTACACCCAGAACATTGAACGGTTCACAATCTTTCGACAGTTTACAATTTATCGAGAAAAAAAACGTTAGATTACAATCTAACGGTTTTTACAATTTTACGGTGACATAATACATATATACATAATATGGCGATAGCCTTTATATTTGGAATGCTCTATAATATAGTTTAATAGTCGTCAAGTAAAGGCACAATATGGAACTCCGAAAACATTTGCCGTTGATCATCCTTTTCTAATTTCAATTGAAGAAGTAATAGTCCATTAGAGCTGCATCTTAGCACCACCTACAAAGAAAACCATTTTTTTTATAAATCTATATATAATTATTATTTACAACAAATAAATTACATCAATTGTATTCATATTAAACGTTGGCCGACATTCCCCGTGACCCAGAGAGGAAGTAAAGCCGTCGCGTCGTATCTGTCGCGTTTACTTTCACTAACAAACTTTACACCTCGAAATCTGTATAGCAATTATTGAGAATAATAAGTTGCTAAGTAACTTATCAACGAATCCATACTTATATTATAAATGCAAAACGCATTTATAATATAGGCTGAACGGATTTGGATGAAATTTGGCACGGAGATAGATTATAGTCTGGAATAACAAATACGCTACTTTTTATCCAGGAAAATTGATGAGTTCCCGCGGGAACCAAAAAACCTCAAGGCTGTTTTATACCGAAGTCAACTAAATGCAGTGTGCTACATGTGGAATCATTTATTTTGTGGCCATCAGCATGCGGCTGTCTATTACCATACGAGAGTGCAATGTCGCATCGATTCTTACTACATTTTGTGGCATGCCTCAATGTCGCACTACGTTACGCCGTAAAAAAAAATACGCATGGTGAGGATTCTAGGGGCATAATTATCTCAAGAAAACCTAGACATGTCACTGATTTTTAATGACAAACTACGTTAGAACCATTTAAATAAATTAAATGATTGCCACATGGTATCCAAATGGAGAGCTGTCCTTCTTTTCCTCGAATTATCCTCCCATTTTTAGAAGTCGCACATCCACACTCGTAATTTATAAATATGTTAGTAACTCTATTAGTTACCTTGCTACGGCTCAACCTCTAAACCGATCCTGGCGAAGAAAGGAATGGACTTCAATACTTTTTATCTTGAATTAAAGAGTTCCCACAGCATTCATGATTTCTACCCGCGCAGTCAAAGTCGCGGGCATCAACTATGTATTTAGCAATACGACATACAATGCAATGGGCTAACCTTGGAAGATATGGCCAGAGCCTTCATGATGAGACGAATGTGAGGTAACTGGTACTTGAGCGTTACTGCCTGCGAGCAGCTGAAGCTTTGCATCATATCAGACGACTTCGGTACTTCGATACAGGACCTGTCCTGCGGTGCAGTCAAAAATAATTCAAATGACTAACGTAATCTAAACTATTATTATAAAGAGGAAAAATTTGTTTGTTTGTAATGGATAAACTCAAAAACTACTCAACCGATTTTAAAAATTCTTTCACCTATAGAAAGCTACATTATCAGCGAGTAACATAGGCTATCGTTACGAAAATTGCAATAATGTGAACTAAGTCGAAAAAAATCACCTCTTCTGAGAGCTTACGTGGCGTGCGCTGCGTAAATAGTTAAAGTTACACGATAATAATGTATGGTGTTATTGTTCCTCTAAAAAAGTGTTTTAACCAACAAAGTATTATTCCTTATCAAAAGAAATATGTTATTCATCTCAAGTATTTAATTAAGATAATAATTGTCCTTTACACCATTTATATAGATGAATATCTTATGAGATATCATAGAAATAATGTAGCGTGCAAGGGAAAAAAGCGATTAAATACCTATATAATCTGAGGGCAGGTGGCAGTCATCCATACCCATACTAACATTAATTACTAATTTACAAGCCTAATTTTTTATATTATAAATGCGAAAGTAACTCTGTCTGTCTGTGTGTTACGAAATCACGCCTAAACTACTGAACCGATTTAAATGAAATTTGGTACAGATATAGTCTAGAACCTAAGAAACAATTTTAATGCGAAAAAAGGCTGTAAGGGGTTTAAACAGGGGATGAAATTTTTTATGGAAATTACGTCATTTTTAAAGCTAGAAGCTTGAAACTTAATAAATACGACTTTCAAAGTTTGTAAACATTATACCCTAAAGAGGGTAAAAATAGGGGATTAAAGAAATGTGATGACGTCGGCAAAAAAGCTTACGGCCCAGAAAATTAAAATATAGAAAATTAACGAGTCATTACAAAATGTGAAACTGAAATTAACGCAAGTAACAAAAGTTGGCAAAAGATGGAAAAACTAAAAACGTCGTGTATAAAAATGTACTTTAATAACTATTTACAGTAAAATACTGTAAATAGCTTATTTATATGTATGTATGTCTTTTATTTGCAAAAAAATTGCCTACAAAATTAAAAATGCTACCGAAAGTCACAATTCCACGCGGAAGAAGTCGCAGGCACAGCTAGTAATTTATATTATCACAACGATCATTGACTATAACCACAGCTTAAAAACCAAGTCATATAACTAACTCCAACAAGATAAAGCTCAAAAACATTAGTTAAAGCTAAAAATAAGCTAAATGGAAATGAAATATCTTAAATTAATGATATCCTATTTAGCAAAGAACAAAATGGAAAGGACAGCATTATAGCACTTTATTAAGTAACACTTTAGTTTCCAAACATTACTAATATTAAAAAAATCATCTACATTCTGTAAGTAATGTAGCATAGGGTGAACCAAGTTATGAATCTTTTTCCATATCCAGGTCCGCCGGCAGGCTGAAAAAAATTGCGCCCGTGTTCAGCACTAGCTTATGACGTCCTCTAAACTACAGAATGATGTTGTGAGTGACAGACTTATAGGCCTATTACACTGCACTTTTCACAGGGACCCTTACACTTGAATCAGTGTAGTGTAATAAGGTTTAGGGAGAAAGGGTCCCTAATGTGGTCCTTATTGCTGTGTAATAAGCGACGCTCTAACTAGCGGCCACCCCCACCCTTACCACAGCGCCCTAAAAAAGGTGCAGTATAATAGGCCTATTACCTGCATTCCATAGGTAACGATGCTAACGTTGGGGTGGTCTGGCGAGAGGTTCAGCTCCATGACGTCACAGGAACGCTCGAGGTCCGCTAACAGGCCGAGAAAAGCGTTTGCTTTCAGCACTAGCTTGGCTACCTCGGACGCATCTTCGTCTCGGAGCTCCAGAACTGAGTCCGCTGTTTGTGTGGAGATCTCACAGTCTGTCATCACATTATGCACTGATTGAGGCTGCAAGCTGAACACATTTTTTTGCTCCAAGACAACATTGCTTACACGCTTCTCCAAACAAATATAATACTGTGATTATTCTTTCTTTTATTGATCTAGATCTAAAAATAAGCCAGTGCCCAAGTTTCAACAATGCTATTTCGGTTTATTGTATTAGTGATGTTAATGAACCTTAATTTCATTGCTTTAGAGCTCAATTTCGTGTATTCATTCACATCCAGCGCTCCAAACGGAAATGTTTCTAAATTAAAAGAGGTTGTACTGAATTTGTGAGTTTAAATCAAGGTGAAAGGTCCATTTTACTCTGACGCCAATATATTCGAACGTTCGAATACGATCAATCAAAATTGCAATGTTAAAACTTATAAACTAAGGGCACGGATATCGATTTATCTCAAAATTATCTATGCCCAAATACAATAATTTAATAATTTTAAAAAATTCTATTTAAATTGTAAAGTTGAGAAAAAATTACCCTTGAAACATATATAATGTAGGATAAATTTTGAGACAACTTGCATACATAATCTAGAGAAGCTGCAAAATACCCATACTGACGAGTTTCACACATACTTTCAAATATCTTTAGTTTGTTAAAAATTTGATTAATTTGCAAAATATCAACGCAATACTAAACGCATCAGCAGCCCGATTCTGTAACTCAGTGGTTATCAAAAAATGAAAGCCACTGACTTATATTTTTTATCCATTGAAGATTTACTATGAAATGCTCTTTAATTTTTTCATAGTAAACCTTCAATGGACAAAATATATATGTCAGTGGCTTTCATTTTTCGATAGCCACTGAGTTACAGAATAGGGGAGCAGACGTTTACTTACGTTGTTAAAA
The DNA here is from genome assembly GCA_964035005.1 of Erebia palarica. NCBI lineage: Eukaryota > Metazoa > Arthropoda > Insecta > Lepidoptera > Nymphalidae > Erebia > Erebia palarica. The sequence goes on along the minus strand of OZ035987.1, from coordinate 29,097,804 downwards.
CTTCACTATTCACTATAATAGTATGTCCACTATTATTGATTGAAATAGTATGCCATCATGCTCAACTAAGCCTTTAGAGTGGCCGTGGAGATAACTGTCTAACATAGCTTTATGGACATGTACAGGGTCAAGTCTTTGTGGGTATTCAAAGTGATGAAATGTATAAACATTACTTACACAAGTAACAAAGGGGAGCCCTCACTTCTATAATACATTTTTAAACTGGACTCTTCACTAGCACCAAATATATTGAGACATTCAGTTAATACTGCTATGCTTATCTGAAAAGGAAAGGTAATAAAGGAGTTAACGCACACACCTGGCTGATATTAATCTATCTTCTATATCTTCTTATACATAAAATTCTCATGTCACAATGTTAGTTACCATACTCCTCCAAAACGGCTTGACCTACTTTTATGAAATTTTATATGCATATTCAGTAGGTCTGAAAAACGGCTACTATCTATTTTTCATACCCCTAAAATACCTCAATCCACGCGGACGGAGTCGCGGGCATCAACTAGTATATCTATCTATCTATATATATGAAAATCAATTGCTGTTCGTTTGTCTCGCTAAAACTCGAGAACGGCTGGGCCGATTTAGCTGATTTTGGTTTTGAAATGTTTGTTGTAGTCCAGGGAAGGTTTAAAGGGTGAGAAAATATGGCAAAATTGCAAGGACGATAGGGCAGGACAACGTCTGCCGGGCCCACTAGTATATATATATATATATATATATATATATATATACACCGTAAGATTGTAAAAACCGTTAGATTATAATCTAGCTCGCGAAATTCTAAACTGTCGACAGATTGTGAAGCGTTCAATGTTTTGAAATATTCATTGTATTTACGTTTTCTTGTGTCTTTCTTGTAGTTTAGGTTAGGGTTCGACATAAATAATCAGGTAGTGCCCAGGGGCACTTAGGTTCTATCGGGTTAATATATCTAACAGATTACAATTCACCGAAAAATAATGCGTTAAATTGTAATCTTTCGACAGTTTGCAATTTCGCAAGTTAGATTATAATCTAACGGTTTTTACAATCTTACGGTGACATCTATATATATATATATATATATATATATATATATATATATGTGTGTGTGTCACCGTAAGAGTGTAGAACTATAATCTAACCTAATGATTAACGATCTAACTCGCGAAATTGTAAACTGTCGAAAGATTGTGAACCGTTCAATGTTCTGAGTGTAAATTTTTGAAATATTCATTGTATTTACGTTTTCTTGTAGGTTAGATTAGGGTTCGACATATATAATCAGGCACTTAGGTTCTATCGGGTTAATATACCTAACAGATTACAATTTACCGAAAAATAATGCGTTAAATTGTAATCTTTCGACAGTTTGCAATTTCGCGAGTTAGATTATAATCTAACGGTTTTAACAATAATACGGTGACATCTATAAATCAATTGAAGTTCGTTTGTCTCACTAAAACTCGAGGACGGCTGGGCCGACAAACATTTAAAAACCAAAATCAGCTAGATTTTGTTTTTAAAATGTTTGTCGTAGTCCAGGAAAGGTTTAAACGGTGAGAAAATATGGAAAAGGCGAAGTCGAAGTTTGGATGGATGTATGGATGTATGGATGTATGGATGTATGTATGTATGCATGTATGGATGTTTGTTACTCAATCACGTCCCAAGGGTTGAACGGATTTGGGTGAAATTTTGCACAGAGATAGATTATAGTCTGGAATAGCACATAGACTACTTTTTATCCCGGAAAATTAAAGATTTCCCGCGGGAACCAAGAAACCTCAAACCACGCAGTCGCGGGCAATCGCTAGTAATAATTATTTGGTCAGTCTCTGCAGCCTAATGTAGGATACCGTGTGGTTTAGGCTGCAGTGACTTTCCAGTGAATTAAAATTATAAATTATATTAATCAAAAAACAATTATATAGCAACTGAAATCATTGAAAGGATACAAAATATTAGAAAATATTTAAGAATTATCTATAGTTCAATGGTTTAGACTTTGAGAGGTTGGTCTGGAATCCCAACCTTTAGTGAGGATTGGAAATTGGAAATTATTATTATAACCTACTCTTAGTTTTAGTCCTCGGTAACAGCCATTAGACTTATTGCCTATTACTTGCCTAACTTTGTAAAAATCTTCTTACTTTAAACATAACATCAACATCGTCCCTGACGTGATATTCAGTAAAGTTGTCTGCGGGGACATAAGCAGAGGCTTGCACACATTTACCCTCTTCCACTGTTAGCTTTAGCCCCTCGGACATTGCACAAAATACTGCACACTGCAAATAAGAAATTAAATTTTTAACAAACTTAAAATTGAATATAGAACCTCTCTATAATGTAGAGATTTTTAAATTATTACATTTGACATTTCATGCATGAAATGGGTTGAATAAAATGTGGGATCCTATTTAAGACGCACCTCAGAATAAGGGATAAGAAATTTCACTACAGGTTACTTACATACTAAAACAAATGTAAAGGTGTGTCTGTATGTCTGGTTTTCTGTCTGTCTGCTGTTGAGAGCCTCAACGGTCCATCTGTGCTACTGATTTCGAAATACAAATAACTAGCGACCCGCCCCGGCTTCGCACAGGTACCAGTTGGCACTGGGCAGCATATCAGGTTTTGCATTAGTACTGCAACATTATTTACCCGGCCATAGCCACACCATTTTCTGTTTCTATGATACCTCATAGGATATTCATCTAAATTGAATGGTGTTAAGGGCAGTTTTGCCTAAATTACTTGAGATGACTAATATTTATTTTGATAAGGATTAATACTGTGTCGGTAAAAACATCTTCAGAAGTAAAACATTTTTTTAACACCAAATTTGAAAATCATAAAAATGGTGATTATGAGTCAAATGATAACTGTATGCTATCGCGAAATTTTTCTTAGTACTTTTTAAGAGGAACTATTCCACCATACATTTACTTTCACTATTTATGCAGCACTCGCCACGGAAGCTCTTAGATGAGACGATTTTTTTCGACTTAATTCACATTATTGCAATTTTTGTAGGGAAAATAAAATGTAGCTTCTGTTACTGGCTGATAATGTAGCTTTCTATAGATAAAAGATTTTTTTAAATCAAACAATCAAATCAAACAATTACAAACAAACAACCAAATCTCTTATCTATATATTAGTTTAGAAGACAACCATACCTCTTGGAACTGAATGGCTTTTAACAGACTGTACAAAGTTTTCCCAGAATCCATGGAAGCTGTGAAATAATATTGAGAAGTGCCCTCATCCATATTGTCATTCAACATCAAACATAGACTGCACCAACATCAGATATTGTTCCTGAGTCACCTCCCTGTCCACTGTTTTATCTGCAAAATAATACACATTCAAAGGACCCACACTTTCTATTTTTTTCATAATCATTTTTAAAAAGCAAAGAAAAACAATTAATTTTTCTTTTCTTTTTTTCCAGACCTTGTTACTTTTGGAATTTATATTATTCAGCAGCATATGACTTATGCTGCTTCTACTCGTACCTAAAAACTTCTGCTGGTTACTTTTTCGCTCTAGCATGTAAATAATTGTGATCTTATCCCAATTTACTTTTTATTTCTTTGTAGCTGTTAAATCCATACTAATAATATTATAAACGGGAAAGTGTGTTTATTACGCTTTAACCACATGTTTTGACAAATTTCTGAAAGAGCGAAGCGAAGGTCTCTGCTTACTGTTAAGACTACTGAAGGTCTACTTGGGTTAATCAGCACTTTGTCCATACGTCCATCCGTCTGTCTGTCTGTCACAGCCAACTTCTGCATTAATGAATATAATTACTTCAAACTCACAAATACTATGTGAATTGATGGCCTAAAGCAAAAAATACATAGAAAGTTTATAAAATCCTCATTCTAGGGGCGTGCTCATAGAAGCAAACGGCAGGTAAATTATTTTTTTCAGCTTTACTTAGGTTTTTATCCTCGAATAGCTGTTTTCAACCAGTTCAAAAATAATTTTTAGTCATTTTTTACCATAAACATTAACAAACAGAAATGAGATTAACACAGCTTTTCTTTTTGAGATTAAGACATTTGTATATCCTACATGGATTAAATAAATTGAGTATTGAGTAGAGATAGGTTGCATCTCAATACATCCCATCTCTTATTAATTATTGTACTTATAATTACTTACCTAAAATACTAGCAATTCTTCCAACTAAAACATGCTTGCAAGTGATCTGACATCTTCTTTCAATAACTTGATGTTTAAACGCACGACAAGGGCAATAATTCAACCGTGGGAATAATCTGTAACACCGGTCATTTTCACCTTTAATTTCAATCAAAACTCTACCCTTCTTGGCAGTGGAATAAGTTTCAACTAATGGGTGTTTTTCCAGAACATCTAAAGCGCGTTGAAAAACAGATCCGTAAACTGAATGTAGTGTCAATAAATCTTCGTCTGAAACTGCATTTTTATTATTTTTATTAATAATTAGGTGTTACCCACAACGTACTTAGTAGGTAAGTATGTAGTAATTAAGTTCTTGTTTCTAACAATACTTACGTTGCTTAATGGGATCTTGAATAATCGTTTCCAGGTATTTAAAAACCGTGTCCGCAAACAATTGTATACCGGGAAAACTATTGTTCATTATTAATTAAACGCAAAAGAAAGTATTAATTGAAATAAAAGCTTTTGTTTTCGATTATATTTGAGCACCTACATCAGAGTCTGATCAGAGACCAGAGACAAGTAACATATAGGATAATCAGAGACCAGTCAGAGACAAGTAACCAGAGACAAGTAACTTAAATATAGGATATAGACAGGCAACTACTTAGACACAATTTGAAGTAGATAACGGATAGTAGTAGAGTGACCTTGAACGTAAATTACATTTATATAATTCATTCATAAAAAAATCACGTCTCTCACTCTAGCCTGTTACGTCTTAAGACGAGTTTCATTCATGACCAGAACGACTCGCTCTAACTTGATATACATAATTAAATTTCGATGACGCAATCAGCGGAACCGGAAGTAGGTAGGGATGGGCAACCTAAGCGAAAAACCGGTAATAGTGATGTGATTTGAACGTATCGGTTTTAGATTTATTTAGCAAATACCGGTTTTTCTAATTACCGGTTTGCTAGTAATTCAGGATATTATTGAATTTTTCAAAAACAAAATTAAAATAAATTTCAAAGATCAAATTTATTTATTATAAACAAAAATCTTACATTGAAATCATACAAAAAAACTATAATATATAATAATAATAACTATATAATATTTAACTTTGTGTTTGATTCACCAAAACATACATTTAAAAAATATAAATGAAAGTTTGGATAATAATATGTAAATGTTTTCCTTATGATACTACTGATTTAAATGCTCTCGATTTCAGTAATAAAGTCATTGATAAAGTATCTTGAAGTATTACTTCCTTTTTAGTCGGTCGGTACTCGGTAGCATCAAAATATTGTTTTTAAGTTGTTTCAAAACTTTGTTTCAATATAAATTACCACTTGCATAACAAGAGCAATTTTTTCTAACTAGTCAAATCAAAACAATGTAACAGGAGGAACCTATGGAACAGAAGAATACTGTGCCCATCAGTAATTTTTATTGATTGATTGATTTGTATCGATCAATGTCTACGTGCTTTCAGCGTTATTTTGCCTCTGACAGCTGTTTCTGTTAGGTTGGCATTACCCGCCATTCTTGCTGACAAGCATACTTGTCTCTGCTGACAAGTAACTTTAACACAGTGTGAAGCTCCCTGCGTTTTTCTTAATTTTTTTTTGATTTTAAACGTGTTAATCATGCCAAAAAGGATTCAAAGTAGCGGCAGAAAAATTGTATCCTCAGTTCGTAATTTTTGTGAACGGGAAAAAGCTAATGGAGCACCAATAGTCCCATTTGAACATGTTCGTCAACGTGTAGCCGCCATGACTGGTAAGTAAATTAGTGTTACCTGTTATTCATAGTTTCCCGTTATTAGGGATCGAAAGTTATTTGTTTTGCTAATAGATTATTGTTTGTATGTAGGCACGATGTTTTAATTGTATAATACATTCCGTACATAGGTATATGTATAATAATTATATTTGTTTTAAAAACATAGTATTTGATTCTTATTGTATAAACTAGCTGCGCCATGCGGTTTCACCCGCGCAAGTCCCGATCGTTTTTTTTTCTTTAATACATCCCTTTGTTACATTATGTATTATTTAATAACAAGATTAATTTAAAAAATGTACAATATGCATGTTAATAATGTAATGTTTTGTATTTCAGGCGTTTCTGAGAGAACTGTCACCACTATTACCAAAGAGTGTGAGGTTGCTGCTTCCACGTCTAAGAAAATATCTACTCCCAGGAAAAAACGCTGCCAATCGAATAAAATTCAGTTAGATGATTTTGAACTATGTGCAATCAGAACTAAAATACATCAAATGTACGTAGTCAGAAAGGAGGTGCCTACTTTGGGCAAGCTTTTGGCTGAATTAAAAATTGATATTAACTTCAATGGAGGTCGTACCACACTATGGAAAATAATTCGGCAAATTGGATTTAGATTTAAAAAATGTGGTTCTAAAAGAAAAATTTTAATGGAACGATATGACATTGTAGCCTGGAGGTACAGATACTTAAATATTTTAAGACAAAATCGAAATGAAGGCCGACCTATCGTATATCTTGATGAAACTTATATACACGCTTCATATTCTGTCAACAAATGTTGGCAGATAGAAAATGAACAAGGTGTTTTAAAAAGCGATTCAGTTGGTGCACGCTGGATCATCGTTCATGCAGGTGGCGAAATGGGGTTTATTCCAAATGCACAATTAATATTTAAATCGCAGTCGAAATCAGGAGATTGCCATGATGACATGAACAGGACGAATTTCATGAAATGGTTAGAAGACAAACTCATCCCCAATTTACCGCCTAATAGTTTAATTGTTATGGATAATGCGCCCTATCACACTGTAAAGGTGAACAAGGCACCAACAATGAGCTCTACCAAAACTGATATGCAAAATTGGATCACAAATAAGGGGTTACGACTTACGAGGGCGGCACTGAAAATTTCGGGAATCAAGGAAGTGACACAACATTACTAAATGTATTTATTGCTTTTCGAAGTATTCTCCGCGAAATTTCACACATTTTTCCATACGATGGAACCAATCATTGAAGCAACCATTCCATTCGGAAGTTGGGGTCTCCAAAATGGCCGTTTTGTAGGCGTCCACAGCTTCTTCAGGTGATGAAAATCTCTGACCACGCAATTTATTCTTTATTTTAGGGAAAGTATAGAAATCATTAGGGCTTAGGTCGGGGCTGTACGGCGGATGGTCTAATAATTCTATGATTTCTTGCTCTAAAAACTCTTTTGTTCTGTGCGCGGTGTGAGAACTCGCATTGTCGTGATGGAGGATGATGCGGCGGTTGCAGTTCTCTTTACGGAGTTCAGAAACGACTTTTGGCAAACAAATGTTAGCATACCATTCTGCATTAACCGTTCTTTGTCCCTCAAGAGGAATAGTCGCAACATGGCTGGTTTTGGAGACACACGTGGCCACCATTTTTTTTGCAACACTCCGTGAACGAACAATTTTTGTTGGCTTTAACTCATTTTCGAACACCCAAACTCGTGACTGGTTTTTAGTTTCGGGTTCGTACGCGTATATCCAGGATTCATCACCTGATACGATGTTGTATACAGCATTTGAGGATCCTGTGTGGAATCTTTCGAGAGTTCTGACGCACCAAGTAACGCGAGCCGCTTTTTGCTCTTCACAGAGCAAATGCGGTATCCATCGGGAAAACAACTTTTTTACACCTAATTGTTCATGCAAGTTTATTTGTATTTGACTCATGCCAATGTCTAAAGTTGCCTGAATTTCGCGGTATGTCACATGTCGATCTTCCTCAATCAGCTTACGCACAGCATCAACGTTTTCTTGGGTGACTGCAGTTTTTGGACGACCTTGACGGGGATCATCACTGAGCTTGACACGTCCACCTTGAAATTCAGCAAATCAGCGATAAATTGTGGTTTTGGATGGGGCTTCATCACCAAATGCAGAAATTATCCGGTCAACACACTGTTTTTGTGTTAAACCACTTCGAAAGTCATAATAAATCATCGCTCTAGAATTTTCTCGAGTCAATTCCATTTTCTCAACGACTAAACAAGTTTGACAAGACCTTGTGACAAGACCGAGAATCTTTTTTTAAATAAATAAACGGTATTCGATTTATAAAAACAAGGAGTTTTAAATTAAAAAGATTTTAATATGACAGGAACAGTGGAAATATTCCATTCCCGATACTTTTAGTGCAGCCTATGTATCTTATCTTCCCACTATGGTGAAAGCTCAATTATATGAAATTATAAAAGAGCATAAAGAAGCTCCAAAATATGAAGCTGATCAACTTCTTGAAGCGCATGGACACAAAGTGGCTAGGTTACCACCATACCACTGCGAACTTAATCCCATAGAATTTATTTGGAGCCTGTTGAAAAGGCGTGTAGCTGCTAAAAATGTTGGACAGGAAGCAGACAAGATACTACAATTAACAGAAGAAGCGTTCCAATCGATCACTGCAGAAGACTGGCAGAAGCAGTGTCAACATGTGTGCCATATTGAACAACAGTTTATTAAAACAGTTGGAATTATAGACTCTGAAATCGATAAATTTATTATAGAATTAAATGACGAGTCTGATACAGAATCGGACAGCAGCAGTTCCGACGATTCACGTTCATCAGCAGACAGTGACGAACCACTAGCGACCTGCTTGGATCACTCTTATTCAAAATAAATAAAACCTATAAAAATGTTGTTTTAATTTTGTCATATATTACCTATGTATATAGATAAATGCAAACTTGAGGTACATAATACTAATTCAAATACCAATCCTAATTATTTTACATAAGTATCGGCGCCCTGCAGTTTTACCCGCATAAGTCCTGATCCCGTACCTATAAATATTGGGATAAAAATATACCCACATACCAAATCCAAAGATTACAAACTTAAATTCTAACATCCAAACTTACTTTAATTGAGAAATTTAACTACGAAAATATTTCGCAGTTTCATACCGGGTATCTTACAACCTTACTTGTACAAATCGGCAACACAGAGCTCAGGTTAGCCAACATGACAGCCAGAGGCAAAATAACGCTGAACGCATAGTAACTCAAAGTGTATTCCGTAAACGTCATACGTAAATACTGATGAGTACCTTTCAGTGAATATATATCATATTAACTGTGAACACGATCTCAACGTGTACCTAACATAAACATGTCAAGTCGCTAAAACAAAGGTCCATTGATAGGTACTTACAAATAACTACGCAACTCGCAAGATCAGGCAAAGTATAAACATACGGTCAAGACATTAATGAGGCCCAACAATAGGGGCTATGAAGAATTCTATAACACTATACTCTATGAGCACCTACCAGAAAAAGAAGTTTCAGATTGATAGCAGAGACAATTTTATTCTTCTTCTCTTGGTTTAAGGCTTTGAGTAGTAACATAGTCGAAATGGAAAGACATTGACAGAAAGTGAAAGAAGATGGAATCTACCTAATGACTAATAGGCCTATTACACTGCACTTATTTCAGAGCCCTGAAATAAGTGTAGGCCCATAATCATATATCTTTTTTTAAGCGACGCTCTATTGAGCGGCCACGCCCACCCTTCATAAGGGCCCTGTATTTAAGGAAGTACTGAATCTTCCGTGTCCGACCGTGTAATAAAAGGAATCGTCTACTGCAGTTCAAATTTAACATTCAATAGTCCAATAAAGTGAAAACAAGGTGAAAACGTAGTATACACACGATCTAACTTCTCTATCTAATAAAGATTCAACGAAAACCTAACATCAGATGTTCAAATCTAAATCAAGTTCAGTCAATGCGGGTAACTTTGGATTTCAAGTTCAACCAAAATCAAGATATTTGAAAGTATGATAAATACAAATCAAAGGTATATTTGCTTTAAAAGAACCAAGCCTCTGATTTATATTCTGTCGGAATCTGCTTTCTGATTCTGATCCTGATTCAGAAGACTATATCAGAATCAAAGACAAGGAACCTTTAAGTTACTTGTCTTTGATTCTGATGTAGTCTCTGGTCTGTGCACAGGGTTTGTGATGCTCATCAGAGACAGAGACAAGTAACATATAGGATAATCAGAGACAAGTAACATATTTTGTCTGTATCCTTCACCATATTTTTCATAGATATTTTTTGAAAAATTGTGATTTGTGAATTCGTGAAAAATGAAAATGTCAGGAATATGTTGAAAATGACGTTTTTGTGGACTTTTAGAACTTTAGGTTTAATGCAGATCAATTCTACCAAAATGGTTTAAAACGTAATTTGTTTATTAATAAATTTGGAAAGAGGTGAGAGTGATTTCAGTGTGCAAAAGTCATACGACTTGTGTCATCTGTCTACTCTTCCTTCAAGATGGCTCCTCCACCGGAGTATGATAAGGAACCGAAAGCCCCGGATAAAAGCGTAACAAGTAACTCAGTCGAAGATACAAAATTAGTGTATAACCACTTAAAAGATCAATCTTCAAATACAGAACATAAAACCACGACTGCGGGGGCCAACGTTGATGTAGAGGTGAGTTGACCTTTTTTATTTATTCCGCCAGCGGCGTTTCATGATGACTTAGTTACTCACTACTTTAAACAAAGTTTTAGGTATTTTATTTCATTCGAAGGTAATAAAAATCATAAAGAGTAATGCCATACCCAAATTATTTATTAGTTTCCTTTGACACCGATAATGGCGAAGGAAATAAATGTTAAAAAATTTGATTGAAGTAATTTCAAACATATTTATTGGAAGTATCTTGTACACCATCTGCATACAAGCGTTAGTGTGCCTTTATTAGATGTTAAGTTCTTAATTCCATTTTTATATCCTGTAGAATAAGGGCCTTGAAAAAGTGTTTTTATAATGTAGCTTTGCTAACTTGATGTGGAAAAGAAGTACTTACCTAGTACTTACAATTATTAAACTGTCTTAATGTAATATTTTATAGTGCCATAATTCCAGTATGAAATAGAACACATACTTCAGTCTCCAGTTGTGCATTAGCGTAGGTATGAGCAGCCTAAACCACTGAGTAAATAACAATAAGATAAATACTTTATTTTTTTATGCTTTGGATAGGAAAAAATAAAGTAGTTGGAAAATTTGAAAAAAAAGCTGGGACGTTTTTATGACAAAAAAAGTTGCCAACCCTATCCGTCCTTCTGTCAGAGCCTTCTAACTTCTGAATTACTTCAAATTTAAATATAATATGTAAACCTATGGCCTCCAGCCGAATATGGCTTAAAAGTTATAAAAATCTTTATTTTAGGGGGGCTTTAGCGAATTAAGCGAATGCGAATTGAAATATTTTTATAGTGTTACATAGGGTTGTGGTTGGGTCATTTTAAAGATAATTAGGAATAGAGTCCAAAAAATTTTCTTTTAATTTTTCCATAAATTGACGAAATGGGGGGCTTTCAAAGTGGAGATTCCAATGTCCAAATGATTTTCTAACATCCAAAGTTGAACTCAGAACTCTCAATTTTCTGAAAGGCTGAGCCTGAAACTTGATCAATTATTTGAATTAAATCCTGTACTTGAACAACAAATACTAAAATTAGATAAATATTTTATGGAAACGAAATTATTTAATTTTTAATCAGCTTCAGTATTTTTAACAGAACTACACAAGGATGTTATTAGATGGCGCTCTGTAACAGTTTATTAGTTTTTTATTAAGAAATGGTATGCTACGTAACACGCGCTCACCAAACAAGCTGCATTTTAGTAAAATACTGTAGGTAAACATATCCCATCCATACAAGCGGAAAACAAGTCATCAGTCATCAAGAAACGTCATCAGATTCGGCGCGTTTTAATGCGTATGGTGCAGTGAGGACGATGCGGGAGGCGCGAATGACCGGGTATTTGACATCTAGTTAAATCAGCAACTTTTTTTTTAAACGTCAAAACGCGTGCTTAGTATGGATTTTATATGAAATTTTAAGTTGTGAAGTCATCAAAGTTCGATGCACTTTTTTTACTTTAATCAATAGTTTAAAATGGTTATTCAAAATAAAACTAGCAGGGGACATGGATATTACGAGTTTTGGAAGATCCTTTATAATATAATACTCATTAAAAAATAATTTATCTCACTAGTAGTCAAATACCCAATTCTTATTCGTTTCAAGATCGGTTCCTGGGCGCACGTATTTGCGAGTTTTGATGTAGGTAGTACTGCTCGAAACCATGAGAACCAACTGTGGCTCATGCGGTACGTCTAGGTTCACCTTTCACCTTTCACCAGTTCACCTTTAAATCTTAGACAAGTAAAAGTGTTTTCATATAACCTGCATTGAAAATGTGAGTTTCAATGCCTGTTGTGCCATCTGAAACTAGTAAATTGCAGACAAATATCAGAGCAAATAAATATATTTGCAGCGGGTAGAAAACCTTGATAAAATAAGAAAAAAATGATAAAATAAGTAAGTAATTTAGGAAATAAACTGTCTAGTATTTTCGTTACTTAATTATTGAATAAAAATTGTTACTACTTAAAGTACTTAATTACTTTTAAGCAAGCAATAGTATATTGTATGCTTAGGGGTGAAACAAGACGATTTCAGATGAGAGTGAAGTTCCCTGCCTGAGCGAAGAGAGGACTGGCATCACCCGAAATCTGAAACTGTGTTTCATTCCCTGGCGCACACACTATTTTTCATATAATCTGCATTAAAAGTGTGTTTATTTTTGTTTTTTTTAGTTGCCAGGTTGCTGTTTACAAATATGATATCTGTTAGTTTAGTTGATGGGTAAAATGACAAATAAAAAGGTTTGAAATAAACAAAAGAAACTGACAGGATTGAAAGGAGGGCTGTTATGTTATTCAGTGGGTAGAAAACCATGTGGCTATAAGAACTGTCAGACTTCCTAGTTATGGTTCATTTTTGGTAATCATAACACATCTTTGAGCGGCCATATCTAATGAAAGGCCCATCCGTATGCGGGCAGACCTACATTATTGTCATCAGTGGAGAGCCCTACACCCACCTAATACTGAATCGACGCTTCCTGGCGATAGTTACCAAAAGTGCAGCTATCTCTTAGTCTATTACAGTATACAAGCGAAAATTACTCCGTAAAGGAAGTCAGGAACTCATTCAATACTTATTAGTTACTTAATACCAATACTTTCTGCCCATCTCTAGTCATGCTCAATTGACAGGAGCCACATAGCAAGCGTCCAATACTGCAAGTTATTATAAAAATAACCTGCATATCTTTGGTTTTTCTGCTCAAATTCTAAGAAATGCTGTGATGATTGCAGCACGAGGTGGAATACTTCCTTGGAAATTTCGTAGGTTTTGTACCTAAATAATAACATCTAGACAAAACCAGGAATAAAAATAAATTTATTTTATTCAACGTTATAAACGGGGCTATATTTATTGTAATAAAATTTATGAATAGTGCAACAATTTCTTTATCACTCAATAGTCAATACATACGTTCTATATAAATATACAACCTGACTCACTCACTCACTAACTTAAGGATGCCCTGCCCAAAGACTTGGATCTAGAAAGTTGAGATTTTGCACAAAGGATCTCTACATAATCTAAACAAGGAATAAAACCGTATTTTTCGAAATGCTGTAGCACCGGATTCCGAATTGACGTGATTTTGGAGTGGATTACAGTTTTTTTAATACAAAAACTCAGTTATTCTTTCCGGAGCCACGCAAGCGAAGCCGTGAGTAATAACTAGTTATTTAATATTGCTTATAATTAGGTCTTTGACAAATGGTCAAATCATCTGAATAGTAGTCAAATATCTACTTACAACTCAGCACTAACGTATCATCTAAGCTTATGGACCCACTGATTTGGGGAACTTAACTTTGAGATAATACTTAGTAGGTACATACTTAACTATTCCTTGAACAATGCACCCCTAATTAAGGCTTCTTATAAATTACCACGGAATTTAAATAACTTAAATCCACGCGGATGTAGACCTCGATCTTCAAACTGTGTATTCCTAAATAAATAAAAAATAAATGAATAATTATGTAGTCGCCGGAATAAGCTTGTAAATTACTTATGAGAAATCACCTAGTGCATTGTACTGCTTATAAATGTCACCGTAAGATTGTAAAACCCGTTAGATTATAATCTAACTCGCGAAATTGTAAACTGTCGAAAGATTGTAAACTGTTCAATGTTCTGAGTGTCAGTTTTTGAAATATTCATTGTATTTACGTTTTCTTGTCTCTTTCTTGTAGGTTAGGTTAGGGTTCGACATAACTAATCAATTAGGTTTTATCGGGTTTAAATACCTATCAGATTACAATCTACCGGAAAATAATGCGTTAAGTTGTAATCTTTCGACAGTTTGCAATTACGCGAGTTAGATTATAAACTAACGGTTTTTACAATCTCACGGTGACATAAATACATCATCTCGTTAGTCAGACCGCTCAAGCACGCAGCAATAGCCAGGTGTAAATTATGAGATAAAGCGGCGCACCATCGATCTCCGTAAACTCCCGGATGTCCTCGCTCGCTCCTGGCCCGACCGTGACCTTTGCAAGCGCCTGTCACATACCCTCATAGTATTCTGACGGTAGAGATTTTGTACAATAATATATAGCCATAGGTCACCTTGGTCGTCACTTTGTTATTATTAACTTTGTTAACAAGACAGAATTAAGTAATATTTTCATTTGATATGACTTACTATTTTTAATATTAATTATAAAAAAAACGTAATAAACGAGCAGTCAAACGAGGTTCACAAAAAACTTTAAAATGTCGGATTTAGCATCACCAACCAGCAGTCAGACCTTTCTCGCCGTTCGCGTTATCACCAAGCAGAACTGTGTACCGTTTTAATAACAAGCGTTTCTAATCTCATTATGAAGACTTTGTTGTATCTGTATTCTGAATATTGTTCATGTATTATATTTCCCATTTTTTGGGTTTTTTGTATAAGCTAATGCCCGCGACTTCGTCCGCGTGGTTTGAGGTTTTTCGGTTCCCGCGGACACTTTCATTTTCCTGGCAAAATTTATCCCGATCCGTTCAACCGATCTGGCGTGATTGAGTAACAAACATCCATCCATCCATCCAAAATTTCGCATTAATTATACTTAAGTAATAGTTATTAGTATAGATTTTTAGCTAATAATGATCGCATTGACAACTAAGTTAATTAATTACAAATAAATAAATAATTTTTTATTGACCAACAGTTTACATCAAATTAATCAGTAGTACAAAAAAATCATTACATGCAGTACTTCTGTACTGTGTACATACTTAAAAAGTAAATATGGTCTACGGGCCACCTCCTCAGCTTGTGCCACAGCATGACAGGTGTGTACAATGTCCCTTATCTTATATTTTGACTTACCACACTCAGTTCCACAGAAGGGTCTAACCTAGTCATTTGCAAACCAAGCAGTTGCGTAGCATGTCCGGTACGTTTGCACCCGAATGGCTACGCCATGCTACGACGTACTAACAACCTCTTGAAAAAAATTATGTAATGCGTATAGGTAAAATCGGTCTTCAAATGTATTACTTATTTCATATTTTTGTGGTAAAAGAAAGTGTACCGTAATTTCTACTATTAAATTTAATGTTTTCAGTCTAATTGTAAATCATGATTCTAACAGAAAGTTACGTTGGTATTTCTTTATAGACTATTAAACTGATTCCTATAACTTAGAGCCGTTCGTGTATCTACCTTTTTCGTTATTTGTGATAGTAAAATACTTACCTAATATAGGAACCCGGTCTCATAGCAGACATAGCCACACCCATAGATTATGTTTGTATATTATTTTTGTGTGTAGCTCGTTTATTACCGACTCTCAACCTCGAGTGCGTAGCCTGTAGGTCCTATTTATCACCAACTGAATTTTGCGACAACGACGCAAAAATATTGACCGAAAAAGCATTTTTATTACTACTAATCCATGTATGATAGGTATATGCCGCGGCCGTACGCAGATAATTATAAATAAATCATTTTGATCCCATTGGTCTGATGACAATTAGGTACGCTTTTTTGTATTTTTATACGAAAACCCGGATTTATGCATCCGCATAAATCCCAGAACCTCATAATCCATGAGGTTCTGGGTTCGGCGCTGGTGTCGTAATCTGCAGCCGTTTAAGCTATGCAGAGTTGAGAAAAGAAGCAGTTATTATATTTCATCCTCGTAATAGCACTGCCATGACAACGGTTAGAATATTTTAAAATTTGTGCGAACCCGCGCGTGGGTCCTTGAATTTAATGATTCAGCATCCAATCGACCGGAACATAATCACGGAATTAGTTACGCGACCTGCAACAAACATTGGTTTTTATAA
The DNA here is from genome assembly GCA_964035005.1 of Erebia palarica. Classification (NCBI taxonomy): domain Eukaryota; kingdom Metazoa; phylum Arthropoda; class Insecta; order Lepidoptera; family Nymphalidae; genus Erebia; species Erebia palarica. The sequence continues at coordinate 29,081,343 of OZ035987.1, read as the reverse complement.
TTTTCTATAGTCATTGAACCACATTGACCTAGTTTCTTATTGTTTAATATTTAATGAAGATGTCCCAGGCATTATATCTAGGAATTTTTTTGACCAAAAATGTTCACTTATTAAAAAAAGTTCCAAAATAAAACTCAACCTTGTTACGAACGAATGATTTATTTCTTACCTGCATAAATTATTTTTATCTTGAGTAATCTTATAGCTCTCTTAATAAATAAATAAATTTTTTTCCTGAAGTATTTTCATGTTATGTCGGCCATATTGGATTTTTCCTGACGTCATACAAATAGCCTGTGTCCCACGAAATGCTGGCCCAGCGCGAGAGATTGCTACAAGCTCCTCGCGCTCGGTCGCCGTTTTCACAGTAGTAATTTTAACCGTATGGCAATCTAAGTAAATAAACAGTGTATAAGGTGATATAAATATACCTTAACCTCACGCCTCTGCCCTTTCCACTCGGTGTCTACTTTCTAGGCCTTGCGGCCATGACGATTCTATAAAGACAAACATCTTGAAATCGACTGTTGGCCTTAGTGAACAGGACTTTCCGCTGAAGGATATAATGCTAAATTCATACACTAACCTTGTCACCGATATTGATACCTATCACACTGTAGTAATTTTATTCGCCATAATTGAATTACGTAACCGTTGATTATCGTCATTTATGACAGTGTAAACAATTGCCTTATTTCAATGATATTTACATAAATATGTTAGTCTATCTGTATTATATCTGTGTCTCCTCTCCACAAAAGTTGTCTGGAAGAGATTGTTTTAGCAATAAGACCGCTTTTGCAGTTTGATAATACCCTTCTGTATTATCTTCCTTTTTGTTTATTGTCTCTGTTTTAAGTGTGTGCAATAAAAAGTTAATCTATCTATCTACTATCTGCCTATCTAATATCTATTTATCGAAACATAAGTTTTCAGTGAGGTTGGAAGTACTTCATTTTTAGCTAGCTTTTGAACGTGACTTTGATATAGGTGGTTTTAAAAATCCGCGACTCATCTACTTCTAGGTTACTACTAGTAACTAGTCTTACTAGCCACAGTCGGAGCATTTTACCCGACCAGACTACATCAATTTCCCCTCCCGGCCGGTGATCGATTCCAAGACCTTCCAAAAAGCAAAGCACTCTACTGCGCTAGGAATGACGTTGCCAACTTGTTGTAAATGCCTTCGCTTTTATACTTATGCACGGGAAAGACACATACAGAGTTAAAGATGAGCAGATGATTGTTGGATTTCTAAATGAAATGAGAAACCCAACAGTTACTTAAAGCATCATGCCGCACTCCGCAGTGTGACTTACCGCATTAGCTCACCTTGTTGTGTGAGTACAGGCTCTGACCTAAAATGTAAAATCAAAAATACAATACGTACACAGAATTTCGCATTGTATTGCCTACTTACTTAAGTTATTATTTTTTGTTTCCGACAAGTTTCGTAATGAACTGAAATCATAAGCATTAATTAACAAACTGCTTATCGTACCGTCTCCATGAAACTGCGGAATATAATTAAGCCCTAGTCACACACAACGTGTGACGACAGCGACGTGCGCAGTGACAGAAGACGCTGTTACTAAGCGATGCCCGCAAATTCATCCGCACGAATTTTGATTTTAAAAATCTCTAATTTTCCCAAATAAAAAATAGCCTGCCCCTCAAAGTCGTAAACTATTAAACATTGCAAATATCACGTCGATACGTTTCTCTGTTGCAGCGTGATTGAAGGACAAACGAATAAACCACCAAAAACACATATTTTCTCATTTAAATTATGTTAGTAGGGATAAAATGAAACTGAAGTGTGGAGCTGCGCGAAAAAGTCACGTTTTGCTCCTTAGTATGACGTAATTTAAAGTTTCTTTTCTGGCTACTACCACGTTGGTCAAGTTACTAACTTAATGTGTTCTGTCGGATTGTCATCCTATCATCATACTATATAGAGCCCTGTATTTACCCACACTTATTGAATAATCAAGAGACGCGGAAGCGTGTCCAGCCAAAGTTCAAAAAAACTGGCGAGCAGCACCGTGTGTAATATTACACGAACCATTTGGAGCCACTTTTGACCCCCTCATAACTCAAAAACTATTTCACATAAACATGTCAAATTTGGCGCATATATTGAGACCCGTGAGATACATATGTGCTCCAAATTTCATAAGCACACCTCAAATGGTTATTTAGATATAAACGTACAAAAATCGTCATTTTTATGATCAAAGGTATAGATCAAAACTCTGACACGAGGCATGCTACCATTGCTTAAAGCCGTATTATTTTAATATTGTTGACGTTTCTGTTGTAGTGTTATAATCATTATTTTAAGGACGTCAAAGTACGTGACATTCAACCGTTAGTTTGAAACAATACTGCTTTAAGCGGTGGTAGTAACTCCTTAACTATTGAAAATGACACATAATTATTATTTTAATGTCAATAATAATGAATAATAATATAGTTGCATTAAAACCTTACCTTCGTATTCATACATTTTGTGCAACGAAACGTCATTGACAGAAAAGAAGAAGAAACGTATTTGAAGTCGTCAGTTCAAGCTGTCAGTCATTGTGATTTGTATTCATTGTTTATAGTGGTTTTAGTGATATCGACTGTTTACCGTGCTTGTTTTCAATGTTTCACAAAAAACTTTTGATTTTGAACTTTTGCAATCAAAATTGATGAGATGTAGAAATGTGCTGTAGAGGTAGTCTGACCATAGATGTAATCTGTCAATGTCAGTGTAACTCTAGGTACACTATATATTTTTCTTGAGAATTCTCGTCTTTAATTATCTTGTACAATGAGTCGTACAATAGAATTACTGGTGGGTGACACACTGACCGTACACCAAATAATAAGTACCTACTAATGTAAAACGTAAACTAAACTAATAGAAAAGTCCTATTACAGTGTAAAGGATTATTTGAATGATAGCAAGGCATGGGTATGAATTGTTACAACGGCTGATTATGTAATGTTATATTATAAGTACATATATATAATTTCAAATATTTGTGAGATGGTGATAATAAAAAAAAAGCGGAGTTTATTGCGGGCTCTTCTCAGACCAGGGCACGTTTGGAACCCTCGTAGCTTTAGTTTTAAGATATCGTAGTTAATTATCACCATCACGTCTTATGCTCTGTAAGCATGACGTTCAGAAGGTGTACTTTGTAGGTACATATTTTGAATAAATATGTTTTGAGTTTGAGATTGAGTTCAATAATTTCTGTACAAAAAGTAATGATATCCCATCAAAAGCATAAATGTAAAATGAGAGCCAAGTTCAAAATTGTGATATATATGCCTTGGTTGTTGACTTCAGCGACAAAAGAAGTGAGATCTAAATGGGTGCCAAGTTCAATGGTCAGTCCTGCAATTTATATATCCCATCAAAAACATAAATGTGAAATGAGAGCCAAATTCAAAATTATGATATATATGCCTTGGTTGTTGACTTCAGCGACAAAAGAAGTGAGATCTAAATGGGTGCCAAGTTCAATGGTCAGTCCTGAAATTTATTTATAACAACATATAATATTTTATAACAACTTAAAATATCATTTCTTCTTATAACTTAGTATAAAATGTTGAAGACTAAGGCTTTGGCTTGGCTAGTTTCCATATACGAATTATTATTAAGTAGGTACCTAAAAGTACAGTTTCTACCAGCAAGCCAAATTTTCGGAAGAATAAAATAAGAACTTACAGCTTTACAACTTGTGAACGCTATAATTCGTATATGAAAACTAGCCAAGCCAAAGCCTTAGTCTTCAACATTTTATACTACGTTATAAGAAGAAATGATATTTTAAGTTGTTATAAAATATTATATGTTGTTATAAATAAATTTCAGGACTGACCATTGAACTTGGCACCCATTTAGATCTCACTTCTTTTGTCCCTGAAGTCAACAACCAAGGCATATATATCACAATTTTGAATTTGGCTCTCATTTCACATTTATGTTTTTGATGGGATATATAAATTGCAGGACTGACCATTGAACTTGGCACCCATTTAGATCTCACTTCTTTTGTCGCTGAAGTCAACAACCAAGGCATATATATCACAATTTTGAATTTGGCTCTCATTTCACATTTATGTTTTTGATGGGATATATAAATTGCAGGACTGACCATTGAACTTGGCACCCATTTAGATCTCACTTCTTTTGTCGCTGAAGTCAACAACCAAGGCATATATATCACAATTTTGAACTTGGCTCTCATTTTACATTTATGTTTTTGATGGGATAATATCTTGTGCTTGCATAGTTGGCTAGTCGCCTTTGAGATTGGCTGCCGAGGTTGAAATGTGGTCACGAACTCTTGTTCCACTGAGGTCAGAGAGACAAATCAACAAAGGTCAACAAATCTCCGAGAGATCTCCCATTCGCGTTTCGATGCCGTCGCACGTATAATTATCAGTATAACGCCTTTTCGCTTTGTGCCGCGTTGTCTGACCAGGGCTTTATTATGATGATGATGACGTCTCTGCAGGCACAAGTCATAAATAAAGGTTCGGTGAATGATGAGACCTTGAAGAAATCACGACCTGAGCTTATGTACCACAGAATTATTCCTTTCCCGGAATATCTATTCCAAGGGGGGTGAAATGGAGGTTGAAAGTTCTATGTTTTTATAGTCAGAGATATGGAAATCGGCATTTAGGTTATTAGTTTTAGATAATAAAGACTGCATAAGCTATACATATATATGTATACTATCTGATGCCCACGACTTCGTCCGCGTGAATTGAAGATTTTTGTTTCCCGCGGTAACTCTCATTTCCCGGATTAAAAAGTAGCCTATGTGTTATTCCAAACAACATTTTAACACAGAGATAGATTAGTTTGGAATCCAAACTAATAAATATTGTTAAAATTCGTCCAGATCCGTTTAGCCGTTCTTGCGTGATTGAGTAACAAACATCCATCCATCCAAACTTTCGCATTTGGGTATTATATTAGTTAAGATGTATAGCCTCTATAGATAGGCCTTTTGCAGCGGGAAAATTTCATAATCTCATAGGAAATCAGAAATTGTATGCGGTTGAAGTGCTTGGCGACCCTAGTGGTCAATATACAATACATTTTACAAACGCCAAAGTGTGTTCTGTGTTGTTGTGTTACCCGTGAAAACGAATGAACTAATATATAGCTTGTAATATTTTTTTGTTTCAGAACAATAAACACGTGGAGACTCTCGACGACGGACAACTGCGCGCTCTGCTCGATGAGGCTATCACGTACAAATGCCCTAAAGACCGAGAGGGCAAGAGTAGTCTTTTTAAGGTTCGTACAATATAAATGAAATGATAAACCATACAAATTACTTTGGAAGTTACAACAGAATGGCGTGCGCAATCAAGATTGATATTAATTATCCCGGTCCTTGGCCTTCCTCATTCACTTTCTTCTCTTACTGGAGTGCACACGATTACTTGTACACCGTCTCCATTCTAGAACTTCGGAAGTTGCAATGGCCGTTGGAGGCCTAATGGCCATATCTCCTAAGACAAACATGGCCTGCCCAATGCTCTTCAACTTACTAATACCTATTAGAGCTCCAGTACAGTGCAGTACTCGGAGCGGGTGGCGGTAAGTGGACGAGTAAAGCCAAACAGGAAGTGATGGCGCTCTTCGGGAAAGGGAAGACCGCGGGCTGAAATGATGATGATGATGATGATGATGATGATTAGTATTACCTGAAGCCAAGTGCCGGTGGAGGGCTGTTACATCTCGGTGGCCTTGGCGGCGTCGTTCCGCAGCAGGCTGAGTAAATTACGTGTAAGGCATAGCGCGCACTGCAGTCTGGACTGGAGCCGGGGCGCAACATCTCTGAATCGCGTGACATACGTGCTTTGGCGGATAGATCGTTGCTACCGCGCACTATAACGATGAAATCGTGATACGAGTGAAAATATTAACTCAAGAACGTCTAAAGCGATAAGCAAAGCGCGTTGCTTACGCGTTTCACTAACCTGTTGTCCTAGCGATAAAACGCGATACCGCGCCATAGAGAATGACAAACTTGTCTACGCGACAACGCAGGCCTCCAGTCGCGGTGTCGCTCACGTAAAAATGTTTCTTCGATTTCTGTCTAATCTAATACTCTTAGGAAAACTAGACTTTATGTACCTGCGTCCTACCTACATACATGTAATTACAGGAAGAAGTTGAGCAAGAGGAGCCGATAAGCAAAGCGCGTTGCTTGCGCGTTTCTCTAACCTGTTGTCCTAGCGATAAAACGCGATACCGCGCCATAGAGAATGACAAACTTGTCTACGCGACAACGCAGGCCTCCAGTCGCGGTGTCGCTCTCGTAAAAATGTTTCTGCGATTTCTGTCTAATCTAATACTCTTAGGAAAACTAGACTTTATGTGCCTGCGTCCTACATACATACATACGTGTAATTACAGGAATTATTGGAAGAAGTTGAGCAAGAGGAGCCGATAAGCAAAGCGCGTTGCTTGCGCGTTTCTCTAACCTGTTGTCCTAGCGATAAAATGCGATACCGCGCCATAGAGAATGACAAACTTGTCTACGCGACAACACAGGCCTCCAGTCGCTGTGTCGCTCACGTAAAAATGTTTTCTAAATAAAGCTAGTGGTACAAGTATCATCAAAATCGGTTCAGCCGTTTTGTCTGTAGTGCGACACAAAGGAATACACTAAAAATGAACCTTTGAAACCTCGTAAATCCTAAATGATCGTTAAAATGAGAAAATGATCAAGGGAACCTAACTATGATTTTGCAAGACCTATTCATTGATACCCCACACGCCATAGTCTATCGACTTTATTTTTTAAATTTGTAACATTATGGCTTCTAGAGGGCGCCACTTTGTTTTTTCTCAAATTCGGCTTCCACAGTGACACTCTAATGATATACTCCGCATAATCTGGTGCAAGAATCATCAAAATCGGTCCACGCGTTTAGGCTGTAGCTGTCCTGCAAGGAACAAACATATATAGACTGATGAACACATAACCCTGTGCGTTCCGCAGTCGGGTAAAAATGATATGAAATGTGCACATTTCATACCCTGTAAATGAGTTCGAAAGTTAAACTTCCCGGCCTAGGCCAGTAAAGAATATATGTATTTTCATTACATATCATAAGTTTGAATTTGGAATCTTTCTTCCTGAATATCTTGTAACTTGTTATAATGTTATTTGCCCTAAATAGTTTAAATTTGGAACTCTACCGTATTGCGCGTTCAGCACTCACAGCGCAAAAAAATATATTTAAAAAAAAGTCACTTGTTTCATTTTTTAGAAAAGCACTATACACACCTCGACAGGGAGAGCATTTCTGGTCTCGTATATAGCCGTCTAACTAACACTCGGCCAGAAAACGCGTACTTCCCGGTCTCGCGATGTAATGTACTATTCTTCGATTTCTGTCTAATCTAATACTCTTAGGAAAACTAGACTTTATGTACCTGCGTCCTACATACATACATGTAATTACAGGAATTATTGGAAGAAGTTGAGCAAGACGAGCAGGCGTGCGAGGCAGCCGCGCGCCTGGGCGCGGGCAGGAACGCGAGGCGCGCCCGCGCGCGCCGCGAGCACCACTCTAGTCTACAGGTGAGTGAGAAAACCGGTGCTGATTCTGTTGTACATCAAAGATAAAATTATCGTGATACAATGTTAGTTACCATACTCCTCCGAAACGGCTTGACCGATTTTTATGAAAGTTTATATGCATATTCAGTAGGTCTGAGAATCGGCTACTATCTATTTTCGGCTAAACTATGTCCTTCCCCGGGATACACGGGCTATACGGATACACGGTATAAAAACCTATCGATCTCTGAGACATGTTCAAATATATACCTACGATCCGTCATGATAAAGTCAATCTCATTTTTTGAGAGATTTGGTACTACAGAATTAAGCCGACAAGCTAAGTATAGGTATACCTACAAACCTAGGTAGTCCTAGTAGTCCTACAAACTTTTCTGACCCGGTGACAGCGTCGCTAGTATGTATGAAAAATAAAATAAAAACAAAAACTAAACAAGCACAAGAAAGTCCCAATTTTGGCCACCAATTTTGACTATAAAAGTGTGTTCCTGATAGCAATTTTTTTGTTGTTGTCTTCCAACTCTTTTACGATGAAGAAGATATCGTGAGGAAAACTGCATGATTGATCATTCTTCATAATGATCTCAAATATGTGTGCAGTCTGCGAAAAACGCATTATCATAATAATTCGATGTGGATTAGTGGATGTAGACGTGTAATGGATTATCATAGAAGGTACGTAGTAAGAATTTAAAGGCCTATTACACTGGGCTTTTCACACGGACCTTTACACTTTATATTGGTCCTTATCGCTTTGTAATAAGCGACGCTCTAACTAGCACAGGGCCCTGTAAAAAGTGCAGTGTAATAGGCCTATTAGTAGTTGGTGCCGAAACGTGAACACTGACATCGAGGCTAGTCCACAAACTTCAACTCCGTTAACTGGCTACGGAAAGAGCTATGCTTGGAATCTCTTTGAGGGATAAAATCCGAAACGAAGTAATTCTCCAAAGAACCAAAGTAATCGACATAGCTCTCAAGTGCAGTGTAATAGGCCTATTAGTAAAGAGCTCCGTGTGCGCAGGACCTCGTGGCGGCGATGGCGGGCGAAGCGGCGCCTCGACGAGGGCGTGCGCACGCGCAGCACGCACCCACGCCCGCGGCCGGCACCGTGTCCGCGCGCGCGCTGCACGGCGGCAGCCTGCCCTCCGGCGTCGACACATGTGCGTTACACCTTGTGCACTACTACATACAACCTATATATGTCACCGTAAGATTGTAAAAACCATTAGATTATAATCTAAATCGTGAAATTGTAATCTGATGGGTATATAAACCCGATAAAACCTAAGTGCCCGGCCACTACCTCATTATTTATGTCCTACATGAAACAGACAAGAAATAGTACATTACTGCAGCGGCCAGCAAAACAGGCATTGAAGGACGAACGTGTAAATGTGGGCCGAGGCGAAGCCGAGGCACACATACGTGAGTCCATCAATACCTAGTTGTGGCCAAGGCTTGTACCTATAGTGCTTTTCTCAAATAATGCGCGGAAATTAAAACTAAGTAGAGACAAAACTTTTTATTTCAAAATATTTTTCTTACAATTTTGGCGGTAACAAGTTTTCTGTTACGGCTCTTGCCGCCTCTTGAATTTCAGATGGCGTTAAAGTAAGTTGGCACTCATTGCCTCTCATGAGTTGAACTCATTTTGTCAAATACATTTTGAAATAAATGACGAACAACGAACAACGAACAACAATATTTTTTCCCGAGTTATAGTGTTCATTTGTTTTTTTTTTCAATAAACAGCTTTCTATTTGCAAGCTACTTCGAAATTTAAATAAAACCTTTGATAAGTTACCTCCTTGGTTGCCATGTTTCGGAGTAAAAGATCGTTCCATTTTTAAATTAAACGACAGATATGAATTTACTATGTAATTTATTTGGCCGCTAAACCACGACAGATATGGATTTTCATACAACATTTGCCGGCCGCTGCTCGCATGTATTTGGCCAGTACGCCAAGTTCGATTTATCCCGAAGAAGGTTGTAAAAATAATGCTCAAATTTCCAAGCATGTTTGAGAAAAAGTAAATACAATGAATATTTCAAAAAGTGATACTCAGAACATTGAACGGTTCACAATCTTTCGAGAGTTTACAATTTCGCGAGTTAGATTTTTACAATCTTACGGTGGCATATATATAAAAGCGAAAGGTCACTGATTCTCACATCTCAGGACCTTTAAAGCATAAAAACTTGAAATTTGGAAGGTAGGTTCCTTCTATGGTGTAGACATCAGCTAAGAATCGGTTTTGAGAAATGGGGGTTAGAAGTTTATAAGAAAGTCCTTTGTTTTTGAAGTTAGATACATGAAAATTGGCAATTAAGTTATTAGTTATAAATAATAAAAACCTGTAGAAGTAATTTTACAAAAATCGACCCCAATAGGAGTGAAATGGGGGCTGGAAGCTTACATAAGGGTTCCCATGTTTTAGCAGTTAGAGCCTGGAAAATCGGGATTTAGGTTATTAGTCTTAAGTTATAATAAACTGTATAAACAATTTAAGGAAAATCTACCCCACACGCGGAACGTTTAGACTTCTAGGAATCAAAAAACACAAAATCACATAAAACAGCTAAAAGGTTAATGGATAAAATCGCTTAACGTATCTTAAATTCATAAAGTTGTGTGAGCTAGCGACTGGTATTATGCAGCGTTCCTGCTGGGCGAGGAGGCGGGCGTGGGATCGTCGCGAGGTGGCTACCTGGCCACAGTGCGTTGCGTGAACCCGCCGCCGCTGGCCGAGCGCCGCGTATCTACAGGCGACGCCAGCCCGCCGCAACAGCCGCCGCCGCCCGCGCAGGAGCTGGACGTGCTCACCAGGTACCCATCTTCTGCAAACCGTGACTGGTTGACGCTGCCTGAACCCGCCGCCGCTGGCCGAGCGCCGCGTATCTACAGGCGACGCCAGCCCGCCGCAACAGCCGCCGCCGCCCGCGCAGGAGCTGGACGTGCTCACCAGGTACCCATCTTCTGCAAACCGTGACTGGTTGACGCTGCCTGAACCCGCCGCCGCTGGCCGAGCGCCGCGTATCTACAGGCGACGCCAGCCCGCCGCAACAGCCGCCGCCGCCCGCGCAGGAGCTGGACGTGCTCACCAGGTACCCATCTTCTGCAAACCGTGACTGGTTGACGCTGCCTGAACCCGCCGCCGCTGGCCGAGCGCCGCGTATCTACAGGCGACGCCAGCCCGCCGCAACAGCCGCCGCCGCCCGCGCAGGAGCTGGACGTGCTCACCAGGTACCCATCTTCTGCAAACCGTGACTGGTTGACGCTGCCTGAACCCGCCGCCGCTGGCCGAGCGCCGCGTATCTACAGGCGACGCCAGCCCGCCGCAACAGCCGCCGCCGCCCGCGCAGGAGCTGGACGTGCTCACCAGGTACCCATCTTCTGCAAACCGTGACTGGTTGACGCTGCCTGAACCCGCCGCCGCTGGCCGAGCGCCGCGTATCTACAGGCGACGCCAGCCCGCCGCAACAGCCGCCGCCGCCCGCGCAGGAGCTGGACGTGCTCACCAGGTACCCATCTTCTGCAAACCGTGACTGGTTGACGCTGCCTGAACCCGCCGCCGCTGGCCGAGCGCCGCGTATCTACAGGCGACGCCAGCCCGCCGCAACAGCCGCCGCCGCCCGCGCAGGAGCTGGACGTGCTCACCAGGTACCCATCTTCTGCAAACCGTGACTGGTTGACGCTGCCTGAACCCGCCGCCGCTGGCCGAGCGCCGCGTATCTACAGGCGACGCCAGCCCGCCGCAACAGCCGCCGCCGCCCGCGCAGGAGCTGGACGTGCTCACCAGGTACCCATCTTCTGCAAACCGTGACTGGTTGACGCTGCCTGAACCCGCCGCCGCTGGCCGAGCGCCGCGTATCTACAGGCGACGCCAGCCCGCCGCAACAGCCGCCGCCGCCCGCGCAGGAGCTGGACGTGCTCACCAGGTACCCATCTTCTGCAAACCGTGACTGGTTGACGCTGCCTGAACCCGCCGCCGCTGGCCGAGCGCCGCGTATCTACAGGCGACGCCAGCCCGCCGCAACAGCCGCCGCCGCCCGCGCAGGAGCTGGACGTGCTCACCAGGTACCCATCTTCTGCAAACCGTGACTGGTTGACGCTGCCTGAACCCGCCGCCGCTGGCCGAGCGCCGCGTATCTACAGGCGACGCCAGCCCGCCGCAACAGCCGCCGCCGCCCGCGCAGGAGCTGGACGTGCTCACCAGGTACCCATCTTCTGCAAACCGTGACTGGTTGACGCTGCCTGAACCCGCCGCCGCTGGCCGAGCGCCGCGTATCTACAGGCGACGCCAGCCCGCCGCAACAGCCGCCGCCGCCCGCGCAGGAGCTGGACGTGCTCACCAGGTACCCATCTTCTGCAAACCGTGACTGGTTGACGCTGCCTGAACCCGCCGCCGCTGGCCGAGCGCCGCGTATCTACAGGCGACGCCAGCCCGCCGCAACAGCCGCCGCCGCCCGCGCAGGAGCTGGACGTGCTCACCAGGTACCCATCTTCTGCAAACCGTGACTGGTTGACGCTGCCTGAACCCGCCGCCGCTGGCCGAGCGCCGCGTATCTACAGGCGACGCCAGCCCGCCGCAACAGCCGCCGCCGCCCGCGCAGGAGCTGGACGTGCTCACCAGGTACCCATCTTCTGCAAACCGTGACTGGTTGACGCTGCCTGAACCCGCCGCCGCTGGCCGAGCGCCGCGTATCTACAGGCGACGCCAGCCCGCCGCAACAGCCGCCGCCGCCCGCGCAGGAGCTGGACGTGCTCACCAGGTACCCATCTTCTGCAAACCGTGACTGGTTGACGCTGCCTGAACCCGCCGCCGCTGGCCGAGCGCCGCGTATCTACAGGCGACGCCAGCCCGCCGCAACAGCCGCCGCCGCCCGCGCAGGAGCTGGACGTGCTCACCAGGTACCCATCTTCTGCAAACCGTGACTGGTTGACGCTGCCTGAACCCGCCGCCGCTGGCCGAGCGCCGCGTATCTACAGGCGACGCCAGCCCGCCGCAACAGCCGCCGCCGCCCGCGCAGGAGCTGGACGTGCTCACCAGGTACCCATCTTCTGCAAACCGTGACTGGTTGACGCTGCCTGAACCCGCCGCCGCTGGCCGAGCGCCGCGTATCTACAGGCGACGCCAGCCCGCCGCAACAGCCGCCGCCGCCCGCGCAGGAGCTGGACGTGCTCACCAGGTACCCATCTTCTGCAAACCGTGACTGGTTGACGCTGCCTGAACCCGCCGCCGCTGGCCGAGCGCCGCGTATCTACAGGCGACGCCAGCCCGCCGCAACAGCCGCCGCCGCCCGCGCAGGAGCTGGACGTGCTCACCAGGTACCCATCTTCTGCAAACCGTGACTGGTTGACGCTGCCTGAACCCGCCGCCGCTGGCCGAGCGCCGCGTATCTACAGGCGACGCCAGCCCGCCGCAACAGCCGCCGCCGCCCGCGCAGGAGCTGGACGTGCTCACCAGGTACCCATCTTCTGCAAACCGTGACTGGTTGACGCTGCCTGAACCCGCCGCCGCTGGCCGAGCGCCGCGTATCTACAGGCGACGCCAGCCCGCCGCAACAGCCGCCGCCGCCCGCGCTGGAGCTGGACGTGCTCACCAGGTACCCATCTTCTGCAAACCGTGACTGGTTGACGCTGCCTGAACCCGCCGCCGCTGGCCGAGCGCCGCGTATCTACAGGCGACGCCAGCCCGCCGCAACAGCCGCCGCCGCCCGCGCAGGAGCTGGACGTGCTCACCAGGTACCCATCTTCTGCAAACCGTGACTGGTTGACGCTGCCTGAACCCGCCGCCGCTGGCCGAGCGCCGCGTATCTACAGGCGACGCCAGCCCGCCGCAACAGCCGCCGCCGCCCGCGCAGGAGCTGGACGTGCTCACCAGGTACCCATCTTCTGCAAACCGTGACTGGTTGACGCTGCCTGAACCCGCCGCCGCTGGCCGAGCGCCGCGTATCTACAGGCGACGCCAGCCCGCCGCAACAGCCGCCGCCGCCCGCGCAGGAGCTGGACGTGCTCACCAGGTACCCATCTTCTGCAAACCGTGACTGGTTGACGCTGCCTGAACCCGCCGCCGCTGGCCGAGCGCCGCGTATCTACAGGCGACGCCAGCCCGCCGCAAAAGCCGCCGCCGCCCGCGCAGGAGCTGGACGTGCTCACCAGGTACCCATCTTCTGCAAACCGTGACTGGTTGACGCTGCCTGAACCCGCCGCCGCTGGCCGAGCGCCGCGTATCTACAGGCGACGCCAGCCCGCCGCAACAGCCGCCGCCGCCCGCGCAGGAGCTGGACGTGCTCACCAGGTACCCATCTTCTGCAAACCGTGACTGGTTGACGCTGCCTGAACCCGCCGCCGCTGGCCGAGCGCCGCGTATCTACAGGCGACGCCAGCCCGCCGCAACAGCCGCCGCCGCCCGCGCTGGAGCTGGACGTGCTCACCAGGTACCCATCTTCTGCAAACCGTGACTGGTTGACGCTGCTTGAACCCGCCGCCGCTGGCCGAGCGCTGCGTATCTACAGGCGACGCCAGCCCGCCGCAACAGCCGCCGCCGCCCGCGCAGGAGCTGGACGTGCTCACCAGGTACCCATCTTCTGCAAACCGTGACTGGTTGACGCTGCCTGAACCCGCCGCCGCTGGCCGAGCGCCGCGTATCTACAGGCGACGCCAGCCCGCCGCAACAGCCGCCGCCGCCCGCGCAGGAGCTGGACGTGCTCACCAGGTACCCATCTTCTGCAAACCGTGACTGGTTGACGCTGCCTGAACCCGCCGCCGCTGGCCGAGCGCCGCGTATCTACAGGCGACGCCAGCCCGCCGCAACAGCCGCCGCCGCCCGCGCAGGAGCTGGACGTGCTCACCAGGTACCCATCTTCTGCAAACCGTGACTGGTTGACGCTGCCTGAACCCGCCGCCGCTGGCCGAGCGCCGCGTATCTACAGGCGACGCCAGCCCGCCGCAACAGCCGCCACCGCCCGCGCAGAAGCTGGACGTGCTCAACAGGATGCCGTGACAGGTTGATACACAGGGCAGGCGGGACTGTGTATCGATTTAAGGCGCCTTGTCTGGCCGTCGACTATACAGATCTGGATTGTGGCTCGCAGCTCTCTTGAAATTCCGTCTCTGGTACTCTGAAAAATACTCTTACGCATACATATTTTATATGTAACCATTACAAATTGACTCGCCACTCGCCTCACTATCGTCATTTCATTCAAATTCAAACCTTCCTATAATGTTATGGTGAACCTGTTTTCTTTCTGTATTTTGACAAGCTTTCTACCAGCCGTGTTAAAGGCCCTTAAGTTGTATTAAAATAACCTAAGCTTTGGAAAAAATTAAAATTTATCATATTACCATTCAAAACGAAAATGTTTACTTTATAGGCGTACGATGTATGCGTGAAAAGTGAAAATTGTCCACAGACGGAGTAAGCCGATGTTCCCGATGACGTATACGGCGCGCGCGACTCTCGAGATAGGCAGCGGCAGCGTGTGCTCGGGTCGCGCGGTCACCACCACCACCGCCTCCAACCAGGTGCGTACCGCGTCCCCCGCCCCCCGCACTCACACCCCCGCGCACCGCCCCGCCTCCCCGCAGGCCCGCCTCATGAGCGCGCTGTGCGTCGCGGACACGGCCCGGGCGGGCGGTGGTGCGTCGCGCGACAGACCGCGCGGCCCGACATCCGCGACCACGCCGCCGCCCCCGAAACCCAACCCCAAGAATAAGAAAGAAGAACGAAATAGTGTCAAATGGGTCAACACGATCAATAATTGGTACGAAGGCTTGGATCGTTATTCTTATGGGGCATCCACGAGCAATGAAAATGTGAACAGTTTTGTAAGGGAATGTGGTGTAACAACAATGGATACTAAACTTTTACAGAACAATACCAATATTTTTGTTAATAATATCCAAAAAGTGACAGCTGCACTTACCACGGAACCTGCACGGAACAATTATAACGTTACTGTAGTTAGGAATATGGAAATTTACAAGGGTGATAAATTAAAAAGCAATAAAGGTAAAAAGTTAAGTTTAAAAGATATATCTATTAATAAACTCAAATGTGATAATGTTGAAGATAAAGAAGACTTTTCTAATGATAACGAAAGTGATATAAACTTAAGAAGACATTATAGAGAAATAGTAGGAAATGATTTAGTAGCACCTAAAAAAATAATAGAAAGCCCAAGAAATTTTAGAAGTTTAACTGTAGACAAGGCGCTATGCTCAACTAATGACACGTGCAAGGATGTTGGAAAACCTATCCAAAAATTGGAAAAAAACACAAAAAATGCAAGAAGAGACAGAAAGTTTACTAATGCGAATGAAGTCAATCATACATCTGTTTTGAAAAAAACCGTCAAGGTACATGGTAGCATCGAAAAGGAGTCAATAATCTTTCCGAATCTCTCTACTCTCTCTAAACTCGCCGAAAATCGTAGTGGTTTAAATGTCGAAATTATCAAGAAAGAGAATTCTGTTGAAACCGATATTGAACTGGTCGATATTCCTTTTAACAACAAAGCTATAGATGATTCAAATTCTTTTACTGAATATGTTGCTCAACATAAAAAACTTATTGAAAAATTTGAAATTAATAACAACGACGATAATTGTTATACCAACACTGATATTGTAAATAAAACCCCGCCAAGAACTGAAGAAGCTGTCTCTAAAATAATGAATCAAAAAGTGGAGGAAGAAATAAACATCGAAACATATGAATCTCCAGTGAACTTGACAGTTTCGAAACATGATGGTAATAACATCTCGAACAGCACATTCCAATCGATGGTGGCCGAACTTCCAAATAATGCTTACATCCTTCTAACATTCCCTCAAAGCTTTCTTACAAACCCTTATACAAAATATAAACCACCATCTAAAGTAACCGAAATTGTCAGTGAAGTTAACTCTACTAATGCAGCTGTAGTTTTCAATGAAAATAAACCTGTTAAAAAGAACAAAAAAAAGTCTAAACAGCCGCAAGCTGGCGTTAGTGTGAAAAAGGAAGGCTTGAACAAAAACGCTCTTAAAATGCTACTCTATAGTGACAGTCCAGAACAAACAGACTGCATAAAAAAGAAATTATCTTCTTTCAAGGATAAAGAGGTAGGAGTAATTTAGTATTGTCTGTAACAAACAATTTTATATTGGTCCGTATATAAATAATAATTATTTTATTTTGCAGGTGGATTCCGCCATACCCTTTAGTTGCATCACAACACCAGAGGTTGTAGCCAGTTGCAACACCACTTCTTCGACTTCCCAGTCGTCGGTCGCGGTCGATCCAAAGGTATATGAGTTATTCGACGTGTTCTTAGTGCGATCGCTCGTCTTAGTAATCACCTATCGTCTTAGTCACACCATTTGCAATGTTCTATCAAAATAATCTTGGCAAGGAAATATTTTACCTATTTGTTGCATTCGAATGTGGCTATTTGTGACCTTACACATTGACAATAAATAATATAATGATACTTCTATTACTATATATATATATTGTTTCTGAAAAAGACATACACTGCTTTTATTGATGTACTTCTTCGGGATTGCTCTACATATATTTATGCCATAATATATATTTTTATATACCACTACTTTTTATGTAAGAAAGTTATGTTATCAATGTTTAATACCATTTGGATATAGACAATAGACATTAAAACGACTACTTAAATATTTTGCTACTGCAACCATTAACAAAAGTGACCAAAGTAATCTTCTTCTGAAGTAATTATTGTACGCACTCGAGTTAAATGCAGTCGGGGCCTGAAGTGACGGGCGGGAGCATCTCGCTCCCCCGTCCGCCCTCACCCCGCTGATAGTGTTGTCAAGTGCTGTCTTTGACATCTATCGTACGATATACATACCTAAGCGGAGTGATTTATATGTTAAAGTTGTTAGAACCGTTTATGTTAACATTAACGCTGTGATGTCAACATAAACGTATCAAATCCGTTAGAGTTGGAATAATTGTTTTCTTCCATACTACCTAGGTTAAGTAAGTTGAAATTTCCTAGATAATACGGAGTAAACGGATACGGATAATACGGAGTACGGGAATTTTTATCTAACGGCCAAGCATTCGTTAGAATTGGGAAAATAGGTTGGTTCGATGGTGGCGGTGATCAGAGTTACCCGACTCAAAGTAGTCTTGTTTGCCCTACCCCTAGAGTGTTTTTGTAAAGTTTGAACCCAGAAGCTCGCGAAGGAGGTCCTGAATGAAGCGAGGTGAAGCTGAATGAAGGGGCGACGAAGCGTGTCTTCTGGTGTAGCCCATCCTTTTTACTTTTATATTTTTATGGACACCCAACATTAGACGTTTGATCATAATGTAATCAATTAATTAGGTGATCATTCTTGATGAAAACTATGACCCTTCAATGATATACTAGATTATTTCATGAAATGATCAATTCTATATGATTTCGCGATTTAACAGTGGAGGGACTGTTAATGTTTACTATTCCTAGATAAAGTCCTTAAATCATTACCACTTGCAAGCAAATCTGATTGCAGCCAAGCGCTAGCCTATATAATTAAAAAAAAAACTCATTGACAAATTTCGAGCTTTAACGCATCGAAACCGTTTATGTCGACATTTCCTAGGAA
Organism: Erebia palarica; assembly: GCA_964035005.1. Lineage (NCBI taxonomy): Eukaryota > Metazoa > Arthropoda > Insecta > Lepidoptera > Nymphalidae > Erebia > Erebia palarica. The sequence goes on along the minus strand of OZ035987.1, from coordinate 29,063,106 downwards.
ATGCTGACACATACATACTCTTATCGAATGCTTGTTGCTTGTTTTTCGCTTAATAATCAAGTTGCTTTACGTGTAAATTTTTAAAAATGACTGATTTAAGAGGTTCAGTAACGAAAAAACGTGTTTTTATTCATTGCCAAGCACGCGAAATGGCGAAAAAAGCTTTAGATATGTGTACTGAAGAAAGGCAAAATAACTTTTTGACCTTGCCTTTAACAGCAGACTGAGTCGATATACCGGAGTATCAAAAAGAGCATTATCTGTAATACAAAAAGAAGCTAAAGAAGCTTACGAAGAACGAAGAGGTCCCTACCTCTTCGTTCTTAGTAAAAAAGATGATTTATATCGTAGGTAATTCACAGAACTATAGAAGACTTTTATCTGACTAAAACAATCGTCCCTACTTGTCCGAATGATTTTATTTTCTTTCCCTAAGAAATGAAGTAAATTTTGGACTTTATTATTGTGTTTCAATCAATATTATAAATGTTTTTAAAATAATTCAACCACTGCTTGATTTTGTAATTTATCGATATGACCGTCAGTAATAAGGTCACAGCACTAGCACATTCCTAAGCTCTGCATTAAACTCAGGTGCAAATAATAGCTAAGGTACGATTATTAATTCCTACAGTTAACTGACAGGCGCTAATGTCTCTTTGTAAAATAATGTGGCCATATTTATTATAATTGTGATGTTTTAGTTCAGTAGTGATTTAGCTCACTTGCACTAGTGATCTAATCAGTAAATGAATAGGAATATTCTGCCTTGTCCTGCTCTTCTCACATAAGTACCGGTCTTCCTGAACCGTTGGATACTGCGATGGATCCTTGAAACTGGTCGACGAAGATCTCTGGATATCACTCTGTAGGTTTGACCATTTCTTCGCATTTCGAGTGCCCTGGCAATCTCCGTTGGGGCTAAGTCAGGCATAATTCAGTCATCAACTCCAGAAAGATACGCGATTAAAAAAACTAAGAAAAAACAGTATTTCAATGAAATTTTAAATCAAACTCAGAAGGAAGAAATACTCGAAGTTCGCTCCAGATAAGGTGTATTGAATTGAATAAAATTAAAACAATTGCATAAAATGTGATGTTCAGTTGTTTTCTTAATTTGAACATATTTCTTTTTAAACTAAATGACGTATAAACCAGCCAGCAACCTTATATGATACTGATATCAAACCTTTTTTTTATGTTCCGCTAAATATGCCGGCGAGTTTATTAATAACTCATTGTAATTAAGGAAAATTATTTAAACAATTATTAAATAAGCACTAAAACTCTCAGTATAGGCCGACAAAATTTATAATATAATCATCACTACTACACAATATATTTTTGAATAGCAGTATGCCGCTAGGCTCGCGGCTTACCATCGTCATGAGTTTAAAAACTTTAACGCCCGTGTATCACACAACATTTTGTAGGTACTAGGTACTCACTAGAAAATGATTAATCACGTCCATAATTGTTTCGGGATTTTTGGCGGCTATTAATTGCGCGATTTTTTCTCACAATTAAAATACCTAATAGTTGATTTAATTTTATTATTCCATATCACTTAAAACACTCACATCAAATAATTATTTACAAGAAAACTCAATGAAAGTTTAAAAAATGGCGGGTTTTTGTAATTGCGATTTTTTTAATGAGCTTTTTATTTTTTTATAATGTTTTTTATTTTTTGTTGATGATTCATGACTGTCTGATGAGATATCTTTTGATTCACGACGCAATGAGTCAGTGACTGATTTGAATATTTTTATCATAGTCAAATTTTTTTAATTAAAAACTGTCAACAGTGTAAACGTTACTTTACTCCAGTAAATTAATAATCGTACTAGGTATATTCTAATATTTTTTTAATTCTAAGTTTATTTTGTTTTGTATCATTTTATTTCTCTAACCATAATTGAATACAAAAGCTCAGTCTTTCGTGTTTTACACCTCAAAAAAATTATGATGAGTTATTTATCAATAGAAAATTGCGTTAATTTGCGAAAATTATTAAAGTATTGTTTTTGTTTGTTTGTTTTAAATTATTTATCGCACATACATTACAATGCACAAAGGTGAACTAAATACCTAGAGGTTCCAGTTAACCTTTGGTATTGGGGACAGGGTTGAAATAACAGTGCTTACAATATAAATATTATACTATAGGAGATAGCTGCACTTTTGGTAACTAGCGCCAGGAAGGCTGATTCAGTATTAGGTGGGTTAAGGGCTCTCCACTGATGACGATAGTGAAGGTCTGCCCGCATGCGGATGCTCCTTTCACTAGATATGGCGCCTCAAAGACGTTATGGTTACCAAAGATGAACCATAACTAGAAAGGCTGATTCTAGTACATTATTTAAGTACCTATACCGCAGTACCTATGTAAACAGTATAAAAACTGACGCTATTCATCGGGCCATTCACTAGATATTACCTCTCAAAGACGTGATAAACTTACAAACTTAAAATCTAGTGAAGTGAAGTGACCTTCGCTAGTTACCAAAAGTGCAGCTATCATTTAGTCTATTTACATTGGTGAATTTTTTCGCGTTTTTTTTAAACTCGCGCTTAGTTGTATGAAATACTGGCTTGTGACGTGCTTTTTCCTGTAATCAATAATTTAAAGTAGTTATTATACTTCAAACTATCAAAAACGTATGTGTTTTAGGAAGAGACCATATCCAATAATCACTATGAACTAAGAATTATTTTGCAAACGCCCAAAAAAGAATATAATACCAAAAACCGACCAAAGAGTATAAAAAGAGCAACCCTCGTGTTTCTTGCTGTTTCTTCTCGGAATTGCTTGCTTAGTTCTAGGAATGGAATTCCATACCAGTGACACAAGTGGATTTACTTGACGGTTCAAAAGCACTTACAAAAAATTATTTGATTAGTAAATCATTTGATTTGACACTTGCTAACAGCTCTTATTGTGGCTGGTATTATTAACAGTTGCATGTAATTGTATTATATTTTATTGCTTTAACTTTAATTATTATTTAAAACCTAGTAAAAATGCAACCCATTGCAATGCCCTGACGGAGATTGTATTAAATAAATAATAAAGATTTACATGCATCCAATTTATAAATTTGAAAGTACCTGGATGACCGAACTTTGCTCGGTATTTATTTTTTTGGTAAATCGTGTTTTTATGAAATTATATTTACTTAAATAAAAAACAAATTAAAAAACATCGGCCTGGAGACGTCTGGACTCGAACTGGGGTCTTCTGGTTTCAGGACCATCCAATTTCACCAGAGCTATTATAACCTTGGTCATGGTGGCGCAATTTACCTTCGTATTCTAATGATATTGTAGCAGTTTTTCATTGACTGAAAATACGAATAAAACGACATTTTCCAAAAATGAATCCTACCTAGATCAGATCGATTTATCGCCTCCGAAATCCGCTGCATACTAAATTTCATGAAAATCGTTGAGCCGTTTCCGAGATTCAGATTATGTATATGTCACCGTAAGATTATAAAAACCTTTAGATTATAATCTAACTCGCGTAATTGTAAACTGTCGAAAGATTACAATTTAACGCATTATTTTCCGGTGGATTGTAATCTGATAGGTATTTAAACCCGATAAAAACTAAGTGCCGCAAGTAAGGGCACCTGATTATTTATGTCGATCCCTAACCTAACCTACAAGAAACAGACAAGAAAACGTAAATACAATGAATATTTCAAAAATTGACACTCAGAACATTAAACGGTTTACAATCTTTCGACAGTTTACAATTTCGCGAGTTAGATCATAATCTAACGGTTTTTACAGTCTTACGGTGACATATATATATATATATATATAAGAATCGCTCATTTAAAGGTATAAGGAATTTTCATATATGTCACCCAGGCAAAAGGGTGAAGAGTGTGTGAGTGTGGTGTTGGTATATTGGTGTCGGTGCTCATGTGGCTATGAGCAGCAATGCCAAAGTACTGATGTGCGCAGCCGCTGCAGCTGGTCTCGAGTTACCGCGCCGTGGCGTGCCTCATGGACGGAGTCTGCGCGCGCCCGCCCTCGCCGCCGCCGCACGCGCCCACCGCGCCAGCCGCACTGCCCGCCCCGCCCGAACAACAGGTACCGCTCATTTGGCCATTTGACAACTTGTCAAATCAGCTACTTTTTAGCTAACATCAAAACGCGCGCTTAGTATCGGACGTTGTATGAAATACTGCCTTGTGACGTCATCAACATTCGACGCAATTTTTATTATAATCGATAGTTTAAAACCACTTAAATACCGTTACTTTACTATTTATGCCACAGATCTTAGTCCCTCGCGTTTCAGATCTCAAAATAATTAATTTAATTTATTCGGTTATATTTACTCCGGATCTATTAAAAATCTTAATATATATAAATCACGTGTCACGTTGTTTGTCCGCGATGGACTCCTAAACTACTTTACCGAGTTTAAATTAAATTTGTACACCATGTGCAGTTTGATCCAACTTGAAAGATAGGATAGCTTACATCTTAATTTATAGCCGCAATATTATTTTATTGCAAATTATTTGTCTATAAACCTACAAATGTTTACGAGTCAATGGTCACTGAAGGTCGCCATATTGATTTTAGTTGGTTCTGAAAAGACAAGGCGACAACGTCAGGTGTGTAACGTTTAAATAAATATGTATAATAATAAGTTATAAAGATTAGTACTATCGCAGTGCTTAATGTAAAACCTGATTTTCTGCCCAGTGCCCACTGCCTACATTGGGTATGGATTAATAATTATGATTATTAGTGCTACCAGTGCGAAGCCGGGGCGGGTCGTTAGTATACATATAATATTTGTATCTTAAGCAACGCTGCTACTAGCTAAGGCGACTTATGCAAGCTTTGTATGGGAACCCTAAAATAAAAAATGTTAAGCTGATTTTTGACACAATTGTTCTTTAGGGTCTTAGAAGTATTTCCTAAAAAATCCTCACTGCCAGGACGCGGGCTTTACTTGACTTGAATGAAAAACATTTGATTTGATACTTGAATTGTAAAAAGCACAATCGGCGAAATATTTGAGAGGGGGGAGGGGGTTTGTGGGAGGAGTGAGGGGTGTTAAGGGAGGTAGGGTGAGGGGGTTGCGGGAGGTGGGAGCGGGGTTGTGGAGGTGGGAGGGGATTGTGGGAGTGGGGAGAAAATAGGACATCATTTGTGCCTAAAATCAAAAATACTTTATTTATTTAGAGGTTAATTTCTATTTATTTCCTAGTATTATGCTAAGTCTACATGAACGGTTCTTACACAACAGCAAGGTATATTTCGAAAACTATTTGTCGTATCAAAATAAACTAAAAAACTATTTCGAAGATAATTTATTGAAGTTCATTTTTTCTTCTGATATTTTTTTTCCTAATTCTAATAGTTTCTGTGAAAATTCTAAAATATATCCACGGTTGTCGAATAAAAAAAAATCTTGGAATATAGTTCACCATATTTCTTGAAATATTAGTCCTACTCGTATCTGAATTCACCATAAGACTTTTTTTAGGTAATTTAGTGAGATTAATTACTCTTCCCAGGTGTTTTCCAGCTCTAATAGTAGTTGTGGAAATTTCAAATAATACAGGATTCTAGCAATTTTTTTTTTTCGTGCACAATACATGGAAATATATTCGAAATTATTAGTCCTATCATTATGAACTAATCTTTTTTTAATAAGTGGTTAAATGGTGTTTATTTTTACTTCTGGAAGTTTTTTGCCTAACTCAAATTAAAAGATTGTTTTCATGTAAACTATGACAGGTATATTTTCGAAATTATTAGTGCTATCAAAATGAACTAAAAACTATTATGTAGGTAAATTAACTATGTTTCTTACTGCTTCAATCAGTTTTTCCTAACTCTATTATTTTTTTCGGAAATTAAAAACAGCGTACACGGTATTTGCATATTATTTTCTTTATCTTACACCCTAATTTAATAACCTTTCATGTTGCTTCAGATAACATTTTCGTAGCTCTATCAGTTTTTATGGAAATTACAAGAAACTACATAACAAAAAGCCATACATGCAAAATATTTTCTTTTCATGCACAAAGGGTTAACTTTACTCCATAACTATTAGTCTTATCGAAATGAACTAAGGTATTATTTTATACATAATTTAATGAAGATAATTTTCGCCATAGAATTTTTTTTCGAGCTCTAAGATTTTTTGAGAAAATTATAAAACTGCGATCGGGGAGACGTTTGAGTGGGTAGGAGGGGAAAATTCCCAACTCCTAGGCCACGGGCCTATCAAGAGGTATTTCTCAGACCCCAAGGAACACTTGTGCCAAAAATCAGTTTTACATTTTTTAGAGTCAATGTTTATTAGTCCCTTACCACGACCGCTAGTAAAAACGACCATAAAAATTTCCTTCTGAAGTATTAACTTAATCGAATAATGTATAAATATAATTCCATGTTTTAATTTTCATTGTAATTTTTTCCATTCTGTTTTGTTTTCCCATCATTTTATTTCTTCGTGATTTTATACCATAGCTCCTAATTCCTTGTGTTTCACATCTCTTTTTTCAAACATCTAAGCGTCTAAGTATCAGATGTATGAAATATTTACTTGCTGTGTGACCTCATCAAAATTCGACGCATTTCTTAGGATCCTGATTACTTTAATCGATAGTTGAAAATGGTTTTTGTATTTATATGAATAATAAAATTTATTAAAATTTTATTGTTTTTTTAAATGTAATTATTTGATCTTTTATCATTTAAATACGAAGTTATAACGTATGACCATGCCAATTAGGTCGAAATCACTCGGGTGTCTGTCATTACAACATATTTCAAAAATTGCAAATGGTGTGATAAAGCGGTGCATTATAAAATTGTTATAAAATTATGAATATAAAATTAAAAGTAACGGTTTGTGTGTCGGCCGCGAAGCAGCCCCGTGGCGCAGTGGCGAGCTTCAACGGCCTACCGCTGTCGCGCCCCTCCGCCGCCGACGAGTACAAGGTAGGCTGCCCTCGCCACTTCACTCGCACAACGCACTCTCACTCCACACTAACTCGCTTTGCGCTAATGTCATCGCCTCTGAATAAATATTCATACACTGTCTTGTCATGTCACTCGCGCTCTCGAATAGCTACGCTCGCATCGATCATTCGCAATAACGACCACAATGTTATCTACTCCGTGTGCTAAAAAAATCTAACATCAATTTTTTCCTTCCTATTCAGGTTCCTATACTCACTGTGCACTACCGTTTACAGAAATCTCTCGATGAAAACGGCAACGCGGTACAAGGATTCGGTTCGCCCCTTTCGGGCTCCGGTCAACACAAGAAACCGAGGAGAAAGAAGTCTTCCAAAAATGAGACCGTGATCAAATCGCATCAGATAGATGGCTACCAGGGCAACAAAGATCTCAACGAGGTACTGCGCTTCATCGAGTCGAACGCGGAGGGAGCGCGCGCTCCGAAGCTGCGCGCTAAGCATAAAGACGACGGCGACGACAAGGCGGCCAAGAAACGGTCCGCCGAGCGCCGCAAGGACAAGGACGCCAAGCCCAAGCGCGCTTCCTCGCTCGAGGAGCTCTCGCGCACAACGCTCGAGGACCTCACCGACAAGCCGCGCGAGCCCGCGCCCGCCAAGCCCGAGCGCCGCTCCTGGGGCGCCGACGCGCGCGCGCTGCTCGAGCCGGACCCGCCGCCCGAGCTGGCCGACTTCCAGACCGTCACCAAGAAGCGCAAGCCGCGCCGCCGCACCGACGAGACGGAGCGCGCGCCCTCGCCGCCGCGACGCGCCAGGGCGCCGTCGCCCGCACGCGCGCCCGCCTCCGCGCCCGCGTCCGAGCGCAGCAACGACTCCAACGACGACACGGATTGCGCGCACTCGCCGCCGCCGCCCGCGCCCGCCGCGCCTCCCCCGCCCGTCTGCGCGTCCTACGCGGACATCGCGCGCACGCGCCACAACATCCCCGATCTTATCGAGTCGTGCAACTTCTACGCGGAGGGCGAGGAGCGCGAGCGGACCGCGGCGCCGGCCGCCGGCGCGCCGCGCGACGACGCCGACCAGTACCCGGCGCTGGCGGCGCGGCGGCGCGACAAGCCGGCCGCTCGCAAGGAGCCGCCCGCGCCCGACGTGGTGGCGGACCGGCGGCCGCCCGTCGTGCTGCTGGCGGCGGGCGCGGGCGCGGCGCGCGACATGGACGGCGTCACGTTCGGCTTCGACGTGAACGAGCAGCTGCTGGGCGCGCGCTGCGACCTGCTGGAGCGCGCCGTGGCCGTGCGCGCCGGGTGCGCCGCGCTGCGCTACGTGCCGCCGCCGCCGCCGCCCGCGCCGCCCGCGCCGCTGCTGCACCAGATCGTCGACTACGTGGCCACCGGTGCGTATTATTATTATTATTGTTGGAACGGAGTTCCTTATCGCGCGTTGCGAAAGGGGGCTAGACGGAAGTGTGAAATATAAAAAACCACTATCTGTCTAATTTAGGATGACCATTGTGACAGCTCACGTCCATGAAGTTTCGTTTGTTTCCGATTAATTAAATTACAGATAACGTCGTACTTCATTGTTGGGTTCCGCCCACTTATCGTAGTGATAGACATATGCACGCATAACAGGCCACCACAGACTATAGAAAATCGGTTTTGAAATAAAATTAATCTAACATATAAAATCGGCGAAGTGTGTGTCGACCCACGCGCAGTAGTTCTGTAGTTGCCCGTCACAATATGCGAAAATTTTATAAGTTGGTTGACTCCTTGTAAAGCTACCAATACTATGCTGTATACTATTGCCATGAATTTTTCACCTATAGCCGAGAAACAAAATCGTCCCCGTTTTACTTGTATTAATTTACCAATTTGTTTAGTCTGACCAATGACCATACATTATAACTCCCAACTATCGTTTCCAACTTCTATGAGATTAATAATAATCGATAATCGAGTTGTTTCATTAACTTACTTTGAGTTGTCATAATTATCATCTTAAATAAGACAAACTATAAGTGGTATACTAAACCGCAGCGTCTTTCGTTAATAAATGTAGTAGTTTACAAGATAACATAAATTTTTATCGATAATTATTTACATTACAAAAATTATTTACTTTACAATTTAAGTAAATATTTATACCCAGTCTAAGTTACATGTAAATCAAGTAGATAGATAGATAGATAGATGAATTCTTTATTGCACACACTTAAAAACAATAACAATAATGAACAGCTTAAAAAATAAGACAGAAGGGTGCAAAGGCGGTCTTATTGCTAAAGCAAACTCTTCCAGACAACCTTCGGGGAGAGGAGATTATAAAACAAGTAATTCATCATCAGCCAATATGCATCCACTGTTGGACATAGACATTGAGATTGTGCCAACGTTGCCTATCCTGGGCTGTTAGCATCCATTTGATGCCAGACACTCTCCGGATGTCCATCGCTCCTCCCCCTAGCCGGGGGGCACCCTACGCTCCGTCTGCCGAGACGCAGTCTCCACTCTAGGACCTTGCGACCCCAGCGACCGTCGGTCCTACGACAAACGTGACCAGCCCTCTGCCACTTCAACGTCTTAGCCTTGAGAGCTATGTCGATTACTTTAGTTCTTTGGAGAATTAGTTCGTTTCGGATTTTATCCCTCAAAGAGATTCCAAGCATAGCTCTTTCCATAACCAGTTGAGGGAGTTGAAGTTTCTGGACTGGCCTCGATGTCGTTTCGGCACCAAGTACTTATAGGCCTATTACACTGCACTTTTTACAGGGCCCTCGCAGGGCGTCGCTTATTACAAAGCAATAAAGACCAATTTAGGGACCCTCTCTCCCTAAAACTAATTACACACACTGATTCAAGTGTAAGGGTCCCAGTGATAAGTGCAGTGTAATAGGCTTATTAACGTAGTAAAGTAGATAGATAGATAAATACTTTATTGCACACATGAAAGAAGAATACAGAGTAAAGTTAACTGTAACTAGGTATGCAAAGACGGACATATTGCTTACTGAGCAATCTCTGCCAGGTAACGTTTGGTGAGAGGATAGAACAAGATGCGTAGGGTAGTGTGGCACGATAGAATACACGTTATTATTAGTAGGTGAGCAAATAATATAAAACATGCTAGACGTATAACGTACTATATATTTATACATTACATATAAATAAAATAAATTGATATAGATAACAATATATATTATACATAATACATAAACATACATAAATCAAATCAAATAAATATAAATGCGAAAGTTTGGATGGATGTATAGATGTATGGATGTTTGTTACTCAATCACGCCTCAACGGCTGAATGGATCTGGCCGAAATGTGGCACCGAGATAGATTATAGTCTGGAATAGCACATAGGCTACTTTTTATCCCGGAAAATTAAGGAGTTCTCGCGGGAACTAAAAAACCTCGATCCAGTCGCGGGCATTAGCTAGTAGTAACATATTATATAAATAATATTACTTAGGCATAGTAACGAATAAGGATAGAAATATAGGCCTATTACACTGCACTTTTCACAGGGACCCTTACACTTGAATCAGTGTAGTGTAATAAAATATAGGGCATAAGGGTCCCTAAATTGGTCCTTATTGCTGTGTAATAAGCGACGCTCTAACTAGCGGCCACGCCCACCCTTACCACAGGGCCCTGTAAAAAGTGCAGTTTAATAAGCCTATAAGTGATTGTATACGTTTATTTTGCAGCTTGGGAAGACGTGATGCGCGGCGGGGGCAAAGCGCACTACTTCAGCGAGTGACAACTGGTCCCCCCTGACGATGTCGACACTCGCGCCCGAACTTAATGTTGTGAGGATCATTTGAATTCTATCATCATGTGATCTACGTCAAAGTGTGCTAGTTCTATTGTGTTACATCGCTCGTCGTCGGTGAGCGGTATCAAACGACAACACACGACACGAGGATTAGTGTAACGTACATAAACAGTGAAGATATATCCTCGCACCGACCGCGGCCGCTGTCTTGGGGAACACATCAATGGATCAACATTTTCGACCCAATAAATGTGAAAAGAGACTATAGCGTTAATTGTAAAATCGATTTCTTTTACGCTTTGTATATAAGATAATATATTGTCTAACTCTAGACTCTAGAGCATTTTATTCTTATTATTATGAATGAAATTCTAGCAACTTGGAAAAAAGAAATTGTTATAGTTTTATGCATTTCATTGTAATAATTATTAATATTTCATTCGCCTATATCACATGAGGGCAGGGGAAAAGGCAGATCAGTCAACCCTAAGGGGTTTTACACTAGAAAAGGTGTTAAACAAATAGTTGTCTCATGTCTGTTTTCACCAACCATTAATTTAAGAGACCCAATTCGGTGACAGGACCAGTCAGAACAGCCACTAATCAGGCTTAGGTGTCCCTTAAAAATGGATTGTCGGTGAAAACGTACTGTTTTAGCCTAATACCAAGATTCTGTGCTTATGATGTTGTCTTGGATGATAACCGAAGTTAGCCAATTTGGTATTCGGCAACTAACAAAGCCACTGGAATGGACCAGCTGTGCTATGCCTCTCTGCCTGCCTCGTAGCTGGCGACTTGGATGCAGTGGCTACTGAACTTATCTCGGCCGTGTGGAAAAGAGGATACATACAGAATCCGCTAGAGACAGCTAAGCGAATCCTATTAAATTATTCTTACCATAATATTTGTCAGTTCATGTACCTATTTAATGAAAAAAAAACAAATATTGTTTTGTTAAAGCTAGCAAATTCAATTCTATCCTAGAAAATTTACTTTTATCTACGACTTTAGAAGCAACTTCATATCTTGAGCCATTATTTTGCAAAAGGAAGCCTTAAATAATTTTGCTAAACCGAGGCTCAGTAGTATGGAAGACTTCTGTCCAAAAGTGCAGGTGCTAACAAATTATTATAGCATTAATGTAAAAAAATTGTTTTCAATCAAAATTATGTACAATTTCTCCAGATTACCAAGGATTCTGTTAGGGAACTGAGTGTGAGGGGCACAGAATGTTTTGTTTCTGTTAATGTTTGTGCTTGAGTTTGTTACTTATTCACGATTATAGATTCTCTCTAACTATTAGCTACTTATATTTAATTTGTTATGTAATTTTTAAGTCTTACTGTTTTACGCTGTACATAAAGTAAACATTATAAGTTTTAACTGGCAGAGTGAAAGTGTCCTAATATAATGACAAAAATTGATTCTGCAACTGTATTAATTTTCTGTTGTTTCTGGGCTTTATAATGCTAAATGGTTAAAGTTGTTTTGCATATTAACGAAGTACATTTAACAAGGTTTGCACACTAATGTAGTTGATATTTTATTTTATGTTTTATTTTGCAAATATTCTGCTTATTTTTTCCTAATCCTTTTCTTAACATTAATAGTAATTTATGTTTGAAGTGTCATTTTTAATATGTTTATGTGTATAGTGTATTACGCGCAGCTCGTGTGCGCCAATGTACTTCTCCTTCGCGAACTAACTAGATAAATATTGTACCCATGTCCATTGTCCACACCTGTCTGTATATGAAAGCCAAAACATTCAATTTTTATATATAAAGAAAGATTGTCATAATAACAATAATGTGGTATATAATATACAAGTTTAATTGGACGTAAAGGTATAAATTATAATGAACTTACCCATTTAAAGCGATCAGAATATTCTGGACAGGCCTACCTACCTTTTAGCCATTTAATTTTTTTCGAGACAACGGCCTCTCATAAAACTTGTATTAATCAATAGCGTTAGGCCAGAATATTCAGCCCCCTTTCATGTCTATGGTGTCCAATGTTTAATGTAGTACGACCGTTGTTTGTTTGTACCCACGGAAAATATTTATAACTAGCAGAGTTGCCCGCGACTTCGTTCACATGAAATAAGTTTTTAAATTCCCACGGGAACTCCTTTATTTTTCGGGATCATATATATATTATTATCCTATTCACTCTCCTATATAAACATATCCTATGACACTCACAGATAATGAGGCTTTCTATTGGTACCAGAATTTTAAAAATCGATTCAGTAGATCCAGAGATTACCCCCTACAACGTCACAAACTCACAATTCGCAAACTTTACCTCTTTATAATATTAGTATAGATACCTAATTAAAACCTTTCAAAAGACATTGGCCAAGAGGCTTCGACTAACAATTGTTATGACCTGCATTTAAAACTGCAATGCAATGCATTTTACATACCTAGTTATCTAAAATTTCCTAATCCGCGCTTCTGTCTTACAAATGTTATGATAAAAATACTAAGTGATGCGATAGCCTAAAAGCTGCGTTAGCGAATATTATCTCAAATACTAAATTACCCTTTAATTAACTGGAACATTAATTGATGAGTAGGTATATTATTACTTTCGAGGTACAGTCGAGACCACAAAACGTTATACTTGCTATAACGATATACTATGTGATGTTCTCACAGAAGAATATGATTTAATAATTATAATTTTTCAGTAAGTATGTGGATTTTATTTATTTGCATCAAAGGAGGCTAAAAATCTTATTCCGAAAATATTTTTCGTATTAAGAAAATATTATGTCGTACAATCGCACCTATTTCTTATTTAATATGGTACAATAACAAAATTTATCATCAAAATCAGTGATACGAATCAGCGAATATATAGGGCGAAGTATAATTGACATTATTTTATGAATTGCGCAATGGGAAAGGAGAAAAAAAATTATAAGAAGTCGTTTCCATGCGATATCTGCATTTGTAAGCGTGTGAATTATTATAATTATGCGTGCAAATGACTCCAGAATGTAGGTATAAATTGTAGGGATTTTAATTAGCTTGTTAAAGTTACTGTATTTTAAGTTCAGTCCCTCTTATTTTAATTATTCAACTATATAATACTTGTATTCATGATGCTAAACCGAACAATTTACGGAATATCTTATGTTGGTGAAACTAAACTAAACTAAACTAATCTAAACTATTGGCTGTAATTACGCATATCTCTGCACAAACCCGAATTGACTAGTCTGAATATAGCGCCATCCTACTATTTTGCAGGGTACAAGGTACAAGGGAAAGCACTTACAGAGATGTGTATAACCGAATTAACACCAATGTGTCACTCTGGTTTTTTATGAAATGACTTATAATTCTTCAGCACAAGCATAATTATCTTCGTCTAAATACTGCGCGCCGTGTGGTGTGGTTGTGGTGCGCCGTGACGCGACAGGAGATAGGCACATTTAATTTACTCGTAAAGACGTGCGTGCTAGTCTGTCACGTTTTGCGATCTAATTGCTTTTCGCACTTCAACTCCGTAGGGTTAGTACGAGATTTTACATCTCAAACTGTAATGTGTTTGCGACGAAAATCTATCGTAAGTCTCACTGATACTTGGCTGAATGTGTAAGACCCGAAGCTAGTCCAGATGAAAGAAAACAAAGCCGTATTTTTTATAAGCATAGCGTTAGGTATGGTTGCTTAAAAATAATAAATATCCTTTTAGGATATGTATGGTTAGTATTTAAAGTTAATATAATGTCATAATATTAATATACTTATCACCGTAAGCCTTTTAACTATAATATTATATGTGTGTGATTCAATGTAAATATGAAAATATCTGTCTTTCAATGCATTAAAAGGTTTGCTCACCAAAACTGGTTACTCCTTATGTATTTACTTCATTGTGTGTGTATATATCAATATTCAGTATGTATAAAATATAATATCAAGATTGTTTTCGCACTAACCAATCCGAAATGCGTGATGTAATATGAAATTTTTGACAGAGCTGAGTAAAGTACATAACTTGGAGTCATTTCTTCGGAACTTTGTGCTCTCACAAAACAGTTTTTGTATTAATTTACAAAAAATAAGTGTTATGATTTATGATAAAAATTATGATTGGTGTATTTGTTCAGCTCGATATTACTAGCGAACTGCTACCGACCGGATAGTGTGTAAGCGATCTGAAGCTGATATGTGTCATTTTCTTAATAATTGTTGTTGGTGTCAAAGATTATTATGTAAAAAATCATAGATATTAAAATATGCTATAGTTTTGTACCTACGTTACGGAAATTCATACCCAGAAAAGGCTGTCTTGTGGAAATGTTTTTACAAAACTGTTTTAAGATTCTTTAAATTTTCTCATTTCCATTTAAAATATTTTCTAAATTTATTGTCTGAATTTATTTTAGGCTTTTATTGATTTGTTGACCTTTTGGTTGAAATTCTTTTTATAGTTAAATTACGTTTTTGTTTTTGTTTTTTACTATATTTCATTAAACTGGCTAGTTATAGAATTACAACTTCGAGAAGCTAAGACCTAGTAGGTACTCCGTTTGAGTATTGTAAGTTCTGACGTCTACAGATTGATTGTACATACAGATTGTGTTACCAAAATTGTCATAATATAGGCATGTATTAATGTGTAGATTGCGGTGATTCTAGAGCGAATGAGACGTCAGAATTAATCACAAAACGCTAAGTAAGGATGATTCTTCCAGAAAAGTAAATAAGCAATTCGAAAGATTTCAGATTTTCTGGCGGTGTTAAAGAACTATGAAGTCTCACATGCTTTTACGCACTTGATATAAAAGTATGAAAAATAATTAAAAAACATTTAGTTTTCCACCGTAAATTCGGTATAATATTAGGCAATAATCAAGTCTACGTAATGTAAAAAACGCTCATATCAAAACTATACAAATATTTATTTCGTTTCCTTGTAAAAAAATGTAAATAGATGTGCAAAAATATTTTGGGTTTTGTTGTTTTAGTGCGTTCTAGAGGTTAGAGATAAAAAGGTCTGAGCTAATTACAATGGATTTGATGCAAGGTTCCACCCAATATGCTACTTGAAGTTAATTCCTACAATGTCATAGCGTGTTTGTATAATGATCTGGCGAAATAGAAATTCAGTTTACAGTTTTGGTTATTATACACGGCTAAAGAGAAGATCAAACGCCAGTATTCTGTAGCATACAGGGTGTGGTACCTCACTCTTGCAGCGTCAAGTGAAATGAACAAAGAGTGTGCTCCTATGGCCTTTTCGCCTGAGCTTTATATGCCATTGTCTACTACTATCTAATAGCTGCAATATTATTCATTATGTAATATATTTATTGAAATATTTTTATGCCTCGAGATCTTAATAGTTTACTTGTGAGAATTTAAATAGTATTTAGGTATGGATGAGCATTACATTATTTTGAAGTAAGTGGTTCGGTTCCTAAGAACTGAAGTGATAATGCTTAGAAAATATTGGCAAAGTGTAAATGTTTAAATAAATTATTGCAGAAAAATTATGTATGTACAATTGTCTCAATTTCTGACTATAATTTCATTAGCTAGGTGTAGCTTGGATTCTGACCTGCAACCACAAGTTACAAATATATATTATTGTACCAATAACTATTATAAAATAGCTGCAGAGCAAAAATTATTCTAGGTAATTCTTAATTACATATTAGCATACGTATGTGTTATGTATACAAGTTAATAAAAACTTGCGTTTTAAATTATTGAAACAATATTCGTATTTTTTATAGTAAAAGCCGAAAGCAATATAATCAATCTGTCAATCATTGCTAAGTAAAATAAAATATTCATGTTGTTATAATTTTGTCATGGTCTTATTTTAAAAAATAACAAAGTTTAGTCCGTCAACCTCATCTGACCCAGTGACAGCGTCGCTAGTGTACATATTAAAAACTAAATACAAAAAAAAACTTAACAGGTATAAAAATTAGTTCCAATTTTGGCCACTGGGCAAGATAAGTTTGACGGACTATAATTACTTATCGACAGATAAGATTGGTTGATTATTAATTTCGAGCGGTAATCATATATTTTTGAATGGCACTGAAGAACGAAGCTTTTTATTATTTAAACGATTTTTAATTTGGAAATCGACCCAATTGTGGTGTATCACAATGTATAATAATATTATAAAATATATTTATCTGCTTTACTTCTAACTTAGCGGTCTATATTTTTAATCTGTTTCTAAATCTTATAAATGGTTTTAAGTTCATCTTAAATCTTAAACATTTAGTTTGATTAAAAAAATAGGTACATACATAATAATATATATATATT
The DNA here is from genome assembly GCA_964035005.1 of Erebia palarica. NCBI lineage: Eukaryota > Metazoa > Arthropoda > Insecta > Lepidoptera > Nymphalidae > Erebia > Erebia palarica. The sequence continues at coordinate 29,046,047 of OZ035987.1, read as the reverse complement.
ACAACTTCGGTGTGTGTAAAATAAATCTACTTACAATGTTGATGTTTAACATCCGGTTTCAATTTTCAATCTATCTGTAATATTATTTCAACGACGTAACAACATTGTTTTTATCAAAAATGAATGATATTTTTTGTCAAAATATAGCAACATGCCTTTTATCTACATATTACAGATACAGTCCGTTCACAGTTCAGTTATTTTACCTCTCACTGTAAGGATGGCTAACCTGAGTATTCGTGTTTTCACATGAGTTCATTTTGTGTAAATTAACAATCCAAACATTTAATCCATTCCATGTAGGTAGGTCCATGATCCATTCAATAGTACATTACTGCACATCCCGGCATGTGGGCAATTGAATTTTTTATTGGCGCCAATTCGACCGCACGCCGGTCTTATTCTATTTTTTTAAGATTATAGGAAAGTAATATCTCAACCATAGACTATGAATGTCTCAACGAAAGATATGTACGTTAAGAAACACCTTATTTTTTTTAAATATATAATGAGGCAATTTCCGAGCAAGTAGGATATGTATCACTATAGTAAGTTCGTAAAAACCGTTAGATTATAATCTAACTCGCGAAACTAGAAGATCCCGGTTCGAGTCCAGATGTCCTCAAGTCCGATTATTTTTCCTTTTTTTTTTAAATATAATTTATGTAAGAATATTTTATTTTTAATATTTAGTTTTTAATTTAGTTTTTTTTATTATTTAAATTTAATTTCCAAAACACGATTTACCAAAAAAAATACCGGTCACCTAGATATTGACTAAATAAATGAACAATTTTATATGTTCTATTTATGATTAAATTTTTGAACTGCAGAATAAACTCCTGCATAATCAGGTTAGCTAACCTTATAGCGAAAGGCAAACAGAACGGACTGTAGATTGAATACTGAAACTCTACGTTAGTTGGGTTGTTCGCACACCTACTAGCCAGCGCCCTCAAATTGAGAAATAGACGCGCGTTATTTTGAAAAAGTACCCGCAACATCATTGATCTGCATTATTACCACTAGATAGGCTGCCTTAGGCAGCTTAAAAAAGCGTCTTAAGTGATATGCGAATGTCCTTACTAATAATAATATAAAATTATTGCAAATAATTGCCGAAGTAAACAAAGCATTTAGTTCCTAGGGCTTGGATGCTCTGTTTGTGGATGCTCTGTTTGGCAATGGCATGAAACACCAAAATGGCGTTTATCAATTAGATTCAAAAACAGCAGCCTGTTAGTGGTAATAATAAAGATTAAGTAAGAGGCCCAATTATTTCGCAAATCGTAATCATTTGACAGCTTAAAACGTATTACTCGGAACTGTTTTAGTTCACGTGCTTTTTTTGACGTGTAGTCATCTATGAACTCTTGCAGGTCGAGTTATACGTTTGACAAACGATTACGATATCTTTACGCAATTGGTTGGGGCAGGTCATATAGATCGTAATTCCATAGACTTAAGTTGGGCACAGGGCACAGCTTGAACACGTTGCCTACTTGTATACATCAAGGACGAGGGCGGGGCACGTAGTGGATACCCAGGCTATATTTTAAATAATTATATTATAAGGACTGAAGTTGGTCTTTTCCTGATGGGGTGCCTTTCCACCAGATATGTGCTATGTTGCCTAGCTACAGATGAGTATCAAACTCATCAATAGAAACGCTTGTTTTCATAGCTAAGAACACTAGATGTTAGATCAAGCGCTCCTATTGGTGGGTTTGACACACATACGTAGCTTAGCAATAAAGCACATCTCCTGTGGAAAAGCACTCGATTACCTGATGCTATGTGTATACCTTTATGTATATTTACCTTTTTAGTAACAGAGTAAAAATCTAGCAACGTCTAACTGTAAATGATTTGTTTATATAAACAATAATGTAACCAATTGCTATTTACAGTACTTTTTCACTGTTTCCGTTTTCTTAATAAAAATGTTGAAATTACTCGCATTTTAATTGTTTCACCTAATGGCTTCTGAGGGGGCGCTTCACACTATTGTATCGCACCTAGGCCGAAGCTATGCTAGGGCAGGAACCCAATAGGTAGGTTGGTCTATGAAAGGGCCCATCGAGTACACATCGATTTATTTATAGGTCTATATTACATTCAAATTTAGTTTTCCTATTTTATAATAGTATTTGTGTGTACTATTTAAATATCTCCTTACTATTATTTTTCCTGTTTCAGACTGTATTTACGATTTTAGTATTTTCACAGGCGATCTAAAAGGTGATATATGTTATTTTGAATACAGGAAATCGTAAATATCTGAAACAGGAAAATTAACAGTTAGGAGATATTTAAATACTACACACAACACAGGGTACTAACATAAAATAGGAAAATTAAATAAAACATAAATTTGGCATAATTAAACAAGTGTGTTAAGACAGGACAGCAATTAATTTTACGCCTTCATAATTATTCATTCATTTCATTTTATCAATCAACGTGACGACACGATTTATACAATATATAATTACTAATTATTTGTAGTTAGGGTTATCACGTCTTTGAGAGGTGATATCTGGTGAACGGGACGATGAATAGCGTCAGTTTTTATACTGTTTATTACATAGGTACTGCGCATACTTAATACTGTACAAGAATCAGCCTTCCTTTCAATGGGGACGGTGGGAATGATAGATTGTTATAATCTCAGTTGAAGCGAAGTGCCACCTGGGAATTATTGTATTTATTATGATTTTATTATTAACCAAACGTAGGGCTAAAGAAAAGGCCGTCAGGGTTGAGAGGCTATTCTTTTTTTATTTTTAAGCCTTCACATTATCATAGAATGAGGATAGAAAGTTAGAAATGTACTCACGTGAATTATTAAAAATTGTGACTTGTACCATATTAAAATTTTTAATAAAACAAAGTTTTAGTGAGAATTTTATTTTTTTAATCAACATGATACAGAGATTATGGCTTTGTATTCAAATATTTTCTATTAATAATAAAATATTAACAAATTATCTTACATCCACTTGAAAATGTACAATTTGTAATAGATCTTACAAAATACCCCAAGCCACTGCAAGTCGATATCAAAAGTACAATCCGTCTTCAAACGAATATGTCCTTTGATATAAACTTGAGTTCATTTCAACACTTATGACAAACCACTGCTCTTACGTTAAGGCATTACGGATAGCAAGTTTATTGGCGAAAGCCCTAACTCAATCTGTGGACTTTCGCCTCAAAATGGAACCATCTTCTACAAAATTTTCGCAATAACAATTTTTATTATGTCTTGGAACTGTCTGTCTGTTATAGACTAGAACATAAAGAGTAGGTAATATTTTTTTTACAAAAAAGATGCGACTATATTAACAACTACCTATTTAGTAGAGCATCCTGCTGGGAAGGGTAGCTATAGGATCAAGGTTGAATCCAATCCTCAACAACTTTAATACGTCAAAGTGATTTTTGACTCCACTACGAACTAAGGAATATACTATTAATATAATATGAGAAAAAAAACAGTACAGTACAATATGTTTTTTGGTAACTGGGACAGAATGGGAAAATCTGAAGTCGTAGAAGGTACAGGGAAACATTACTTATTTTATTTTTTTGAGAACAGTTTTGTATTTTTTTTTGTCAAGCGGATTTGCCTCTTAGATAGATATTTAAGGCTACGACTTTTTTTGCTGCTGGACAAGTTTTATACATCGATATATAATATGGATGTACCTAGTAGATGGACCCTTTCATAGTAAAAATTTGGCCGACAGAATTATAGTGCATGCACCTCACAGTCTTATTTTTTTTAGATAACCTGGTTTTGGATTCCAGCCCAGTACGATAAAAAAAGCAACTAAAATTAGTTAAAGCATAGATGAAACGGACAAAAGGCATTAATACCTACGTAGTAATTATGTTATGATAAAATAATTATTAACGTTAGTTTAATTTTTATACAACTTCAATAAATAAAGAGGAATAGAGTAAATTACGTTCGACATTCTTTGTTTGATAGGGCCCGTCCATGTAAATTCAGTGGTTTTAAAAACGGGACAACACCGTACAAGTTTTAAGACGCCTTGCATTATCATTTAAGAACAGCAACATTACACGTCTAAAGACACTAGAGGCGTTTTGAAACGTGCCCGTTCCTGCATAATTTAAGCCAGATTGAACATTTATTAAAGCCTTCGTTATATTACTACGACTTGTACTTACCTCTAACAAAATTTGTTTGAAAAACTGTTTATTATTGTTTACCAACTTCCAATACAGTGAAATGATCCTGACATGTCAGCTCAGGCTTGGACTAAAAAATTTACAATGCCAAAATAGTTTGCACAAAAAAGAGCTAATGGTTCCTTGTATCTCCTATGGCTTCCCATGGCCCATACTGTCCCGGTTAAAAAAACACGTATAATAAAATAAAAAACGGCTAAGTTTAAGTCAAACTTGCCTACCAAGGGTTTCCGTAACTAAAAATTTTTTGTAATAAAACTATACTTCAGACGACCAATAATTCGTGTGTAAGCAACCTATTATAAAACATACCTGTTATAAATATACCTATTATATACAATTGTCTACATTGATTTCTCAAAAAGGCTCTAATTTTGAATAAAAATATTTACATAATGTTTTATTTTCCAAGTAATACTAGATAAGACCTCTCGTTTCCGTGACAATTTAGGGAATGTTTATGAGCGAATATACACTACTGACAGGAGAGTGGGGGGGCGATGACACTCACGTACGAGGCGGGCGTTTCAAGCTCACATTTTGTTTTGTCTGTCAGAAATGTATTTTCACTCTAAAGTTTATTATGAAAGATCTCCAGTAGGATTTCGGAGATAGCCACCAATCAAATCGAAAGACTCCGAAGCTCGGTCGCGCCCAGATAGGTACTTTACATAAACCTCTTCCAAGTGCAAAGTTTCTAATGTCAGTCGTCGGGTCGGCGTATTCCGCTGCCAGCCGCCGAAAACATAACTGCGGAACGCTGCCCGCTAACCAACGAAAACACAGCCTAAGAGTCAAATTCAGATATTGTACTAAGTTAATAAATAACCACACCCTGCCGCGGTAAGCGGCACTAAATAATTAGACAGGAAAAATGTGGTGCACATTTCTTTGTACATGTCACCGTAAGATTGTAAAAACCGTTAGATTATAATCTAACTCGCGAAATTCTAAACTGTCGAAAGATTGTAAACTGTTCAATGTTCTGAGTGTCAATTTTTGAAATATTCATTTTATTTACGTTTTCTTGTCTCTTTCTTGTAGGTTAGGTTAGGGTTCGACATAAATAATCAAGTAGTGCCCGGCCGGGCACTTAGGTTTTGTCGGGTTTAAAAACCTATCATCTTACAATCTACCGGAAAATAATGCGTTAAATTGTAATCTTTCGACAGTTTAGAAATTCGGGAGTTAGATTATAATCTAACGGTTTTTACAATCTTACGGTGACATACACAAATCTCTTGTTACTTTGTTATTTTGTCAAATGTGATCATACCTGTTGCAATAAATTGCAATCTTATATATAAAATTCTCGTGTCACAATGTTAGTTACCATACTCCTGCGAAACGGCTTGACCGATTTTTATGAAATTTTGTATACATATTCAGTAGGTCTGAGAATCGGCTACTATCTATTTTACATATCCCTAAAACACCTCAATCCACGCGGACGGAGTCGCGGGCATCAGCTAGTGTTTCTATATTTTTTTCCAACGACTTATAACTTTTGACATAAGCACGTCTATGAAGTGTCAAAATTATTGACAGGCAACAAAATGCAACACTCCATACGCGCATATCGTTTTGTACAATAGTGAAGCGACGTGTCCTTTTATCCGATATTTCGTTATACTCATCTAATAATTACAAGTACGACTTTTCTTTTCAAAATAGTCATGGAGTTTCAACACTAGCTTTCTTGATAATCTTTTAAGCGCCCAACATCTTTGGCGATGGATGGTTTCTATGACCTGACGGATTCACGTACATTTACTCTACTATTGTGTATAAATGATGTACTTTAATACATACATTAATATATTGCCAGCATTTAAATGTCATTTAAACGCTTGGGTATGTTTATAAAACAATAAAAAAATGTTGATAAATTTATCAATGTGTCAAATCGATTAAAACTCAATAAAGAAAGTCGATTGTTATCAAAAATCGAATTCGATTGAAATCTAACGTATTAGAACATCATTGAATCGACCTGCTAAAAGTGAAATAAATCGTTGGGCAAAATTTAGTTCTTAGATAATAATCGTTAAAGTGTCGTCTTAGATTGATATTTTAGATGTAAATAACATTAGTGCCATCATTTAGAGAAAATTGTGAAATTTATGTACAACTGAATTACCTGCAGACTATGCTTGCACAACAACTGCTGAAATTAATCAATAACTAATCACTATAAGTTAGATTATTTATTACTTTCGGTCGTAAGATGAATCCATCTTGACGTGTAGCAAATAAGCACTTGTCAAAGCCAACAAGAAAAGAAGAGAACCTGGTACAGGATTGACTTAGATAAAAGTGGATTATGATGAGGATGTATAATAACCGATGATCGATTCAAACAAAAAATCGTAAGATCATTTGTTTCTCAACAGAGAAACAATAAAAAAACAATAAAGAATAAAATCAAAAGAACACTTTTGATTTTATTTCTAGACGGGGTTAAACGCAACTCCTATGTAAAGTACTTTCCAATGTTAACACATTATTAAACGAAACAAAATCGCAATCGTAATCAATTTTAAAAGTCGATTATTATTAGGACGCCCACCCGCATTGGAGCGAAGTTCGCTGGGTCGAGTTTTTACACATACGGAACAAATGCGAACCGAATCGATTCGCTTCGACAGTAGTCGACTCCGGGCTTTAGTAGTATTTTCACAAATTGATCGCGACGGGTGGTAATTCTAATAAGGAATTGCTAGTAATTCATTTAATTTTATTATTAGGTACTTGCAAATAAAATGGTTCTAAACCGCTTTCCGTGCCCACTATTTCCTTTCCCATTATAATATCTAAAAGTGGAAGCGTGAAAAGCGTGCTATTTAATAGAAATAGCAACTCGAAATACTTTTATCTACACCTTTAAATTATATATAGTATGATGAAGATGAATGAATGTGATAGTAAAGTTGAGACTTCACATTTTTACAATTTCTCTTTTGATATAATAAAAAGCTTATTGAGACTAAATGTCGCAAGTGCATTTATATAAATAACAATGATAGATCATATTCTGTTGTATTCCCAAAATACTATTGTATAGTAATGAGAGTTTTGTCATATAAAAATGTAAATCTAGTTACTGTAGTATGCCGATAATTGAATTTCGTTGTCACATTACACTAATTCTTGTAATAATTTGAAAAAATATATATATTAAAAATCAGACAGTAATTATTGGTATCTAAGGATCAAGGCATATGAAGCAAAGTCAAAGCAACAACAATATAATGGGCTATTTTAATTAATATTTATTACAATAATTAAAATAGAAGGGATAAGGTTCAAAATGAAATGTAACAATTATTAAACAAAGAACAAAAAGACGGGTCGGGGAATTCTGGTTCAATATACCTTGACATTTAGCCCTCAGAAATTGGATCCATGTTACCTCCTTAGACCAAATAATTACATATAATAACACTGCAGTGGCGTAAGTTTATTTAGGCATGAAGACATTTATCTATTTATCATATGTTACTAATACAAATGTTGTTATTAATACAAATTTAAGAAATAAATCTTATATTTTCAAATATAAATATAAAAATTAACAATCAATATTTCGAAGTATAGTTATAGAGTATGCAACTTATATTAATATAAAAAGATACCTCAGCCAGGCAAAGGTTAAAAAAATATTTACCTTTTGATTCATTGGAACATTTCTGCACGCCACTGCTATAATTGTGCAAAATTAATTGCTCAGTGATTAATTGTTTTTATAGAGCTTTTGTAACATCATTCGTCACTGACACAAATATTATCATAATATTATACAGGGTTCATTTGTAAATACTAATAAGTAATAACTTTTTAAAAGCATCTCTTCTTTGTTCCAAATCTTATGGAATAACTCAATTTACTCAGCAAAAAAAAATTACCTGCCGCTGCTTCTCTAGACGCGCTACTTCTGCTCTGTTTTTAGGAGGCAGGCATCGATCGATGACTTTTCCGCCGATGCTAGAGCCGTCTTATAGCAACTGATGGAAATTATTTCTGTATGGGTATAAAATGATTTCTTTAATCCGAAATTTAAAGTTGTAGAACACCGGTGTACAGAAGCTACCCTAAAAAGGTTATTACTATTTTTAAATGCACCCTGTATGCATCGAAGTTTAAAATTCATCCAATTCATTAAAGGACCTTGCAAGTGGGTGCTGGCTCATTTACGCCCTCAATACTAAATTGTATTGAATTATAGGCCATTACATAACTCTTGCCGATTTCGCCAGCGCTCTGACTATCAGATTCAGTCAGCACAGTTAAACTAGGCTAAGAGAACTAATCTTGTAGTAGAAGGTGACAATATTATTACCTACTCATATTCTGTTTGATAGAAATTACATTTCTGACATCCGTCCAAAATAACCTGAACATGCCAGCCAAAATCTCATATTATAACGCGAGTTTCTCCAGCCTGTCCTGTCTATAGATATAATTAACCACACTCAGGTAATGTGCAAAACACACCTTACAAACTTAAATCAACATTCCTTTTAAATTTCCTAGATTTTTGGTATATTTCAACACAATAAGTAGATAGATATTTAAACTACCTCAACATTTTTGGCAGAAAATATCAAGAGAGAGATGATAGAAAATACAAAGTAAATGGAATGAATGCAAAAATAAATAATTTAAAGTGAATAAGAACATTCGTTATTTCGTATAGTGTTAACTGTTAGTATATACAAGTTTATGAGACTCAAATAATAACTTAAAGCAGACTTACCACCATTCAAGTTCAGAAAATATCCACTTTTATTTTAACACTTGAAAAACTACAAAAATATTACGAGACTGATTAAGGGAACCTTCGCATCTAAATCGACGCCGAAACAGATCTCATAGCTGTATAGCATCCAAAAGGTAGTGAAGGGCAGTGGTACACATCGATATCTATATTTAGCATTTTTGCTTTTGCTTCGAGTGCTAAGCGAGCGGAACCATTAAACATTTATTTAATACTTGCGTAGCTGACGCGAAACCAAGGGTTTAGGAGTAGAAAAATACGACAAGGCTCGAGTAGTAAGGAAACTACATCGGAGCAGTCCTTTAAAATCACAGTATGTGTCCATAGCGGCCTCAATATGAATTATAAAATCAAAATCGTTATATTGCACTGCATACCTAAATATAAAGTTCGTTTGTATTAGAAACTTCCATACCGAGCTGGTAACATTGGCACACATTCGCACAAGTAACACGGACAGTACGTTCACGCGCGGCGGTCGGCAGCGGCTCAGCGGCGCTAGAAGATGTCGGGGCAGGCGCTCCAGTCCTGATCGCGCTTGCAGTCCCAGTAGCGGTGGTTGTACAGGTGCCGCAGGTGCGGCTGGCCGGGCGCGGCCTGGCGCGTGAACCACAGCGGGGCGGGCGGCGCGGGCGGCGCAAGGCCGCACGCCGCCGCGTCCTCGGCCGCCGCCTCGAGCCCGCGGCGCGCGGCGCGCTGCTTCTCCTCGAGGCGCAGCTTCTCGGCGTTGGCCTCGTCCCACAGCCCCTCCTCCATGAGCCGCTGGTCGGGCCGCAGCCGCGAGTCCGTCGGCGCCACGCCCGGCTCGGGCTCGTTCAGCTGCGCCGCCAGCAGCGTGAAATTGTACCACCTGGAATACCAAGTTGCCATGTTGATAAGATTCGAGCGACAGAATACTTAAATGTCTAAGTGAAATTGAGCTGAAACTGCCTAACCTTTAAATAAACCCTTTAAATCCATGTTACACTGACGTTATTGTGTTCTAATGCTCGATTTTTATATCTTTGGCGAGATTTAAAATTTAGAAAGAACAAAAAATTTAACAGGCTTACGAATAAAATAAAGTCTTTTTGTTCGTCATTCTTACTAAACAGATATATTTAAAACAAGTAAATTATCATGCTATATTTTGTGAACTTTAATTATATAACTTCGTCGATCTTTTTGTCAGCCCTAACGCAGACTACGGTCTATTTGGGCTGCAATTTACAAACGCCAGCTTTTAGTCTAGTGCTTTTGTCTGCAAAATTGTGGTGTAATTCTAGATATTTTTTAAAGGCATTAAATAAATAAATAAATAAATAAGTACCTTGCTTCGATTGGTGTACATATTTTAGTGAATTAAGTGACTTTTTTTTAACTTCCTGATGTTTGTACCACACGGAGAGTTCCTTTTTCTGAAAAAGTGGTATGTCAGTAAGAATGCGTATGGTGCACGTACTTGTCAGCGTCCGGCGGCGCGGGCACGCGCTGCCACGCGAGCGCAAACTTGCCGGTCTTGCAGACGGTGTTGTCAGGCGATGCGGACGTCACGGCCGCCACCTCCACGCGGCTGTCCCAGTGCCCCTGCAGCACGTACCGCGGCTGAAACACACAACTTCATCATGTGAAACGGGAAAACAAGTCATAATTAAGAATATTAAAAACACGACTGCCCTGCCCAAAAACGAACTAAAAAGTTGAAAATCTAAATTAATCTAGTTAAATAGAATCTTATTCACATTTTATTAAATGACATTTTTTTGTGAATCACTGCATATTGAACTATAGTGTTATATATTTTTGGAATCTACTCATCATTTTCTAGATGATGATGATGATTATATAGTTAATCAACTTAAGCCTTTAATGCGGGACCATGGTCACCCCATACTTTTTAATTTTACTAGCCTATGTCACCCGGAATAAGCTAGGGATTATAACGATACCTCATTTATCAACATCGGTTCAGGCGTATTGAAGTTATGATGGAATATACAAACTCACATACATACATACATAGATACATACATGAACCCCGAAAACAATATACTCCTTCTTTCAGGCAGTCGTATAAAAAACTAGTAAACTGCATGCATAATGCATGGCGAGAATCAATACCTATTAGGATAAAAAGTATCCTATTATTCCAGACTATAATCTATCTCTGTGCCAGATTCCGTTCAGCCATAATTCTGGCATGATTGAGTAACAAACATCCATCCATCCATCCAAACTTTCAAATAATATTACTAGCTGATGCCCGCAACTTCGTACGCGTGGATTGGGGTTTTTTCGTTCCCGCGGGTGTTCTTAAATTTTCCGGGATGAAAAGTAGCCTATAGTTCCTGATTATAATATATTTCTGTGCCAAATTTCACCCAGATCCGTTCAGGCGTTCTGGTTCTGAGATAATCCGAAATAACTTAATATCCATAACCGTATCTAAAACCGGTAAATTTCACATCGATAACATCCCTGGTAGAATACTGATGCTGAGATCTATAGAGCGTACTTTGACTTGGCTCAGACTTTACTCAGAGTTAAAACGAGACGACTTATGTGAGTAGCATAAACCTGTCTCGTTTTAACCATGTCTAATGGGCCAGTTACACTACACTTTTTCAAGTGAGGGTCACTTGAAAAAGACTACACATGTAAGATCTAGAGAGAAAGGGTCCCTAATTTGGTCCTTATTGCTTATAAGCGACACTAAAAAGCTGCCACGCCCACCCTTACCACAGGGCCCTGTAAAAAGTGCAGTGTAATAGGCCTATTTATAAGCAAAGTCAAAGATCGCTCTATAGATCTCACACTGAGTATCGGCTGTAAATAAGTCGTACCACGCCCTGCGGGTCCTTGATGACGCCGGTGACCTTACGCTGCGTGTCTTTGCTGAAGTAGCCGTAGGGCAGGTACTTGAGGTGCGCCACGTAGCCGGCGGCCGGGCCCGCCTCGCCCATGATGTCCATGTCGCCGTGGTTGTCCACCCACAGCTTGCCCACGATTATGTTGTGCACCGTCGTCGTCACCTGCCCACCGAGCACGTTTTATTTATTGAAATGAAAACTTCTTTAGGCGCGTTGAGCACTTTTTGGTAGAAATGTGGAACCGCGCGACACCGTTCTTCTTAATACAAAAGGTCTTATATATAAACATAGTGCATTCGTAATTAAACTTTGATGCCTTAGTTTTAAGGCTTATATTAATAAGTGCTGTGGCCGACACCTCGCGTTGTTACCAAGACATAAGGTCTCAAATATAAATATAGTACATTCGTAATTAGACTTTAAGGCCTTAGTTTTAAGGATTACATTTGAATTATTTTCATTATTACCATTTTTTTTTAATTAGAAAAAAATTTAATTATTAAAAAAAATATATTCGTTTTCACTTCTATGGGCAGTCCCTATGACTGCTATTTTTTTTATTTATCTAATCTCATATCTAAAAATTCTTATTAAGAAATTTAGAATGATGGCTTAGTGAATATCTCTGATGTAAAAAAAAATTATAACACTGATTTCATATCAAATTGATACCATAAAATATTTTTTTTACCATTATAATACCCGATCTAATTCGCAGGCTCCGGGGTTCTAGCTTGTTTGTTTGTACTTGACTCATTGTTAAATTGCTCAATTATAGTCCGCACGCGAGCTCTGAAGTAGCGAACGGGTGCCCGCCCGACCCGTCGCTTCATACCCCGCACACTCCCATACTAGTGCCGACCTTGACGCGAGAATACGCTTCATCGAGTCCTGTCTGTAATTTTGCGATAGCAGTGTTATATTGTACTATAAATAGTACAATACTTAAAAGTTTATTTGTGTGTGCAAATAGCTGTTTAATTTTTAAATTCCTTAAAGTACTCATTATTCTGATTGCGACAGATTAATTAGATTTTACGTTCATTTTGTACAGTTCAATAAAATAAAATTTTATGATACAATTTGTTTTTTCTTCCTTATTTCACTTAATATCTTCATAGAATTATTATTTCATAATTAATTCAACTCACGCAAACAGATACTAAAGATGTGTTAGTATCGATAGCGTAATATCGACTAAATAACAACTCTACCTCATTGTTTCAACATTCCTCAAGATTCTTCGGTCCTCGCGCGCGAACTGTACGTATGTTACTAACATTTTATTGTTTCGATTTTAAGATATGAGTTTAGATAAAAAATTTCATGAAACTCTTCCAAGGTATTAAAACACGAGAATATGCAACCGTCCCATACGATTTTATGAGTCTGCCTGTGAAAATTCATTGCAAAATGGCGGCAAGTTAAAAAATAGCTAAATATATCTACTAGTGTTTTGTTTTGCATTGATTACTGTATGACCTCAAATCTACTAACTTTGAGTACTCTCTGCCCGCGAGTTTATCCATGATTTAGATTTTTTATAATTCCAAAGGAACAATTTTCCAGGATAAAAAATAGCTTATGTGATGGTTTTCTACATCCATGCAAAAAGCACGTCGACCTGTTGCTCCGTTGCGCCGTGATTGAACAAACATGTATGATACGATGCTTCGCTTCGGTTCGATGGTGGTGGTCTGCGGAAATGACTGCCGAGCTCCACCGTCTGCCCCGAGTGCCACGCGCCGCCCTCGCAGTACAGCGCCGACGTGGGCGGCGAGTGCTGCACCTGCGCGCTGCTCACGCTGTACAAAGCCCTGCCCCTACTACCCCTAGTCTACTGAGTGTGGCGTGGATGCACCTTGCCCCAGCGGTACTCGCTGCCGGAGTCGCAGTAGACGAGGCGCGCGGCGGCGGTGGGTCGATAGTGATGTAGTAGTGCCCACGGAAGTGGCTGCTTAGCTCCACCGTCTGCCCCGAGTGCCACGCGCCGCCCTCGCAGTACAGCGCCGACGTGGGCGGCGAGTGCTGCACCTGCGCGCTGCTCACGCTGTACAAAGCCCTGCCCCTACCCCTAGTCTAGTGAGTGTGACGTGGACGCACCTTGCCCCAGCGGTACTCGCTGCCGGAGTCGCGGTAGACGAGGCGCGCGGCGGCGGTGGGGTCGATAGTGATGTAGTGCCCACGGAAGTGGCTGCTTAGCTCCACCGTCTGCCCCGAGTGCCACGCGCCGCCCTCGCAGTACAGCGCCGACGTGGGCGGCGAGTGCTGCACCTGCGCGCTGCTCACGCTGTACAATGCCCTACCTGCAGCCTCACACCCATACTTGCCATACGCTGATGCAAGATCGTTTCGCGGTCTACATTCGGAATCATCAATACGTAGGCTGAGATCTATGGAACGCACTTTGAATTTGCTCAGACTTAACGCAGTGTCAAATCGAGATTGCATATCAAATTAATATTTCGAAATTCATCTCTCTCGTTTCAATTAAGCCTGACCAAATTCAAAGTGCCCTAAAGTTATTTCAGTCATGTCAACCCTGCTTTTTCCTGTACCTGAATACATTGACTATCACGTAGAAGCGGAACGCCAAGAGACAGAATGGAGCGGCGCCGAAGTGAGTCTTGTCTTGTTGGTCATATCATTGTTCGCGGTTGGTCGCGGAGGCGGTCGTAGCGTACCTTCCTCCAGGTGTACTTGTTGCCGGAGGCGGGGAAGGCCGCGAAGGTGCCGCCCAGCGGGATGACCTGCAGGTATTTGCCGCGGAACTTGGTGGTCATGGTGAACTCCTGCCAACACTGCCAGCCCGCCGCGCCCTCGCAGAACTGCGCTACCATCGGCGGATGGTGCGACACCTATTCCCATACGCGGAAATTTTGAATTTCGCTCTTTTACATCTTCAAAAATGGTTTCAGCAAACTCAACATTAAGGGCCGCTTGCTTGCTTCGAAGACAAGGACATTTAAACTGATTTAGTTAAATTTTGTGTTGCTGTCCCTCTTTGGCAAATGCGTATTGTAGATGCCAAAAAGGGACCTCATTAAAATATTTAACTAAATCAATATAAGAGTCCTTGTGCAAGTGGGACTAAATGAATCTTATTCCAAAATAAATATTCACTAGCGCTTAAAAATGACAGTAATAGCAAACCGATGCACATAAGGGACACCATAATACTATCGGTGACCTATTTTTTGGGCGGCAAAACAATGAAACATACAGATTGCAATATTGAAACGTTCTCGTCCTACAAAAAGTCATTAAAAAACAGAGTAGATTCATCCCGGCCGATCCGATTGTCAGTGAAAAATGAAACGTTCCTTTGTGACGACCAAAAAAAAAATACGCGCCGAATTGGGAACCTCCTCCTTTTTTGAAGTCGGTTAAAAAGAGGCGTGGCATAAGGTTTGCTATCCCAGATATTTTATTTCTTAAAATTAAATGACCAGATATTGCGCCGGACCTTAAACTAAAAATGGCAAGTGCTGGAAGGATATGGAAAGCCAAGGAATATTAAGGAAAAAGCAGAGGTATAGGGAAATTAGGGCTCATAGGTATTTTATATAGAATCTTATACAGTATTTTTTAATGCTAGTGTAATTTAACTTACACTTAACTAATATTAAGTAAAAAGTGCCGTAAGTACTCGGGGTGTTTGTCCATTGAAGTCGCGAGAACCAGAGAAGTGATCAGGAGACCAATCGGATGAATAAGGGCCTGCGCACCTAGATGACGTGATAAAATGGTCACATCATATTACATAAATCCGATTGTTCTGCCTAATCTTATCTCCGCTCGGCTTCAGTTGCCTTACACGCTTCTCCACCTGCCGCGGATGTGAAGAACTCGTTGGCCACTCCTTTGCGCTACGCAGTCGGATAACCTACGCTTCTATTTGACTCATCACTCAATACGTATGCCGTGAAGTGGGTTGAGGTGTTGCAAATGTATTCCTACCATTGAACTATACATATATCATTAAGAATAAGAAGTGTACCACCTTTTTGAAATGTAATATAAAACTTGTATTTATTATTTTATTATATCAAAATTGTGTACCTTATTTTGTAATATATCAAAAGCAACTGTATAATTATAATAGTATGAAGTATGATAAACATCCTGTGGTGTAAAAAATTTAAATAAACCATTTTACTTATGGTTTCCATTTGAAAAGGATAGTAAGTATATATTTATTTATCCCTTACTAACTGATGCCAACCTTGTCCGCGTGGAATAAGTTTTTTTAATTTCCACAGCCTATGTCACTCTAAAGGCCCTCAACTATACCCATGCAAAAAATCACCTCTATAAATGTTAAAAAGCCTGGCTTGCCCAAAACAAACACCCAAACATACAAACTCAATATTAACTCAGTAATTAATCGATCCGTTTAAATTACGTGTTTAAATTTCGCGCGTTCTACAATCTGTCATTTCAATTACTGCTAAGCCGACCGGTGGGCGCTGAGCGCTTGCGAACGTTTTACGAACAACCTAGTTGAGTGAGTGAGAGAGGCTGTGGCTTTGATTTCCATACATATTGTCTGTATAATCCACTATAGACTGCTATAAATAGTATAGCGGTTTCTATTGCTATAATATGCTTGGATCTAGGGGAATCGTGATACGGACTAAACCTACATAATTTAGTCGTTTGGTTTTTTGTGACAGTGTTTATCTACACTAATATTAGAAAGAGGAAAGATTTGTATTTTTGTATGTAATGAATAAACTCAAAAAGTACTGGACCGATTTTAATAATTCTTTTTTCATTAGAAAGCTACATTATCACTGAGTAACATAGGCTATATTTAGTACTAGATTACTATAGAAATCTTCAGAAATTCCTATTAAAACCAACCGAAGGTGTAAAATAATTAGCCATAAAATGTCTTTCATCGCATACGCTGCGTCACTATAACTACTTTTTTACATTTAACAAATTGATAGAAATGCCGATCAAAATCAGACCGTGTTATCCATACCATTTATAAATTTTTATCCAAATAAATAATTTAATATTCAAGACTGTCTCAATACCTGATGATTACTTTTTGAATTATTGAAATCGGACATTCCATTCAAAAGATATCATGAAATTAAAATAAAAATACATACAGGCGGCGGCCGCCACGCAGCGCATCGAATAACTAACTATGAACCATGCGTTACCATTATGAACTAGCCACTAGGTAGCCGCGCGGCTCATTCGCGCGGTCGTAACTTAAATATCTGTACCTATTTATGTCTACCCGTGCGAAGCCGGGACGGGCCGCTAGTTGAAATAATAATATTATTTGTGAATTAAAAGTCAATTTTGTACAAAATGAGTTCAGATTTAATTAATATTGTTCCTTGTTACTATTTAAAGTGTGTGCAAATATTGATTGACGAGAATAAGGTAAAATATATAACTTTTGAACAATAATTCTTATAAATTCACCAAAATCTACTCCAGACCTGTGTATTACACACACTTGTAGAAGTAGAAAAAGGCAATTTAACAGATCCGGGTATAAAACTAAATGGATTTTTGGTTGTTCTCATACTAAATAGCTAATTGTTAGTGTTGCATACGTTTTTATTCGTACAGTAAGTCAATGTACAGTCGTATTCCAAGCTTCTTTTCGTTAGAAATTATGATATAAATATTTTAACTGGTGCTATAAAAATGCATCAAGTTTCCCAAAAACATATGATTTCCGTTATTTCTTTTTGTAATTTCGGAAAACAACGCATAAAAACTTCCAATTATTGGCAAATGAAATTTCAAATCATATAATTGACCTAGATCACACTGGTAGTGTACCACTGTTGACTTAATTCTGTCTAGTAGTTAACTTATGCCTTCTGTGTGCTTTGTTGAGCTCGTCAAGACATGAGTAAAAAAGTAGACGGAATATTACGATGGGCAGCGGCTGGCTTGCCTACGTTTGAACCCTACGGCACGCCACTGATAGTATTGTAAACAATGTTACCTGTTCTGAGATGGCTCTCCACCCGAGGTCTTCCATGCGGTCGCACTCGTATGTCTCACCCAACAGAGGGTTGAACGGTTTCGTTGTCCTGGAACAATACACATTCTACATAAAGTCCGTGTCATGAAAGAAGTCCCCTAGAGGCGGCGCTACAGTCGTCGGTTTTTATTATTTATGACTAATAAGTCCTTAATGCTGACTTCAAAAACTTATAACCTTCATGCAAGCTTTCAACCCCTATTTCACGCCCTTTGGGGTGGATAATCGTAAAATTGCTTATGCAGTTTATTATTTCTTAATTAAAACTAATAACCTAAAGCCTGACTTTCAAGTCTCTAACTACAAAAACATAGGACTTGCATACAAATTTTCAACTCTCATTTCACCCTCTGTGGGGTAGATTTTCGTAAAATTGCTAATGCAGTTTATTATTAATTAAAATAATAACCTTTATGCAGATTTTTAAGTATCTAACTTCAAAAACTTAAAAACCTCATGTAAGCTTCCAACCCCCATTTCACCCCCTTTGGGGTGTCTCTCGTAGTCCTCAGTCAGCCGCTGAAGCATGGACAGCGGCTCGCTGAAGCCATACCTGCAGGCCGTGCTGGCGTAGGAGGAGACGGTAAACGCGGCCACGTAGGCGAGCTGCTGCGCGGGGTCGGTGTACTGCGCAGCCTGGTCTAGGATGGACGAATACTCGTAGTCCTCTGTCAGCCGCTGCAGCATGGACAGCGACTCGCTGAAGCCATACCTGCTGGCCGTGCTGGCGTAGGAGGAGACGGTAAACGCGGCCACGTAGGCGAGCTGCTGCGCGGGGTCGGTGTACTGCGCAGCCTGGTCTAGGATGGACGAATACTCGTAGTCCTCTGTCAGCCGCTGCAGCATGGACAGCGGCTCGCTGAAGCCATACCTGCTGGCCGTGGTGGCGTAGGAGGAGACGGTAAACGCGGCCACGTAGGCGAGCTGCTGCGCGGGGTCGGTGTACTGCGCAGCCTGGTCTAGGATGGACGAATACTCATAGTCTTCAGTCAGCCGCTGCAGCATGGACAGCGGCTCGCTGAAGTTCACAGGGATGGGGATCTTCGACAGCTCCTTACCTTAACAGAAGAACAAAAAGTGACCAAAATATACGAGCTAGTAATGTTGATAATTAAGTACACGTAGATTGCTTGTGAACTTACCAATGCAGTTCTTCATAATGGACCAGAGTGAGAGGGGATAATTGGGTTTGTCAGGCACACGTGTCCGACGCGAGTGCCCGTCCACCATACTCGTGGCTTCCGAAGCGTGAGGCTACAACATTGTGTTTTAAATATCACTATCACTTATCTTAACTAATAATAATGCAAATGTGAGTTTGATTGTTACACTTCCACAGCCCATCTTTTCAATTAATTTTGATAAAAGGTACACACATGGTTGGCGTCACATACATGAAGTCCACAGTTTGTAAGCTTGTTATACCTTCCAATGTATGCCTATGTTTGAACACGTTTACATTTTGATAGGTATTTACCTATAGGCTACATTCAAACTTCGTAAATATAACCAGATCAAATAAACGAGTAATAATTTTCTACTAATTGAGTTATTGATTTTCAAATAAAATTACCCACATTGAGGTCATTTAACGCCGAATAAATTCGGCATTCTGTCCTTGTTACAAACTCTACAATTAGAATAATTGAACAAAGATTCAACTCAATTTGATGAGAGATGTACGATTCGCCTAGGTAACAAATAGACAAGGTAACAAAACTTAACACCATAAGGTCCAAAATGTTGTTTCTTGAATCTATACTCTGCAGAGTTTTTCCTAAGTATAGAATAATAACAGATAAACTCGCCGGCATATTTAGCGGAACATAAAAAAAAGGTTTGATATCAGTATCATATAAGGTTGCTGGCTGGTTTATACGTCATTTAATTTAAAAAGAAATATTTTCAAATTAAGAAAACAACTGAACATCACATTTTATGCAATTGTTTTAATTTTATTCAAATACACCTTATCTGGAGCGAACTTCGAGTATTTCTTCCTTCTGAGTTTGATTTAAAATTTCATTGAAATACTGTTTTTTGTTAGTTTTTTTTAATCGCGTACCTTTCTGGAGTTGATGACTGAATTATGCCTGACTTAGCCCCAACGGAGATTGCCAGGGCACTCGAAATGCGAAGAAATGGTCAAACCTACAGAGTGATATCCAGAGATCTTCGTCGACCAGTTTCAACGATCCATCGCAGTATCCAACGGTTCAGGGAGACCGGTACTTATGTGAGAAGAGCAGGACAAGGCAGAAAAAGACGCACTTCGAGTAGGGATGATCGTTTCATTCGGCTTCGTGTACGTAGGAGCCCCCGTTTGACGGCCGTCCAAGACCGACATGAGTTAGAAGCAGTGCGGGGTGTAACCGTAAGTGAGCGTACGGTACGAAGAAGGCTCGAAGAAGCTGGTTTGGGTTCATTTGTGCCCGCTAAGGCTCCAAGGCTCGAGGTAAATCATCGTAGAAACAGGTTAACTTTTGCTCAGGAACATACCGCTCGGGTAACTCAAGCTTATCTTAATGATATGAATATCACTGTTATGGAGTGGCCGGCGAGATCACCGGATATGAACCCAATAGAGCACGTTTGGGACTTGCTGAAAAGAAAAGTTAAGTCCAGAATTCCAGCTCCTGCCAACGTGGGAGAACTGCGAATCGCCGTAGTTGAGGAATGGCGGAGACTATCCCAGGAGACCGTCGATAACATCATTCTCAGTATGCCTAGATGGGTAGAAACTTTAATAAGAGCACGTGGAGGAAATACGCGATATTAATCACCATTTTTCTAATTTAATTAATTGTTATTTTAATATTAAATTTCACTTTTCCCGGTTACATGAAAAGTTCAAAAATGTACCATTTTTCACCAATAGCCTTTACTCGCAAAATCTGTTCTTAATGTGATCTCATTTTAAGTAAAACAAATGAAACATTAAATAACAAAAGAAGTGTAGTAAGTAGATTTTAAAATAAAACCATATTTTTTTAATTATGGACCTTTTTTTAATGTTCCGCTAAATATGCCGGCGAGTTTAGTAGTCTCACTCACCCATATCATAATTTCCTGCTTCTCTTTGTTGTCGGACTGCTTACTAACTGTGGCCGCCTCTGCTCCGCCCATAGCGCTTTCTGCTCTCTCCTTATCTTCCACAAATATCACCTACAAATCCATATTTAATCTTAAAAATTTGTTTAAGGTAAAATTTACAAAGCCATTTTAGAAAAGGAGCATACCTGTTGAGTTTCAGTCACAGTTTCACCTTCTGACTCATCAGAACTTTCACCACTTTTCACTTTATTTTTTCTGTTTACCTGTTGAATGAACAATGTATTTTGATTGACAAACTTTACATTGGATGGAGTATTTCATAATTATTTTGGTAGAACCATAACAAATTTATATTGCAAAACAACAAGACAAAGTTAAACTATATTATTTAAAATGTGATGAAAGTATAGATTACACCTTGTGTGTGTAAGCTGTAACCTTTTTAAAGGTTATGTGATAGGATATGAAATAGCTTGCATACTGAAGGTTCTGAAAATGAAGATAATACATGCATTTTGCTAAAGAAGTCATGGCAAATCTGTACACCTACAGGCACTTTAATTACGAATGAAGTCTTGTCCTCCATAGCAGAGGAGACTCCTTCTTCCATGGCATCAAAGAACTCATGATCTTCATCCTCTGTTTCGTTTCCTTGCCCTGAACCGTTTCCACCTGAGTACAAAAAGTAAGAATCATGTCTGGAACCCATTTGTGTTCTACACACCACTCCAGTTCACAATAACACCTGAAGTAACATATTAATGAATTGGTTGCTTGTAATTGTGTTCATCTTCACATGTTTCCACCTCCAAGGTGGTTGACAGACAGACAGACGGTCTACAAAGTGATCCTTAAGGGCTCTTTTTTTCTTTTTTCTTCTTGAGGTATGGAAGACTAAAAAACAGAGAATGAAGATATTATTCAAATTAAAAGCATTTATACAATCTAACTAAAGTCTGAGGACCTACTGAACTTACTTACTTACCTAACTATTTCTGACAACTGTAATGCATATAAATCTAAATGAAGCTTAATTCTATCCCTATTAAGTGGTGCTAATGTCAACATGTTTTATATGATTTTATTACAATTTTTAGGTTTCCATACCTCAAGAGGTAAACAGGAACCCCTGTCTGTCTGTTAACCCCCTTTTTCTCAGAAATGGGTGGAGGTAACAAGTTAATATTAATTTCAAATACTTCAGTATTCCACCCAGTACCCCACCCAGCT
Source organism: Erebia palarica (assembly GCA_964035005.1). Lineage (NCBI taxonomy): Eukaryota > Metazoa > Arthropoda > Insecta > Lepidoptera > Nymphalidae > Erebia > Erebia palarica. The sequence goes on along the minus strand of OZ035987.1, from coordinate 29,023,894 downwards.
CCAAAAGACCATAGACTAAGGTATAAATTAAAAAATCAGGCTTCTAAGTCAATGCCACAAAAATATACTGCTGTTTGTGCTGCACATTTTGACGTGGTCTGGACTCTGACTCACACTTGACCAGTTTTTATGTACGAATTACACTCAATATCCTACAATGAAAACAAAATAATATACATTGTTGAAGAAAATAAACCAAATGAATATATTTAAACATTAAGTAGGTAATTAATAGTGAAATAAGGATAATATGATTTAACATTAAATAATAAACAGTAAGCAGATTTACTTACTTAAGATTTTTCCATAAATTAATTATTTTCAGATATGAGAATGAAATAGAAATAAAACTACTGTTGTACTTGTACTATTTTACACAACTAATTCTGGTTCACATGATCTCTGTACCAAATTATGGTAGAACTTGTCGAATTAGTCCCAATAATGGTAATCCCATTCTTACGCATACTCATTGCGGAAAAGGACAGCCCTAAAATTTCAATTTCACTGTCACTTTAGATTTGTTTTAGAGATCATATACAAAAGAATTAGCCTGATTGACTAATATTTTTTTGTGTATGAAAAGGCATGAATGAATAAAAGCAGTGGGTACATCACTTTGAACAGTTGGCACCGGGTACAGTATTTGATACAGGTAATTTACACACCAGCGAAACACTCCTGACATTTCCTCTTACATGAGGTTTAAAATTTTCACTCCTACAATAAGGATAACATCTAACAATCTTTTCTCTTTTTAATATTAGAAGAAAAAATGGAAAACTATTAACCTTTCATGTAATCAATACTAAGCATCTGAATTTTGGTTACATTTTTAAAAGACTATCTCATCCACTGACATCATGTGATCTAAAGCTGTTCTGTAAAAATGAAAATTTTTGTTTCGTAACTAAAAAAAGTTCACGGATCATACATAAAAAACACTTTTCCTGTAGCCTGTGAATTGAATAATAATTGTAAGTGATTTGAGGAAGTGTGGCAATTATGATTTGCAAAAAAATTATATCAGCATCTTGAACGTTAACACAAATCACTTTTAGCTTTTGTTATTCACTTACCGCCCATAGCGAATACCATATTGAAGAATTATGTACCCGTCATTGCAAAAAAAGTATTAAAATATCAATACCAATTTTATGCGAATCACTAGATACACAAGGCCAAGATCACGAAATACGTATTTCACCAATATGTATGACTGTTACCACACCTCACTGTTCTACTCTGCAGGCGAACGATAATTAGTTAAGTAAATAAAGAAGCAACTTCCCAGTTGTTAACCAATCTAATGCAATTTTATTGTAATCGTTTATACAACCTTCAACCTTCAGACTGCCAAAAATTGTATAAAAGAACGACCTCCAAAACAAGCTCAATGATTGCGGTATTACGTACCGAAACCAAAAGTGTATCTATTTTCTATCACACATTTTTATTTATTATCACTTTTAATTTTCATCTGCACCAAAAACAAATCTGATATTTAGCTCAATTTACAAATCGAAATCGCCCATTATTTTACAGCTGTCACGAGTCATAGTCATGCGTCAATATTTTTTTAAAACTGGCTATACGGCTTTGGGTTCTAGCTTTAATGTTTGCGTTTATTTTAAAATATTAACTAGTTTTACGAGTCGGGATTCTAGCTATTACGAGCGTATTTTTTTTAGTCTAAGATGCCTGTATAAAACGACCTTCATCGAGCTGGATATTGGATGAAAAGTATTTTATCTAGTACCTATAAACGAGCAATTCTTGCATAAATATACTTACTTATTTAAATAATCTGAATCTCGGAAACGGCTAAGACGATTTTCATGAATCTAGCTAGGATTCATTTTTAGAAAGTGTCGTTTTATCCGTATTTTCAGTGAAAACTGCTACAATATCATTAGAATACGAAGGTAAATTTCGCCGTCATGTACAAGATTAGGTTAGGTTGGGAAATTGGGCGGTTCAAAAACCAGAAGGCCCGGTTCAAGCTCCTTCTTTTGTGAGTAAAACTATTTTTTATTTAAATAACCATTTCATATTTTTTTATTATTATGTCGGTAAGATCGAAAAATATTATTAATTTAAATTTATCCAGTATGTAATTTGTATTTAAATATAATTTCCAAAAAACACGATTTACCTTAAAAAATACCGAGCACAGCTTGGTCACCCAAGTACTATTAAATTAAATACGTGAATAAATATATTTCAAATGGGTTGAAAAAAAAAAAACAGTCCAGAATATGATTAATTAATAGTCTTAGAGGCGGATATACCACGACCTTCAGCGATCTGTTTACCAGATTAAACCTACTTTTTATTTTTATTTAACCTATATAAACTCGCCGGCATATTTAGCGGAACATAAAAAATAACTTTAAAATAAAACCATATTTTTTTAATTATGGACCTTTTTTTATGTTCTGCTAAATATGCCGGCGAGTTTATTATATGTCACCGTAAGATTGTAAAACCCGTTAGATTATAATCTAACTCGCGAAATTGTAATCTCTCGACAGATTGTGAACCGTTCAATGTTCTAAGTGTCAATTTTTAAATATTAATCGTATTTACGTTTTATTGTGTCATTCTTGTAGGTTAGTTTAGGGTTCGACAGATATAAACAGGTAGTGCCCGGCCTGCGGGGGCTAGCTTGAGGGGGCACCCATTAACGACGCTGATCCGGATTTCACATACCGTCTGAATACGGTCACTAAGATATGATGCAATGAGGCTAAGTGCAGTGTCTTTGATTCCATAGTGGCTCAATTTGGTCAACAGTGTCTCGTGCTCAACACAGTCGAATGCCTTAGACAAATCACAGAAAATACCAATAGCATTCTGTGACTTCTCCCAAGCATCGAATATATATTATAAACTTATAACAGCGACGCGCCCGAATCGACTGTTGATCGACCTTTCGTAAAACCATACTGCTCGGAGTGAAGTAATTTATTTAAATTAAAATGTCGGAGCAGTTGGTTGAGCATCATTTGTTGTTCAAAGTTGCTGATTTGACTTGTTATCAAATACCTAATTCCCGACCCTGGTTATCTTTCATAACTTTTAAAATTTTATTAACTTACTGTTTATTAAAATAAGTGGTTAAATAGTAATTGTAAGATGTTTTTGTGTTGTGTTTTATGTTTTGATAAAACTCGTGCAGGAGAATAAAAAAAATTACCCGAGTGCGGGGTGCTTCTAGCGGTGACGGTCTTCTCCAGATTGTCGTGTTGTCGTGCCAGCTGTTCCACCACCTCTTGCAGCCGCATCTTTTGTTCGCGTTCATGCTGCAGAGCCCGGCTCATACGCGCACTTGAAGCTGCTGCAGCGCTCATAAACTCTGAGCAAGCCTAGGTAACAGAAATACAATTTTTTTCCATTAATATGAGTATATAGTATATACAACCTATATTCATAATAAAAATAATGAGTAATTTTGCTTTAACTTAAACTTATAAATTATCTTACATACTAAGAAGTAGTCCATCGACGCATCTTTCTTTATTCAATTTAAAGACACTATGTTCTTGTGTTCTTTAAGGCAGCACTTTCACTATTCATCACTAAGCACGAATCACTATTGAGTACTAGCTCAAAGATTTCCCAATTTGCTTCAAGTGGATTAAAACAGTTTTATCACTAACACCGAAGCCTGCAGTTCAATTCTGTTCAGTTCTAACCTTCAATTCTTCATTATCAACTTTGGCCTCCGACCGTCGACGAGGCTTGTTCTGCAGGTCGCCAGAACGAAAACGTTGGAACCAAAAACGAACTGTGTTTTCTTTTGCGAAACCACCGCCATACACATCATTAATCCTTCGAGCCGTTTCTGCAGAACTGGTGCCACGGTGTAACTCGTACTCGTAAATAACGCGATATTTCAAGTTTTCCATTTTGTAAACTGAGTGACGCAAAGAAAAAACCAAGAGGAAAAAACAAATGAATTAGGGTTTTCAAAACACAAAAGCATGAGTAAATATAGCTGTATAAATTTGAATTTTTAAATAGGAGATATTTGAGATCAAAGTGGCCCGTACGACAAAACGCCAATTTCTTAGGTAAGGACCTAATATTATATTAGTATGGATATGCAAATTAAAAAAATTAAAATATGGTAATTATGTTATATCTATAGGTATAATAAATCTATGACAGTGTCTCTCGCACCTAGATTCATAGGAGGTTGTGTAATAGAAGTGGGTTTAGGCCCACTTGCAGAGACGTCCGGTTCCGTTTAACCCAGGAATGAATTTGAAATGTTGACAGAATTGTAATGTTTTATAAGAATAAAAGGATAACCCGGTGTTGCTGCAAGTGGGCCTTAATATAATACTAAAACTTACATTCATCATTGCGTTGCAAGATATCCTAAACAGAGTAGCACGCTCAGAGACTTGTTTTGTAGTATCCGTGGGAGGTATCTCCAAGTCCACAAGAGAGCGTTGCAGAGCTGCTCCATGTCGTGCTACAAGTTCTGAGCAAGTGCGCAAGTCATGAAACCGTGCTGCCAACTCCCGGGCTATCCCACCAGCATCTTCCGTCTCACCGTCCGCTCCTCCCACATTTGTGGGTCCTGATGACATCTGATCCTCATCATCGTCTGACTCTTGTGCCCGACTGTATAAAATATAAACAGATAGCTTAACATTTTTTTTCAATTGTTATATTCTTGTTTAATAAAAATTATAAAAATGTTTTGAAAAGGATATTAAGGCCTTCTTACATAACATTTCCCAAACTCATTTAGTTAAATTTTGTTATACTTGTTATACTGTTGTATTTGTTTATTTCGAGGTTGAAATGAAAAAGACAGGCATAGAAATATTACATTAATTTAATGTTTTATTCACTTTTAAATTTACATTTAAAAGTGAATATAACATCATTTTGAAACAGATTAGTTTTAACAGATTGATATGATAATTACGTCATGATAGTTAATAAATAACAAAATTTTATTTCTTTAGTAACAATAAAGTGTAGGTTTTGTGAGTTGTGTTAACAATAAAGGTTAGGTGTACATTTTAATGCTTTCGGTTGATATACCTACCTTTGTTGCAAACATTACTATTAGTTGGATGTCTTTTTTTGCATATGAGTGAAATATACACGATGAAATTTTTGTGGTTTTAGGGCTACAGGGAGGTGATTCGCAATAAACAAAACAATTTAGTTCGACCATTTTTTCTGACCCTAGTATTAAAATAAAAAATAAAAAATCGAGAGATTATTATTTCGAAATTTTTGCGATCAATTAGTAGCGCCGCCTTGCCGTGGCTGACAGAGTTGGTCACGTGATGCTCGAAGCGAGCGGCGCGCGACTGGTCTTTAACCTTTGTACCTATCATCTGTAGTTACTTATGTAGAAAAGTTTCGATGAGAGTTTTAAAGGCAGTATTTACTAACATTGCAGATTATTTACAGCTCACGAAGTAGGTGGATACACTTATTAAGCTATTTTAGTTATTCTTATTTACACGTACTTATTTACGCAGTTTTGTTAAGAAGTTCAGCACTTCTTTAAGGATCACGTGGGGGTTGTTAAAGGTCCAAAAATGTTCATTGTGCTGGTTAAAAATTCCAATACGAGTAAAAGTTGACTCGTCAGTCCACAGAATATGCTTAATTTACGATTGTTTAATAACCACTGACAAAACTCAATCCTCTGGCCCATCGTTTGCTTCGGCGAGTATATGCGGGAACGACCTCGACCTTGAGAATGGTCAAGGTCGCAAGGAACCCTGTGGGGTTCGGAATTTCCCATGGTCGATTATACGCTGCGTTGCGGCTAAGATACTCGTAGTAATGCTCGACGGAACTTGTGGGTTTCGGATTCGTCGCAGACGAAGGGAGTTTAAGTGATGCGGTTGTGCGTAGAGCCGTCGAGCTTCTGTCGCATTGTAATGGTGTACATCTGCAGTCTGCACCATACTTAATGTCAATAAAGGGGCTGGACCCGACGGAATACCACCCCTTTTTCTAAAAAAATGTTTTTATTCAATATGTGTTCCATTATGTATTTTGTTCCATTACTTTATCTTTGGAAACAGGTAACATGCCTACTTTTTGGAAGCAATCATAATATGTTGTTCCTATCTTTAAAAATGGGGATAAGCATGATATTAAAAATTATCGCCCTATTTCCAAAATTAGTTGTATTCCTAAATTATTTGAACATATTATAGTCTACGATATAATTTTCCCAATTTTACGTCCTCTAATAATAAATCAGCAGCACGGTTTTGTCGACAGAAAGTCAACAGAAAGCAACTTATGCGAGTTTACTGATTTTGTTACTTCGGCTATGGATAAAGGATATCAGGTTGACGTCGTGTACACAGATTATTCAAAGGCCTTTGATAAAATTTCCCAAAATATTTTTATTTCTAAACTCATGCATATTGGTGTACATGGGGATCTACTTCGGTGGATTAAATCATACATATTTAATCGCAGTCAAGCTGTTACAATTAAAGGTTACTGTTCATCGTTCATCCCTGTCCCTTCAGGGGTTCCTCAGGGCTCTCATCTTGGTCCATTATTTTTTAATGTTTACATAAATGACATCATATCTGTATTTAAACACTCTAATTTCTTGCTTTATGCTGACGACAATAAGATTTACAAAGTTATAAGTAGCGTAAAAGATTGCGTTGATTTACAAAATGACTTAGACTCACTCTGTCATTATTGTTCCCAAAATTCACTATTCTTAAATATAAAAAAGTGTAATGTTATAACATTCACAAGAAAACGTAAACCTATGATTATAAACTAAAAGATGAAGTTTTGAACAGGGTATCCTCGGTGAGGGATCTTGGCGTACCTAATACTAGATAAAAAGTTACTTTTTGATGAACACATCAACTACATCTCTAGTAAGGCTTATAGGATGTTAGGATTTGTTTTAAGGGTCTCCAAGGAATTTAAACTACCTTCAACGCTTATACTTCTCTATAATTCGTTTGTAAGATCTATCATAGAATATGCTTCCACAGTTTGGAGTCCTCGGTATAAGGTACATATAGAAAAAATTGAAAGAGTACACAATCGGTTTTTAAAACGGCTTTCATACTGTATTTCACATCATACCATCTATGACGGCAATCTTGATCCTCCACTTTCAGCTGCTAGCAGACGTGTTCAAAGAGATCAAATCCTTCTTTTCAAACTCTTGAATAATGGTGTTGACTCTCCATATCTTATTTCTAAAATAACTTTAAGATGTCCACGGATTACCTCTCGACATCCTAAACTATTTCACATTGCACCAAGCAAGACAAATTATGCAGAAAATACATTTATAAAAAGATGTTGCAAGCAGTATAACCAGTAGTTTTCTGACAAAGACATTTTTCATCTTTCTCTCCCTAAGTATAAGGTGAGTATTAAAGATAGTTTGGCAAAAACCAACTAGCTCATAGTTTTTTAATTTTTAATCAATATGTTTTTCTTTTTCTCTATTCTAATTTAAAGTAAGTATAATAGCAAATTTTGTTTTTCGTCTAGCGACTATACCCAACTATTCATTTGGAAAAATTTTATACAATATGTGCAAAAATACGTTGAAAACTGTTATGGTTTAAGTGTAATGTTATATTTGTTTTACCTATTGTTTTTAAGGTTACTGTATGTTTTCAGAATAAGGTAAAATAAAAAATATAAATAAAAAAATACTTAGGTATTCCAAATTGCAGTACTCGTAATGGCGATCAATTTTTGCGCGTATTTGAAAACCGAAGTAGCGTCACTTACCGCACTTGTGACGTGTACCCCGTAACGTGCGTAACTGAGCCACACGCGGACGGCGGCGCGCGGACCGTTTCAAAGGATTGAGGGGCGGCGCTTTTAAATCGGTTCGATGAATGGACGCCGGACGCCGCTAGCGCCTCCATAGCGTCGGCACGTCGGCTAGCTTCTTTGAACTTCGCCGCGTAGCGCTACTAATGTTTCTCACAGTTTCAAGTTTATTTCGAAAAAAAATTCTAACTCTAAAAATTAAGTACTTTAAAAAAGGAAAAAAACAAGTGGAGTCGGTAGTACTACTAAAGGCGATTCAACTCGCCGCCGCTTTAAAACCACAAAATGCAGTTTCTCAGCACTTTTTTAATTCAATCGCTGGTTTAAAATAAATATCAAACATAAAATTAACAGGGGTTGTGCATATTATGTATTTTAGCAGGTTGCTCTACTTAATAATTGTTAAATAATCATTTATTTTCTACAGCAACATCCCAAATCCCAATTGTTTATTTATATTAAAAGTTTGAAATTATATTAATACATAATTGCCTAGATAATGTCTGCGACTTCATCCGCGTGGATTAAGGTTTTTTGATTCCCATGGGAACTCTTGAATTTTCCCGGATAAAAAGAGGCCTATGTCCCTCCTCGGGATGCAACCTATTCCCGTATCAAACTTTATCAAAATTGATTAAACAGATAATTATTTTGACTTTTTGATTCCCACGGGAACTTTTGAATTTTCCAGTATAACAAGTAGTCTATGTCCTGTACCAAATTTTATCAAAATGGGTTGAACAGATTGGCTGTGAAAGCGTAGCAGAGAGACAGACAGACAAACACAATTTTGCATTTATAATATTAAAATATAGTATATATAGTATAGTAAAAATACTGACATCTGAAAAAGTCCCCACTCAGAGGACGACATCCACTATAGTATTAATACATAAAAAAGGTAACAGGCCCGACGTGGGAAGCTAACGGCCGATAAGCCTGGTGTCTAATTTGTATAAAATATTTGCTAAAGTTCTTCTAAGCTGCATAGAAAAAGTTTTGGATGAAAACCAGCCTAGAGAACAAGCAGGATTTAGAAGCAAATATTCAGTTGTCAAACACATTAACGTTGTCAAGCAGGTGCTGCAAAAATATGAGGAATATGGTCTGCCTTTTTACTGCTGCTTTGTGGACTATTACAAGGCAACACGATACTCTTTGGAACACAACAAAATATGGAACGCATTAAAAAAGCAAGGGAAAGAAGGTAAATATATCAGAATTATAAAGAATATTTACACTGGAAGCATAGCAACAGTAAAATTGGAAAGAGAAGGGGAAAGGATAAAAATAGAACGAGGTGAATGTCAAGGAGACCCGCTCTCTCTGAACCTTTTTACCTCAATGTTAGAAGAAGTATCCAACAAATAGAGTGGAAGTACTATGGTCTTAAAATAAACGGAGACTATTTAACAAATTTAAGGTTCCCTGTTGATATTCTCTTTGCTAAGACTTCACAAGAAAAACACAAAATGCTAGCAGATCCAGACGACCATAGTACGAAAGTCGGTTTAAAATTGAACATACTCAAAACTAAAGTCATGACAAATAGAAAGAAAGAAACAATTACAGTAAATAATAATAAAATTGAGTATATGAATAAATATATGTACCTTGGCCAACTGATCACAATGAAAATAACAAACAAAGAAATAGATACAAGAATAGGGAACGGGAAATATTGGTCACTCAAGGAAATAATGAAAGATCTCAAAATAAGGGCAATAGTGAAAGGAAAACTGTTTAACACCTGTATCCTCTCCATACTAACATCCTGGTGCCAAACATGGGCACTCACCAAGTCTAATTTATCTAAACTCCAAACCTGCCAGCAAAGCATCGAAAGAAGCATGTTGGGTAAGCGATAATTGGACAAAACACCTCATGCCAAAATAAGGAAAGTTACTCGAACCCAAGATGTAACGCTTCAGGTAAAGCTGCTTAAATAGCGATGGCCTAGGCGATCCTCACCATATGGGGTGAGGATAAATGGAGCAAAGAGGTCACTGAGCAAGGGACGACAAAATAAGATATGGCAAGACGAAATTGAGGCTATAGCAAGAACATGGACGAGACGAGCAGCTAATAGGAATCATTGGAAAGGATTGGAGGAGGCTTTTGCCAAAGGGCACACAGACTAGCAAATAGATCCAGGGAATAGAATAATAACAATTACTGTTCAAAAAATACTTTATATTGTTTGATACAGGCTTATAAATAAATAAATATATAGTATGGATTATTTTTAACTTACATGGCTTTTGCCTTAGCTAGTTCAAGTGCTGTCACCCAACTCTGTCGTTCTACTTCATCATGGGCACGTATGTGGAAAGTCTGTGTGCCACCATTGCTGATGACAAATGTGCAAGAGTCTGCTGTGTGAATCAAAGCACCGAGCAGTGATATAGTGCCTCGACATGTATGGGACATCTCAGCTTGGTTTCTGAAATATACAACACTCAACATGAGCCAACTTTGCAAAAGAGCTATAACAGTTTTTGACCAAACACAGTCACACACGCACTACTCTCTAACTATCATGGTTGGATGCAATGGCAAACTGTCTATGTCTAGAGAGATTAGAAATAAAAGTAGCCAATGTGTTATTCCCAACTTATATCTCTGTGACAAATATCTAGATTGGTTCAGCTGTTTTGGCATGATTGAGTAACAAATATCCAATAGAAGCAGGCGTTACTTTGCAGAAGTCCATGATAATGAATGAACTAGAAGTTTAATACACTATAATCTGCAGTAGAGACACAGTAGAGAAATTGTTGTGGTTATGGTGTGTTTTTCACATACAACATGCAACACCCACCACCCAGTAATTCGGCATAGCACCACACAACACAAATCATCCAAATCACTCACAACATACATTTCACTCAGACACCGGAGAATCTTCAGGAGATGATGTCTCGACAATGCACAATTGTAAAGTTCTTTACAATTTGTCTACTGTGGCGGATTATAGGGAATTAAACTTCTAGTTCATTCATCAAATATCCATCCATCCATCCAAGTAGAATAGTAACAGTATAGTTTATATGTATAGATATGTAGATATCGTGTTCAAAGCATGTTCAAAGTATTTAAACTGATTAGGAACAAGATAAACACAAAAAAATAAAAATAATTATAGTTAGACCGATAAATTGGTATCTATTGGTAAATATATAAGAACACCAATTTTTTTATGCAGTGATCTATATTATTTACAAATAAACTATAGAAACTACAAAATGCATATGAATTTACCTGTAATAAGATAATAATCCATTTGACAACACGAACCATCTTCGCTGATATCCCTTTAGATAATTCGTCCACTTGAACAGCCAACCCTTTTTCTCGGGTTCGCCGGGAACTGGTTGACCTTTGGACACAATTACGTCGGACATTTTTAGATAAAATTTATATCACGAAAATGGAAAAAAACATAGCACTCTGACAAGGCCACGTTCATCAGTTTTTTGATTTTTCACAATTCACAACACATTCACAAGTCTCTACACTTACAGTATAGTCCATAGATAATACCTATTATACAAGAGATTGTCCATTCCACTGTCAAAAGAGGACTATCTATTACCAAATCGCAAATTCAAATGGATACGATCAGAATAATGTGAATAATATAATTAAAAAACAGCAGTCAGTACAAATTAGAAAAGATCTTTACATGGCTACATCGGATAAAATAAGTAAATATAAAGCCAGTTTGACGTATTTTGGACCTATATCTGAGCGCATTGCATCACATGATGTGCATGTCGCGTTCAGGACAAAATACACTTCGGAGGATTTGCAATGGAAAAGATAAATTAAAGAATCATCAAAAATCGGGTGTTTATAAGCTTGAGTGTCCTGAATGTGGTGCCACATATGTTGGTCAAACTGGGCGCAATTTCGAGACGCGCTTTAAGGAACATAATATTACGTCTGCTTAAAGGAACGATCAACGGACAAAGGTCCCACTTCGCTAAACATCTTTTGGACAGTGGACATGAGGTGGGCAATAACCATTCATATAAAATCCTGCATAAATGTAATAAAGGGTTTCGAATGTGCGTTTGGGAACAATTAGAAATAATTAAACACAATAATAAAGGATTTGAGTTGCTAAATGAACAAATAAACGTATCAAATTCACCTTTACTCAATTTATACAGTAATAGGGGAGGGGGCGGGGCTTCAGTATAAGTCATGCCAAAAAGGTATATAAGCCGGAACTTGCGATACGATAGTCGCTTCACAATCGTGCTTTGTCAATTCAACATCTCCTGAAGATGCTCCGGTGTCGGAGTGAAACGTACGTTGAGAGTGATTTGGAGGATTTGTGTGGTGTGGTGTTGTGCCTATGCGAATTGCTGGGTGGTGGGTGTCGCATGCTGCAGGTGAAAGACACGCACTGTACCACACAGATTTGTCTACTGTAGCGGATTATAGCGAATTAAACTTCTAGTTCATTCACTATCATGGACTTCCGCAAAGTAACGCCTGCTTCTATTCAATACAATTTAACGCATTATTCTCCGGTAGATTGTAATCTGATAGGTAAATTAACCCGATAAAACCTGATTATAAATGTCGAACCCTAACCTAACCTACAAGAAAGACACAAGAAAACGTATATATAATTAATATTTCAAAAATTTACACTCAGAACATTGAACGGTACACAATCTGTCGACAGTTTATAATTTCGCGAGTTAGATTATAATTTAACGGTTTTTAAATTCTTAGGGTGACATAAACATAATCAAAGAGTGTAATAGGCATTCATAGATATTTAAATCACAGATTACTATAGAATACTACGTATTATTTAAATCAAAGAATCAGCAAACGTGCTTGTGAGAACCACACAGGAGAACCATTTATTTGTCTCTGGTGATAACTTCTCTGATATTAAACAATACGACAAGAAGTTGTGCTTGTGAACTTCATTTTCTGGTCGGTGCTTGTGCACCTCAGATCAGAGACAAGTAACATAAAGGATACCTCAGATTGTGAACCTTGTGAACTTTGTGTGCTTTCTGTGTCACAGACACAGTACTTTTTTGTGTTCTGTGCAATAGTCAATACCAGAGACAAGTAACATAAAGGATAGTCAACAGAGACAAGTTAACCAGAGAGTCAATACCACGATAAAAATATATGCAGCTTGTTTTTTTTGCAGAAGTTAAAAAGTTGTGAATAGGGCTGTACGCCGGGTTGTTCAAGGTGATCCTTTCTACTATATTGGTTCTAACTATTACTTCAGAATTTATTATTTTTCATTGAATATCCTTTATTTTCCATAAAAACAAAGCAAGCAAGCTTCTGGGTAATGTTTCTATCTTCTAAAATGTTCCAGTCTATCAATAGGAAATCTTTAAAACTTGTGAATTTTGTAATTATAGGTCATAAAATCTATAGTACAAACAAAATGGGAAGCTCATACTCAAGGTCTTATTCGCCAAATTGTGGACCACCGAAAAATGAATCTGAAAACCGTGAGTATTATTAGCAACACTTACTATGCACTTACTTTTACTTAGTCTCATTTCAAATTTTCTGCAGGAACCTGTAAAATCCGAACTGGTGTTCTTATTCTATACTTATTAACCTATCTATCTTAACTTCAATTAACTGACAGATTTTTTGCTGGTTAAGTTAACAATGTACAGCCTAAACCACAGAGGCTAGAAACAGAGGGTTGGTTCTTATTTTATGTAAGCATATACAAAAATATATAGTATAATGCTAGACAAACGCCAGTGGAGAGAGTTGGAGGAGGCTTATGCCAACAGGTACTGTATTTTAAGGGACAATTTATGAAAAAGAAGTGTAATAATACAGAGCTTTTAAGTTTTAATATACATGAAAATAAAAACCCAGTCAAGTGCGAGCCAGACTTGTGCACAAACAATTACCACCACACTATAAAAACTCTTTTGTAAATAGCAAACAGGTTGCCTTATCAACTTGTAATCAGCTGTCAAATAATTCGCTTAAATATAGCGCTAAACTGGTAGTGCCTGACAATTTGACACCCTATGAGTATGATCCTTATTAAAGATTTTCAGATATTTTCCTATAAGGGGCCATATCTTTTGATCTTGAGAAACTTGATTTTTTTACAGCTCCAATGGACTGTAGACCTGATTATTTGATATTAATTTCAAATTGATACCTCACATTCCTGAGAAAAAGTTGACAGACAGAAGGACAACAATGTGATCCTTTCCTATCCTAAGGGTTCCTTTTTTCCTCTTGCGGTATGGAACCCTAATTAATGTTTGGAGTTTTGATAAAAAATTATTTAGTGCATAAATGATACTTTTGAAATGATATAAATGTATGAAAGTCTCATTTCTCAAGTTAGTTGATAATAATTTAGTATTTGAGCTTTTGGTAGAATTTTTAAAATGAAAATAATTTTTGAAAAATTATATAATTGCAAAAGTATATAATTGTCTGTTTGATAAATTTAGACAATAACATTTTGATAAATAATTTAGGCAGCTTGCAACCTGGAGATGGACCTAGGCTACTTTTATCCTGAGTTCTATTTTAGAAAACCAACTGCTCATCAATTTTTAAAAAATGAGGTAAATTGTCAGAATGTCCTTTTATGAATAGTTTACGATTTACAAATATATCAACTGGCAGAAAAACAATAATTTAGCAGAATTTTTTTCATTGACCCAATGATTATTGGTACAATAATTGGTATTGCTTATAATGGTTCTAACAGTTAGTAATCTCATTGCGACAAGTTTTGACCAACACCTCAAGAACCTTTCACTTGGTTGTTGGATACAGAAGGCGGTTATTCTTGAGACGGTGTGAATTATGAGGCAGTTTTGGAGGATTATTTTAATGTTTTCTGTAGTATTTTTATATATTTATCTAAAACGTGTTTAGAAATCTTATCTAACTTCTTACTAATAAAACTAATATTATAAATGCGAATGTTTGGATGGATGTTTGTTACTCAATCCCGCCACAACGGCTGAACGGATCTAGCTGAAATTTGGCACAGAGATAGATTATAGTCTGGAATAGTACATGGGCTACCACATGGGCTACTTTTTATCCCGGAAAATTAAAGAGTTCCCGCGGGAACCAAGAAACCTCAAACCACGCAGACAAAATAAGTATTATAAGGGAGAAAAATTTAGCAATATGTATAATATATAGTATAATAAAATTACCACGTTTTTTGCGTGCGTAAGTTTTGTAAATCTTTTTATCATGATATGTGAAAGAGTGAAATCATCAATCCAATCTCAAATCAAAAATCCATCCTCACTAATTTTCATGTTTATAATATTGGTGAATATTATGTAGGATAGCAAGTAGGGACACATGCCTGTGTCAAAAAGCGTCAATTCTACAAATTTGTCTGAAAAATATTGACCATTTGTAAGATTGTTGTCACCTGTACATTTTTGTAACCGGCAATTGCACCAACTTTTTATTTTTATTATTTTATTAGGTGGAACAATATCACGTACTGATTCTACATGTCAATATGTGGAGTCTGTGGTATGTAAAGTGAATGACCTGAAAGAAAATGAGATGAAGGTTTTTGATGTCGGCGATGAAGGAAAAGTACTAGTTGTCAAACAGAAGGGAGAGTTTAGCGCTGTAGGCACTAAGTGTACGCATTATGGAGCCCCATTAGTATCTGGAGCCTTAGGAGATGGCAGAATAAGATGCCCCTGGCATGGAGCCTGTTTCAATTTAAAGACAGGGGATATTGAAGACTTTCCTGGTTTTGATTCCCTGCCATGCTATCAAGTCACTGTATCTGAAAAGGGCGAGGTTAAGGTAAATATCCTGTTTGTTTTATAATTTACTCTGTTACTTACATAAAATTTAGTTATTACTTATTAACTTAGTAGATGATGCCCGCGACTTCGTTCGCTTGGATTACGGTTTATTGATTCCTGCGGGAACTCTTTAATTTTCCGGGATAAAAAGTAGCCTATGTGCTATGTGTTATTATTGTGGGGGGTAAGGAGGAGACCCACAACAACATCTAGTCGGCCCCAACTGCCAACCTCACCTGCTCGTGGTGCCCCCTGCTAGATAACAGGCGAGGCTCTGGCGACCGACCAATGGCGGTATATCCATACACCCAGCTGGGCAACTGGCTGGAAGAGGTTACAGTGGCCTTGGGGTACAAATTTCCCAGAAATATCTGGCGCAGAAGGCAACGGGAAACCACTGCGACTATGGTCCCATTAGAGTTGTATGGATGAATATAAAAGTTGTTAATAGAGAGTGTTTGCCTTGCAACCCGCGTAGCGACCGGCGCCCTGAGTTTTCCGGGGCTCAGGATGGTAAATTGTCTACCGGCCATGGAGTAGTAGGCAACCAGGCAACCCATGGAAAATATGCTACTGGAAGAATCATCAATCTACGTAAACAACTTGGCTTTGGTACATGGAACGTTAGAGGACTTTTAGATGATGGGAAACTTCACATTTTGGAAATTGAAATCGATCGCTGTAATGTAACAATAACTGGAATCAGCGAAACACACTGGAAAAACAGTGGCCACCGTGACACTGAGAAACACACCATCTACTTCTCCGGTAATGAAAAAAGCAGTTACTCTGGAGTAGCCATTGCAATTCCAAAAGGGATTAATAGGTCTGTCTTAGGGTACAACCCCATCAGTGATAGGATAATATCTATGAAGCTTAATGCTTCGCCGGTCCCACTGAACGTGATTCAAGTCTATGCTCCTACAAGCGCTGCCAGCGATGATGATACAGAAAAGTTTTATAATAAACTCGAGACTTGTATGGGCAAGATACCAAAACGGGAACTTCTTGTCATCCTCGGAGATTTCAATTCAAAAGTAGGAACCACCACCAATGATTCAGGTCTCCGCGATATCGTTGGGAGGTATGGACTTGGTGTGAGAAATTCAAGAGGTGAACGACTTATAGAGTTTGCTGCCAATAACAATCTGACCATTATGAATACCGTGTTCAAGCATCATGTGAGACGCTTATACACTTGGGTATCGCCAGATGGTAAGCACCGAAATCAGATCGACTACATCCTTATAAGATCTAGGTGGAGGAGCTCAGTTACGAACGTACATACATTGCCAGGTGCCGACTGACACTCGGACCACCAATTTCTCGTCGGCAAAATGAAGCTAAAGCTGCAGAACTCAAAACCAGCTAAAAACTCAAGAAGAATAGAAGTTTGCGATAAAAGCTCCTTGACTAAATCACTGGTAGCAAAGCATAGTACTTGGCTGGCAGAAAATACGAGTACGATGGACTCCAACTCTTTGTGGTTATCCGCAAAGAAATACATCAATGAGGCTGTCACTGAATCACAACTGCAAAATCCAAAGGTTAAGAGACAACACTGGATGTCAATACAGACATGGAAACTAGTGGAAGATCGTAGAAGTATGAAAGCCAGGGGAGCATTAATATCTGAACTTAATAACATAAGTGCAACAATACAAGCGGAATGTAGACGTGATCAAAATGGTGCCCTAGCGAAGCTGTGCGAAGAGCTTGAGCAGCACTTGGAAAAGTATCAAACCAAAGATACGATATCTGACCCGTCAGTTTAAACCGAAAACCTGGGCCATAGACAACTCCGCGGGTGTAACTATAACTGAAATTAAGGATATAGTAAATGTTTGGAGAGATTACTGTAAGTCATTGTTTGTAGATAACAGTTCTTTACAGGATGACACTTATCCCATACACTGTACAGAAGAGCGGGAACCTATAATAATGAGGGATGAAGTACGAGCTGCTATTCGACATCTTAAGAGCAAGAAAGCTGTTGGAGTGGATGAGTTGCCAATAGAAGTATTTAAGGCCATGGGAGAATCAGGTGTTGATGTCTTACACACCATATGTTGCAAAATTTGGGAAACTGGACTTTGGCCAGCAGAATGGGCACATTCCATATTCATTCCATTGCATAAAAAGGGATCAACGAAGAAATGCAACAACTACAGACTGATTTCTCTCATATCACATGCGAGTAAGGTACTGCTTCACATAATAAATACAAGACTTCAAGCTTACTTGTCGCGCTAAATCGCACCGGAACAAGCTGGTTTCGTCAAAGGAAGAGGTACATGAGAACAAATACTTGTGATCCGCCAAGTGATAGAGAAAGTTAGAGAATTTAACAACCCTCTATACATTTGTTTTGTTGATTTTAGGAAAGCATTTGATACGGTTAAATGGACAAAACTCTGGCAAATATTATCTCAAATGGGTGTACCTCAGCATCTCATATATCTTGTACAGAGATTGTACGTGGATGGTACAGCAGCAGTACGAGTGGACGAACTAGAATCTTCAACCTTTAAAACTCAAGCTGGCGTTCGACAGGGGTGCATTCTCTCACCGCTTATTTTCAACGTTTACACCGAACACAATGCGGATTGTTTTGGAAGACTGGGATAGAGGTATATCTGTTGGAGGACAAAAGATGTGTAATCTCAGATATGCGGACGATACTACGCTTCTTGCCCAAACAAAAGAAGATATAGAAGACCTACTAGAGCGTCTGGAGACAACTAGTCTTGAGTTTGGACTAACCATCAACAGGGATAAGACCAAGATGATGATAGTAGATCGGTCTCATCATAATAGGCCAGAAATTCAAAATATCGCCAATTGCGAGGTGGTGCAAACTTACATCTATCTTGGTTCTACCATCTGTAATACGGGGGGCTGTGAGTTGGAAATACGTCGGCGATGTGCCATAACTAGGTCTGCGGTAGAGAAGCTCAATAAGATTTGGAAGAACAGGAAGATCACCAAAACCACTAAGGTTCGGCTTATGAGGTGTCTGGTTTTCCCAATCTTTCTCTACGGAGCTGAAACATGGTCGCTTAGACTACAAGACGGACGTAAAATTGATGCCTTGGAGATGTGGTGCTGGAGGCACCTTTTAAAGATACCCTGGGCAGCCTTTCGCACAAATAATTCCATCTTAAAAGAACTTAAGATAAAAGAAAGGCTCTCGTCGACTGTGCAATTGCGAATTCTGAAGTTCTTTGGCCACATCACCAGAAATGAAGGGTCAATTGAGCGTCTGGTGGTACAGGGTCATGTGGAAGGGAAGCGAGCCAGAGGACGTTCTCCTACACGATGGACAGATCTAATAAAAACTGTAACCCAGACGACTGTGGTGGAATGTTCCCGAAACGCTACCAACCGAGAAAAGTGGAGGAGCAACGCGCGGGAGGCGGTGCGGCCAAATTTGAAGAATAAGACCGATGACGAGTGTACCTGAATCATCTCAGCAGCCACGACCACTTTGTCAAGAGTGCACGACTGAGAAGATGTGCTATTCCAGACTACAATCTATCCCTGTACTAAATTTCGGCTAGATCCGTTCAGCGGTTGGGGCGTGATTGAGTAACAAACATCCATACATCCAAACTTTCGCACTTATAATATAGTAAGATTTACATGTGCCTTTGAATCATAAAAATGTTTCTGCCACTGATTCGGAAAGCTATTCATACCAGCAAAAAACGAAATAATCAGCTCGTAGTTGGCTCTAGTTAATTTTTTAATGATAATTATATCTGAATACGTAGGTACTCCTTTTAATTTTGCTTCTTTGGTAGTTACCTTTTAATGCCTTAGCAAACTTCGTGCAGTAGGTATTACAGGTAGGTACACAAGTGACTATGACTAGTATGTTGATAATGAGTAATGCAATGTGATCATTCCTTTTTAAAATTTCAAAATGACCTTGACTTTGTATAATAACAACAACTCTAGAATTCTTGGCATCTTCATTTGCGTCAGAACATTGGGTTCGATTTTCTAAAATTACTTTAGGGTTAAGATCATACATGCGTGTTTGTTGGCTTTTCCTTGTGACTCGTTAGGAATCATTCGGAATTTTTCATTTTTTACTAGCCAGAAAAATTCCGAAAGATTCCCAACAAGTCACAGTGTGACAGGATTATGAGACTCGTTGGGAACCCAACTTTTTTTGCATGAGTATAGTTGAGGACCTACAGAGTGACATATGCTACTTTTTATCCCGGATAAGCTAGGAGATCCTGTGAGAATTTAAAAATATTTCACGCAAATGGAGCAGCAAGCATTAGCTAGTTTTATATAAAATACCTACATATTAAGATTATCTGAACAATTAATTCCACTACATCTCATTGAATAAACTGCCCAGTCCAATGTAGTTTCAACATCTACGGTTTTGATAAAATTCTGCATTCAATAGACATACAAGGAAACTCATTGTAACTCCCAAAATCAGCGAATAACCTAAAATTTTTTGTTCATTTCAGGTAAGAGCTAAACTTAGTGACTTGAAGTCTAACAAACGAATAAAAGAAATGGGAACGACGTTATCTCTTGATGAGTCAACTGTGGTAATCGTTGGTGGCGGGCCATCCGGCGCGACCTGCGCTGAAACTTTACGCAGCGAAGGTTTTACAGGCCGTATTACTGTAGTGGCTAAAGAAAACTACTTACCATACGACAGAATTAAGGTATCCAAGATCGGCACAGCAACAGACATAGAAAAATTGCAGGCTAGATCTCAGCAATACTATCAAGAAGCAAATATACAGGTTTTGAATGGAGTTGAAGTAATAAAAGTTAATGCAAATGACAAATCTGTCGAATTAAGTGATGGTTCTAAACTGTCATATAGTTCCATATATCTTGCTACTGGCTCAAAACCTCGTGTTCCCGATATACAAGGCATAGATTTAAAGAACATATTTACAGTCAGAAACTTTGATGACTCTATGAACATACTCAAAACATTAGGCACCGAAAAGGATAAAGATGTAGTTGTCTTAGGTTTAAGTTTCATTGGCTTAGAAACAGCATCGACTTGTGTCTCGAAAGCCAAGTCAATGACTGTAGTGGGGAAAGATGTTGCGCCACTGGGTCAAATATTTGGAAAAGAAATAGGCCAGAGTCTACAGAAATTATTTCAGGACAATGGAGTATCATTCTATTTTGAAACCACAATAGCCAAATGTAATGGCGAGAATGGTGTCATTAAATCAGTAGAATTAACCAATGGTACGACACTTCCGGCTGATATGCTGATTTTGGGCGTGGGAACCACATTTTACACTGAATTTCTCAAAGATAGCGGTATCACTTTGAAACCGAATGGTGCAGTTACTGTCAATAATAAATTGGAAACCAACATCAAAAATGTATATGCTGGTGGCGATATAGCTTTTGCTCCAGTCTTCGCCCTTGATAATGAAGCAATGTCTATTGGACACATAGGCTTAGCACAATATCATGGGCAAATTGCGGCTAAGAATATTTTGAAGAAAGAAGTCGTCCTTAGAACTGTACCATTTTTCTGGACAATGGTATTTGGGAAGTCTATTCGATATGCAGGATGTGGAAAACCTGCCAGTTTCCAAATTGAAGGGGATATCTCGGCACTAAAGTTTGTCGTATTTTTCTTTAATGAGTCTGAGAGAGTAATCTCTGTTGCATCATGTATGAGAGATCCTGTAGTTTCACAATTTGCAGAACTGCTTTATCAGGGTAAAACACTTTACAAAAAGGATTTGAAAGATGATCCTTTTGCTTGGATAAAAAATATAAATTAGTTAACTTTGAAGATTCCAACAAGCTACTAATGTTTAATAAATAAAATTCTTGCAATTACGCCGCATCAGAGTAATGGATCGACAGAGAGTGACGTGACGACGTTTTAACCCGGAAAATCAAAGAAATCTCACGGGATTTTCAAAAATCCTCGCACAAATATTACAAATATATTATTATATACCAGTATTAATGTAATCTCTTTGATCTATATTATTATAATTTATAATACATTAAAAAAAATATGTAATTATTATAAAATGTTTAAGGAGATTCAATTTTGATTGGTGAAGTTCTTAAAACTCAGTATGGATATTGGATGTTTTTCATCACCTGCCCTCAATTCAATTCCTATTACGAAAACTATGATAATGTGCATATTTAGATTCAAACTTCATGACTTCTCGGCATATCGTGGGTTCGATGCGCAGAAATCAGAATAAAACTACATGCACTCGCGGCTAACTTTCGCAACGTCTTAACGTTTAAATCGGACTGTACTTACCTTTGTTTAAGGTATGTTTTAACTTGGATGTTTATTTAACGGTACTATTTTTAACAGACTTCTATTTAATAGCATTATTCACCTCGATTTACATTGCCCTTATTTACTAAGTCAGCCACTATCATGTGTCAAAAAAATACTATTATTACTAACAAATTACAATCACACAAAAGATTTTTTCTTAAATTTTAGTTAAGTTAACCCAATATAAAACTAAAGTGCCCCGGCCTGTGGCCGGTCACTACCTCAATAATTATGTTCAACCCTAATTTAAACTGAGATTTTGACAAATATAAAGTAAACAAAATATCAGCATTAATGGAATTAAAGGAGCAAATGGCTGGTCGCGCCAGTCTTACTTATGCCAAATATATCGTGCAGTGGCTATTTTCATGATAAAAGAATACGATAATTTCACATGTTATATATAATACCTATGTGATGATTTCTAATTGAAGCTTTAAGTGTTCTGTGAGCTTTAAAACGTAAAAATTTGTTGCAGAGTTAGTTAATTTGTTGGTATTGATGTATAAATCAGTAGGACAAGTAAAATAACTGTTATTTGTTGCTCTTTCCTTGACGCTTCCTTTGGAATATTCAGTTACTGTTTTAAAAAGGCGAATTAGTTTACTATAAGCTTTCTCATTTTCCCATTGCTTAGTTGTAAAATAATAAATTAGGTTCCATGGCCAATAAAAATTCTGCAGCTTGACTTATAGTTACCTGCACATCACCAATGTTAAATCAATCCATTCCAACAATCCATTTAATGTTGTTGTGTATGTGAAAAATTTGTATATGTAACAGATATCTGATGATCTATTATTAATTTAATTACTACAATAAATATGACGATTTAATATTTTGTGGATATTTCAAGTTTCAACCCAGTTGCATAGATCGTGGTCAGGACAGGACTGCGGTGCTGGGAGGTGTGAAGTTTCTGTTAAGTTAAGCCGTGTGAAGAAGAGCTGTTACAGGCAGCTTCACACCCTACCCACCACTACCCTCCTCGTTCTATTTACATATCTACAGCTTACTTTTTGTTGCTGTGGTTTCTGGATGGATGCTCTTACAGCTGTGATTGTTATAGGTTAAATAGGTGTTATATGGATGATGCAGCCGCAAACAGCATTATGAAATGTTATAAAACATGAAGCTGGCATTTTGTTGCAAAGTATTAGGCACTCTGCCCAATTCAGACAAGTCTATCACAAAATATTGGTGATTATTGGCCTGATTAATTATTATATAACTTACAAGAAATCCTATGTTAGATTATACCTATGTTAGAACTAATCGTTACTATTAAATGTGATTATTTTAATATATGTAATTGGTTATAAAATATATTAAAAAATTAACATTTTCTGTCATTCTTCTTCTCATACTTTAAATTTTAATTTAACTGTTACCCTAAATATTTTGTTTTATTGAAATCTTGAGTCAGAGTGCAAAATCAGATGAAAGCTTTTGTAGTTTGGTGGATGTTGGCATAATAGAGTTGCAATACATTTTCCTGTTGGTAGGCATCAACCAAACTCGCACGAACAAACACTAGGTAATCACTATAACATATTCTATGATAGTGACAAATTATATTATTGATATTTGCTCCAGTCTTCAAGCTACAAACAGTACACTGTGGCTCTAGGTGGCACTGTGGTGTGGGTGGTTCTGTATAACACATCTATACTAAACTAAAATGACAGCTTTAAATCTAGTCCTCTCTTTCCGCAGTATGAAATGTTATAAAAGGGTTAGCAATATTTTTAATGCTGTCATTTTAGTTTAATTTAGAGATTGTGCACTACGGAATCAGCCTTAATGACTACTTTTTAACCTTGTAGTTAAGTATAGACTTTAAAACCTATATATGTCTATATTCATGTTAACTATTATTGATAAATACAGAAGAGTTTATGATAAAATATTAACTATAGCTAAAAATAAACAGAATTGCATAGTTGTACATTTGAAATATTTTTCTCAATCCCAACTTTCTTTTACTCGCAGATGCTGAAGCCGTTCATACAATGTGACATCTTGTTTGAACATTCTATTACTAGTTTCCTCAAATCTCTTCTTTCTAGCTTCATGTTTGCCTAATGCCTTAGCATGTCCATGACTTTCTTCCTGTAAACAAGTATGTACTTAATAAAAGTAAATCTTATTTAATAACTTAAAACATAGTTCATACTAATATTACAAACTAGACAATGCCTGTGACTTCTTCCTGGATTAATTTGTTTATATTCCTGTGGAAACTTTTTTATTTTCCAGGATAAAATAAAATGTAGTAGTATGTCCTTCCCCGAAATACAACCTATCCCTGAACCAAATTTCATCAAAATTGGTTAAACTGATGGGTTGTGAAAATGTAGCAGACAGACAGACACACTTGCGCATTTATAATATTAGTATAGATGTGAAAGTGTGTCTGTCTGCTATGCTTGCTAACAGTCCATTTTTTTAGCAGATTATGACAAGATTTGGTACTATAGACATAGGTTGGGACCCAGGGAACAACATATGCTACTTTTATCTTAGAAAATTAAAGAGTCTCCACAGAAATAAAAAGTTGCTGGCACTATCTAATGTCTATAGAATAAAAGAAGCTGTAACTACCCAATATAATGCTGAATATCCGAACCAAACCGCAAGCGAGAAGTCGGCCCCCCAGCAACTGTTGTTGAGAGGGATGTTAAAGCCCTTAACATCTCGCCAATGACAACTCAGGTCAAGAAAGTCCTGGCACTTACAAGGAGGCCCGATCCCAAAGAAATTGGATGGGAAAGAAGAATTTTATTAGGTACATTATTTAGTGTCAATTGTTCTTAGGCGAAATATTTTATTAATACAATGATTTATTAATGGACTTTTCACACGATTCGCTAGGTTGAATATGATATTGTGCTATATGAATAATAAAATAACAAACCTCTGTTAGGTATGGATGTCGCAAATAATACATATTTTGCTCTTCAGTCGCAAAATCGCGTTCCAATTTACGAAGGTGTTTGGGTTCTACTTTTTTGACCAGACGGTCCTTTCCTCGAAATATATGACCATTTGGAAGTCGATTACGACGAAATAAACATAAAGTTAACTTCATATTTCAGTAATTACAATCCAGTTTTTCTTTACTTTAATACTTTTCCGTTTTCAATACATATATCCACAACTAAAGTTCGAAAATAAGCTTTGTTTTCAGGTTATAAACTATTTGAGAAATCCACTTGACACTAGTAAATAAGTTCCTTGCTTGACACTATCCTATTACTTGTCTCCACTTGTCTCTGCCTGGTCTCTGCTTGACACTGCTTGAAAAGTTGACACCGACACTAGGAGTGTTTGCATCAACCAGAAAACTTGCAGACTACAATACTGTACTATATACAACCTTACAATAGTACTACTATTGTATATTACTACGATCAGAGCCTACAAAAATGGAAAATAACGGTATCAGATTAAGTTTATAGGGATAGAGTACACGAAATGAGTAAACTAAACTAATGCCAAAGAGTAACAGCGATAAATATGTTTCATATCCTGCTCAGAGTATCATAACTTCAAGGTTATCTAAACCTTTGTTTAAGTTTATTGAGAAGGATATGAAATATCATATTTAAATTGAAGCTTTCGGTAGCTAAAAAGTAAAAATGGCATATGGGCGGAGCTTAGGGCTGGTATTATCGATATTTATATAATCGATATAAAATTATCACAAATAAAATTAATAAATAATTAAAGTTATTATTTTGAAAAACACTAGTATTCGTATTTTAAAATGAACTAGCTGATGCCGGAACTCCGTCCGCGTGAATTGAGGTGTTTTTGGTTCCCGCGGTAATTTTCCGGAAAAAAAACTAGCCGATGTGTTATTCCAGACAATAATCTATCTCTTCCTTCCACCCATAAATCCAATATTTCGCGTTTATGATATTAGTAATATAACTATATTATCAGTTGAATGTAAACCTTACAAACAAAACTGTTTCATAATATTAGTTGGAATATCTAGATATTATGGAAAAAATATTACTGATGACGTGATAATATGAATAATAAAAATAGACTGATTTAAAAATTATTTATTGCAGCTCTCCTTTGTGCCCATAAAGAAACATTAATTTGAACTTCTAAGAAGTATGCATATCTAAAACCAAAAACAGCAGTAGTTTTTTAAAAAAAAATGGTAATCACGATCGGAGGACCTCTTGTTGGCCAGCGTAGTGAACTATAGCTGAACCCTTAGCATTCCAACAGGAGGCTCCTACTCAGTAGTGTCAGTACATCGAAACTGCAAGGATTGTATATTTTGCTTATTTTCATCGCATTATGTCTTACGGAATCTTAATGTGGGGTAAAGCGGCAGATATTCAAAAAATATTTGTACTAGAGTCTGGCTAGCGAAAGTAGAGACTGGAAAAGAGCGGCAAATTTAAAAATTGTTAGTATGGCAAACTCAAAATTAGTGTGACAGACCTGGAGTAACCTAATTTGATACTTTAGAATTATTTTTCTTATTTTTGTTGAAACCGATTGCATACTAAAAAACCTACCACCTGCCTGAATGAAAAAACAACAATATTCAATAATAATTTATTTTAGTCACTATAGTCAAAATCTGAATCCAAAGCTTCTATCTGCAAAGATTCATCATTACCAGTAATTGAAGCTATTTCTTCCAAGTACTGATTCTGGGTTCTCATCCTGTCATTCTGCTCTAAATCAGTAAGTTTTTCAATAGTTCTCACTATTTCATCGACTCCTGCTACATCCTCCAGATTTTCTGTCAAAGAAAATAATTTGTGTTACAAATTAATAAATGTAACATTTACTTACCTACCACAACCAATGAAAAATAACCATTTAATTGGAAGTTGCATTTAGTAGGTATTATTAAGGTGTTTAATGAAATGTATAATGAATGTGGATGAAAATAGAGATATAGTTTTTTAAAAAGAGAAATATACAAAAAAAGTATCAAAATAATGCGTCATACTGACTTAAAAAATCTAACACAACACGTAAACAATCTTGTTTTTGTTTGAATTTTGCATCTTTCTCTCGTTGTTTTTCTTCAAATTTGGAAATCATGCAAAACAACATCTTCCGCACTCCACTTTTAATTGTTTTATTCATTCTTAAACGCGTAAATGCTCGTAAACAAGATCACAACTAATCACTGCAAATCACCGACAACCACAGACAACCGCCATCTTGTTAGGGCAAAATGTAGTTGAGTATTGCCATATAAAAAGTTTGCAAATAATTCGAGTCTCTACTTTCGTTAGCCAGACTCTACAAAAAAGGGCAATACGTGCAATTTATAATTTAAAACCGCGTGATTCCCTTAGAGAGGAAAAAAGAAATTGGTAATCTAACTGTAGCCTCACAATACGTTTGCAATAATATAATTTTTGTTAAAAAGCACATCCTTATTTACAAAAAAAAATGCGATCTGCACGACAGGCAAACTAGAGGCCGTAATAGGCTCGTGATTCCATCGCTCCGCCTCAAAAAAGTCAGAAGGTCATTCGTGGGAATGAGCATTCCTTTCTATAACAAAACTCCACAACCTTTTTTAAACTTGCCTATACACAAATTTAAGAAATTCATTAAAAGTATGCTCTTGAAAAAAGGTTATTTAACTATTGAAGATTATGTTAATGATAGAGGAGCATGGATTTAATCACTCCAGCAATGCTAAGGACAGCGGTTACTTATGTATACATTGATATAATAATTGTAAATGAAATATTTATTTATAAAGCGCATCCACCGAGTTTCTTGCTGGTTGTTCTCGGTAGGAATGGCATTCCAAACCAGTGGTAGATTCACTTGACGATTCAAAAGTACTTTTAAAAGTTTATTTGAATAAAACACATTTGAATTGAATTGAATTTGAAGTGGGCGCTCGCTAGGTGAAATGATGAGTAAAAAAATAATCATGCTGCAACGCCCCCGTGTTGGCCAGCTAGGTGGACTATGACCAAACCGTTTTAATTCCGAGAGGAAACTCGTGCTAAAATTGGTGCATGCAATGGGTTGAAGAAGTATGAAGTATTCTGTTTTGAGAAACGTCGTTATTAATTTCTGGACTTGAATTGCCTATTGCTCAGGTGGTAAATTCTGTAATAAGAAAGAAATAGTAAAATTTTGTTATTTGGATTAGAGAAAAGCATTATTGAGAAGTTAACATTATTGTTTTTATTATTCATCACACACAAGAATATTGAGAAAAGATTCTTGCTGGTATACGTAGAAATGGGCAGGCATCATGTTTGCGACACTGGCGGTTTAGGGTGTCGTTCCCATTTAAACTATGACTACATATTCTGCTTCCTTTTGTAGGCTTGAACTCAGGTCTGTTTATAGCATTCAGCCATCTTAGCCTTAATTCATGATATTTTGAGAATCTGAAACAATTGTAAAACATTAGTTAAAATGATACACAATAACTGCAAGGAAGGGTCCACAAACCACTTAAATAGACACTGTAATTTTCGAATACGAGACACCATACCGGAGATCACTAGGTTATCATCGCAACAACCTTAAATGAGTTTGGCAATATTTTGTGTTTATGGGAGTCTTAATAGGACTCTCCGCAGGCGAAGGGATAAGTAGAAACTGACTATTTAATTTCATCTCTTTATCCCTCAGAGTGAGAAACAGTAAGAGTGATATGGAGTTTTAATTTTATCGATATTCAATTTATTTGTTAACAATACAATCACCACACTGTATATATTCTCTAAACAAACACTAATGAAATAATCCAAATTTTTGGGGACAGCGCTAAAATTGACGTGTTTTGGATTCAGTTAAGAAGAAACTAAGCTATAATAAGACGAAATAACTTAAAATATTCGCCACAAAAAGAAAAGCTATACGACTTTGCTATAAAATATAAAAGTTTGTTTTTGAAAAATTCAATCCTGAATTACTAGCAAACCGGTATTTGCTAAATTAATCTAAAACCGATACGTTCAAATCCCATCACTATTACCGGTTTTTCGCATAGGTTGCCCATCCCTAACTACTTCCGGTTCCGCTAATTGCGTCATCGAAATTTAATTATGTCTATCAAGTTAGAGCGAGTCCATCTGGTCACGAATAAAACCCGTCGTAAGACGTAACAGGCTAGAGTGAGAGACGGGATTTTTGTATGAATGAATTATATAGATGTAATTTATTTTGATGATCACTCCCACTACTGTCCGTTATTTATTTCATATTGTGTCTATGGAGTTGCTTATCTATATCCTTTAGGTTACTTGTCTCTGCTGGAAACCAGAGACAAGTAACATATAGGAAACTATGACCAGAGACAAGTATCTTATAGATGAGACTGTCGATGTCGATCAATGTTACTTGCACAGAGTACTTGCTCTGATGTCGATCGTCAAGTGTAAAATAGTAAACTTAAATAGTAAATATTTTAATATAAAAAGCACTAAACTAAAGTAAGCATAATCTCAATTATTAAAAAGAAGTTAATCATGGAAACAAGGGGCTGAAAAGTGTTAAAAATTAGGGGCGGCTTCCGTCCTTGGTTAGTATTATTGTTGTGAATTTTCTTCCGTGATAGTAATTAATTTAAAGTGCGTGTACCAATTATTTGACTACCCAGGATATATTTAATCAGATTAAGCATTAGATGCATTGCTATAAATTCGTTCGGTGTTTTTTTGATATCCGAAGTGTTTATCCCAATAGAAACGTAAGTACAGTCGTTTCCTTTCACTTCAATTTGTTCTTTTTGTTCGTGCTCTACTTATTTTGATATTAACTTACGTTTTCGTCTTTTCGTTATATTATTCGCCTTTATTTTTATTTTCCAAATAAGTTAACAAGTCTAAATTCATGCGACCTTAAATTTATAAATCTGCCTTATTAGGGTGATAGTTAATTTTTTTAATTGTACACAAAGACCTCATTGAAGACCCATTTCCCAATTTACTTAATTAATATCATTTAAAAATAAAATGATTAAGTATTTTGATCTCACTTAACTATGTATGTTTGCTAGAAAATATCCAGTCTTTTCTACTTTCAACTATTATCCAGGTTTCTAAGGGAAATACAACAGGCTAATCTTGACTGAGCCTGTTGCATAAATCTTGATTGAACTCATTATCCAATGTTATCCAATGTTTTAATATAATTTAATACAGCTGAGCGGTAGCCCTAAATCAAACAAATTTAAAAACAGTGGCCAACTGTTGACTTTGTGTGGATTCACTGGATACACGTTTGACTATTATGGCTACCTATGTTTGATTATGCTGGAATATGTATAGACAGAGCAACTGTTAAAACTTTGTTTTATGTTGTGTGAGATTTGTTGTTACTCTTGTCCCTCACACTTAATACCAAATATTATTATTATTATTTTAGATCATGTTTTTATGCTGGATTGTTATGGAATACTTAACCTACTTGCCTTTAATGAGATCAGTATATAAAAGATATCATGCATTGAGAGTTGATTTGATCTGTAATAATTAATTCAAAACTCGTAGTAATTTGTTGTGAATATAACACCTACCTATATATTATGTACCTATACAAAATATTTGAACAATATTTTTTTATTTGACAATGAAAAATTCAACTAATAAGGAGTATTTTGATCACAAATTAATAATAAATAAATTTAAGTTGTTAGATTGTAGGTAAATTTCTTTAAAAAATTCTGTACAAGTGATTGGAATGTAATAGAACTTATTGTTTTAGTGAGCTCCAAAATTTGATCTGGTGATTTATAGCTGGCAGTCCTCACTGACAATTGCTGAGATGGCACAGGTGGGAGCTAATATGGAATATCAAGAGTACAAATGGGCCTACTCAATTATGGACTCTTCCAAGTGAGTAAACATCAATGGCATCATCACCTGAACCATAGTACCAAACTTGTGAGATTGTGATCATCATTTTTGTCTGCATTTAGCACACTCAACATGTAAATGCATTGCGTCCAAAGCAGCTTCTTATAACTTATCACTTACACTTTTTGAGTACCGAGTCCACTGGACCCGGTATGTGAAGAAAGGAGAAGAGATGGAATGGCAATGTTGCAAAGCTTTCACTTCTTATAACAAGCAAAAAGCTGGCTGTATGAAGGTCACACTGCCCTGCGAAATGAACAGAGGAGCTGTTTGACTGCATTTGTCTTTTTGCATACTGTTCCTTGCATTAAAATATTATAATTTTTACTATTACAAAAACATGTATGTTCACAGTATGTTCTGTGGGTATATTTTGAGGCCCTAAGTTTGTATGAGAGGGGCTATGTGTTGATGAAAACTACCTACAATATTGGAGATTAGTGACCACCTGTGGCTATAGGCTTTAGACAAAAGAGTCCTATAAACCATGTTGTCCTATACTATTTTTACATGAAACAAACTCTAGTACTCTGTCTGTAAATAGACTTTGAACCATATTAAGTGTTAGTGACAGTGTTTTAGATGCTTAGTGGTTTAGGCACCCGACTTCCTATTAGGGTGAGTCCTGGGTTCTATTCCCGGTCGGGTATATTGTTAGGTATTCAGTTAAGAAATTTTCAGTGCCAGCCAGCAGTTGGAAGTGGGTGTCACCCCTGAGCCTCAGAAAGTAGGTTAAGCCGTCGGTCCTGGTTTTTATCACTAACATGATAATAGTCATTAAAGCCTGCCAACCAGCATTGGAGCGCGTGGTGGGTCTAAGCTCTAATTTCCTCTCCTATGAGAGTGGAGGCCTGTGCTCAGCAGTGGGATGTTAATTGGCTATAGTGGTGGATACTATACAAGAAAAGTATATTTACCTACTATACAAGCCTTGACCACAATAGCAATTGACAGCCTTTTTTTTACTAAAAAAGGCCTTGGCTGTAGGAGTAGTTCTTTTAACTGGAAAAACTAATTATATTTATTTAAAATAAAGTAAACAATACAGGAAAATGTTTGTTATTATCAAAGGTTCATAGCTGACAGAGAATAGGCATTTCGGTCATCTGTCAACTCATTTAAGTATAGCGCGAGATGAATGCAGAGTAAATGCATGGTGACATATACATATACTCTGCATTTAACTCGCGCGCGAACTGTATGTTCAATCGACAATTTTGTGCAATAACATGTAATTTAAACAAGTACTATTTATTTATCTTTCGAAGCTAGAGAACCTCTTTTAATACTTGATTTAACTTAACAGATTGTCTAAGATTTTGCATTGCAAAGGACTAAAGTTTTTCTTAATCAAATACTTATTATTCAGTAATATTAGACTACTTCAAAATACGATACGGCTTTTGATTCCGCAATCGAGTGTGGTGTTATTGGAAAATTTGCAATAACACTGGGGTGTTGAATGAAATACAAAGCAGTGGGTATCTGTTACATCTTAGGGCCTGAACAGACATAATAGACTGCACTTTGCAGTCGTGCGCAAAAAAATACAGCCTTTGTACCTGTATTTCTTTGCGCATGACCGCATGTGCCTTGTGACTGAGCACAAAATCGAAATTGTATAAATGAACATACAAACAAATTATATATAAACATACAAACGAGTAAAGATTGCTTAAATATTTTTGTGTTTTAGAGTATCTGCATGCCTTATTTCTATGCTGCTGATAGTCTATGGCAGCTTTCGTTCTCTCAACATGGAGCGCGAGGCACGAGAGAGAGCAGAAAGAGAAAGGGAGGCCACCCTGCTGGGTACTGGCGGGAAGTCGACCACAAGCTCGTCGTGCAACAATAGTGAGTTGACACCGTAATCCTTATTTAAGCTACTAGTGCAAAAAAAACATGTTTTTTTGGTTCTTTCGTGAAAAAAAAAACGATCAAAAAGAACACGAAAAGAAACTTTTTTTTTCTGGAGCATGTTTTTTTCAAGAGTAAGAAAGAAAGAAAGAAAAATATTTATTGACAGCATTGTACCACACAGAACAATACCTTAAGGTAAATGTTACCAAGGCGCTTCCAGTACCTGAGACTCATGATCTAGTCTTAGAAGAACCATGTAACGCTTGTTGAAAAAAGGCTTCAGCTCAGCATAATTCAGCATTATGCTGAGCTGAAGCCTTTTTTCAACAAGCAATGAATTACAAGAGCATTCAGCCCTGATTTTCAGCTGGAGCCCTTCTCTGACACCACTGCCTATACTGGTAAATAATAAATAAATATATAATGCATTTAATATACTACTTAAATAATGAGGCCATTAAAAATACATAAAAACACAATCACCAGATATTTCAATATTTATACTATACTAGCTGACCCGGCCACGCGTTGCTGTGGCTAAAGTTTTTGTTATATTACATTATAGTAAACAATTGTGACTGTCAAATAATAACAGACAAATAATTAGCTGAATTATACGGTATTTCGTTCACTACAAAATAAATTTAATTAATTTTATAGCGTCAACAACACGTGGTAATTATGCTGTTAAAATGTAGCTTATATGACACGTTCGTAGTTTTACCATAGCAGCGCCATCTATTGATTACTTACTCAACCCAGTCGAAAGGTATCGACATCTGTTAGAATCATTTGGAGTTAACAGATAATTGTGACTGTCAAATAATAACAGACAAATAATTAGCAATAAATTAAAATTGCGACTATAATTTGAGATTTAAACTATCCTATCTCTCAAGTTGGATCGAACTGCACATGGTGTGCGAATTTTATTATAATCGGTTAAGTGGTTTAGGAGTCCATTGAGGACAAACATTGTGACACGAGATTTATATACAACGTGTTTATAAGCAATTCCTATAACTTCGAGGTATTGAGCAGACCACTTATAAGAATCGAACTGCATAAGAAATATTTTTTAATATTAAAAAAAAAAAACACACAGTTTTCATACAAAGTAATTCAAATATTTCCGACTATTTATGTTAGACACACCTTTATGTAAAAAGCGACAACGTCGCATTTTAAAACATAAATTATGAATGGTCTTAATTTTAAAAATCAATGGACGCTGTCCGTTTTTAACGTTCATTGATAAAATCTATGCTTAGCAGTGTTTGTACGGTCAGCAAAAACATTAAGATTTACATAAGCTTCTGATAATTTTATCAGTTTGTATTTTAGAATTAATCTTAGTTAGGTATTTAGAATTGCTTGTTACTATTGCGATTACCTATGTACTTACATTTTCGACGAGAGCGAAGACCTCCACGTCAAAGTGGTAAGGATTTGTGGGACGGATGTTACAGGTTCGATTCCTGGCTGGACCGATCGAGATTTTTTTAATAGGTCCAGGTTTGCCCTGGTGGTAGGCTTTGGCGTGGCTAGATACCACCCGACAGACAAAGACGTACCGCCATGCGATTTACCGTTCGGGGTTTCTACTGTCTCCAAACAGATTAAGTGTTAAGATAGTGGTAAATAAAACAATTTTCACAAAATAACTTAATTTATTTCGTTTTCAAAATGTCCACCACTTTTTTCTAAACAGACATTTAATCGTAATCGTATTTGTCGATTTAAATTTATTGGAATATTTTTCATTTCATCAGCTGCCTGCTGAATCCTTTCGAGTAAATGGTCCCTAGACAAAATTATTTTTTCGTAAACTTTACTTTTTAAAGTGCCCCATACATAAAAATCGAGAGGCGTTAGATCCGGCGATCTGGCCGGCCACGCTACTGCTGGACTTCCACGACCGATCCAACGTTGCGGATATTGATTATTCAAATATTCCCGCACTTGTGTTCCATAATGTGCCGGCGCTCCGTCATGCTGTATCCACATAGAGCGAAGAGCGCCTAAATTAATATCTTCAAAAAATTCTAAATTTATTAGATTTCTTAAAAATTGTAAGTAATTATTGGAGTTTAGGCGGTGTGGTATTTCAATGGGACCCACCAGCTGATTATTAAAAACTCCCGCCCACATGTTTACTGAAAACTCATGCTGGTGGGATGTTTTCCACACCGCCTTCGGGTTTGCGTCCTTCCATTGGTGCTGGTTTTTTGTATTAAAGACCCCTGCTCTCGTGAATTGGGCTTCATCCATCCAAAGAATTTTCCCAATGAAATCTGGATCCTCTAAAAGGTACTCGTTCATTCTTTGGCAAAATGCGATTCTTGCAAAATTATCATTCGGTAAAAGTCCTTGCGCTTTCCGGTAGTGGTATGGATGAAGCCCGTACCTCTTCCACAGTCTCCATACCATAGTGTGCGAGACGCCAACTATTCTCCCTACACGTCTCGTCGATAAGGTGGGATCTTCAATAATTAAATTCATAATTCTCATTTCTTGTTCTAGTGTGAGGTTTATCTCCACCCTCTCAGAAGGCGAATTTCTAAGGCCATTTTCGTGAAATCGTCTATGTATCTGTAACAAAAAAATAAGGTCAGACCTGCGAGTACCTACGTACCGCATCGTATTGAGTGTAGGTATCTCTATCTTACTTAGAATTGTGTGTAAAATGTTTCATAATTAATAACATTTTCACAAATACTGACTAAGTATTTTTCGACCGTAACTTGTTAGCGAGTCAAATTAATATCAAGTGCATAATATCAAAGCAAACTAAAGATAAATACAAGATTTTTACCTTATTTAATAGTACAAAAGTAACAAATTTGGAATTCGTTAGTCTAGTCACTAGTGTGCCGCTTTATGTTTTTATTCAAAATTTTCATTTTCAACTTCAAAAGGATTATTATTATTAATACTTGTTCAATACAAATCGAGTACTTTTCTGAGGGACAAGTTAATGGTAGTTAGTTGATCCCTAACTAAAGCGCCAAAAACAATCAAAAAGAATACTTACGTTTATGAAAGTATGTTGGTCGGGTACACGGCGATTCGGATATCGACTCTGGTATTCTCTCACGGCTGCCATGGAATTTCCATTACAATATCCATAGACAAAATGCATATCCGCTTGATGTTCTGACGGATAATTGTATCGCGGCATTTTTACCAAGTTAACAACCAACAGTCCGTCCGTTTAACAAAAAACAACAAGTGCAAAAATTAACAAATTAACGACAAAACTCAACAGAAAGAAATCAATAACAAGATTTAACAGTAGGAAGTTAACAACAAAACTCAACAAAAAGAAATTAGCAACAAAACTCAATTTTTTGAAAATTAGTGTACCGAAACTTGCGAGCAAGACGGAGGTCAGGTCTTAAGAACTTCAACGTCAACTTTTAAGAAAGTACTAGTCGTAGCAGCTTTCTAAGGGCTAAGAGCAATAAAAATTGCTAGTTAGATACTTTATTCCAAAAGAGCGTAAGTCAGTACTTACACATACAAAAAGCTAATGTCTTTCTATGCAGTAAGATTCAAAGTCGTATGACGTCTTTAAAAATTGCATCAGAGATAACAAAATCTTACCAACAGGGTTGCAACAACCAGATGTGCTGACCAGTCTTTCTTTACTTCTTTGTTTACGGTTCTTTGTTTAGATTTTTATCTTTAAAAACATTTTTTTTAAAGATAAAAATCTAGATTTTTATATTTTATTTCGAGTATGGTAAATACGGCGGTATGTAAGCTCGAGTGAATTTAAATCGTATTTAATTTCGAGTCAGCATTTTTTACTTAGGTAATACCTACCTTTGATGAATAGCAGTGTAGTCTTATTATTATCAGGAAGTAGATTTTCAATATCGCCAAACTGTAAACTGTAAAAGATAAATCTGAGGAAAATTTATGTTTTATCGTTTGCGGTAAGCCTTTATCGATGCCGACAAGATAGGTTCTACTGGCACATCACTAGTTACACCGTAAGATATTTTTCAATGATTTAAGTTTGGCAACGTCGCAAAAACAAGGATGCGGCTTAAGGGAAACAATTTTGGATCTATTCATAAAAGAAAAATTATTTTCTCCGAAAATATCCATTTTAGAACACATGTTCCTTAGCCATTTTTGATTACTTTTCGGTAAGGAATCTAACCCTAGAGTTATAGGAAATGCTCATAAACACGTTGTATATTAAGATATATATTTATACTATATACTATATATATAATTAATTATGGTGAATTTTATTTTATTAAATATTTAATAAAATAAAATTCACCATAATTAATTACAGTTAAAGCTAGAGAAAAGAAATCTCCGCCACATGATCCTGGTATTCTAATTGTTTACCGAGAACGAATATTTTAAGTTGTAGTTTAAATGAATATTTGTTTTTGAGATCTTTTATCGGAGGTGGTATTTTACATACAGAATTCAAAATTATTGAGGTAGTTTCCATAAAGAATTAGTACTAAAAAGTCCATATTATAGTTTTTTGTTTATTTTTAAACCTACCATAGTACTTTTTTGGTTGATTAATACCAATAATCTATACTTACTATAATTTTATAAATATGAAAGTTTGGATGGATGTTTGTTACTCAATCACGCCAGAACCGCTGAACGGATCTTAATGAAATTTGGCACAGAGATATTATAGTCTGGAATCCCACATAGGCTACTTTTTATCCCGAAAAATCCCAAATCCCGAAGAGTTCCCACGGGAACCAAAAAACCTAAATCCACGCGGACAAAGTCAGGGCATCAGCTAGATCCATTCAGTGATTGAGTAATTTAGTAACAAACATCCATCCACCCGTCCATACATCTATCCAACCATCCATCAAAACTTTCGCATTTATAATATTAGTATAGTAGATGTACTTCACAATTAACCAATATGATAATAATATTATGATTTATGTTGTGTGTAGTAAGTTTCTTGTACTAGAAACTGGTTTCTTGTTACACTACAGGGGTTAACTGAAAAGCCTTCATATACTAGTAAACATTAGCATGATATTTGCAGATGTACAAACACTTAGCACGATGCAGGCGTTGTGCTTCCCTCTGGGCTCGTCCGTGGCACTGCTTATCATGTTCTTCTTTTTCGACTCCATGCAGACGCTAGTCGCCATATGTACTGCTAGTAAGTTACCCTACTTTACTTAACTTTTATTTACAAGAGTGGCTTGCGCTTGGACATTATGCTTATGGAAAGCATTGTCAGGTCTAGGTTGGAGCGCGCATGCTTATTCACTTTTGCCTTAAGTCGAACGTGGCATGGACATCGGAAGGTCGTTCCAAGCGTATTAGACATCATTATGAACAACGTTTTTTACAAGTAGATTGGACATCGATCACAAGGATGCTAACGTTCTCGGTTTCTGGCAATTCCGTGGCAAAATAGTGAAGGAGCAACGAGAGTGTGAATTTATGAGCACACTCGAAAGTATATCCGACAAACCCAGCTAAACAGCTAAACAGTTGCGCTTGAGTAAGCGATCGCCAATAAGTCTTCGAATGCGGCGATCTATTTCTACCTATGTTATCTAGATTGTAGATGAAGTATTATTTACAATTAATTTATCTTGATCTCGTAATGACTCGAATATTCTGTATTGTTTACCAGTAATAGCGTGCGCGGCGCTAGCGTTCCTCTTGACGCCGCTTTGCCAGTACGTGGCGGGCGGCGGAGTAGCCTCGCGGAGTGCGCTGTGCGGCCGCTACTCCGCGCCCGAACTAGCCGCCGCGCTGCTGGCCGCCGCCATAGTCGCCGTGTGGGTGCTCACGGGGCACTGGCTACTCATGGACGGTACGCATACTGTGTTCCTCTTGACGCCGCTTTGCCAGAACGTGGCGGGCGGCGGAGTAGCCTCGCGGAGTGCGCTGTGCGGCTGCTACTCCGCGCCCGAACTAGCCGCCGCGCTGCTGGCCGCCGCCATAGTCGCCGTGTGGGTGCTCACGGGGCACTGGCTACTCATGGACGGTACGCATACTGTGTTCCTCTTGACGCCGCTTTGCCAGAACGTGGCGGGCGGCGGAGTAGCCTCGCGGAGTGCGCTGTGCGGCTGCTACTCCGCGCCCGAACTAGCCGCCGCGCTGCTGGCCGCCGCCATAGTCGCCGTGTGGGTGCTCACGGGGCACTGGCTACTCATGGACGGTACGCATACTGTGTTCCTCTTGACGCCGCTTTGCCAGAACGTGGCGGGCGGCGGAGTAGCCTCGCGGAGTGCGCTGTGCGGCTGCTACTCCGCGCCCGAACTAGCCGCCGCGCTGCTGGCCGCCGCCATAGTCGCCGTGTGGGTGCTCACGGGGCACTGGCTACTCATGGACGGTACGCATACTGTGTTCCTCTTGACGCCGCTTTGCCAGAACGTGGCGGGCGGCGGAGTAGCCTCGCGGAGTGCGCTGTGCGGCTGCTACTCCGCGCCCGAACTAGCCGCCGCGCTGCTGGCCGCCGCCATAGTCGCCGTGTGGGTGCTCACGGGGCACTGGCTACTCATGGACGGTACGCATACTGTGTTCCTCTTGACGCCGCAGCGTGCGATCTTACGTAATTGTAAATGCCAATATAACCACAGAATACCAATTAATATTACCTCAGCACAGAAAAATAATTCCGTCAAGTCGTTTACATACAAAAAAACACTTCAAAAGCACTGAAAAGCATGTATTACTTTCATCCGATGTGCTCATGTACAAAAGTCAAAACTTTTATCGTAAATAGTTTATGTATATAACATCGCATATAAGAAAGATACCTAGGTGTATTATATACTAAAACCTTCCTGAAAATACGTAGATTACAATAGTGAGAAAATCTTTATAAACGCTCCATCGGTCCATTCAGAAAATCGTTAACTAACATACATATATGGGGGTCGAATACAGAACCCCCTTTTTGAAGTCAGTTAGAAATTAAATAGCACTACGCTACGGCCTTAAATTGAGTAAATGCCTCTTTCTGCCTCGTCATTATCTCTTAGAGTACGGGCACGAAATTTGCGACGGCGGCAGCGGGGCGGCGTGATGTGGAGCGATCCGCCAGCGGCCTGAAGGGTGGACACGAAACAGGCGGTCGGTCAGTCCATCTCGAGTAGGGATGTTCCGATGCCATCGAAGTATGAATCCCTACTCATATATATACATTTTCATTTTTCGCCGCCGCTTATTTCGTGCCTAACTCCTGATCTTTATTTCTCACTGTTGGACCCGGCAGACGTTGTTCTGCCCTATCTTCCTCGCAATTTTTACATATTTTCTCACCGTTTAAAACTTCCCTGGACTACGACAAACATTTCAAAAACAAAATCAGCTAGATCGGCCCAACCGTTCTCGAGTTTAAGCGAGACAAACGAACAGCATTTGATTTTTATATATATAAGATAAGATATTTATGCCTGGTCACAGCGATGGGCATGGGACTGTGCGTGACTTTCATCGCGCTGATCCGCCTGCCGTCGCTGAAGGTGTCCACTCTGCTGCTGACCGGCCTGCTCCTGTACGATGTGTTCTGGGTGTTCTTCTCTTCCTACATCTTCACCACCAACGTCATGGTCAAGGTTGCTACCAGGTCAGTTGGAAACGACACACACATCCCAAATCGTCGCTTAGGTGCTTACACCACGTAAGTCATTTTTGTCGATTTAGACACGTGAATGGAGAAACACGTCGTTTTAGCCAATCAAAAACAAGAAAACGTCCAATAAAACTCATCTATACTAATATTAATAATAGTATAGTACTCATCTATACTAATATTAATATTTGTATAGATAAGTATTACAATACTATTAAAAATGCGAAAGTTTGGATGGATGGATGTTTCTTACTGAGTCACGGCTGAACGGATCTGGATGAAATTTGGCACAACAATAAGTTATAGTCTGGAATAACACATCGCTGGAACCAAAACACCTTAATCTACGCTAACAAAGTCACCAGCATCTCTAGTAAGGAATAAAAATAAGGAATAAGCCCGGTATCTATCAAACAATCGAAACCTTTGGAAATAGCAAGTTTTATTGCTCTCCTGTTAAGTTGTATAATTTAACTTACGTGGTATCAGAACTTATGCATTTTAATACTCATTTTATACCATACTAAAGAGGCACAGAACAACAAAACATTTTCTACTAACACCATCATCATTATGCCACCGACTTTTTCAGCTTTTTCTTGCTAGGAGAATTATTCCAAACCAGTGGTACATTGAATTGATGATTCGACAGCATTTGTAAAGGTTCGGCCACATCACCACGATGCAGTGCCGCGGTATTCGGACGCAGGGTGGCGGCCCAATCAAATACGATATGCAATGCCGTATTACACTCGAACCTAGAAACTGTCAGCTTTTTACTATCTTCGTATTCTTCTACAATTCGCTGCCATCTTTATTGTACAATACATACAGTACTAACTGTTAGAATATAAAGCGTTTACTGATCTCGCCACACGCGTCGGCCGTCGCAGCGTCGCCGCACCGTGTACTACACCCGTTACCCTGACTACACGGCGTGTAACGGGTGTAGTAACGGGCCGCGGCACGATGTGTCCCGACCCTAATAGATAGACTTTTCATAATCTAAAATTAATTTAGAACATTACCAGTTTTGCGTATCATTTTCGTTATCCTCCTTGGCATACTTACTATTTATATCTGTTGTGTATGCGTGTCTCTAATATTCAGTCCTATATAATATTAAGTCAAATACAGTATTTCAGCAGGATTGCAGGAATGCAAAGCGTGGCTTATAGGCCTATTACACTGCACTTTTCACACGGACCCTTACACTTGAATCAGTGTAGTATAAAATGATCCTTATTGCTGTGTAATAAGCGACGTTCTAGCTAGCGGCCACGCCCACCCTTACCACAGGGCCTTGTGGAAAGTGCAGTGTTATAGGCCTATTAGTTGTCAGTAACGTTGAACTGAAAATCTTGTATGTCCAGACCAGCTGAGAACCCAATGAACCTGGTGGCGCGGCGGCTTCAACTCGGCGGCGCGATGCGGGACGCACCCAAACTGTCTCTGCCCGCAAAGCTCGTGTTCCCTTCTATGCACCATCAGGGACACTTTTCTATGCTGGGTTAGTCTTACTTATATTATAAATGCTGAAAGTTTGGATGGATGTATGGATGTGTGAATGTATGGATGTTTGTTATTCAATCACGCTCCAGCGGCTGAACGGATCTGGCTGAAATTTGGCACAGATATAGATTATAATCTGGATTAGCACATAGGCTACTTTTTATCCAGGAAAGATAAGGAGTTCCCGCGGGAACTAAAAAACCTCGATCCACGCAGACGCTAATGCCCGCGTGGCCGCCCCACGCGGGCATTAGCTAGTATAAGAATATACCTTCAGTAGTTCCAAGTAAGCGCGAGGGCATGCTATTTCATTTCGCATTTACGGCCAAGATATACTCAAGAACGAGTTGTGCGATATTTGAAAACGCACTTCAACATTTGATATACCATATTATAGACGAGAGGTGTGAGTTTTTTTTTTTTAATTATCTGCTACAAGTTAGCCCTTGACTGCGATCTCACCTGATGGTAAGTGAAGATGCGTAGTCTGAGATGGTAGCGGGCTAACCTGTTAGGGGCATGGCAGTTATATTAAACTCATATCCCTATTCGGTTTCTACACGGCATCGTACCGGAACGCTAAATCGCTTGGCGACACGCCTTTACCGGTAGGGTTGTAACTAGCCACGGCCGAAGCCTACCACCAGGCCAGACCAGGGATAATTCAGAAATTATAAATTTCCAAACCCTGCCGGGGATCGAACCCGGGACCTCCGCACGTTAAGGCAACAGCGCTCAACACTGCGCCACGGAGGTCGTCAGAGTTGAGCTTTGCTCTTGTGTTGTGCTTAGCGTAGGCTTAACCGATAGCGTAGTGACAATCGCACCCGTTCCGCATACGGTTTTATCCTCGCAGACGATATCAAATGCTTTTGTAAAACTGATCTATGTTTTAAACAAACTAAAAAATAAAAGCGTATATTTTTTTAGGTCTCGGAGACATAGTGATGCCTGGTTTATTACTGTGCTTCGTTTTGCGATATGACGCCTACAAGAAGGCGAATCTCGTTTGCCAAATGGGTCAAGTACCTGGCCCCAGATCTATGGTAAGTTTGACTTCTGTTATTTTATTATACTGGTTCTTTCCTGCTGTTGTTAACCTCTTTCTGTCATTTAACGAAATGCCCTACCACTGTCATTACATTATAGGAGATAGTTGCACTTTTGGTAACTATCGCTAGAAAGGCTGATTTAGTATTTGGTGGCTCCTAGGCTCTCCACTGATGACGATAGTGAAGGTCTGCCCGCATGCTGATGTGCCTTTCACTAGATTTCACCTCTCAAATCGACTGGTACAACTGCACATACCGACAGTCGCCAACAGAACATCGAAACCACAGTCAAAGTTGAATAGCTACCTGCAGACATATTTGTGTGGCCCCACTGGCTATAAATTAAATATTAAACTTTTTAGGATTAACACAGAAAATATTCTGTTAGTTCCGAATTTTGCCACACGCCCAGATAAGTTTACTTGTAGGTTATAGTATTTGCTTCAAAGCTCTCCAGCAGGTCTGTGCAAATGGATCCAAACGGTTAAGCTACTCTCCTACTATGCTACTAAGCTACTAGTACACGATCATTCCCGCGATTTGTCCGTGTGGATTAAGGTTTCGTTATTCCTGTGGAAATTCATTATTTTTCCGGGTTAAATATAGTCTAAATTTCGTCCAAATCAGTTTAATGTTAAAGCATACCAGACAGCTTTTTTTTCGCATCTATAATATTAGTATGGATTGTATATTATGTTACGTTGAGGCACGAGCAGTTTAGTTGCGCCAACGTATATCAGTCGATTGCGATTTTTAAGCAACGTTGACCCAAGTCGGCAACTGGATGGGTGACCATATTTGGAAGTCTGAATTTGGCATTTTCGTTTTCTACGTGCCTCGGAAAGGACGTTAAGCTATCGGTTCCGTTTATCATCACTAACATCTGATAATAATCGTTATTAACCTAAGAGTTGTAA
Source organism: Erebia palarica (assembly GCA_964035005.1). Taxonomy (NCBI): domain Eukaryota; kingdom Metazoa; phylum Arthropoda; class Insecta; order Lepidoptera; family Nymphalidae; genus Erebia; species Erebia palarica. The sequence goes on along the minus strand of OZ035987.1, from coordinate 28,980,111 downwards.
TAGTACTCTTAGGCGAGTTGTACGTGGAAGGACCTGGGAACCCACCGCATTATTTTCCCAAGAAAAGCCTGCCATTATGTGATTAATGGAATGGGCTCACGCCATTATGTGTTTTTTTGTATCCACTACAAGTTAGCCCTTTACTGCGATTTCACCTGATGGTAAGTGACGATGCAGTCTAAGATGGTAGCGGGCTCACCTGTTAGGGGCGTGGCAGTTATATTAAACCCATACCCCTATTCGGTTTCTACACGGCATCGTACCGGAACGCTAAATCGCTTGGCGGCAAGTCTTTGCCGGTAGGGTGGTAACTAGCCACGGCCGAAGCCTTCCCACCAGGCAAATTAATGGAATGGGCTCACGACCCTCAGCAATGAGGAATACGACGCAGAGAGAGAAAGAGTATATATGTTCAGGGTTCCCGGCTGACGTACTTCCACTGCTCACTGCTGGGCTATTTCCTCGGGCTGCTGACTGCGACGGTGTCGGCTGAGGTGTTCAAGGCGGCGCAGCCCGCGCTGCTCTACCTAGTTCCCTTCACGCTGCTGCCGCTGCTCACCATGGCTTATGTTAAGGTAACGACTGGTACATGCATAACATACGTACAGAGAGAGGTGGTTTGAGTATTATAAATTACTAGCGAATGCCCGCGACTTCGTATGCGTGGTTTGAGGTTTATGCGTGGTTTATTTTTGGTTCCCGCGAGAACTCTTTAACTTTCCGGGATAAAAAGAAGCCTATGTGCTATTCCAGACTATAATCTATCTCTGTGCCAAATTTCAGCCAGATCCGTTCAGCCGTTGGGGCGTGATTGAGTAACAAACGTCCATACATCCATCCAAACTTTCACATTTATAATGTTAGTAAGAAGTAAGATTTATTTATTTCACGCAGGACAACTTGTGTCATTTATGATACGTTAAGACTCTACCATTGGTTTGGAAGAAGAGCCGGCAAGAAACTCAGCAGTTGCTCTTTTCAAAGAAAAAGGTTACAATAAGTAGACAATACAACACATATGTTACAAGCATTACACTGACTTGTGGGCCTCTGGATGCGAGACTGGTTGCTTCCATGCAACTTTGTCATCAAGAAAATCATTGATAGTGTAATAACCTCGACTATTGATATTTTAAGAGCCTGTGTCTCTGATACTCTACTAACGAAAACCACCGATGGTTTTACATCAAATAAAGCATTTCGCATCACGCACGTACACAAGCACGCACGCTCGCAATAGGCATGATGACAGTAACCAAGAATGGATGAAAATATGAATTTATTTAATGAAATAGGATTCATGGATTATAAAAACGTATTTATTTTTCTATTTCGAGTGAGATTATTTATAGAGCTATTTATTTTGATAAAATAAAACTATAAAATACAGCAATCCGCCATAATGGATTAAACACCTAGAAGCGAATGACGTCACAATGTTTGTTTTCGAGCTTTGACAATCACACTATTGTTTACTGCACACTGCACAGAGTACATTGGTAATAACAATAGTGACGTCACAAACGACGCCATGACACCGGCGAGCGTTTTGGCGTGAATTTTAAAATTTAAATTTCAAATGCTAATTTTATGTACCAAACATAATTTTTCTGCTGAAATAATATATTTTTTCGAAATAGTAGATACTTTCGAACATAAGCTGGCCATTTTTCAACATAAGTCATCATGCCTATTACAAGGACGGGCGCGGGACACAAATTGGCATGCACGTCGTCCATACTAATCATTATTGTTATTTTCTACATTGTTATTTTCTTATTGTTGACTAGCTGATACCCGCGACTTTGTCGGCGTGGATTAAGGATTTTTGGTTCGCGCGGGAACTTCTAAAGAATATTTTCGGATTATTGACTCCTAGCATAGGTTTTTTGTAAACGGCCTTCTTTATGTGTTAACGCGACGTGTAAATGTTAATTTCACCAGGGCGATCTCAGGAGGATGTGGAGCGAGCCGTTTATAGCTCCACCGGCCGGCAAACTGGGCGCAGACTTCGACGTGTGACTGCCTTTATACAGCTTAGGGACAATGCTACTGAAGCCTGGACATCTCCAGTTAGTACGTCTTCTTTAGATACCTATTTTATAATGCGTATTTTAGATAAAATCAAATTGTAAAATAAAACTAACTGTAGATTGAAACCTTAGAAGAGTAAGGGTATTGAATTTCTAGGCGTGAGATTAGAAGAGGACGGCGTAAGGTGCGTTCTAATAAGGTAGTGGAGGAGGGATGACGGGCACGTTTTGTTCATTAAATATTTTATGAAGTTAACAGCACTTAAGAATATTACGATTAATATTTGGTTATTTTTCTTTCATATAAAAAAATCTTAAGTATAAGCATGTATTTGTGTTCAATTTTAAGAAAATGCAGGTATACCTTCTTGTACTCACTAGAGATTTTTATAATCTAACTTTTTTATCGGAACATTCTTTACAGTGATTACAAACATGGTTTTTCTTTGTAGATAATATATTTGTGCTTTAAAACTTGGCTATATTCACAATTCGGTTGAAAGTATCTATGCATAATTAAAATTTAATATGCTTAACAATTTTTTTGACTGATAAAATGGGCGTTATGGTACAGAATAAGTAAATTAGGAAAAAATTGGACACACATAGCATTGGCTGTATTATTATTGATAAAATATGATGTACTATGTAAAGTTGATATTTTTAAATTATCATAGAAAGAAACTTAATCAATGTTACTATCACAATTATTATTGTTAATTTAATGCTAGATCCTGACACTAGTTATTATTATGCTGATGCCCGCGACTTCGTCCGCGTAGGTTGAGGTTTTTTGGTTCCCGCGGTAAATCTTTAAAATTTCTCCCAGGAAATTTTTAATGTGTTAAGTTATCTTCATTCCAAATTTTAGCCAAATCGGTTCAATCGTTGCGGCGTGAAGAAATAACAAACATCCAAACTTTCACATTTATCATATTAGTGGGATCTTGTTCTTATTACATTGAAGTATTTGTCCTAAGAAATAATATACATAGATATATATGTCACCGTAAGATTATAGAAACCGTTAGATTATAATCTATCTCGCGAAATTGCAAACTGTCGAAAGATTACAATTTAACGCATTATTTTTCGGTAGATTGTAATCTGTTAGGTATATTAACCCGATAGAACTTAACTAGCTACCTACTACCTGATTATATATGTCGATCCCTAACTTAACCTACAAGAAAGACACAAGAAAACGTAAATACTATTAATATTTCAAAACTTGACACTCAGAACATTGAACGAAACGGACAGTTTACAATTTCGCGAGTTAGATTATAAACTAACGGTTTTTACAATCTTACGGTGACATATATATATATACGATGCACTTATTTTTAGTTACTATGAATTTGTTATGTTAACAATTTCATAAATATAACCGTTTTCCCTCCAAAGGGTAGAAAACGATTATTTAGATTTCAGCCGAAGCTTGACCCACATTGGGATTAGCTATCAAATATCGTGGCTAGTCTTAGCAATTTAAGCCGTAAACGGTGGAAATTAGATTTCCTGTCTTCCTTCTTCGTAGTTGATAGACAATAAATGGGTAGCTAGCCCCATCTTGGTTTGACTCGCCTCAGCGCCGACTAGCCTCCTTCAGTTCAGTTCCTTTAATTTAAAAGCATAACAGCTTTTATATTTTAAAAAAGATTTAAAATTGTATGGGTAAAATTTGTCCTTCAATCACGCCGCAACGGAGCAACGAATGGACGTGGTTTTTGGCATGGGTATAGACGAGACCTGGAAAGTGACATAGGCTTTTTTTGCCGGAAAATTATGAAGTCGCGGGGATCAACTAGCCTTCAATAAAATCAACTCTCACAAAACACAAAACCATATTTGTATTTAAGAAATACACTGGTGTGAACTTGGCTAGTTACGGATTTTGCCCTGTATTTATAGTATGTATAAATTATAATTATAAATAAAATTAAATTATAATTATTGTTATAAATTTCCCTGAAATAATGTTTTAAGACTGTGTTATTCAACTTCCAATTTCCCAGTTTCAAGATGTCACCCACTCTCATATCTGCATAGCATGTCAGCAGCAATTTAGTAAATGAAATTTTATCCCTTTCCTTTTAATTTTGGAACAAATTAAAAGGAATTATTTATTCCTGTTGACAGATTGATCTGATATTTGGTGCACACCTTTAGTTCTGATCCGCAGATCTATTAAATGTTTCTCTGAATTTTAGATTGGCGTCCTTTCCGACTTCTCTTTCAGCAGCGATTGCCGAAACATTTTCTCCCACTTGGGGGTGCCTAACAAGTCCCCGTGCACTTTTCCAAGTGATGGGGGACGCCCTGGAAGGGGCAATGCAGCATTTGCCAGATCGAAATTCTGTGTCCTTCTATTCTATACCACAGACTTCTCTGAAAGAAAACAAATCCACCTGTGGGCCTCCGAATTCCTCGAATATTACCTGCAGGTATTCCTTGCCTTGCCGCAATTCCATTGTATCGACCCGGAAGGATCTTGTATTTCACCAGTAGTTCGAATATCGCAAATGCCATCTTTAGGAGATTGATTTTGTCTGCATTATGTTAGTTACAACCGTTAACATTATCCATCCATCCTTCAATTTGTGGCCCTTTATACATAGGATTTCGTACAAATCCCAGAGCTCGTTTTGGTTGCTGTGCCTATTCTTGTGCAAGGAATACCCTACATTCGCTTTAGTAAGGGAGTTTACAAGATGGGGGATTAATCTTGTGCGTGATCCATCCAACCATCAGATTAGTTCATTTTTTACATACCTTAGAATCAGCTATTTTTGATACGGATTTCATTGCTTTCCAGTAGTCGATTGGCATTTATTTTGATGAGTTGTGTGTAATCTGCCCCGTCTCGCGTCGGTACTGTGAAAGTTGCAAAGTTTTATTTTTAGCTGTTTTCCAGCACCGGTTTCGGTGTGCCACAGGACTTCTTAGGAAATCAGTTGATTGCTTATTAGAATTTTTGATTTTTTGTAAGCTGATGCACCATCTCAGCCTCCGTAACAATTCTTCTAGGAATTTCGCCTTTTATTTTGACCCTTTGCTTGGGACTGTCGAAAGGGTATACAACTAACGTTAGCTACCGGGTTTCGCGTAGGCGGTGACAGTGCTGTGATGGTTTTTCGTTATGCTGGTTTCTGATTTGTCTTTTTCCCGACCCAGAGTAAACTCTCTTTTGCGTACAGGAACTTCTTGTCCTTGTACTGCTTGGTTTTCTGTTATCAAGAAATATCTTATCCCCCCTTGCTCCTTTAATAACTCTGTTTGTTCTGTTTTTGAAAGTAAATATAAGCGTAGTGAATGGGGGTATATTGTGAAGTAACTTGTTAAGTTGCTTGTTCCGTCTTTTATAAACGGCTCTACTATGTTGAATCGTTTCGGTTTGTCTTCCACATAAGTACTGAAGCAGAGAATCTGACTTCCTAAATGTTAGAAAGTTCTTGCTTATATATTTGACGTCGGGAGAAATAGTCCATAAATTTCTCGAACTCTATTCACATCATTAGGCTCAACTCTTAATGTCTTCTGTGTTCTCTTGGGTGCTTGTGACCGTCCCAAATGATTCGTTCAACTCCGAATTCGATCCGAATCGTTAATATGTATGTAATTTCATACGTATTGCCGACATTACTACCAGATTATTCATCTCATCTCATTTTGTTTTTGAATCATTAGTATAGTCGGCCTTCTCTTTGTAATTGCTTTTCAGGGGGAAATCCGACACATCTCCGACATTTCTCCAGGTCCGTCGTCTGTCTGCGCTGTACGAGGTTGTCGCCCCCACCTCCTTTCGGATTTTTGAGGCCTCATTTCGAGACCAATAAATGTATCCTTTGATATCAAATTCCCCTTTGTGCATTTTACTTTTCTCTTTATCATCTTTGTGCATTTAAAGCCCGCCCTAGTGGCCAACGGATTAGTTTCCGTTTTTTATACTTAAATTTCCGCTTACTGATATACAAATGCATCCTTTTCAAAACATTGTATCAGGTCTACGGTAGGTATTGCAAATCTAAGCCTACATTCAGAATCAGCTAATATAGACTATAATATATAATATAGAGAGAATATACGACTCCGCTTAAGAGAGGTTTGTAGCCGTCAGTCGGCTGTACAACCAATCGGTCGGCTGTGCTGCCGTCGGTCGACTATGCGACCCTAAGTCATGCTAGCACCACAGACTTGATACCAACTACGAAAAAAAACGAGGCAGCGAGGCAGGCAGGCTTCTAGCACGATAATTAATCTCAATGTCGGTCTAGCGAAGGCTCAAACACCTAAAATATATATTTTAAGTAAGATAAGTAAGTTTGCAATACAAATACACTTAGTGGATAGAATTTTTTGTTTTCCATGAAATTTTGTTTTACTCATTAGCTCAATAAATACTCTACTTACTATAGACGCAGTAATATAACATTCATGTGCAAGGATGTCTATTTATATGTTATGGATAATAACTTGCTGTCCTAGATTTTTTTTAATAAAAATTTTGAAAAACAACATGTTTCTTCATCATCATTTTTTTGTCTTTTATGTTTTGAATCTCTTCTCAGAATAAGTATACTCGAATATTATTATTTTACATCGGCCGAATATTGTGTGTTTCAATCTTTAGTAATTATTATCATATATAGAACTTTTGTATATGAGCTAGTGGCGCCATTGCAAATAAACATTTTAGGATCATCATAAAGTAAATACTGTTAGTTTCGAATTTTGCCATACACACAGATAAATTAGTGTCGGAGTTTACTTTTCATATCCTCTTAACCCGGCAGACGTTGTCTTGCCCTATCTTCCTCGCAATTTTTCCATATTTTCTCACCGTTTAAACCTTCCCTGGACTACGACAAACATTTCAAAACCAAAATCAGCTAAATCGGCCCAACCGTTGTCGAGTTTTAGTGAGACAAACGAACAGCAATTGATTTTTTATTATATATAGATAACCGAAGGTTTTAATCCTAACGAAGGAACATTATCACTACCATCATTTTTGATGGTCATACTACAAAATAAATGTCAAAACGCGGACGCATTGGACGCGTTATTTTATTTTTGTGATAATGATAAGAACAAATTTTGTTATCACTGCCTTAGAACAATGTTACAAGACAAACTTTTGTATGGTTATTAGTATTAAAGAAGACAAAAATATCAGTCTGACATAGAATTTAGGTGAATTGAATGTTTTTAAAATATATAAAACAGCAAGTAATGTTGTAAAATATTTGATGCAATTTAACTTTTAAAAAATGTTTTAAATGTTAAACGGAAATGTATTAAGTTAAAAGATTTTTTTATTAGTAAGAAGGTGTTTTAGTAGGTGTGATTTTTAATTTCGTTTTATATTTTTATACCTTCCTTTTTTTACATGATTATATAAAAAAGTTGATTGTGTGAAAGTTAAATAGTGAACAGCAGTATTGTTATGTATGGATGTGATAACTAATAACTGTATATTGAGGCTTCTTACTATAGAATGTTTTTCTATAATTTTCAGTGTAACAAATATAAGGTTGAATTTATAGTGAATTAGAAACATGCAGTTTGTTTTGTAAACTACTTATTAAATAATAAGCTAAAAAAACATTTTTGGTCAATGATTTTGTATCAGGTAACTTATTATGTATTTTTATTACTGTGTACATAACCAACTTGTTAAATTTGTGTAATACATACAAGCAAGCTGTATCCTGTCTCATCACATGTCAAAAAAATGTAAATATTGCTCACACATGACATTCTACTTACCTAAAAATATAGGAAAATGCATTTAATATTTTTATATGTATGTGTGCAAAATTATTAACAATACTTAATAAAAATATTAGATGAAGGTTTAATTTTATTTATATATATCCTAACAACACCATATTGCTTCTGTTGGATAAACATAGTGTTAACTTCTAACACTATGTTTGTCCAACCATTTATGACATAAGCACGTCTATGAAGTCTCATTATTATTGACAGGCAACCATCGACAAAAAAATGCATTACCCCATAGACGCAAATCGTTTTTTACAAGAGTGAAGCGACGTGCCCTTTTATCCAATATTTCGCAACTCGTATACTCATCTAGTAATTACAAGAATAACTTTCCATTTCAAAATAGTCACGGGGCATCAACACTAGCTTTCTTGATAGTCCTTTAAGAACCATACATCTTTGGCGATGGATGGTTTCTATGACCTGACGGATTTATGTACATTTACTGTACTGTTGTGCATAAATGATTAATTTTAATACAATACAATATACTAGTCATTTTAACACTTGGGGTATGTTTATTAACAATAAGTGTTGGGCAAAGATAAATATCAATGTGTCAAATTGAATAATGAAGTTGATTGTTATCAAAAATTGAATCAGTAACACATTAGAACAACATTGAATTGAGCTGCTAAAAGTAAAAATATTAGGACCAAGACAAAGATAAAATCATCATCCTGAAATCACAGGAAACATTTAGAAACCTATAAACACAGTAAACAGATACAAACAGTAGTGAAACTACCTAGAAACGTTTAACCAGCTCATTCACACAAACATGCGCATCGACGAGACCCCTAAGCGTTCGTCGCGGTGCCGTCAGTAGCGAGTGCCGCGTCATGACGAGTGGTCACGTATATGTCTATTTCCGCGATCTTTTTTAAAAATGCCAGGAGTATTTTGCGTAGAATACGGCTGTTTGAACTTTGCTTCAACAAAACCAGAACTATCATTTTTTAAATTCGTTCAAAATCGATATTTGGGGCTCCCTGGGATTACAAAACAGGAAACTGGTACCAAAATTTTAACAATTCACCGCCATTTTGAAATTCTTTGTTATTGTACCGATTTCGTTCAAAATCGATATCTGACGATACCTACGATCACAAAACAGGAAACTGGTACCAGAATTTTTAAAAATCCGCGCCATTTTGAAATTCTTTGTTATTGAACCGATTTCGTTCAAAATCGATATCTGAGGATCCCTAGGATCACAAAACAGGAAACTGTTACCAAAATTTTAAAAAATCAGGCGCCTTTTTGAAAGTCTTTATTATTTAACCGATTTCGTTCAAAATCGATATCTGAGGATCTTTAGGATCACAAAACAGGAAACTGTTACCAAAATTTTAAAAAATCAGGCGCCTTTTTGAAATTCTTTATTATTTAACCGATTTCGTTCAAAATCGATATCTGAGGATCCCTAGGATCACAAAACAGGAAACTGTTACCAAAATTTAAAAAAATCAGCGCCATTTTGAAATTATTTGTTATTTATTTAACCGATTTCGTTCAAAATCGATATCTGAGGATCCCTAGGATCACAAAACAGGAAACTGGTACCAAAATTTTAAAAAGTCAGCGCCATTTTGAAATTCTTCGTAATTGAACCGATTTCGTTAAAAATAGAAATCTGAGGATCTCTAGGATCACAAAACAGGAAACCGTTACCAAAATTTTAAAAAATCAGCGCCAATTTGAAATTCTTTGTTATTTATTTAACCGATTTCGTTCAAAATCGATATCTGAGGATCCCTAGGATCACAAAACAGGAAACTGGTACCAAAATTTTAAAAAGTCAGCGCCATTTTGAAATTCTTCGTAATTGAACCGATTTCGTTAAAAATAGAAATCTGAGGAGCTCTAGGATCACAAAACAGGAAACCGTTACCAAAATTTTAAAAAATCAGCGCCAATTTGAAATTCTTTGATATTGAACCGATTTCGTTCCAAATCGATTTTATTAGGGAATTACAGACCGCTTTAAATAGTCACAATGTACTAATTTTATGTACTATCATACACAATGTATTAATTTACATTTAAGTAAAGATACTAAATAATATAAAAAATCTGTAAATTGTTTACTTTGTTTCTTTCACGATAAAATTACAAATCTAAATTGCATCCGTGGGAAGCCGGGGCGGACCGCTAGTCAAGAATAAAGGTATTTTTAATGTTATGTTTTTTAATTACTAAGTATCAGACGCATTTTTGGGGTTGAAACGCGGTACGGTTCAACCCGAAAATGCGTGACAAACACCTGAAAACAGAGCTCATGAGCCCTGCCCGCGCGCCACCTGCGGCGCCTTCCGCGCGCCCAGCCGCGGCTCGTGTTTACGCCATAATGATAAGTTAGTGACCTACAAAAAAAACAAAGATCTACAAGTTACATACAGAACATAGAATGTGAATGGAGGGTAGGTAATTATTTTATCAACTAAGCTTAGTTTCCATACTGGTTGTATCTGTTTACTGTGCTATAAATTACCAGTTATTAAAATCAATTAAAGAAGTTAGGTGGCCCAAAATAGCCAAAAATGGAGTAAAGAAATGAGAAACTAGGGGCGTATGATGAAATTTTAAAACAAATTATTTTCACTTCTATCGGCAGTCCCTATGACTGCCAATTTTTTGATCTGGCATTTCTCATATTGAGATTTGTATCTCACCTTAAGATCACAAGATGTTCTCATGATTTGAAAAAAAAGTAGCTTTAAATTATTGAACTGTTTTTATTCCTTTGTTAGTATCTCTTTTCTCAATGAATCTTAACTGTTTCTTCTTCATTCTCTTCAGTTTTGCAGTATTTGTGATAACTTGGACAATTTCTGACTTTTTCTTATTTTCTTCAGCACGTTTCAAATTATCCCGTCGTCGTTCTTTTCTAACCTGCTCTTTTTCTTTTATCTGTTCTTGAATTTGTTTAGATAACTCTTTAGTCCTTTTCAATTCTAAACGTAGGGCTGTCTTCCTTTGGAAATCTGGTTTTATTCCTTTTGTTTTCACTATAGAAGAAAATCTGTAAAAATATGTATTACTCATACACAACCAAATCAATTTTACTAAAATTTGGAATGGAGATAGATTAATGGTGGTGGGGGTATACCAAATTTAAATTTAATCCTGGAAAATTAAGGAAATCTTGGGAAAATCAAAATCCTCATTCCATGCAGACAAAGTCACACACATTATAAACTCGCTGGCATATTTAGCGGAACTTAAAAAAAAGGTTTGATATCAGTATCATATAAGGTTGCTGGCTGGTTTATACGTATTAGTATGAAGAAGGCTCGAAGAAGCTGGTTTGGGTTCACTTGTGCCCGCCAAGGCTCCAAGGCTCGAGGTAAATCATCGTAGAAACAGGTTAACTTTTGCTCAGGAACATCGACTTTGGAACGCGGGCCAATGGTGTAAGGTATTGTTTAGTGATGAGTGCAGAATTCTCTTAAATCAAATTGACGGCAGGCAAGGAATATACAGACGCAAAGGAGAACGATACATTCAGACAAATTTTGAAACTACATTTGCATATGGTGGTGAATCAATAATGGTTTGGGCAGGCATTTGTTTGGGAGTTCGCACAGTAGTGGTAGTGATTGACAGAGGGAGTCTGACTGCAGACCGCTATATCAGAGAAGTTTTAGAAGAAAATGACGTACTGTTTGCCCCATATATCGGTGAAGATTTTGTTTTTATGCAGGATAATGCTCGGCCGCATACCGCTCGGGTAACTCAAGCTTATCTTAATGATATGAATATCACTGTTATGGAGTGGCCGGCGAGATCACCGGATATGAACCCAATAGAGCATGTTTGGGACTTGCTGAAAAGAAAAGTTAAGTCCAGAATTCCAGCTCCTGCCAACGTGGGAGAACTGCGAATCGCCGTAGTTGAGGAATGGCGGAGACTATCCCAGGAGAAAATCGATAACATCATTCTCAGTATGCCTAGAAACTTTAACAAGAGCACGTGGAGGAAATATGCGATATTAATCACCATTTTTCTAATTTAATTAAATGTTATTTTAATATTAAATTTCACTTTTCCCGGTTACATGAAAAGTTCAAAAATGTACCAATTTTCACAAATAGCCTTTACTCGCAAAATCTGTTCATAATGTGATCCTAATTTAAATAAAACAAATGAAACTTTAAATAACAAAAGAAGTGTAGCAAGTATATTTTAAAATAAAACCATGTTTTTTTTATTATGGACCTTTTTTTATGTTCCGCTAAATATGCCGGCGAGTTTAGTTTATTATTTAAAAAAGTTGAATATGGATACCTTTCCTTCTTAGATTTCCAAAAGCGACCCGATTTGGGTTTCCCTCGTAAGAGTTCTTTTATTTGAGTGTAGTCTTTAATATCTTCTTTTGACTTTCTTGGTACTTGACCATGTGGTGAAGAACTTTTGACATCATCATTTTTATCACTTTTATTCATTCTTTTAATTAAATTTAAAACCATGTCATTAGTATCTCCAGACATTTAAAAACTTCTGTAATTAAAACAAAAGCTTTGATAGATTAAAGCTGTAAATTGTGATTTGTACAGTGGAATCTGGTTAACTTGTCTCTGAGTGGAATTTTGAAAGTGGTTTCCAGAGACAAATTAAATATAATAATAACACAAGTGAGCAAAATGAGTATGCACGCTAATGCCAAGGAGTGACAGAGCGAGAAAATGTTTTCTTGTCTTGCTCAGCGTGTCACTTTTTTTTTGTTTAACTCAATCGTCAGATAAGTCAGACAATTCTGTGATATTTTTGTTGTTCACACTTATTCGTACGAAATAAAACGAACGAATGAAATTCTGCACCTCTAAGGTCATTATATTCATAAATTAAACTGAGTTTAATCTGTATTAACTTTTTATTATTTCCCTTGTTACAACACGCATTTAACTTATTATAAGGTGTACGCTCCGGAAGTGAATTGAATTGTAAGTAAAAACCGAAAAACACAGACTAAAAATACATTCAATTTGCATTTCTTGTTTCTTTGTTTTATGTTTCAAAAAATTGTGATAATTTTTTTTTAGTTTAAAGTCATGTTAGTGCATGTTAGTAATACGCATTAACAGTTTTACCACAAAATATGATAAAAATTGTATGATGGCAATAAGTGTTGTTATATAGACAAGGTCATTGATCTGAACGATACAGAGATGTTACTCCTCTTCTCTACCCTCCTTTACATGTACTTAGTTAAAAAGTTTCCGTCGAAATGCATTAAATCGGGGGCGCCACATTAGCATCAGAGAAAATTTGAAAGGAAGCGCCAAATGTTATTAGAGTAGTTTTGAGAAATAAACAAGTAAAGAAAACATTAATCATTATTTTTTACAACGTAACTTGTTGAAATTTTCAATAATTAACTATTTTAGTCGACAATAATAATAATAATTTTTTTTTTTAACTCGGCATACTTCACTTCAATCTACAGTTGCTACGTTCATACCATACCCTTTGCTACACCACGCCACTGTGGAAGGTTTTTCAACTGTTATTTATATCAACCACTGGACAATTTTTCAACTTTTCTCCCATATGAGATGTTACTCTTCTACTATACCCTTCAAAGTACATGTAGTTTTAATATAACATAGCTTCAAATCTACATCAAATAATAAATCTATGCTAAAGTTACACGCCAATTTACCAAATAATTTTTTGTCCTCAACGACCCTTTACTGACAGTCTCAATGATTGGTGAAGCCAAAATCATGTTTTGACATTGGTGCAGTCCTATAATGATTGATGAAGGATTGATGCATGAGTTAGAAGCTTATTACACTTCACTTTTTACAGGGCCCTTTTTAAGGGTTGGCGTGGCCACAAATTAGAGCGTTGCTTATTACACAGCAATAAGGACCAATATACACTACCCGTCTCCCTAAGGTTTATTACACGACACTGTTCTTATTTAAGGGTCCGTGTGATAAGTGCAGTGTAATAGGCATGCAATCGCGGTGTTGAAACTTGTCCTTTTTACTACTATTGCAGTACCATAGATAATACACTATACTGTAGAATGCAGTACTGCTACGGACTCAGATCGTATTTAATCTGAGGCTACGGATTATCCTCTATGCCTATATCACAAAGTACATTAATTATACTGGTATAGAGTTGCTACTCGACTTTCCATGTACAGCGACATCTATCGGGAAGTTGTTCAACTAAAATATGTATATATGTATATAACCATAGCACAATGCTATAGTACTACAAATTACAAAGTGTATTGTATAATTATATAATAATTTATCTTAAATAATACAAGATCACGTAATTCTGCAACTATAGAATTATGTGACCTTGTAATAATTAAGATAAATTATTATACGATAAACACAAATTGTAAAGATGTTCAGATGTTAGTAAATGAAACGCATGCTGATTATTTTCTCTTATATTCTCAATTACAAAAACTATACATAAAGTATAGCAATTATTCCACAGTTTCATGTTTTTCACATCGTACACACTTAATACACACTATTAATATAGTTTCACATTGTAACGAATTTATCAAAAAAATAATAATTTTGTCCACCCGGCATCCGGCATGCCAGAAAACGTCAATATATATATGTTCTCTAGTTAATGTCAATGTCGAATTTCAAACTTTAAAATGGCGGCTGTCCACGTTTCTCTCATTCCACTAAACTTAATTTATAACAGATAAATTATCTAAGATAACTCATATTCTGCTCAAGAAAAAAGTTTTATATATTTTTAAGCTTTGCGTTATTAAGCTTTGTGTTTATATAAATGGCAAAATCATTAATTTATCTAAAACTTAAGCTTCTGAACGAACACTTAGTTCAGCGCCATCACAGACCCTGATCACAGACTTTTCAGTACAAGATAAGCGCCATAAGCGCCATCCTTTAGGGAGTTGTGGAACTAACATCACCATACAACAGAAAAATGTTCTAACTGCAAAGGCCCTGGCCTTTAATAAGTTACTACTTACTTGTCTCTGATGCACAGAGTACATTATATATACTGGTATAGAGTTGCTACTCAAGTTTCGGCGTACAGTGACATCTATCGGGAAGTTGTCCAACTAAAATATATATAACCTTAGCAAACCTATTATATAGTACTATATAGACCTTATTTATCGTATAATAATTTATCTTAATTATTACTAGATCACATAAATCTGCAACTATAGAATTATGTGATCTTGTAATAATTAAGATAAATTATTATACGATAAATACAAATAGTAAAAGATGGTGTTCAGGAAATGAAACTCATGTTGATTATTTTCTTCTTCTTTTATTATTATAAATATGTGCCAAGCATTGCATAACATCTTCGCGGTCGTAATGGGTTTTACCAGACAATATTTTATTAATGTCCCTGCACCAATTACACATAAAGAATATACAAGATATATTCAAGAACTTTTCGACAATGTCAGTTTTATGTTGTGTACATTGAATGAAATTAAAATCAAGCCTAATTTGTAAGATGGTTTTAATATAGTTTCGTATATTATATATTTGAGGGCTTTTTTTCACTACAAAATGAAAAACATCTTGAATTTGAGAAAAACATCGAACTAATTACATGGCAGGGTATGATAGGAAGTTTTTGTTTCGGTTGTATTCTCTTAATTTAATATAATGATTTTCCTTTGAGGAATATAAGTTTGTAATACAAGTTTTACATTTTTTAAAGACTTTTGTATGACACTGTCTTAATAAATATCCAGTTATATATTCTAAAGCGGCCATTACACGAGGGTCTCTTTTTTTAATATCTAAATCGACAATCATGTCTTCACTATAAATATCATCATATTGTATTTCTGATGGAAAATTTACATTTTTCTTTTCATCCTTTGTGAAGAATAAAGCTTTTAAAGATTTAAAAATAAAGGATTCATCATCCTCACAATTTGACCCTGGCGTATATGTGCTACTTAAATTATTTACCATAAGGGCTACAAATGCTGATTCAAACCCTGCACACGTTGGAGAATTATTTCGGTAACCATGACTTCTCACACTACCGAAAAAATTCTCCAATGTGTCCTGGTTAAAATGCCGGCACCAGATTGATTTAATATTATAATTATTAAATAATTTACTTTTTAATTTTTCCATATTTTCTATAGTCCGTATCCAGTTGTTCACTGTTGGAACAACACTAACATCGCCTTTTTTTGAAATAAATTTCATGGATTTTAATATGATTTTAGATTTTTTCCATACTTCTTGGTGCTCTGATTTTGGGGTAATTGCTAGCAGCAATGTCTTTCCACTCCTCTTTGATGAGTTATTAAAACTTCCATTCAGAGAATCAAATAGATTGTCAAAAAATAATAGAATATCTGCCGTGTCTCTGCATTCGTTCGGCAGTAATCCTTGATCTGAAATGGAAATAAAATGTAAGCAAGGCAGATATTTAGTAAGTGGCTATTACGCCTATTAGATAAAGAAATAAATATCTTTATTTTTTGTTTCTTTATGTAGTTGTTACTATTTTTTGCAGCTGCAAGAATAAAGCAACAGCTATGGTTGGTTTGCATTTCAATTCAATTATATCAACAGCACAGAAACTGCATCCAAACTGCTATTTTACAGCTGGCTTGCAATCCAAATGCACATTAGACTTGAAGATAATAATCCTATTCTAACGTTATAAATGTGAAAGTTTGTATGCTTGTTACTCCGTCACCCCACTACAACTGAACCAATTTGATTGAAAATTGGAATGGAGATAGCTTATAGACTGGATTGATACATAGGCTACTTTTATATTCGACAAACGCACATTTCCTGCAGGATTTGTAATAAACTGAAGACCAGGCAGGCAAAGCTGAGGGCTAATCCTTATAATCTATAAATGTTTATAAGCTCACCAGCTAAGAATCCCATATTAACTCCGACAGTGTGACTGAAAATTTGTGCTGCGTGTTTGACCTTCATTTTAGGGATTTTATTAGGGTCACAATGACTTTCAGTCAATTTTTTTATTAATCTTATACCTTTATAAGTAGGATTGTTCTCATAAAGTTTTAAAATGTGGTCCCATTTTGCAATTCTTTCAGTGCCATCCATCATGTATTTTAAATTCTTAGACAGTAAGTTGTTGCGGATTCCTTTTAACAAGTGAGGCACATCATATAATGGGACCACTTCTTCATTGTCCACCTCAAACACTCCATCCCTTGCATCTTTACCTGCTTTGATATAGTCTTGCCTTGTTTCTTCAATTAACTGACTAATTGCACTAACATTAGATGTTCCCTGGTCACAAACAGTAGCAAGGACTTGAAAGCCAGCTTCCTTTAACTTTTTAATATTTTTCTTTATCATTGCTGCTAATTCAGCTTTTTTTGTACTGCCAGCACAAAACGAATATGATATTGGCTGTTTATAGTTTTTTAGAATGCCTCTAATCATAAAAACTAGCACGTGATCAGCAATTTCTGTCCTTACTACTTCACCATTATCAACTAAACCAGTAATCCTGTCATTCTTCCTGTCATAATCAATGTGTGGTGTTAGGGCCATTTCGTCAAAAACCAACGTACACAATGTATCATTGGGTTTCATTTTAGATGCCTGCTTCTTCAATTGCTGAAAAATATTTTCGTTTATACCAGGTTTTATATTTGCTTTGGATATCATCCTGGATAATGTGAATGGTGATGGCAGAACAAATACTTTTTGCAGCATCCTATAGGCTCTTGGCCCACGTTTAAAGAAATGCAATGACATAACTTTTTCTTCAGGAGTGAATCTTCTCCCCATTTTGTGTTTTCCACATTCTCTTAATTGGAGCATTGTAAAAATGGCTGCCATTGAGGTAAATTTTTTTAATGCTTTTAGAAAAGTTGGATTTTTTGATATTGTCATTGCTTTTTTCAGTCTCTTTGAAAATTTTTCTTTTGACACATTTAAGCTTTTCACTTTTTTCTTTAAGGTACTAATTCTTTGCCTCATTTGAGTCTTTGCAGACTTGGTCAGCTTCAAATCTGAAATGAAAATAACATACTTAAATGAATATTTTTTAAGCCTTTTCCATGTAAATGACCCAAATGTGAGATGAGATTCATACTGAGGGTTCTACACCATTACATGTAAAACACAGGTCCACAAGCACTTATGGTGGCTCTTTGAAGTATCAAACTATTATAGTTCCAATGATACAGCCCTGTCACAGACAAGACAGCAGAGGCTCAGTAAATAGGGTTTCTGTTTTCACCCCATGGGTACAGAACCCTTAAAACTATTGTTCTCATGATTTTGATATAGATTATGCTTGAATGAGGATCATCATATTATGATCAATTTAAGTTATTTGATATCTAATGGTAATAAATACCTAGTAAGAAAGAACTATAAAAGTAAATCAATGATTGCATTAATTAATCATCAATGCAAATATCATCTGCATGGTAATTCCTACAGATTCTTGTGTTCCATTTAATATGCTTGGTGAAATAAATACTTATTTAGTATACAGTAAAATAAAATAAATCTTACTAGATTTTGAGGTAGTAGCAGGTTTATGCATTTTGCTTGATGTTGAGGCTATTGCAGTTTCTTCCATATAATTTGTTGGAAAATAATCATTTTTATTAGTCACTTCAGCTAAGGGTATCCTTTGAGCTACAGAACCTATAAAATATTCATTATGATTAATGTTTTTTCTCATTTTAATTAATTGACTTGACTAGACGTCATGCAGTACTTTATTCAAAAGGTAGTTCAAGGTAGGTGGTTGCCAAAGAATATGTGAGCCTTAATTTCATTTAAATGAGAATGAAGGAACGGAGGTGAAGCGATCCTGGGGCTTCGTGGCTTAAATGTCACAGCACAAAAAAGTTTTTGGTAAAAAAAGTGTTTTGCACTCTGTGAATATTCTATAGCACACCCTAAAATAATTAAATGTGAATCTGAGGATGTAATATATAATGGTACCAATCCATTCAGCCCATTGAAGTAATTGTTAAAGATATTACTGAATGCATTTAACTTAAAGACACTAACAAAATTGAAATTCTATTATAAAATTAAAAACATGACAGTTTGTATGTATGGATATTTATTACTCCTTCAGTCTCAACTTCTGAACCAATTTGGCTGAAATTTTGAATGGAGATAGCTTATACCCTGAATGAACATGCATCAATTCTAGCAGACACCCGGAATATTCATCATTCCCACATGATTTGTAAAGAACTGAAACTACACTGTGAAGTCACAGGATAAACTATGTTTATAATATTTTCGAAGTATTACAATGCCATTAATTTAAATAGTAACTAACCTTTCATTTGTAATGTTGGAATTGCTATATTACTCAACATTTTACTCCTGGTCCAATACCTAGGTTCAAAATGTGCATGACATATTCTTCTGTATTTAAACACATACATATCCTCTAAATCCTTAAGGTTTTCACCCACTGCTTGTATCCAAGTCTGAAAGCGTGTTGGATCATATTCAGGATTCGGGAATTTGTGAAGTATTACACCATCTTCACCTACAAACAAATACTTTTAAAGAAGTTGGTATTAGTACAATATCAAGTTGTAGCAGCCAGTCATCATTCATCGCTCTACGAATGTGGTATGAATATCATTTGACCGCTTTGGATTCATGAATCAGGCATAAGTCCCTAAGAAGACCATGATCTATATTTCAGTATTAATAAAAAATATTGTCTTTTATTTAACTTGCGAATAAGTCGTACTTACGGCTTTTTTTACATTCCGAAACGCAACAAATTTTATCTGCTGCCATTACGAAGAAGTAGGTTTATCCGTAGGCGAGATATATCGAGTCCTTTTTACATGCGTGGGTCACTGTTATGCAAAGAAAATCGGAGTCCAAGAATAGCCAAGTCGTGATCAAATGCAAAGATAATCGGAGTCCAAGAAATAGCCAAGTCGTAATAAATATATGCAAAAATAACGAAAACGAAACACCAATACACAATTTGTCCAACCGGCATGCCAGAAAAACGTCAATGAGCAAAGTCAAACTTTGTCAGATAACAATATTAAAATGGCGGATGGCCACGTTTAAAAATTTAATCACAAATGTTTTGTTAAACTTTTATCTTAAACTTGAAGTAGTTTATATCAAAAGAATCATACTAAGTTATCAAATTAACTCCTATTCTGCTCAAAAAGATATTGTAAATATTATTATCTAGTTGATTCAATTAAATGACATTATGCAATAAATTAATCTAAAACATAAGCTTCTGAACGAACACTTATTTCATCACTTACACAGACTTGAACCACAGATAATGTATCACAAACCTTCATACGAGCTAATTTGGCTCGTTTCAAGATAAGCGCCATCCTTTGGCGAGTTGTGGAACAAAAATCCGTACCAGTTTCCATACAACAGAAAAATGTTCTAAGTGCAAAGGCCCTGCTCTGATGACATCTGTATGGATTACTGTGTTACTCATAGGGTCTTAAATTGAATTCTTCCTGATACAATTAAAGATTTAAAGCAAATGAGTTTAGTTACGTATTTTAAATAAATGAATTTTTTTCTAGTAAATTGCTATCGGTTTGTGTTCAGGGATTTTAACGCAGAATCTGCCACGGGCTTCCTCTCTGATAACGTTCTGAATTTATGAATTCAACCTAGTTGATATTTATTCAATAGATAGAAGGAAATTGAATGAATTAAATTGATTAATTTACAATGCCGGTAAGCAACGATTTTTTATGTTTTCCTACATACCTTCTACAACAAAGTTTTCTAAATCTTGGGTTTTTCCAGGCGTATCATTCGACTTTGGAATACAATCAGTCAATAGGCAATTTGGCTCTATTGCCTATTCGTACTACTTTTAGAGGCCCAGCGCCTACAAGCCCGAAAATTGAGTTAGACATTATTGATGAAGCCTTAAACTACTTTAAAGCTAATGTTTTCTTCAGGTTCTATGAAATTAAGGTATGTAGCATGCTTGTAATCCAGTTTTTGATACAGTTAGATGTAAGTTACTAAATTGGATAGAATTTAATTCGCTAATAACTATGACAATAGGTTAATCTTTGTTATTCACTCCGATACTGGAGCATCTTCAGATGTTGACTCGGCAATGCATAATTGTAATCACATTTTTTTTTTTTTCACTTTCTATGCAACTATCTTGGTATATTTCTATTCTGTTAGTAGTTAAATCTTAATCTACAGCAAATAAGTCCGAATAAGAATAACTTTTTGAGTTTGCAGTTGTACTTTTTTCTGATTGTAGTCTGATGCTGACAGAGTACTGATTTACTTAACTTTGTACATTTCCGAATGTCTAAAACGACTTCAAAAGTGTTCAAACAAGAATCAAGGACAGCAAGAGATGTACATGTTGGCAATATCAAAGTTTGACATTCCAGGCGAATCAGGGTTTCCTTTGAATTCTGTCTATGCCAAACCAAGTCCTCAAGAAGCAGGTATATCTTTTTACTTCCTGTTCATTTTTTTCGTACCTCAATAGGAAAAAAGGAACCCATAAAGCATCACTTTGTTGTCTGTCATAGCTAATTATTTCACAGCTGATTGTGTTGCTATGACATCTGTTTATTTAATTAGTTATTTAATTTAATTTGTGTGCTCTTTGAGGGCGAGTCTGATTGCAAATCACCATCTTTGCTTTAAGTAATTTAAGTACTAACTTTTTATTTAACCAATTTAGTTATATAATAGATGATGATTAAGTATAGTAGGGATTATGTTTATTTACTTCCTGGGGAACTCCTTAATAAGCCTATGTCCTTCCCCTGGATGTAACCTACCTCTATACCAAATTTCGTCAAAATTGGTAGCAGTTTGAAGAGATAGACAGATGGACACACTTGCATTTACAATATTAGTATGTAGTTAAAAAATCTTGTCTATCTAATCCAATCTACCTCCATCTATTTATATAATCAATCTAAACATTACATCTAACAATTAGTTTATTTTTCTTAAATAGTTTAAACTTTAATGTACCGCTTTAAACTTAGTTTGAGCACAAGCCCCCAAAATGTATAAAAGTTAGCAAGACCTATTATTATTTTTATCTGAGTAAGTAATGTGGGGTAATTAGTTCAGCATTCCTTCAAATATTCTTGGGGTTTCAGATTTAATGAGGCAATACCTACAACAACTAAGACATGAAACGGGTAATAGAGTTTGTGAAAAGGTAATATTTAGTTTTATCTATTGTGAATAATCTTAATGCTAAGCTATCAAGATCCTAAATTCACCGTACAATTTTATGAACTATGCTAATCTTTGATTCAAAGAATCACAAAAACCGAAATTTTGCTACCTTGCAGTTCATATAATTCTTGACTGTTTGCATCCACTTTGGTTTTCGTGTCATTAGTGTCTAACATTTCACCAGCCTTACTGAAAGATTAAGGCCACAGTGAACTGTGCTAAGCAAGTGTGTATTGGCAGACACATTTTCTCAACATTATGGGGAACTCTCAGGAATGAACATTCACACGATTCCTTTACCATTAAACCGAGATATATATAATTGCTTAAAATGCACATAAAAGAGATGAGTGACCTGGATTTGACCCCTGGACCCCCCAACCTAGAGGGTACATTCTAGGTTATCACTGCTTCATTATAGTAATCTAAATTACTTTGCAGGTATTTGCCACAGAAGATGGCAAACCCAGCAAGTGGTGGCTTTGTTTTGCTAAAAGGAAATTTATGGACAAGTCTCTTTCAGGACCTGGCCAGTAAATAAAAATCACACTTCTGTATTTGTAGCATTTATTTTACACAACAGTGGTAAAAATTAATAAAAATAATACAGGAAATGCATATAAGTTTTTAAAGTTATATGTTTAGTGGTATTGTTATATATTTGAATATAATATAATGCACATTTCAAACTACACTGTTTGTTTAATTTTTTATCCATTATAGTTTTTAACCTTTTCTAACAATTTCTGTGACATATATGTAAGTAAAAACACTTTACACACAAACAAATAACAGAACAGAGGTAACACAAATCGTGACAAAACTTACAACTTGTTATGGAGTACCGGCAGCCTTATTTATCACCTTAGTGATCTCTTCCAGTCAACCTATATGATATCTTACTGGCGGTCCACTTATACATAGAATAATTCTATCTAATCAAATAATACAATATTTAATTTTTTTTTTGTAAATAGGGCTTATGTAAGTTAAAATGTGTAATTTAATGGTAGAGAACTTAGATCAATTAATATCTTACTTAATTTTGTAAAATATCAAATATAAAATCAGTCTATATTGCGTAATAATATGGTTAGAGACAAAATATTTCTTATACACCATATTCTTTGATGATTTGTCCAGCAATTACTAATCTCTGTATTTCTGAAGTGCCTTCATAAATTTCTGTAATTCTGGCATCCCTGTAGTGTCTCTCTGCAGGCATGTCTGATACGTAACCCATACCACCAAGAATCTGCATTAAAAAAAAAAAATTTAGTGTTCATTACTTACTATAAACACCTGTACTAGATGTCCACGTGAAGTAAGTTTTTAGGGTTCCATACCTCAAGAGGAAAAAGGAACCCTTATAGAATCACTTTGTTGGCCGTCTGTCTGTAAACTATCTTTTTTTCGTGTGAACGTAAAATTAATATCAAATATTTAGGTCCACGTTCTCTTGGAACTGTAAAAAAACTAAGCGTCTAAGTCAACGCAATCTTAAGGTAAAACCGTTTATGCTGCATATTTTGCAGTACTCCTGTTCACTTACAATCATCAAATTTGGCCCGAAGCAAGGTATCACAGCACATGTATAGAAAAAAAAAGCCAAAAAATAGTTTTGTGCTATTGCTACTGCTACTCTAAAAGGGTTAATTACCTTTTTTGTTAGTTTTCTGACAATATTTTTTAATGTTTACCCAATGTGAATATAAAGCTAATATTTGAATATAAAATATTCTATGTTACCTGTATACATTGATGTGATAGAAATGTTGCCGCCTCAGAAGCTGCAAGTTTCGCCATTGCTGCCTCCTTAGTGAAAGGCTTTTTGTTGTCTTTGAGCCAAGCTGCACGCCATGTGAGAAGTCTAGCTGACTCCAGCTGCACAGCCATATCTGCCAACTTGGTTTGTATTGCTTGTAGTTTCATTATAGGCTTGCCAAATGCCATCCTTTTGGAAGCATACTCCACAGCCACATCTAATGATGCCTAAAAATGACAGACTGACAGAATGACAGACAGAAGATATACTATTTTTGGCATAAAAAATTGAGATGAAAATGATTAAACTCGGCATGCTTGACTGGAAAAAGAATATATCATATTGCCTTATTTGAGTTTATTGTTTTACCTGTGCTATACCTAATGCTTGTGATGCAATACCAATTCTACCTGCATCTAATGTCATCATAGCGATTTTAAACCCTAATCCAGGCTCACCCAAGATATTCTCTTTTGGAATCTCACAGTCCTCAAATATGAGGGAACAGGTGGATGATCCTCTGATACCTAATTTATCTTCTTTCTTACCCAATTCCAAGCCTTTTATAGGTTTAGGTACAATGAATGCAGAGATGCCCTTATGTTTAAGGTTTTTATCTGTAGTGGCAAAGACAACTGAGGCTTTGCTCTCATAGCCATTAGTGATCCAACACTTTGTGCCATTAAGAATCCATTTATCACCACTTGTTTTTGCAGTTGTAGATGCTGCTCCAGCATCTGATCCATTTCCTGGCTCGGACAGTGCAAAGCATCCAACTTGGTCTCCTAAAGGTTATATTGATATAATTAATAAAGTTGATTGCTTTGCAAAATTTTTGCTTTCTAGTCTGAGCTGTTAATGAAATAATTTTTTGTTACAACATGTACTTACCACTACAAAAAGGTGTGACAAACTCTTTCTTTTGCTTATCTGTACCCCAGTGATTAACAGGCCCCAAGTAAAGAGAATTATTAACTGACATAATGACACCAGCAGAAGCACAGCCCCTTGAAATTTCCTCCATGGCTATGGCATAAGCTAAGTAGTCTAGCCCTGTCCCTCCAAATTCTTCCGGTGTAGCTATTGCCATTAGACCAAGTTCACCCATTTTCTTAATAGCATCATTGGGGTATAAGTGATTTCGGTCAAAGTTAGCAGCATTTGGTTTGAGTTCTTGCTCTGCAAAATCTCTGCAGGTTTTGTACAACATCTGGTATGTTTCCGGAAGGGCTGAAAGGGAGGCTATGCATCTTGAATGTTGATTTGTTGCAACTGAAAGAAACAAGAATAAAAAGTTGTTAATGTAGTACATTTATTTAATTTAACCAAGTAACTTTTGGCTCTAGCTTCACCAGCTGTAGCTTTAATAATTGTGTAAATTAACATTTATAATGTTAAAACCATATTTTTATACGAGTAGATGACTGAAATATCGCAATGTTTTTGTAGATATTATGAGCGCAAAAACCATGGATGGCAAAAACAAAGTACGAAATATATTATGAGAGAAGAAAGAAATTATATTCTAACGTACCGAATTTATTAGCTGTTCTACTCAATAAGCTTATCATTTTTTTAAATTATTTAAACAAATTAATCTCTTAGAACAATTGGAAAATAAAACCTTTGGAGTTTGGACTTTGTTTTGAACCTTGTTATCACCGACCAGAAAAAGAAGAACCTTAAAAGTTACTTGTCTCTGGTTTTGAACAGTTTAGAATCAAAATTCAGAG
The DNA here is from genome assembly GCA_964035005.1 of Erebia palarica. Taxonomy (NCBI): domain Eukaryota; kingdom Metazoa; phylum Arthropoda; class Insecta; order Lepidoptera; family Nymphalidae; genus Erebia; species Erebia palarica. Next base: position 28,954,583 of record OZ035987.1, on the reverse strand, counting down.
TTAAGTATATAACTTGAGTTTTCGTGTTCTGTGAGTAACTTAAAGGTGAATATCCTCAGGCGGTTATTGATCTATAGTCGATTTCACGAAGCGAAGGAATTAATGTAATCAAATATGGCTTCAGGTCACGTGATTAAAATTGTCATTGGACATATAGTGATGCCAACATTGACAGACTAGTTGTGAATGAACAATTGAATGAATACATTCTGAAATCGATTACCACACACTATGATTACGAAATAACCTTGTGATGTTGAAGAAGATAAACCTTTACTTTTATATTAAACCTTTCACTAACATCTTATCACTTACTTGATAATAGTCGTCAAAGCCCACCAACCCACCTACTATTAGACAGTCGAAATTGCTGGGCTTGTCCAAAAATGCTCTAAAGACATATTTTCTTTCAAATTGAAGACGACTAGCTGTTTATTCTATATAATTCTATGGTATGTATGTGTATGTATATAATACGTAATAAGTAATTCACTGCAAGGCGAGTCACTGCAGCCTAAACCACAGGGTATCCTACATTAGGCTGCAGAGACCGACCATGCATTGTTATTATAGACCTAAGTCTTACTTTTGTTAAATTTTGAGAAATAAATTATTATTTATTTTTATTTTATTTATTTAATTGTATATTTTAGTATTATAAATATATTGTAGTTTCAGTAAAATATTTTTATGTGTTATATTATGTAGTATTCTGTGTGTACTGTATTATTTGATTAAGTAGAAATTTTGAGCACCTGGTTTCTTAGCGTTTTCTTATCTAGTCGGCCATAATTAAGTATTGGGGTTTTCTGACTAGAAATTCCCAGTAATAGCTTCGAGTTAGGAAGTTGATGGTGTTTCACCCCCGTTCCTCGGAGAGCACGTTAAGCCGTCGACCCAGTTATTATCACTAATATTATGATAATAGTCGTTAAAGCCCGCCAACCCACATCGGAGCAGCGTGGTGAGTCTAAGCTCTCATTCCCTCTCTCCTATGAGAGCGGAGGCCTGTACCAGCAGTGGGACGTTAATGGGCTGTAGCGATTAAGACCCTACATCATAAATGAATATATTTATACATATATAAATAAATATAATTACTTCCGTGTCAGCAACACTGCTGTTTCGTCGATAATAGCGTTGTAAGCTAAGTTTATTGCATCGTGGTAAACTCAAAAAGAGTACCAAAAGTTCTGCACGAACTTTGGCATGATATTAGGGCCCGTATTAATGAATCGACATAAGTATCGGTCTATCTATGGCTATAACCAGTCTTAAACATAAAATGACCGATGCTTGAGAACGTGTTCTTAACCGATGTTGGTTTATTAATACAAGTACAAAAAAAATCCGTTAATAAAGCCAAGTCGTTGAAAATAAAAACTAAAAAGCACCAGAGAACACCCGAAACGTACAACATCAATAGAAGCAGCGAAACGAATGACCGGATTTTTTTGTGCCGGCGCGGCCGCTGACTGCTTGCTGTAATAAAGAGATAAAAGATCTGCGAAACTAATTTATCGATATTCGATTTTTACAATCGACTAAACCCGCTCATATCATTCAGTCTATGGTTTACTTTTCATGTCACATCTCTATGGAATCATTCAATTTCTTTATGTCAAACACCCATTAAGTCATTAGTCTGTGTTTCTATTTTGGGATTCTTGCAAGTTATTTGTTAGATTAATAGCTTCTTAGTGCATAAATTGAATTACTTTTGAGTATACTAAGAACTATAAATGTTTTACTTCAGGAAATAAGACATTTGTGAGTGATTTGCAATACACACCAGTGAAAATATTGTTAGCAAAGTTGAAATGTCGTGACTGGTATGTTTTGTTTACATGATTTACTCTGCCAATTGGAAGCGACTGTAAGCAAATATCGTATTGAGTAAGTGAAAATAGTAGATCTATGGTTTTTACCGCTATGGAGAGATAGACGTGGCGTCAGCGTATATAGTATGCGTTAGCGATAGTCTTAATGCGATATTTTCTTATTGTTAAATAAGTATTCACTTCTATCAGCAGTCCCTATGACTGCCAGTTTTTTTGTTATTTTTATACTTTGTAGCATTCATGCGTTACACGTCGTTGCTAAACGTCTTTACAAATATAACCTGTTTTTATCTGTAACAATTAAGTCAAAATAAGTACGTACGTTAAGTAGTTACGTATTAGGTTATGTTTTCGTATTTACGTGCAGTTCGGCTTTTGCAGCAATATACCATCGTTTATAAGTTAAACCAATTTTTTCGTAAGCTACGAGCACAGTTACCACTTGTCTAATTCTAATTTTGTTCGAGTATGGACGAATAACAAAATTGACACAAGATTGTCTGACCTAAACTGTCGGATAGGTCAAACAAAAAAAGTGATACGCTGAGCAGGACAAGAGAACATTTTCTCGCCTTGTCACTCCTTGCCATTAGCATATACACAAATTTCGCTCACCTGTGGTATTATTATTACACATTGTAGTAATTAAAGCAAGAGGACTTGCTATATTTACTCTATGTGACCAAAGATGTTGTTCTTCTTTTCTTGGTTTTTAGCTTTAAGGTGTTTTTTGATACGCTCAGAAGGAATCCAGAGCCGAAAAACGAGTTAAATAAAAAAAACAGGATGTTTATTTGACATTTGGCAAACAATCAAATTATCAAAATGTCAAACAAAAATTAAAAACACTAATAATTACTGCTGCAAAAAAATTAAATAATAATGTTAAAATGGAGATTATCTTAAGATTTGTACCTACAAATCCGTTAAGATTAACAGCGTCACGGATAATATTATCCCATGTAGCTCATTATACACGGTAAGTATTTTTATTTGAAATTATTGTTTTATTACGTATATAACCTAAGAATACATAATAATTTTTGTGCCTACCTGATTTTAGACTGGCTGAGGTTGGTAAATTAGAGGCACCCAAAGCGACTGGCAAGTATGAAACCGGACAACTCATTTTACATAAGGTATTCGGTTATCGAGGCGTTATACTATTCCCATGGCTAGCAAGAGTCTACGACAGAGATGCGACCAGCAAGAAAGAGGCCATGGAGACTGTGGAAACCACTGATGCAAATAGAGATTCCTTATCAAATGTGGGCAAAGAAGTCAAGGGGAGAACCCACACATTTTACCAAGTACTGATAGATACGAGAGATGCACCATACATTGTAAGTATTTTATCATTAAGTACAAGTAAGTTTGGCTAGTGGCTGTTAATGTATTGATTCTGCCTATTCTAAATTTTCCTCAGCATCATTAATTATTTAAAGTTAAGAGCAATGCAGATTATTGATGTAATAAATACTGTTAAATTTCATTCAAATAAACTTTAAATTTATAATTAGTTTTGTATATAATATTATTTATATTTTAACTTATTGGAAATTATAGTAAAGTGAACTAACATTATCTAATTACTATTCAAAACTTACCTGTATAAAATTAATATAAAATTAACTTTAACTTAAATTTTATTTATTCGTAGTACCTAATGAAGGAACTAGAAATTTATAATAACACAAATCTTCCAAATTATTCTCAAGTTACATTTCAGGGGATGTTGACTCTGATGTCAAGTCAAAATCTCCTGAAGATGCTCCAGTGTCGGAGTAAAGTGTATGTTGAGAATAATTTGGAAAATTTGTGTGGTGTGGTGTTGTGCTGGTGGGAATTGCTGGCTTACTGGGTGGTGAAAATCACAAGCTACACTTGCAAGATACACCCTGTACCACATAGATTTGTCTGCTGTGGTGGATTACAGGGAATTAAACTTCTAGTTCCTTCATTATCATGGACTCACACTAAGTAACGTCTCCTTCTAACCAACATCATAGTACTTACTTAAATGTATGATAGATTCTAAAATCTGTTTTATTTGTCACAAATTATAATTGTTGCTTTAACACTTCCTGATTACTGTTTTAACACATAAGTATACTAATTAAAGTTTAATTTTGCAGTTCTAGATAAATAGATTTTTTTTAATTTTATAATTTTTTATTAGAAATAAGTCAATTAATGATTCAAAGTATCATCATTAAACAATCAATGGTATTCAAAAAATTTAATCAATATAATTTTACTTTTGACTTTGCAAACACACATCGATATGAGACCTGAATGGAAGAAAAAGCTATTATTAAGTACTTGTTTTGAAATATTAATATCTGGTTGTGAATAACATAAACTCAATATTAATATTAAGGTGGCCCCTCACTGAAGCTCTTTTTTATAAAAATATTAATAAAAAGTTCTGCGCAAGTTAAAATTATTGTTCTAAAGAAGAAATGAATGTTAGGATCGGTTTAGGTGAAAAAACAAGTTTGTATATTTTTGTATTTGTTTTTTGTACCTATTATTGTACTAGATGATGCGCCACTTCGTCTACGTGGATTTAGGTTTTTTTATACCCGTGGGAACTCTTGAATTCTCAAGGCCTATGTTCTTCTCCAGGATACAACCTATCCCTGTACCAAATTTCATCAAAATCAGTTGAACAAATATTTTTTTGATTCCCGCAGGGACTCTTGAATTTTCCTGGATAAAAAGTAGCCTATGTATTTCCCCGGGATGCAACCTATTCCTGTACCGAATTTCATCAAAAAACAATCCAAACACAAAGTTGCGGGCATCATCTATTTTGTATATAAATTTACTGTTGCAATAAACAAATTATTATTGTCTTCAATTCTTCTGTGTGATATGCATTGATCAATCCTTATTTGTGCTAAAGAAATGAAAAGATTTGGTAGCTAAGCAATAAAATGTGGAGCATATAGTGATGATTCACCTTAATTTGGTGTGGTTCTTTGAATTGTAAGCAAAAAAATTACTAACTAAATATTTTAACTTATCTGCTTCAATGCATAGCATTTTACTTCAAATTAATTATAATAAAATTTCTCACAATAACAAGAACCCCAGTCATCGTCATCTATGCTATTTTACAGTCGACAATAAATGTAATTTGGGGTAATAATAATTATGTACCCACTGAAAAACATGGTCAAAAGTGTGTTGCTCTGTGTACAATACACCAGAAGTTGAAAGTTATTGCAGGTTGGAAGTTATTTATTTTGCATGCAAAGCATAAAAATAATAGGTTTTCTATTCTTTACATAATTTCATACTTTGAATAAGTGCAATGTTGTTCTCAAATTTTTTCTTATGAATTTTTTTCAGAAATTATATCAATTAGGTCATTATCTAATTGATACATTTTTTGTACAGATATGCTTATCATTATAACACAATCCATACTAATATTATAAATGCGAAAGTGTGTCTGTCTGTCTATATATCTGTCTGTCGTTCTGCTAAGCTTTCACGGCTCAACCGTACACTTATCGTGTTTTGATGAAATTTGGTACAGGGGTAAGTTGTATCCCTGGGAAGGACATGGGCTAGTTTAATATATCCCGGAAAATTGAGGAGTTCCCGCGGTAATTAAAAAATGTGATCCACGTGGACAAAGTCGCGGACATCAATTTTAATTGAGTTTACTAAACTCGCCGGCATATTTAGCGGAACATAAAAAAAAGGTCCATAATTAAAAAAATATGGTTTTATTTTAAAATCTACTTACTACACTTCTTTTGTTATTTAAAGTTTCATTTGTTTTACTTAAAATGAGATCACATTAAGAACACATTTTGCGAGTAAAGACTATTTGTGAAAAATGGTACATTTTTGAAGTTTTCATGTAACCGGGAAAAGTGAAATTTGATATTAAAATAACAATTAATTAAGTTAGAAAAATGGTGATTAATATCGCGTATTTCCTCCACGTGCTCTTATTAAAGTTTCTACCCGTCTAGGCATACTGAGAATGATGTTATCGATGGTCTCCTGGGATAGTCTCCGCCATTCCTCATCTACGGCGATTCGCAGTTCTCCCACGTTGGCAGGAGCTGGAATTCTGGACTTAACTTTTCTTTTCAGCAAGTCCCAAACGTGCTCTATTGGGTACATATCCGGTGATCTCGCCGGCCACTCCATAACAGTGATATTCATATCATTAAGATAAGCTTGAGTTACACGAGCGGTATGCGGCCGAGCATTATCCTGCATAAAAACAAAATGAAAGAATAGAAGCAGTGCGGGGTGTAACCGTAAGTGAGCGTACGGTACGAAGAAGGCTCGAAGAAGCTGGTTTGGGTTCATTTGTGCCCGCCAAGGCTCCAAGGCTCGAGGTAAATCATCGTAGAAACAGGTTAACTTTTGCTCAGGAACATCGACTTTGGAACGCGAACCAATGGAGTAAGGTATTGTTTAGTGATGAGTGCAGAATTCTCTTAAATCAAATTGACGGCAGGCAAAGAATATACAGACGCAAAGGAAAACGATACATTCAGACAAATTTTGAAACTACAGTTGCATACGGTGGTGGATCAATAATGGTTTGGGCGGGCATTTGTTTGGGAGTTCGCACAGACTTGGTAGTGATTGACAGAGGGAGTCTGACTGCAGACTGCTATATCAGAGAAGTTTTAGAAGAAAATGTCGTACCGTTTGCCCCATATATCGGTGAAGATTTTGTTTTTATGCAGGATAATGCTCGGCCGCATACCGCTCAGGTAACTCAAGCTTATCTTAATGATATGAATATCACTGTTATGGAGTGGCCGGCGAGATCACCGGATATGTACCCAATAGAGCACGTTTGGGACTTGCTGAAAAGAAAAGTTAAGTCCAGGATTCCAGCTCCTGCCAACATGGGAGAACTGCGAATCGCCGTAGTTGAGGAATGGCGGAGACTATCCCAGGAGACCATCGATAACAACATTCTCAGTATGCCTAGACGGGTAGAAACTTTAATAAGAGCACGTGGAGGAAATACGCGATATTAATCACCATTTTTCTGATTTAATTAATTGTTATTTTAATATTAAATTTCACTTTTCCCGGTTACATGAAAACTTCAAAAATGTACCATTTTTCACAAATAGCCTTTACTCGCAAAATCTGTTCTTAATGTGATCTCATTTTAAGTAAAACAAATGAAACTTTAAATAACAAAAGAAGTGTAGTAAGTAGATTTTAAAATAAAACCATATTTTTTTAATTATGGACCTTTTTTTTATGTTCCGCTAAATATGCCGGCGAGTTTATGTTAATTTAATAATGTGTGTGTAAAACTTCAATTGTAAGTAGATAATTATGCAAGTTAAAAGGTATAGAACAAAAACAAGAAATTAATATTACTTAAGGCGGCTCCAGATATGTATCACTTGCCCGATCCGATCACCGTATCCGTATCAGCGTATCACGTATCAATCCCCGTATCAAGTTGTGGACGCCTCCGTTTTGCTCCGTATCCGTATCTTCACAATATTCATGATCGCGTATCAAATTGCCCAGTTCAGTTTCTGCTCTCGATCAAACATGTCGTCGCAGTTGGTTGAAATGTTGTGTATTGTCATTCACAACATTCTAACCTCAAAACCAAAACAGAGACGATGGTGGCAAACGGAATTATTTAGAAACAGAAACAGACTTGGAGGAAGAGCTTTGATGAGAGACCTAACATTTCAACACTTAAGTGGTAAATAAAAAACTTCACCCGTATGGCACATAGTGACTTCGAATATTTGATAAATTTAATTGGCCACAAAATAAAATAAAACGGTTACTACATCCAGGAAAGCAATTTCTGTTGAAGAAAGATTAAGTATCACTTTGAGATTTTTAGCCAGCGGAGATTCCTATACAAGCCTACAATATTTATTCAGAGTTTCGAAACAATCGATAAGTGTTATAGTGCCAGAGACTTGTCAAGCTATCGTGGAGGCATTAAAAGACAACATCAAGGTAGGATATTTTTTATTATAGAAATAATTATTGATCCATGTCATCAATTATTTATAAGTTTATAAACAATTATTGTTTATTACTAATAATTGATGTCATGGATCAAATCACGAAAAGAATCTTCGGAATCCATCGACGAATCATCCACTTGAGTCACTGGAGAATGTGCTTGATTTTCAGTCATGTACGGGGCTAAACTTTGTGCTCTGTTTGAATAAGAAGAATTTACAGACATTTGTGGAGTTGTAGTCTCAGCCATGGGATATGTAGATGCCGGAGTGGAGTACCCGCGCTGATATTCATATTGTCCACTATCAGCGTTATATAGGATGTTGTTTATTTGATGTTCCACAGTCATGTAGGTTTGCTTGGAATAACCCCTAAATTTGCCTGCCAAATAATTAGCGTATAGCTGATACTGGTCTAATCCAGTAGCAGGTGCAGTCGAAGCAGTACCTACCGCTTTAGCAGCCGAAGCTGATGATGTCAGCAAATCAGATGCCGATTGCAACATTGGGTTCTGGTTCGCGACGTATTTTTTCTTTTTCGGAAGTGGAGATTTGAATTGCGATTTTGATGAATTCTTTGCATTATCGGTTGTTTGGTCCGATTCAGTGCTCGCGGTGGAACAGGGTTGTTTATCTTGTGACTGATCATGATCTTCACCTATGTCGTCATTTTCCTCATTTTCAGTTGTTTTATCCTTCAAAGCGCGGTCTTGGCCTTCCTGCAAGCAAAATAAAATAATTATAATATATTTGTTACAGATGCCTACATCGCATCAAGAATGGGAGGAAATTAGTTCCGAGTTTCAAAACTGTTGGGATCTTCCACACGTGGTTGGTGCTATGGACGGGAAACACATCATGTTGCAGGCACCTTTCAATAGCGGATCGGTGTTTTATAATTATAAACAATTTTTTAGTACTGTTATGTTCGCTTTAGTTGATGCTTCATATAAATTTATATTTGTCGATGTAGGGTGTCAAGGGAAAATTTCCGATGGAGGTGTATTTAAAGATTCCATTCTCAAGGAAAAAATTTCAAACAACTCATTAAATCTTCCATCTCCGAAACTATTAGAAGGAACGAATAGCATTATACCATACTATTTTGTAGCAGACAGTGCATTCCCGTTAGGTATCCATATTATGAAGCCATATCCAGGTGTACATCATAAAGGATCTTTAAAAAAAACATTTAATTATCGATTATCAAGAGTTCGACGAGTGGTTGAAAATGCTTTTGGAATTTCAGCTAGTGTTTTTAGAGTACTACGAAAGCCAATGCTACTCCAACCTGAAACGGCACAACTGATTGTGATGACAATATGTCATCTTCACAACTTCTTAATAAAAAGTACTAATTCTGCTAAAATGTATGTACCACCAGGTAGAATTGATAGTGAAGTAGAAGGGTCAGTTACAATGGGAAGATGGCGTCTCGAAAATAACGATATAACTTCATTATTGCCTATCACGAATACCCCACGCAGACCTTTGTCGGCCCAGGTAATAAGGGATAAAATTGCTGAATATTGCTGTACAGTCGGAAAATTATCATGGCAAGATCATATGAATTAGACTTAAAGGCCGTAGCATATGCGGACGCGGCAACCACATGGTATCTCCTTAATAAAAAAATTGATTTTTTTAAATCAAAATCAAAATAATTAAAGTTAAATGTAATAATGTGGTTGTGCTGAAGATACTCACAGCATTAATTCTCGGGCGAGGCTTGTTTCTGTCCATCAGAAATTACAAATATTTGAAAGCGAACCAAGAAGACTGGTATACTTCATCAGCTCCTATAATTTAAAATTATGCAATGATCACTACTACGATATAGAAATAAGTATAACTATTCTAATCCGATCACATTCAGAGTAAAGTTTTAAATTTCTGGCTTTTTCTGGTATTAGTGTGTAGTTAAATTAAAAATAATAATAACATTTTTTTATACTGTGTTTATGTTTTGTAATTTCATTTAATATGTATTTTACTTTTATATCCATATAGTAAAAAGCCTAATCTAAGATTAAAGATAAATAAAGAGGAATAATAATAAAATAATGATTATAAAATATCAATTGAGTTTTCATGAAGGGGTACGAGTAGAGTGCGTGCAAAATAATGCCACTCTGTTCGCCGACCGGGGAGGGGAGGGCGGGCGACTTGTGCGAACTTCACAAACCGGCATAGATTTTGCACGCACTAGCAGTATCTACTTACCTTTTCCTGTTGTGCTGGTTTTAGCGATTTTTGATTTTTCACGGCGAAGGGCAGCCAACAAATAATCCATATTTTTCTTCAATTCGCCAACTGGACACTCCATTTCGACGGAGAGTTCATCCCAGGCCTCCTGCTTCAGATTTCTGTTGTAATAGCTTTTGTGGCTGGGGTCCCATAATACTCGCTCTTCTTTATAGGCCTCGATAAATTTAATAACATTTTCATTGTTTCAATTCATTGTTTTTACTTCACGGCAAGGACTGAAAATGACGCGCACGTGCATCCGACCGAGCGTCGCGAGTGATGCGTCCAGACTGACCCACGTCCGTATCTGTATCACCTTTGATGATCGGACAAAAACCGACATGACATGGGACGGGCCGTATCATAACGGCGTATCGAGATCCCGTATCATGATACGTATATCATTACCCGTCGACATATGCGATCATGATATGCGTCGACGATACGGATACTGTGATCGGATCGGGCAAATGATACATGTCTGGACCCGGCTTAACATGTACAATATTAGAATTTCACTGAAATTTTTTGTTTGTATTTTAAAGAGATAATCTATCCCTTTAATATTATAATATTAAAGAAGAAATTACTCAGATTTCTTTGTGTTTAATGCTATGGATAATTTGCGAAACTCTATTGTAAAATAAAAATTATTAAACTAAAAGGCAATTTTTATAAGTGCATTAAATAGACGCTACTAATTACCAATAATAATAAAAAAAACACTGACTTAATAATATTTGCAATTATGTTTACCTATTTGTTATTGTTTTTTAAATTAATATAATGCTATATTGCAGCGGGCACAGACAGAAGCTGTAACATTTCTAGGCAACCAGGAGTCCAGTCGCAGTTTGTATGCTATACCAGGCTTAGATTATGTGGCACATGATGACATCATCCCATACACCTCCGTTGAGCGTGTTCCGTTGCAGCACGAGTTATTTGATAAATTTCTTATGCACAACCCTGATAAAGGTATTTTTACTATAATATGTACCAAATTATTTCATCTGCTACTAACTATGACTTAACTAGCTGATGCCAGCGACTTCGTCTGCGTGGGTCGAGGTTTTTTGGTTCCCGTGGGAACTCCTTAATTTTCCGGGATAAAAGTTGACTATGTGCTATTCCAGACTATAATCTATCGCTGCCAAATTTCAGCCAGTTCTGTTTAGCCGTTGGGGAGTGATTGAGTCACAAACGTCCATACATCCATCCATCCAAACTTTCGCATTTATAATATTAGTAAGATTAGTAAGAAGTAAAATGTTAACTACAATAGCTCTTAAACTTCGTAAAATCTGGACCAGTACTGAAAATCTGGACAAGTAATAGGTACTAGATTCTACGTAAATGACGATGTGTCATTTACGTAATAGTATAGAATCTATGAATAAAAATAACTGTGACCACTTTATTATATGTATACCTATTACCTACTATAGTGGTTATGTGATTTTAATTTTCAAAGGAACCTATAAAATGTGCACCAACCAATAAGATTTTTGTTATGAATACTTAATAATTAACTAAACAGCTTCCTTTAATATGCCTTTATCATTCATGCTCCTATATCAAGTGATTGTCCAATCTGTTCTTGAATTGATTTACTGAGCTTGACATCACCACATCCTTGGACAATTTGTTACAACAAATGTGCTCAAATTTGTTCAAAAAGCCTTTTAAAGGATTTGATGATGCCAATGGAGCTTGAGATTGTTGACAATCATTTCAGATCCACCGTTTATAGCGCAAGAAACTCTACGAGCGTGGCAAAAGAAGAACCATCCGTGGCTAGAGTTGAGCGACGTTCATCGCGAGACCACCGAGGGCGTACGCGTCACTGTTATACCGTTCTACATGGGCAGTCGGGAGTCACAAAACTCTGCTGTTTATTGGGTAAGTAAACATTTATTTTTAGGTACAAAATTGACTCCATTGTTGATGAGTTATGATATAGTGGTTCTCTCCTCATTCATTAACAATTTTGTTGTTCTTTTCACCCCAATTAAATATTATATGGAGTTTTATATTTCGTGACACATGTCAATGCTTTCCTCCTTTTATATGTTTATCACAAAACTACAGCTAATTCGCATAGGAATCGATAATCGAATCTGCGGTATCACAGTGTTTATTTACGTATTTCAGTGGCGGTACTGTATCCGCTTAGAGAACTTGGGCTCTCAAGCAGTGCAGTTGCGCGAACGGCACTGGCGCATATTCTCGCTGAGCGGCACGCTGGAGACGGTGCGCGGGCGGGGCGTGGTGGGGCAGGAGCCGCTGCTGGCGCGCCACGCGCCCGCCTTCCAGTACAGCAGCCACGTGAGCCTGCAGGCGCCCAGCGGACACATGTGGTAAGCTGTGCCGTTACAGAACTCGTGCAGTTGCGTGAACGGCACTGGCGCATATTCTCGCTGAGCGGCACGCTGGAGACGGTGCGCGGGCGGGGCGTGGTGGGGCAGGAGCCGCTGCTGGCGCGCCACGCGCCCGCCTTCCAGTACAGCAGCCACGTGAGCCTGCAGGCGCCCAGCGGACACATGTGGTAAGCTGTGCCGTTACAGAACTCGTGCAGTTGCGTGAACGGCACTGGCGCATATTCTCGCTGAGCGGCACGCTGGAGACGGTGCGCGGGCGGGGCGTGGTGGGGCAGGAGCCGCTGCTGGCGCGCCACGCGCCCGCCTTCCAGTACAGCAGCCACGTGAGCCTGCAGGCGCCCAGCGGACACATGTGGTAAGCTGTGCCGTTACAGAACTCGTGCAGTTGCGTGAACGGCACTGGCGCATATTCTCGCTGAGCGGCACGCTGGAGACGGTGCGCGGGCGGGGCGTGGTGGGGCAGGAGCCGCTGCTGGCGCGCCACGCGCCCGCCTTCCAGTACAGCAGCCACGTGAGCCTGCAGGCGCCCAGCGGACACATGTGGTAAGCTGTGCCGTTACAGAACTCGTGCAGTTGCGTGAACGGCACTGGCGCATATTCTCGCTGAGCGGCACGCTGGAGACGGTGCGCGGGCGGGGCGTGGTGGGGCAGGAGCCGCTGCTGGCGCGCCACGCGCCCGCCTTCCAGTACAGCAGCCACGTGAGCCTGCAGGCGCCCAGCGGACACATGTGGTAAGCTGTGCCGTTACAGAACTCGTGCAGTTGCGTGAACGGCACTGGCGCATATTCTCGCTGAGCGGCACGCTGGAGACGGTGCGCGGGCGGGGCGTGGTGGGGCAGGAGCCGCTGCTGGCGCGCCACGCGCCCGCCTTCCAGTACAGCAGCCACGTGAGCCTGCAGGCGCCCAGCGGACACATGTGGTAAGCTGTGCCGTTACAGAACTCGTGCAGTTGCGTGAACGGCACTGGCGCATATTCTCGCTGAGCGGCACGCTGGAGACGATGCGCGGGTGATTGATTAAATACCTATCTTGGGATTTGAATCATTATATTCCAGCCAAACATATACAGATAGCGTCAACCAATCAGTAGTGATTTTCACAATGCACTGTACAGCACTGATGAGTTGATGACAAATGAACCGAACAGAAATAATTTTCTTTGTATTTTTATGTTTGTGGTGGTAATAAAGAGTCTATCTTCCTATCTACATCTCGATATTTTTAATATTTATTTCTCAAACATGCTTGGAAATTTGAGCATTATTTTGACGACCTTCCTTCTTCGAGATAAATCGAAATTGCCGTACTGGCCAAATACATACGAGCAGCGGCCGGCAAAAGTTGTATGAAAATCCATATCTGTCGTGGTTTAGCGGCCAAATAAATTACATAGTAAATTCATATCTGTCGTTTAATTTAAAACATGGCAACCAAGGAGGTAACTTATCAAAGGTTTTATTTAAATTTCGAACTAGCTTGCAAATAGAACGCTGTTTATTGAAAAAAAAAAAACAAATGAACACTAACGCGGGAAAAATTATTGTTGTTCGTTGTTCGTCATTGATTTTGAAATGTATTTGGCAAAATGAGTTCAAGTGAAGACAATGAGTGTGATGAACTTACTTTAACGCCATCTGAAATTCAAGAGGCGGCAAGAGCCGTAATAGAAAACTTGTTACCGCCAAAATCGTAAGAAAAATATTTTAAAATAAACAGTTCTGTCTAGGTACTACTTAGTTTTAATTTCAGCGCATTATTTGAGAAAAGTTCCATACAAGCCTTGGCCACAACTAGGCATTGATGGACTCACGTAATTGTGCCTCGGCCCACATTTACACGTTCGTCCTTCAATGCCCGTTTTGCTGGTCGCTGCAGTAATGTACTATAGTGAGTTAATAGTACATTACATCGCGAGACCGGGAAGTACGCGTTTTCTGTTCGAGTGTTCGTTAGACGGCCGAGCTAGGCGAGGCCGGCTATATACGAGACCAAATGCTCTCCCGGTCGAGGTGTGTATAGTGCTTTTCAAAAAAATTAAACAAGTGACTTTTTTTAAATATATTTTTTTGCGCTGTGAGTGCTGAACGCGTAATACGGTACAGTTCCAAATTTAAACTATTTAAGCCAAAGAACATTATAACAAGTTACAAGATATTCAGGAAGAAAAATTCCAAATTCAAACTTATGATATGTAATGAAAATACATACATTCTTTACTGGCCTAGGCTTGGAAGTTTAACTTTCGAACTCATTTACAGGGTATGAAATGTGCACAATTCATATCATTTTTTAGAAATAATTGTTTTGTTTGATAATAGGGGGACGTTTAGGATGGAGCGCGAAGATGGCTACACTTTTGACTGTCGCATCCCGCCGTTTTCGCTCGAGAGCAAGGCCGACGAGGGAACACCGGTCGCGCCTACCACCGCCGCCTGAGCCTGCCCCGTATCACTTCGCTATAAGGTATATATTACCCTATACAAATGCTATGAGGCGTGGTTTGACGGCTCCTGCTCAATCTATTCGAAACTTCGTACTGACATTTTGTGAGTGTCGCTGGAGCAAGAGGTGTCAAACTGTGCTTGTTATCACTTGAATATGGTAATATTTCATACATTACAAAAATTGTTTGCGTTCATTTGTTACCTACTTGAAAATAAATTTTAAAAAAATACATAGAAATAATCGAATGAAGTCGCGGATATTAGTTTTTCTTATTTATCAGGATTTTATATAAAGTGTAAATAGTAATTTCAATGTCTTTGAAAAAGTTTAATGTTATGGCCAAGGAGTGATCGGTTTTTTGACAGATCAAAAAGTTTTGTGTAACATATTATAATAATATTGACGAATTAAAGCTTGATTTCCGCCAGAGATAAACGTTCCTTAGCTTAGCAACGTAGCACACCTCTGGTGGAAACACACCCTAATACGAGCGTTTGACGAGCGAAAGTTGAAAATATCCTTAATGTTGATAAAAATTTTGAAAGGAACTGTTTCCTCGTCCTAAGCCGTCTATTCACTAAGCGACGATAAGATTTCGATGTTTCCGGACGTCGTGCGTCTTCGCTCGACTTTTCAGATGCCATGACAAGTGTCCAGGAACATCCACTAGTCAATAGATGCCTTAAAGCAACCGTATTTAAGTCCTGAATTAATGTTTCTTTTACGGTGGAATCTAAGGTCGGCCACACACGGACCGCTCTTGCAGTCATAGTCAACAGCTCGAAGCTACCATTGATAACTGCTGCTAACCGCCTGAAGCAGTCGCAACTGCTCGAGCGGTTTCATGTATCTGTGTACGTAGAGGACTAGTTCATGTAGTCGCAGCTGGAAGCAGTCAGGATGTCCGTGTATGGCCGGCCTAATTTAAAACCGTTGAAGCAAAGCAGTCCATCGCTATTTATGACTTATTGTTTATATGTACAAAGCTTATGTGTGTCACCGTAAGATTGTAAAAACCGTTTATAATCTAACTCGGGAAATTGCAAACTGTCGAACGATAACAATTTAACGCATTATTTTTCGGTAGATTGTAATCTGTTAGATTTATTAACCCCATAGAACCTAAGTGCCCTACTAGGGCACTACCTGATTTTATATGTCGAACCCTAACCTAACCTACAAGAAAGACAATAAAACTAGACAATTAATATTTAAAAAATTGTCACTCAGAACATTGAACGGTTCACCATCTCTCGACAGTTTGCAATTTCGCGAGTTAGATTATAATCTAACGGTTTTCACAATCTTACGGTGACATATGCACTGTCAATAAATTTGACATTAATTGGCCGGGCGAAAAATAAATGATATTATACCTATACATAATAGTCACAATTCAACACTCGAACTGTTCTGTAGAAAATGTATTGAATAAATGTTACACGACATCAATAATTGATTATTGTTAATCATAAGTCATTCAAGATGTGATCATAATAGCCACGGAACAAGAGCATGTACAATTCGTTGAGATTGTAATTCAATATTGTTTTATGAATGTGTTTTTAAATATCTCAATTGAAATAACATTCATAAAATATCGTCTGTCTGCGTCAGTGCAATGTAATCTAATCAGCTATGCAATGTTCTCACCTAATAAGGATTGCATTGTGTCTATAGACAGTTCAATCCACGAAACCTCACTCTATAATAATTATCACCTAATAAAATAATTCTATTATCACCTAATAACGAAACTAAAACACACAAAAATGTATGTAGAGCAACTTTTCCGTAAAAATAGTAGAGAGTGTCTTCGTGGATTGAATAAATGAACCTCATGTTGCTAATAGCCCATCATGCTAGTTATTATTTTTACTCTTAGTACGCAACGGTGTGAAGCCGATACGCTGAAGTCATTATTTTTAATTATCCAATAGTGGAGGACTATTTATTATGAAAGTAGCCTTAGTTGAGTGGTTACAGCCTAAAGGCTGTTAACAGAATTTCCTTAGTTATTGTAACAATTTTAGATCTTTAATAAATTACAGTATTCTGTTTATTGGTGTGTTTATTTCTGCCCATTTAAGTTAGACCATTAGGCCCTCCATTAAATCGTGTCTTCTCTTTTTGAAGGAACAATTTTTTTCACAGAATTCTAATTTGACGTCGTAAGTTGCATTCAGGACCTTTCGGTAAGATCCATTACATACAGATGTATTTGTTGTGGACGCTTCTCAGACCAGGGCGCGTTTCGAACCCTCGCAGCTTTAGTTTTAAGATACCGTAATTATTTATCAACGTCCTGTTTTATAAGTTTACAGTGTATCTAAATAGGGATGATATCATGATGACAACTCAATCAAATCAGCAACTTTTTATCAAACCTAAAAACGCACTTCTAATAAGGAAGTTGTATGAAATTTATCATTGTGAAGTCATAAAATTTCAACACACTTTTTTTCTTTAATCTATATTTTAAAATGGTTATCATACCTAAAATTAACCGAGGATGTGAATTTTAGGTCTTGTGGAAGACCGTCTACAGTTAGAAATTATTTATTTATTTTTGATATAAGCATCATCCCCATTTGAATAAATAAATATTGATTGATTGATAAGGGCTCGAACAGAAATAACACCAGTATTCTGTATGATGCTCATTATTTGAGCATTGCTCATTTTTGGGCTTCAATTAATAGGCAATAAAACAATAATAGAATGCTAGAATGTTTTATATTTTCCTTTAACATGGCTTATAGAAAATCAAAATCAATAATGCTTAAAATAAAGTTCATCAATCCTGAAATATGAATTGGCACAATGGCATACCGCACAAAACATAGAAGCAAAGTGGATTAGTAGTAACAAGTATATTAATTACTAGATGATGACCGCGACTTTGTCCGCGTTGGTGAACTCCTTAATTTTCTGGGATAAAAAGTAGTCTAGGTATGTGCTTCCCCGGGATGCAACCTGTATCATCAAAATCGGTTGAAAAGATGGGCGTAGTAGACAGACGGACACACTTTCGCATTTATATTAGTATGGATTTAATGTTATATTTTATGTAGTTACGGACTTGTAAGGGTTCAGTAGTATAATGAGTCACTTGACCTGTCTATTCGTCAAATTCATTTTACGAGCGGTTTAGTTCAAATTAAGTCAGTTTTAGAAATCCTATGTAGCTACAAATCTTCTATGGCTTTTTAATAATAAGTAAATTATAAAAAAAGCAGAGTATCTCTTGCATATAATTTTGGTGTCATGGTCCTACAAGTAGGTGAATCCAGTAGGAGCAAAACTTAAGCAATATATAAAAAGCGAGAGCTGAAAAACAAAACAGTTTACCCCTTCGCATAATAGGTAGGTAGCTCGCTGAAATACGTATTTTTAAATTATTAAATTTTGGAACCCTACTTTGTGTATTTTGACACGTTATGCGTGTCTCACCACATCTATCAGCGCGGAACCGGCTTGAGCCTGTTAAAAAGCCGCGGAAACGGCGTTTTGCCGCGTTTTCAGTTTTAATGCCTTATACATAAAGCTCACGGCAAGCTTTAATGTAAAATATAATGCTATAGACCGTGTCGATAGGTTTGGTGAGACCCTACGGTGGACAGCTGGAAACTATACACAGCAGCTATAACGCTGACACTGTATACTAATAGATACAGCACATGCTGGTTGAAGACCATTTTGGGGATCAAATCTAATTCTTTGCTTATTTATTTTTTCTTTTTCTTTATTTTGAAGTTTTCGCTCATATTATGTTCGTATTAGTTTTTCTTTGTCTTTCTTCTATCTTTGTTCTAATATTTCCAGTGTCTATTGAACACTACACCGATATTGTTCTTAGGATACAAAAGGCACTTTATATTTCATTGGTTACACAGACAGCACTCGTGTATCGATTTCTGATCACCTAATATCTATTTACAATATTTAGTTGTCTATTTAAATATCTATACAATTCTAGAATAACAATTTTAATTTACGATATAAATAACTACATATTTCATAAGAATAAAACTGACAGAAAGTTTGCTATGTTTAGCAAAGCCTGCAGCAGTATTAATATAATTTTCACACACAACAAAACCTTATCATATCAAAATAAATATTATCTGTACTTAATTAAGTAATTTATTTCTATCATTTCCAAAAAAATTCAAGAATAGGTACAGTTTGACTAACATTCTATGTACTCCTGACTAATTAATTTCGGCTACAGCGGTAATTAATTTCGGCGAAGAATAACATCTACGCAGGAAATAGTATTCTGCACAAGTGCGCGAGCAAACACAGCTGGGTGCACACTCTGTTCCTTCACTCCCATCCACTGGGTGCACACTCTGTTCCTTCACTCTCATTCCCTCCAATCCACTATGGGAAGATAGTTCGACACGAAAAGCGAGAGAGCAGGCACAAGAGCGATCGCTTCACTCTTAGGTACTGGGGTGAAACGCCGTAAAACCAACTTTCCCACTCCAGGCTACTACCGATAATTTAATCACGGAAAACATACTATTGGCTCGACCCAAAACTCAAACTAGAACTTCGTGTTTCGCATCCAAATAAATATATTATTTTTATTATTCATAAATGCTCAGTGGCATAGCTCAGGCAACAACGAGGCACTTTAGTATTATTATCATCATTGGAGCAAACTTGAGACAAAACCGTCAAATAAAAAAAAAAAAAAAATTTGAAGCGACAAGGCTGATTTCAAACTCTTTAGTGCCTATGGCTTTTTTACATTGTTTCTGCCTCACATAAAATTATGTTTTGCAATAAGTAATTATTTGAAACATGGAAGATCAAACTTGAGTCCTACTAAGGATGGAATTACAATTTATTCAATGTATTTCCATTCAGACAGATCCAAAATATACCTTAGCTTGTTTCTCCAATTGTGTGCATTCGATGTTGGCAAAATAGGGAAGATTTAATAATAATTAGTAAAGTGACTTTTCGTTTCCTTTACCAGGGGAAGTTCCTAAAAATTTAATGGTAGACAAAGCTCTTTTGCCCACACTGATTTCACGCAACTGGTTTGTTGATATTGTGGACAAAAAATATACAAAAAAATTTAAGTAAGTACCGTCCTAAATATATAAAAGGTGTAATCAAAATGTTGTACCGTGGTGTCCGTAAATAGTTACGCAGTACGCGTCTCAACTTTCCGCACGTCTAGCGTATGCGCGTATGCAGTAGTCTAATAGACTTTGCAGTATGTTTTAAAATAGGTGTAACCGTCTTAAATGGATACTCACTACACAGATCACTACCCCCCCACAACACAATTCTTTGTTTGCACCGTACTCCTTCCTATTAGTCCAGTCAAATTAGCGGTCATAATGAAGGTACTTGAAGTTTAATTCGCTATAATCCGCGACTACAGGAAAATCTATGTGGTACAGTGTGTATCCCGCACCAATAGCATTCACCACACCACAGAAATCCCATGATGACAGAAGTGCAGACATGTAGAAGTGTAGACTTCCCATGGTGAAGACACACTGTACCACATAGATTTTCCTGTAGTCGCGGATTATAGCAAATTAAACTTCTAGTTCCTTCAATATGAAGGACTTCCGCAAAGTAATGCCTGCTTCTATCCAAATTAGCGACCAACCTAGGAATGAGAGATAATAAGCTGAATTTTCGTATATATTTTCGTTTGGGCGTTCTAAAAGTCACATAAAATCACGTGTCGGGTTCGTGAGTTTTTCAAGGTCAAAGTCACAAAGTCAGTTTCTATTGCTTCAATGATGTTAACATCAATTATAAAAATTGTAGAGCATAAAAATCGCGACAAATTTTATTTGAAACATTTTTCTATATCAATACGAAAATCCAGATTATCTCTCATTCCGAGGTTGACTCCTTTTTTATGCTAAAATGACTGGACTATGTCTAAAATAAGCGAGTAGAAGGCCTAGTAGTATAGGAGAAATAAGCTTAAGTGTATGGGCACGAAATTAGCGGTAGCGGGGCAGTGCGATTAGTCGGAGAGCTGGCGACGAATTTCGGAAAGAATTTTGAAGAGGTCTGGTAATACTTTATAACCGACAAAAACGTCTGAGTTTTTTTAAAATTCTATTAGTACTAAATTTGAAGACAAAAAAATGATTTTTTGGTTTTTTTTCTTGCATATGTTATATGCTGCGCAGTAGCAAAATAACCGCAAACGCTCTACCCAGACTGGCAGGACTGGATTCACCAATGGACGAAATTATATTTTTTCACAATTTCAGCTTGCCTAAAGGCGGTGCGTGCTTTTCATAGAGGCGTAAAAGCACTGCTTAACCAAATGGGCTCATTTTTCATCAAAACAGCTAGTAAATAGGGATTCTGACTAACTAATGCCTGCCCTAGCTTCAAAACCTGTGCACGCCACCGCCTAAAGGACCTGCCGGAAATTCGTCGCTACCTCTCAGACCACATCGCCCCGCTGTCGCCGTCGCTAGTTTCGTGCCTGACGCCTTACTATCGGCAACTATCGAGCGAGCTGTATAATCAATGCGGCGCACATTTCGAAGAACTCCATCGTGTGGTGTCCCTGCGGTTGGTTTGGGGTAGGGGGCGGCGGCGGGAGGGGGGACACTAGGGGACTCGGACAGCCTGTCTCGTCGTCGGGTTCCTCCTTTTCCCCCGAAAGCGACTTAAAGTCGAGGAGATATGACTTGTAGTCGACTTGGTACAACTGCAGCGACATTTTGACGTGTTTTTGGGTCATCTTGTTCAATGTTCGGACTCTGAAAGTGTTATAAATCGTTAAAAGAACTATGCTATTCTTATTGTTTATTCAGTGTAAAATACTACTGCCAGTACGGGACAAAAAGTCCAATCCTGCTCGTATATTATGATACTCCATATTATAAACGATCGCGCGCGACTCATTTGTCCGCCAGACATTTTTTATGTTTTGGCCCTGACACACAACCCACCTCGTTGCTATGCGTGTGAGTTGAATTAAATCAATCAATACTACAGACACACAGGTATATTTTCATACAAGGAAAGTCTTGACTCATTCCCTCACTTATATATCATATTTTATCATGGAAAATCAAACAGTTCCCACAGGATTTGTCAGCAAAAATCTAAAATACTTGCCGGCAAAGTCGCGGGCTTCATCTAGTTTATTAAACAGCAATGCAAGAGGGGTGTTATAAGTTTAACATGTATATATAGTTATATACTGTGTGTCTATCTGTGGCATTGTAGCTCTCAAACAGATGATTGATTTAGTTTTTTTTGTCTAAAAGATAACTTGATTGAGAGCGTTTCTACAACGTTCTACGATTTCTAGTTGAAGGGATATGAGCAACTATAACAGGGCTGACCCCTGTGATAGTTGCTCTTATCCCATCAAATATTCATATGGGTTCGAAAATGTCGTGGGTTTTTAAATTGATTGGTTATCATAAATACCTGACGTGGTAAGGGTTGATCACTTTCCACTCGTAGTCGAGAACCTTCATAGCGCGGAACACCTCCAACATTATATCGTTCGGCTTGCTCTGAGACCTGATGCCTAAGTGCCATTTAGCTCTGCAAAACATAGGTAATAGATACCTCAAAATTACTAAGAAAATGTAATAATAAGCCTTTAATAATAAAATTAAAGTAAAAAGATTTTTTATTCAAATAATTTCGAGCATACTATTTTTACAAGCCTTTGTTTGTAATTATTTAGGTCGAATCTTGCAACCGAATTTCAAAACAGTTATCCTCAACCGATTAAGCTGAAATTATGATTATTTTGGATGGAAATGCATGGTTAGCAAAGTGGCGCGATTCAAAATCCAATATGGCGAACTAGTTAATTCTAATGGACCGCCATGATATGGGTATCAATGCAAAGGGTTTGCTGAGAAGAATCCGTATACTAAAATAACGTCCATATATACCTAAATATCCATAGTTCATCGTACTGACCGTTTAACGGGCGTGCCCTTTTGTTTGTCCTGTGCGGGTTGTGCTGCCGGGGCGGACTTGTCGCGCAGCGGGGCGATGCGCTCCGGGTGCGGGCGACCGCTCTCGGTGATCGCCGGCGGAGAACTGCCTGCAGAGTGCGGAAATCGAATATTTCAGCTGCTATCTATGTTGCAAGGTACCCAACATTTGTTGAGTGAATGTATCAGGACGCTTATTGATTTTAAATTGATGTAGAGTATTAATCTTACTCACTAATATTATAAATGCGAAAGTTTGGATGGATGTATGGATGTTTGTTACTCAATCACGCCCCAACGGCTGAACGGATCTGGCTGAAATTTGGCACAGAGATAGATTATAGTCTGGAATAGCACATAGGCTACTTTTTATCCCGGAAAATTAAAAAGTTCCTGCGGGAACCAAAAAACCTTAAACCACGCAGACGAAGTCGCAGGCATTCGCTAGTATTATTATATCTTCGAATGAAGGCACTCATATAATTATGATAGAACTTCACTTACAGGTAAGTTTGTTTAATCACTAATAGTGGTGTATAAATGATTAGGTAGGTATAACTTTATCACAGGGAAAGATGGGCCTGACTTTCTTTGTTATGTAAGGAAAAGCCCCATTATTTATTAGATTACAAAAATTTTCTTCTCTCTTCATTCTTGATCTCTGTCTCGCGCGATAATTGATTTTGGAGCCATGAAAGTTTGCTGTGCTAAACGAGCATGTTATAACCATGTATTTTACCAGGGCTTCTAGATTCGCACTGATTGTACTATGTAGATGGAAGCGTACATAATAAACGGGCGTTTGTGAGTTTACGTTTTTAGCTAAATAAATATTACTAGATGATACCCGTGACTTCGTCCGCGTTGAATAAGTTTATTTCTGTGGGAACTCCTTAATTTTCTTAGTAGCCTATGTCTTTCCCCTGGATACAAACTATCCCTGTACAAAATTTCATCCAAATCGTTCGAAAAGACAATTTTTATTATTCCCGCGGGAAATCTTGAATTTTCCGGGATAAAAAGTAGCATATGTCCTTTCCCGGGATATAGCTTATCCCTGTACCAAATTTCATCAAAATCGGTTGAACAGATGGGCCGTGAAAGCGTAGCAGACAGACAGACACACTTTCGCATTTATAATATTAGTATGATTCGTATGGATTTCTATAGATTTTACAGCTCAGCAGCAGCTCTCGTCGCATATATCCGCTGTCGCACTACAACTCACTAGCCACATAGAAGTCTTTGATCTCAGCCTTGGCGGCCTCGTCGGCGATCCTCTTGTTGTCTATGACGAGGTGGTACGCTATGGCGAGCTGATCGTGCGGGTCGCCGCTCAGCAGCGCGTTATGCACCTCATGCTCGCGCACACCGAACTTGTCGCACACCTCCGCTATCGCCTCTGTGTCGATAACGCTGCTGTCCTGCCATTACCATTTCAACATTTTATGAACACACAAACAAGGGTGCCACTAATAATTTGAAAGGGAAGCTTTTGTTCTTTATACTAACTACTCTTCTGATATGTTCCATGCATTTGTAACTACCTAATAAGCAAGACATGTGCGTTATTGAATGGGTGCACCATCAGCGTCACTAAGTTGAAGATGAGATCAGAACAGATGGCACATGAATACAGCGTTACAACAAGATATCCGAGACCCTCCCTTATTGCCTCACTTAGAATTTCCAAAATAACAAAAATAATCTGACAACATAACCTGAGAGTGACTATCTTTAGACAAGTTCCTAACAAATAAAAAGTAGGATAGAAAAATAGACGAAATCATTATTAACAAAAATAATTTTATATGGAGAGCTCTGACTTTTAACAGAACAGAAGCCTGAAGGTAGATATCAGCATTATGATGAGTTACTCAGTTCAAATTATGTACATGCATTTTATTTTTTTGTTGAATAAACAAAATATTACATATTCCATGCAAACAAATATTCAAATATCAGTTCAATAGAAAGTCACTAAACAACACTAAGCAACTAAATAAAATTGTATAAAAATGCAAATATTGAAACAAAAACTCAAACTAAATACCATTGACCACCTAAAATACACCCTGAGGACTTTTTCAGTCAATAATAAATAAAATGTTGTTAGTTACCACTGTTAACCTCAACACCTTTTCAGCACAGTTCAGAACTCAATAATTGAAATTACCACCTGCTCCACTGGCGACGGGAACAAGTATCCCGGCAAATCTTTTTGAAACCATTCATGTTTTTTAACATCTTCTATAGTTGCTCTTTTCATTGGATCCACCTGAAGCATGTTGCACAGGAGACTGACAACACTTTTGTTCAGGTATTCTGGTATCGGGAATATTCCTGACTTAATTTTTCTGAACAATGTAGGCACATGTTCATCATCGAAGGGCAATGTGCCACAAAGAAGGGCATAGAGAATTACTCCACATGACCACACATCAACTTCGGGGCCGGCATATAATTTTCCTGAAATAACCTATAAAGGATAGGAGGTATTAAGCAATAATTTTCATTTTCCGAAAAAGTTCTAAATTGAAAAAAGTTCTTCTTATTTATAATAAGCAATAATGAAAAATGTTTTTCAAGGTTTATTAAAATTTTTACTTTAATTACTCAAAAAACGTAAGATTCCATGTTACACTGATAAACAAAAAACCCCCTTCCACTTCCCGACTTCATATCACCTGTAAATTATTTTTCCTTTAATTTTTGATTCTCTTCCTTTTCCAATAGGTTTCATCCTACTATGATTTTATTTTTGTTTCAAAAACTAAATAGACCCTGGTCTAAATAAAACTTCTAGATTTAAAATATTATTAAGAAAATACCTGTTTGAGACATTTCCTGTATTATTTTGTAAGTAAAGAAAAATTTAATAAAACTATATCTTTAAGTACAGTATAGAAACTAAGACTGTTTCTGCAGTCAAACTGTGAAAACAGTTTTGTAGGATATAAGTTAGTTTGTAAGCCTCATTGTAAACTTTAAGTAATAAGTAAATAAATTGAATTGCCAGTGATTTTGTAATAAACTCAATGCATGAACATTTTTTAATCTTGAATTATTTTTGGTAAAAAAGTATTTTTTATGCAAAGTTGCAAGCAACTTAGTTATCAATATTGTGTATAAATAATATAAATATTACCTCATATGCTTTTAATCCTTACCTCAGGGGCAGCATAGTTCGGCGAACCACAAGATGTCCTCAGAAACTCTCCATCCATCATCATATTTGACAAACCAAAATCAGCTATTTTCACATGCATATTATGATCTAGCAATAGGTTCTCAGGTTTCAAGTCTCTGTGTACTATCATGTGTCTGTGGCAATAGTCAACTCCAGATATGATTTGTTGGAAAAAGCGTCTGGCTTCATGCTCTTGAAGTTTACCTCGTTTCACAATATAGTCAAAGAGTTCTCCTCCAGATACATATTCCATAATCATGAATATATCTGTTGGTGTTGAAATTACCTGAAACCGAAAAATACTGGCTTATAGTTAATCAGTAAAGCTGAAATGAAAAGCTAATTAATGATGGGCATGATAATCAGCAGCAGCAGCTCCTGTTATTTATTTTCAATTGTACCTGATACAATTTAATAATATGGGGATGTCTAAAGAGCTTGAGATTTTGTATTTCGCGTCTGATCTTTCCGACGACATCGAGAGATTTGATCTTCTGTCTGTTGAGAATTTTTACAGCGACCTTGTGCTTGGTTAGTTGATGTTCACCTATCTTCACTTTTCCGAACGTTCCAACTCCTAGAGTAGCCCCTAGTGTATAGTGGCCTATCTTCACTATAGGCTGATTGCCACTAGCTACCACAGGCTTATCAGACATAATTATTTTTAATCAAAACACTGCCAAGTTAAAGAACTTGTTACATTGATATAACTTTAATTCATTCAAGCACTGCCAATTTTAAATCACACGTCAAATATTTTGAGAAAAGACGGCAAATTGTACTAAAATTATCAGATAATTCAAATTTATATTGTACTCTTTATAAATTAAATAAACAATGAGAAAAATTACGAGTTGAAAATAATTTCTAGATTGTCAATTGAATGAAAAATGACAATTGACATAATGTCGTAGACAGAGAAAGAGATATGTTTACTTCTCAGATCAAATCATGGAGGTAACAAATACATGTATTTGTTACCTCCATGGATCAAATAACCAATTGATACTGTTACACGATAACTTCCGCCAACATGGTGGCCAACTACCACGGAGTAGACATTATAGTAGGTATATGTTCTAAGGCTTAGAATCGAAGCATAGAGCTTTGCATAGAGCAGTCAGGCAAAAGATCGGAAAATAACACTCATGAGAGCCTACGAGTTGATGTCCCTCTCGCACACATGTGCATAATATAGCCTTGTGTCTGAGAAAAGGGGCCACCAACTTGTAGTTTTTCCCGATACCGTTTTTTCGCGCATTTAATAACAATAAAATGGTATTGCAAAAGGAACTTTAAACAATGTTAAATTATTTTTGTTTAGTAAGTAGCTACTCCCAATTTAATATATTTCCTCCATGGTTCAGGGTCCATAAGCAGGCTCACAGCAGGCTTGCCGTCATCCGTCGCCTCCTTCTGCGAGGAGGTGATGACCTAGAAGGAGGCGGCGGAACGGCTGCGTGAGGCAGCTGCCGACGCGGACCCTCTCCGTCGCCGAAGGGCCGGGCGCAGGAGGCGCGCGCAAGACCGACGCCTTCCACCCTGACGGGAGCTCCGGGCGGCCAGCCCGTCGTCGTCGTCGTCGTTTTCGTCGTCGTCGTCGTCGTTGTCGCCCGTTGAGCCTCAGTCGCGGAGGAACACGAGGGGGAGTCGGGGCAGCATGCCCCCCGCAGGAGGGTCCGCTTGGGCGGATGTCGCTGGCTGGGTCGCGGATGATTGCGCAAGTGTTCCCGTAACCCAGCCTTAAGGCGATGCGCAGGAGCGCCGCTGGGTTTTAGTGGGTATTCTGGAGTGCCAGTGAGTCCCACATACCCTTTCGGAAGCATCGCAGTTTCACACTGCCTGCTTCCGAGAGGGATGCCTAAACGCATTTCCCAGCGATAAAAAAAAAAAAAAAAAAAAGGCTTGCCGTCACAGAGAGATACAGTCTTGTAGTGAAGTCTGTGTCCCTAGCGCCGCCTACCCCACTGTGCCCCACCCCGCTTCTACCTGGACGTCTTTCACTGACGACTGGCGAGCTGTCGTAATGAGAAAATACCTACTTATATTTACTGAATTATTCTTGTTTTTAATTTAAAATTGCAGAGCTGTGTTTAAACAATGGATAAATGTGGAATATGCTTAAATTCTGCAGACGTAAGTACCCGTTGGTGTTGATATTACTGGTTGTTTTGTATTTTACGGTCAATATTTTTTTGTTTTCTTTACTGAGATTGTTATAAAAATAACGCTAGATGTTGTATTAAAGCGAAGTTGCAGCTTAATAATGTTATGATTTAATCAATTTTGAGTTCTATCTCACTCCTGTGTTAAAAAAGGTAGCACCTTCCTGCAGTTGCAATAAAAAAACCTGCATTCGAAACCTGCCCGCGTTATTTTTTTTACTTCCCTCGACGGTCGGCCTGTTTTTTTTACTGTCTGGCTCTGCGCCGTATAAAAAACATTTGTGTTTATTTTTTTTCTGTTCGCCAGTGCCGAATCGAATGCTAGCTCTCTGTTTTCGATATCTCATCGTAATACTTTTATAAATTGGTATAGTTTTTTTTAACGTGTTCGAGATTGAAAATAAGCGAATACCGGCTCAGTCCTAGACAAGAAATTTTATTATGCAAGACATTTAGTAAGATTGTTTCTGAAATTATTCTTTTTATGTTGTACTTCTTTCTTAGTTTCTTGCATTTATCTAATAATTAAACTTCAATAAACTAGGTATTCTAGTATAACAAATAGATAAATTTTATGTAACTACATAACTTTGGCCTGTGTATATTTTGTTATAATATATTTTTTATGTACTATCATAGTATTTTCTTTTTCCAGCAATTATTTGAGACTGGTAAGGATGGGGTCTATGCTTGTTTCAAGTGTCAACCCCTAGTCCCTGAGGTTACAATAGGTGACAACAATCAGGAAGAACCAGAGGAACAATTGCAGTCTTCTCTAAAAGATGAGGTAAAAAGTACTCATTTTATTTCACATCCATCCAGTGTGATGGTGGTTACCACCCTACTGATGTAGACTGCCAGGCAATTTAGTATTCTGGTATGATACCATGCAGAAAAGGATTTGGGGTATGGGTTAAATATAACTACCATAACCCAGCATATTGACTCACTACCATGTTAGACTGCATCGTCACTGATCAGCAGGTGAGATTGCACTCAAGGGCTAACTTTTAGTGACTTAAAAAACGATAATTTATAGGTAACACAAACAAACAACAAACAAAATGGTTAATGCTATTGTCTAGCTAGCTAGCTTAGATATTGTCCAGTCAATACTTTAATATTTAATTCCTTTATAAGATTTATGGAGAGACTCAACATTGCTTTCAAAATCTTTGTGAACCTCAATATCAACACCCTTAACCTTTAGGTAGTATATAAAATGTCTAAAAAATATGAAAAAGAAAAACAGTGGCAATTTGATTTAATCCCCCGAAAGCGAATATATATATTTTATTGTAAAAGTATTTGTAAATACCAAAGGCAATTGTTGCAGGACTTGCAGGAGTCAGAGTCTGGGCTGTACTGTGAAATTTGCAACAAATATTTCAATAAGAGCATGCAGTTGCAGAATCATATGCGCAACCACCGTGCAGAGAGGCGCTTTGTATGCACTTACTGCAATAAAGGTAATGTATTATAACTATCATTCTATTTGAAGCCTTTGTCAAATACAACCACAGTTACAAGATTCAAGCATCACTACATTACTAAATAAAAACTCTTTACAAAAGCTATCGGATCCCCTAACCACTGGTATTTGAGAAAGGCATAAATGATAAAAGACATAGTGTAATCTGAGGCTGCATTTTTGGTGGGCAGCAGTTTGGAAGTAGATCCACAGTTGGGATGTGCTTGCGCTATACATTTTGTATGAATTTTTTGTTGGCAAGCACAAAATGCAGAGGATCCACAAGTTGACCCCTAAATTATAAATGATTTATTTATTTCATGTAGGATAACTTGTGCCACTTATGATACGTTAAGACTCTACCACCGGTTCGGAAAAATGATTCTACTGTGAAGAACCAGCAAGAAACTCAGCAGTTGCTCTTTTCTTAAAAGGAAAAAGTTACAAAAGTAAACAATACAACACATACATTACGTTACAATTAGTATAACACTGACTTGTGGGTCACTGGATGCGAGGCCGGTTGCTTCCATGCAGCTTTGTCATTCAGAAAATTATCGACAGTGTAATGACCTTGACTTAACAGATGCTGTTTAACACTTTCTTTAAATTTATGTAATGGCAAATCTAGAAACTCTTTGGGAACCATGTTATAAAAGCGTACACTCGACCCCACAAAGGATTTCACCCCCACATCATATCGTATGCACCTTGCGCATACGATATGATGCTGTTACAAGCTTATGGCGGTTTCTAGTACATCAATTGTGAGTATCACTTATTCGCTAATAAAGATGTTCGGACTGGCAAAGACTATATTATTGTAAATGTATTGTGAAGGAACCATAAGTACACCAATCTCTTTAAATTTATCACGAAGAGATTCGCGTGATCCGAGTTTATAAACGGATGGTCTTTTCTGTAATATAAAAATTGTTTGGATATCAGCTGCTCTGCCCACAATAAAATGCCGTACGACATGACACTGTGGAAGTAGGCAAAGTAGACAAGCCTAGCCGTTTCAATATCTTTAAACTGTCTAATTCTCCTGACAGCAAAAGCAGCCGAGCTAAATTTTCCCCCTAGTGTCTCCTATATGAGTTTTTATTGCATACTACTGCAGAGCACGGCATATTATATTCCGTTTCCACTCACTGCTACCCACCAAAAGTGCAGCTTTAGAATGGACATACCCTGTCCAGCTAGTACTTTAATGATGCAAACATTAATTAAAAAAAATACCTACATCAAGACTATTGTCCACAGCATTTTCTCAATCAAACAACTTGAGGGCGCATCTTCGTATTCACACCAACGAGCGACCATACAAATGTCAAGAGTGCGGAAAAGCTTTTACACAGGTAACAAACTATCAATTTGTAATATGTTTTAAATTAGTTTATTTAAAAGTTAAACACCCAGCTCCTCATTGAAAACGTTAAAGTGATTCGCTATAAATGTTATTCTTACTGAGCCATAGTGCAGCGTTACTTAAATATTATTTAGTAATGTAGGTAAATTTTTGTTGCTATTAATGTGTTCCAGTTATTATAACAATAAAAATTTGAATTGTAAGTGGTTTATTTATATTATTAAACTTAGACTTTGTAAATCCGATTCATATGTTTGAGTAATATTTTTACATAATACTTTTACATACTTAACATTAACAAATAAACTTTCAGGTCACAAACTTAAATAACCATGTACGTCTTCACACTGGTGAGAGACCTTTTGTGTGTCCGGAGCCTGGTTGTGATAAAGCTTATGCACAGGTGAGATGAGATAGCTGAATTCAATAGCTTAAATGTAGTAGAAAAGTACTAAGATGTAGGACATAAGATTGCTGCATATTTTATTTGATGTTATGATGACTCACCCAAGTCAGTTACTGGATGTGTGATTAATTTCGGAAATCCCACTAATATTTTCAATATAGTATGTGTTCCCATCAATAGCATAGCAACTGGTAAACATGTTTTTTCTGCATTTTTCATGGATATATTTAAAAACTATTTTTTTGTACGGAAATTCAAAGAGTTCAATGGGAATTTTTAAAGCCACTGTGTCAACAATCATGGGCATAAATGATCAACATCTTCATCAAAAGTTAACTGTACAACCGATTTTTAACTGTACAAATTGAATAACTGTAAAATTGAATTTGTAATGAAAAAAGATCTGGAAGCTCACAATATTACTATTATTTAATTTATAATAGTAGTCATGTCAAACAGGAGTCATTCATCATACTAATATTATAAATGCGAAAGTGTGTTTGTTTGTTGGTTTGTCTTTCAATTATGTTGCAACAGAGCAATAGATCGACGTTATTTTGTGCATGGGTATAGTTGAGGACCTTGAGAGTGACATAGGCTAAATCGGCCCGGCGTAGGCCAATTAAGGCCCGGAAAATTAAAGAGTTCCTGTAGGAATTAAAAATACTTATTCCATGCGGTCGAAGTTGCTGGCATCAACTGGTAAAAAAATATATGAAAAAATAATTTCCAGGTAACAAATCTAAACCAACATCGTAAAAGGCATATAAGCGGACGACCCATGGAGCCCAATTACGACTGCACTGTCTGCGGTGAACGCTTCTCTCAACGAAATCATATGTACTTGCACAGGTAAATTTTGTATACAAGGTTATGCATATTATTCCTTATATGCGTGTCTGGGAGTTACTCTTCTAAGATCAAAGGAATATAATTTACCTTTGATCTTAGAAGGTTTTGAATGATTGAAGGCATTGATTGGTACCTTTTAAAAGACTTCTAGCTATAGGCCAAATCATCATTTCTTTTTAAATTGAAGGGATTGTTCATTAATTTGATTAATTAAAGTGTTGGGTTTTTCTGACTAGAAATTCTCAGTGCTAGACCGGAGGTAGGATGTAGGCGGTGTTTCACCTCTGCGCCTCGGAGAGGACGTTAAGCCGTCGGTCCCGGTTATTATCACTAACATGATAATGATCTTTAAAGCCCGCCAACCCGCATTGGAGCAGCGTGGTGGGTCTAAGCTCTAATTCCCTCTCTCCTATGAGAATGGAGGACTGTGCCCAACTGTACTGTAGTGGTGCAACAGAATTGACCTCAATGCGTCGATTCTAAAATATTGTTTAATAAGCAGTGGCGCCTCGCACCCGCTTAGACAAGTTTGCCAACCGTATACAATATACATACTTATGCCTTTTCAAGAGCACGTCACCAAACACGTTCCTCCGCCTTCCTCATCCCACCACCTTCTTTAGGTCATCGGACCATCGATATTTTGTTATTATACGACTGCCTGAAAAAAGGAGTATATTGTTTTCAGTGTTCATGTATGTATGTGAGTTTGTATATTCCACCATAACTTCTATACGCCTGAACCGATTTTGATAAATGAGGTATCGTTAGAATCCCTAGCTTATTCCGGGTGACATAGGCTAGTATTTTTTTTAAAAAAATTGATGGGGTGACCATGGTCCCGCATTAAAGACCAAAATTGAAAAAAAAATCGTAAATAAGATTAACTATATAATCATCATCTAGAAAACGATGAGTAGATTCCAAAAATATATAACACTATAGTTTAATATTAAGTGATTCACAAAAAAATATCATTTAATAAAAAATGTGAATAAGATTCCGCAGGCTATATATATGTAAATCGCTTCATACGGAGGTAAACTCCAAAAATAATATTCCAGGGCAGTCGTATTTTTTAATTCGTTAAATTAACTTCACTTGTTTTTCATAAATATATTTACATTACCTCTCGAAAAGGTCTATGTCCAGCAGTGGATGCATACAGTCAGATGGATGGATGATGAATGATACATACTTGTGTGAAATGTGTTGCAGACGAGAGGCGCACTACATCAAGAGCCCTGTGCGCAGCGCGCGGCTCACGTGCAAGCTGTGCGCCGCGACGCTGCCCAGCGAGAAGCACCTGCAGGAGCACGTTGCGCAGCACACCGCCAAAGAGAAAACTCAGCCCGAAGAGCATAGTGAGTTTTTTTTTAAATTAATTATTTCTCTCCTACTTGCACGGACATTGCTTCATTATTGGCTCTTTTATAATCAAACTAGCTGATGTCTGCGACTCCGCCCGCGTGGACGTGTTTTAGGAGTATGAATAGATAGTAGCCGATTCTCAGACCTACTGAATATGCATATAAAATTTCATAAAAATCGGTCAAGCCGTTTCGGAGGAGCATGGTAACTAACATCGTGACACGAGAATTTTAAATCAAATGGTACATTACTGCCCAGGCCGGAAATAAAGCAATTCACGGCTGAGTGATTGGCATGGAAGGATGAGTGATTTTAAAACGAAGAGGCACCAGCCGAGGCCTTTTTAAGTAAACGAGGCCGTGAATTGCTATTTCGGCCAAGACTTGTGTGGTACTTTTCTCTCATTTGCGATGAAACAATTAAAAAATAATCCAAGAAACAATAGTTATTTGTTTAATAAGAGAGCAAAGGTTGTTTTCGTTGGGCGTGCCGAGTTAAGGCTAAGAAATCAGGAAAAACAATGAAAAACAAGAAAATTTAATAAAGAAAAAAATATATTCAGGTACAACACCTTATTCATGTTTGCATTAAATAATTGTCCATTATTGGAAATTGCTGGCGTGCATTCTGCATTCATTGGGCAGTGGCCACTATTAAGAAAAGTGCGATGTAATCTTTTCCAACGCCATTTTTCCCTTTCCAAAATTAGGAATATTTCTATAAAGCGTCCTTAACTTTATTGTTAAAACTAGGATTGGCCACTTTAGTCAAAAGTATACTGGAAAGTGCAGTGTATTAGGCCTATAACTCAAGGGTATGCTACCCCAGCGCCTCCATCACCACCACCAAAAGCAATGAGCTAAACTGCCCAGGTGACAGAAACGCCGGGACATCAGGTCATATGTAGCACAACCTGAATAAGTCATAATTAAAAAAAAATTAAAACACGACTGCCCTGCCAAAAAACGAACTAAAAAGTTTAAAATCTAAAGAATCTTATTTACATTTTTATATAAATGATATTTTTTTGTGAATAACTGCATATTGAACTATAGTCTACACTAATATTATAAAGAGGAAAGATTTGTATTTTTGTATGTAACGAATAAACTCAAAAAGTACTGGACCGATTTTAATAATTCTTTTTTCATTAGAAAGCTACATTATCACTGAGTAACATAGGCTATATTTATACTAGATTACTATAGAAATCTTTAGAAATTCCCATTAAAACCAACCGAAGGTGTAAAAAAATTAGCCATAAAATGTCTTTCATCGCATACGCTGCGAAGAGTATTAATGATAGGACAAAAAAATGTTCGACAATATTATAGAATATATCAATATCTACAAAAAACTTCGCGAGACCATGTGTCTAACTATTGTAGTTACGTCACTATAACTACTTTTTTACATTTAACAAATTGATAGAAATGCCGATCAAAATCAGACCGTGTTATCCATACCAATTATAAATTTTTATCCAAATAAATAATTTAATATTCAAGACTGTCTCAAAACCTGATGATTACTTTTTGAATTATTGAAATCGGACATTCCATTCAAAAGATATCATGAAATTAAAATAAAAATACATGCCGGCGGCGGCCGCCACGCAGCGCATCGAGTAACTAACTCTTCGTGAGAGGGGCAGTGCGGGAGAAGGGGGTGCACCATTATGAACTGTACCTATTTATGTCTACCCGTGCGAAGCCGGGACGGGCCGCTGGTGTTATATATTTTTGGAATCTACTCATAATTTTCTAGATGATGATTATATTATAGCTAATCTTATTTTCGATTTTTTTTTCAACTTTAGTCTTTAATGCGAGACCATGGGCACCCCATTAATTTAAAAAAAAAAAATTATTAGCCTATGTCACCCGGAATAAGCTAAGGATTCTAACGATACCTCATTTATCTAAATCGTAACAGGCGTTTAGAAGTTATGGTGGAATATACATACATACATACATACATGAACCCTGAGAACAATATACTCGTTTTTACAGGCAGTCGTATAATAATTTAAAAAAACAAAAAACCCGACTGCTTGGACACCAAAAAGTATAAAACAAGATGTGAATTTCATTATTATCAATTTACATAGTATAATACTTTTAATGAAATAATGTACAAAATAATATAGCCAATTCAGTATTCTCACAGCTCACGTTTTATAATAATATTTTTCTCTCATAATTAATTTTGTAATTATTACGAATTATCAAGGCGCGTCGCACGTCCATTAGCTAATATTAACGTGCGACTGCGCCTTGATAATTTGTAATAATTACAAAATTAATTATGAGAGAAAAATATTATTATAAAACGTGAGCTGTGAGAATACTGAATTGGCTATATTATTTTGTACATTATTTCATTAAAAGTATTATACTATGTAAATTGATAATAATGAAATTCACATCTTGTTTTATACTTTTTGGTGTCCAAGCAGTCGGGTTTTTTGTTTTTTTAAATTACTTTTTTATTTTAAACTTTTTGGTTATTTATGTTGTTTATTTACCTACCTGCAAGGTAATCCTAATAATATTATTGCCGTAATGAGAATCATTACTTTTGTATTAATTGTATTTTTAATTTATTTAAACTATTAGATTCCTTAATTTAGATTTACTAACGGTTTATTGACTCTTATTTAGGTAGGTGCCAAAACTATATTAATATAACTATACCTAACTTTAATTTTACAGTAGGTAAATGACAATATTTATTAGGTACCTATTATGTAACAAAATTAATAGGTACCAATTAAACAATTTATGAAAACGCGTCAAAATTTCTTAATTTAAGCTTCACAAGCATAGGCTTGCGAAGCTTAAATTAAGAAATTTTGCGTGCGAGCGTCCTGATGATGGCATCATCAGGACGCTCGCACGCAATTGTCGTCAGTCGTGCGCGGTGCGGCTGTAGTTCGTTTTACCACAAGCACCCCAGTGATCAGTCCCCCTTCGACCCCAATGACCAAATCGCTACCGACAATGCTCCCTACTTAGGGCTACACACAAACACTAACCCAACACAGCGTCTTCGCCGGCGAAGACGGGGACCCCGATATCTACGATATCCACGTCACCCGGACGTGGTCTTAACTCACGGCCTCGAGGGCGTATGGACTAATCTAGTCCAACCGACCTCCCATTCATCCCAACGTCATCCTAAGCCGTGGTCCGAGCCTCACAGGAGGCGCCCTTAGGAGGACGTTGCCCCCCCGATGTCATCGAGCGTTAGGGCTCTTTTCTCGGCGACGCCTAGCGCTCGTCAACCCCCCAGTGCCGCTGTAGCGGCCAGTAGGGCCTATGCACTATATTCAATCCGAAAAAAAAAGATCAGTCCCCACCGCACCGCACCGCACTCCTCGCGGACGCGCTTCCCGCGAGTGATATTTGTAAAAGACGTTTATCCGCCTGAAGTGTTCTGTTGCATCCACCACCACTACAGCCTATGAACGTCCCACTGCTGGGCACAGGCCTCCACTGTCATAGGAGAGAGGGAATTAGGAGCTTAGACCCACCACGCTGCTCCAATGCGGGTTGGCGGGCTTTAACGACTATTATCATGTTAGTGATAATAACCGGGACCGACGGCTTAACGTGCTCTCCGAGGCACGGGGGTGAAACACCGCCAACTTCCAACTCCGGGCTGGCACTGAGAATTTCATAATTGAAAAACCCAATACCTAACAATTTTTATGCCCGACCGGGAATCGAACCCAGGACCTCGTGATCCACAGTCGACTACGCTAACCGCTAGACCAACGAGGCAGTTAATGTTTTGTTGCATGATAAACTTTATTTCTATGATATCTCATAAGATATTCATCTAAATTGAATGGTGTAAAGGACAATTTTTGTCTTAATTAAATACTTAAGATGAGTAAGATATTTTTTTTGATAAGGAATTAACGATTAATAACTATGTTGGTAAAAACACCTTCGCAAGCAAAGCACTGTTTTAGACCAAATTTGAAAGTCATAAAAATGGTTATTGTGAGTCAACCTTAAAAGATAGTTATATGCTATCGTGGACTTCTTTTTAGCACTTTTTGAGAGGAACGTTTCCACCATACATTGTTGTCGTGTAACTTTAACGTTTTAGGCAGCGCACGCCACGTAAGCTCTCAGATAAGATGATTTTTTCCGACTTAACTCACATTATTGCAATTTTCGTAAGGATCTCCAATTTTTGTGGAAATAAAATATAGCCTATTTTACTTGATAATAATGTAGCTTTCTATAAGTGATATAATTGTTAAAATCGGTTGAGTGCTTTTTGAGATAATCCACCTAGTTTGATCGATATAGATGATATGAGTAGGAACTTTAAACATTTCCTTTGAAAGCTCGTAAATCCTAAATTATCATTTAAACGGAAAAATGGTTTATGGAACCTAGGTGTGATTTTAAAAGACCTATCTAACGATACCCCACTTGCCTATAACCTATCGAGTATGGACTTTCATTTATTAATTGGCTTCTAGTGGACGCCATTTTGTTTTTCTCAAATTCGGCTTCCGCTATGACACTCGGAAGATTAAGATAAATCTAGTGGTGCAAGTATTATCAAAATCGGTTCAGCCGTTTTGTCTGTAGTGCGACACGAAGGAATACACTAAAAATGAGCCTTTGAAACCTCGTAAATCCTAAATGATCGTTAAAATGAGAAAATGATCAAGGGAACCTAACTATGATTTTGCAAGACCTATTCATCGATACCCCACTTGCCATATTCTATCGACTTTTATTTTTTAATTTGTTACATTATGGCTTCTAGAGGCAGCCATTTTGTTTTTTCTCAAATTCGGCTTCCGTTATGACACTCGGAAGATTAAGATAAAGCTAGTGGTACAAGTATTATCAAAATCGGTTCAGCCGTTTTTTCTGTAGTGCGACACGAAGGAATACACTAAAAATGAGCCTTTGAAACCTCGTAAATCCTAAATGATCGTTAAAATGAGAAAATGATCAAGGGAACCTAACTATGATTTTGCAAGACCTATTCATCGATACCCCACTTGCCATATTCTATCGACTTTTATTTTTTAATTTGTTACATTATGGCTTCTAGAGGCAGCCATTTTGTTTTTTCTCAAATTCGGCTTCCGTTATGACACTCGGAAGATTAAGATAAAGCTAGTGGTACAAGTATTATCAAAATCGGTTCAGCCGTTTTGTCTGTAGTGCGACACGAAGGAATACACTAAAAATGAGCCTTTGAAACCTCGTAAATCCTAAATGATCGTTAAAATGAGAAAATGATCAAGGGAACCTAACTATGATTTTGCAAGACCTATTCATCGATACCCCACTTGCCATATTCTATCGACTTTTATTTTTTAATTTGTTACATTATGGCTTCTAGAGGCAGCCATTTTGTTTTTTCTCAAATTCGGCTTCCGTTATGACACTCGGAAGATTAAGATAAAGCTATTGGTACAAGTATTATCAAAATCGGTTCAGCCGTTTTGTCTGTAGTGCGACACGAAGGAATACACTAAAAATGAGCCTTTGAAACCTCGTAAATCCTAAATGATCGTTAAAATGAGAAAATGATCAAGGGAACCTAACTATGATTTTGCAAGACCTATTCATTGATACCCCACACGCCATAGTCTATAGACTTTATTTTTTAAATTTGTTACATTATGGCTTCTAGAGGGCGCCACTTTGTTTTTTCTCAAATTCGGCTTCCACAGTGACACTCTAATGATATACTCGGCATAATCTGGTGCAAGAATCATCAAAATCGGTCCACGCGTTTAGGCTGTAGCTGTCCTGCAAGGAACAAACAAACATATATAGACTGATGAACACATAACCCTGTGCGTTCCGCAGTCGGGTAAAAAGGGCTCCAACTCGGCATAATGCTGCGATAAAGCATGTCTCTTGTAACGTGGGGCGTGTAATCTTGTGTCGCAGAGTGGGGCGTGTCGTGCGTGTTCTCGTCGTGCGGCGTGCGGCTGTCGTCGCCGCGCGAGCACACGGAGCACCTGCTGCGCGCGCACCAGCTGCGCGTGCTCGCCAACACGCGCCACGACGCGCACCTCCATCCGCCGAGGCGCGGCCGACCGCCCAAGGTAACACTCTCTCTCTCTGCGTCGTGTGTCTCATTACTGGGGGCGTGTCGTGCGTGTTCTCGTCATATCTCAATAATAGGCCACTTATGCCACTCGTTGAAAAATCTACAAATTTAAAAAAAAAGTATCGGCACAATGAACGAATGTCATATTTCTTTTTTGTAAAAATAACGAATAGATACGCATCTCTAGCCAGCCCGATCCTACACTTCATCGTCACTTCCCAATTACTGTATCAAGTGAAATGGAGCCGCGCGCTTGAATTGGTAATTCAAAAAGTAAAATCTAAGGTTATAAAGGCCTATTACACTACACTTTTCAAGGGACCCTTACCTGTTTCAGTGTTGTGTAATCTAGGGAGAAAGGTTCTCTAATTAGGACATCGGATCGTCCCGGTCTGCCGCGCTCTGCCGACCGGACAATGTAATAACACTTAGGGTGGTTAGGGCGCTTAGTCGTCGCACGACCAGCGTGTAGATTAGTTGTTTTTCTCCGGCTCGCGCGAGCATTTTGACGTTAATTTAGTTTACTTTGTGCCACCTAGATGGCATCACTTGTATTCAGGCTTGCGTTACCGCGAGCCAGAGTACAAGTTGTGCCATCTGTGGTTCTCGTTCATACTAATATAGGGCCCGATATTTAGTGCAGTGTAATAGCGACGCCGGGCCCTCGAAAAAGTGTAGTGTAATAGGCTCATTAGCCCGGGCTGCTTGCCAGGGTGTTTGACGCGCGTCTGAACTCTTATCGCACCATGAACGATTTCCAAATGTTGAACACTGACTAAAATAATTACATGGGGGTACTATCTCTCTCTCCCTCTATGCTTGAGGCAGAGAGATAGTTTAACGCTGTTTTGTTACGCACGATTTATAGGCCTATTACACTGCACTTTTCACAGGGATCCTTACACTTGAATCAGTGTAGTGTAATAGGATTTAGGGAGGAAGGGTCCCTAATTTGGTTCTTATTGCTGTGTAATAAGCGACGCTCTATCTAGCGGCCACACCCACCTTTACCACAGGGCCCTGTGAAAAGTGCACTGTAATAGGCCTATTACCAGGCAAGGTGCTGGCGTTTCACCGTCTAACATAATACTTGTTTGTTACAGATTTTAAAAGATCCTCTAGAAGTCACCGACCACCAAACATATGAAGAGGTAAGTCTTATGTTTTTAAATTTAGGGACCTAGGAAAAACATTTCACGTTGTACTAATTATAAAGTTTAGTATAAAAATTACGTGACGCCACTATTGAAATTCGAATAATGTGAATTAATACAAAATGTTTCGTTACAGGTGAAAATAATTAAAGAAGAACCACAGTATTTGCCCAAGCTAAAAGTGCAGAGTCTGTTTCAGTGATAAAAGTTATATAGCAGACATTCTATGACAGAATTACAATTTAAACATAATTTCCATTATTTCACAAAGTTTAGAAACTAATTAAAGAACCACAATATTATTATATACTTAGATGGGTATCAGTACGATATAATTTAAGTACGCTTAAGAATATTAAAGAGATCTATAGAGTATAGATATAGTTAATTATTACTATTTTAAAATAAGTACTATAAGTATTGTAAGTGCAATTTACTTTTAAATATTCATAAGTTGTAAAGAAAAATCTTAAATATATAGGTAAATAAGTAACAGGCAATAAAATATAATATATCTGTATTGATTATATTGTTCGTCCAAAAACTTATTGGATTTATTAAGTTTATTTTATTTGATGTGTTTTATCAATATGTACTGGGGCTATGCACTGCGTACCTACCGACCGAAATAAATAATTATCTATCTATATCTGTTAACTACTAATAGTAACTTGGCTGCGTTGTTGCAAGTCAAAAAACTCAAATTTTTGAAAAATAACAGCTTTGATTAGATACTCGGTAGTTTACAGATGGATCTATACGTATTAGGAATTATTATACTCATCTGAAAATTTTATATAATGCACAACACCGGAAATCACGTTTGAATATATCTAGAATTTATTTTGTGTAAAGTATAAAAGAATAGTACATATTATAATTATACAAAGTAGCCTTATCATGTCAATATATAAAAACATTTTTATTTGTTTACTCACATTTCTTTTCGATTGGAATATTTTTCTTATACCAACTGTACTGAATGTTTATTTGAGTACATTATTTTTTGGAAATTGATTAAATTCCTCCTTTTATTGGATTTTCACTTGTATATTTTATTAAGTAGGTATAAACTAATTCTTAACTAATGTGATTAAGCTGGAATCAGGAAATATCTTCGATCCGTTTTTTAGGCTGGAATAATAGTAGAAATCTAAAATTTGGGCAGATAAGCTGTTGTGATCTCAAGAGATCACATGAAAATTGTTGTTAATATGATCCTTGTGGCTTCTAAGATAAGGTGTATAATTAAGTCGGCTTTAAAACCCATGTGATGGTCTCGAAAAAGTATTATTTGTTATGTAAAAGATAGTTTCTATGTTTAATTCGAAATTAAGTTTAGACACCCGGCTTTCTTTTCGGGTGTTC
Organism: Erebia palarica; assembly: GCA_964035005.1. NCBI lineage: Eukaryota > Metazoa > Arthropoda > Insecta > Lepidoptera > Nymphalidae > Erebia > Erebia palarica. Next base: position 28,912,261 of record OZ035987.1, on the reverse strand, counting down.
AGGGGTTCGAACCCCTGGCACGCACCTCTAACATTTTGGAGTTTAAGAAATATACCTTTCTGGATGTTACGGTAAAGAAAAACATCGCGAGGAAATCTGCATGCCCGAGAGTTTTTCATAATGGTGTCAAAGGCGTGTGAAGTCTGCCAATGCTTTGCCTGCAATTGCGTATCCTATGTACGTGAGAACCCGCGGGAATTCAGCAGGGCGACCGCGTATCTTCTGCATCAATCGTTACAGTATCAATTGTTGTGATTGGCTGAATTTATGGTATTCTTTCTGCGTCAATGGATTTTGTCCAATAGTGGAAGAGTGTTAACCAATCAGAGGTGATTGCGATCGTTACACTGTAGCTGTCAGAGATACGCGGTAGCCCAGCAGGCATAACACTAATCAAGTTGACTGACTTTTGAAAATAAGTCAGAAAGTTGGATACTCATTGGCAAATTTCGATTTTGTTTTAAATGGTGCCTTTTAGCTGATATTAATTTAATTAAATGGATAATTTTAGGTAGAAACTTGAAATGTGTAACTGTAAACAACTTATGTAATAATCTTTTTCTGTATTCCATTAACGATTATGATTATTTTTCTTGATAATAATAGAACAGCACCAGAATATTACGTTGGCCTGTTTGATTTTTATTATTACTTTATACGGGTTGCAGGGACATTTGAAAAATAAAACTTTCCGGGAAAGAAGCATTACATAAATGGCTTTTTATTAATTTCTAGAATTAATATTCTAATCGAACGTAGGTATGACAGAGTAGGCCGTGATCTCACTCTCGCAGCGGTGACGTCACGACTCCAGTCTAATGTCGTCGATCACTCCTGTCATTAGATAATTTACTTTCACCAGATTTAAAATTTCAACCTATTTGTATATTTTAGCGAATTTATAAAATTGGTTAAAATACCTACTGGGCAACGTAACCTTTTGATACAGAAAAAATAATCGCCTTCCAAAAACAACATTTTTTCCGATACAAAATAAATAATCTGTTCATTTTCAAATCATTTGTTGTTTGTGGTAATAATTTTACACATTTAATAAAAAAATAAAATTATAATATTTATGGATGAAATTGATGAAACGTCGAAAGTTTTATTAGAGTTCATTCTTAGCCATTTTATGAGTCACTAAAGAAGAAATCTCATTTAAGATATTCTAATTAATTTTCAGTTAGAAAAACATAATATTTTACTCACAGAAAGTTACGCTACTCCCTTTGTCCCCCGCAGAACTGGAGGTATGCGATCAGCTTTATAACGTCTTTTGAGTATGTAACACGTATATTGTATAAGTACCTACAGAAGAGCCATTGAAACTTAGAAAGTGATCTTTTCAGATATTATACCTTTAATACTATTTAGTCGTGCGACGACTGAGCTCCCTATCTACCCTAAGATTTATTGCATTGCCCGGTCGGCAGAGCGCGGCAGATCCTAATCAGGGACCCGTCCTCCCTAAATCTTATTACACTAAACTGATTCAGTATGTACTTGTGTAGTGTAATAGGCCTTTTTAACCTTTGATTTTATTTTACTTTTTGAATTACCAATTCAAACGCGCGGCTGCATTTCCGCTGATACAGTAATTGGGTAAGTGATGTGAGGATCGGGCTGGCTAGAGATGCGTATCTATTCGTTATTTTTACAAAAAAAAGAACTATGCCATTGTTACTTTTTCTTGAAATTTGTAGATTTTTCAACAAGTGGCCTACCCTTAGGCCACTTGTTGAATTATAAAATACTAAAAATTTTACCTATTAAAAATGTTTCTGCTGTAAGGTACTCAAGTTTTTTAATCTACTCGTATATTTTTATTTGTATTTAAATACTCGTATTTAAATGTTGATTATGATTAGAAATGTTTATTTTGAAAGTGTAATTTGCTGCCATCTTAAATAATCGTGTTATTTGTGTTGTACTTACCACCCAGAAGCGTTATAACGGTCGATATTGTCTCAACAGCTATTGCGATATTGTATCCCGATCCATTTGCCACACAAATGGCGGGACCAGCTATGTATGACTATGTAAGGAAATCGTAATCGTTTGTCAAACGATAAATTAGACCTGCAGGGCGACCGGCTAAAAATGACAGCTACAGTGTAACGATCGCAATCACCTCTGATTGGTTAACGCTTTTCCACTATTGGACAAAATCCATTGACGCAGCAAGAATACCATAAATTCAGCCAATCACAACAATTGATACTGTAACAATGATTGATGCTGAACTTACGCAATCGCACTGCTGTTTATAGAGTTCATAGATACTTACACGTCAAAAAGTATGTATGATTCGAGAAACACGTTTTAAGCTGTCAAATGAATATGATTTGCTTAGGCAATTGGGCCTTGGATTTGACCTGAGGATCTGCGTTTTTATCTAACGATATTTCCAACGTGTGGGTATCCAATAATAATTAACGGAATAGTTTGCGGATGAAAATATACTAGGAACATACATGTAGACGTCAGTCACGTCACGGTGCTAACTCTTAATAAAAATGTACTAGAATATATCATACCATCGTAAAATCGCATTAAGATAATACTACCGCATAACGCATCTGTGTAACGGTTTTACCCGTTTCTAGAAAGCCTTAAAAATTGTAATGATAGCAGGCTTGTAGTTATTTTAGTATAAGGTGCAAATGTTCCTATGTGTGTCAGAGTATCGGTTTAGTTATTTGATTGATATGTCACCGTAATATTGTAAAAACCGTTAGATTATAATCTAATTAGCGAGATTGTAAGCTGTCGAAAGATTGTGAACCGTTCAATGTTCTGAGTGTCAATTTTTGAAATATTCATTGTATTTACGTTTTCTTGTCTCTTGGTAGGTTAGGCTAGGGTTCGACAAAAATAATCAGGTAGTACCGCAGGCCGGGCTCTTAGGTTTTTTCGGGTTAATATACCTAACAGATTACAATCTACCGAAAAATAATGCGTTAAATTGTAATCTTTCGACAGTTTGCAATTTCGCTAGTTAGATTATAATCTAACGGTTTTTACAATTTTACGGTGACATATATAAAGCGTTGTAAGTAGTTGTATAGACGACAATTTCAATATTTCTAGCCTTGTTAAGATGTGTGGCGGAGATTTTTCTATTAACATACACTTATCTTAATAAAATATACAATTTTCAATTACATTTGGAGTTTTTATTATTTTATTTTTTTATTCAACGTACCTTTACAACGATTGTTCTCTATTGTCTTCAATGTGTTCCCATAATCGATACAAAAAGGGATCGATTGTCATGTGTAGATGACATAAATCCCACGATATAATACCGTGGTTCTGAAGGTTTCCTTTTTTCCTACCTGTATTATATATAAGTAGGTAAAATTACTTCGTCATTTTTGTTCAACTTTTCGTTAATTTAACAGTAATAGGTACCTACCTACCTTCTATATTTTATAAAATTGAAAAATTATACTTACTCGTTTTAAAACTCAAATAAAATATAACTAGATGATGCCCGCGACTTCGTCCGCTTGGATTGAGGATTTTCGGTTTCTCCGGGAAATCTTTTTCTCCGCGATATAAAGTAGCTGTGTTATTGCAGACTATAATCTATTTTTGTGTCAAACATCCCGATAAGTTCAGCCGTTCTGGCGTGATTGAGTAATAACATCCATCCTTCCAAACTTTTGCATTTATTTATTAAGTTATTAAGATGATGCCCGCGACTTCGTCCGCGTGGATTAAGGTTTATTGGTTCCCGCGCGTAGTCTATGTCCTTACCTGGGATACAGTCTATCCCTAGAATAGACGGCTCGTGAAAGCGTAGCAGACAGACAGACAGACACACTTTCGCATTTATAATATTAAATATGGATTAAGTATAGATGAAAGATGAGCGTCTTAAATAATAATAATTAATTTAATACCACTAGGGGTAAATCAAGTAGGTCTATAAATTAAATTGCTTATTCCAAAGGTAGGCTTAAGTAAGTCCAAATAGGGTAGACACAAGTGACAACACTGAAGAAAAAAATCGAATTTACTTGTTTACGCAAGCAAAAAAAAAATGAAAACATTTCGCTATATTTAACACACTTAAAACCACTTCGGATTCAGACCTTGAGCACAACGACCTAAGAAAACCTCAACTCGATTTACTTTCGTGTGATTGCTTGTAAGTTCGCGTACTGTGCTACCACAGTGTGTTACATTGAACTGAACTAATTAACAGTTTTTGTTAAATAGTTTAAAGTGAAAATCAACTAGATCATCGAAACTCGATCTCTAAACTTGTGTAACGTAATAAGAAGAGATTATTGTCGAGTGTTGTGAATATCTCATAAATATCTAAACAAAAGGTAAGCGATAATAGGACTGAATTTTATCTTTGATACATTGTTTAACAACTCATAGTATGGAAGTTTATTTTTTGCCACAGTGTTACCTTATGACAATAATTAAAAAAGTTGGCTTACCAAAGGTGCTTTTCTAAGCAATCATAAAATATACATAGCGGTAGGATATAACTTTGTAGCAGGTACATACTTCCATAATCTATGCTATCTATTATAAATGCAAACTGCTAAGTGAGCCTATCCCGAAAAGGTAGGTCACTTTTCACGGGTCACCGTCTCATCCGTGAAACCGATTTTGATGAAATTTGGAACAACGATAGCTTGGATACCGGAAACGGATAAAGGCTACTTTTTATCCCGGATTTCTCCGGAGTTCTCACGGGATAAAAAAAAACCTTTATCCACCCGGACATAGTCGCATAGTCGCAGGCATCATCTAGTTTGTAAATACTTACATAATGTATATTTTCTATTCATTTCCATTTTATTGTTGCCCGCAACTCCGTATGCTTTTAGGTAAGATAGATATATCTTCAATAGCAAGGTTACAGATTGAACTATACTGTATGGATTAATTAATAGCCGGGAAGCTATACATTTTCCGGAATAGAAAATCTCTACCATAGATTAACTACTATTTAAACTAGATCTCCACCCATATACTTACTTAGGTACGGGATGGAAACCACATTATGGAAACTGATTTTTTATATGAGTATTTTATTGCTTATACTTCCATGGATAAATAAAATAATGTATTAAAAATCCCTTGTTAGAAGACTAGCTATAATACAAAGAGATGGTGTGTTTGACTTTGTGTTTGATAGTTAGTAATTTGTTGAACGGAAATCTACAAGTCGGTTTGGCAAGTCGAGTGGCGCAACTGTCTTCCGTAGTCTGGGTACCTGTGGATAATAATCAGGGACCTTCGTTAAAAACGCCCACATGTACAGGCTGTGTTCTTTTTACATAACTTGTTATTGAATACATATTATTTATGTAGCGTTTGTCCGTGACTTCAAGAAGACGCCAATAAAAAGGTCTCCTTATGAGACCTGCTGCACAGCCGGTAGGCCTCTATTTACTTGCTTATAGCGTAATCCCCGTCAAAATCGATTCAGCCGCTACCATGATAATCTCGGACAGTGAAATTGACAGAAATAGACAGACAAAATCCGGGTCTAAGGGTTATGTTTAGGTACCGACTACCTACTTGTCAATAAATCATAAACTTAGAATAATAAAATATATCATAATATAATTGATAATAAGATTTAAATGACGTTTAGAATACCTAAGTGTTTTATTAGTATATAATTTTTGCATGCCAATACACGGCAGATTGTAGTTCATACTAATATTTCAATGATTTGATTTGATTTGATTAGAATATTGTGACTTGTGAAGTTGTGATAGTAAATAACCATGGCAAGTCAGTTTAGTTTTGAAATCATAGTCGTATACTTTATAAAGCCTAATTGAGTAGAGGTACTTAATCCTAGCCCTAGAAGACTAGATAGGTCAGTAGATAGACACCTTTCTAAGTATACTTACGCATTTTGAAATCATGTACCTAGTTATGCTTAACCATAAGTGGAAAAAATAAATTGGAAACCCTCTGTATAATAATATGGGACGGAAATCAAGTGTTATAAGATGCACTTTGCGGCTAACACTAGACCAATAGCCGTGTCATATTTGATTGAATAACACCTTGAATACCTTGTTTCGTTTGTAACGAAACTATCTTTTAATATCTTCTTAGTTTAAATAGTAAACTTTAAATGCTTACTTAGTTATTAGGTACCTACATCTTTTCGTAATTACCTAGGTTTAGTTAAGTTGTACTGTATGGACGGTCTAATTAAGTAAGTGGAAATTCTTAATTCACATTCCGAAGTAGGTAATGAAGTCGTTAACAAGGTTATATATTTTATGCTATGGTGTAATTATTAGGTAATTGATATTTTGTAGGTGCCAGTAAACGTCATGGGTCGCCAAAGCTGCGTTGGTGTTATATTGGCTCTAACACTGCTGGCCAATGCGTTCTGCCTTCCAACAAGTGTTATAAGAAGAAGACAAACATCAGATTCACCAGTAAGTCGCTTTTCTTATATTTTACGCCTATTTGTTACCTGCAGCGTTGTCTATGAGTTTCTGCTTACCTCCAGTAATATTTGTTTTGTGATTATGTGAAAATAATTTATTTTACCTATTCTACTATTTACCTATTCTTTTTTGCAATTGATATTTAATATGTAGTTTTACATAAAACACTAAGCTCAAACAAATTATTTTTTTGTCATTCACACGTAACTTACGAGAACCTTTCTCTTTACGAAACTGCAGTTACCTATACCCTTGTAAACCTTTACGAAAATACCAGGTTTTGGTCAATCTACGTATTGGTTCGTCGTCAAGTAAGTGGAAATAATATAAAGGGGAAAAGTTTTACAAGGTTAAAATTAAATTAAAGACTTAAGTCCATTTTTGTTTAAGAGCAAGTTTTTAGCTGACATTTGACTCTATAGACCTTAATTGTTTATGTCGAACCCTAACCTAACCTTTATGAAAGAGACAAGAAAACGTAAATGAAATGAATATTTCAAAAATGGACACTCAGAACATTGAACAGTTTACAATCTTTCGATAGTTTAGAATTTCGCGAGTTAGATTATAATCTAACGGTTTTTACATATGCATTTCACAAAATGTACACATATTACCTACTTACTTATGTGGAATTAATAGATAGGAATCTTAGGTATCTATCCTCTCACGCAGGTAGGTAGGTACACCTCCCTACATCTAAAAGATTTAAATCAGCTATCGCGTATTCCTACAAAGTTGTTTGTAAAAGGTCGGCTTAGATCCGCAAACGCTTTTTATGACTGCGTCAGTTACAAGAAATACTTGCTCTAAATAGATAACTTCGGATTATAAGACAAGAAGTTTGAACTGTATAAGACATCTTAAACTTTTCGACAATTCCACATGGGTTCTCATTTATCTAACCCACAACAGAACACGAGAACTCATAATAATCAATGAGTCAATGACCTCAGAATGTCAATGAGAAGGGTTTTAGCCATCCCTAACCATCACCTACCTAGGCCTACTCAGACCGTGATCACCTAATAAAGACAGTGTCGCCTATAATTCGGAAACTAACTAATACCTATAGCCTGTATCAATGTAGGTACTTTAAAATTGAGACAGTTATAAAAATAAGTATGTTTGCGACACTTCAAGCAGCATCTTTATTGGTTTACAAAATTGGGTATTTGACAACAAGTCAAATCAGCAACTTTTTTTCAAACGTCTAAACGCGTGCTTAGTATGCTGTATGGGATTTGGTATAAAATTTTGAATTGTGACGTCATCAAAGTTCGAAGCACTTTTTTACTTTAGGAGATAGTTTAAAATGGTTTTCAACACAAAACTAGCAGGGGACGTAGATATTACGACCTTTGGGAGTTAATGAGTTATAATTTTTTCGCTAGTAATTAAATACCCAATTATATTTTGCAATCGTATCGATACGAGGAAAAGTTTAATAAATGTTTATGTCAAGGAAGTTTTGTGACATTCACTTTAAATATGTCATTCACGTGAATTGTAATAATAATTAAATTATTTTATATGTGTATGATGCACCGTTAGTGTATACGTTAGTATATCTTTAAATATATGCTTGAAATATGCTCTTGTTGCTTAAATCAAACGAATACTTAGTTAAATAAAAAAATAATCATGTTAATTTAATAATATGTATACTCACCTATGTATTGTAATAAAGTTCGTCTAAGCATCTTTATTAAGAGACTAATATTAATTCAATAATTTCAGAATGGAGATTCAAAAACAACTGGAACCGATGATAAAGATGTAAATAATGACGTAAATTCAGACCAGCCAGCACCAGTGGCTTTCAGTGACGACGATGACGACGACTTCCCCTCATACCCACAAGATGATTCGTCCGGCGGTGGCAGCAATTTGTTCAGCTTGCTCAACTTAGTGACAGCTTTCCTTCCAGGATCAAGTTCCAGTGTGAGTTTGACAGTAGTACTCTTCATTTTAATTTAGAAATAATTCCTTTTTAAATGTAGAAAAACTTAAAAAGCAAGCACAACTTTCTAATCATTGTGCTTTATTAATGCCTCGTTTTCTGTGTTACGCACATTATATAAATATTATGTTAATATATGTGTGCGTGTTTTTATATTGTTATTTATGCTTTCTAGCTGATGCCCGCGACTTCGTTTGCGTTGAATAAGTTTTTTAATTCCAAAGGGAACTCCTTAATTTTCCGGGATAAAATTAAGTAGCCTAAGTTCCGCAACTGTACCTACCCATGCAAAAATCACGTCGATCCGTTTCTCTGTTGAGGCGTGATTGAAGGACAAACCAAAAACCCAATAAACCAACAAACAAACACACTTTCGCATTTATAATATTAGTATGATCACTAAACATTTTTGCACTGTGTGTTACTGCAAGAGTAATAGTACCTACTTATATATATTTAACGTTTTTGAGTGAAAAAAGCAAATTTTCCTGTTCACTTTAGATCCGCACCTTTATTTTATTTTTAACAAGGCTTTGGACTATGTGTTGTGCGTTAATGTGTGTTGTGTGTTGACTGTAGCGAGAAACATATCTAAATGCACTTGCAAAAATAAACTGGGTCGTTGTACCTATTCAAGATCACTAATGGTAAGTAAACATTTAATAAATACATATAACAAAAAATAAATAGTTAAATTGAATTAATAATTAAGTCTTTTCGTTATATATTTTCAAGCATGCAATAAGCTTACTTTTTATAATAATTTTAGAGATCAATGCAGAAGATTTTAAAAGAAATCGTTAAAAGCAGTAACCCTAAGACTATAATAAGAAGAGATATCGATAACAACTATATAGCTGGCTTAAAACCACCTCCAGTTTTAAAAGAACTTAAGAAAACGCATGATAATATTGAAATCGAAAATTCCAAAAGCGAATCTGACGAATCTGATGATGATAATAATTCGGGAGAAGAAAGTTTGGAAAACGACGACGAAGGAAATAAATCAAATGAGAATTCAGTTGATATTGACGATGAAGAATATGATGAACCACCAGGAGGAGGAGATGGCGAGGGTGGTGGCCTTTTGGGTCTTCTTGCCGGTCTTAGTGGAGGCGTAAGTTTGTACATAATAGTTATTTTGACTATCCCAAAATCTATATTTTTAATGTATTTACCTACTTAATTAATGCCTGTATTCTTATTTTTCTTGGCTTGGTTTTAGGAAGACGGACAATCTGATTTGGGATCATTGCTTGCGACAGTAAGTGGAATTGTAGTAAACCTGAGCGTGAGTATTCCTTTCTCAATTGACTTTTAAAATTACAATTTTTGAAATGAAGAATTTTAATGAATTATTGTTTTAATTTTAGGGTGACGGTATCGACCTTAATGCTCTAATTGCATCCGGAATAGGCCTTTTTGTTGGATTATTGGTATGTTTTTTTTAAAGAATTACTCATCTTATCTTTAAACTAATAAAAATATCTTATAAATTCAATAACACCTTATGAAAATGTAATTTACAGTCCGAAGGTGAGGAGAACCCAGGTGAAATACTAGCTAGTTATTTATTGACGTCATTAGATACAATCACAGGTGGAGGCGCGGTGTGTATTATTTTTATCTTTAAGTTCTATGTAAGTAAGACAATTTATACTTTTTATTATAGAATAAATTTGACTTAATAATATTATGATTTCAGAAAAACAACGGTGCCTTCTTTGGTAAATTCTTAAGCAAATTAGTGAAAGGCACGAGTGCCGTAAGTAATAAGTACTTGTGAACTATTGTTACTTAAATTAAGTTAAATGCCTAGGTAGGTATATAATATTTTCGTAAACATGCTTGCATGTTCAAAAACTTTTTACCGTCCTGTAATTAAGACATACTGTATATTATTTATGTCTACTGCGTTTGAAAATAAAACATGTTTTAAATTTACAACCGCTTTAAATTTCAGGGAGGTGATCCCGATGCGGATTCAGAAGAAAATGGAAATAATATGGAAATGAAAGATTCGGCTGGATTTTTGGCCAGCCTTCTAATGGGTCTTCTCGGAGACATGTCTAAAGGCAGTTCAGGATCCCACCCTATGAGGCGACACCTTTAGATCTAATCAAGCTTCCATCTTTGGATCATGAAGATTTTAAAAGAATATAATTTAACAATCATAATAAATCTAAAATTATAAATATCTTGAAAACCTTAACTAGATAGACTTATAGATTGTCGGCAAAAAGCGAATAATAAGATTTTTGAAACTCTAAATAAATATCGCGGATTTTGTTAAATGTCACTTTTATTACTATTACTAACTACTCTAGCGGCACGCTATGATGGCCGGTTTGACGTTTGTCCGCTCATGAAGTTCCGTATTAATTGATAACGACTTTGAAGGAAATAATTGTATTACTTTATTGACGATAGTGATGTGCAGAGATTCATAAATTTTATCGAATGTAGTTTCTCATGAAGTTCCGTATTAATTGATAACGACTTTGAAGGAAATAATTGTATTACTTTATTGACGATAGTGATGTGCAGAGATTCATAAATTTTATCGAATGTAGTTTTAGGTTTAGGACTCAAAATTTATTTATTAAATTGATTTCTTAAATGTATACAAGTGTAGAAAAATCAGTTTGCACCATTTAAGGGGTGAATGTACTTGTGAATATGAACAATTTTCACTATGTGGACAAACCTCTGAAATCGCAAAAAAATATCAATAAATTTTTAAAAATGGAATCTAATACGATCGTCACATAGGATCGCTGGCTAGCACAACTACTACCTCCGGCAAACTCGCGTCAATGCTCAATGCAAAACAAAGCAGTTTCGAATTGACGTTGCTTCGAAAAGTATAAACTGTCAGTGCAATGCGATTGTGATATAGTTTTGACCTGGCTTTGGATTTCAAATATTGATACTGCATTACTGTTGACCCTTGCTCGTTAATTTGGACTCTGTTCAAGCCCTTTGTTGTGGATTTCGTCGATATGACCGAACGTACGCAGAGAACTGTTCTAAATAGTCAGACACGTGAGTTCGTAATACGCCTTCGTAACTATTTCGATCGTGAAGCTCAAAATGGAGGGCCAATTTTACCTATAACGTCAGTGGTTGAACGCGTAGCTGATGCGTTTAATATTGGACAACGAACTGTTAGACGGATAACTAAAAAAAAATATGGCGAGACTGGCACAGAAGAAAATAAACTTCACACACCAAAAAAGAGAAAACGAGCAAAACCAGTCGTAGGCATCGATAGCTTTGATGCCGATGCTATCCGAAGACATGTTTACGGCTACTATTTACAGAAGGAGTATCCAACAAGAAAAAAGTTGGTGCATTCACTGAAGGAAGCTGGATTATTCTTCGGTGGGGAAAGTTCTTTAACGAAGATTTTGAAGACCATTGGATTTCGATACAAAAAATGTAACAAACGCAAAATATTGATGGAAAGATTTGATATAGCGATGGCAAGGTATACTTTTTTACGGCAAGTGAAAGAAATCAAAAATTGGCAAAATGTTGTGTTCTTGGATGAAACATGGCTTAATGCTAACCATACTGTAGGCCGTTCTTGGAACGATGACACAGCAGCATCTACTTCCAAAGTTCCTGTAGGAAAAGGATCGCGACTTATAATTTGTCACGCCGGAACCATCAACGGGTTTGTCGAAGGTTCTCTCATGGCTTTTGCGTCAAAAACCACTGGAGACTATCATGAAGACATGAATGGAGAAAAGTTTACTGAATGGTTTACCTCAATGTTGTGTAGCCTCCCTGAACCATCTATTATAATTATGGACAACGCCCCATACCACTCGATGCAAATTGACAAGCCACCTGCCCAATCCCAAAAGAAAGCTGATATCGTCGCATGGCTTCGTAAAAATGGCGTAGATGCAAACATGAATATGTTAAAAGCGGAATTAGTACGTCTTTTAAAAGAAAACAAACCAACCAAGATCCGATACGTCATTGACGAAATAGCATTAGAACATGGGCACAGAGTTATACGGTTACCGCCTTACCATTGTGAGTATAATGCGATTGAGTTGGTGTGGGCTCAAATTAAGGGATATGCTGCAAGACACAATACAGAACCCCCATTTACCACAAAAAAAATGCTAAAATTATTAGAAGAAGCTTGTGAACATGTGACTAAAGGAGACTGGGAAAAGGTTGTGAATAGAACTGTTAAATTAATAAGGGAAGATTATGAAAGAGATGTGAAAATAGATAATATTATAGAAAACGAACATATAATTATTAATGTATGTGATGATAGCAGTGACGACAGTGAAAATAGTAGTATGGACGAATCTGATTAATTATGGCCTTTTGTGGCACCTTTTTTGGTATCTTTTGTATTCATATGTTTCTTGTGTGCATATAAAGTATGTATATTCATTTTCGTTCAAATATTCAGTTCGTTCAAATAAATTAAATAAACATATACATTTTTGTTTTATTAAACCTATTTAATCAGGTACAAAAACAAAACTTAATTGTTTTTTGTTCGAGAATAAATTGACATTCCACATCACTATTGTAATGTGTCAAACCGGCCATCATAGCGTGCCGCTAGATTAAGTAGGTATTCAATTATCGAGTTAAGGTGCTGCCTGATAATTTGTATTTTTATTTTTTCTCGTATTATTTCTGTATCTATTCGCACCGTACTAATTTTAGACCTATTCTTTTTATTGTATTATTTATATACTAATATTGTAAGTATATTTTCTTGTTATTTTTATATTGGCACTACATTTATTTTCTGTATTTGTTCTATCCCTCTTTACTATCACTGTGCCTTCTTTATATGTCTATGTCTATTCAATTTATAATATATATACCTATATAAATTATGTGTAAAAATTGCCATATCGTTTTAATATTCATTTATTTTTACAGAGTCACCAAACACCAACTGAAGGGGCAGGCTCATCACCTCTTATGACTTTGAAGTTTGACATTTTACGGGCATTTTTTCAATTTGGAACTTCCCTCCTGGGCATGGCCTCGTCATCGTCATCATCTTCTGTTTTCTCTGCTTCATTAAGTTGATTTAAAAAACAATAAATTCCAATATGCCATAAAAGTGTAATAAAAAAAATAGTCATTATGTTTTATTAATTTTTTCACTCTTTCTTTCACACAACAACCTAAGGATTACACACGGTATACTAAGAAAATACCGAGAAGAAGGAAGTAGAATACAAAAGTCGGTCGTATCGCTTAGTGGCGATCTGTGCCAGGCAAAGTAATTAAGGATACTAACCTGCGGGTGGTGTATTTACTTGGGTCGTCGATTGGATTTTTGAATTTAATATAAAGAAAATTTTGCAAGACTACATGTTGCTATGTAGATTTAGGCATCGAAAGGATTTAGGTACCTAATATATAGAGTAGATTGACAGTCGAGAAGAACTAGTAAGAAACCCGGCGGTTGCCCTTTTTTAAAAGTTAAACAATAAAATCATTATAATATAAAGTATACATAATATTATTTAACCGCAGTCCCACGCATAGCTGGAGCGAATCAAATCACGCTTTTTAGGGTTGCGTACCTAAAAGGTATGTGCAACTCCGCGGTGCAACCCTTCATGGTGCGCGAGTTGCGACTATGTCTGTCCGGTAAAATTTTGCATATTCTAGTAACATAAAGCAACAGACTTATGGAATAGTTTTAAATAATGCTTGCCCAACCGATCTTATTAGTTTTCAATAATGTCAACCCAACCTTATTTGCAAATGAAAGAATTCAAAAAATATTATTACTATTACAAAAGGGGGTGAAATGGAGGGTTACTAGATCGAGTATATCATATGAAAGGGCTTCATTTGCACATTTGAAAACAAATTTTTATTTGAAAGAACTTGAAATTTAATTCGCTATATTTCTCCACAGTAGGTAAATCTATGTGGGTACTGTACTACTGTGTACTGTGTATCTTGCAATATTCACCACACCATATAAATCTTCTAAATTATTCTCAACGTACGTTTCACTCCGACACCGGAGCATCTTCAGGAGATGTTGGCTCGACAATGCACGATTGTAAAGTGAAGATCGTATCGAAAGTTCCGGCTTTTATAACTTTTTATCATGACTCATACTGAAGCCCGCCCCCTTTTCCTCTGTTACTGTATAAGTTGAGTATTTGAGAAATTGATACGTTAGTTTGTTCGTTTAGCAACTCAAATCCTTTATTATTGTGTTTCTGTAAAATTCTTATCTTATTTCCGAAGTTTGCAAAGTGAAAAATGTAAAATAATTCGAGTTGATAGAAGCTTATGTGTTTTTGATAAATCAGACATAAACCTTTACAAACCAACTAAGTTTTGCGGTCCAAAATAAAAGGGACTTTTTTCCGAGATTTATGTAAATTTTACAAGAAAAATAAAAGGAAGCGTGTGCCATAACATATCTACCTATTACAATAAAGTATTTTTTGAACTTCTCTTCATTATACTATAATCTATTCTTGCAAATTTCTAGAGGATACTTGAAGAAGAAAGACGTAAAAGCTCTCCTGACTCATTTATTAACATGAACAATAAAAATATTACATCGAGAAAATAAAATCACACAAGAACGATACGCAACGACAGGTGACAATGTAGTCCGCAGCAGATGCGCACGCATCCTTTTATAACCTCGTCTCTGACACCATCGTTATTTTTCTTAATCACAGGGAATGTATTCCATTCTTGAATTTCATTTATTTATCCTGAAACAAGTATCTTATGTTAGTAAATATCTTCAATACTATATTATAATAACTAAGTAATAATATTAATATAATTATATATATTATAATTATCTTCAATAAACCTAGAAGAGCAATCATTTTTTAAGGCATCAATAAAAGCTCCCACTTTACCATTATCAAAAAACTTAGTAGGAAATAAATAGCAGGATTCGTCTTATTGCCGTAGGTATTGATAGGTGCTGAAATACCTACATTTCTAAGTAACACGTAAACTCAGCACGCATTATTCTTATTTTGAGTTAAATAAACACCAATGTAAACACTCACGATGCCTACGGTAAGAGCGATACGATAATATGGTAGATATATGAAAACTATATACCTAATTGCTAAATAGTGTTATAGCCGTCCACCGCCAATTTAATAAATAACAAAAAGCTCTAAGTATACTGAACTACACGGCAGTCAGTTGAGACTTGAACTTTGTCATCACTGATGACTAGTATAATATTGTAACTCTGACTACAGGCATGCAAAATACTTATCTGAGATTTGATATACGAATGGAAGGAAAAGGTTTTCTAGTAGTAATAGGAGTAACAATTTAGATTGTTTCGGAATCTATTGTACCTAATTCTATTGTAGAACCGTAAGGATCTCGCCCCAGAGATTAATTGTTCTTCCATTTGGCATGGTTTATCGGCTAAAATTCCGTTAATGGATACTTTGAAAATTTCAGGAATTCGACCTAATCTTTGCTTCCTATTGGATCTTCAGAAACTTAATAGGTATAAGGAATGGCAGTTTATCATCCACGATTTAAAATGACACTTTCAAAAGTGCTTTACGATGACACTTTTAAAAGTCAGAACAAACACAATTAGTTTACATAGATTTATATTGACGTTGAAAACTAAATAATATTAAATTCCAAATAAGTAAACTTACAATTTTGTTAAGCTAGATATAGCAATACTTAATCACAATTTCTATTTATTCGTCATTTATATAGTAAATTCTGTGTTTTCTCTTTATGTATTTTTACAAGCTTTTATTTAACTTGCAATATTTGTGGGTTTAGTCAGGTCATAACCGATGTTATAGCTAGATCCAGACCCCAACCGACTGAACTGAAAGCATGACATGGTTTACTGAGTGACTTTATTCTAAATCCAATAAGACGGACTTCTAAAGATGGCTGACTATCTTTGCAGTCCAATGGGGTATCAATTAAAAGGATTTGTTGAGGATACAAAAAATAAAATGACGTCTCCATAGCAATATGGCGGACGTTATAAACTTGTTTTTAAAAATGTTTTTATTAATGATTTAAGACTTATTTCATTATTAAAAGGCCTATTACACTGCACTTTTCACAGGGCCCTGTAGGAAGGGTGGGCGTGGCCGCTAATTAGATCGTCGCTTATTATACAGAAATAAGGACCAAAATAGGGTCCTATTACACTACACTGATTCAAGTGTAAGGGGGGACCCTTACACTTGAATCAGTGTATTACACTGCACTTATCACAGGGATGTGATAAGTGCAGTGTAATAGGCCTTATTTTACCATTTTTTTGTCATTCAATTAGGATTGCGTATCCAAAATCATTGATCTAGAAAAATAACTTCTATAGGTTCTACGTGACTCGTTGCCGAAGTTTAGGCTCTGTATGAAATCTGGTTATTTCTGAGGATCATTCCTATGGAGGCAATGGTGCCTAAGCCTAGACCAATCGCGATGTGCCGACAGTCGGCTGTGGACCTTTCGATTCCTAGCGAAAACTGCCCTATGCAACCAATTCCCAAAGCTGTGTGAACTACAAGGTAAATAACATTCAATGTGGTCAATTTGTTTTTATTTTTATAGGGTCAACAAACGCCAGCAGAAGAAGCAGGGCCATCGCCTCTTTGGACTATCACGCTAGACGTCTTACGGACATTGTTTCAATTTGGAACTTCTCTCCTGGGCGTTGCCTCATCATCGTCGTCATCTTCTGTCTTCTCTGCTTCATCCAGTTAATTTCAATAATTATACTACATTAAAATAAATAAAAATAGATAAATTAAGTGTTATATAATATGCGTGATGCGTTTTATAATTTTTTCTCTGCAGTCGACAGGATTTCAAGTTCACTAATCTGTAAAAAAAGAGACTTTGTATACTAAAAAAATATTTGTAAGTACACGTACAAATATTTTTTTGCAATTTACATAGGTATTAGGTGCGTCTGAAAGAACTTTTTCAAATCCGGCTATTATTTCTTGTCACTATTACAAATTAACCTCATGCTGTGTTTTCCTCTACCAAAATTTCAGCTTTCTAGGTCCAAGGGTTTGGGCTGGGCGTTGATGAGTCAGTCAGTCATTGAGTGTGAGTCATTGAGTCAGGTGTTTGCTTTTTACTGTATGAGATGTTTTTCTAACTTAGTAGATACAATTTCAATAATTCACATAACTCCCAAAATTACAATAGCTAATATTTGTATTTTTTCTCTACTTAAAGCAAACTTTATACGTACGTTATTAGTAAACTATTACAGAATAGTTGGCCCACCTCGGCCACGCTCAAGAGTAATTTCTTCAAATCTTCCCTTTGAGTGGGATTTTATAGTACCGTTGACCCAAGTCGGTTAACAAATATGAATGATCGGCTGCAAGAGAATCTGGCGCTTGCCGTCCCGTGTTCTATCACTTATCGAAATTTTAATTTTGATTATTTTTGTATTTTTTTTTTGTATTTCTATGTTTTGTGTAACAATAAACAATTTATCTAAGTATATATCTCTGCGGTCTATCTATACGGAAGTGTAGGTATGCCTTTAGCCCACCGCTTATTCCAAGAAAAATTCTAGCTATATATGTGAATACGTCTAGAACTTACATTAACATTTGGAGGTGTGGAAATGACATACACAATAGCATCGGCTACTTCACCAGGCTCTAAAATTGGCTGATCAGCACTATGTCCGATGGTCATTTCAGTACGCACCAGTCCAGGAGATATGCTCTGAAATAAATGCAACACACAAGGTATCTTTAAATTCTATAGTTCAGAAATATTACTAACTTTGAAAGAATAATCTCGTAGCTTTCCTACGTGATTAGCAATTCAAAGATAATACCAATTTTTTATTTTACTGATAAATTGCTAGTAGCAGAAGGCAGGGTATTATTAATTGAAGGTTTTTTTTAATCCACTACCAGTTATAGGCGTATTACACTGCACTTTCCACAGGGCCCTGTGTCAAGGTTGGGCGTGGTCGCTAATTAGAGCGTCACTTATTACACAGCAATAAGGATCAATTTAGGGACCCTTAAGCCCTAAATCTTATAACACTACACAGATTTAAGTGTAAGGGTCCCTGTGAAAAGTGCAGTGTAATAGGCCTAATAGTCCTTGACTGCGATCTCATCTGATGGTAAGATGTTTAAGGTGTTTCATATCCTACTGCACGATAGTCCCTATTTGCGATCACACATCAGCTGACGTCATACCCTGTAGTCTGTAGATAGTAATGCAGTCTGAGAAGGAAGTGGGCTAAATAAGCAGGAGCATAGGAGATTCGAAAGTTACAGAGAAGTTATCCTGAATAACTAAGATCCTCCGACTTCATGGTTTATGGACCTTATCACCTGCAGCATCAAGATTAACGAATAGAAATATGAATTTTTACTACGCAATTCTATGCTATTTATCAATTGATACAATCAGTAGAAACAGGAGGTACATAGTACAAGTGTAGTATAACTTCAGAGTTAATCCGTAGGTCCTGGTACCCATCTATATATACAATCATAATGTAGTGTCATGAAAACGTAACACGAGTAAGTCGTTCGAGTAGAACAGATGAGTGATGATTGAACTGAAAAAATAAGGCGCATGATTTTGATAAAATAAACGTAAATAGATGAAGCTAAATAATTAAATGAGCTTATTACCGTTACTTTAATTTTTCTCCTAGCGTCCGCCATCTCGTTGAGAAGTGCGGCGGTGAAAGCAGTGACAGCGTGTTTGGTGCTCGAATATATGTTAAAATCCGAATGGAAAGGTATGTAATGACCGGCCACACTGGAAAAAATAACGTAAAAAAAAAAATATAACTATGTAGAAATAGAAAGTAAAAATTATTAACAATGTTTTAAGGCATTCTTAAGATTTTACTGCGCACGTAAGTTAATAATAAGTCTAAGGGTACAGTACCAATTATTCACATTTTCAATGTAAAACGTCTTTTAATTATGTAAGTGAAACAAAATCTTCTTAAATTCGTATTATTCCTACATAGATAATTCAACATGCTAACCACCAGACCAACGAGGCTTACCCTACAGAAGACCTATGTCCAGCAGTGAATATCCATCGGTTGACGACGACGAGATAATTCAATTATACCTCACCTTCTTCGGTTAAATTCCGATATTGACTGCTACAAGTGTTAAGTTGAGCTTGAACTAGCAGAATTTCGTATCAAAGTAATGCTGAAGAACAGTCCCAGATTCTAATTTACATCCTCTATATCTTAATGCATCCTTTGTAATTTTTTTGAATTTTGATTCAAGTTAAGTACCTGTTAATATTTATTATGTGACCATCAAAATTGCGCTTCTTCATCGAAGCCACTGCTTGTCTAGTGCACATGATTAGTCCTTTAAAGTTAACGTCCATTGTAAGTAATATGACATCGTCACTTAGTTTACCATCAGTTGCATCTGAAATAAACCAAGTATCAATTTAATCATTAAAATAATAAAATTTATAACCTTCACATTTATATTGTTGTTGTTCAATGCAGAGAACGAGAAGTTGTTTTTTCACCTGTTATCTTTCCTGGTTTAAATATTCCGGCGTTGTTGACCAGAACATCCGTACCTCCGAATTTGTTCTCCACCCATTCAAAAGCGGCCTCAATTTCTTCTACTTTAGAGATGTCACATTGTCGAGAGACAATTTTACCTGTTCCTTTTACTTCTGCATTTAGTTTCTGCAAATAATGAGCATACACTCAAATATATTATTCTTTATGTTGTTGAAGAACTATAGAAATTATTATACTTGCAGTACGCATGTAATTATAAATTTCTTTCAACTTACAACAACACGGGCTTCCGTGGTCAATATTCTCAGTTCCTACCTATTAATAGGCAAGTATGATAGGTTTGTTCTGCTTCTACACAAAAGTATGTAACAAGGTCAATTTTGATTAAATCAATAAATAAAATAATACGAATCGTTGTTAACCTGTTACATTAATGAAAGGACATTTTTCTAGCAACGACTTCACTAGCAAAGACTCTTTTACCTTCTACGTAATGCATATCAGTTTCGAATTAAGTTACTAGCCAAAAGCCAAAATGTACATAAAGAAACATGTCAGATTTGTCTGTATCTGTGACTAATTTAAATATGCATCGTAGTTACATATAAAAATCATTGCTTACATCAATCAAGTGTGCCCTGCGAGCTAGTCCGACAACGATCATTCCATGGTCTGCCAGACGTACGCTTAAGGATGCACCGATCCCAGAACTAGCCCCCGTTACTACCGCTACCTTGTTCGACCAACGTTCCATAGGTGCTGTATAAATAAATAAAGATGCAATGTAAGGTCTTGGCAATACAGGTTCCCTATCGTGGAGAGTGAAGACCAAATAAAAAAAATAACTGTAAACCTTGTTGAATATATTTTTAGCAACATAAACTCCATTAAACTATATACATATTATATATTTTATAATATAAAGAAAAACACAAACAAGACAACAAATTATCAGACTTGAAAATATCGAGTCGATATCCACCAATAGACTAATAATCGTATTCCATTTTTTAGAATACCTAATTCGCTAATGTTAATTTGTATAATCCCTTGATATAAATATAATTACCATTTTGTTTTGTTTAATTTGTTCTTTATCAGTTTTTTTTTTTCGGATTTCACTATGAAAACTAATAAACATTGGGGTTTATTTAAAAACCTGCTAATGCAACGACCCTGCCTTAATCAAAATCGGTTTAATGAACCTGTCATATTTAAGTATATTTTACTGCTATTGAAAGATTTTAATATACGTGGTAAAATTTATTTGAGAAATTCAGGATAACATAAAAAAGCTAACATGTTTAATAAAAACCTAATTTAATGCATATTCTTGTGTTTATAAATTTTTGAGGGGTCATGAAATGTGAACATAAGCTTTATTTATAATTTTTTTCTTATTAACATTGGCTGCACATAATATTATATCAATACGTTTCTTACGATTTCCTTTCATTCAACGATACAAGTTTCTTTAAAAGTATCTCCGTATTTATATTAAAATCACTTACCTTTTGTTTATTATTAATGGTTTTAAAACAAAATATTATATAACATCTACGTTTGTACTCCTTACACAATCAAGAGCACCAGCTTACTCAAACTCTCTTAATGTATTGATATTGAAAGTTTTTACAACTGATTTCACTTCTTGGCTAAGTGGGAGAGGTGGTACGCATTCCACTTCTAGCTTGGTGGCTAGTTGTATCTAGCACCATTTTTGTTTTGTCTGCAATATTTTATATTTACAAAAAAAATATTTACAAAAAACCGACTTCCAAAGCCTTAAAAAAAATTGATTAAAATTAAAGTAAAAAAAAATTGATTTCTACACACTACGTTGAAGTCGGGCGAGCCTGATGCGTCAACTTTGCTTATAATTTTTTTTACTAAATCGTGTTTTTTGGAAATTATATTTAAATACAAGTTAAATACTCATGGAATATGAATTATATTTTTGGATCTTACTGACATAATAATAAGAAAATACGAACCGGTTATTTCACTCACAAAAATCACAAGTTCAACTGGGCACCCAATAATAGTTTTTCTCACAAAAGAAGGAACTTGAAAAAATAATCGGACTGGAGACATCTGCCCCCCTATTGTGTAAGAATTGTCGATCAAATCGTCTAAGCTCGGCGTCAAACTAAAATAAGCCATACTAGCATTGAATTAGAGCTCAATTTCGTGTATCTGTCACCGTAAGATTGTAAAAACCGTTAGATTATAATATAACTCGAGAAATTCTAAACTGTCGAAAGATTGTAAACTGTTCAATGTTCTGAGTGTCAATTTTTGAAATATTCATTTTATTTACGGTTTCTTGTTTCTTTCTTGTAGGTTAGGTTAGGGTTCGACATAAATAATCAAGAACCCGATAAAACCTAAGTGCCCTTAGGTTTTATCGGGTTTAAATACTTATCAGATTACAATCTACCGGAAAGTAATGCGATAAATTGTAATCTTTCGACAGTTTATAATTTCGTGAGTTAGATTATAATCTAACGGTTTTTACAATCTTACGGTGACATATCCATTCTCATACGTTTAGGTATGTACGATACCATAAACGTATGAGAATGGATACACGAAATTGAGCTCTAATTCAATGATCTTACGGTTTATTTTACTTTGACGCCGAACTTAGATGATTTGATCGACAATTCTTACATAATCGCACCTCTGGACTCAAACCGGGGTCTTCTGGTTTCGGGGCCGCCCTATTTCCCATCTGAGCTATTATAACCTTGTAGATGGTGGCGAGATTTACCTTCGCATTCTAATGATATTGTAGCAGTTTTTCATTGCCTGAAAACACGGTTAGAACGACATTTTATAAAAATGAATCCTAGCTAGATCGATTTATCGCCCCCGAAACCCCCTGCATACCAAATTTCATGAAAATCTGCTTTAGCTGTTTCCGAGATTCAGATTATTTATATATGTCACCGTAAGATTGTAAAAACCGTTAGATTATAATCTAACTCGCAAAATTGTAATCTGTCGAAAGACTGTGAACCGTCAATGTTCTGCGTATCAATTTTTGAAATATTCACTGTATTTACGTTTTCTTGTAGGTTCAGTTAGGTTAGGTTAGATTATAATCTAACGGTTTTACAATCTTACGGTGACATATACATATACTAGAGTGTTTAAAACTAGAGTTGAGTGGCTGTTGTCTTCGATAAGTCACGTGATCAATTTGTTGATCGGTTATACGCATCGATATATATGTAGGTACTAGATGGGCCCTTTCATACAAAAATGGCGGGCGACCAACTATGAGAGCGCGTTCCTATAACCTGTCATAAGCCTGTCTGTCCCCGTCGTAGCGCTGTCACGGTCGCTCATCGTGTAGATAATTTGTTATTATGTTATCATCTAAAGTTTTATTAGTTTGGCACTGTATAATTTTTATTTTAAGGTAAGTGTTTCAATTCACAATTATACATTTCATAAAAAACGTTATTTAATCTTCCTATTTAATATTTCTATCCATTACGCAATCATTTAATTTCCGCGGCAAACTGTATGATATTTTTTTTTTACTCACTGGCCTTACGGCTTTGGGTTCCAACCCTAGAATAGTCCAGTCCAGTACGATAAAAAAATGCAACCAAGATTAGTTAATGCATAGATGGGCAGAACGGACAGTAGGCAATAATACCTTCCGAGACGCAATATTATGCTATTATAATAATATGATAAAATTAGTTACTGACGTGAGTTTAATGTTTAAACCAACTTCAATAAATAAAGAGTTTTCATTTATTAAAGTTGGTAATTTTTATTTTGTACTAGCGAATGCCCGCGACTTCGTCTGTGTGGTTTGAGGATTTTTGGTTCCCGCGCGAACTCCTTAATTTTCCGGGATAAAAAGCCTATGTGTTATTTCAGACTATAATCTATCTCTGTGCCAAGTTTCAGCCCGATCCGTTCAGCCGTTGGGGCGTGATTGAGTAACAAAGAAAAGGGGCATGGGCAAAGGTTACCAGAAAAATTCAGCCATATTGATTTTATTGTCGCTGGGACCCTTAAGCATTTCATGGGTTCAAATTTGTTTGCAAGTTTAACATTGCACGCCTTGGAGCAACCAGGCACCTTAAACCACCGAACCCATATAATTCGAGCCATTATTGAAATATATGCCAAAGTTAGGCTTCATCACGAAGCCAAAATTGACCCCCAAATAAATACGAAAACTAGGCGTCAAAAAATGACAAAATTAATTTTATTTGATGGCAAGTAGCATACTTAGAAATGTATAAAATAAAATAATTTCAAATGAAGTATTTTTCTATGACTCGATCCATTAGTACTCTTTCACCTCTCCCATTCCAGCCCCTTTTATTATAATACTACTAATAATTATTTTTGAATTCTTTCATTTGCAATAAGGTTTGGCGAGGATAATTTTAAACTGTTTTAGCTGTTATTATTTTAAATTTCAAGTTTTTTGCATTAGTAGTTACCGAATTATGCTAAGTGTGACGGACAGTCATGTCGCACCACAAGGGTTGTTTTCTTATCATTTTGGTACGCAACCCTAAAAATGACTTTATTTCTGTCAATTTTTCGACAAAACTTATCAACAATTAACAAATAATTAAATTTAAAAAAAACCCACGATGAACTGCAGCGCCCCATTGTGTCTTTGATCTTTAAATATATCTTAGAACCTTCTCACAAGCTATATATATCTAATGCAAAAAACCGCATAATAATCGGTCCAATGGTTTTCCAGGAAACTGGTAACAAAAAAGTGGTAAAAATAACAACATCATACTAACATTTATCGTTTACCTCAGAGAGTACACTGATGTAGGTATTATTTTCGACAAGCGCATCTGTACTAATCTATAACCGAGTCACACGTTTTCAAGATGGCGCATATGTTGCAAGCAAGTTCCCGCTTTTCAGACTAGATGGCGTTGATGGCGTTGCTAAAAATACGCCCACATTCTTTGTTTGACAGGGCCCGTCTATGTAAATTGAGGTCGTTGGTTATACGTCTTTACATTTTTTGAATTTCGAACGGAATTATGGCTGCTACCAAATTTCATGAAAATCTGCTTTAGCTGTTTCCGAGATTCAGATTATACTATAAATACATATACTAGAGTGTTTAAAACTAGAGTTGAGTGGCTGTTGTCTTCGATAAGTCACGTGATCAATTTGTTGATCGGATATACGTCTTTACATTTTTTGAATTTCGAACGGAATTATGGCTGCTAGTCCAACGACCTCAATTTACATAGACGGGCCCTGTCAAACAAAGAATGTGGGCGTATTTTTAGCAACGCCATCAACGCCATCTAGTCTGAAAAGTGGGAACTTGCTTGCAACATATGCGCCATCTTGAAAACGTATGACTCGGTCATAGATTAGTACAAATGCGCTTGTCGAAAATAATACCTACATCAGTGTACTCTCTGAGGTAAACGATAAATGATAATGGGCTGAAACTTGGCACAGAGATAGATTATAGTCTATAATAACACATAGGCTTTTTATCCCGGAAAATTAAGGAGTTCGCGCGGGAACCAAAAATCCTCAAACCACACAGACGAAGTCGCGGGCATTCGCTAGTACAAAATAAAAATTACCAACTTTAATAAATGAAAACTCTTTATTTATTGAAGTTGGTTTAAACATTAAACTCACGTCAATAACTAATTTTATCATATTATTATAATAGCATAATATTGCGTCTCGGAAGGTATTATTGCCTACTGTCCGTTCTGCCCATCTATGCATTAACTAATCTTGGTTGCATTTTTTTTATCGTACTGGACTGGACTATTCTAGGGTTGGAACCCAAAGCCGTAAGGCCAGTGAGTAAAAAAAAAATATCATACAGTTTGCCGCGGAAATAAAGTGATTGCGTAATGGATAGAAATATTAAATAGGAAGATTAAATAACGTTTTTTATGAAATGTATAATTGTGAATTGAAACGCTTACCTTAAAATAAAAATTATACAGTGCCAAACTAATAAAACTTTAGATGATAGCTTATTATCAAATTATCTACACGATGAGCGACCGTGACAGCGCTACGACGGGGACAAAGACAGGCTTAAGACAGGTTATAGGAACGCGCTCTCATAGTTGGTCGCCCGCCATTTTTGTATGAAAGGGCCCATCTAGTACCTACATATATATCGATGTGCTAGTCCAAAGAGGGAATAATAATTTATTCGTGTTTTATTTAAACTTTAATTAAATGTATAAATGATGTCTATACATAGAAGGTTGATAGGAGTATCTTTTGGTTGGTCCGCGTTCGTGCTTCTGATTGGTGCTTAAACGTATAGGTAATGTCCATACATAGTACGTTGATACTCCTAGCTTTTTCCCATACGTAATGATGAAAAATAGTGTGTGTCACTCGGGGCCAAATTTTTTGTTCTCGGGCAGTGTATATTGAATTCCTCGCTACGCTCAGGATTCTACTTTAGAATCCTTCACTTCGCTCTGAATTCAAAATAGCGCCCTCGGGGAACAAAAATTTTCTTTGGCCTCATATAACACAAATAACTATTTTTAATCGGTTAATAATTGTGTCTTGTAGTGGTCCCTTTATATTTGGAATTGTAGAAAAACGTATATTTCCGTATATAAAATTGTAAGCTTCGAAGAAAGAAAGAAAATGTAGCTTCTATGATTATTGACCTATCGTCATTGTAATTAAAATATGTGGATGTAGGCGAGAAGTGCATTCGAGTTAGAATTTTGAAAATCGGTTAATTTTTGAAAAATTTTGAAGAGATTTTTATTTTTTTTAACCTAAGTTTTTTTCGTAAATTTTTGTATTCATGTTTTTATAGTACTATTGTGTGTTCTCGTGTAGAATTTTAACTTGTAAAAGGATTTAAAATACTTATAGAAATAATACTAGGTAGGCATGGATGGCATTTCCTAAAGGGAAGCCGATGAGAATCGTGTTATTTGGACACTTCGCCACTTTAGAATACAAATCCGAAGTCCGATTACTCAAAAAAAAATCTCTTATAACAAAGAATCGAGTCCAATAATATTAACCGCAAACATTTGCTTTTAGCTCAACATGTAGGTAATGATATGAAGTCTTGAATGAGTCACGGCTCACATAACAATTTTTGTACTACTGCATAATTATAACGTGTTTCGTTACCCATTATGACTCACTGTATCATATTATGTACAGATTTACTTAGCACTCAGCGAGCATCCCGCAGATTTATTGCAGTCTCTCATTTATCAGAGTCACTTTCTAAGTGAAGACATAGGAAAAGACAACTATACCCATCCTGTGGCGTGATTAAAAATCAAACCAATATACTAATTAAAACAAACATGCTTCCGAATTTATAATTTTAAGTACCTAGGACATAATAATTTACTAACTTATAAACTACTTACTTAAAAAACTAACTCTTATGTAACGTAACTTTAAAAAACTTCCTCTGAAAAAAAAGGCAAATACGATGTTATTTTTGAAGAAATAATAAATGAAATAAAAGTGTGATGAT
This sequence comes from Erebia palarica, assembly GCA_964035005.1. Classification (NCBI taxonomy): domain Eukaryota; kingdom Metazoa; phylum Arthropoda; class Insecta; order Lepidoptera; family Nymphalidae; genus Erebia; species Erebia palarica. Next base: position 28,884,785 of record OZ035987.1, on the reverse strand, counting down.
TAATGTGTCTTCGTGACCGGAAGAATAATATTGTTACTAATACTTGATTCGCTGGGAGATACAGTGAGATACTTGAGAGATGTGTAAGTATATTATATATCATTTGCACGAAATAGAAAATGTTTCAGACATAAGATTCAGTTTAGTTAAGAAAAAAGCGATAGACAAATATTGCAATTACTAAGTTAGGCCTCCGATTTAGCAAATTCTTAGCTAAATAATTAATGCATAGAGGGAAGTAATTAAGAAATAATTTACAATGAAAATTTTGTTTCTAAATTAATAAGAATTAAAACAGTAGGCCAAAGGTTAGAGGAAAGGAAAAGAAATAAATAACGCAGAACAAGCTATCTCTGAAAACTGGCATTCGATGGTAGGTTAAGTTACCCATCAACTCCTTTTCACATTTCCCACTGATACCATTTCAGTACCCAGTTATGTACCAAATAAAAGCACAATATCACCATAATATTAAGGACTTCTCTGGAGTCACCCCATACTGCAGTTATTATTCCAGTATGTATGCAGATACTGACGCAGTCATAATTTTGATAAAGAGGTCAGTAATTTATGTTTTCGTAGTTTTTCCTACTAACTGTTTATAATACTCAATTCTCAGGAACCGATGACTCACTTAAAATATTGTGTTGACTTGGGAGGAGCAAGGAAGTTCAAATTACATAAAATTGTCTCCAAGTCGTTTAGCTAGTTAGTCGTGTATTAAGTGCTGCGGGCGTCGGACGTTGTGATTTTTTTGTATTCATCTGGTTGTAGGCTTTGAAATGTCTCGTCTAATAGTTTTGGTGTTATTAGCAATATGTGGCAGTGCTTTTTCACATACGTATCATTTAGGGGCATGCCCATTAGTAGAACCTATGCCAGGATTTGATATGAACCAGGTATTTTTTAAAATCTTCTTCGAATGCTTTTTTTTAATAAATCAAAAATATAATTTCTTCCGATTCCTTTTATCTGCACTCCCATATAATATAATTATATTCCTCGTTTACTAATTCTTGTTTTTACGTTTGTCTTGTCGGTAGTCAGCTAAAGGTATTGCGCATTCACTGGGTCAAAGTTTATCATTAACAGATATGGGATCATATCTGTCTTTTCTACGAGTACCTAGACCTATCTATATCACTTTATTTATTCGATGTCTCTTTACGTAAAATATATAATTAATGTGCATAATACATACAGAACTAATAAAAACCGGCCAAGTGGACTCAACAAAAATGAGCACTTTAAAGCATAATATTTCGCAAACGGATCCCTGAATCGAAAAATGGGTTTCCCACACTTGCAATAATTTTGAACGACCTATCTAACGATACCCTACACCATGGGATAGACATCTCATTGTTCAACTGTTTTTAGTGACAGGCATATTGTGATAAATAGGATTTTGTAAGCTTTAATGCATCGTACTTATATAACAATTAAGTAAATATCATTATTTAAGTATGTACACGAAAACCTTAATGACCCTGACGTACCTATAAATAGTATATTCTTCGTATTGACGAAGTAGTCAAGCTTAAAAAAAAAATGAATAGGGAAGTATTAATGATGACTATTTGTAAATAAATAATAATAGTAGATAAATGACCGATATAAAATAAAGTAGGTACGTATCGATGTTAGGTCAGTCAACAAAGAACTTGACCTTACGAGTCATTGACTCGGATTACAGTGAATTCTTATTGAACTCTATTTTAAAATAAAATGATGAATTGTTACTCAGAGACTTGCTGTTATTTTAGATGTTGGGAGTCTGGTACGTCATCCAGAAGACATCTACAGCATCCCACTGCATCACATATAACTTCACAAGAACTGACGAGCCCGGTACATATGAACTGGAACAAGTGTCACAACACTTTCTTTTGGGATTGACGCCTTTGGAACATGACTATAGGTAAACAGTTTATAACATTTCTTAGGTATTACGAAATAACAGCTCCACTACAGCTCATTAACGTCCCTCTGCTGCGGACAGGCCTCCACTCTCATAGAAAAGAGGGAATTAGAGATTAGACCCACCACGCTACTCCAATTCGGATTGGCTACCTAGCAGCTCGTATGTACCTATTTTCTAAACCATCGTGAATAAATATATAAATAAAATTGAAGAATATTTGAGATTGCTTAGCGTAGAAAATAATAGCAAGGTTTTTATAATTGATTTAACGTCAACACACGTATCTTAATAAAAGACGGACGTAATTTTGTTTTAAAATTTTGATTTATTCTGATTAACAGATACACTGGAATTTTAACAGTACCTGATCCAGCAGTTCCCGGCCGAATGAAAGTACGGTTTCCTCTAAGTAAGTGTCTCTATTTTTAATGGTTTCGAACCAAAATCCTGAAGAGAAACCCTAATGGCTTTATTAGTCCACCACACTGAAGAAAACTATATTGTTATGTTTCGTAGCAACCGAGTTCGAAATAGTGAGCTAAAGTTATAATTCAATTATTAATGAAAGGGTTTCCGCTACATTCTAATTATACCTAATACATTTTTAGGGTTCCGTACCTCAAAAGGAAAAAACGGAACCCATAGAGGATCACTTTGTTGTCCGTCCGTCTGTGTCAAGACACTTTTTCTCAGGAACGCATGGAGGTATCACATCTTATTGATAAATGAAAAATTGTGATGAGCATACATTTTTAGTTACATCATATATATAATATATTTATAATAAAAATATTTTAAATAATTTTAAACTTACTACAGGTTTGTACAGATCCCTCGGTGCGCGAGTCCGACTCGCACTTGGCCGGTTTTTGTATTCTTTATCTTTCATAGTTTATCACTTATTTTGATGATTGTTTTTACTACGTTCTTTAACGAATTTTTCAGGCGTAGCTGGGTCTGCAAGCTACACTATATTGGCAACTGACTACAACACCTACGCTGCAGTGTTTACTTGTCAAAAAGTTACTTTTGCGCATCGTCGCTCTGCTACCATTCTATCCAGAACGAAAGAACTTGATAAGATGTACGTCGATAAGGTAAGATATTACGCCAAAGAAACAAGTTCTTGAAGTAATTAAACGGAATATGTCTACTTACGTCATATGTCTACATATGGCTATCAATTTCATAGATTTGATCGTTAAATTTTACGAATGTTCTTTTCTTTAGATGCGTACTAAATTAGCATCATTCGGAGTGGACCCGTACGACCTCTCGATCATATCGCAAAATGGTTGCCCCAAGCATCCCAATGGCACAGAAGGAGTAAATATCAACATCGATCCTAACACTTTCTCTGCACACAATATCGGCGAAGCGGTCAGAAAGACTGGTGGAGCTATTGGTAAGTTCCAGATACCCATACAATACTGATTATTTTTTGCTCTAATCAGGATTGATAAAATTGTTAATTTTGTAGCTTAAAAACGGAATAGTCAGCAGGAAATTCGGGTTATGGAGAAAATATCAAAGAAATATTTTACCTTGTGCAACAGTTGCTGATTTAGTTTTAACAACTTATAATATTGAGAATTGTTCAAAAGTATATTAAAAATTACAGCGGATGGCGTCGAGTATGTAGTGGATGCAGGCAAGAAGGTGTACCATAAAGTTGCCAGCAGCAAGGAAGACCTCACAGAATCCCCTTCCAAGCCTATTCGCAATCTAGATGACGACGCTGAATGGTTACCTTAGGAATGCAGGCAGTGCTAATGGAATGGACTGAAGATTAAACCGCGGTTCTCCTGATAAATGTGATACTCCATAGTACACTCGTAGAGTATGGAATTTTTAGTGCCAAACATAAAATTGAAAGCATTTATTTTTACAATAACAATTATTTAGATATACTTTATATATAAGTATTAGTAAAGCATGAACCATGTGACTAGACATAGAATTCAATTCGATTTTGATATTTAATTTTATTTATCAATAAACTATTTAAAATGACAATATAAACTAGATGCACGGTATTATTTATTTAGTACCCAAAAATTTATAATAAGTAAGTACTTTAGTTTTTACACAAATTGGTACATTAGGTACAAGTTGCAGCTTTTGCTGACAACATTGTCATCACTAGTAGATCCAAGAACCGTGTTGTGGAACTTTATAAAGACTTCGCTACAAAAGCCCTAGAATTCGGTTTACAAGTTAATGTAGCAAAAGCTGTATTAAATTAGTTCATGAAGACCCAATACCTATTAAAACTCTTAAAATTAATTATAGTGAACTAGAACAAGTAATTAAACCACTTCCATTATATTCGCTCTATCCTAAACTCACAAAAAACATTGAAGAGGAAATAAAAGCTTCAGTAAATTAGCTGGTTATAAGAGCTTCTATGCCTTTAATAAGGAAACAGTAGTAAGACGTTATAAATTTCAACGGCTGCTATAGGAGGGACATGTACAAAGGATGTCGCCAAGTAGATGGGCAAAAGTGATGGCACAATGGAAGCCACAACAGAAACTACCCAAAGGAATACCTACCAGAAAAAAGATGGATGCATTGCGTAGATGAAGATCTGCCTAGACTGCAAAGCTCCCTTCATAGAAGAAGGAGGCAAAGGATAGAACCGGCTGGAGAGAAATTTTAGAGGAAGCCAAGACCCACAAAGGGTGGTAGCGGCGAAGGAAGGGAGGAAGACTTACGTATTTACTGTGAGATTAAGTATCTGAATATTATAATGTCTGAAACTTAATCTGCGTGGTCATAGGGTTTTCTGGTCCCATCGGAACTCCGCGTTATCTTCCTTGTGACGCAATCTTACACTGTAGCAAATTTCGTCAAAATCGGTAGAACAGATGGGCCATGAAAACTTACCAAACAGATAGACACGCTTTCGTATTTATTATTATATTATAAAAAAACAAAAAACCCGACTGCTTGGACACCAAAAAGTATAAAACAAGATGTGAATTTCATTATTATCAATTTACATAGTATAATACTTTTAATGAAATAATGAACAAAATAATATAGCCAATTCAGTATTCTCACAGCTCACGTTTTATAATAATATTTTTCTCTCATAATTAATTTTGTAATTATTACGAATTATCAAGGCGCGTCGCACGTCCATTAGCTAATATTAACGTGCGACTGCGCCTTGATAATTTGTAATAATTACAAAATTAATTATGAGAGAAAAATATTATTATAAAACGTGAGCTGTGAGAATACTGAATTGGCTATATTATTTTGTTCATTATTTCATTAAAAGTATTATACTATGTAAATTGATAATAATGAAATTCACATCTTGTTTTATACTTTTTGGTGTCCAAGCAGTCGGGTTTTTTGTTTTTTTAAATTACTTTTTTATTTTAAACTTTTTGGTTATTTATGTTGTTTATTTACCTACCTGCAAGGTAATCCTAATAATATTATTGCCGTAATGAGAATCATTACTTTTGTATTAATTGTATTTTTTATTTATTTAAACTATTAGATTCCTTAATTTAGATTTACTAACGGTTTATTGACTCTTATTTAGGTAGGTGCCAAAACTATATTAATATAACTATACCTAACTTTAATTTTACAGTAGGTAAATGACAATATTTATTAGGTACCTATTATGTAACAAAATTAATATGTACCAATTAAACAATTTATGAAAACGCGTCAAAATTTCTTAATTTAAGCTTCACAAGCATAGGCTTGCGAAGCTTAAATTAAGAAATTTTGCGTGCGAGCGTCCTGATGATGGCATCATCAGGACGCTCGCACGCAATTGTCGTCAGTCGTGCGCGGTGCGGCTGTAGTTCGTTTTACCACAAGCACCCCAGTGATCAGTCCCCCTTCGACCCCAATGACCAAATCGCTACCGACAATGCTCCCTACTTAGGGCTACACACAAACACTAACCCAACACAGCGTCTTCGCCGGCGAAGACGAGGACCCCGATATCTACGATATCCACGTCACCCGGACGTGGTCTTAACTCACGGCCTCGAGGGCGTATGGACTAATCTAGTCCAACCGACCTCCCATTCATCCCAACGTCATCCTAAGCCGTGGTCCGAGCCTCACAGGAGGCGCCCTTAGGAGGACGTTGCCCCCCCGATGTCATCGAGCGTTAGGGCTCTTTTCTCGGCGACGCCTAGCGCTCGTCAACCCCCCAGTGCCGCTGTAGCGGCCAGTAGGGCCTATGCAGTATATTCAATCCGAAAAAAAAAGATCAGTCCCCACCGCACCGCACCGCACTCCTCGCGGACGCGCTTCCCGCGAGTGATATTTGTAAAAGACGTTTATCCGCCTGAAGTGTTCTGTTGCATCCACCACCACTACAGCCTATGAACGTCCCACTGCTGGGCACAGGCCTCCACTGTCATAGGAGAGAGGGAATTAGGAGCTTAGACCCACCACGCTACTCCAATGCGGGTTGGCGGGCTTTAACGACTATTATCATGTTAGTGATAATAACCGGGACCGACGGCTTAACGTGCTCTCCGAGGCACGGGGGTGAAACACCGCCAACTTCCAACTCCGGGCTGGCACTGAGAATTTCATAATTGAAAAACCCAATACCTAACAATTTTTATGCCCGACCGGGAATCGAACCCAGGACCTCGTGATCCACAGTCGACTACGCTAACCGCTAGACCAACGAGGCAGTTAATGTTTTGTTGCATGATAAACTTTATTTCTATGATATCTCATAAGATATTCAACTAAATTGAATGGTGTAAAGGACAATTTTTGTCTTAATTAAATACTTAAGATGAGTAAGATATTTTTTTTGATAAGGAATTAACGATTAATAACTATGTTGGTAATAAAAACACCTTCGCAAGCAAAGCACTGTTTTAGACCAAATTTGAAAGTCATAAAAATGGTTATTGTGAGTCAACCTTAAAAGATAGTTATATGCTATCGTGGACTTTTTTTTAGCACTTTTTGAGAGGAACGTTTCCACCATACATTGTTGTCGTGTAACTTTAACGTTTTAGGCAGCGCACGCCACGTAAGCTCTCAGATGAGATGATTTTTTCCGACTTAACTCACATTATTGCAATTTTCGTAAGGATCTCCAATTTTTGTGGAAATAAAATATAGCCTATTTTACTTGATAATAATGTAGCTTTCTATAAGTGATATAATTGTTAAAATCGGTTGAGTGCTTTTTGAGATAATCCACCTAGTTTGATCGATATAGATGATATGAGTAGGAACTTTAAACATTTCCTTTGAAAGCTCGTAAATCCTAAATTATCATTTAAACGGAAAAATGGTTTATGGAACCTAGGTGTGATTTTAAAAGACCTATCTAACGATACCCCACTTGCCTATAACCTATCGAGTATGGACTTTCATTTATTAATTGGCTTCTAGTGGACGCCATTTTGTTTTTCTCAAATTCGGCTTCCGCTATGACACTCGGAAGATTAAGATAAATCTAGTGGTGCAAGTATTATCAAAATCGGTTCAGCCGTTTTGTCTGTAGTGCGACACGAAGGAATACACTAAAAATGAGCCTTTGAAACCTCGTAAATCCTAAATGATCGTTAAAATGAGAAAATGATCAAGGAAACCTAACTATGATTTTGCAAGACCTATTCATCGATACCCCACTTGCCATATTCTATCGACTTTTATTTTTTAATTTGTTACATTATGGCTCCTAGAGGCAGCCATTTTGTTTTTTCTCAAATTCGGCTTCCGTTATGACACTCGGAAGATTAACATAAAGCTAGTGGTATAAGTATTATCAAAATCGGTTCAGCCGTTTTGTCTGTAGTGCGACACGAAGGAATACACTAAAAATGAGCCTTTGAAACCTCGTAAATCCTAAATGATCGTTAAAATGAGAAAATGATCAAGGAAACCTAACTATGATTTTGCAAGACCTATTCATCGATACCCCACTTGCCATATTCTATCGACTTTTATTTTTTAATTTGTTACATTATGGCTTCTAGAGGCAGCCATTTTGTTTTTTCTCAAATTCGGCTTCCGTTATGACACTCGGAAGATTAAGATAAAGCTAGAGGTACAAGTATTATCAAAATCGGTTCAGCCGTTTTGTCTGTAGTGCGACACGAAGGAATACACTAAAAACGAGCCTTTGAAACCTCGTAAATCCTAAATGATCGTTAAAATGAGAAAATGATCAAGGGAACCTAACTATGATTTTGCAAGACCTATTCATTGATACCCCACACGCCATAGTCTATCGACTTTATTTTTTAAATTTGTTACATTATGGCTTCTAGAGGGCGCCACTTTGTTTTTTCTCAAATTCGGCTTCCGTTATGACACTCGGAAGATTAAGATAAAGCTAGTGGTACAAGTATTATCAAAATCGATTCAGCCGTTTTGTCTGTAGTGCGACACGAAGGAATACACTAAAAATGAGCCTTTGAAACCTCGTAAATCCTAAATGATCGTTAAAATGAGAAAATGATCAAGGGAACCTAACTATGATTTTGCAAGACCTATTCATTGATACCCCACACGCCATAGTCTATCGACTTTATTTTTTAAATTTGTTACATTATGGCTTCTAGAGGGCGCCACTTTGTTTTTTCTCAAATTCGGCTTCCACAGTGACACTCTAATGATATACTCGGCATAATCTGGTGCAAGAATCATCAAAATCGGTCCACGCGTTTAGGCTGTAGCTGTCCTGCAAGGAACAAACAAACATATATAGACTGATGAACACATAACCCTGTGCGTTCCGCAGTCGGGTAAAAATGGATATTCAGCTTAAAATGTATATTAGAAAGGATACCTACTTAGTACGGTGTAGTAGCGTACCTGTCGCTAATAAATAAGCGCTACAATCTTTTGTATCAGATATTTGGCCTGGATTATTGCCAAATTCTTGTACGACCATGAACCCATTTTAAGATCATTGCTGTGACAGTAAAATAAAATGTTTACTTAAGACTGGATAGCAAGGAAAGAAAAAAATACCGGACTGGTTTATACATTTTGCTGTTATCTTTGCATATCGACTTTATTTATTTATTGCTTGCAGTTTATATACGAGTTTATGTGTTAAATACATTTTGGCATCGTTAATGCACACGTGACACGTCAAGCGTGGACGGTTTGGCCACGATCGCAAGCAGTTGACCCAGTCTATAACTGATCTTAAATCTAGCATCTGCTGCCGTTTGTTACACTTAAAATAAGTATAGTGGAGCGATGTTTGTAACGTAAACTCCGCAATTGCAAAATGGTGATAAACTTCTACCTAAAGTAACATTGCTGTTTAATGACCAAGAGGCGCAGGCGTCAGCGGTGTTTTTTGAAAATGCAAGGTGAGAAATTTTATTAATTTTCAAACTGAACATAGACGATCAGTGGAAGAAAACTCTTGCGGTCATGCGCTAATTTATTAGAATTTTTTAATTTATTTACTGGCGTGTTTTTAAGCTAATGGCAAGTCTACATCATACTTATTAATATAATATTATAAATTCGAAAGCGAGTGTATTTGTTGGTTTGTCCTTCAATCACGCCGCAACAGAGCAACGGATCGACGTGATTTGCATGGGTGTAGTTGAGGACCTGAAGAGTGACTTAGGTACTTTTCATTCAGGAAAATTAAAGAGATCCCGCGGGAATTCACAAAAACTTAAACCACGACCGAACGGACGTAGTCGCCGGCATCAGCTAGTTTAGAATATTTCCAAATTGTCTAAACGTTTGACTAGAACTGAGAAACATTACCTACAACTTTGTGGTAAAATATTCGCAGCACTGAAAACGTTGGCGTTCAAGCTTGGACATTTTTTATAGCTAACTATATTTACCTTCTGATGTTAGGACCATTAATACCATTAAATCTTTCAGGGTTTAATATGCTCTTGTCGACATTTATGTTTTTCGGGATGGTAAGGTGTGCATTTCGAAATTTTGAAGCTCTCAAAACACCAGTGAAAATTGGTAAGTTTCTCGATTCCTGTATTTTTAATTTATGGAAAAGATATGTCTTTTAAATATTAATGTAAGTAAGTAGATATTTCTTGCTGTAAACCGTCGCGTTGCAAAAATCTGGTCACGTCGTTTTTATATTATATTTAAAACTTTATTGCATATACAGGTGATAATTTACAAAGTCAGAAAAACACAGTAGGTCATAGTTACATAGTTTTGCATGCAAAGGCGGTCTATCGTAATTTGCCGGAGCGTATAGTGTGTGTTATACAGTATATTATATTAATATTCCAAAACCATCAAATAGGATTTCTGTTACGAAAAACTATTTTTTACCTTCTAGGAGTAATATTACCACCAAACACTGTAACGGAAATAGCTTTTGCATCTGCTCTTGCGCGAGCTTCAATGGAAAGTGAGCATTATAATTTTGCTATGAACATTATTTACGTTCCTTACGGAGATAGCTTTGCAGCATCTAAAGCTGGTAAGATTAAAAAAAAACTACTTTCAAAGTGTAAAGTAAAAGTTGCGTTATACGATTTAATTTATGTTGTCAAAATTTTGTCGACTTTTACAGCGTGCGAGCTACTGGCAAACGGTGTTATTGCAACCTATGGACCTATTGATGTTGTTTCAACTTCAGCTGTTGAAGCTCGATGTCGGGCTGCAAGAGTACCTCACATTCAAGTAAGGCATCATAATATGTACAATCTCTTTAAATAATTCTTTTGCATTGTCTTTATAAAATCATTTATCTTTTAATCTTTTAAGTCTTTCCAACGGTATGTTTATACCGTGTGTACTGTGTATGCATTTTATTTGATATGTGAATCGAGGTAAAAGAAATATATTAAAATATCGTTTTAGGACAATATCTTTACGTCCTTATAATGTTTGATAACATAACGTTTTAGTAGAAATTCTTCACAGTTTTTTATTTCTTTGTTTAATATAACAATTACAATAAATTTAAGGCGGTGTGGAGGCCACCTCAAGTTCGAGGACTAGAACGTCCAACACCCCCTGGTATAAACTTGTATCCGGAAGCAGTAGCTCTATCGAAGGCGGTTGCCTTGTTCATCAAGGATAGTGACTGGAATAGATACACGCTGCTCTATGATGACGATCACGGTATTTAATATTTAATGCTAATTAGAGCTTTATAAGAAAAAAGCTATAAAAAATGCAACACAATAGTATATTGTGTGGCTAGGGATGAAACAAGACGAAATCGTGTTTTATCCCGCGTCACCCTATTTTTCATATAATTTGCATTAAAAGTGCGAGTTTTATTAAAATTCTTTAAATTAATTCATAATTTAATAAATAAATTAATTAATAATTTAAAAAAAAAAAACATATTTATTTTAGTTGCAGAAATAATCTGTCAGTTTAGTTGATTAAAATTAATTAAATAGGTTTGAAATAAACAAAAGATACTCTGACAGGGTCGAAAGCAGGGATGCAACGTCATTCAGCGGGCAGAAAATCAACGGTTTCTGCCCGGCAACAGTCGCATTCGTCTGAAATTGACTAGTTTTGGGTGGCTCAACAAGAATTGAAAGTTGCAGTTTCAATGCAGGTTATATGAAAAAAATATTAGGCTCACGAAAGCAAAATTACAGGTGACTGATGAAATGATTCATTTTACAAAAAAATAAAAACGCTTTCTAGGACTCATAAGATTACAAGAGATCTTAAAACATGCTGATCCTGGCCACCAGTGGATTGCACGTCGATTAAAGCCAGGTGAAGACAATCGTCAGCTTTTGAAGGCTCTAAAAGCTTACGGAGAATCCCGTATAATCATTGACTGTCCATCTGACAGAATACTGGATTATTTGCGACAAGCTAACGAAGTGAAATTTTTTGAAGATTATATGGTAATACTTAAACAGTCAACTTTATACTATTTTCTCATAGCTTAGTATTAGAATATTTTTTTTATCAATCAATCAATTATTAACACACAATTAAGTTTCCCAACTACCGACGACCAATAATAGGTAGAAATATTAAGATTTTTAACATAATAACAGAACAATCTAAACAACCTTTTATATCTCCAATTTTTTTTAAATTTTGTTATTAATTTATATAAATAAATGTTTAACCTTTTTCAATAACCGATTGAACCGATCTAACTGAAGAGCTAATTATTCAACATATATTTTTTAGAGTTACGTTCTCCTTTCCTTGGATGCGCATACTTTGGATCTGCAAGAGCTAAGATCCGGACTATCAAATGTCACATGTTTGAGAATATTTGACCATTCTGATTCAAGGACAAGATCCTATCTTGCTGATTGGAAAGCAAGAACATCACCTGATATAAAAATTCCAAGTCAAACACACGAAATAACGGTAAGTTCAAAATTTGGATTGATTAATTCCACTATATTTTTTTGTAATTGTTCATTTTAAAGTCGTCTGACTCAATCACAATCTCTATTGTCGTTGAATCCTTATTGTTTTCAAGTTCATCTGTTTGTGGGTTAAAAATTGCGAATCTGTTCTCTCATTTCATATAGATAGGTAGACTGTGGCAGTATAATAATTTAAACAAATTGTAGGTAGAGGCAGCTCTTGCAAGTGATGCTGCAAGGTTGATTACAGAAGCAGTAGAAAGTGCACCAGATGAATTCAAAATAGATGCTCAGTCGATTGAATGTGGTTCAGATGCTCAATGGGACGCTGGCGAAGATTTCACAAACCACTTGTTGACTGTATGTTCACAGATATTTCGCGCTGCGCTTCATTTTCATATTATATTGGTCCTCTTATCAAAACACTTAATTTCTCACATATTTTTGTAGAATCCAATAGCGGGTATTACAGGACAGATAGCAGTTGACAATACCACAGGAGAAAGGACAAATTTCAACGTTGAAATAATGGAACTTTCTAACAGTGGTTTTAATATAATCGCTCAATGGAATGCTGAAGAGGGTTTCAAATATGCCCGCAGCTCTAGTGATATATCAGATCTTTTAGCGGAAAAATGGCAGAACAAAACTTTTAAGGTTGTTTCTCGCATTGGAGCTCCTTACCTTATTGAAAAAACGCCTAAAGAGGGTGAAGTATTAGTTGGTAATGATCGTTATGAGGGTTACTCAAAGGACCTAATACATGAAATTTTAAAAGAAACGCTGCATCTCAATTACGAGTTTGAAATTGTACCAGGGAATGGCTATGGATCTTACAATAAAGATACAAACAAATGGGATGGTCTTATAGGTCATCTTGTAGAAAGGGTATGTCTTCCATTCCTATATTAATACTTTTCCTCTATGAGTTGAATATCTTATACAAATCCTTTTCTTTGTATTTACAATAGTAAACTGCTAAGAGTGAGTAAAACTGAGGAGTAAACATTGGAGACACAGTTATGGGTTAAATGGAGTTGTTTTTAACCAGTTTTGCTTTTGCAGAAAGCTGACTTGGCTATTTGTGACTTGACAATAACGTATGAACGCAGAACTGCTGTAGACTTCACGACTCCGTTTATGACGCTTGGAATCAGTATTCTGTATTCTAAACCTACTCCGCCAGAACCGGAACTGTTTTCATTCCTGAAACCATTTTCGGTAGACGTATGGATTTACATGGGCGCTGCTTATTTGATGGTTTCACTTTTCTTACACATTTTAGCGAGGTAAATAAACTTTCATATTATGAATTAATTAACTATAAGCAAGTTTAATGCTTTAACGATGTACGAAAAAATACCTCTATCAGTTTTCATGCCGATGGGTTCTTTATATCGAAGATACCAAGAGAGAGCCATAATAATTAATATCTAGGTGATTTAGATTTTAAGTTTTCCAGTTGTGTTTTACTACTACATTTCTATTTTACCATTGAAAATGGTTATTAGATGCAAATCGCCTGAGACGTATTTTTGGCAATAGGTCCGAGGATTTTGGGAGGATCGCGATGAGATTAGTACCGAAAGTTGAGAAATTTATCGAGACACGTGTGATTGTTTGAATTTTGAAAATTGGCTTGTGACTTTTTTAGGAATTTTGAAAAATGTATAAAAGTCGGGTTCTTGGGGGGGTGTTTGTTTACTAAATTGTAAATATTTCGGGGAAAAGACCGACTCAAGAAAAAATGAAAAAGAAGATCCTAGGGTATTAGCAACAAAATGGCGAAACCAATTTGGAATACTAGAAAAACGGGTATTTCCGTATATAAAAAGTGATGTAGCTTCTATGATTATTGACCGATCGCAAAGGTAATGCTGTTTAAAGATGCGGATGCAGGCGAGAAGTGCATTCGAGTTGGAATTTTGAAAATCGGTTATTAAATTTTTGAAATATATTGAAGACGAGATTTTTATTATTATTGTATTCATTTTCAATGCTCTTATTCTAGTGGGAGTTGCGACATCTGTAATTTTTTTCTTAACTTTATAAACATCCTACTAATTACTACAATATTAATGATCATTATTGTGAGATTTAAACATTTTTTATTTACAGATTAGCGCCAAATGATTGGGAGAATCCTCATCCTTGCGACAAATCTCCAGAAGAACTTGAAAATATTTGGCATATGAAAAACTGTTGCTGGTTGACCATGGGATCGATTATGACACAAGGATGTGATATCTTGCCTAAGTTAGCATTTATAATTGCACTAAAATTTGCTCTTAATTCTTAACCATTAATATTATGAATATTTGAATAACTTATCTACAAGGGTGTCGGTCTTGAAGTTGAGGGTCTACTCTCAGTTTAGATATCTAGGTTTCATGATCACTTATGTTCAACTGCTAGTGCATGTGTACATATCCAAACCATCACAAAATGCATATGTACACTTAGTTGGCACTGTTGGCAGAGGTTTCGACGACTAATAAAACTTATTTCATCATCACAGGGGCTATTCTACAAGATGGTTATGTGGAATGTGGTGGTTCTTCGCGCTTATAATGTGTTCATCATACACTGCCAATCTTGCTGCTTTCCTTACCAATGCTGCTATGGATGATTCGATTAAGAGCGTAGATGATTTAGCTGCACAGACCAAAATTAAGTATGGTACGCTACTAGGAGGCTCTACATCTTCTTTTTTTAGGGTGCGTTTTATTATTGTGATCTTCTTAGCTACAAAGTATGTACAGTTTATGATGTGAATGCAAATGAAACATTGTAATTGCCTTAAATTAATGTGATTTAATACACCAATAACACTATATAACAATAACCTATTCAATTTTAGCGTTCAAATGTTTCTACTTATCAAAAAATGTGGGCATCCATGGAGTCTGCCCGGCCATCAGTATTTGTTAAAAATAATGATGAGGGTGTTGAAAGGGTATTAAAAAGCAAAAGATCATATGCATATCTAATGGAATCTACCGCAATCGAATATCAACTGGAAAGACATTGTGAATTGATGCAAGTCGGTGGGCTTCTTGACTCTAAAGGTTTTGGGATTGCTATGCCATTTTGTAAGTAGGATGTGTATGATGTAATAGTGTAGGTTTATTCACAGTGTCTTATTATAATTATTATATTTTAGCTCATTTTTTTATCTTATTATGTTTTGTTTACTGATTCTATGGAGGAAACGCTTGCTTTTATAAGTACAACTTGTGAATGAGCTGTCTCAAGTAGAAGAATGATTTTCTTTTAGTTTCTTCATATCGTACAGCAGTTGACAATGCAGTATTGAAGTTAGCAGAAGCTGGAAAATTGGTTGAGCTTAAGAATCGATGGTGGAAAGTACCTAAGGAAAAAGCTTGTGTTGTAAGTACATAAGTATGTATTAAGTACCTTTTTAAATACCTTTAATGTACTAACAAATATTCCATAGAGATACGATACGGCTTAGGTACAAGGTGTATTAATTTACTATTTATTGCCTACTATTTTACGTCTCAAATATTCCTCATAGGTTTAAGGCTTCTTAGCAACCAATTTTGTTTTCCATTTTGTATATAGGTACCTATTTATTCCTCAACTATATTTTTAGGTACAAGAAGCTACTGAAGAGGGAGCCAGCGCTGCTGAATTGGGTGTGGATAATGTTGGTGGCGTGTTTGTTGTATTGGGGATAGGATGTGGTATGGCAGCAGCTATGGGTGGTCTAGAGTTTCTTTGGCATATCAGAGATGTAGCTGTTGAACAAAAGGCTAGTGGTGTCCTTTTTTTCTGAGTTTATTTATGATTTCTTTGAGTCCCAATGAGCGATGGTCTATGTACTATTTACGTTTGCCTGCGTAAGCATCAAATTTATCTGACCCGGTGGCAGCGTCGCTAGTAGGTATAAATGAAAAATAAAATAAAAACAAAAACTAATCAGGCATAAGAATTATACAGTTCCAATTTTGGCCACCGGGACATATTTTGAACTATACATAATACCTATATGAAGGCCGTAGAACATTACGTTTTTGCAAAGCCAGAGTGGCTCAATTGCAGTTGATAAAGCTTCTCCCAATCCACCACTACAGCCTATTAACGTCCCACTGCTGGGCACAGGCCTCCACTCTCATAGGAGAGAGGGAATTAGAGCTTAGACCCACCACGCTGCTCCAATGCGGGTTGGCGGGCTTTAACGACTATTATCATGTTAGTGATAATAACCGGGACCGACGGCTTAACGTGCTCTGCGAGGCACGGGGGTGAAACACCGCCAACTTCCTAACTTCGGGCTAGTACGGAGAATTTCTAATCAGAAAAACCCAACACTTAATTATGGCCCGACCTGGGATTCGAACCCAGGACCTCGTCAGCCGCCAACCAACGACGCAAACGCAAGCCAACGAGGCAGTCACCCAATAAAAACTTTAAAAATCTATTCGAAACACAGAAATCGCCTATATATTTAAAGATATTAATTATTTTTATAAAGATTTTTGAAATGGTTTTCAGATGACACCTTCAGAGGCTTTTTGGGCAGAGTTGACCTTCGCTTTAAGTTTCTGGGAAACGGAGAAACCCGTTCACCACGACCGATCATCGTCATCTGCATCTGACTCAAATATAGCTTCAAGAGCGTCATCGGTGCTACGATCAGCAGTAGACTTATTGCATCTTGATGTATTTAATAAATAGTCATTGTATACAAGTGTATTTTATTTTATTTAAAACAATTATATATACATTCATATTTCCCTTTCATCACCTACCTACTAATGCAGAATACCTCCGTATTTTAAAGTTCTAATAGAACTACATATAAAGTAGTAGCGCCCCCAATAATCTGAAATGCAGTATTTTAATCTTTTCATATCATTATATATAGTAAATAGATAATGTGCTACATTGTGTTACATGTGCAATAAATAGACACAAATATTCATTTAAATACGTTATTATTATCAATCGTAGTGATTGTACCTAACATATAATATACGTCCCGGCAATAAAGCTAGTTGACCCTAACAATAATTCCTCAGCCGACGAAACTTTATAGTATGATAAAGTACCTATCATGACTTAAACGTCTAATATAAATATCCAATAAAAAATCAGACAGGAAGTAAGGTTTTTTATGCTATATCCAATTGTTAAAGTAGGTACATTATCGCGTAAATGCAGTTTAGATTTGTTAATAAAATCAGTTTAAATATCGATGTTCTGCATGATTATACCTACTATTATTTTAAATAGAAATCGAGAAAATATTCGGCAATAAATATTAAGTTAAGATGTTTTTTTTGTTGGATATTTTTGTGTAGGTAAGTTTTGGATCATCCAATACTAAAACCCAGCCAAGTTTCATCGACTGAGGATTTAATGCGGGTGTCTCCATACAACGGACCGCCCCGTGGCCCGTAGCTTAAATACTAATAAAGCAAAATGCCAGAAATTTAAATGGGTCCTGAACTAGTCCTGGATTATGTATATTTATGTTTGATCAAATAAAAAATTATGAAACAACTTGCCGTCGATATGGTAGATCTTCCAAGAGAGAATATTCCCATCACTGAGACAGAGACGTCATTAAGATGTAACTGCTTGAAAAAATTGTCCGTCGCATCAAAAAGTGGATCAGCCTCATTAATCACCTCGCACATTATGCGGGCAACTAGCATCTTTGTTTGCGACAACTGCAATACAATTTATAGACTCTCTATTTTAACCCCTTCTGCTTTTATCAATCAACTAGCTGATGCCCGCGACTTCGTCCGCGTGGATTGGATTGTTTTTAATTATACGGGATAGGAAGTAGCCTATGTGTTATTCTAGACTATAATCTATTTCTGTATCAAAGTTCATCCAGATCCGTTCAGCCGTTCTGGCGTGATTGAGTAACAAACATTCATTTGAGGTTTTTTTGGTTCCCGCGGGACTTCTTAAATTTTTCGGGATAAGAAGAAGCCTACGTGTTATTTCAAACTACGATCTATCTCTGTGCCAAATTTCATCAAATTAATCCGTTCAGCCGTTCTGGTGTGATTGAGCGTCACTCGTTCGTGTGGCATGAGTTTCTTTTCAATTCCCACAGCACTTCATTATTTGATGGGATGAAAAGTAGCTTATGCCACTATCCAGATCCTCAACTATACCCATGCAAAAAATTTAGTTAATCTGTTGCGGCGTGATTGGAGGACTAAATATCTATTACACGTCCTTGGGCATAAAATTTACAAAAAAATGTGAATTAGGTATTTCTCCATTTCAAATCAAAATTCCAAAAAACCCAACCAAGTTACCAAAAATTACCTAGTTTAATGGCTCTTACTTAAAAATTAATGACAGACTTTCTTACAAACTTTCAACCCCTATTTTACCCTTTTGCGGGTTGAATTTTGAAAAATTGTGATACATGTACTTCTTTATTTTTTACTTTTTTACTTTTTTGTAAGCCAAAAAACTAAGCTTCGTTGATATAACTTGAACAATATCCTGTGAAATGAAGACCTTACATACCAACTTTCATCCCCTATTCCCCCTTTAAGGATCGAATTTTCAAAAATTGTGTAACACATATTTCTGCATTTTTAACCCGCAGTTTAAATACCAAGTTTCATGGCTATAACTTGAGAAATGAAGGACTTTCATACAAACTTTCAACCCCTATTTTAACCCTTTCATGCAAACTCTCGTCCCCTATTCGGTGTTACAACCCTTCGGTGTTAGAATTTTTAAAAACTGTGAAACACGTATTTCTTCATTTTCAACCAGTAGCTCATATACCAAGTTTCATGGATATAACTTGAGAAATGACGGACTTTCATACAAACTTTCACCCCCTACTTCACCCCCTTAGGGGCGGAATTTTGAAAAATCCTTCCTTAGTGAGCGCCTACGTCACAAAAGGAACCTACTGTCAAAATTTCAAGCTATTAACCCCAGCGGTTTAGGCTGTGCGTCGATCCCTTAACGATTTTTTATAATTAGATAATGGTAATTTTATTAACAATTTCCCTATGATAACAATGCAGGCATAGGGGCTACCGCCTTCCACATCTAGTTTCTGCATAAATAGACAGCAGTTTAGACTTAAATACATGGAATCTAAATATACAGGTGGCCCAAATAGAGGCGTCCAAAGAATAAATTTTGATTCCTCGTACCTAGACCTATCAGAATACCCCATGTAGGTACCTATGTTCAGCGATTTTTGGTAGTATTCGAGTTATAATTTTTTAAAGTTTTTTCGTGAGATTTTTAAGAGAGTGAGTGTTAAATATTTTTCTTTTTAATTAGTGTTCTTTTCCGTTTTTTTTTGTGAAAATGCTTGCTACAAAGTGTGCTACTTTGCATAAAATAATTACCATCAACATTAACACAAGTCGGAAAATATTTGGTCGAAAGTGAAAAGTTTACGTTTGACAGAAGTCTTGACTTATGTCTCTACATAAGTTTTCAACATAATCTAAACCTGTCTACATCACTTCCGACTAATTTCAAAAACTATTGAGGTACTAAGCTTCTCTTATTAGTAAAAAAAATTAGTACTTTAAGGGGCATTATTGTGAGAAATCGGACTTCGGATGTGGTAAGGCGGTATTTTCTGAACTTAAAATTTGATTTTTAAAATTGAGCTGCGGGAGCGACGAATGATTAAGACGTTAAAGATCACACAGTAGCAAGAGTAGTACAGTCTATTTGACGAGGCAAAGTAAAATATGTAAACAAATATGGCGTCAGATCACGTGATTATAAATGTGATTGGACATAATATAGTGATGGAAACATTGACAGACTAGTTTACACATACAGTCGCTTCTACGGACTGATGCTGAGATCTATAGAGCGTACTTTGATTTGGCTAAAACTTTACTCAGAGTTAAAACGAGATGGACATAAGTGAGTAACATAAATCATCTCGTTTTAACCATGTCTTAAGTCTATCAAAGTCAAAGTTCTCTCTATAGATCTCACACTGAATGATAAGAGCAGGTTTAGTCGATTGTAAATCGATTTTCTTGAATAAGCCCGGGATATGAAAATTTATGGGGAGTGAATTCAAACTTTCTCCGTTACGTTATGCACATGTTTCCATGGTAACACTTGATTATGTTTCCATGACTATGTAATGTATTTTGATGAATATAATTATATAATTAATATAAATAAATGTATGAAGCATGCATTCAGTAATATAATAAATGCGTTCATTTACCCTCATTTATTTTATAATCGTTCGTAAAGAGTAAACTCCAGTCGTACGTCGGAGCTGACACACACAATTTTTTTAATAAGTAGGTACTTGATCACTGATCACTACAGCTCATTGACGTCCCACAGCTGGACACAGGCCTCCTCTCTCATAGGAGAGAGGGAATTAGAACTTAGACCCACTACGCTGCTCCAATGCGGGTTGGCGGGCTTTAACGACTATTATCAAGTTAGATATAAGTGAAAGGTTTAAATATAATATCGTCTTTATTTAACATCACAAGGTAATTTCATAATCGTAGAATGTGGTAATCGATTTTCGATTTTTACAATCGACCCCGTTAGGGTATATATATTCTGTGCAATCGACTAAACCCGCTCCTATCATTCAGTCTATGGTTCACTTTTTATGTCACATCAATCATTAGATGAATCATTCTATTTCTATATGTCAAACACCCATTAGGTCATTAGTCTTTGTTTTTATTTTTCGATTCTTGCTAAATAATTAATAAATTATTAGCTTCATAATGCTTGAATTGAATTACTTTTGAGTATATTATGAACTTTAAATGTTTTTCTTCAGGAAATAAGACGTTTGTGAGTGATTTGTGAAATACAACAGTGAAAATATTGATAGCAAAAATGAAATGTCGTGACTGGTATGTTTTATTTAAATTTTTTACGCTGCCCCTTCAAATAGACTGTAGACCCTATCGTTAACTTGTCTCTGCCTATCGATGGGTTCGATAAAATATAGTGACTGTCTATTTTTTTATTTTTGTATATTTTGTAGGTTCGGCCCCGAGGGAGGTCTGGTTTTAAATGTTTGAATGTGGGTAAGTATTCCTACTTTTAAAAATAAAGAATGTTTTCTGTGTGATATTGGATATACCTAATAATTAATGTAGGTACTTTTTAATGAGGTTAGTTTCGTTAGTTTTTCCACCCTGTACCTACCTATACTTGGTAACTATATCGAATCCTATCAAATCAAGTCCGAAAAATGCTTCATTAAAACCATTATTTGTAACAAAAATATATTACTTTCTTACCTCTTCTTGGATACGATGGCAGGGCTCCACTATCAGTACAATTCTGAAGGTGTAGAAAACAAACCAGACACACTCTGTCGTTACTGTTATAATATATTTGACCCCTAAAACATTGATAATAAATAAGAACCTTACTTTTAGTTTTTCTAATGTAAGTACAAAAATAAAGAACGGAAATTTAAAGAAATAAATAGAATACATAATGGCAGTTAAATCAATGTCTTTCACTGATATCTTATTTTAGTGTAGAAGACAGGGTAGAGTATAAAATGTATATTATTATACTGATAAGTAGATAGGTATTATATTAAAAGTATAGATCAAACGTTTAACAATGGGGAATAATTTTTAATTATCTCCAATTAATGTAAACTTAGACCTAATCTTACGAAGCTATTTACGTAATAGTTACTTTAACTCAACTCTATGTAATCTATACTAATTTACTAGTGGTTCGCCCCGAACTGAGACCTCGCGGTATCCATTCACTGCACCGTATGCATTAAAACGCGCCGAATCTAATGACGTCAATCTTCATCCGCTTGCGTGGATGGTATATGTATACCTACATTATTTTACTAAAATGCAGCTCGTTCGGTGAGCGGGTGTTACGTAGCATATGATTTCATAATAAAAAAATTATAAAATGTGATGACTAAGATTGTGTGCTTGCGGCTCCTGCGGCGCATGTCGCATGTAGATGCGCGCTCATCTTTACATTCATAGACTTCAGTACTATCAGTAGACTACTTTTTTATTCCACGTAAGATGGTCCTAACGTCTATTATTCTTGACTGCGGTGGCGCTAGTTAGCGCTTAGGGACAACTGCGCCGGGTTTTTGCACGGGTGTCAAATTTCACGAACTTTCGCGGCCCGTGCAAATATAAAAATTTATTATATCTCATATTACATGTACGAACTACGTAAATACAGTACCTCATTCAAATCGTTACGAAATACAGCAATAGATTAGAGTTATTATGGTTATCGCTCTTGTTTATGCTAATTACATAGCCCTACGTGATGGTATCTTAAAAGAGCTGTAGACGCAACCTCGCATACATAGGCGTACAGCGACCATGTACAAGCAGATATCTTCACGTCGGTGTACGTGACTCAATGGAAGCCAGCAGTCAACACATAGGTTATAGTGGTTAAGAGCGGGTTGTATATAAGCCACGGTTTTACTATTAGATTGTCACATTAGATCTGTGTTCTAAAATTGGCACAGAAGTAAGTTAGGTTTAAGTACTTTAGTTTAAACTTATATTAGTCAAAAGTCTTCGTTTCCTTCCGTCAACCCATCCCAGCTGTCGCGATCGTAAGTTGCTTTTCACAAAAAAATTACAAAAACAACAACAAAAAATGACCCCGTTTTTAACAATCGAACCTCAGAAAAATAAACAATATAACCAGTATCTTTGTTTTATAAAGTTGCTTCACTCTATGGTTAGTCATTTCAGAGTAATACAACAAGAAACAAAGATTCTTTTGAAAGATTCTCATTCGAGAACAAAAACCATGAATAAAAAATAAAGGTGACAAATTACGGTTTCGTGTTTCACTTGCACGAAATTTCTACCCATAAATAAATTCATCTCATAGAGTAGGGTCTCCAAAAAATTCCTACTGTGTCCTTGTCTATCCTATTCGTTTCTGCCAAAGTTAGAGAGGAATCGAGATAGTACTTTACTTTGTAGAAAATCATTCTCCCGCATCGGCGATAACGCATTCCGCCATTGCGCGCCCGCGACCGGTAGCCGGTCGCATGCCAGTATACCCCAAATTCATCAAAAACCATTTGTTTTGCACAAACGAATAAACTTTTACAGAGCGCCATCAATTGACATCATTGTGAAGTTCTGTTAAAAATACTGAAGCTCATTGAAAATTAAATAATTTCGTTTCCTTATATTATTTATCTAATTTTAGTATCTGTTATTCAAGTACAGGATATAATTCAAATAATCGATCAAGTTTCAGGCTCAACCTTTCAGAAAATTGATAGATCTGAGGTCAACTTTGGACGTTAGAAAATCTCCACTTTGAAAGCCCTCGTAAATTTTAGGGGAAAAATTAAAAAAATATATATTTTTGGACTCTTTTCCTAATTATCTTTAAAATGATATACCGCAACCTTATGTAACGCTATAAAAATATTTTACTTCGCATTCGCTTCTATGAGAGCCCCCCGAAAATAATAATAATATAATAAAAGAGGTAAAGCTTGTGAGTTTGTGACGTTGTAGGGGATAATCTCTGGATCTACTGAACCGATTTTGAAAATTCTGGTATCAATAGAAAGCCACATTATTTGTGAGTGTCATAGGCTATCCCGAAAAATTAGGAAGTTCCCGTGGGAATTTAAAAAAGTGATATCACGCGGACGAAGTCGCGGGCAAGTCTGCTAGTCCTATAATAAAAGGTAAGTTTAAAAAATCTAACAAATCATTGTCAACTACTTCTGTCGAGGCTTCTTATGAGAGTTAGTTATTTGTGTTATATGGGGCCAAAGAAAATTTTTGTTCCCCGAGGGCGCTATTTTGAGTTCAAAGCGAAGTGAAGGATTCTAAAGTAGAATCCTGAGCGTAGCGAGGAATTCAATATACGCCGCCCGAGAACAAAAAATTTGGCCCCGAGTGACACACACTATTTTTCATCATTACGTATGAGAAAAAGCTAGGATTATCAACGTACTATGTATGGACATTGCCTATACGTTTAAGCACCAATCAGAAGCACGAACGCGGACCAATCAGAACAGAGAAATGAAAAGTCCCATGGGCCTAAAAATTACATTTTGCTCCCGCTAACCTCTGAAGCCAATATTCGTTTTTCGAATAGGTATGATGAAAAGTTTATATGCTTACCTGTAGTACAGCAAACTGCTTGTACGAGATTTTTTATAGTGACAACTAAATACATAGTGATGACAACCACGTGGACGAGCAGGATTATGTTTTCAGTATCATTCAAGTCTCGCATCACTTCGCATGTTTGAACGAAACTGCTTGATAGTGCACGAATTTCGCGTGCCAATTTCATTCTTGGTGTCATTTTTACATCTACAACATGGATAGGTCTAATTAGGTTGCATTTTTTATTTTAGTATAGTTATTAAGAGATTTATTTTTGTGGAGCGATCAGTCACGGTTTAGGCTAAAATTTGAACCATTTGATAGATGAATTTGGAACTAGGAACCAGGTCACCGTTTCAAATAAAAACCTTGAGGGACTTAATGTATTGCCAACCGTCCAGTTCGTGAAAATCTTAGTATTTATTCTTCTAGCATCAAATAAAGGATTTTAGATATCTAAAACTGAAACCGGCAAGCGGCGGAAGTATGCCTCTCTCATAGAGAGTTACATATTTGTTCCGTTTGCCGTGGAGTTCTTGGGCCGTGGAGTCTTAGTGCCAAAAATTGTTTGCGAGATATTTCACCGCGGTTAATGGCCTCATCTGGTGACAGAAGGGCTGGCTCATTTTTTGCGCAAAGGATCAGCCTGGCTGTCCAGCGCGGAAATGCAGCCAGCATTCTTGCCACCATTCCACGTGGGCATGATTTATATAGTTATTAGGTTAGGCTAGCTAACATTAAGTTCTATTGTATTATATTAAAAAAAAAAAAGATATCTAGTAAATATAAAATATATTTCTTTTACCTTGTTTTACTTTACCAAGTAAGTCAATAGCTTTGTTGATTGAAGTTATTTTAATGTATGAAAAACTGGTTTCATTTCTCGACAATAACCTTGAGTTCGGGTTATGATTGGATGCTGTTAAACAAAAAAAATGCATATATACTCGTAAGTTATAGATTTTTGCCTGAATTTGCTGTAGGTATGTTAACATAAGGCAACATCAATGCAACGGATATACCAACGACGGTACATACAGTTTTTTTTTTGCGAGGGCCTCCAGCCTCCAATATTTCTAATTTAATATTTATATTTAATATCTTTCAATATTTCTTACTTACAAAAATAGTCAAATAAGCAACTGTAAGTAGTCATTAGATAACGACTAAGTCAATATTTTGCGAATTTCATATCCGATCTTCATCTTCTCTTCATCCCACATCGCAAATTGACACTCTTCAGCCAATAAATTCTTCGTTCAGAACGTCTCGTAAAACTCTCACATCCCAAAAATCATTGTTGGTACGACTGACACCCGTGGTCCGAGCGACCGGGGTCGTAACGTAGCAAGTCCCAACCGCGCGCCGCGCTTCGTATCAAATAGTTATTTGTGTTATATGGGGCCAAAGACAATTTTTGTTCCCCGAAGGCGCTATTTTGAATCCAGAGCGAAGTGAAGGATTCTAAAGTAGAATCCTGAGCGTAGCGAGGAATTCATTATACGCCGCCCGAGAACAAAAAATTTGGCCCCGAGTGACACACTATTTTTCATCATTACGTATGAGAAAAAGCTAGGAGTATCAACTTACTATGTATGGACATTACCTATACGTTTAAGCACCAATCAGAAGCACGAACGCGGACCAATCAGAACAGAGAACTGAAAAGTCCCATGGGCCTAAAAATTACCTACATTTTGCTCCCGCTATCCTCTGAAGCCAATATTCGTTTTTCGAATAGGTATGATCACAATACTATTCTACGCCGCTAATCGAAATGAACGATTTCGCGCCGCACCGTAGCAGCACGTGCTGACGCCGCGCCGCACCGTAGCATATCGCGATATATAATACGTAGAAATTGTAGAATTGATCATTTCATAAAAATAGTCGAGCATACAATACAATACAATAAATGCAATGAATGATCAACGTTTGCCAGCTAGACCAAATCCATTACTTAGATATACATGCGATTTGCGAATGTCTGTCTATCTGTCTGTCTGCTACGTTGTGACAAATTTGGTACAGGAATAGGTTGCTTAAACATACGCGGGAAGCACATACGAAAATTTTATCCCGGAAAATTAAAGAGTTCCCGCGGGAATCAAAACAATTTAATTGACGCGGACGAAGTCGCGGGGATGTTCTATATATGTCTTATGATAGATGTAAAATGGAATAGAAGACTTGCTTCGTCGCCCCTTCACGAACTTCTGACTTCGCGCTCTACAAAAACACTCTAGGGGTAGGGCAGTATCTACTACATGGAGTCGGGGTGTGCTGATCTGGTTTTGGCACAGATCCACATTTTAAAAAAAAACTAAATCCATATTGTTAGCTTTTATAGCAATCTGAGCCAGTTTTAGGGTTCCGTAGTCAACAAGTAACTCATATAGTTTCGCCATGTCTGTTCGACTTTCCGTCCGTTCTTCTTCTTGGTGATGCAGCTTTACGTATGCGACCAACGCGAACGTATAAAATTCCTACATAATATTGCGACGGGTAACTACGGAACCCTACTCTGCGCGTGACCCAAAACCACTTGGCCGGCCTTTATTTTGTTCATACTGATGAATCGTATAAAAACTATAATATCATAATATGGTCAACAGTCATTTTTGACGAAACTTAACTATTTAAACGAAATGCTCGGCTACATTATGAAATGAAAATAATATGAATTGCCTTCAAAAATACGCCTAATAGCACGGCACGACTACACTTGCAGTAGCCGGACGTTGCAGCTATAGCAAACTACAATCCCGCGCTGTAAAGCATTTCTTATGCAGCGTCGCGCCGTAGCAAAGCGCAAAAGCAATACGTCGCGCCTTAGAAAGACAAAACGTCGCGCCGTAGCATAGCACGACGCCGCCGCACCTCCGAGCCGTGGTGATATTATAATAATTATACATAATTATATATATTATAATAGACATTACTAAATGGTCTACCGTACAAATTTAAGCAAGAAATCACTTTTAAAAATATAAAGGAAAAACTCAAGACCTATTTCTTACAAACCTAAAACAATAAAAAATTGGATCAACCTGTATTTATATCTCTTGAAACTGGTTTGGCCAGTCACAACTTCACAAGCTGCTTGGTATAATATTTTCTATGCTATATTGTTTTTTTCTGTCGTTGCAGTTAAGTATTTCATTACGCTGGTTAAATATTATATATTATTATTATTATTATTATATTGTAGCCTACCCTCTTTTTAATGTTCTTATACATCTCGCAACCATATTTTATTATCTAAAAATTACTGTGTGATGTGCACATATATTTAATGTCTTATATTATTTATAAATAGTAAATAGTACCTAAATAAATAATTATAAATAGTATAGTAGTAGTAAATAATTAAATATAAATAGTAAGAATTAGTAGATGAAAATGTAGAACGAATTGTAACGAGCGAACACAAGGAATAGCGGTGTACGGATAAACCCGATCAGGGTTTTTGTTACACCGTAACTAAATTTTAAATTGTTAGATTTGAAAATGTATACTTGTTTTTAAATAAATAAATAAATAAATAATACTAGCGGTAAATTGTAGGCGGGCCTACAATTTCTTATTTCCTATGAGATTTTCCCGCTGCAAAAGGCCTACTTATAGCAGCTATATAGCATCGGCAGGTTTTTATTATTTAAGACTAATAAACTAATAAATAGTCCTTAATGCTGACTTCAAAAACATATAGGGCGAGGCCCCATTAGTGAGTTGCGCTGCGTTGTGTCGTCGCAGTGTCGTCGCTGCGTCGTTTTCCATATATTTTTTATGACATGTTCAATTAGAGTTAGACCATTGCGTCGTCGCGCGCGACGTTTCAACGGATCGACGGACAAGAGACGAAGCGTGAGGGAGGGAGATGCGCTGCGTCATCGGACCTCCGCTGCGACGACCGACAGTGATCCACTGCTAGAGAGGAAGCTAGACGAGCGTAACATTTTTTATCTTACCATGAGTGAGCAGGATATTGATATAGATTTTCTCATATCCTAGGTCCAAGAAAGACCCATTATTTGGGATAGACACACGACAGCAAAAAAGCAGCTGTTTGTAAAAAAAAAAAACAAGATTGCGAGGAGTTTGAGGACCAAATAAGAACAAGATTGGTGACGGCGTGCACCCTCTTGCGTTGCGTTGTCGCAGCGTCGACGCAACGCAGGTGTGGCATACTATGCGTTGTTCCGTTGCGACGACGCGACGCAACGCAGCGCAACGCACTAATGGGGCCTCGCCCACAACCTTCATGCAAGCTTTCAACCCTCATTTCACCCTCTGTGGGGTAGATTTTCGCAAAATTGCTTATGCAGTTAATTATAACTTAAAACTAATAACATTTATGCCGACTTTCAATTATCTAACTTTAAAAACTTAAAAGAATTTTTTTTTTTAATTATGACTTATTAATTATGACTGATAATTAAAAAAGTTAAAAATCTAAATCTAATCTAGTTAAATTAGAATCTGGTTCACATTTTTATTAAATGATATTTTTTTGTGAATCACTGGATATTGAAATATAGTGTTAAATATTTTTGGAATCTACTCATCATTTTCTAGATGATGATTATATAGTTAATCATATTTTCGTTTTTTTTTTCAACTTTAGACTTTAATGCGGGACCATGGTCACCCCATCAATTTTTTTAAAGTTTAACTAGCCTATGTCTCCCGGAATAACCTAGGGATTATAACAATACCTCATTTATCAAAATCGGTTCAGGCGTATAGAAGTTATGATGTAATATACAAACTCACATACATACATACATACATACGCACATGAACCCTGAAAACAATATACTCCTTTTTTCAGGCAGGCGTATAAAAAGAACTAACATTCACGACTTATCTGCGATAGGACATCCAAAAGACATTTGTTGATGACTTCAAAGGAGGAGTTGATATGGAACGCCACAAACACGAAGTGCAATGCCATCATACCCAGGGAGCCGTACAGGGTTGAATATGCTATGTACAGATGCACTGAAACATAATTTTGTATAGATATAGAAATAAAGTATAAACTTTAAATGTATTAATTATTGATAATAGAAGCCATTTAATCACATTTTCTTTATAGCACACTTAGGTTTACATATGCTACCTAGGATACTTTAACTGACCACTGGGAGAGACTTAAGAAAATGATCGTGAATGTAAGTCACAATTTAGGTATCCTTTATTTAATATACGATGAGCAACAGTCTTCAGACATACACATATACACAAACAACATAATAGGCATGAGAATAGCATACATTCACCGTGTTCCCAGTAGCCCGCTAACGTTATAGTATAAAATTCGAATATAAATAAGGTTAACAAACAAACGACACTTCGTAGTTTTAGTCCTGAGGTATAGTTATGATTGCGGATATTTTTAATCTGAAAAATAATTATTAGAATTAAGTATTAAGGGAGAAAAAAAGACCCAATGATTAAATAATGCAATGCGGTTAGGAATTTCGAAATTTCAATTTCCTTGAAAATGAAATATTTATACCTACCTATTTAATAGGAAGGTATTTTTAGTAGAAATCTATTTTTTTTACGTTTACCATCTGAAAAACTTGCCCCTCACGCCAATGAGACAGGTCTACAATCTACATAGGTACTTATGTACGACGCATAGAAGCATAACGCATATTACGCAACATAACGCCTTGTTCATGTTGATTGCCGGGCACTTTACCTACCTTATTTATTTCTGAAGTAAATTGCAAGTATTTCTTCACTTTGAATACACTGTATAAAGCACAATATAAAGTTGCCGTTGGAGTAATTACTTTAATAGCAACCGCCAATAAGCGATTGCTATTTTTCGAAGTTTTTGGATCAGCTGTTGGACCTGCTACAGATTCTGGCCCATATATTAAATCTGCTATGACAAACAAATCTGCAACATGATAAAAATAAAATATTGGCCGGTACTCGGTAGTTGAATCGAGCACCGATCGGTTTGTAAGTTTTATTAGAAATCGGCTGACCCATTGAAATACCTACACCTACTCGTTAATTTTTTTATGGATGTCACCGTAAGATTGTGAAAACCGTTAGACTGTAATCTATCTAGCGAGATTGTAAACTGTCGAAAGATTACAATTTAACGCATTATTTTTCAGTAGATTGTAATCTGTTA
This sequence comes from Erebia palarica, assembly GCA_964035005.1. Classification (NCBI taxonomy): domain Eukaryota; kingdom Metazoa; phylum Arthropoda; class Insecta; order Lepidoptera; family Nymphalidae; genus Erebia; species Erebia palarica. The sequence goes on along the minus strand of OZ035987.1, from coordinate 28,854,242 downwards.
GGCATATTATCCCGATAGAACCTAAATGCCCGGCCTGCGGTCGGGCACTACCTGATTATTTATGTCGAACCCTAACCTAACCTACAAGAAAATGTAAATACAATGAATATTTAAAAATTGACACATTGAGCGGTTCACTATCGAGAAAAAAAGCGTTAGATTTTAACCTAACGGTTTTGACAATCTTACGGTGACGATACCCATTTTTAAATGCAAGACAACACTTCTGCTTATAAAACAATTATCATTATCGTTTAAATATGTCTGTGTTAACGTTCATGTAATTAATGGTGCTCTACGAAAACCCCAAGATGAAAAATAAATCCATACTAATATTCTAAATTCAAATGTGTGTCTGCCTGTCTGTGACGCTTCAACGGTCCATATTTTGAACCGATTTCAATGAAATTTGATATAGTGATAGGTTCGGTAGCATCCCGGGTAAGAACATAGGCTACTTTTTATCACGGAAAATTAAGAAGTGTCCGCGGAAATAAAAAAAAAATACGCGGACGAAGTTGCGGGCATATCTAGTAATAATTATTATTATAACTGACTAGATGAAACGAGCCGGCTTCGCACGGTTTATCAATATGTTCTACCAAAAACGTTCAAAATTAGCTATAAGAATGCCACGTTACATCGAATCCGCCCACTTGTTTCATCGTGAATCATGATGCTGTAACAGACCAATATACAGACACAAAAATTGGGCTCTGTATCGATAATAATAAAACTTCTTCCTATCAGAAAATATTTAACATACCTACAGGAATCGAGCAATTTCAGTTTTTTGCACCCTTGTTGTCTCACTACTCTCTAATCTCTATCTAGAGATAGCGGCTCTAGCTAAGTAGCTGAAGTCTCTGAAGCCTGAACGATCGAAAGGACGGCGCGGCTTGTGTTCTAAAATAGTAGACCTTTGCGATTGAGTGGGTTTTAGCAGTTAAATCTAGGTGTATTGTTGTTATCTGGTTGTTTATGCCTAAAACCAAACTGGTACAACAAAGTCTAGGTACAGCTAAAGCGATAATACACTTTGTTCAGAGTAATTTACTTTTTTTTTAAATTCAATTTGGCAACAGGTGCCTCGAGAGGTTTTGATTTGCGCGGCAGGTTGAGCAACCTATGGTTGACAGTCCTGGCTACTCTGCCGGGCAAGCAAAGCCTCCCGATGCTGCCACGCTTTGTGGGGAATCTGTTAAAACTGACTTATCAGACTTATACACAATACTCCAAGGTAGTAGAGTGGACGTGAAACATATGCAACCGTCGTAGTACGCGTAGAGCGGAAGCGTAGCGGCACGATGCCGTATAGCCGCGACACCCACAGCACGACCGCCAATGGCTTGTCTACTACCCATGTCTCTTTGATAATCGCCATTTTCTTATCTGAATCAAGTAAAACATTTAAATGAAACATTTCTCTCTTCTCTCTTATCAATCCATTTGGTCCAGAGAAGGGTTGTTTGGCCATAGTCCACCACGCTCTCAAAGTGCGGATTGGCAGACTTCACACACCTTTGAGAACATTATGAAGAACTCTCGGGAGTACAGGTTTCCTCGCAGTGTTTTCCTTCACCGTTTGAAGGAAGTGATATTTAATTTCTTAAATCGCACATTTAACTTCGACAAATTGGAGCGGATGGCCGTAGGATCGAACCCGCGACCCCGTACCGGACCGGTCGGATGTTTTAACCACTAGGCTATTATCGCTTAATAAAATATTTACCAAATAATTAAACATTAAGTACTTTATTGGTTGCAAGATAGAAGACGGAAGAGCATGGTCGTTTTCGTGCAGCCAACGTACCTACTATTGCCTATTCTGTGGTGCAGCCACCAAAACTGTATCATTTTTTTGGATAATAAGAAACCTAATTAATCAACAGGCCAAAACACTCAAATTGTACTTAGAATTAAAAAGCGATGGAAATGCCTACCTTGCTGCTAATTAGGTAGGTTATCCCATAATATGATTTGCATGGAAATTAATCCGACAAGGAGTCCTGCCTCGTGAAATACACAACCTGCCCAGACTCGACCTATAGGTAATAATAGTAAACTATCTACGTATTAATTATGTACACGACCTGCTCAGGCTCTATATAAATAATAAATGTTAAAGTAAGTAATTGATGAATAATTACATGTACAAACAATGTTTACGAAATGTATTCACTCTGATTACAAGTCTAACAAAGGAAAAATAAAATTCCTACGAATGAGTAAGTAAGTATATCTATATAATGTTATAACGATGTTTACCATATTATCCTTAGTAGGTATAGCAGACACCCGTGACTGCGCTCGTAAATAAATTGCCACCGAGTTTTCTCTTTGAGACGATGCCTTTCCTATAGGTAGCTGCCGCGGAAATTCAGTAACACATTTTTATACTATAGAAACTATACTATAGAAAATCATAGGGTCTGTCTTCTTCTTCTTGGTGATGTGTCTCTGTAAAGAGACCCGGTATCACTTTGACCGTTGCCGATCTATTGTGATCGCCACCATCTAAAGTTCTTGGTTACTACATGCTGCTAGGAACAGCAGCAGCTTCTTGGCCGGGATGTTATTTGCCTCCTCGGGATCCACTAGATGCTTCCCTAAAGCAGTTAAGACGGGGCAGTAGCAGACGGGGTCATCAATAAAGTATGTCACCTAATTTCGTGGCATATTTTTCTCCTACTTGCTCGGAAATTGCTTCATTAGTAAAAAAAAACCAATACGTGTTAAGTCTAAAAGCTGGACATCCTTGATAACAATAATGCTTAGATACAGTAATACCAAGTACAAGTACATAATATATTTAAAATAAGTTAAATCTACCTCCTCTTTATCTTTTTTTTCGACTGCCTCGTTAGTCTAGCGGTTAGCAGCTTAGCATGGTCGACTACGGGTCTCGAGGTCCTGGGTTTGATTCCCGGTCGGGCATAAAAATTGTAAGGTACCTATTGGGTTTTTCAGCCCGGGAGTTGGAAGTTGGCGGTGAATCACCCTCATGCCTCGGAGAGCACGTTAAGCTGCTGGTCCCCGTTATTATCACTAACATGATAACAGTCGTTAAAGCCCACACCCGCATTGGAGCAGCGTCACAGTAAACAGAAACAACCAGTATGGAAACTAAGCCAAGTTGATAAATTATTTACCTACGCTCCATTGAAGCAATAGGGTTGTCACTTTTAATGTTTTAAGGTTTAATTTTGTTTTTGTTAATTAAAACATTCTATGTTCTGTAGTGATCAATTAATCGAATTGAAATAGCTAGTTTACGAATACAAATTAAATAAGTATCTAATGGCGTCGGTTAATCTTGATAGTTTAAAATAGGGAAAACAGTTTAATATTGACACACAATAACTTGTAGATCTTTGTTTTTTTTGTAGGTCACTAACTTATCATTATGGCGTAACCTTTTACATGTTTTGGCGGGAGTGTACGCGATCCACGGCTGGGCGCACGGTAGGCGCCACAGGTGGCGCGCGGGCTGGGCTCATGAGCTCTGTTTTCGGATGTTTGTCATGCATTTTCGGGTTGAAGCGTACCGCGTTTCAACCCCAAAAATGCGTGTGATACCTAGTAATTAAAAAAACATTGCATAAAAAATACCTTTATTTTTGACTAGCGGTCCGCCCCGGTTTCGTACGGGTGCAATTTAGATTTGTAATTTTATCGTGAAAAATACAAAGTGAACAAATTACAGGTTTTTTCATATTATGTACTATCTTTACTTAAATGTAAATTAATTAAAATTAATACTTGTAATGTAAGAAAGTATTTTTAGTAATCAATATAGATTTTCATTTCTATAGCTGTTATTTCAGAATTGCGCATTTAAAACAGATAGAAAATTATAACTAACCACTCGCGTAGATCTTGATCCCGTGAGGATATCGGGATAATAAATAGGTAGCTAGGTTCTTCTGGATAATTAAGTATTCTAAAAGTGAAAGTTTTATTAAAATCGGTCCAGCAGTTTTTGATAGCTGACCCGCCCCAATATATATCGGCTTCGCACGGGTAGATAGATAGACTGGTAGATAGATTTACAGTTGGAGCATTATATCTGCCTCGGTGTTCTGTTTGTGATGTATGGTCTGAGTGAATAATTAACTTGAAGTTATCTGAAGTTCTAAGTTTTGTTTAAAACTTCGTATGTAAACATTGTGACTATTTAAAGCGGTCTGTAATTCCCTAATTAAATCAATTTAAGAATTTCAAAATGGCGCTGATTTAATAAAATGTTGGTAACAGTTTCCTGTTTTGTGATCCTAGGGATCCTCAGATGTCGATTTTGAACGAAATCGGTTCAAATACAAAGAATTTCAAGATGGCGCTGACTTTTTAAAATTTTGGTACCGGTTTCCTGTTTTGTGATCCTAGGGATCCTCAGATGTCGATTTTGAACGAAATCGGTTCAAATACAAAGAATTTCAAGATGGCGCTGACTTTTTAAAATTTTGGTACCGGTTTCCTGTTTTGTGATCCTAGGGATCGTCAGATATCGATTTTGAACAAAATCGGTACAAAAACAAAGAATTTCAAAATGGCGCTGACTTTTTAAAATTTTGGTACCGGTTTCCTATTTTGTGATCCTAGGGATCCTCAGATGTCGATTTTGAACGAAATCGGTTCAAATACAAAGAATTTCAAGATGGCGCTGACTATTTAAAATTTTGGTACCGGTTTCCTGTTTTGTGATCCTAGGGATCCTCAGATATCGATTTTGAACGAAATCGGTTAAAAAACAAAGAATTTCAAAATGGCGCTGACTTTTTTAAATTTTGGTACCGTTTTCCTGTCTTGTGATCCTAGGGATCGTCAGATATCGATTTTGAACAAAATCGGTTCAAAAACAGAATTTCAAAATGGCGCTGACTTTTTTAAATTTTGGTACCGGTTTCCTGTTTTGTGATCCTAGGGATCGTCAGATATCGATTTTGAACAAAATCGGTTCAAAAACAAAGAATTTCAAAATGGCGCTGACTTTTTAAAATTTTGGTACCGGTTTCCTGTTTTGTGATCCTAGGGATCGTCAGATATCGATTTTGAACAAAATCGGTTCAAAGACAAAGAATTTCAAAATGGCGCTGACTTTTTTAAATTTTGGTAGCGGTTTCCTGTTTTGTGATCCTAGGGATCCTCAGATGTCGATTTTGAACGAAATCGGTTCAAATACAAAGAATTTCAAGATGGCGCTGACTTTTTAAAATTTTGGTACCGGTTTCCTGTTTTGTGATCCTAGGGATCGTCAGATATCGATTTTGAACAAAATCGGTACAAAAACAAAGAATTTCAAAATGGCGCTGACTTTTTAAAATTTTGGTACCGGTTTCCTATTTTGTGATCCTAGGGATCCTCAGATGTCGATTTTGAACGAAATCGGTTCAAATACAAAGAATTTCGAGATGGCGCTGACTATTTAAAATTTTGGTACCGGTTTCCTGTTTTGTGATCCTAGGGATCCTCAGATATCGATTTTGAACGAAATCGGTTAAAAAACAAAGAATTTCAAAATGGCGCTGACTTTTTTAAATTTTGGTACCGTTTTCCTGTCTTGTGATCCTAGGGATCGTCAGATATCGATTTTGAACAAAATCGGTTCAAAAACAGAATTTCAAAATGGCGCTGACTTTTTTAAATTTTGGTACCGGTTTCCTGTTTTGTGATCCTAGGGATCGTCAGATATCGATTTTGAACAAAATCGGTTCAAAAACAAAGAATTTCAAAATGGCGCTGACTTTTTAAAATTTTGGTACCGGTTTCCTGTTTTGTGATCCTAGGGATCGTCAGATATCGATTTTGAACAAAATCGGTTCAAAGACAAAGAATTTCAAAATGGCGCTGACTTTTTTAAATTTTGGTAGCGGTTTCCTGTTTTGTGATCCTAGGGATCGTCAGATATCGATTTTGAACGAAATCGGTTCAAAAACAAAGAATTTCAAAATGGCGCTGATTTTTTAAAATTTTGGTTACAGTTTCCTGTTTTGTGATCCTAGGGATCCTCAGATGTCGATTTTGAACGAAATCGGTTCAAAAGCAAAGAATTTCAAAATGGCGCTGACTTTTTAAAATTTTGGTACCTGTTTCCTGTCTTGTGATCCTAGGGATCGTCAGATATCGATTTTGAACAAAATCGGTTCAAAAACAAAGAATTTCAAAATGGCGCTGACATTTTTAAATTTTGGTACCGGTTTCCTGTTTTGTGATCCTAGGAATCGTCAGATATCGATTTTGAACAAAATCGGTTCAATAACAAAGAAATTCAAAATGGCGCAGATTTTTTAAAATTTTGGCAACAGTTGCCTGTTTTGTGATCCTAGGGATCCTCAGATATCGATTTTGAACGAAATCGGTTCAATAACAAAAACATTCAAAATGGCGCTGACTTTTTAAAATTGTGGTACCAGTTTCCTGTTCTGTGACCCCAGGGAGCCCCAAATATCGATTTTCAACGAATTTAAAAAACGATAGTTCAGCAGAGTTCAAACAGCCGTATACTACGCAATACACTCCTGGCATTTCTAAAAAGATCGCGGAAATAGACATAAACGTCACCACTCGTCATGACGCGGCACTCACTACTGACGGCCTCGCGACGACTGCTTAGAAGTCTCGTCGATGCGCATGCTTGTGTGAGTGAGCTGTTTCGAGCGTTTCTAGGTAGTTTCACTACTGTTTGTATCTGTTTACTGTGGCAGCGTGGTGGGTCTAAGCTCTAACTCCCTCTCTCCTATGAGAGTGGAGGCCTGTGCTGCAGCTTTGGGATGTTAATGGGCTGTAGTGTGATTATCTTTGTAACGATATTTACTAGTTATGTAAGTAGGTAAATTTGTACATTAGTAAAATGGGTAAACTTAAATACGGATTCCACCATATAGTAATTTGAACTAAACTTAAGGTACATAAGCTTAGTATTTACTTTCTTTAAATACCTAATGATCAACATTTTAAGGAAATTATTATGTAGTGATACTATGCATTATTAGTATTTACTATTTACTTAGATAAGGTTACAAGGTCTCTCAGAATGAGAAGGGTTTAGGAAATAGTCCACTACAGTCCAGATACAGATCAACAGACAAATACCTAATCACTAAAATACAAATTTATCTGTATTACCACCAACAGAGCTAGATTTTCATAATTGATTTGCCATCGCTCGCATATAAACTAATAAGGACGCGCTCTAAGATTAATTTAACAAAACGGTGTAGCATGCAAAAATTCAGTTAACACATTACTTAAAGGACATTGACCAAATTCGCCTAAGAATCAACATGTGTTTGAAATATACAGTAATTCTTGGCTTATTTTTTAACCTCTATTTCAAATATTAGAATTCAACGGACACTTCAAATTAATTACAAAATAAATAAATGGGTATTAAATTGATTATTCTACGTTTCCGTCTCTCGATTATACGACAGATCAACTTACAGGTTAAAATAATATGCAATACCACCGCTTGAGCGCTAGATCCGTATCGTAAAAAACAAGATAAAGGCAGCTTAAAGTGCTGTGCTTTAGTATTCTGAATCTCGCAACGCCATCTATTGAAAGTACAATAATTAAATATATCTACCGCCATCTGTAATATTTTTGATAAACTACGGCGAATCTTTTCTTATCTGCATACTGTTTACAGCTCTATTACAATTGGATAAAGATGTTATTTATTTGTTCAAGCAGATTGATTATGAAAGTTGAAAAAAACTCAAAATTTAAAATATTTTTGGTAATAAGTCATTTCTTAGCAAGTGTCCGTTGTTTTAATCTGCTCTCACGCATAAAAAGGTATTTATTTGAACCCAGTAATCAATGATTTATGACTGTTGGTTCTTAGGCGAACTTTGTACGGGGACGGAACAATGTCCTTTAACCATATGTACGGTTTACCTAATAGGCACCTTAGTCATCCACTTATTAGAAAGTATATGGAAAAATCAAGACGCATGTTATTTTATCAAATGACTAGTTTTATGTTTTAAAGTAAGTAAGTTTGCGATAAACTTTTATGTTTTTTTATCTAATAACTTGTATTACTATTAGATATTATTTGACAAACTGATATCTGCATGCCCTTTTAACAGTATAAATACTGTGCATTGTTTTGCTTGATCCATTAGTACTCACAGATAAACAAGTGAAAGTGATCAAAATGATAAAAGGTGAGTTCATGTTATATATAATTAAGTATATGGGAGATAGGTATTTTCAAGGTTTCTCGGGGTTCTGATTACTAAAATGTCCATCTACCTATTTTCAAATTTAAAATACTTAGGTACCTACTTACTATTATTTTTTTAACTAACCAAATCGTCATCCTCGTGGTTTTTGGGGGTGCTAATTAAATGGAGTGCTATTATGGCTATAATGTTTAAATCCTTAAATATAAATATCCATAAAATCCATAATAATGAAAATCCATTTTTAATCATTTCCCTGTATGTTGTTGTCACGAATAGATCCCAACAACTCTATTCCAGAAAGGGTGGTAGGTATCGTAATTAGGTCCCTACAGTGTTTTACAGACTGGGCCCGAAGTGCCGAAACGGTCTAATCCAAGTTTGCAAAATTATTTTCAGGGTTCCTCAAAAAGAAAAAAGGAATCCCTTAGGATCGTTAGGTTGTCCGTCTGTCTGTCAAGAAAAAAAATCTCAGCAACGCATGTATAAAATTTAAAATTATATCTGAGTTTGACAGTCTAAAATTATCTCCTGATCTAACAGTCTTCAATTCATTTTTTAATTTTCACTTTCTTCCCATGGACAATCAATAGTAGGTAGGTAGGTAGGTAGGTAGTGATAAGTCAATTAGAATTTACAACGATTAAAAGGCCACCTGCTAGGTAGTAGTCGTTTGTAGTTATAGGGACTATGATATTATCTTGATTTAAAAATATCCCTTCCCCCGTCCTCGTCGTGCCACGAACTCGTTCCACCAGTGGCACGTGAAGGAAATGTCATTCCTCGCCGCACCACTATAATTAGGATAACAGTTAACATGAGGACGGTAGCCCACTTGGTGGAGAATGAAACGCCGATGTAAGTCAAAACTATATTAAGTACATAATAAATACGTTTTTTTTGAGGGCACTAATCGAAATTAAAGCCAAAATTGTAAACTATTATTTTCATTTTTGTCTGCCTGTCTGTGCGCGCCGCGCATCACGCCGATGCTACCTGAATGAATTCAAATGGAACTTGGCAGGATTTGAGTTTATAGAACGAGGTAGAGGTATAGAATAAGGTCATAGGATACTTCTTACTATGACGTAGGTACTAAGTATGCCCTATACTACCTATAGTGGTTATCTACATATTATAGGCTAGCTACTCAGAAACTTACCTTGGCTTAAATACGAATATATAACTATACTATATTAAGGATACAGTGTAGATACAGTTGCAATGTATTTTGACGATTATTTTTTTCAGTTGCAAGCGTTATTCTGCTCAGCGTGGTCTCCATAGCTTTATGCGACGATGGATCCAGTGAAATAGAACTGAATAAAAAGGGCTGCCCTGTAGATTTCATGATTTTCAAAATCCTACCCCACGATGATTGTAATAAGTTTTACAAATGTGCTAATGGTGAGCCGATCGAATTTCAATGCCCAGCGAATCTGATGTTCAATTTGAACGAAAATGTATGCGATTGGCCCAACCAAGTGGATTGTGAACGCAAAAAAGTCACTTCTGGCCCGGACACAACAGCACCTACTGAACAATCCGAAGACGCTGATGCTGCTACTATCTGTGCTCGTGCCGGATCTGATGGACTGCTGGTCCCGCATGAATATTGTAGTCACCTATACATGTGTGCCCGTGGAGTACCGATTGACATCAAGTGCCCCGATCCCCTTCTGTTTAACACCGAGTCCAAACTTTGCGATTGGGAAAACGAGGTTAATTGTGGAGAGCGAATGAGGGAAAATAGAACTGAAAGTCCAGAGAAATGAGGGAGAACTAAATTTTCCTTCAGCTTTTGTTATTGTTAAATAAACGATGTTGTTTGATATATTCAACTCGTTGTTTTATTTTGTAAGCTAAACAGCCATATCCATTACCTAGCCATACCATAGAATAGGTTATAGGTATAATTGACCGAGCTACAGAATAAATAGGTAATAATTAGTACTATTAACGTACGTATTATACGTACGAGCGAAGCGGAGATCTCTACCTCCTTGGGCGAATTTGTACATAGCTAATTATTATACCCGTCTGACGGAGCTTTTTAACTTCCGAGTTGATGAACATTGGCACGGCATACTCTTCGTGTGCGATTTCGAGTCGCATAGTTTTTATTTTATTATTACCTGCACAGTTTTTATTTTATTATTGCAATCATTGTAAGTCTCAAATTATTTTTGTGATTAGCTGAATTTATTATTCTTACTGCATCAATGGTTTTTTACTAATACCTAGATCCTAACTCGTGGCAAAAGTTCTTTTTTATCCACTACAAGGCAGCCCTTGACTGCGATCTCACCTAATGGTAAGTGACGATGCAGTCTAAGATGGTAGCGGGCTAACCTGTTAGGGGCAAGGTAGTTATATTAAACCCATACCCCTATTCGGTTTCTACACGGCAACGTACCGGAACGCTAAATCGCTTGACGGCACGTCTTTGTCGGTAGGGTGGTAACTAGCCACGGCCGAAGCCTCCTACCAGGGGCTGACCCTACCGGGGGTCAAACCTGGGACCTCCGAACGTTAAGACTGCGCCACGGAAGAGTGAAAAGTGTTAGACAATCCGAGATGACTGCGATCGTTAGGTACACTGTGGCAATATTATTTTTTCTAAAAAATGATATGAAATGTGCACATTTCGTACCCTGTAAATGAGTTCCAAAGATAAACTTCCCAGCCTAGGCCAGTAAAGAATGTATGTGTCAGCGTACGATTTCAAATTCAAACTTATGATATGTAATGAAAATACATATGTCACCGTAAGATTGTAAAAACCGTTAGATTATAATCTAACTCGCGAAATTATATAAACTGTATAAATTTTGGAAATATTCATTGTATTTACGTTTTCTTGTCTGTTTCATGTAGGATAGGTTAGGGTTCGACATAAATAATCAAGTAGGGCACTTAGGTTTTGTCAGGTTTAAATAACTATTAGATTACAATCTACCGGAAAATAATTCTATGTCAGCTGGCCTCGTAGTCGGAGCTGACGAATGTATTTCCGGGCGCCGAATAAGATGGCGGCTGTCTTCCCTGCATTGTCGGCCATTCTCCACTTGTCCAGCCATCCCGGAATTATACAGTCCAACCGAAGATGTATGTTACGCGTACCTCGCGCTGTCGTCGGCATAGAAAGATAACAGGACGTCTTCCTCCCCCTAGCGCAGGTGATCGGCGAGGGTAGGGACTAGGGATATCATCCGTGTACACCGCGTACAGACACGGAGACAAACAGCTGCCTTGAGGAAGTTGAGGTACTCCTGCCCGTATCGGGCGCGGTTGGGAGTCGGCGGCCTCTTCGGACACTCTAAAGGACCTGCCTTCCACGAATGAGGCTACCGGCCGTAAGACGGCGGGTGGTAGGGTGGTCGAGAGGAGCTACGCCAGGAGTCACACGGTCGAAGGCCTTCTCAATATCAAGAAAAACTCCGATGATTTTGATACATTTCCGTTTTTAACTTCGATACACTATTTCCGTGAATTTTATCAAATACTAATCTAGAAACAATCGTTTAAGTAGCTGGCACTCTAACAAAAATTAGCAGTTTAAAGCTTAATTTCGCAATTGGATCCCTGAATCGAAAGATGCTTTTCACACACCCGCACTATTTTTGAATGGCCTATCCAACGACACCCCAAAGATAGACAAGAAGAAAAAAATCATTCCCACTAGGGGAGGTAGTACCTAACCAAATAATTGACGAATGTACTAGGTATATTATTTTATACTCAAGACCTTGTCTTAAGAAGAACGGTGTCGCGCGTTTCCACATTTTACCCCCTAACAAAAAGTGCTCAACGCGCCTTGTTTACTGCTTTTTCGGCGTAATTATATCCATGCCAAATAACAGTTTTCAAGTACAGAGTATTAGCATAGTAAACAGATACAAACAGTAGCGAAACTACCTAGAAACGTTCGAAACAGCTCACTCACACAAACATGCGAATTGACGAGACTCCTAAGCGTACGTCGAGATGCCGCCAGTAGTGAGTGTCGCGTCATGACGAGTGGTCACGTATATTACCGCGATCTTTTTAAAAATGCCAGGAGTGTATTGCGTAGTATACGGCTGTTTGAACTCTGTCTGAACTATCGTTTTTTAAATTCGTGGTACCAAAATTTTTAAAAGTCAGCGCCATTTTGAAATTCTTTGTTATTGAACCGATTTCGTTTAAAATCGATATCTGACGATCCCTAGGATCACAAAACAGAAAACTGTTACCAAAATTTTAAAAAAATCAGCGCCATTTTGAAATTCTTTGTTAATGAACCGATTTCGTTTAAAATCGATATCTGGCGATCCCTAGGATCACAAAACAGTAAACTATTACTAAAATTTAAAAAAATCAGCGCCATTTTGTTTTTCTCTGTTTCTGAACCGATTTCGTTCAAAATCGATATCTGAGGATCCCTAGGATCACAAAACAGGAACCTATTACTAACATTTTAAAAAATCAGCGCCATTTTGAAATTCTTTGTTATTGAACCTTTTCGTTCAAAATCGATATCTGACGATCCCTAAGATCACAAAACAGAAAACTGTTACGCACATTTTAAAAATCAGCGCCATTTTGAAATTCTTTGTTACTGGGGCTGATTCTGTAGTGCGCAATCTCTAAACTAAACTAAAATTAGAGCATTATAAATATTGGTAACCCTTTCATAATACTCCCTACGGAAAGGGACAGAACTAGATTTAAAGCTGCCATTTTAGTTTACTTTAGAGATGTTACATTACAGAATCGGCACCATTGAACCGATTTCGTTCAAAATTGATATCTGACGACCCTAGGATCACAAAACAGGAAACTATTACCAATTTTTTTTAAATCAGTGCAATTTTGAAATTCTTTGTTATTGAACCGATTTCGTTCAAAATCGATATCTGAGGATCCCCAGGATCACAAAACAGAAAACTTTTACCAAAAATTGAAAAAATCAGCGCCATTTTGAAATTCTTTGTTATTGTACCGATTTCGTTCAAAATCGATATCTGAGGATCCCTAGGATCACAAAACAGGAAACTGTTACTAACATTTTAAAAAATCAGCGCCATTTTGAAATTCTTTGTTATTGAACCAATTTCGTTCAAAATCGATATCTGACGATAGGAAACTGGTACCAAAACTTAAAAAATCAGCACCATTTTGAAATCAATTGTTTTTGAACCGATTTCGTTCAAAGTCGATATCTGGGGATCCCTAGGATCACAAAACAGAAAACTGGAACCAAAATTTTAAAAATTTAGCGCCATTTTGAAATTCCTTGTTATTGAACCTATTTCGTTCAAAATCGATATCTGAGGATCCATAGGATCACAAAACAGGAAACTGATACCAAAATTTTATAAAATTAGCGCCATTTTGAAATTCCAAAATTGATTTGATAAGGGAATTACATCAATCACAATGTTTACATATGAAGTTTTAAACAAAACTTAGAACTTCAGATAACTTCAAGTTAATTATTCACTCAGACCGTACATCACAAACAGAACACCGAGGCAGATATAATGCTCCAACTGTAAATCTGTCTACCAGTCTATCTACCAATCTATCTACCCGTGCGAAGCCGATATATATTGGGGCGGGTCAGCTATCAAAAACCTGCTGGACCGGTTTTAATAATTCTTTCACTTTTAGAATACTTAATTACCCAGAAGAACCTAGCCACCTATTTATTATCCCGATATCCTCACGGGATCAAGATCTACGCGAGTGATTAGTTATAATTTTCTATCTGTTTTAAATGCGCAATTCTGGAATAACAGCTCTAGATATGAAAATTTATATTGATTACTAAAAATACTTATTTGCATTACAAGTATTAATTTTAATTAATTTACATTTAAGTAAAGATAGTACGTAATATGAAAAAACCTGTAATTTGTTACACTTTGTATTTTTCACGATAAAATTACAAATCTAAATTGCACCCTTGCGAAACCGGGGCGGATCGTTAGTCAAGAATAAAGGTATTTTTTATGCAATGTATTTAATTAGTAGATATCAGACGCATTTTTGGGGTTGAAACGCGGTACGCTTCAACCCGAAAATGCGTGACAAACATCCGAAAACAGAGCTCATGAGCCCTGTCCGCGCGCCACCTGCGGCGCCTACCGCGCGCCCAGTCGCGGCTCGCGTACACTCCCGCCAAAATTTGTAAAAGGTTAACATAATGATAAGTTAGTGACCTACAAAAAAAACAAAGATCTACAAGTTATTGTGTGTCAATATTAAACTGTTTTCCGTATTTTAAACTATCGAGATTAACCGACGCCATGAGATACTTATTTAATTTTTATTCGTAAACTAGCTATTTCAATTCGATTAATTGAACACTACAGAACATAGAATGTTTTAATTAACAAAAACAAAATTAAACCATAAAACATAAAAAGTGACAACCCTATTGGTTCAATGGAGCGTATAGTGTATTTAGATTGAATTGAGCTAATTTGTAAACAAATATGGCGGTACTGATCACGTGACCTTATTTTGACATGACCCCTAATGATGGGACTATTGCTGAGTTATATGAGGAATGAACTATCGAACGATTACTGAACGAATTATCTCCAATGCAAAGAATACTCGTATTTTTTATAGGAGAAACGGTACTGTTATTGGATACAAGCTCGCTCTGTGACCGTAAGCATCGACGTTCAGAATCGAAAACTTAATCGAATTATTTGAATCACGTTATTTTATTATATTAAATTTACGGATATTTTTATATGAAAATTATTCTAATAAGTCGTAAATTCTGAAGTAATCAATAACAAGAAAATTATTACAAAGTTTTTACAGGGGAGCTGTTAATATGTTTTGGCTGACCCGGTATTTAGAAGGTATCGAGATGGTGTGAAATAATAGGGGAAGCGCTACATAACCGTAGAGTTATTGTATATGTAACCACTTTTATGACTTTAATTGTATATCTAAAATAAAAAAAAAAATGTATATAATGTATAAATAAACATGTTTTTACGGCAATTTCACAATTATTTTCCAACGTCTCGATTCCTACCGGGCTTGCCTATAACCTTATTTAACGATTTAAATATATATTTTTTTACTTTTAATTTAATTTCATAGTAATAAACCATTCTTCATTAATTGAACCTTTGTTCCTAAAGAAATCTCATAGTCGGATATCAATTTTGAATAAAATATTAGGTACAATAACAAATTAGTTAAAAAAGGGCGATCTCTTTTTGCGATTTGAATGAATAGTTTCATTCAGTAACACAGAAGTTGAAAATGGTGGGCACTTTTAGGAACGAAGATTTCCTTTTTCAGGATTACCACAACAGATATCGATTTTGAAAAATCTTTCATTAATAAAGAAGATCAAGATGGCGGTCAATTGTTAAGATTTATACAATTTTTTTTGTATTTGTTATATAGTAACACAGGAAATGTATAAATATTTTACTACATTATTTAAGTGTCGTAAAAATATTTTTATTCATACCTATATATTATTTATGTATAAATATGTATTTTGATTTCGTTGTACAATCATTAAAGTCATAAGAGAGCTTTAAAGTCCAATAACTGTACCGTTTCCCTGTACCATATCGGTACCGACTAAATATTGGGTCAGTCAAAACATCAACGGCCCAATAAAAACTTTGAAATAATATTGTTGTTATTTATTACTTTAGTATTTACGACTTAATAAGATAATTTTGAAATGAAAAACATTCGTATACGTTACATAATAAAATAACGTGATTTACAGAATTCGATTACAATGTTTTCGATTCTGAACGAATTATATCGATCTTTACGGTCACTGACTCAGTATTAGTCATTCGTTTTTAGGCTGTGGTTGCGATGTCGTATCTGAGCAACACTATAAAATCCAAATAATACGAAATGTCATAACAAAAATTTTACTTTAATCTGTGGGACTTTATTTGTGTTTTCATTCAGTTTTTATTAAAAATATTGTATAAATACTGGATAAATGGAAGAAATAATACCCTGCATGTTTACGTTAGATGTTGTTTGTAGACTACAAGCAGTTTGTGTGTGTTTTCAATTGTTTTAACATTGTGAAAAGTGTTTACAAAGTTACGCGTTAGCAAAAAGGTTCGTTTGTTTACAAATTAGCTCAATTCAATCTAAATACACAGGTAATTATTTCATCAACTTGGCTTAGTGTCCATACTGGTTGTATCTGTTTACTGTGGTACTAATAAGTCTCTGAGCTATGCCACGGACGGGCGAACATAACGAAACATTAATACGGAACCCTTTAAATCTCTATCCATCTTTAAAATTAATGAGAGGGTAAGTTTGAATCTTTACTAGTTACAAATAGTGTGATTGGCTGAATTTAATTAGTACCTATTATTGATATTTGTTACGACAATAGACAGCAATAACACAGTAAACAGATACAACTAGCGAAACAGTGTTACCCCCAATCAAGATGATTGCGATCATGTAGAGATCATTTTTTACCAGTATATTTAGTGTACTCTGTGATTTTTATGTAATGTATCAACCGTTAATAGAGTAAACATGCATCAATCATTGTTACCTACAATCTATTTGAAGGGGCAGCGTAAAAAATGTAGATAAAACATACCAGTCAAGACATTTCAACGTACGACGTACGACTGAAGCTTACTCTTTACGAACGATTATAAAACAATGATGATTTTATATTACTGAAAGCATGCTTGATAAATTTATTTATATTAATTATATAATTTATATTCATCAAAATACATTACATAGTCATGGAAACATAATCAAGTGTTACTATGGATACATGTAGATAACGTAACTGAGAAAGTTTGAATTCACTCCCCATACATTTTCATACCCCGGGCTTATTTAAGGAAATCGATTTACAATCGACTAAGCCTGCTCTTATCATTCAGTGTGAGATCTATAGAGACAACTTTGACTTTGCTTAGACTTAAGACATGGTTAAAACGAGATAGATCTATGTTACTCACTTATGTCCATCTTGTTTTAACTCTGAGTAAAGTCTGAGCCAAGTCAAAGTACGCTCTATAGATCTCAGCATCAACCCGTAGAAGTGACTGTATGTGGTAATCGATTTCAGAATGTATTCATTCAATCGTTCAGTCACAACTAGTCTGTCAATGTTTCCATCACTATATGTCCAATGACAATTATAATCACGTGATCTCACGCCATATTTGTTTACATTTTTTACTTTGCCCCGTCAAATAGACTGTAGATCTCAGCATCAGTCCGTAGAAGCGACTGTATGTGGTAATCGATTTCAGAATATATTTGTCACCGTAAGATTGTAAAAACCGTTAGATTAAACTAACTGGCGAAAAAATCTAACTCGCGAAATTCTAAACTGTCGAAAGATTAGAATTTAACGCATTATTTTCCGGTAGATTGTAATCTGATAGGTATTTAAACCCGATAAAACCTAATTATATATGTCGAACCCTAACCTAACCTATAAGAAAGAGACAAGAAAACGTAAATAAAATGAATATTTCAAAAATTGACCCTCAGAACATTGAACAGTTTACAATCTTTCGACAGTTTAGAATTTCGCGAGTTAGATTATAATCTAACGGTTTTTAATAATAAATCGTTTATTTTCAGGCAATAAACCCATAAAAAAATACAAAAGATGAATACAAATAAAAGTTAAAGCCATAAAAACATAAAACATAACATCAAATTACAATTAAAATAAAATTATAAAATTAAATTAAAATTAAAATAAAATTATTATACTATTAAACAATTAAAATGTATTATAAACTTACCCCTGATGGGGGATTATGTCATCGGTAAACCTATTTGCGGTTCTTGTCACGATGTACGGCAAGCCAGTACCTTACGATGGCATTATCCGGGCACCCAGAGCATACACCGAGGATGTCGTTTCCAGAGGTGTGAATGCGGGACCAAAACGCCGCAACCCGAGATCTTATAATTGCAAAGTAATCGGGGACCCTGGCGTCGGCAAACATGCTCGACGCACTGCAGTATTTAGGCAGTCTCATCAGAATACGGTATGCGTTATTATACTGTACTCTGATGCTGCTACGTGCACTTTTGGTGTAGTTGACCCAAAGCTGACACGTGTAGAAGCATTGACAATATGCTCTAAACAGCGTCAGCTTTGCCTCAGTACTACACCTCGCAAACCGGCGTGCGAGCATGTTACACCTAAGCCCTCCTTTCACGTTCAATATCCTCGTTATCGCGTAGATCCTCGGTTAGAATATGCCCCAAGTACCCGAATCGCTCCACCATTTCTACCGGTACTCCATCTAGGAAAACCGATGGGATCCTCTCCGGACCTTTACCCGCGCGGAAAACCATCATCTGCGTCTTTTTGACATTATACTTGAGGCCGTGACTCTTTGAATATTGTTCACAGATGTTAAGTAACCGCCTAAGACCATTGATTGAGGGACTTAGAAGTACCATATCGTCGGCATAGCTGATATTATTTATGCATATTGTGCCTATATGACAACCTACTCTAGCACTTCTGAGCTCCTCAATCAGATCGTTTAAATATAGGCTGAAAAAGTCCGGAGAGGTTAGCCCTCCTTGACGAACGCACATTCTAATCTAAAATCATTAGAGGTGGCGTCGCCCCATTTCACAAAATTCGTTTGGTTTCCGTACCAGTATCTCAACAGATCTACAGTCTTACGCGGTACATTAGACATACTGAGTTTTTGCCATAGCAACTGATAATTTACTAAGTCAAAAGCTCGGCTGAGGTCTAAAAAGCATGCGTATACGGAGGTGTGTCTATTAGTATGATAGTTGACAGCAGATTTGAGGCTGAAGATAGCAGAATCCGTTGAGAGCCCGGGACGGAAACCAAACTGCGCGTCATCGATTCTAATATTCTCATTTATATCAGAATAAATTAAACTTTCCAGTATTTTCCCTATAACAGTGCCTAACGAAATCGGTCTGTAGTTTTTGAGGCTGGAAAGGTCACCGGTTTTATTTTTGGGGACAGGAACCACCACAGTCCCATGAGGTTGTTTGGCAAATAACCTACGTTCACACATATGGTAAACAGCTCCGCCAGTATATTGAACATGTTTTTACAATCTTACGGTGACATATTCATTCAATCGTTCAGTCACAACTTGTCTGTCAATCTTTCCATCACTATATGTCCAATGACAATTATAATCTCGTGATCTGACGCCATATTTGTTTACATTTTTACTTTGCCTTGTCAAATAGGCTGTACAGTCTGTCGATTGTTGTGATTGGCTGAATTTATGGTATTCTTCCTGCGTTAATAGATTGTATCCAGTAACGGGAGACTGGTGGGAATGATTGGATAACATTCTTCCACTATTAGCCAAAATCCAATAATACCTCAGAGTATTTAATCTGAGAATAATATCATAAATTCAGCCAATCAAAGCAATTGAGACTGTAGGTAACAATGACTGTTGCATGTTTTACCGCAATGCCTGTGATCAAAATGATTGGCAATGTCAAATGTCAAGTCGATAAACGTCATTCGTCAATGTCAAAGTTTATGTGTCGGCGTGTCTTAAATCGTGGTCAGAAAATATTTTTTAAAATAAGTAATATTTAATAATTATTAATATTTATATTGTTTTTAAATACAGCATAGTTTGGTGTATTATTTAACAATGCCAGACATTGAAAAGCTCTCGATTGGTGAGTAAGACATTTTTACTAACCTAGTCATTTGTCATATCGATTTTACCGAGGTACTGCAAGAAGTTTTATGATCTAAAAACATTATTATTAGGTACCTAGTTAAAAAGAAATAACTAAAATTTTCATTACATGTATTCTTTTTTCAATAAAATTTTTGATATTACTTATTTTAGTTTTTTCCATAGACCTTTATAGGTAATTTGACGTAATCGGCTAGTATACTTGCGTTCAAAGGATCCAGCTGTTTCTTATTATCTATCTATCATGAATTTGCCAGTTTCTTTTAACGACATAGGTAAAACTTTTTAGGAAACTTGTATAATATTTAGTACCTAATAATGATCTTATTCTATCCACAAGATGATTAGCTTCTTCTATCTATCACATGGGTCTTGCCTGAGCGGCTACATTGCAACCCTTTTGTATTTTTTTTACTTGCTCCTAAACTTTCCCTCTTGAATGGAACAAATCCTTGAATTAATTACTAAAAAAAATTGCACAATATAATTTAGTTAATTTTATGTCTGTTTTCTATAGAAGAGCTGTACACCTCTGAAAAAAATGGCAGTGATGAGACTGGAGATGGTTCTTCAGATAAACCTTTTAAAACAATTTTGCAAGCTATGCGTCAGGCAGGCAAGGAACCGTTCCCAACCATATATGTTGATTCCAAAGATGATAGCAAAGTGTATGAGGTAGCTGCTAAATCACAGCTGAAGAAGATTCAGAAAATGTGGGTGAGGGAGAACTACAAAGCTGCTGATAAAGCCAAGGTGGAGGAGGAAAAAGATGAAAAGAGAGTGCAGAACTTAGAAGAGGCAAAAAAGATTGTCTTAGAACAAGATCCCTCTCTACCCAAAGCTAAGACAATAAAGATATTTGCTGGTAAGCATAAATATTGTGTTGGTATTCATTCTTATACATTTAACTGCTCAGAATCACTAATTGTATTTCACTAGCATATTATATAATGTAACTTTATTCTGTTCTTATATACTTTGGAAACATAACTTTATAGTACTTACTATTTGATTTAGTAGCTATCACAAAGTTTATGAAATAAGACTGGAATTATTTATGTGTGTTATTATAAAATAAATAAATACATGCTGTCTGGTATTTATATGGGTAACAAGCAATATTACCCATATTGTTGACTAGCTTTTGCCTATGACTTCCATGTGGAATTAGGTTCATAAAAATCCCATGTTCATCTGGATCTTATAAGCCAGTGTTTAATTTTCTGAAATTGAAATAAGCCTATGTCTATAAGCAATCTACCTCTGTACAAAATTATCTCGAAATCAGTTCAATAGCTGAACTGTGAAATGTAACAGATTGACAAACATACTTTCATTTTTATTATTATTGGAATGAATTGTATTTTATAATCAAATTGGCTACTTTGGGTAAGATCTCACATTTTTAGTAAAACTAATAGTCAGAAAGTACAGCAGTACATTTCCCATTCCCCGCGCACTACTGAGCACAAGTCTTCTCTCGGAATGAGAAGGGTTTGGCCATAGTCCACCACACTGGCCAAGACTTCACATACACCTTTAAGAACTTAAGAACTCTCGGGCATGCAGATTTCTCTCTATGCAATCTACCTCTGTACCAAATTATCTCAAAATCAGTTCAATGGATGAACTGTGAAATATAACAGACAGACAAACACTTAAAAAAAACAAATCAGTTTTATTTTTAGTATGGATTGTAATTTATAATCAATCAACATAATGAACAAGTTCTGTATGCATTTTTTTTAAATAATAAGAATGACTCCTTTTAAGCTAATATTAAGCTCTATTTTTTTAACACTTATTCCCATTTTTGTTTAAGCTAGTGAAAACCGCGGCCAAAGAATATGCGTACGTGGTTGGGTACATAGGTTGCGGCGACAAGGCAAAGCCCTAGCCTTCCTAACATTACGAGATGGTACAGGATATTTGCAATGTGTTCTACATGGCATTCTCTGCCAAACATATAACGCCCTAGTACTTTCTACAGAATCCTCTGTTGTTTTGTATGGAAAGCTTGAAGCTGTACCTGAGGGAAAAATCGTAAGTATTTTTTAAGGCTCTGTCATAGTGTAAAATTAACAAAATGGAGTTTTTTAAAACAGTGTATCCATCAAATGGCGACATAATGTATGCGTGTAAAAATAATTTGCTGTTTTCAAGGCCTTTTAGAAGCCATTGACGCATCTCATAACACAATTTAAAAAAACACTGCATTGAAATTTTTGAATACATACATGAAGTGGTGTCTGATTGCTCTAGATATTACTATAAGCTTTCAGTGTTTGCTTATGATAGATATTGTGTGCAAGTTAATTGAATTTGTATCATCAATTCTAAGGCGCCAGGAGGTCATGAGCTGACAGTAGATTACTGGGAGCTCATCGGCCTGGCCCCACCTGGAGGTGCAGATGCCATTCTGAACGAGGATGCTCTTCCCGACGTCCAATTGGACAACAGGTAAAATAATTGTACAAACAATATTATATTTTATTAAGTACTTTTTCTTCTATGTCATATACTTGCCAGAAATTAATACACAAAAACTAATTTTTGTGTTCTCATGTGAACCATTCAAGGCAGTTTTAGTCTATTAAGGATTCCTACAGATTATTATTCCATAGATCATTACTAATTGTTTCATTTAATTAAATAACTGTTGTTAAAATAAAGCAGGCATGTCTAACATAACATATAGCATAACAGATAGCAGGCATGTGTAACATAAGAAAAAATAATATATAGTCAAACTTTTCTGACCCGGTTACAGTGTCGTTAGTCAGTATCTATGAAAAATAAAATAAATACAAATACTACACAGTTATAAAAATTAGTTCCAATTTTGGCCACTGGGTCAGATAAGTTTGTGGGACTGTAATTTTTAGAGAATGTCCCTGGCATCATCTGTCTCATTTTATTTGTTAAGATCTTTTTGTTCTCTACAGATCAATCTTAAGTTTTGTTGTATTCCAGGCATATAATGATTCGCGGCGAGAACACCACAAAGGTGTTGAGGATGCGTGCAGTGGTCACGCAGGCTTTCCGTGACCATTTCGCGTCTCGCCATTACACAGAAGTGCAGCCGCCCACACTTGTGCAGACTCAGTGCGAGGGTGGTTCCACTCTTTTCAAATTTGACTACTTTGGGTAAGATTTTTTATTAGTTTGTTTTAATTTATTCATACATCCATACTAATATTACAAACTAGATGATGCCCGCGACTTCGTCAGCGTTGATCAAGTGATTTTTATTCCCGCGGGAACTCTTTAATTTTCCGGGCCTATGTCCTTCGCTGGGATATAACATCTAAATATCATCAAAATCGGTTGAAAATATGGACCGGGAAAGCATAGCTGGCAGACAGACAGACACACTTTCGCATTTATAATTTTAGTATATGGATTCGAAAGTGTGTCTGTCTGTGTTGTACACTTTCACGACTAGTCTACTAGTGTAGTCTACTTTTTATTCCAGAAAATCTAATTAATATTTAATTTAAATATCATTCCTTCCTTTATCATTCATTAATCTTCTAATTCCGTTTATGTACAGAGAACAAGCATACCTAACCCAAAGCTCGCAGTTATACCTGGAGACCTGTCTGGCAGCGCTCGGCGACGTGTACTGCATTGCACAATCGTACCGCGCGGAACAGTCGCGAACTAGGAGACATCTTGCTGAGTGAGTATCCACAAAAGTTATATTTTGTTACTAGATGATGCCGAGGACTTCGTCCGCGTGGACTAATTTTTTTCGATTCCTGCGGGAACTCCTTAGTTTTCGGAGATAAAAAGTAGCCTATGTCCTTCCCCAGGACGCAACGTATCCCTGTACCAAATTTGATCAAAATCGGTTGAACAAGTAGGCCGTGAAAGCGTAGCAGACAGACAGACAGACAGACACACTTTCGCATTTATAATATTAGTATGGATACTCTTCATGAACCTTTGAGTCCGTTCCTAAGTTGCAAGCTATCTCTGGGCTTATTTTAATTAGATAAGATGGGCTATTTTTTGATTAATCAACCTATCTTAGCTCCAATACAGAACCTTAAAATGTATAAATTAGAGATGAAACGGATAGTAGTTTGACCGGATACCGGATATCCGGCTAGCTACGAAGCCGGATGGCTGAATATACGGCGGCCGGATACTCGGCCCATGGTCTCGTAGCAGGTTGTGACCAGTCTAGCGCCGCATAAGTACACCGACAGCGATCGGATCACTTCGGGTGGTTTCGGGTATCATCGTGTGTGATCGTGGCCGGCGGCATTAGTGATTAGTCGTAATATAGCGAAAATTAGTTGTTTTCTTGCTGCGTAAAGTGCGTGATTTGAGTGCAATTTTAGACAAAATCATAAAAAAACTAAGTATTTTGAAAGGTTCTTTGAACTTCCTTGTGAGTTTTTGTAACATTTTAATAAAATCATACATATTACCTGTTTTCTTAATATTACTTTAAAACATATGTTTTATGTTTTAAATTTGATTTTAGGAAATTGTCGTAGTTTTTGAACATCTGGTAACCAGCCAGATATTGAGTTAGTATCTGATATCCGGTCAGATACTACATTCTACATATCTGTTTCATCTCTAGTATATAATAATAAGCAAGCAAAAGCTCTGGTTGGTCAGCTAGTAAAGTATTTTCTTGTGTAACAGATACAGCCATGTGGAAGGAGAATTTGCTTTCATTACATTCGAGGAGTTGCTGGACAGGATCGAGGATATGGTGGTGGATGTAGTTGACCGAGTGCTGGCCTCATCTGAAGGCCATCTTGTGTATGAATTGAATCCCAAGTTTAAGGTATTTATGACTAGAATAATGCAACTTTCCTAATTCCTATAGATTACAAGAACACTGAACTTGTACTACGGGTACAATGTTTTAAGGAACATAATACAGTGTGTTTGTGTGTTTTAATTAATCAATAAGGTTGTTATAAAATTGTATCTCGTTGTATAACATTGTCATCATCAAGATAAAGAATTATCATAATTATCATGATTTGATAAGGACAATATGTAATAATTTTAATTTTATCGATCACTACAGCCCATTAACGTCCCACTGCTGGGCACAGGCCTCCACTCTCATAGGAGAGAGGGAATTAGAGCTTAGACCCACCACGCTGCTCCAATGCGGGTTGGCGGGCTTTAACGACTATTATCATGTTAGTGATAATAACCGGGACCGACGGCTTAACGTGCTCTCCGAGGCACGGGGGTGAAACACCGCCAACTTCCTAACTCCGGGCTAGTACTGGGAATTTTTAATGCGAAAAACCCGATACTTAATTATGGCCCGACCCGGGACTCGAACCCGAGACCTCGTCGGCCGCAGTCAAACATGCTAACCACTAGACCAACGAGGCAGTTATTTAATTTTATAAAATAAGATATTTGTACAACACACTGTGGTAGAATAGGAGAACTTTTATACTGATTTCCACCTCAAATGTACCTACACTATTCACAAATAAATAAATTGAAATTGAAATTAAAAATTTTACTTCCCTTGCAGTTTCGGAAAGCTTTGTTGGGTGTTGTTGTTGAGTCTTTCATACAGCCAGTGCCAAAACGGCTATTTATACTACCAATTTTTACTAGGCGCGGAATAAAATATACAACGCACGGCGGAGGTGTGGCGGCGGTGTGACCTTGGAAGTATGAAAGCGGCATCCTAGCCTCGCCCACTCTGTATATGTCACCGTAAGATTATAAAAACCGTTGGATTATAATCTAACTCGCGAAATTGTAAACTGTCGAAAGATTGTGAACCGTTCAATGATTCTGAGTGGCAATTTTTGAAATATTCATTGTATTTACGTTTTTTTGTCTGCCTCTTGTAGGTTAGGTTAGGGTTCGACATAAATAATCAGGTAGTAATCAGGGCACTTACGTCCTATCGGGTTAATATACCTATCAGATTACGATGTACCGAAAAATAATGCGTTAAATTGTAATCTTTCGACAGTTTGCAATTTCGCGAGTTAGATTATAATCTAACGGTTTTTACAATCTTACGGTGACACACATTTTGTATGAAATATGATAGAAGCGGCGCCGCGTCTTCACTTCACCCGCGCCCTTCGCGTCTCATGTATATCCATAAAGAATAAAAAAGAAAATAAGATGTAGCTGAGACTTCAAACCGGCACCTTAAGAGTTCAGGCTTATTTTTTTAATTTACTCAAGCAAACAATCAACACAGCTTTCAAACCTGTAAATTCATGACGGACTTTGCCATAAAAAGAAAGGAAGCAACTGATACAAAATACTTTCGAAGTTTTTGATTTTCCAATGTTTCTTCATTTGACAGCGACCACAAAAGCCCTTCAAGAGAATGACTTACCTAGAAGCCATTGAATACCTGAAAGAAAACAACATTACCAAGGACGACGAGACATTCTATGAATTCGGAGATGTAAGTTTGCAAATTGGCCTTACTAGTTCAGTTGTATAGTTAATAGGGTACTATTTAATGTTAAAAATACATCTTTCCAGGATATTCCGGAAGGCCCTGAACGGAAGATGACCGATGCAATTGGAGTACCGATTCTATTGTGCAAGTTTCCAGCAGAGATCAAGTCATTCTACATGCCACGCTGCCCTGAAGACCGGCGCCTTACCGAGTCTGTTGATGTGCTGATGCCAGGCGTAGGGGAAATTGTCGGCGGATCCATGAGGATATGGGACCACGAGGAATTGTTGGAAGGTATGAGTAGAATTTTCAATCATTGTCAAAACTACTAAAATTTGTATTACTTTTATCCTATGCAGTGGGTTGGTTTATCAATCTACTGGCTGATGCCCGCGACTTCGTCCGCGTGGATTGAGGTTTTTTTGGTTCCCGCGGGAACTCGTTAATGTTCCAGGATAAAAAGTAGCCTATGTGTTATTCCAGACTATAATCTATCTCTGTGCCAAATTTCATCCAGATCCGTTCAGTAGTTTTTGCGTGAAAGAGTAACAAACATCAAATCTTACAAACTTTCGCGTTTAAAATATTAGTAAGATTTAATCAGTATTATCAAGTAAGAATATATGGCGAAAGTGTCTTTTCAGATGCGCCATTGGATCGCCTGCAGTCACCTGTTAGGAGTATGTGTTTAATAAAACCTGCCATAGCCCTAACTGCAGGTAAGCCCTCCACTGACTGCATAATAACTTCCACCAGATGAGATCAAGGGCAGTCAAGGGCTAATATGTAGTGGAATTTAAAAAAATTAAACATGGTGACTGCAGCAGAGTTAATATTAACTGCCTGAGGTTTACCTGTGTCCTCAGATATTGTATTAATTATCTGTGCACATTTTATGGTCAAGCCATTTTAATAAGCATGACCTTTTTCAGGATACAAGCGCGAAGGGATCGACCCTACCCCATACTACTGGTATACGGATCAACGTAAATTTGGTTCCGTGCCTCATGGTGGATATGGTCTTGGTCTGGAGAGGTTCCTATGCTGGCTCCTCGACAGATACCACATTCGTGAAGTGTGTCTCTACCCACGTTTCTTGGAGAGGTGTACTCCTTAACTCGAATAAAACCACTTAGAAATCTGCTGTTGCATTATTTATTTTTATAATTTGCAGAGATTAATTGAATTTTCAATTGTTTTATCTTCAATCTGTTCTATAGCATTTACTTACAGCATTTGATTCTCTCTCTAGATCTATCTCTTATGTATGTCAAAAAGTATATTTAATTAAAATATTTAAAGTTGCTAGATAGATAGGCATAGTATTCATGAATTTTTAAGTTTTGTAAACAAAAAATTTAGTTCTCTACTATACAACTGCTCAATCATAGAGTCATGTTATAAAGAAACAGGTGTGTATGTAACATAAATTAAATATTATTCCATACTTAGTGTTTGTTTTTTCTTTTGCAACACTCCAATGCATCTTATTATTTTGTTAATATGAACTCCTTTTTTTACAAACTTTAAAAGTAGTTATCCTTTCTATTTATAATTTACTGATATTGGTATTTAGCGTTCAACTACAGGATATGCCGGAAATTATAAAGTTACAGCTTTTAATGTTATGTCATTTTTGGGACAAAGTTGGTCAATGAAAAGCAACTTTGTAAGCCCCAAATCGAAAATTATATTTGTAGTAGGTACATAATAAGTCAAATTATTATTGATCATAAAAAGAGATCAGGCCAATTGAACATTCAGGGAACTATATTGGCTGATAAGACAGACAGTCCTTCTTAAGTTTTGAAGCAAGCCTCTGATTTATAATAGCATCATCAAACCAGTGTGGACCTATGGCATTCAGCTCTAGGTCAAGCCACTCAAATATTGAGATACTCCAGCACTTCCAGAACAATATATGATGTCACATTATTTTATGTGCAAAGTATGGAGGGTAGAGATAAGGAGGATCATCTCTTATGGGAGAAAAGTTGAAAAAGTGTCCAGTGGTTGCTATAAATAACAGTTCAAACACCTTCCCCCAGTGCTGGTATAGGCAAAGGGTATGGAATGAATGTAGCAATAATTAGTATAGTAGTTAGTATAGTAGTTAGTTAGTATAGTGTATAGATGAAGTGAAGTATGCTCAGTAAAAAAAATTTAATAAAATTGTTGACTAAAGTTATTTATTAAAAATTTCAACAACTTGTGTTGTACAAAATGCTAATGTGGCTCCCCCAATTAATGCATTTCAACTGACACTTTTCATATACAGAGATGATCCTCCTTACCTCTACCCTCCATAGTGCAAAGCCTTAATTTCAAAATTATGAGCATAGATCTGTTTATAGTCGAGGGACTGAACACAGATTAAATAAAAAAATAATGGTATTTAATCTGCGATCAGTCCCATGACTATAAATAGATCAGAGAAATAGATCTTCTCTGAAGATGGAGGAGAGTGAAAAAAAAATTTTTGATCCTAGGTAAAGTAAGATTTATGGATAAGGATTCTTTAAACTTTTTATGTATTTTTCGGCTTCAGGCCATGTAATGGCAAAGTGTAATATATCATTTATGAGTTTGAAGTAACTAATGGTTCGCCCTGAACTGAGACCATATCCATAAGATCAGTTTTAACTATATATTATATGAGTTAACTTTTAACATAAGACGCAAAAGAGCTAAAGAGATGGAGAAACAAATAAACTTTTACAGAGTGCCATCTATTGACATCATTGTGAAGTTCTGCTAAAAATACTGAAGGTCATTAATTAAATAATTTCGTTTCCTTATAATATTTACCTTATTTTAGTATTTGTTGTTCAAGTACAGGATATAATTCAAATAATTGATCAAGTTTAAGGCTCAGCCTTTCAAAAAATTGAGGTCAACTTTGGACATTAGAAAAATTTTGTCAATTTTAGGGGAAAAATTTAAAAAAATATATTTTTGTACTCTATTCCTAATTATCTTTAAAATGATAAACCGCAACCCTATGTAACGCTATAAAAAATATTTCACTTAACATTCGCTTCTATGAGAGCCCCCCTGAAATAAAGATTTTTATAACTTTTTAACCCATATTCAGCTGGGGGTTTAAATTTTATATTTAAATTCAAAGGAATTACGTTCAGTAATTCAGAAGTTATAAGGTTCTGACAGACAGACAAGTGCCAATTCACCCAAGTAGACTAAGAGACCTTCGCTTCACTCAGTCAAATTATTTTATTGCTGTGAATGTTAACAATTTTTTGCACATTACTTGCCAGTGGACACTTGGCCTAAGAATAAAAAGATGTCAAAAGTAGTTAGTAGGTATAGAATATACAGTGGATTTTGTTTGTGACGATGATGGGACCACTAATTCCATTGCTATTTCCGGGAGTCACTAACAAAGGTAGTAAGAAATAATGATAGAAAAAAACATTTATTGCCAAACAGTGAACGTACCTATGCCTGAGTAGACTCATGGGATTTCTCTCAACTTGTGACACTAGTTTCTATATTGGAAATCAGCGTTACATAGCTTTATTATTTTCCTCTGAAAGTATACTTTAGATTCAAGGGACTTAAGTGTCACATTGTTATAATCACAAATTTGTTACAACAGAGGATGTTACAACTGTAGTTTATTTAAAGGTCAGGATGCAAATAGGTCTTCACTTTCTTTGTTGATCTCTCTGCTGGCCGAACACACAAATGTTTTCCAAAAATACACATTTTCATATCTTTTGCATACATTTCAAAAACACAGTCTTTCTTAGGTAAAGTAGTCACTTGATTGTTAATTGATACTATCTTGAAAGTGTTTTTGGTGTCCATAATACAAATACCTTTTTTACCGATATAGCTTGGACATTTAGAGCGCACAACTTGTATCATACTGCCATGAAAATCAGCTTTATACATTGTTTGTGTAAACTGTTCCCAACCTTTGCTAGTACTTTCAGGTGTAAGCTTCTCTAACTCTAGCATCTGACTGATATAATCAGACCAAATATGATTTAAAGGCACTGCGTCACTGTACTTAACACTGTTTTTCGGAATAGTATAAAAACCCAGAGCTTTCTTCTCTTTCCGTGTAAGAACATGAGACTTTTTTCGTGTCTTTTTTACCTTTTGCTCTTTACTCCTTCTCTTAGCTAGTAAAAAATCTTTTTTCAACTCGTATTCTATTTTGTCGCGATCGCTTCTTGGTACATTTGCTTTCAGAAACTTAACAACTGAAACCGAAGCTTCATCTTTGATTGTTTCGAGAGAAGACATATTTTTAATAGGACTGTAACTGCAGTCTGAATCATATCAATTACATAAAATTATTTTCAAACA
Source organism: Erebia palarica (assembly GCA_964035005.1). Classification (NCBI taxonomy): domain Eukaryota; kingdom Metazoa; phylum Arthropoda; class Insecta; order Lepidoptera; family Nymphalidae; genus Erebia; species Erebia palarica. The sequence goes on along the minus strand of OZ035987.1, from coordinate 28,823,574 downwards.
TTTTGAATATTTTGCTCGGCAAACGAATTTTTTGGATCAAGAAACCCCTAGACTGCGGTGGCGCTAGTTGGCGCTGAGGGACATCCGCGACGGAGTTTTGCACGGTGTCAAATTTCGCGAAATTTCGCGGCCCGCGCGAATATAAAAAATCATATCTCATATTACATGTACGAACTACGTAAACACAGTACCTCATTCAAATCGTTACGAAATACAGCAATAGATTAAAGTTATTATGGTTATCGCTCTTGTTTATGCTTTACACAGAAAAATAACAAAAACAACAACAAAAAATGACCCCCTTTTTAAAAATAAAACCTAAGAAAAAAAAAATATAATCAGTATCTTTGTTTTATATAGATACGTTACTCTATGGTTAGTCATTTCAGAGTAAAACAACAAGAAACAAAGACTCTTTTCAAAGATTCTCATTCAAGAACAAAAACCATGAATAAAAAATAAAGGTGTCAAATTACGGTTTCATGTTTCACTCGCACGAAATTTCTACCCATAAATTCATCTCATAGAGTAGGGCCTCCAAAAAATTCCTACTGTGTCCTTGTCTATCCTATTCGTTTCAGCCAAAGTTAGAGAGGAATCGAGTTAGTAGTTTACTCTGTAGAAAATCATTCTACGGCGTCAGCGATGACGCATTCCGCCATTTCGCCGCGCGGCCATTTACTGGCCGCGCGCCAGTTAACCCCAAAACCACCAAAAGCCTTTTACTGGCCGCGCGCCAGCCCAGAGGTGCTTTTGTTCAAAAATTCGGTGCCAACCAGAGACAATTTCAGCCAACTGCCTAAAATGACTAGTGACAATGACAGCAACAACTCAATATTTCTGTGCGGTGTTCTGTACAGAGACAAGTTATTGTACAGTATATTTGAAGGGGCAGCGTAAAAAATGTAAATAAAACATACCAGTCACGACATTTCAACTTTGCTATCAATATTTTCACTGTTGTATTTCACAAATCACTCACAAACGTATTATTTCCTGAAGTAAAACATTTAAAGTTCAAAATATACTCAAAAGTAATTCAATTCAAGTAATATGACGCTAATATGCGCAATATATGACGCAAAATGCATTAAATTGGGGGCGCCACATTAGCATCTGTGAGAGAATTAATAATTTATGGCATCTTTGATATGGACAAAAATATAATTTTTATATAGATGTTTACATCAATTGACACACCAATAATCGAAATATAAAAAGGAAGCGACTGGTTGACGACGCAGCTGTGTCAACTCTGAAACAGCCAGCTCTATTTAGGTGGCCAGTTCTCACACTCCTCTTCACGGCTCGTGGTCATCAATCCTCCAAATCCAAAGGCTTTCGACCGGGTCTGGCATGAAAGCCTTTTGAGCAAGCTTCCAGCCTATGGGATACCTGCTGGCTTCTGCGACTGGATATCGGACTTCCTGAGTGGACGATCGTTTCGAGTAGTCGTTGATGGCTCCTCATCTGATCTCATGGCGATCAATGCCGGTGTCCCTCAGGGATCAGTTCTCTCTGCAATGCTTTTTTTGCTGCACATAAACGACATGCTAAAACCCGGTATCTTTGGGTATGCTGATGACAGCACCGTTACAGAGAGATACATATCCCCGTGCCAGTGGAGCTGAGATTCTTAAGCACAGAGAGGCTTTGGTAGAACGAGTCAACTTGACTTTGAGAGAGGTGTCCGACTGGGGTGACGTCAATCTCGTCAAGTTTAACGCTACCAAAACGCAAGCGTGTCTATTCACCGCGAAACGGAGTTCATTCCCACTCACTCCGACTTTCCGAAATATATCCGTTCCAATTACCGACAGTGTCGAGCTCCTTGGTATCAACATATCGTCCAACCTCAACTTTGGACAATGCATCGAATCCAAAGCAAAAACAGCTGGCAAGAAACTTAGCATCCTCAACAAAGTCAAACGGTACTTCGCGCCGGAACAGCTTCTTATCCTGTACCAAGCACAAGTTCGATCGTGCATGGAGTACTGCAGCCATTTATGGGATGGCTCTGCCAAGTACCAGCTTGATGCATTGGATTCGGTGGATCGTCGCGCCAGGAGACTTATTGGTAACAAGGCGCTGGTCAGTTCGAAGCTGCAAAGCTTAGAACATCGGCGAAAAGTTGCCTGTCTGTCGGTATTCTACAGGATATATTTCGGAGAGTGTGCTCAGGAACTATTCGATCTGGTTCCTCCATCACCTTTTTATTATCGAACCGCAAGGCATCGACAAGGTCTGCACCCTTACGCAGTCGAAATTCCGCGGTCTCGTACGAAGCGATTTGCTTCCTCGTTTCTAATTAGAACCGCTAGGATATGGAATGCCCGGCCCGGCTTCCATTTTCCCCACCTCTTTTAATATAGGTACCTTCAAATCAAGAGTGAATAGGCATCTTCTAGGAAAGCGCGCTCCACCTTAGGCTGCATCACCACTTTAAGCAAGTCTGATTGCAGCCAAGCGCTGGCCTATATAATTCAAAAAAAAAAAAAAAACCTATGCTGCTCCGAAGTTTCAACAGCCGAGGACCAGCTAAAGCTTTGGTCAGTAGATCTACTTCCATGTCTCCAGTTTGCAGATACTTGACCTCTATTACTCCCTCTTGAACACAATTCCGAATGAAGTGCATTTTTAAGTCAATATGCTTTGACTTTGAAGTAACCATTTCATTTTGGCTTAATTTAAGGGCAGCTTGATTGTCATTCAATACAACTATGCGATCATAGCTGGCCCCTAGGTCTTTATAGAGACTCTTTAGGTGGATGGCTTCTTTTGCAGCTTCTTTTAGGGCGACATACTCCGCTTCGGCAGTCGATAAGGCGACACTTCTTTGCTTTTTCGACATCCAGCTTACAGCTGTTCTAGAAAATTTAAAACAATAGCCCGAAAAAGACTTTCGGTCGAGCTTACATGAGCCCCAATCTGCATCTGCCATGCCATATCATTCTTGGCCGGTCTTTCTGAAAATAACGCTCATCGTTCCTTTTAGGTAACGTAGTACTCTTTTTGCGCATTTAAAATGAATGTCTCCATAACAATCATTAAATTGAGAGAGATAGCTGATGGCAAACATTATGTCAGTACGAGTTCCTACTGCCAGGTACATGAGAGTACCAATTAAATTTTTATAGGGAAGATCTTTTCTTTCATCTTTTCCCACTTTTTGTAGTATAAGGCCTGGTTCTATGGGTGTAGACGTAGGCTTACAATCTTCCATTTTGAACCTTTTAAGAGTATCCATAATAAACCTCTCTTGGTTCAGTTTGATTTCATCTTTTGCATATATAACTTCTATTCCAATTAGCCGTTTTGGAGTTCCTAAGTCTTTTAACTCAAATTTAGTATTAAGTAGATCTTTTACTTCTTGAAGTTTTCTTGGACACGAATAGGCAAATAATAAATCATCGACATAGATCACTATTATGCCTTTATCTCCTCTTTTCTCTAGTAAGTATACACATCGGTCAGCTCCTGATGCTTTAAAACCTATGTTTTTTAGTTCTGTGTCGAGTTTTTTATACCATTGCCTCCCTGCCTGTTTGAGTCCATATAAAGCTTTTATAAGATGACAGACTTTGTCTTTGAGATTATTTTTTATGTCTTTTAGCATACTTATTGTCTTATTATACAAAGTCAAGTCTTCTTGTTTACTTTCTTCGCTCATGATTTCTATTAGATAATCTTCTAAAAAGTCAGGGTATTTCATTACTATTTTTTCTTCTAGTTCACCATTTAGATACGTCGTTGTCACGTCCATCTGGTGTAATTTCAACCCTTCTTCCATGGCGATTCCAATAACAGATCTTATTGAACTCAATTTAGCGACGGGAGCGTATGTTTCATTGCAGTCGACCCCTGGTCGCTGTGTGAAACCTCGTGCCACAAGTCTAGCTTTCTTTGTAATGCTGTTCTCTGGTCCTAGTTTGTTTCTTAGGACCATTTTGTAATCCACTTCTTTCACGTCTTTTGTTTTCTTTCCTATTTTCCAGGTTCCATTTTTGACATGAGCTTTTATTTCGGCTTTTATTGCATCGTGCCAGTATTCATTTTCTTCATTTTCATCAGAAAGGTAAAATATATCCGATAAACAATTTTCTTCAGTTGCATTTAATACAAAATCTTTAGTCCACGTTGGCGGATGCCTTTCTCTTTGTGGCCTCCCACTTTCAGGTATTTCCTCCGATGCATCATCGTAAGACTCTACTGAAGAAACATCTTCTTGATCGTTCTGATTTTGCAATGTATTTTCAGTCTTACTCTGAGTTATTTCAATTTCTATCGGTTGTATATTTTTCGTTTTATTATCTTTACCTTTAATCTTATTTTCTTTTTCAGGCATTTGCGAAAATTTCATTTCATTTATAAGTTTGTCATAGTTCTGATCTTCTTCTTTAAAATACATTTTGTCTGTTACCTTGATGTCTCTGCTTGTCACTACATCATCATCTTCCGGAATGTATATTCGATAACTCTTTGAGATCATTGAGTACCCCATGAATACGCCTTCTTGTGCATTTTGGCTCAACTTTCCTCGGTTTTTCTTTTTCAAAACAAACGTCTTTCTACCATAGAAGTGAAGATGATGTGCACATGGCTTTCGGCCTACCCATTTTTCAAAAGGTGTATCGCCATCCAATGCTTTAGAAGGGCTACGGTTAATAAGGTAGTTTGCGGTCGCTACCGCTTCCGCCCAAAGCTTCTTAGGTGCATTGGCTTCTATCAGCAGACATCTGGCCTTTTCTAATAAGGATCTATTCTTTCTCTCGCTAATTCCATTTTGTTGGGGTGTATATACAGTGGTCAACCTTCTTTGGATGCCATGCAATTTGAGGAAATCATCAAATTCCTTATTGCGGTATTCCGTACCATTATCCGTCTGTAAATGTTTTATTCTTTTATTATGGGATGTTTCGACTTCATTTTTATATTCTTTGAAAACATTGAATACGTCACTCTTTCTTTTAATAAAATAGACGTAACAGTAACGTGTGTAATCGTCTATAAATGTGACGTAATATCTTGAGCCTGCCAGTGTTTCACACTCTAAAGGTCCACAGACATCACTATGAATTATTTCCAGCTTGTCCGATGAATAGAGGTCATCATGTCTAGTGAATGGTAATCTTGACAGTTTGCCTTTAATTTTCATCATTTAAATTTAAACCATACATAAGGCCATCTTTAGCCATCTTCTTTAAATCTTTTTCATTTATGTGGCCAAGTTTGCGATGCCATTCCATGATGTCACTATCTCTTTTTGGTGTGTAGTGTGCAGTCTCATTTATTTTACATTCAAGGTAGTAGAGCCCATTTTTCCTTCTCGCTGTCAGTGAGACCTCGCCGTCTTTTTCTATGACGTAGGCTTTATTTTGCTCGAAAATAACTTTATATCCTCTGTCCGTTATTTTTGCAACAGACAATAGGTTGACTGACACATCGGGAACAAAAAGGGTATCATTGAAGTTATAGCCTTGTCTGTCTATACTGACTGTAACTTTTCCCTTACCTTGAATTTTAGTCGTATATTTATTTGATGCCAACTTTAGGCTACCAGTTTCAGGAGTCATGGTAGAAAACATCGATTTATCACCGCACATATGAGATGAGCAGCCGCTATCTAAACACCATAATATATTTTCATTAGTGTCTGAATTTTCAGTGGTGCTCAAGCAAACATTAAAGTTTTTATCCTTATCTCCGTTTCCTTTCTCACTTTCTGCGTTTTTCTTTTTATGCCAGCATTTCTCGATTGAATGGCCTTTCTTTTTGCAGCCTTTGCAGAATAATCTTTGCTTGTTCTTCTTTGTGTGATAAGTTTCTGAGCTTTCAGGCTGTTCGCTACCATTTCTACCCTGGAATTCTTCCAAAATTTTAACTTTTAATTCTTCAGGCCCAGGTAATGTATCTCGAGACTCAATGGCTATTCTGAAATTTTCAAATTTAGTTGGCAAACTATAGAGAAGCACTATGCTTAGTAATTCTGGTGGTATTTTTATTTCCATATCTGCGAGCTTATCCACAATATCCATGAAGTTGTTTAGATGATCACGAATATCTTCTTCTGTGGTCATTCGCTTTAAAACCAGCTGCTTTAATAAGGTTGCTTTTCTTGCAGGCCCAGTGCTTTGATAAGTAGCTTTCAACTTTTCCCATATAGATTTAGATGTCGTGCAAGTCTTGATTTGTTTTAATTCAGAAGGCGATATCAAAAGTAGGATTTCAGCTCTTGCCTTCATATCCTCTTTGTTAAACGCCAACCTCGCCGCCGCATCCGCATCTGATGGTAAAGTTTTCTCACCGCTTACGATGTCCCAATAATCATTTTTAATAAGGACTGCTTGCGCTTGCAGGCACCAAGTATCGTAATTTGACTTGGTCAATGGTTCTATGTTGCGAAAAGTTGTACTCGTAGATGCCATTTTCGTGATTATGAAACTAAATCAGTAAACCACGCTCTGCTACCAATTTGTGAGAGAATTAATAATTTAAGGCATCTTTGATATGGACAAAAATATAATTTTTATATATATGTTTACATCAATTGACACACCAATAATCGAAATATAAAAAGGAAGCGACTGGTTGACGACGCAGCTGTGTCAACTCTGAAACAGCCAGCTCTATTTAGGTGGCCAGTTCTCACAGCATCAGGGTAAATTTAGAAGGAAGCGCTAAATATTAATAGAGTATGTTTGAGAAATAAACAAGGAAAGAAAACATTCATCATAATTTTGTACAACCTAAGTTGTTGAAATTTTCAATAATTAATTAATTTAGTCGACAATAATATTAATTTTTTTAAATCGGCATACTTCACTGCAATCTACAATTGCTACTTTCATTCCATACCCCTTGCTACACCAGCGCCACTGTGGAAGGTTTTTCAACTGTTATTTATAGCAACCACTGGACATTTTTTCAGCTTTTCTCCCATTTATGTGAGATGTTACTCCATATCTCTACCCTCCGTGTAAGTGTAAGTGGTTATCTGTAGGCCGATTGTGTAAAACTGCATCATTCATTGTTACAGAATCAATTGTTGTGATTGGCTAAATTTATGGTATTTTTGCTGCGTCAATGGATTTTGTTCAATAGTGGAAGAGTGATAACCACAGAGTACATTATTATAATATGTGATAACCAATCAGAGGTGATTGCGATCGTTATACTGTAGCTGTCCTTGCCCTGCGGGACTCTTGTATTTCTTTATGTACGGCTGTACTGTTGTACGCCTTATTCACAGAGTACATTAGGCCTTACTGATAAAATATTACGTCAGTCGAGACCAACTTGTACTGTTTGCTCATGTTGGCGTGATCTTCGAGATCTAGAGTTTAGACCATAGATTTATTGTATTTGTAGACACAAGAGACTACTATAATATTGGAGAATAATGTACTCTGTGATTGGAGAGCTGCAGCTCGGACGTAGTCACGGACAACGGAGGGTTCTTTAGTTTGGAACTAGAGAAGGTAGATGATTCTTAAAAAAATACTCTATAATTAGATTCCTGTTAGATCAAGATCAAGTTTAGAGATCGCCCGGTAGCTAAAATCAGTTTTTGTTTTTATTTTATTTTTCTTATCAACTAGCGACGCTGTCAGCGGATCAGATAATATTGTGGGTCGATGTTTATGTGTGCCTATCTACTTACCTACAGTAGTGACTAAATTGACCTTCAACTGTCTTTGGATTCTTTAGACATACAAAGTTCGCGCGCGAGTTAAATGCAAAGTAAATGTATGGTGATTGGTGACATACATTTACTCTGCATCATAGATCTATTATTTAGCTATATATTTAGCGAGAGAACATATAATTAGGTTAGTAGGTACCACAGGAAACAGATACAACATCTGTTTACTGTGTTAGTACTTAGTCCATCAAACTTAACTGACTCGGCGTGCGGTGGCCAAAATTGGAAATAATTTGTATGCCTGTTTACTGTTTGATTTTATTTTTATTTTTAACTAGCTGATGCCCGTGACTTCGTCCGCGTGTTTAAAGTTTTTTTGATCCCCGCGGAATTCCTTAATTTTCCGGGATAAAAAGTGGCCTATGTCACTCTCCAGGTCCTCAACTAGGTATATCCATGCCAAAAATCACGTCGATCCGTTGCTCCGTTGCGGCGTGGTTGAAGGGCAAACCAACAAATAAACACATTTTCGCATCTTTATTAAAAGTATGATATAATCTAGTGCCGCTGTCACCGGGTACTTAGGTAGGTACTGTTCGCACCTGAGTTGAATGCAGAGCTTAGGAATGTGCTAGTGCTGTGACCTTATTACTGACAGTCATAACGATAAATTTCAAAAACTAGCAATGGTTGAATTAATTTAAAAATATTGATTGAAACATAATTATAAAGCCAAAATTTACTTTATTTCGTAAGTAAAGAAAATAAAATCATTCGGACAAATAGGGACGTTTGTTTTAGTCAAAATAAAAGTCTTCTATAGTTCTGTGAATTACACTACGAATAAATCATCTTTTTTACGAAGAACGAAGAGGTCCTTCTTTAGCTTCTTTTTATATTACAGATAATGTTATTTTTGATAATCCGGTATATCGACTAAAGGCAAGTTCAAAATGTTATTTTGCCTTCATCAGTCAGTGTACATAAGTATCCAAAACTTTTTTCGCCATTTCGCATGCTTGGCGATTAATAAGAACACATTTTTTTTGTTACTAAACCTCTCAAATCAGTCATTTAAAAAAAAAACTGGAAACTAATAATTTCTGCATTTCCTAGAAAATGTCGACAAACGGTTTCGATAGGTACATAACTTATAAATATCTCCGTATACATATGTTTATGGTACCTACGATAGATGTCAAATACAGCGCTTGACAACATTATCCGCGGGAGTGAGAGGCGACGGGGGAGGGAGATTGCATTCGACTCAGATGCGTACTATAGGTACAATAAGTTACAATAGCTACAGATGAATTAGTCAATTCTCAGTAAGTATATCTTAGTACTTAAGTAGGTACCTACCTAAATTAAAAAAAAAACTAGTCAAATGCGGGTCAGACTCACGCACTAACAGTTTCGTATCAAGACACAATTTAGGTCAATTATTTTAGTAAATAACATGAAAGATGTAAAGCAACACGTTATCAAACATTTCGACACCCTATTGAGTACGAAACCCCAATCAACGATTTTCGGTATTTTCCAAATTTCATGATTCTCGGTTTAAGTAGGTACGGTAGGAAAACTGCCTCGTTGGTCTAGTCCGACTACAGCCAACAAGTTCTTGGGTTCGAGTCCCGGGTCGGGCCATTGGGTTTTTCTGACTAGAAATTCTCAGTACTAGCCCCGAATTAGGAAGCTGGCGATGTGTTACCCCCGTGCCTCAGAGAGCACGTTTATTATCACTAACACGATAGGTAATATGTTATTACTAGATATTGGTAAGTAAGCATCAAATCAATTATCAAATGCATGAACTATTTTCGAGGAGGGTTTCGCACAGACGAAGTACCTACCTAGTTTATTCGAATTTTAAGTCTTCAGGTTAATCCATACTAATATAATGCGAAAGTGTTTTCAACGGAGTTTGATGTTTGGTAGAAGGATAGGTTGCATTCCCGGGAACAACATAATACATATTTAGGCTAGTTTTTATCCCGATGGGTTCCAAAAATTACTTAAAGGCAGGTATGAAAATGCTCTATTCACGCGGACGCAGTCGCGGGCATTATAGTAAACTGATAAAAAGTACCTACCTATTAAAGTAATATACTTTGTCCTTCCCTGGGATGCAACTTGCATATCTTTTTACCAAACAATGAAAACGGTTCAAGAGATGGGCCGCGAAAGCGTGGCAGACAGACGGAAAATTAGACATTAACATAATATATACACTTTCGCATTAATTATACCTACTTAATATTAATTATGGATTCTATGCGGGTTGTTCAAGACATTAAATACCTGTTTCAGATAAGCATTTATACTAACGAAATTGAAACGCTCTCTACATACGTAGATTAATTAGCCAAATTTAGAGAATAAGGCTGCACTCAAGATGTTTCCAAAAGTAAAAAACGTTAAATTCCACGATGGTCGAGCAATGCCAATGGTGGGACTGGGCACCTATGCGGTAAGTAGATGATTATATCCCAATACTTATTCAAGTATTTTAATAGGTATAATTCTTCGCTCTCTTATTCGAGATAGATCGTAGATGAAAATAATTAATAATGGTCAAACAGAACACGTGATAATATTACTTGCAGGGTATGTAGATACATACGGAAGGTCGTCTTATATCTGCATGGAGAGACATGTTGTCTCTCCATGCAGCGATGCGAACATTCGATTACGCCAGGAGCTTTTGCTTATATTTTTTTGATCATATAATATCATAAAATAATCGAAGATTTCATTAAGTAGTGGCGTTTCATGAAATAGTCAACTATTACAATCACATGGTCAAATGTTATCAATCTATAAAAATGTAAATTTAAAATGGATGGGCTACGGAAGACTCGCTTCGTCGCCCCTTCATTCTGCTTCACCTATTCGTCCTTCGCGTCGCTACGGAGGTTGCCGGCTCGCTTCGCTCGCCACCTACTCGTTACTTCATCTTGTAACACAACCAGCTATATGAGAGAGCGTAAAGGTAGCAATTTTTCTTAGCAAGACGAACGCATTACTTCGATGTCGTCACGCGCTATGTTTACCCAAGTTTTGAAAATTACAAAGGATTCGACCTTTTCATAAATTTTTTAAACATTTTAGCGCAAGGCAGAACCAGGGCAATTTCGGCAAGCAGTGGAATGGGCTATAGAGCTAGGTTACCGGCATATAGACACGGCGTCATCCTACAAAAATGAAGCAGAAGTTGGAGAAGGAATTGCAAACAAAATTAATGAAGGACTGGTGAAAAGGGAGGATTTATTTGTAACTAATAAGGTAAATGTTTCAGTTTTTTGCTAAAAGGTTTGCACGACGCGGACGTGATCAAAACTTAAAGTATGATGTGTATTTATGTTAAAGCCAAATACATTATTTTCAGAAGTCTTGTCTTTTTCCAGCTCTGGAACGATTGTCATGCCCAAGATGTAGTAGTGGAAACTTTAAAGGACTCGCTGAGGAAAATGAAGTTGGAATACCTTGACTTGTATTTAATACATTGGCCCATTTCTGTAAATGTATGTAAATCAATACTGTTGTAACTGCTCAATTGAGGTAGGTAACTACGGTCCGTTATAAGACATTAAACCGAGATCAGCTAAGTACGTACTATTAGATAAGTTTATTAAGATGGGCCTTAGATTACCTATGATATAGAGAAAACTCTATAACCGTAATTTTTGCAGGCAAATGGCGTAGACATGTCAATAAGCTACCTGGAATCGTGGAAAGGTATGGAGGAGACTGTAAAATTGGGCCTTGCGAAATCCATAGGAGTTTCCAATTTTAATGAGAAACAGATCCAAGAATTATACGACAATGCAGTAATTAAACCTGTTGTCAACCAAATCGAGGTAAGAAAGCTTTACCTTACCTTAGACATATAGCTGTGCTTGAGAGGATCTACCGAAACCTTCCTTAAATGGGTAGTTGTCACTAAAGATTTGCGCTTTTTCAAGCTTTTGCGAAAGCTAGAAGCTGCCATTGAACTCTTAACGCACATTTTATCTTTTAAGTAGGTACGAGTAGGAAGGTGGCGATTTCAAGTATCACTATACACACATTCAAACGCCAGTCGCAGCGATTTAAAGGAGTTTTGTCATAACTACCGCACGCTCAAAATCCACATATCACTAGAATACCGGCTCAAGAGTTATCAAAACGGGAAACAATAGCTAAAACGAGCGATTTCGATGCCATAATAGTTTTTATTTCTTCGCTATACCATCGATGCAGTTATGGAATAGCTGATCGCCGAAGTCAAAAGACCCCCTGATGAATGTGCGTTCAAATATTCTTGGCTGAGACTGATGTTCATCCACAGTTATTTTTCAGATAAATCCAACTTTAACCCAGCATCAGCTTGTCAATCTTTGCAAAAAGCTATCTATAATCCCTGTAGCGTACACACCATTAGGCCTGATATCAGAAGCTAGGCCGGAATTTGCAGGGAAAGATGTTATAAAAACTGACCCAAAATTGGGAGAAATTGCTAAGACGTACGGCAAAACTCGAGCGCAAATAGCGTTGAGATATTTGGTAAGTTTATTAAACCCTTTTAAATTCATCATCAGTTTCTATCCATCGTTGTTTTCTACTTTCTATAAGGAAACGCACCGGATGTCTGATCGTTGGCGGCACGTCCTTACCGGCAGGGTGGTAACAAGACACTTACCACCTCAGCTATGGAAAATATCGCAACGATTTGCAAACCTTTCCGAAGTCAGTTATTTATACGGCTCAATTGACATATATTTCAAATTTAATTTAATTTTTTAGATCCAGCGTGGGATACCAGTAATACCAAAATCCTTTACAAAATCTCGGATTGAGGAGAATTTGAACGTCTTCGATTTCGAGTTGACTGATGAAGAAATGGCGATTGTCGACGGCTACAATTTAAACCATCGCTGCGTGCCAGGGACAGCTTTTGAGAAATATGCATACTACCCATTTTAGTGTACTACTTATTATAACTACCTACATAGCTATGCAACTAAGTACACATTGTACGGTGTTGCGGCTTTATGTCGAGCATTCCAAAATTCTCAATATCAATTCATCAGTATTTTCGAGAGTGTACCATACGATACTCCGTTATCCACTTTCCATCGTCTTCTTCAAGTTGTCAGTCCAGCGGGCGGGAGGTTGTCCTACACTGAGCTTAGCGGTCATGGGGTTCCACTCCAGAGATCAATAAGACAGAAGTTAAATCTAATGATATCACAGCTCACTTTTAATAAAATTATAAGATGCCTCTATAGATGTGTAGAATTACGACAGAAACTACATTATAAATTATTGACCGAGCATAGCGAAGGTCTCTGAGTCTACTTGAGTGAATTTGCACTTGTCCGTCCGCCCGTCCGTCTGCACGAGTCTTTTAACTTCTGGATTACTGAACATAATTACTTCAAATGATATGACCAGTAACTGCCCTCCGATTCGGGACAATGTGCAGGATTTTCGTTTTTACAGTAAGGTTTAAAAATTAACACCGAAATTACTATGCATTTATTATTCCGAATAAGGTCAAGGTTAAAATGTCTAAAAAAAAAATACGTTTATTGTTTTAGTTTCAAGCACTACTCCATTTTGTTCTACTCCACGTTCCGTTTTATCCATGCCTTATAATAATCTCGTAAAAATAATCTAACCCTACATTAATACCATTTGAGTACCTTAGTCACTATATTATGAGTGATTTATTTTTAATCAATGTAATAGTACTGAAAAGGAAATGTATGTTTTGTTTATAATTATTTTTGTTAGATGACAAGCCTCAATGAAACGTGTAATTGATCGAACAAAGCATTTTTAAATAACCACTGCGTTTAAGGGAACGTAACGCCCTCTGGCATTACATGTCTGCCATCTGTGGTCGAGTAGTTGAAATAACTCGCTAAACAAAACGTTTAGCGCCATCTGTTGTCGAATAGTTGAAAAGACTCGCCAACCAAAACGTTTAGCACCATCTAGTGTGGCAGCAGTACAATGTAGCGTGATTTTTAAAGGAATTACATAATTCTTGCAAATATAATTTTATTTTATTCCACTATAATCCTGATCCATGCCCAAATAATGCAAAGCTTAAATATTTTACTGAGAAACGTGGTTAGCAATACTTGAAATATTTTTTTAGACTCGCTAACCGCAACTAGCGCCATCTAGTCTGGGAAAGCAGTTATTTGGTGAAACATTTTTAATTTATTTCCTCAGTTTTAAGAGCCTTCAGCCTCCTGAAACGTTTTTGTGTGAAAACTACAGAATATAAAAATTACAATATTAAAGAAATCATTGCTGCACATTGATTTTTGATCTCTAGGCAAGCTCCCATAGTTCCACTGGCCATTTCCTTTAAATATAATATGTAAACCGATGGCCTTCAGCCGAATATGGCTTAAAAAGTTATAAAAATCTTTATTTCAGGGGGCTCTCATAGAAGCGAATGCGAAGTAAAATATTTTTTATAGCGTTACATAGGGTTGCTGTATATCCACTACAGCCTATTAACGTCCCACTGCTGGGCACAGGCCTCTCATAGGAGAGAGGGAATTAGGAGCTTAGACCCACCACGCTGCTCCAATGCGGGTTGGCGAGCTTTAACGACTATTATCATGTTAGTGATAATAACCGGGACCGACGGCTTAACGTGCTCTCCGAGGCACAGGGGTGAAACACCGCCAACTTCCAACTCCGGGCTGGCACTGAGAATTTCATAATTGAAAAACCCAATACCTAACAATTTTTATGCCCGACCGGGAATCGAACCCAGGACCTCGTGATCCGCAGTCGACTACGCTAACCGCTAGACCAACGAGGCAGTTGCTGTATATAATTTAAAGATAATTAGGAATAGATTTTCTAACGTCCAAAGTTGACCTCAGAACTCTCAATTTTCTGAAAGGCTGAGCCTGAAACTTGATCAATTATTTAAATTATATCCTGTACTTGAACAACAAATACTAAAATTAGATAAATATTATAAGGAAACGAAATAATTATATTTTAATGAGCTTCAGTGTTTTTGACAGAACTTCACAACATGATGTCAATAGATGGCACTCTGTAAAAGTTTATTTGTTTCTCCAATAACTCTTCAGGGTGTTTCAAAGCATTCTGGCTGACCCTGCTTCAGAGGCAGCCAGAATGCTTTTTGATTTTAAATTAATAAGTAATTAATAGAACTAATGTATAGATAGGTATAAGTTTGTCACAGCTGGAACGATGGGGCTGACGTTCTTTGTTTTGTGAAGAAAAGCCCCCAATTAAATGACATTTAAAAAAAAACTCTTTAGCTCTTGCTTCTAATGTTAAAAGTTAACTATTACAATATATATTTAAAACTATCATATGGAACCACTAGTTTAAGATAATCATGTACCTAATGGCAATATAGCTTTGAGAAGGTTTCAAGATATATTTTACGGCCATATAGCCCACAGAGGGGAGCTGCAAAAATTACTGTGTAATATTACTATCAACATTTTTATTATTTGTAATTTTTTTATTTTCTTGATGATAGGAATTTATTTTTATAATTAAGTAGGTAAGTAGGTACCTATTTACTTAGCTAGTTCATTACTTCAAAAACAAGTTAGGTATAATCATTATTCAGAGTCGATACAAAACGCACTTGATAATAATATATATACAATAACCGTAACCGTAATACAGAAATTACGAATAGATAGGTACGCAATGCACCAAATCAATAATTGATTTTTGGTGAATAAATCAATAATTTAAACCCTACACGATATAAACCTATAGTTTATGCTATAACTAAATATCGTGTAGGGTTTCGCGCAGACGAAGTACTTACCTAGTTTATTCGAAATATTGGATTTAAATCCATACTAGTTAACAGGTATTTTTATAATATTAAAGCGAAAGGTCACTGATTCATCACGATATCTCAGGACCTATTAAAGCATACAAACTTGAAATTTGGAAGGTAGGTTCCTTCTATGGTGTAGACATCAGCTAAGAAGCGGTTTTGAGAAAATTCACCCCTAAGGGGTTGAAATTGGGGTTGGAAGTTTATATGAAAGTCCTTTGTTTTATACTCAATACTCAATATCATTTAATCAATATAGGTACACTGTCGGTACACTTATTGACGTTAAAAATTACTTACTTTTTTTATTGCGTGATAGGCTTGCGCTTGACGACAATCATGCTTAGTGCAAAGCAATGATGGGGTCTAGGTTGGAATGCGCTTGCCTAGAAGATGCCTATTCACTCTTGCCTTGAAGGTACTTTATACTTAAGTTATAAGTGGCAGGAGACACGTGCGCTGGGAGGGTGTTCCACACCCTAGCGGTTGGTTTGTAAACGTCGAGCAAAAATGCTTCGTGCGAGCAAATTGGACGTCAACCACGTAAGGATGCCAACGTTCACGGTTTCTCGCTGTTCTGTGGTAGAACGGAGAAGGAGGAACAAGGTTGTGAAGTTTCACAGCACACTCCCCATGGTATATCCGATAAAAAATTGATAAACAGGCGACATTGCGTCGGTGTTGTAGACTCAGAAATTTCGCCTGCGTAAGTGATTGATCGCCAATTATTCTTCGGGCACGGCGATCTAATATCGAGTCTAATGTATCGAGTTGGTACTTGGCGGATCCATTTCAAAAGTGGCAGCAATACTCCATGCCAGAACGAACTTGTGCCTGATAAACAGTGAGGCGCTGTTCTGGCGTGAAGTACCGCTTCATTTTGTTCAGGATACCAAGTTTTTTGGCAGCTGTTTTGGCCTTTGACTCGAAACATTGCCCGAAATTGAGGTTGGGAGAGATGTCAATTCCTAATAGCTCAATGTGATCACTAATCGGTACGGATATACCGAGCTGGAAAGATAGAGCCAAGGTGAAGGGGCTCCTCTTGGTGGTAAATAAACACGCTTGTGTTTTGGTGGCGTTAAACTCGACTAGGTTGCCGTCAACCCCAATCGAATATCTCCTTAAGAGTCGAGTTAACGCGATCCACCAAGGCCTCTCTTTGCTCACGTATCTCAGAAGCGCTGGCTCGAGAACTGGACATGTATCTCTCCGTAACAGTGCTGTCATCAGCGTACCCAAAGATACCGGGTTTTAGAAGATCGTTGATGTGCAGCAGGAAAAGTGTTGCGGAAAGAACAGACCGTTGAGGAACACCGGCATTGACAGCCATTAGGTCAGAGGAACAGCCGTCGACGACCACCCGGAATGACCTGTCACTCAGGAAATCAGATATCCAGTTACAGAAACCAGTGGGAATCCCGTACGCGGGGAGCTTACTGAAAAGACTGCCGTGCCAGATCCGGTCAAAAGCCTTCGATATATCCAGAGACAGCAAGTGTCTCGCCGTGCTTCTCGATGGCTTCGCCTCAAGACGTATGTGTGGCATACACTAGAAGATCCCCAGTAGACCGATTTTTCCGTATGTACCTATATACTCTATTATGCACCACAAAACACAAAAGAAACAAGATACAAGGAAACTCAAAATATAGGTACAATAAGGCGGTCTTATCGCTAAGCAGCGATCTCTTCCAGACAACAGTGGCGTGCAGTTCATAGAGGCATAAAAGCACTGCTAACCCAAACTAAAATACGTAAATACTCGTTTTTCATTATAACAGTCATATTAAGTATTCTGAATAAGTAATGCCTACCCTAGCTTCAAGGCCTGTGCACGCCACTGCCAGACAACCTTAGCGCTAGGGAGAAAGTGACGAAGAGGACAACGAGAGGTGGTGCAGAAATAAAAATAAACTTAAATTCTAATATTTATATAAACTAACCAATGCCTTATTTAACATAATTATGATACACTTATATATGTAACCGTAAGATTGTAAAAACCGTTAGATTATAATCTAACTCACGAAATTCTAAACTGTCGAAAGATTACAATTTAACGCATTATTTTCCGGTAGATTGTAATCTGATAGGTTTTTAAACCCGACAAAACCTTTAATGCTTGATTATTTATGTCGAACCCTAACCTAACCTACAAGAAAGAGACAAGCAAACGTAAATAAAATGAATATTTCAAAAATTAACACTCAGAACATTGAACAGTTAACAATCTTTCGACAGTTTAGAATTTCGCGAGTTAGATTATAATCTAACGGTTTTTACAATCTTACGGTGACATATATACAAAATAATTATAATAGGTAGACATACTTACGTAATACTAAATAAATATGTAATAATTTAATAATAATACCAATATATACCTACTTACTTACATAATAACTTAATACATCTTAGGACGATGATCGAGACGAGGATCGACAGAGTCAATTTGGGAATTTATAACTTCTGAATTTTCTCTGGTCTGGCTAGGTGGGAGGCTTCGGCCGTTGCAAGTTAGTACCGGCAAAGACGTGCCGCTAAGCGATTTAGCGTTCTGGTACGATGCCGTGTAGAAACCGAATAGCGGTATGGGTTTAATATGACTGCCATACCCCTAACAGGTCAGCCCGCTACCATCTAATACTGCAGGTGAGATCGCAGTCAAAGGCTAACTTGTAGTTGATAAAAAAAAACTAATTAAATATACAAAAGAAAAAATAAAATAAACATGCCGCTATTAATGATAACAAAGACACAAACGATGTTTTTTGGCGTCAATTTTAAACTTATTTAGGGTTTAATATCAAATAAGTAGGTATGCATTATTTGTTCAAGACTAAGTACCTGTTTCAGATAAGTATTTAAATTACCAAAATTGAAAAGCTCTCTTCTCTATATAAGTAATCCACCTAACTCCCAAATTCAGAGAATAATAATTCCTTCGACTGAGGATGTTTTCAAAAGTAAAAAACGTTAAATTCCACGATGGTCGAGCAATGCCAATGGTGGGACTTGGCACCTATGCGGTAAGATGATTATATCCCAATGCTTACTTATCCATACTAATATTATAAATGCGTAAGTGTATCTGTCTGTCTGTATGGTACGCTTTCACGGCCCATCTGCTAAACCGATTATGATGAAATTTGGTATGGGGATTTTTTGTATCCAGGGGAAGGACACTATGACTTTTTATCCCGGAAAATTAAAGAGTTCCCACGGGAATAAAAAAATCTGAATCCACGCGGACGAAGTCGCGGGCATCTAATCCATATCCTCCATACTAATACTATAAATGCGAAAGTGTGTCTGTCTGTCTGCTACGCTTTCACGGCTCATCCGTTCAACCGATGATGATGAAATTTGTTGCAGGGGTAGGTTGTATCCCGGGGTAGGACATAGGCTAGGTACTTTTTATATTGGAAAATTAAAGAATTCCCACTGGAATCAAAGAAACTTAATCCACGCGTACGAAGTCGTGTGAATCATCTAGTTAACCCTTAATATTATAGCCGTAGAGATGGACATATTTTCTTGTTCTCTGAGTGAACTCACAAAGGTAGCAATGTGGACTATAAGTTATAAGTCATAGTTTTGTTTTATTTTTCATTTTGTAATTTTAGGTTTTGCACAATTGTATAAGCTAAGCTAGAGATAAATATTGTAACTGCACCATCGTATTAGGAATTCCTGTAAAGATGATGTAAGAAGTGAATAAATAAATAATAATAATAATAATAAAGTTTTAAATATTTTAATGGGTATAATTCTTCGAATTTCTTATTCTCGATAGAACGAAGATAAAAAAAATCTTAAGCCCTGAGTACCTACATAATTAGTCACGGTGACGGTGGTGGTGGAAACGAGATAATATTACTTGCAAGTACAATACGGTAGGGCGTCATATTAGAACGTGTCTCTCCATGCAGCGATGCGACCGCGACCCTTCGGATACGGCAGGAGCTTTAGCCTATATGCCTATAGGTATTTTCTCGTGCACAGGACGTCGTCCATACTAAATATAATATTATAAATGCGAAAGGGTGTCTGTCTACCTGCTACGCTTTCACGGCTCCTCTTTTCAACCGATTTTGATGAAATTTGGTACAGGCATAGATAGGTTGTAGGTATCCCGGGGAAGGACATACATTTTTTTAAAATTAAAATATAAACCTTAACAATAAGATATTAAAGTATAATTTCGAATGTAGTATATTTCATACTTAAGACCTTCTGTTTTCGTAACAACGCGAGCATGTTTTCACTTCAAAATCTTACGCTTTTTCGGTTCGGACGTTTTTTGCCGGCTAGGGTAGGTACCCCTCCGCATCGTCCCACAAGGAACTTTCGTTCTAAAATAAAATCAATTTATAATGTGTAGGGTGACCATAAAAATTTACATGTAAAATGGACGAGGTACGCCAGAAGACTCACTTCGTCGCCCCTTTATTCAGTTTCACCTAGGTACTCGTCCTTCACGTCGCGTCGCTACGGAGGTTGCCGGCTCGCTTCGCTCGCCACCTACTTATATTTTGTAATACAATATGTGAAGATGCTATATGAGAGGAGTCGCACTGCGGGGTGCAAAGGTAGCAACTTTCTTAGCAAGAAAGCTCAGTAGCGTCAGTCGTCACGCGCTATTTCTGCCCTAGGCTTGAAAATTACAAAGGATTCGACCTTATCATAACTTTTTTAAACCCTTTAGCGCAAGGCAGAACCAGGGCAATTCCGGCAAGCAGTGGAATGGGCTATAGAGCTAGGTTACCGGCATATAGACACGGCGTCCGCGTACAAAAATGAAGTTGAAGTTGGAGAAGGAATTGCAAACAAAATTAATGAAGGACTGGTGAAAAGGGAGGATTTATTTGTAACTAATAAGGTAAATACTTCTGCTTTTTGCTAAAAGGTTTGCATGACCAAGTGTGTATAATGATGATTTAGCCAAACATTATTTTCAGAAGTCTTGTCCTTTTCCAGCTCTGGAACGATTGTCATGCCCAAGGTGTTGTGGTGGAAACTTTAAAGGACTCGCTGAGGAAATTGAAGTTAGATTACGTCGACTTGTATTTAATACATTGGCCCATTTCTGTAAATGTATGTAAGTCAATATATTTTCTCTATAACATAGGTATAAATGATAAATGATAAATGATTTATTTATTTCATGTAGGACAACTTGTGTCACTTATAAAACGTTACGACTCTACCACCGTAGGTTTAGTGAAATGGTATTGTGGGAACTCTATAGTTAACTGTAATTTTTGCAGGCAAATGGCGTAGACACGTCAATAAGCTACCTGGAAACGTGGAAAGGTATGGAGGAGACTGTAAAATTAGGCCTTGCGAAATCCATAGGAGTTTCCAATTTTAATGAGAAACAGATCCAGGAATTATACGACAGTTCAGTAACTAAGCCTGTTGTCAATCAAATAGAGGTAGGAAAGACCTATACCTACATACCTTAGATATATTATACTTTAGCTTGAGAGCCAAAAGATCCTGATGAATGTACGTTCGAATATTCTTGGCCGAGACTGATGTTTATCCACAATTACCTATTTTCCAGATAAATCCAACTTTAACCCAGCATCAGCTTGTAAATCTTTGCAAAAAGCTATCTATAATCCCTGTAGCGTACACACCATTGGGCCTGATATCAGAAGCTAGGCCGGAATTTGCAGGGAAAGATGTTATAAAAACTGACCCAAAATTGGAAGTAATTGCTGAGACGTACGGCAAAACTCGGGCGCAAATAACGTTGAGATATTTGGTAAGTTAATCAAACCCTGGTATTTATTTATGTTTAGGTAAAATATAAAAACCGCGGCAGGTCTTTACCGGTAGGGTGGTAACTAGCAATGCCGGTTACCCCCCACCCTCTCCCACCACCTCAGCACGAAAGAAGAAGAAGCGGTTATGAGAAGTCTGTTATAAAATCATATCGGATCAATTGGCATATAAGTACCTACCTATTTCAAATATTTCGTTATATTTTAGATCCAGCGTGGGATACCAGTATTACCAAAATCTTTTACAAAATCTCGGATTGAAGAAAATTTAAACGTCTTCGATTTCGAGTTGACTGATGAAGAAATGGCGATTGTCGACGGCTATAATTTAAACCATCGCTGCGTGCCAGGGAAAGGTTTTGAGAAATATGCATACTACCCATATTAGTGTAGGTACTACATACTATTATGACTACCTACATCATCATATTGAACCCATAGACGTCCACTGCTGGACATAGACCTCTTGCAAGTGTTTCCACACGCCTCGGTCTTGCGCCGACTGGATCCAGCGTATCCCTGCGACTCTCCTGATGTCGTCTGTCCAGTGAGTAAAGTAGGCGTAGGGTCTGCCAACGCTGCGCTTTCCCGTGCGTGGTCACCACTCCAGCACTTTGGGACCCCAACGTCTATCGATTCTTCTATGTGCCCCGCCCATTGCCACTTCAGCTTCGCTACACGTCGAGCAATGTCGGTTGCTTTAGTTTTTCTGCCGATCTCCTCATTTCTGATTTGGTCGCGCAAAGAAACCCCGAGCATTGCTCTCTCCATCGCCCGCTGAGTGACCCTGAGTTTTCTTATGAGACCCATAGTTAGCGACCAAGTCTCGCAATCGAATGTCATCACTGGCAACACACACTGTTCGAAGACTTTGGTCTTCAGGCACTGAGGAATCTTTAAAGAGAAGACATCTCGAAGCTTCCCGAACGCTGCCCAGCCGAGTTAGATTCGGCGGCTCACCGCTTTCTCGAATTTGGACCTACCTAGCTGAACTATGTGTCCCAGGTATATATACTCGTATACAATTTCGAGTGCAGAGCTCCCAACGATTACTGGGTGGAGCGGAACATGAGCATTAGACATGATTTTCGTCTTATTCATGTTCATTTTAAGGCCCACCTGTTGGGAAACTCTGCTGAGGTCATTGAGCATTGCATTAAGGTCACCCAGAGTCTCTGCCATGATGACTATATCATCGGCAAACCGAAGGTGAGTAATGTACTCGCCATTGATGTTGATGCCATGTTGATCCTATCCAGAAGCTTAAAGACGTCTTCCAAAGAGAACAGTAAAGAGCTTCGGGGAGATTACATCTCCCTGTCGCACTCCCCGCTGCAGTTCGATTGGCCTCGTAGTCTGGTCCTGTATACGAACTCGCAATCTGCTAGGCAATCGAACCGGTTCTGCAGTTCCAGTTGAAAGCTCAGGGGGTTTTAAATATGAGCACGAGAAGGTCGGAGAGTAGACTTCACCAGTCTGGCCCTTTCCAGCTTGATGTTAAGATTCAATGTGTCTCTTACCATGCGGTGATCACTTCCGGTTTTCACCCTGTTGATCACAGATACATCATTGAATATGTGCCACCTGGTCGACATGATGAAGTCAATCTCATTTCTCGTGGAACCATCAGGGCTTATCCAAGTTCACTTTCTGTTTGGACGCTTCCTGAAGAAGGAGTTCATCATAAAGAGGCCCTCCCTTTCCATGAGGTCAGCCAGCATTTGCCTATGTGGTTCCTCCGCCCATATCCAAATTGCCCCACTCTCACCTCTGCACCGCTTCGTTCACCCAGCCTTGCGTTGAAATCCTCCATCGCAACATTATAGTGGGGTCTAGAGGTGTGTATGGCTCTTGAGATATCCTCATACAATACCTCTACCTCCTCGTCGGATTGTGCCGATGTCGGTGCGTAGACCTGTATAACCTTCAGCGAATACTGTTTGGTAATTCTGAGTATAAGGTACGCTACCCTGCTTGTACGCTACACCACCCTGGGACTGCGGTCGCCCTCGCGGTAGTAAAAGAAGTTGCCGGTTTCGAGGATTATCGAGTCCTCCCCCTCTCTTCGGACTTCAGACAATCCTATAATATCCCAGCGCAACTTGCTTACTACTTCTTCCAGCTCGATGATCTTCTTGTCGGTCCTCAAAGTGCGTGCGTCGTATGTATGCAGCCCCGACGATTAGACCTAGGAACGGCAGCGGAATCTGTGCCGGAGATTCTTCGCACCCCCTGCCCTGCCGTTACCATGGCCGCTGCCATAGCCAGGAATAGCGGGCCTCGTGTACCTATCCATGCAAGGTTTTGCCCATAATGGCCGCGCTGGGCAGGCGTCTTGCCCATCGCAGGGCTAGACTGTTCGCACCGGTGTCGCTGCTGTCCGACACCAGCCTGAGGCACTTAAACAGCCTAGCCAGTTTTGAATGGTTTTACCGCCATTTGTCGGTCGCCAGAGCCTCGTTTGTAGACCACTGACCAACAGGAGGTACCACGGGCAGGTGAGGTTGGTTGTTGGGAGGCTAGATAGAGGTGCACTCCCTTACAGGGGGTAAGGTACCTACATAGCTATGCAACTAAGTTCAGTGTTCGGTGTTGCGACTTTATGTAGAACATTCCAAAATTCTCAATATCAACCGAGTCAATTCATCAGCAGCGTCTACTGCTGGATATGGGTATTTTCGAGAGTGATACCATATGATACTCCGAACCACTTTCCATCGTCTTCTTCAAGCCGTCAGTCCAGCGGGTTGTCCTACACTGCGCTTAGCGGTCATGGTCCCACTCCAGAGACCAATAAGACAGTAGTTAAATCTATCACAGTTCTATTTTAATAAAATTATAAGATGCCTCTATAGATGTATAGAACTACGACAGAAACTGCATTCTAAATTATTATATATCACGGAACTGTAAGAGTGTTCATGGATTATAAAATATAGCATGGATTATAAATATATTAGAATTTGGTAGGTACTCCTATATTGCTATAGTACCAAATTCGTTTTGTGAAAATAAAGTTTTTTAAAATTTAGTTGGACGTTTTTCTTGATGGTGTGTACCCGAAAGGGTAGCACACGAAGATAAAGAAGATGGAGAATAACTATTTGAAACAAATCCCATTTATCGCTATTTTACTTCAACTGTCGAGCTAAAGCGAAAGAACGGACACCACTGGTGTGTGATATCTCGCTCTAATTTGTTAGTCGAAGTGGGATAGCGATAAGTAGGTATTTGCTTCAAATAGATATTGTGAGTAAGCACTACATTCTTTATTTCTTCGTGAGGCAGTCCCACACAAAAACGGCAGCATTAGGATTGTTAAATTTAAACAGTTACGCTAGGGCTCTTCGTAGTATTCCTCATTGGTGAGGGTCGTGAGTCGTGACCCCATTCCATTAATCACATGATGGCAGGGGTTTTCTTGGGATAATTATGCGGTGGGTTCCAAGGACCTTTCGCATACGACTCAACTAAAGAGTACCTACTATTACAACTAACGATTATCATTAGATGTTAGTAGTAATACTGGGACCGACGGCTCAACGTCCTTTACGAAGCACGGAGGAGACGAAAACGTCAAATTCATTACCAAATTCGGTCACCGATCCAGTTACCGTTGACCCAATCCCAACCCAAATAGAATCGCAATCGACTGATATATGCGTTGTCGCAACTAGGCCACTCGTCCTCAACGCTAGGGCCTTGTCCTACTTTATTAAAAATGAAACATAAGGTTTTGTTGTTTACAAAAATCTATTTTACTAAAAACATTAATAACAATAAATCTCTATCATAAATTATTAAAACATAAAAGAGAATTACAAAAGTAGATACACATACAATTAGATAAAATGTATTATTCGGAATGAACTAAGATCTCTTAAGAATGGTACAGAAGTCAAAGTATTTTTTATTCCTATTCTATATCCTCAGATTTTTATCTGAAATTATAAATTAAGTAATCATATACGCATATAAGACGCATGTTCAGCGTATTTGTCAATACAAAAATTAATAAGAATTTGAAGGCATTGATTAAAAGAACATAAAAGTCACTTAAAAACTAAAACACACTATAGTTTTTGGTTAAACACTTATAGCTACTTCGAGGCTTCTGGTTTTGACTTAGCAACAAAATAAAATGTTTAAAAAAATAATTTGTGTAAGTAAACAAAAGACATACATACATCGACATCATACATTGCTTGTTACAGGAGGTAAACCTATTGCGCATTACAAGAAAAATTCTTTTGTTTTGTCTAGAAATGTCTTTTGTATGTGCGTGCGTCTTATAAGACACAAGAAAAAATATATTTTAATATGTATGGTCTCATACAACAACCATTGCGACTGAATTTCTTAAAAGACATTTCTAGACAAGACCACCACTGCCACTGCGGCCTATTAACGTCCCACTGCTGAGGACAGGCCTCCACTTTCATAGGAGAGAGGGAATTAGAGCTAGACCCACCACGCTGCTCCAATGCGGGTTGGCGGGCTTTAACGACTATTATCATGTTAGCGATAATAATAGCGACGGCTTAACGTGCTTTCCGAGGCACGGGGGTTAAACACCGCCAACTTCCTAACTCCGAGCTAGTACTGAGGATTTCAAGTCTGAAAACCCCAATACTCAATTATGTCCCGACCCGGGACTCGAACCTGGGACCTCGTCGGCCGCATTTGAACACGCCAACCACTAGACCAACGAGACAGTTGTCTAGACAAGACACAAGAAATTTTCTTATAATGTGCAATAGGGCGTAAGGTGTAAGACTGTATGTAACCTTTGCTTTGCACTTGTGTGTGTACAAGTATGTTATGTTAAAAATAGTAAACAATTCACACTATATCGATGCACACTCTCACAAATTCAAAGCTCATCTTACACCTCCCGAACTGCACTAGTCATATGTGACCAGTAGTTGAACAAGGTGGTTATAACTACCACGTCGTTGATATGATTCGCTGAAAGTCTGGTATTATTGCTGCAACTGTGTATTTCAGCCAATAGTAAGACAGTCAAACAATCAGACGTGTGAGCGACAGTCACTTTGTAGCTGTTAAACTTGAGTGCTAGGCCAGCTAGAATTAAGTCTAATCTATAGAATTGATTAATTGTTGGAGCAGTAGCTTATACATAGTTCACAATTGGTGCATTTGATTTTCAAATTATATTTATGAATATAAAAAATTATCACATAAATAATTAAATGAATCATCATCATTATTATTCTTGTCATATTACCTATCAAAAATATAAAAAAAACATATGGAATTTCAATCAAAATAATATATCAAATTAAATGCTTTCTGAAAGTATACAAAAATGCAATTATAATGGAAATAAAATCAAGACCCTGCAATAAACAAAAGCCATTGAATAGAGAATAAATAATATAAAATATAAGTATCTAAAATAATAATTCTAACAACACGAAAATAGTAAGCTTCCATTCTTTAAGTGCTATAAAAATATATCTTCGTGAATTTTTAACTATCACCCATCGATTTGTACATAAATAGTTCTAGAATGATAAGTAACTATTCTAGCGTGAATTCAGTATAAATTTTGCCCCACATCTAATTTTATAATAATGACAAAATTTTAAATTCTACCAATATAGTAGTAATCAAAGCGATAGTCATTTATTTGTTTGTTTTTTTGTTATGTACGATGGGGCTGGCGTATCCAAAGGGACAAAAGCCACCAAAAAAAAGATTTAAAAAAAATTGTGCTTGACAATGACACTGAAGAAGATTTGATGAACTGTAATATCTCTTATACCTAGCATTTCTATAGTATTGTAAAATACTATTTTGCAAAAATCTAATTCTGTCATAAGGAAAATCCGACCTGCGATTTGTTCCGCCAGTTTTAACAGGTGTGGGGCATCGTTTCCCTATGAATTGCTAACTTAAATAGCTAGTAGTTTTCATTGACCACTTAACCGTTAATAAATTTTTTTTTCTACAAATTTCTGCAATCTGCATGTAATATTCGATTACCTATAGCATTATTTTAGTAGTGGTACGTACGGAACATTCATTTCGTCTAAAAAATAGTATAAATATATCAAACTACAAGTCTTTATATGGTAGAATTGTTAACAAAACTATGGCAACTGTAAAAAAATCTTCTTGGTACACGAATACAATCATAACCTTTTACTTAACAATACTAATAAAAAAACCACTTGATTCATATCATTTACAAAAACACCATTGACAATAAAAATTAATATCGCAGTAAGAAGTGATTTATATATCCTAAAAAGTTGGTATAACCGCCGCGGTTTGCTTTTCGCGACCTATCAGATTTTGTCGGAATATTAGATTGGAGTTGTTCAATGTTAGAAATCAGTCAGGAAAAGCGGGCAGTATTCGGCCATAAATAATACCTTACAAGACATTTTCTACCACTATGGTAGATTAAAAAAAATGTATGGCAACACTAACTTTACTTCCAAACGTAGTTGAACATATCCATAATACTATCGTATATAGTGAAGGTAATAGCGACGTCGAAGACTACTCTACTGAGCCGTGGTACGGTACCTTTGTAGAAGGCTAGCGGTCCCTCATGTTTCCAGGTCTTGATAAAGCAGTCCCAGGTGTTCTTGTATTTGGCGGCTTCTAAGCCCTGCATACGGGTTTTGACTACGTCTATTGGTGTGTTGCCGAAAACTGAGGCCGCACCTATAATGAACATATTGATATTATGAAACAAATAGGTAACAAAATGGGTAACAAGTAAAAATTAAAATAGAAGTTGGTGTAGGTAAACATACTTTAAGTTGGTTTTGTGTAATATGATGATATTATTTTCAAAATTAAATAAAGCTTGCCTTCCGAAACGTGATACATTTATCCATAAGTAAGTATTGTATGACATTATTATTATTATTTGATTTTTGAGTAGTAACTCTTCTTAGTAACGTTGCTTGCTAAGTAAAAGGCCTATTACACTGCACTTTTCACAGGGACCCTTACACTTGAATCAGTGTAGTGTAATAGGTCCCTATTTTGGTCCTTATTTCTGTGTAATAAGCGACGCTCTAATTAGCGGCCACGCCCACCCTTACTTCAGGGCCCTGGAAAAAGTGCAGTGTAATAAGCCTATAAGATGATATGTCAAATTGTGTCAGATTCTCTTATTTTGACGATTTTGATATTTTTGTTGTCCTTTCATTTCGCAAAGTAAAAGAATCGAGCAAACATGATGGGGTCATTTAAACTTAATAAAACATCCTAAGCTATTATATCTCACCAAATCGAATATGTACCCTATTTAATATGGAATGACATACTTTTGCGTATCATATCGTTTACTCCCAGCAATGATCCACAACTTTATAAAATCAACTAGCTAATGCCCTGATTTCTATTTGGTGCTGATTTTAATTGGTGGGGAAGTTTTTTTTTTAGTATATAGGCTAGCGACTAACTGCAATCAGACTCGCTTGCAAGTGGTGATGCAGCCTAACGTGGAACGCGCTTGCCTAGATGATGCATATTCACTCTTGATTTGAAGGTAAAATAAAAGCTATATTAAAAGAGGAGGGGAACACGGAAGCCGGAAGGGCGTAAAAAGTAGCCTATGTGTTATTCCAGACTATAATCTATCTCTGTGCCAAATTTCACCCAGATCCGTTCAGTTGTTCTGGCGTGATTGAGTAACAAACATCCATCCATCCAAACTTTCGCATTAATAATAATAATAATAATATTAGTATAGAACTACTATACTTAGATGAAATACTTTTTTTTAATTTCTTCTTATCCACTACAAGTTAGCCCTTGACTGCGATCTCACCTGATGGTAAGTGATGATGCAGTCTAAGATGGTAGCGGGCTAACCTGTTAGGGGCAGGGCAGTTATATTGAACCCATACCCCTATTTGGTTTCTACACGGCATCGTATCGTGTCGGAACGCGTAATCGCTTGGCGGCAGGTCTTTGCCGCTAGGATGGTAACTAGCCACGGCCGAAGCCTCCCACCAGGCCAGACCAGGGAAAATTCAGAAATTATAAATTCCCAAATTTACCCTGCCGGGGATCGAACCCGGGACCTCCGCACGATAAGACAACAGCGCTACACACTGCGCCACGGAGGTCGTCAAAAACTTACCAGCAACACCACCGAACAATCCGACGATGTACTTTGGCACATGCTTGTCCCGGTCACCACCTTTGTACCAGTCCCGAAGCGACTCCATCACGAAGAATCTTATTGCCTGGTTGCTGCCTTGCTTCATGATGGTTGCAGATACGCCTTTGTACACTCCACCGATACCTAAAAAGGTTAAAAATAGCTGTACCTGCGTTTTTTGAAACTAGCTTTATGGCTATCGGTTTTAAGGATTTTGAATCTCTGTCTATTGGTGATTCTGGATCCAAGACCTCTCCCAGATGTCCCACAACAGTAAAGCAACTCGCTGAGCTACTAAAGTTGTATTTGTGTTAGTTTTCTTCAAAAAACTGCAGACCGATTTTGATGTGGTCTGGCATTGTATAGGTATCACTTCAGAGCAAGTTACTCTGCCACCAGTTATTTTATCAGGTTGCTGTGACAAGACACAAGCGGCCTCAATCATGCATTTTATAATATGAAGACGTGCACGTCTATCGACGTGGTCGAGTTTTTCACCAAATCGTGTTGCAACATCTGCGGCTTTATATTTTTATACCACCACAGCCCATTAACGTCCCAGTGCTGGGCACAGGCCTCCACACTCTCATAGGAGAGAGGGAATTAGAGCTTTGACCCACCACGCTGCTCCAATGCGGGTTGGCGGACTTTACCGACTATTATCATGATAGTGATAATAGCCGGCACCGACGGTTTAACGTGCTCTCCGAGGCATGGGGGTGAAACACCGCCAACTTCCTAACTCCGGGCTAGGACTGAGAATTTCTAATCAAAAAACCCCAATACTCAATTATTGCCCGACCCGGGACTCGAACCCGGGACCTCGTCGGCCGCAGTCGAACATGCCAACCACTGGACCAACGAGGCAGAGGTTATATTTTTATGTTAGTTGATTTTTATAACCAGCTTATGGAACTGGAACTAGCTTTTGCCCGCGGCAAATTCCCTATATTTATTCCCTTAGGGGCTGTATTTTCAAAAATCCTTTCTTAGCGGATATCAACGTCATAATAGCTATCTGCATGTCGGATTAAGCCCGATTCAGTCAGCCAGTCACCTTTTCCTTTTTAAATTCATACCTTCTTCCCTAACAATGGTCTTGACTCCGTGGAAGAAACCCTTAAACCGTGGTTTCTCCATACGCATATCGTTGATGAATTTGACCTTAACGGTTTCCATGGGTGTCACGGCAAACACTGCTTCAGCCACGCCAGCCGCCAGCCCGCAAGCGAGTTTACCGGTGTTCGTTAGAGTACCATTCTCTGTTACCATGTATAGCTTTGCTTGTTCGAATACGCCAAATCTGAAATGGACCGCAAAAAGGTTTTGTTTATTTCAACTAGCTGTCCTCTCTTTGTAGTTGGCCTTGTCTATGTTATAAATTGTTTCACTCATAAAATATCGTCCTCACAATGTGCCACATGATAGTGAAAACGTTGTAGGAGTTCACTAAGAATTTGAGAGTGGTTATAAGCAACTACACAAGACAACAAACAAGGCATTGCGAATTTGTTTATTGTACATATAACTACCGCGTTTACATTTTTGTTTGAATTTTGTCAACTTGAGTAATAAACTGAACATAGCAATGATTGTAATTTTTCATGCATTTACGTCGATGTCAATAATGTTCAAGTTCTATTAAACAAGGTAAATGCGGTAAAATAACCGGTAGATTTTCCTTCAAATGGGTAAAGCCATAACATAATACGGCTAATCCGATAATTCGTATTATACAAAAAAAACATCAATATTCGTAAGTAATTTGACTGCCTTTTTTCAGCTCAGCTTGTACAGTACCGTTCGCATAGGTACAAAGTACGAAGCCGTATGTGGAGGAGGTCGAATTGCATAAGATTGTATGAAATTGTAAGTCTACGGAAAATTCCAAAGGACATTTAACTAGGTATTTAATAGAAGACGAAACTGTATACTTTTTATGAGTATAGGCGCCGAAGTAGGAGGTACTGTAGATACTTTATAACAGTTATATATTATAGACTAGCGAATGCCCGCGACTTCATCTGCGTGGTTTGAGGTTTTTGATTCCCGCGGGAACTCTTTAATTTTCCGGGATAAAAAGTAGCCTATGTGCTATTCCAGACTTTAATCTACCTCTGTGCCAAATTTCAGCCAGATCAGCCGTTGGAGATACACCCACGCATCCATACCTACATACATCCAAACTTTCGTATTTATAATATTAAGTAAGATACTTTATAAAATCTTTCAGTACCATTATGGTGTTTTTATTCGCTGATAAGTTAGTCATAAACTGCGATGTCGCCTGGTCAAGTGCTAGATGACCGATGATGACTTTAAGATGTAAGCGGACTTAGTTGGAAGAGGTTACCCAACCCAATACCCATATCTCCATTCTCCAATCGGTTTCAACGTGGCATCTTTCTAGAACGCTAAATCTAGAGTAGGGTGGTAATTAAAATGGTCACTGCTGGAATCGAACACGAGCCCTCCCGCTTACATCACTGCGCCAGGGATATCGTCTTGGATCGTCTGATAAAAATATTATCTTATCACTGCAGGAAATCTGATAGATTAGTGTTTGCGTTAATTATATTGCCATACTATACGTTATAAATTTATCTAATCTAACAATACGCCATATTCCGAAAGATAGATTATGATTTATGACCTTCGGGAGAACGACTTACGCAAGTAGCAACACATTAATTAAGCTAAATAAAGAATAGAATGCTTTGATAAAATATGTAGAGTCATTAGGTATAGGAAATAAACGTTTTTGTAAAACGCAAACTAATTGAAAAGTCCTATTATAGTGTTAACGATTATTTGAATGATAAACAGCGATGGTTATGAATTGTTCCAGCGGCTAATTATGTTATAATTATAAATATAATTAAGTAGGTAATCCTATATTTGTGACATGGTGATAATAAAATTTATAAAAAAAACCCGGCTGAGTTTGTTATGGGCTCTTCTCAGACCAGTGCGCGTTTGGAACTCTCAGAGCTTTAGTTTTAAGATACCATAGTTAATTATCACCATCGAGTCTTATTCCTTGTAAACATGACGTTCAGAAGGTGTACTTTGTTACCTATTTTCAATAAAGATGCTTTGACTTTGGAACTTAACGTAATATAGGAACTTTAATGACATCATATTATATCGTGATAACGGTTTGTATCTGTCACCGAAAGATTGTAAAAACCGTTAGTTTATAATCTAACTCGCGTAATTGCAAACTGTCGAAAGATTACAATTTAACGCATTATTTTCCGGTAGATTGTAATCTGATAGGTATACCCGATAAAACCTAAGTGCACTACTTGATTATTTATGTCGAACCTTAACCTAACCTACAAGAAACAGACAAGAAAACGTAAATACAATGAATATTTCAAAAACTGACACTCAGAACATTGAACAGTTTACAATCTTTCGACAGTTTACAATTTCGCGAGTTAGATTATAATCTAACGGGTTTTACAATCTTACGGTGACATATCTATATTAGAAGATACTTAGTATACCTACGTAATAAATAAAAAAATTCCAAATTTATAAACTACTAGCTGATGGCCGCGACTTCGTCCGCGTAGTTTAATTTTTTAAATATCTGGTATAAAAAGCCTATGTCACTCTCCTGGTCCTCAACTATATGCCCCTGCCAAAAATCACGTCGATCCGTTGCTCCGTAGCGGCGTGATTGAAGCACAAACCAACAAACAAACACACTTTCGCATTTATAATATTATAAGCATGATAAAATAAGTTAAGGTCCGCGCTTAAGATTTAAATTCGCGGTCAAGATCAAAACATGTTTTGTAATAATAATAATATTACATAAGATTACTATTTTTCTTGGACGATACAATAATCTAAAATAAAATGAAGTAGGTATCGGGGCTAACGATCGTCCGGAATGTCATTGAATTCTTATCGCCGCCACTCGCTGAACTCTAATCGATGTTTGTGAGTGTTAACCTCATGATAATCATGAAATCTTGATGTTACCGAATGGTCGAGTTGCTGATACCATAAATGTACATATATAATGTAACGATGTTAAGGCGACTATATCCCAACACTTTAGGCATTTGTCGCTCACTCAGACCCGCGCTACGATACCTAGCGATCATTGCCGTGAGTCGCGCAGTTCAAATGAACTCCGTGACCCTATCATAAATATTTGCGTCACAGTATGAACTGTTACAGTTGGACAATTTACAATATAATTCGCTTCACGAAATACATGTTGGAAGTTGCGTGTTTACCTATATTTTGATTTAGACTATATAAAATTAAATTCAGGGTATAATCTACTCGTATCTATATTGCAAATTTCAGCCAACTTACATTCCAAATTTCAAAATAACAGTAACAATATTAAAACTTTCCCATTTTAATTGTCATCCCATCCCATGTCCCAATTTTATTAAATAAATACTAAACGGGAATAAAAATAAATAATTACTAAAAGGGGATTTTCCAAAACAATTTCTATAGATCTTTATAATCTCTATAAAATTTAAAGCCGATAGACCTACTGACAGATTTTTTTGCATCAAGCATTTTTAAATTTATTAGCTGTCAATATCGTGTATACAGTGGTCAGGGACGGACTAAGTCCATTGGAAGCCCGGGGCGGCAATCTCAGTGGGGGTTGCTGTATTGTAAATACATTGGTGAAAATCTCTTTTGTTACTGATTCACTAATTTACTTTTACCCGACACTTTTTTGGTATGCAACAATACTATAACTAAACTAACTAACTATACTAATATAGACTTCATTTTTTTAATTTGTGCTAAGAAAATTTTAATTAAGTTTATTAAAATAAAATACACACATATAAGAACACATTTTTATTTGGTTTTTAAATGAACAAACTTAAACCACTGAAAAGCGCCTACATACTTATAAAACTATTATTACAAAAACAATCAAAATTCATTGTAAAAAATCACGCGTGAGCTTGGACCTGGTTGCTGCAAATCTGGTTGCAAATCAGAGGGTGTACTAGATGAATGTTTTTTAGGCTGCACGTTTTCTATATCTTCCTGGTCTCGTATAGGCATGCCACGTTCATATCTACTATCTATAATTTCAGGCAGTAGGTATTTTAAATAAAATTGTAATATCTTTGGCTCCATGTTCTTAAACCAGAAAGGATCATCTTTATCGATGTACTCTGTATATAAAGGCTCATTTTCGCCTGCCCAGATTCCAAGCAGACACACTTTTCGCCCTGTTACATGGAGTTGTCCTTGGATTTGGTAGAACCAATTGCTCTTTTTATTTACAGTACATGTCTTTGTAATTCTATTATATTTTAATATTTGAATTTTATTTTCTTCGATGGCTTTATTCATTCCACGTTTAGCTGCAGTGATAGGGCACTTTATTTCGACTATCATATCTTCACCTATTAATCCATCGGGAGTGGCCCCAATAAATGAGTGTATGGGGTCAATAAATAAACCACAGGGTAAAATTTCTATATTTTCCTGTCGCTGTAATTGAAGCAGCGCCTGTTTTTCATTTTCAATACCATGAGCGATACTAGCTACATGGGCTAAATTTTTTTTATATAATATACTTTTTACTAAAGTAGCAGGATTTGTAGAAATTTTTCTTTTACATATAGGGCCGAAATTTGAAGATGTAATGAGTTTTCGTCGTATCTCCAACCACTCACTACTTTCTCTCTGTAATATAGTAGCTCTTTCTATTGCTTTTCTGTCCGCCGTAAGCATTTTTAAATTTTTCATGAATTCTTCTTGTGCCATTTGAAATTCTTCAGGTGACAAATCCGGCGCAGAACTTGCAGAGCCATAATCATGCTGTTTTTTGTTTGTTTCTTTAAATGCTCTTTTTTTCTTTATTGGATGTTCAGCTAAATGCTTCCTTTTAAGGGATCTCTTTCTTTCAAATTCTTCTATTCTCCCGCCGGGATGTTTTCCTGTGAATGCTGCTTGTACTGTTGAAATTGCAGATTCTGTATTAAATGAGACTACTGCCGCTGAGCATCTACCTTGGTAACCTCGTTTTTGGGCAAAATTTATTCTTTTTCCTCCTATAAACTTAGCTATAACGCTATTAAAACACTCAACAGTATTAGTGTCAACATCTTCGATTAAGCTTCGCGATTTCGTTGCCACGCTAGAAACAATTGCATTAACTCTAAATGCAAATGAAGAGTTTTGTATTTTTTTAAAATCTTCTTTGCTACCGTCCGCATCTTTCTTTTCACAGTAGTAGTTTTGACACATTCTGTGATCACCATAAGAGTGCAGCATTGAGTTTACAATATCGTTGTGCAGAACTTATATGGCAACGTTTTTAGGGTTCTCAGATGTTTTGTGATATTTTTATTCTCCTATTATTATTATTTCTCCTATTATTATTATTTCTCCTTCGCGATATTTATTATTTCTCCTTCGCTTCCTGTCAGATAGTTTTTTTTTTCCGGCACTTTTATTTCCCATTTTAAATAAAAATCACAAGCAAAGAAACACTATATTTACAGGCTAACTAAAACTATTTTAATTTTATCACTAAATGTAGCAAAAGAATTTATTTACAAATAATTAAAAAATAAATAATTTTAGCGCGAAAGGAGCGTGAGTCGTGAAAACTTGCGCAGGTCCTTCTCGTATAGAGGCTCGTGAGCCACTGAGTACATCGCTTATTCGATGCGTTAGATCATTTTATGACTTCTGTTAGGCGAAATTTTGCAGCAATTTTTTTATTTCAAATCTGTCTGTCCAATGGATAGGTAATACAATGAGCTTAATTTACGTATAATTTTTATGAAATTCAGTCTAAAGCTTTGGAAATGCCATTAGAAAAATGAGCAAAAACAACCTGTTTTCAAAAATTTTTATGATCGAGGCAAGTTTAACTTATCGTGTTTTCATGAGTCCACTATAGAGATAAGGCATGTATCTTTAATATGTATTTTTAACAGTGAAAAAAAACTATTTTTTCATGACTTTGAATTGGTTTGAAAAGTGGCGTAGTCGCTAAAATCCGGGATAATGGGCCGTTAATATTGTTTTCTCATTCTGCTTTATTGACCCATAATAATTATTATGGTGCGATCCGACAAAAATTAGCGGTCGGGGATTCGTTCCTCGAGCACGCGGAGTTTTGGAGTTAGAGTGCGTTTTAAGAAATAAATTATCACTACGGTGAAGGAGAAATTCGTGAGGTGCCTAACCTGAATGCCCGAAAGTTATTTATTTATTATTTAGTTAATAATGTCGATGAGGTGCAGGCGTGATCTACCTAATACGGTACATAAATTAACTAACCTAATTAAGCTAATTTATGTACCTAATGTATTTAGCT
The DNA here is from genome assembly GCA_964035005.1 of Erebia palarica. Classification (NCBI taxonomy): domain Eukaryota; kingdom Metazoa; phylum Arthropoda; class Insecta; order Lepidoptera; family Nymphalidae; genus Erebia; species Erebia palarica. The sequence goes on along the minus strand of OZ035987.1, from coordinate 28,786,800 downwards.
TAAGGTAAGCTAATTTATGTGTGGCACAATTTGGAAATAAATGTTTTTTTTCTTTTTTAATTCATAATGTTCTCAAAGGTGTGTGATCAGCTAAAACCCTTCTCATTCTGAGAGAAGATTTATGGTCAGTAGTTGCTAGTGGCTAAACGAACGAGCGAGGTTCGGACACGTCAGGTTCTATAGTTCCATCCATCCACCCGTCAGCCTGTATTCGTCCACTGCTGGACATAGGCTTTTTGGAGAGCACGCCATCACATACGGTCCTCCGCTTTCCTCATCCAACCATTTCCCGCTACCTTTTTAAGGTCGTCAGTCCAGCGGGCTGGAGGTCGTCCCACATTGCGTTTACTGGTACGCGGTCTCCACTCCAGAACGCGTCTGCCCCAACGGCTATCGGTTCTGCGACAGACATGACCTGCGCACTGCCACTTCAGCTTACTAATTCCCTGAGCTATGTCGGTTACGTTAGTTCTCCGGTGGATTTCCTCGTTACGGATTCTATCCCTCAGAGAAACACCCAACATAGTCCGCTGAGCGACTTTAAATTTGTGGAGAAGGCCAGCTATAGTTCCATAGCTTAGTCCTAATTCCTATAGTCACGTTTACGGGCAATTTAACGGACGGCTGCCGGAGCGGAGCACGACCGCTGTGTAACGTGCTTCGTGCGGTACCTACCTTAAACTACCAACAACTACGTCCGAGTCAGGGGCGGCCTACGCCATTGCGAGGCTATGGGCGGTAGATATTTGCGAGGCCCTAAAGCTTTGTGGAATTAATGTGCATTGAAAGCATTTTTATTCATGATGCGATGTTGATGAAGAGAAATACAAAAGTTATAAATAAAAATAAATTTAGAGTTTTAATATTGTTAACAAGTCAAAATACGGCATATTATTTATTATTGATGATAAACTAACATAGGAAAGGTTAAGCGATAAAGATTTTACATCTTAGGTATGTAGTTAATAGGTAGGATCTTACATCAAAGATTTGGTACTTTAATGTATAAAAATACACATTAGTACCTAATAACTTTTCTACTTGGGCTATAGCGCGAGGGCGCGAGGCCCCTGTAAGAGCGAGGCGGCTGTCCTGCTTGCCACCCCCTAAGGCCGCCACTGGTCCGAGTAGATGTAGGTCTTTGTCGGTATATGACAGTGAAAAGCTGTGACTTTCTCACGTTTCTGTTAAATTGAGTGTTTTTGAGGATTATGTCATGCTGTTGCAGTGACGCAACGTTTTCGTTGCGCTTGTTGTCCCTTGTAGGCTGTTATCAGCGACTTACCTAACAGCAGATTTCGGAATCGATCCATATAGCAATACACTAAGCCCTCTGTACAAGCCGAAGAAGCCATGTCCTTTGACAGTCTTTTTCACGCAGTCCAAGATTCCCGCATACTTTTTGGTGCCGCCTAGAATTAAATTTACACTATTAATTATTTATGGAAGATGCTTCCAAAGACATACTACCTACCTATCTATTTATAGGTAAACTTACCTATCGTTATCTTAAAAATAACTATACTTGGATAGAGTAGATTTATGTACCTTTTTAATGCAGTAATACAAAATCAATAATAATGTACCTACCTATATTTTGATTCCTCTAAATACCAAGGTAATTTCTATGTCAAGATTATACTTCATCAGATGGGCCGTGGAATGGTGATAAGAGAAATGGTGAAAGGCAGACACACTTTCGCATTTATACCTATGGAGTGGACATGGGTTTCAATGTTTTAGAAACGCACCATGGTAGATATTTGTGACGACCTCCCTGGCGCAGTGGTGAGCGCTGTGCCCTTACGAGAGATCCCGGGTCAATTCGGGAATTCATAATTTCTGAATTATCTCTGGTCTGGCCTGGTGGAAGGCTACGGCCGTGGCTAGATACAACCCTACCGGCAAAGACGTACCGCCAAGTGATTAAGCGTTCCGGTACGATGCCGTGTAGAAATCAATAGGTGTTTGTGCTTAATATGCCGTACCCCTAACAAGTTATCCCGCTCCCATCTTAGACTGCATCATCACTTACTATCAGGTGGGATCGCAGTAAAGGGCTAACTTGTAGTGGAATAAAATAAAAATAGATAATTTGGGTCACATGGACCAATTTAAATCTAGATAAACAGTTTATCACTATGTTGCAATGTATTTAAGATGCTGTTGGCAAGAAAACAAAATTTAAATTTAAAAGAAATCTCTTTATTATCTGTATCTTTTTTATATTATCTAAATTCTAATCCTAGGCACTTAAATCTAATTTTATCAGGTGTATTCTTTGATTTTAGGTATTGGTTCTACAAAAGTACATAAGCCCAATGTCAGTTTTTATTTTTTCTTATGACAGCATGATGACAGAGGCAGGATAATACTAATGCTGAGATCTATAGATCGAACTTTGACTTTGCTTAGACTTATGACATGGTTCAAACGAGACAGATTTATGTAACTCACATAAGTCCATTTTGTTTTAACTCTAAGTAAAGTCTCATGGACGGCTTAATATAAATCATTAATGTTTTGTGTAAACTGGTTGAAATATGGCTATGATTGTTGAAGATGGCGGAAAAAATCAAGCTGACTGGAAGCTTTAATAGAAAACGCTGCCTAATCCCTTTAATATAATATAACAAAATAATGTATCGTGCAATTGTTCTTCTTTTATAGATCTACAGAAAACTCCACAATTCTTATCAAATTAAACATTTCCACCACACAATTTTAAATAATATCTTATGAGTTGACACAAAATTTAAACTATCACCATTATTATGTTACATTTTATTCATTTTTAGAGAACTCGCACTTGACCAAAACAATTACCACATATTGTTTTCACAAAAAAAGAACTTAAGGTTCCTGAGACAGTTTTCTTGTAACTATCTCCTGTGATTTCGGATTTCTCTCGACTACTGTACCAGTAACTAACTACTAAGTATAATATGTTAATCTACTAATCAATCCTAATAAACCATGCAATCTCATCTAACAATAAGATTAAAGGTAAATAACGTATGAAATGATGTCAATACAAACACACAAACAAATTATACTCAACATTACTCGATAATAAATTAGTCAAACAATAATTTTACTTTCATTCAACCTAAACTAATTTTGGATAGGCTAGCAACAGCATTTAAATAATCACATAAATCAAAGTCCAGTGTCCAACAGAAGTTTTAATTTTAATAAAGGTGCATTTACATTAAACAAGAGAATGCTTATTCTATCCCCACTAGATATAGAGCATTCTTTTGTGGTTCTGTCTGTGTTTGCGATGATTATAGAATCAATCAAGGGAGCAAGCATTTGAATGATTGAAGAGGTGTTTTCAAAGTGTTCTTGTGTCCTAGACTTGATTGAATTCAACCTACTTATTGTAATTAAATAATGGTTGGCCTCTGACACCATTCTAAAAAATTTAGGAAGTCTTTTCCCTTTCTTCTTGTTTTTGCATATCCGTCATTATTTCACCCACATTATCCAGTATTCTTTGTTTTATTAAACTTGTCAAAGAATTAACACAAAGGAGAATTTGTTAGGCTGATCTAAAGATCTCTAAAGTACCTATGTGCAAGAATACTGGTTCTTGGTCCTCATTCTTGCTCTTTTTTATATTCATTTGGTGTAAACTGTGAAAACGAGCTTTCGTTTACACCAAAAGATCAAGAAATAATGCTCTTACTTTAGCTCTAGTGCTTTGTTCGTTTAGTTTAAACCCACCTTATTAAATCAAAATAATGTTTTTTTTATTATATATTCATAGAGGTAACAAGACTAGATTAACAAGTGCCTCTTCCATTTAACTCATAATAATCATCGTTAATAATTCATTACACTCAAAACATTATGTTCCTTCTTATTTTGAAATGCTGATAAGTAAAGTCAAAACAAAAGAAGATTAAACTAGTTCATTATTCAGTACCTATATTTTTTTTTTAATTCGTTCAATATGAAATTGTTTGTCATGCAATGGGTAAAGGCTTAAAAATCAAAACAACTACAAAATATGTCTGATGTAAAGGCTTATTGAATTTATAGTCTTACTAATTCGATATTTGCATAAAATAGAACAAGACATTTAGACAATAATCAAGTTTGAATAGTGTATTGATCAAGGTAGTGCCTATTAGTTTTGACCTCGAAGACGATACTCGTGGAAGTAATGGAATATGACTCTAATCGGAAAACACATTTATTCTCCCAATTAAGTAAATCATGCATTCGGTCTATGCCCATACTATATAATTTAGAAAAAATAGAAAATAAGTCTATGAATGAAAGATTTAATAACTGAATACTGACCTTTTTCGTCTAATTGAAGCTGTGTTTTTACGTATTCGGTTGGAAATGTTATACAAATTTCAATGCCACCTGTTATACCACCGGCAACCACTCCTTTCAGACCGATAGACCCTGGCCCACCTGCCGCGGCTGCTGCACCAGTTTCCGTCATCCATGGTCTAGAAAAGGGGTTTTTGAAGTTTCCTGATCTTGAAGACATGGTAACTAACGCACTCGTCGATATATACGACAACGGCACCCAGACACAACCTCTTTGAATTTTTAACAACACCAACTGAATGAGAATGAATGAAAATTTACTAATAGAAATAACTTGAACTTTGAACAAAGAATGAAAGCGATTTCTGCTGGTTTAAATTGGTCATTCATAGCCATGATCAGAGTGATCGAGATCAGAGCTTTGACCAAAGGTTTGATTCACAGAGTACTTTGTCTGTGGTTTGATTTTGTTCAAGGAACATCTGTCATCTTTTCAAGTTGTATCTATTACCATGTTACTTGTCAGTTGTCTCTGATAGTACATATTCTGTACATATTTTTATATGGTTAGCTAGCGAGATTTAGTTTGATTTGATTTTGATAAATTACATATCAATTTATATGAAATAATAGGTAACGACTTACGAGTGAACCATAACATTCCATATTGTGGTGATTATGTTGTAGTTAATGCGTATTCGATTGATGTAGAGAGTGCTTTCTCCAGGTTCTCAAAGGTTAATCCAGGGGTGCTAAAAGCAGCAAAAATGGCTCTGAGAACTTACGGCGATAAGCCGATAAGCTTCCAAATTGAAGAGGGCGGAGATTTCTACTGTGTTGGGTCCGAGGTAAGAATTTTCAAACAAAGTTAAAAGAAAAGGCAAGGTGCTCTTTGTTGCCAACCCCTGTTTCCAACTGTGTTCCATAATTTAATGATTACTTTCAAATTAAGGAGTAAGAGCGCGACAGTAGTGCGTCTGCATTGTTATGCTTATAATTGTGTGCTATAAAATCCTTAAATCTAATTTGAAAGTATCCTCAGATATACTTTTACCAAGTATAAGGCCTGCGGTCGACTAATAAACAGTAGGCTGGCCCTCCCTTTTTATAGTAATGGTGGTGGTACTATATCTTAATGATGACTTAAATATGACTGAATTTGGTTCTTGTGTAAATATTACTTACTATCTTCATTTTGAATTTGGTTCATAAATATTATAGTACTTACATACATATTTTCTTATATACCTATAGTACACATCCGAGTTGAATGAAGAAGTTGAGAAGCGAACAAAGGTCCTTACCTCTTCGTTCTTTGTAAAAAAATAGAAGACTTTTATCTGACTAAAACAATCGTCCCTATTTGTCCGAATGACTTTATTTTCTTTACATAAGAAATAAAATAAATACTGGACTTTATTATTGTTTCAATCAATATTTTTAAAATGTTATTAAAATAATACTACCACTGCTTGTTATACGACTGCCTGAAAAAAGGAGTACATTGTTTTCAGGGTTCATGTATGTATGTATGTATGTATGTATGTATGTATGCATGTATGTATGTATGTATGTATGTATGTATGTGAATTTGTATATTCCACGATTACTTCTATACACCTGAACCGATTTTGATAAATGAGGTATCGTTAGAATCCCCAGCTTATTCTAGGTGACAGAGGCTAGAAAAATTAAAAAAAAATTGTTGGGGTGACCATGGTCCGGCATTAAAGATTAAATTTGAAAAAAAAACGAAAATAAGATTAACTATATAATTATCATCTAGAAAATGATGAGTAGATTCCAAAAATATGTGACACTATAGTTAGATATCCAGTGATTCACAAAAAAATATCATTTAATAAAAATGTGAATAAGATTCTTTGTTTTTTGGCAGGGCAGTCGTGTTTTTAATTTTTTTAATTATGACTTGTGTAATTCATCACTATGACTGCCAATAATAAGGTCACAGCGCTAGCAAATTCCTAAGCTCTGCATTCAACTCAAGTGCAAACAATACATCATTTGAAATTCAAAACAGCTAACAACTACTAACTACATTTTTGTTATTTTAATTTCTTCATGGATATATTTAAAGATGTCCAGAGTGACTGGTTGTTGATGGCCATAAAGCTAGAAAAAATATTGAATCAGCATTTTTATTACAAATATGAAAGTATGTTTGTTAATCCTGCAATCATGCCACAACAGAGTAACATATTGATGTAATTTTGGCATGGGTATAGTTGAGGTAATGGAGTGATATATGGCTAATTTTATGTTTTAAAATGGAATTACCATGGAATTTTTTAAACCTAAATCCACACAGATGAAGTTGTGGATATCATCTAGTAAGTAAAAATTCATCTTTTAGGTCGGAAATTACCTGCGGTTGTTTCGTGGGTCGCTTTACAAGAAGTACCCTGGCATGGCCAGGAGGACTCTTACCAATGAGGAGAGGAAACGCTTAGTTGACAATGGGCTTGGCCCTCATGTTCTGACCAGCTCTGTGTCTTTGCTGAAGGCATCTGAAGTGGAGGATATTATTGAAGGAAATGATGAGAAGTATGTTCCAGTTATTTTAATAATTTTGAAAACAGTGTAACTTTGCCTACTTGGAAAAAGTTTTTTAAATTAAAATTTATTACCCAATGTCTCACCCAGCAGTTGAGTGTAACAGGGTTTTATGCCTCTATGATCTGCAAAGATGCTACTGCCGATTGGCCAAAGGCATATAGATAGGAGAGAAAATAGGTTTACTTGAAACTAGGGTAAAAAAATTGAAAATAATGATTACCTAATTAAAAAAACAATATTAATGAATATTTAAACAATGTACCTACATATATTTTACTCCTTGTAAGTACATAATATTATTATTGCTGATATACTTAGTACTTCACTGCACAGATATTTAAGCATTTAGTAATAAATTATTTAAAAAATACTGGTTTACTTTTATTTTAGATACAAAGCTATATCCATCAGTCAAGAGATGGCAACACCTAGAGAGAGCAAGAGTAAGAAGCCACATAATCCATCATGGATGCCTGTTATGCCAAACTCCTCCCACTTGGATGCAGTTCCTCAGGCCACACCTATTAGCAGGACCAGAGTTCATAATAAAAAGGTTGACTTGCTTATCTATTATTTATTATTTTATTTTTTAGTAGAAATTATGTAAAAGAATTGGAAATAACATTCAGGTCTGTTCATAACGGGATATTTTTATTTATTTATTTTCTTGCTTTTCTTTATTCTCTGTATTTTAAGTGTATTGTTTGTCTAATAGAAACATTTATATAATATTTTTGTAATGTTTTGTTCTAATATATAAATCATGTGTGGGCAAAATTCAAACTATAACTATAGCCAAATTCGATATGGAAACTTTGTAAGCAAACTATAAATCTTTGTAAAGAAACTGCAATTAAAGAAACTTATACAATTAGGTACATGGATTTGGTTAAAAGACTTCTATAATTAAATTATTTTTTAGGTCCGCACTTTTCCACTGTGCTTCGACGATACAGATATGACTGCGATGCTTGAGAACGCGTCTCAGAAGCAGATACTTGTGCCAATCAGGTTGGACATGGAGATTGAGGGCCAAAAACTGAGAGATACATTTACATGGAACAAAAATGGTAAGAAGTTTATATATTCTATTTATATAATTTACCTACTACATGATGTCCGCGACTTCGTCCGTGTAGATTAAGGTTTTTTGATTCCCACGGGAACTATTTAAATTTCCGGGATAAAAAGTAGTCCACCCCTGATATCCCAATTTTGATGAAATTTGGTATATACCAAATTTCATCAAAATTGGTTAAATAGATGGATTAGGCCATAAATACGTAGCCGACAAACAGACAGACGGACAGACAAACACTTTCGCATTTATAATATTAATATGGATTAGAAGTGAAACATCTGTAGGAGCGATTTGAGAATAATTTAGATCTTTTTCTAAATTTCTAAGTTCCGCATGCTTGTATGAAACAATTAGCTTACTCGTTTCTAATGCAGAATGCAAGCATGTGGAATGCACTTCTGGTGTTTTATTTCCGTTTTCCCACTCCACTTATACTGGTATCTTCAAATTAACTGTGACTAGACTTCACATTCATTCTAGGCAAGTGTCTAGACTACCTTACTTTACTTTACCTACCTTTGATGGCAAACCAAGCAATAAGCCTGAATACAAAAAAAGTACTAGATGAATAGATATCAATTCAATGTGTTTATTTGCAACAAAATAAACATTGTTACAGAGTCAATCATTACACCAGAGCAGTTTGCAGAAGTATTATGCGATGATCTAGAACTTAATACAAGCACATTCATACCAGCCATAGCAAGTTCTATCCGCCAGCAAATTGAGGCATATCCCAGTGAACCACCCCCTATTCTGGAGGAGCAATCTGATCAGAGGGTTATCATCAAGTTGAATATACATGTTGGAAATACTTCACTTGTTGATCAGGTGATTATTTTTCCACTATACATATTATTATTCTGTTCATTCTATCATGAAAAGAGGATAAATGAGTAACGCTGGTTTAGAAAAGTTATTACACATTTTAGATACATTATTGTTTAAGTTAGTTTTAATTACTGAAATCATTGCTTTCTTCCAAGGTGTGGAGGAATTGTCGAAGTTCTTCCAAGTCAAAGTCGTTCACCAATCCTTTGCAAATGCAAACGAGCACAGCTTCCGCCTGCTGCAAATTTGAAGTTTGCAGGAAGTACAAAACTGCATCTAACACCTTTACTGAATGCAAAGTACATATATTGACTATAATAAAAGAAGGTCACACACTGCCTCGGCCAATTTATTGTTGCCTGCAACGAAGTACTCCTTGTAGTACAGTGTTGTCCACTTCAGCCTTCGTTATCAACTGATAGATGTCCACTGTTGGACATAGGTCTTTTGCAGGGATTTTTCCTCGCTTATTTAATGTTTATCGCCTCAAAAATTAGCCTCGTTGGTCACTAGACCAACCACTAGGTTAACATGTTCGACTGCAGCCGACGAGGTCCCGGGTTCGAGTCCCGGGTCAGGCCATAATTAAGTATTGGGGTTTTCTTACGAGAAATTCTCAGTACTACACCAGAGTTAGGAAGTTGGCGGTGTTTCACCCCCGTGCCTCAGAGAGCACGTTAAGCCGTCGGTCCCGGTTATTATCACTAACATGATAGTTGTTAAAGCCCGCCAACCCCCATTGGAGTAGCGTGGTGAGTCTATGTGAGAGTAAGAGTTCTATCGTATGAGAGTGGAGGGCTGTGCTCAGTAGTGGGATGTTAATGGATGATGGATGTATGGAAATCAGTTTGCTTGTATGAGATCTCAGTGGTATATTCAAATTGTAGGTGGAATGGGACATGTCAGAAAAGGAGAACAACCCAGAACAGTTTGCTATGAGACTGTGTGCTGAACTGGGCCTGGGGGGAGAGTTCGTCACGGGCATCGCTTACAGCGTGAGAGGACAACTCAGCTGGCATCAGCGCACGTTTGCATTCAGTGAAGCGCCCCTGCCCGTTGTTGAGGTAATTGTTTTATTTTTAACTAGCTGATGCCCGCGACTTCGTCTGCGTCTTAAGTTTTTTAAGATTCCCGCGGGAACTCTTTAATTTTCCAGGATAAAAAGTAGCCTACGTCACTCACCAGGTCCTCAACTACGCCAAAATTCACGTCGATCCGTTACTCCGTTGCGGCGTGATTGAAGGACAAATCAACAAACCAAAAAATAAACACACTTTCGCATTTATAATATTATTAGTATGATTCATGACCCTTTCAAATATTATGTATGCAGTTTGCTATGAGACTATGTGTAGAACTGGATCTGGAAGACAGTTTGTAGCCGATATTGCTAAGTTATTGGTGTTAGTGTGTGAGGTTAACTCATCTGGCATTAGCACATATTTGCATTCAGTGAAGCGCCCCTGTCTGTGAGGCTGTGCTTGAGGTAATAATATTATTATATCTGTGCATTATAAGATTGCCACTTACTATCCTACTTATACTACAGCAATCTATACTATATAATAATATAAATGCGAAAGTTTGCATGGATGGATGGATGTTTGTTACTCAATCACGCCAGAATTCGGATGAAATTGGGTACAGAAATAGATTATAGTCTGGAATAACATAGGCTACTTTTAGCCCAGAAAATTAAAGACTACCCGCGGGTACCAAAAACCTCAATCCACGCGGATGAAGTCGCAGTCATCAGCTAGTATTATGCTATATTATAATGCAAAAGTGTTTGTTGGATTGTCCTTCAATCACGTTTCAACACAGTTACAGATCGTCGTGACTTTTTTCATGGATATTTTAAGGTCCTGAAGAGTGATTTGACTATATTTTTTTCTAGAAAATCAAAAAGACCTCGCGTGTTTTTTTTTAAAACTTTATTTATTTGGATGGAGTTGTGGTTGTCATATAGTGAAATATCAGTATGTATGTATGTATGTATGCATGTATGTATGTATGTAGGTATGTATATTCCACCACCATAACTTCTATGAACCTGAACCGACTTTGATAAATGAGGTGTCGTTAGAATCCCTAGCTTATTCCGGGTGACATAGGCTAGTAAATTTTTTAAAAAATTGATGGGGTGACCATGGTCCCGCATTAAGGACCAAAATTGAAAAAAAAAAATTCGAAAACTAGATTAACTATATAATCATCATCTAGAAAATAATGAGTAAATTCCAAAAATATATAACACTATAGTTCAATATTTAGTGATTCACAAAAAAATAACATTTAATAAAAAATGTGAATAAGATTCCAAAGGCTATATATGCAAATCGCTTCTTATGGAGGTACACTCCAAAAATAGTATGGCAGGGCAGTCGTATTTTTTAATTCGTTAAATTAATTTCACTTGTTGCTAAATTATGCATAAATTAATTATTTCCAGACGCCATACCGTCAGCCATCAGATGCGGAGCAGTGGGCTCCGTACCTCGAGACACTCACCAACGCCGAAATGGAAAAGAAGATTCGAGATCAAGACAGGAACACGAGGCGCATGCGACGACTTGCCAACACCACTCCCGGTTGGTAGTCCTATTATATTGTATCTAATTTTGCAGTTATCAAATGCTTATATAGCATATAGCATATACTGACAACCGCAATTTAACTGTTCATAAGCGACCTCAATTTGCATAGACGGGCCCTGTCAAACAAAGAATGTGGACCTATTTTACTAACGCCAACAACACAAGGACAGGCTTATACAGGTGAGGGGCGTGCACCACAAGTCGGACGCCCAATTTTTTTCTATAAAAGGCCCCATCTAGTACCTACATATATATCGATGCTCATAAGACCAACGGCTAACAAATCATATAAAGTTTGAAACTACCTCAATATCATAAATTTTAAAAGAAAGATTGACTAAGCTGAAAATATATGATGAAATATAATGAAGTAAATAGTACTATTTATTCCGTAAGACTTGCCAACGCTGCGATGGTGAAGACAGGGAGTCTTGTCCAGATGCATTATAGTCTACTTTTAAAAAGGCAGGGTTTAGGGGTTATTTTAGATTTGCTGCGGCAAAAATCTGGAATGATCTGCCTCCCCCTTACACGCCCAGATAGAGGCAGCTAAATTTATCTAGTCTAATTACTGAAATTTCTTCTATTCGATGTGCGGACCAAATTAATATTACCTGTATATTATATAGGTATTACGTATGCAATTTAACTGACAGCATTTTACTGTATTATTGAAAAATATCATAAAATAGCCTATATTGCTTTATCATATTATCTACTCTTATATTTTTATATCATGTAAATTAAGAATTACGTGTCATGCATGTCGTCATGATCGTATATATGTCGCAGTCATCTGGTTTAATCTGCTATTTGATTGAATGACTAGCGCGTTCATTGAATGACAACATTCAATTGAATGACTAAAGGACAACTCGTCAAGTTGTTTAATGTAACGTTCAACGTCTTGACTGAACGTCATCTAGCATAGTCGTTGAATGGGATATAGCTGTCACCGTAAGATTGTAAAAACCGTTAGATTATAATCTAACTCGCGAAATTCTAAACTGTCGAAATATTGTAAACTGTTCAATGGTCAGAGTGTCAATTTTTGAAATATTCATTTTATTTACGTTTTCTTGTCTCTTTCTTGTAGGTTAGGTTAGGGTTCGACATAAATAACCACTTAGGTTTTATCAGGTTTAAATAAAGTAAAAAACATAGAAAAATTGATCATATTATTTCAAAAGTAATTTATTAAAATATGCGAGTCTCTGAGACTCTAAAAAGTTGTTAACTTAAAATTTCAATCACCTGACTGATTTTACGTCCGCTCTGTTCAAAGGGATATGTTACAATCCGCTAACTAGTTGGACGTTGAGTGACGCTTGTTCGGCCTAGTCATTCAATTTAATGTTGTCATTCAATGAACGCGCTAGTCATTCAATCAAATAGCAGATTAAACCAGATGACTGCGACATATACATAATGTTCCAAAATTGTTTCTGACTCTTGCTCATGCCTTTAGTTGCAAACAGGTTCTTGCTCATTTAAATTAATAAGAGATTTTAGTTAAGTACTTAAATACATATTAATTTTAATTATTTATTATGAAACACCATACTCTGTTGTTTTTTTGTATTTGTAGATTTATCGTTTTTGAGTGTTGTATTATTTAATTGTTACGTGAAATATAATTTATACAGTGTCCAAAAACACTGTTTATTAGTCTTACCTTGGATCTGATTTTTAAGTTTTGTGTATTTTTGGTGGCCTATAGGTAGATGTATTATGTTAATATTTATTTTAGTAAATAGAGTTAAGTATCCGTATACAGAGTATACAGGATATTTTTTTCATTAAATTAAATGTTTAAACTTTATAGTTTCATTTTAACATAAATTTTAAATTAATTTAAAGCATTTATAAGATATTCATACAGAAATTTAATGAAAAACGCGCACGGAGTTATGCTTAATATTATATTATAATATTGTTGTCTAATAATAAGAAAGCATATTAGGGCAGCCAAAACGCCATGCGTTTTTCCGCGTGGCGTCCCTCACTTGACTAAGTGCTACTAACTGTACCAAAGTCGTATAATCAAAGCGGAATTTCAGCTCAGATAACTTAATCTGAACTCAATATAACTCGTGTAAAGGGCAGAGAGATGTTTACGCTTACATTAAACTAATAATTACGGATATGATGTGTACCCGACGGTGCACCTTTAATATTGTGGCGGTTTCTGATATGCCTTTGGCAACAGTCTTAAGTTTTAACATTCACAGCCGGCACCCTGCTGAGACCCAAACAAGCAGACCCTAAAATATATTTTGTTTAGTATATAGTTTAGGATATATTGTATATAGATAATCGCGAGTGGAAAACGCGACCGGAATGCTATTTAAATGTGCCGTATGACAACGCAAGAAGACAGAAGAAGAACTGCACGGACAAAGCAATGAAAAAATAATTTAGGATAAATGTTTTAAAGTAGTATTTATAGATTGGGAACAAAGAGCGGAAAATCGCGAGTGGTAAGCGCGGGCGGAATACCATTTAAATGTGCCGTATGACAATCATAACTGCACGGACAAAGTGATGAATACAATTTCCGCGTGCGGGATAGCGCTTGCAATTACCCGCTAGATTTCTCTGGATCTAGTAAAAATCGGGAGAAGGCGTAGTTTTTGAATAATTTGGGATATATTTTATATAGTAGTATATAGATTGGGGACAAAGAGCGGATAATCGCGAGTGGAAAACGCGGGTGGAATGCCATCTAAATGTGCCGTATGACAATCATAACTGCACGGACAAAGCGACGAACACAATTTCCGCGTGCGGAATACCGCTCGCAATTACTCGCTAGATTTCTACCTCGCCTAATTGTGATTTTTTTTTGTTGCTATAGTAATCTGGAGAAGGCGGTAGTTTTTGACAGATATTTTTTGGTGGCAGATGTATCGCTGAGCCGCGCCGTGAACCGTTTGATCCGGGCGGACGAAGCACTGTTCCAGACCACGCCCGAAAAGAGGAGGAAAAAGATATAATCATCGGAGTACCAGTAATCAGTACAGCCTTCAGCCCTAAATACATAGAAGTCGGGTTGAGCTATGGCGATGGTGGACGTTTAATTCTGCCGCTGCAGAGTACCAACCAGGACTATGTATTGCCAACCTTCCAGGGCCGGCTTCTGTGTGTTCTTTAGGTTTTAATTGCATGATTTCCGCGGTTCCGATCCATATTGTTCTTCATTTTAATGGGAGAACATGTGGACTGATTTTAATATATTTTGACTAAGTATTTTATTTTTTGAATGATATTTTGGAACGGAAGTCTATATCTATTCTCGGAATCCAATAAGGCTTAGCCGAATCAGTCGTAAGAAAGAAATATTATGGAATATAAAAGCTATTTTCATAGGTTATCGATAAAATAATTAGATATACTTATTGGATTTTGACATAATTTTTAAAACTTAGAATATACAATGTTATAGAAACATAATGTAAGAAATCGGTTTTGTAGTTTCTCTTTGTTGTCCTTGGATAAATATAGTTCTCCCGACTGTTTATATACCAGCCCACTCCATTAGTTTTCGTTATTGCTCGCGCCAATCAATAAGTCGCATCTGAAGTTACCGCAAGACGCGTCGCAGTAACATATATTTTTGGGTGCCCGCGCTCACCATCAATCACTTGCACCTTAGGCCGGCCATACACGGACTCCTCGAGCTGTCATAGTCAGCAGCTTGAAGCTACCGTTGATAACTGCTGCCAAACGTCCGAAGCAATCGCAACTGCTCGAGCGGTTCCATGTATGTGTGTACGTAGAAGACTAATTCACTATGCAGTCGCAGCTTGAAGCAGTCCATCCTGACTGCTTCAAGCTGTCCGTGTATGGCCGGCCTTACTTGCACCTCAGCTCAGAGGCGACTATTTTTGACCCCTCAGTTTGACCACCCGGACGTACAGCATTTGATTGGCGCCAACTATACCACGAATTCTTCTTCTTTTTCTTGCCTCTCTCTCTTTTTCCAGTGATTTAACTTAACCGTAGGTTGAATTCAAACTTTAATTAATTATGTTTAATGATTTTCTAATAAGTTATAATGTCAAAAGTTCTTAGGTATATAAAATTTACTCACAGACTCGAATAGAGTGGTGGTTTAGTATCGTTATAGTTTAAATTAATTTAAGGTATATTTCCGATTTAAGTAAATATAATAAAGTACTAATTAGCAATTTTCCTTGTTTCATTTTCAATCCCTCATTTTTTTTTTAATACAGGTGCTCGAAAAATGCACTTAAATGAATCTAGAGCCGTTTTCTTCACTTCAATGTCTAGATGTGACTTAAAAATGTGTTATAAGGACCAGTATGAGGTCCACGCTTTTTTAACTTTCCTTTCTACCTCCTCAGCGTAGACTGAGGAGGTAGAAAGGAAATGAGACGGTTTGGCCTGATATTCATACTCTTCCACGTAATTTATAGTTTTTTGTCGTATTTGGACTAGTGTCGAGTACCATTAGTCATTATGCAAGTCTTTTCTGGATTAATTGCCAAGCCATACTGCCTGCTAAGGTTTCAAGCATATAAATGAGTTGATCATGACTTTCTGCTAATATCACTATAATATCATCAGAAAACCGAAGATGGTTCAAATATTCCCCATTTATATTTATACCTAGGTCAGTCCAGTCTAACTTCCTGAAGATATATATTCTAGCAAAACATTGAAGAGATTTGGAGAGATCGGGTCACCCTGTCTTACTCCACGCTGTACGTCTATCGCTCTACCTCTGTTTTCGAGTTTTATAAGACCTTTTGGAATATATTTCCTTCAGGACATTTATATATTTTTCAGGTATGTGCTGATCTCTCAGGGCAACCCATAGAGCTTCATAGAGCTTTTTTTTGGCGGCTATTATTAGTCAAATTGAATATTTTATTTGCTGCACGAAATCACGAAAATTATACACGCAAATGGCTTCATACAATTTCAATTCTGCGGAAAACTTCGCGTGGGGTAAACGTAGTGCGGGCTTACCATTATATTGACTTATTTTAATAAAATACCAATAACTAACAAACGCGTACGCGTGCGTAAAGGCGTACTTTGATCCTGTCGAATTAGATATGTCACCGTAAGATTGTGAAAACCGTCAGATTGTAATCTGTTAGGTATATTAACCCGATAGAACCTATTGTATCGTGTATTTGTGTCGAACCCTAACCTAACCTACAAGAGACACGAAAACGTAAATAAAATGCATATTTCAAAAATTGACACTCAGAACATTGAACGGTTCACAATCTGTTATCTGTCGACAGTTTACAATCTATTGAGTTAAAAAGCGTCAGATTGCAATCTGACGGTTTTCACAATCTTAAGGTGACAGATACACTGGCTCTCCGAATTCGTACACTAGCAATGCACGTGTACCTATGTGGCCAATTTTCCTTTTTAAACTGGATGACACGATTGATACAAGATAACCCAGGCTATTATGACCGTGTTTTCCTTAACAAAACAGTTAAGAAAGCAAATAGTCTCCCCTCAGTAGATTTATTAGGCTCGGCTAGACGTTAAGACGATCAAGTTTCGAATCCAGAAAAACATGATTTGCGCATGTGCCAACCAAACCAGTGCGGTCCTCTCTGCAAGTGAGATGTGATAAGCAAGGAAACGTGTTGGCAGTTGTCGATACTCCATAATTAATGAAAAATGGGAAAATTTTCTCTTAAATCTTAAGACTAAGTAGTACTTAGACAAGCAAGAAACTCTTATTAGTTTGATTTTACGTATGTACTTTAACTTTAATTACAGATAGTTCCTTGTCACTTAGGTACAAAATGCCTCTAAAAGTACCTTTATTCCTTAATGCTTGTCAGCCTATCCTATCGAAGTCGAACTTAAGAGTAGGTAGGTACCTAACTAGTAGTTATTAGGTATTACGATGAATAAGGAAATAAAAGCTATATACATAGACATCCTATAGTTTAATTACCTACCTAAAATGGTGTTGGTAATAAGTTTAACTATTATACACGTTTTGCTACAACACTAAAGCCCTACTATGTTGAAAACAATACAATTGAACTTAAATCTCTTTATGTGTGTCACTTGATTTTTGATTGTAAAATCAGACAGTAATAAATATCGACAACGTTGTGACAGCACTATATCAGATTTTGCAACCATTCAGTGCGATAAAGTGTACCGAGCGGACTGAGGGAGAGTGCTTCGCGTTCCTCTCCCGCCATGAGGAAAATTCAAACCTGGTGCTGCCGCAAAAATTGCGTTATATTATCTTAAAGTAGACTTTAAAATACTTAATTAAACTACCCCAAAAATATATAACTCCTTGATAAAAGTGTAAAATATGGTTTTCATCTGTTAAAATAGGAAAAAAATAGTTCTATTTTAAGTGAACTTTTAATAATTATCATTTTACTTTTTAAAAGTGTTGCTGTTGTGGTTTGTAAAAGTATCCGATACTTAACATTTTTATAAACTAAACAGTAAAATTATTATGTGAAGGGATACTTAAATGCTGGCTTCTTATGGTAAGTTTAGACATAAGCTGTCAACAATAATAATAATTAATTAAGCAGGTATGTATTTACTTAAATTAAGCATTGCTTTAAAAATCATCTTATTTAGACACTTTCTGCTTTAGGAAAGGAAGTTCCTACTGACGAGTGGCGATTAGATATATAAGCATTCTGAAACTTTCAAATAAGTAGGTACCTAGGTGCTAGGATATATCCGAGAAGAGATAAGAGACCATCGTATAAAATACCTAGACAGCTGAGATAGAAACGAAAAATAAGTCTTATTGGTTAAGTTCGAACTTATGACCTTGTCGATTTCAGTCCGCCATTTTACCGTTGACCTATCGAGGATTCTAGAATCCTTTATTATCCATCCCATAGCGCTTGTGAAGCTGACGGTTGCTTTTATTATATTAGTCAGCCCTTTCTCCTTTTCTTACGTTTTCGGTTCTACTTTATCACCTCAGTGCGTACCTATTTCAATAAAACCTCCTGGACTTAAAAAGGCGAATGCGTCTTTCTGGAAATAAAACTATTCAATTCAAACAGTTTTATAATCATACTATCATACCTACTATAATATTATAAATGCGAAGTTTGTCTTTCAATCAAGCCGCAGCGGAGCAACGGATCGACGTGATTTTTGGCATAGTAACTAACTATACGTTAGTTGAGGTCATGGAGAGTGACATAGGCTACCTTTTATTCCGGAAAAATAAGGAGGTTCTTGGACTAAAAATTAAATAGTCCAAAGGCATAGCGGATATTACTGTGTATTGCAATTGAGAAGATCATTTTCAAGTTTTTCTTGGTTTCGCAATTATTCATTTATGTAAGTTATTGTGGTTTGACCAGTGAAGCAAACCGCCGTCTCCAAATCGGCAATATCACTAAGTAGGTATGCCGCGCTCTTGTAGACATCTTCAGCAATAAGACCACCATTGAATCCTTCTGTAAAGTCGTTTATCCTTGGTTTGTTATATTTCTGTTTAATAGTGTTGCTATCTAACTGTACAACATACCTACTTAGTCGATACGTCACTAGCTGGCTTCAATCTAGTCTTTCGATAGGTCTGGTAGAGTGCTAGTAGATACTATGAAGACTTTACTTATTAAAATTAATAAATTATTTATTAAGTTATCTATACTTTAATACTCATATTATAAATGCGAATCCTTTTCTCCTCTGGGAATCATAAAAACTTAATCCACGCGGACGAAGTCGCGAACATCATCTAAGTAGTTTCAAATAAGAGCCGAAGAAATAAATTTGCAATTTGAGTATAAATTTGAAATAGGTAACATCTTTCCACAGACCATTCTACTCGGTGCAATAATAATATGGTGTTGGTTTGGTCGTCTTAGTTAAAACGAATCACGAACAAGAGCATTGGTTTGGTGACTATCTTCTGAACGTCTCCTATCCAGCAACCGTAGAGTCTATGGCTGAGATCTTTAGAGCTTTGATAAAGCTTTAGAGCGTATTTTGACTTGGCTCAAACTTTACTTAGAGTTAAAACGAGATGGACTTATGTGAGTAACATAAATCTATCTCATTTTAACAATGTCTTAAGTAGCAAAGTCAAAGTTCACTCTATAGTTCTCACCCTAAGACCAGCTTGTCTACGGCACCAATGATATACAAAAATAATCGCGTCTCGATGAAGGCTTCTTGTCTCGTCTCGATAGAAATAAGCTAAAAAAATTAACGCTGCTGAAAGTATATTTTATTCAGGCGGTATTTGCCATTGGGTGTTCCAATTTAGATATGTGGTGTAAAGCCACTTTTTGTTCTGTTGTCCGCTGCGCTGCGCTAAATAATTAAAATTTGTGTGTTCCACTGGAGATCGATGATGAAGTCCCATAAACGGTAGAGGGTACTGCCCTCTACCGTTTATGGGACTTTAAACCTCAGAGGGCGGGTTCACAATTACCTATTTACTGCTGTAATAGCGGTAGAGATAGCATAAATAATTTATCGTGATGTATCGTGTAACTACGAACGGTAATTAAATGATGACCTCTAGGGGATTACCTATGCTCATAACTCCACAGTCGGGTCTCTTATTTCTAATCCTATCGCCATGAGGTATAGCTAATTTGAAACAGTGAGTAATCTTCGTCACAGATTACAGCCAACATATATAATATCAAGAAAGATGGAAGTGGCGATTAACTAATGAATAGAATGAATAGAAACATTCGGTACTTTATTGTATTAAGTTAGGCAGGTCCTTACTTTAATAATTTAACATTATATTGTCACAGAGCATTATATTGAAACCAGAAATAATGCAAAAAACTGCTTTATTT
This sequence comes from Erebia palarica, assembly GCA_964035005.1. Lineage (NCBI taxonomy): Eukaryota > Metazoa > Arthropoda > Insecta > Lepidoptera > Nymphalidae > Erebia > Erebia palarica. The sequence continues at coordinate 28,766,608 of OZ035987.1, read as the reverse complement.
AATACTAGCGAACGTCCGCTGCTTTGCTTCCGTTGAAGCTTCGAAAAATCTTCTCTTATTCCTTGTCTACATTATAAAGGGAACCTCCATGCAAAATTTCAGCTCTTTAGGTCCAAGGGTTTGGGCGTTGATGAGTCAGTCAGTGAATCAAGACTTCTTTTTTTTAGGTGTACCTATTCAGTTAATATTAGTCAGGTATTTATAAGTAAACTGCCTCATTGGTCTAGTGGTTAGCATGTTCGGCTGCGGCCGACGAGGTCCCGGGTTCGAGTCCCGGGTCTGACAAAATTTTCTGAGTAGAAAATTCTCAGTACTAGCCCGGAGTTAGGAATTTGGTGGTGTTTCACCCCCGTGCCTCGGAGAGTACGTTAAGCCATCAGTCCCGGTTATTATCACTAACATGATAGTAGTCGTTAAAGCCCGCCAACCCGCATTGGAGCAGTGTGGTGGGTCTAAGTTCTGCTGTGCCCAGCAGTGGGACGTTAATGGGCTGTAGTGGATGATAAGTAATGTTAGAAGTGTAACAGAATATTTTGATGTTGTTATCCATTAATAACATACAGCACAGAAATATGTACCTGTGTATCTACTGAGTATTTTATGTAAGAGTAGGTATTATACCATAACATAATCCTATGAGACCGTCGCGATAGATGTTATTCGATGTTTGAATCGAGCCTTACAATGTAGTACCTACATATGTAATAGGTATAGTCGATATTTATATGGTTTCAGCTGTGACATAATGTCAGAAATTAGTACTTAGCACAATTTTAATCTTTTCTTTCCGCAGTTTTTTTTTTGAGATTTTAGAAATTTAAGGTGAGAATTACTGTTTGTTTGTTTGAACAGTTTCAGAAGTCAGGTCAGGTTCGATTTCGTCATTAATAACCATTTTCATTCACCCATTAAATCAGGTAATAAAATCTTTCAACAAAGCCCGTTATTGCTAAACTTGTAGGTAGGTTACTAAATTACTTCAAATTAAACGATAAAATATTTGATAAAGTGGAAGCCTTTTAAAACCTCTGCTCGGCCCTTAATATCATCTGTACGACAGGATTATTATTGTTACGTAATTAATTATTACATTAATCAGTTCCGCGATTTTCGTTGTCCGAGATGTGTGGGCAGAGGCACTAGGCAAATATTGCGGGCACTCTGTTTTGTTTGCGTAATTTTGAATTTCGAATTACAAACTGGTTACTACACACATGTGAGTACTTAGGATTTAAGTACTTAGCAGTTTGGTTGCTTAACAAGAATGCTTTTCATGGTAGCTAAACCATACAAAAATATCTTAATATATTTTAAATATAAATAATTACCTGATTATTATACGTCATACGCCTGATTATAAACTCACGTGTTATGTCGGAAAATGCCCGACTAGCCTCCCAGAGAGATTTACGGTACGCAGCCCGCAGTCTGTCAGTGACTGCGTCGCGCGAACGGGCTCATGAATAAGGGCACCGAACGGATTCGAAACTAGTCAGGCATTTTCGACATAACCAATCAATCAATCAAATCATTTTACTATCTTATTTACTATACTATATACTATACTATACTATGCTATACTATACTATACTATACTATATACTATAATATTATAAATGCGAAAGTTTGGATGGTCGTATGGATGTATGGATGTTTGTTACTCAATCACGCCCCAACGGCTGAATGGATCTGGCTGAAATTTGGCACGGGAACCAAAAAACCTCAAACCACGCAGACGAAGTCGCGGGCATTCGCTAGTTATTCAATATAGGTACACTGTAGGTACATTTATTGACGTTAAAATTACATACTTATAAAACATGATGGTAATAATCGGTTACGGTATCTTAAAACTAAAGCTACGAGGGTAACAAAGGTAATGAAACCTGTACTGTTTCATTTCTATTATTCGCTTGCAGATGTTTCAATACTGTGGTCTATTAATTGTCTAGCATCAAAGCGTATATGGTATACCTAGTAGTATTATATATATATATAATATGTATTAGATTTACCATCTCGTATTTACAAGATTATAGTCATTGAACCTAGAGTTGGATCCCAGACAACTTTCATATTAACTTTTTTCATTTAGAAGAACCGTTTCTATGTTACAAACATTTGAAACTTAATATTGGATGTATTGGCAAAGTTGGACAAAAATGTCGTTTAATGAAAGTTGATTTCAACTGTAGGTAGGTACTAGGTACCTATTCGTGCAATAAGATGAGTTTAAAGGTTTTTTTGGCAGAAACTTTTAAAAGGGCATTTAAAAGGTTTAAGAACCCTTTTAAATGCTGCTAAACGTTCTTTCCTTGCTGCTAATTATTTTTCTTTGAAAAATAAAACTAAATTTTGACCATAACTTATTTTTAAAAATAGGGATCTAAGTACTTACCTACCTATATTCTTAAAATGTTTTTGGAGAAAATAGACCATGGTACCTACTTAAGAAATCATTTTTCTAATAGTAGGTAACCATATTGTGTAATGTATCCACAGATCATTCTCCTGTCGACCGTGATTAGGTATTATGAATTATCGTTAGGAATTCGTTAGAAAATCGCGTTTGGACCTTAAACGAAAAAAGTGGTAGTAATTATTATAATTAAAAATCAAACAAACTTACCAAGTGAAGTTCGATGATAATAGTTATGTGAGCAGCTTCTTTTGACGCGATTTATACACGAAAAGTTTTTTAGTTAAAACATTCGCCTGAATTATGCGGGCAGTAGAGAGTTCCCTACCTAGTTTATTTTACCAAAATGCATTATTAATTCGCGGTGAAACTTTGTACTATAGAAGTTACTTATGAATAACTTTAAATTTAATTGAGCATAACTTTTATCCGATTACTAATTATTTCTTGCGCTATGTGTGCATTCCTATTTGCTGAAGGTCGTGATCCCTTTAAATAATACTAAGGCAGTTTTTGGGACAATAATGGGATTCTTTTTAAACGTTAATAATTATTATTAAGCTTGTAGGTGGTAAACCTTGGCTTATTTTTAAATACTACCTCGTAGAAAAGTACGTGACATAGCATATTTTCATTTCATCCCTTATTAGTGCAGATACAAAGCATCGATAACACACCCTCAAGTGAATGACGATACGTCAGCACTATTCACTCGATTGACTCGAGCCGATAACTTTGATCATTTTGAATCAATATGAGGTACTTACTTTTATTATGTATCCTACTACATGTTAGATTTTGACTGCGATCTCAACTGTTAGTAAGTGATGATGCAGCCTAGTATGGTAGCAATAGCGTTGATAGCAAGCAAGCTAACCTGGTACAGGAATGGTTGTCTTACTACCTAAACCCATACCTCTACTTAATCGGTTTCTACCCGGCATAATTTCTGAACTTCTAGACTAAGCGTACTAGGCGACACGTCTTTTCCGGTAGGGTGATAACAGCCGCGCAGCCGAAGCCTCCCACCAGACCATAGATAATACCCCTCGAAGTCGTCAAAAGATAGAAGATAGATAAAAAGGTATCCTTTGAGTTTCTGTAATGAATTCAATACTAGAAATATATACTTACGTACTACACCTTAGATTTAATTAAAAGATAAGGTTGATGTGCATATACCTACATAATAAAATTATACCCGTACTACTACCTAATACTGGTCAAATTATTTGTAAGTTTAGACAATAATATAAACACTCGAACAAAATTAATCCTTGTTCGAGCTTCTAATGAGAAATTTTAACTAGGTAAAATAAGAATCAATTTTCTACAGATACGCTACAGTGTAGACACGCTAGCTCTACGAGAACGTAGAGCTTTCGTAGCGCACTGTTTCTAAAAGGGAATGGCAAAATAAATAATTTAAGCAACAATGTCCTGCGAATCTCGCGGTATCGCAAAGGCTGCATACTTACGTTGCTGAAAGTGAATTTTGTCGAAGTTGGAACTTGGAATTTTTAAACTGTTTTAAACGTAAAGTTTTGGGATTCTTTAAACTTTTATATGTATTAAAAATGTTTTATATGCTGAGCTATGGAACTTCCGGTAACAGTACTTCAAAGTTTCCATAAAAGAGATTGGGACAATAATAATCGCAAGCTATAACGAGTAACTATCATGATATAACAATAATTAATGAATATTGATTTAAAAATACAGCTCTGTTTTGACCTTATAAATATTGATTTTATTTTCTACAGCCGAGGTCCTTAGTTTTAACAAATTAAAACCGTATTAAGCGAATGCAAGCTGCCACGCGCTCCGCGATAGAACGCGAGGCGGCAATGACCACAAGTATAGGTATTAGTTTTAATTTTGTATATGTCACCGTAAGATTGTAAAAACCGTTAGATTATAATCTAACTCGCGAAATTCTAAACTGTCGAAAGATTGTAAACTGTTCAATGTTCTGAGTGTCAATTTTTGAAATATTCATTTTATTTACGTTTTCTGGTCTCTTTCTTGTAGATTAGGTTAGGGTTCGACTTAATAATCAAGTAGGGCACTTAGGTTTTATCGGGTTTAAATACCTATCAGATTACAATTTACCGGAAAATAATGCGTTAAATTCTAATCTTTCGACAGTTTAGAATTTCGCGAGTTATATTATAATCTAACGGTTTTTACAATCTTACGGTGACATATACAACATAGATACGCATTGTGATAATCACCTTAGGTAACGTACGTAAAAGTAGTTGGAAATCGAGCATTAGAAAAAGACAATTTCTTCAAATGTCAGCACCTGCGCAAGTTGATCACGTTGAACATGCCTAAGGAAATTATATGACGTATCTGCATTTATTCAGCCGACTCTTGCAATGGTTTGCGTATTACGGGGTTATGTTAACTTTAGATTTTGGTATTGAGTACTAGGTACAATTGGGTCCAAAAACAATTGGGTATTTGACAACTAATCAAAATCAGCAACTCTTTAGCATATGTCAAAGCGAGCGCTTACTTAAAATGGAGTTGTCGTCATTAGCATTCGACGCAGTCAGACGCACTATTTTACTTTAATCAATAGTTTAAAATGGTTATCAAACTTTTAACTAACAGAGGATGCAGATTTTACGTCTTTTGGAAGACCCTCTATTTATTAATTAGGAAAAATCATCCATAGGATAAATCCCTATTTGCGAAGTTTTTCTCGGAAAAAGAATTGTACAAAGTTACTCTCTTAAGTTTGTCTACACAGTTGCGATTTATACAAATCTTTTATTTGCACCTGACTGGCGCCAAGCGTCTTTGTCTGGCTGCTGGTCAATGTAAGTAACATTGAAACTTAGTTTGTTGTTGTTACTTTTACTTAGTGTTAAGTTGCAAGTGCAAAAAAGTTAGGTAGAAAAAGTGACATAAATTAAGCAAACAATGTTTAAAATTAAATGAATACGAGCTGCGTTATAGTAACGACTGGAAGGATAGCCTCTCGAAGTTTTGAGATTTAGATTTTATGTACATTAGTATTTAGTACTTAGCTAATTATCTACTACAAGATACCGGTGTACATCCTATCGATTGGGATGTCGACGATATACTGTAATTAGTATTGTTATACTAACTGTAATTCGTGAACATATTTGTATTATCAATAAGAAAAAAAATTTGATTGCAAGCAAAAAAATCGGCCAAGTGCGAGTTGGACTCGGGCAATTTAAGCCAAATCCTTCCAAGGAAGGATTTGGTTTAAATTAGACCTCTAAATAATGAAGACGGTGCATCAAAATTACAATTAAACTAATAAAAAATAAAAAAACGAATTAGAGTTTATGTCCGAGTTCCGGTTTCGTTGACGTGATAATGTTGCTAAATCGGACCCAACTCTTAGATCGATTTTATAATATTTTCAAATATTATAGCAATGCCGGTCTGATTGTCTGCCCTACTAATCCTTTTTTCAGTCCCGTGCTACTTCTAATGTACACAAGCTCTAAACGAAACTACCTACTAAATTGACAATTGGTACAAGACAATATTCAGACAAACAACTTTACTCTTTCGCATTTATAATAAGTATAACTAGATGATGACCACGGCTTCTCCGCGTTGACTTTTTCCCGCAGGAATTCCTAAATTTTTCGAGATAAGCGTAGTAGAAAGACAGATAGGTGGATAGACTGACACACTTTCGCATTAATAATATTACTTTTTAATAATATTATAGTATGGATAATATGAAGAACAGGTCTGCCAATATTAAAATGACAACAGTAAACATTGAACCTGGGCCTCGGTGTAGCAAAGTGGGAACCGTTGCACCAGAAAGGTCGTCGAAACTTCGTTTTGTATTTTATACGAAGGCGGTGACCGCTTAGTCTTAATAAGATTCTAAACACGTAAGTTATACCAGTTTTATTTCGAAATCTTGCTTTTATCACAGCTTTTACTGAGATTGTTTCGCTTAAAATAGCTTTGAGTGGGAATTTAAGTGTCTACTTGGCAGCTCAAACTTCAATCTAAATGGGATTATGTAGGTACTTAGAAGCAGTTCCGATTCCGACATACAATTGGGTATAGCATAAAAAACCTTACTTCCTTTGTGATTTTTTGTTGGATATTTATAATATACGTTTAACTCATGATACTTTATCATACTATAAAGTTTCGTCGCCTGAGGAATTATTGTTTGGGTCTACTAGCTTTATTGCCTAAACTAATATAAAATGCATGGACGACGTACCTTGTGTTACCTAAACTTCAAGTTTTTATTTAGTTGTTAACTTTAGGTGACTTCAGCGGATTTCGTAATGCAGTCTGTAGGTAGGTGTTGATCTTGCAGGATATTACAATATATAGGTCTTAGGATTGCTATGTTTAGCGAAATCCATTTCAGATTTCTCTACGCTATGTCGCCGCCAAATCGTAACATCCGCCGTCCTAAGTTTGAGTTTGCGACATAATGTATTGACATTCATATTTACAATGGGGCGTTTCACTTCTAAACATATTCATATAACATTACATATCATTGCTCTATGGGCTCAATTTTGTTGTAAGTACCTTTACAGATTCTTCAGATTCCTTCAGTCTTTAGGACAAAAAAGTCTCAAGACTACCTGGTGTTTGTGTGTGTGTGTGTGTGTGTGTGTGTGAGCTGTTCAATTGGGTATTTGACAAATAGTCAATTCAGCAACAACAGTCAAAACGCGCCCTAAGTATGGGATTTATATGAAATTCTGAAATGTGACGTGATTAAAGTTCGATGCAGTTTTTACTTTATTGTTTAAAATGGTTATTCAACATAAAAGAGTGGACGAGGATATTACGACTTTTGGGAGATCCTCTGTTTAATAATTACTATAAAAAGATTTCTTTGAATAGTAGTTAAATACCCAATTGAAATGTTGAAGTTTCATAAAATCACTTTTCTCAACGGTAAAAAAGGTATCGGCAATGAAACAACGATCCAATCTTAGCCTAATCGGAGCTGTCGTAAACATTGAGACGTTGCTCTTTATTGCTCTCCCATAAACTCGTACATTAATTGTTTTCTAACCAATTACTCGTAGAACAAGGACGTTTCTCATGTTTTACAGGTAAGTAGGTATGTATCTTTAGCAGGCAATTCAAAATCCTCCAAAAATTCATACTTTCTGAAGTGCGTTCAGACAGCAATGAAATAACGTATTAACTATATGATGCAATTACTCTTAGAACTACGATGTTCCCCATCTTTTTCAGGTATGTTGCTTTACCAGGCAATTCAAAAACCTGCTAAAAAAATTAGTTACCTACATATTAATGTATATAAGTATATGACGCATAGCTCGCTTCGAGTCGATCCGTCGTGTGATAACATTTTTAGCTTTTATATTGGTGAACTACACTAGCGGCACGCTATGATGGCCGGTTTGACACATTACAATAGTGATGTGGAATGTCAATTTATTCTCGAACAAAAAACAATTAAGTTTTGTTTTTGTACCTGATTAAATAGGTTTAATAAAACAAAAATGTATATGTTTATTTAATTTATTTGAACGAACTGAATATTTGAACGAAAATGAATATACATACTTTATATGCACACAAGAAACATATGAATACAAAAGATACCAAAAAAGGTGCCACAAAAGGCCATAATTAATCAGATTCGTCCATACTACTATTTTCACTGTCGTCACTGCTATCATCACATACATTAATAATTATATGTTCGTTTTCTATAATATTATCTATTTTCACATCTCTTTCATAATCTTCCCTTATTAATTTAACAGTTCTATTCACAACCTTTTCCCAGTCTCCTTTAGTCACATGTTCACAAGCTTCTTCTAATAATTTTAGCATTTTTTTTGTGGTAAATGGGGGTTCTGTATTGTGTCTTGCAGCATATCCCTTAATTTGAGCCCACACCAACTCAATCGCATTATACTCACAATGGTAAGGCGGTAACCGTATAACTCTGTGCCCATGTTCTAATGCTATTTCGTCAATGACGTATCGGATCTTGGTTGGTTTGTTTTCTTTTAAAAGACGTACTAATTCCGCTTTTAACATATTCATGTTTGCATCTACGCCATTTTTACGAAGCCATGCGACGATATCAGCTTTCTTTTGGGATTGGGCAGGTGGCTTGTCAATTTGCATCGAGTGGTATGGGGCGTTGTCCATAATTATAATAGATGGTTCAGGGAGGCTACACAACATTGAGGTAAACCATTCAGTAAACTTTTCTCCATTCATGTCTTCATGATAGTCTCCAGTGGTTTTTGACGCAAAAGCCATGAGAGAACCTTCGACAAACCCGTTGATGGTTCCGGCGTGACAAATTATAAGTCGCGATCCTTTTCCTACAGGAACTTTGGAAGTAGATGCTGCTGTGTCATCGTTCCAAGAACGGCCTACAGTATGGTTAGCATTAAGCCATGTTTCATCCAAGAACACAACATTTTGCCAATTTTTGATTTCTTTCACTTGCCGTAAAAAAGTATACCTTGCCATCGCTATATCAAATCTTTCCATCAATATTTTGCGTTTGTTACATTTTTTGTATCGAAATCCAATGGTCTTCAAAATCTTCGTTAAAGAACTTTCCCCACCGAAGAATAATCCAGCTTCCTTCAGTGAATGCACCAACTTTTTTCTTGTTGGATACTCCTTCTGTAAATAGTAGCCGTAAACATGTCTTCGGATAGCATCGGCATCAAAGCTATCGATGCCTACGACTGGTTTTGCTCGTTTTCTCTTTTTTGGTGTGTGAAGTTTATTTTCTTCTGTGCCAGTCTCGCCATATTTTTTTTTAGTTATCCGTCTAACAGTTCGTTGTCCAATATTAAGCGCATCAGCTACGCGTTCAACCACTGACGTTATAGGTAAAATTGGCCCTCCATTTTGAGCTTCACGATCGAAATAGTTACGAAGGCGTATTACGAACTCACGTGTCTGACTATTTAGAACAGTTCTCTGCGTACGTTCGGTCATATCGACGAAATCCACAACAAAGGGCTTGAACAGAGTCCAAATTAACGAGCAAGGGTCAACAGTAATGCAGTATCAATATTTGAAATCCAAAGCCAGGTCAAAACTATATCACAATCGCATTGCACTGACAGTTTATACTTTTCGAAGCAACGTCAATTCGAAACTGCTTTGTTTTGCATTGAGCATTGACGCGAGTTTGCCGGAGGTAGTAGTTGTGCTAGCCAGCGATCCTATGTGACGATCGTATTAGATTCCATTTTTAAAAATTTATTGATATTTTTTTGCGATTTCAGAGGTTTGTCCACATAGTGAAAATTGTTCATATTCACAAGTACATTCACCCCTTAAATGGTGCAAACTGATTTTTCTACACTTGTATACATTTAAGAAATCAATTTAATAAATAAATTTTGAGTCCTAAACCTAAAACTACATTCGATAAAATTTATGAATCTCTGCACATCACTATCGTCAATAAAGTAATACAATTATTTCCTTCAAAGTCGTTATCAATTAATACGGAACTTCATGAGAAACTACATTCGATAAAATTTATGAATCTCTGCACATCACTATCGTCAATAAAGTAATACAATTATTTCCTTCAAAGTCGTTATCAATTAATACGGAACTTCATGAGCGGACAAACGTCAAACCGGCCATCATAGCGTGCCGCTAGTTTAGGTACATTTACACTTCGTTAAAGTTGTGTTATTAGGTAACCAGGCGCCTTATTCATACCGAAGCCTTTTTGTCTTAAATGTCAAAGAAATGCGGATTATGTTTACGACTTTCTGCTATACTATTTAGAGGAGAGGAATATAATAAGTTAGGTAGGTAGTTAGGAAAGAGTCAAAATTATCCAAAATTATAGTAAGGTAGAACTTTGAACACTAAGTCGGAATAGTCTTCCTACTTTAGTTTTAGTGGATAATTTAGTGAGGCAGCCCTATAACTCTCCAGTGAAATTATTTCGAGCTCGAGTTATAAGATTGAGGGGGATGAAGTTAATGTTATAGTTACAGGCCAAGTTCCAACGGCCCTCAAAGCTCAGAACAATAATATTACTTCTCTTGGAGTTAATACAAAGTGAACAGAAAGTTATAGCTACACCTGTCATGAACTATGATTATTGAGGACCGAGGGTTAATTTAAGTTAGGTCTATTTTTGGAACTCGATAAGCCCATATATAGCAAGAGTTTCCTCTGAGAATGAGGAGAATGCTTTGAAGGCTTGGCCATAGTCCACTACGCTGGCCAAGTGCGGATAAAGATACTTCACACACCTTTGAGAACATAAAGAACTCTTGGGCATGCAATATAAACATAAGTATTTAATTAAACTTAAAACGCACGTAACTCTGAAAAGTTAGAGGTGCTTGCCCAGGGATCTAGACCTTGACCACCCGAATAGAAGGCCGGACTTCTACACAGCCACTAGGCTTTCACCGCTATATTGAACTTGATAAGAATTTACCTTATTAGAACCACCTCTTCAGAACTATGCGTCTTATATATAAAATAGGCTTACTTTCGCCTGACCACAATTACACCTGATGGGAAGTGATGATGCGGCCTACGATGGGACGCGCTTGCCGACAAGATGCCTATTCACTGTTGATTTAAAGATACCTGGATTGAAACACAGTTTTTGGTAGAGTGTTTCAGACCACAGCCATGCGAATAAGAAATAAAAACGCAAAGCGCTTCGTACGAGTGGATGGAACGTCGACGACATAGGGGTGCAAATTCGCACCGCGGCGTCTTGCGATACGGTTGTCTAGGAGTAAGGACGCCATCGCAGATCTATGGAAGAATGATCCGCCAAAGATAGCCATGTGATCTTATGATATAGGTATCATATTTCTTTGGTAATATTGTCATTTCTGTATTTATTTAAATGAAGTGATGGTTACTTTGCAACCTGATAAAGCTTTTTTTATTGGAGTAAAACTTCCTGGGAAATGATTACCTACAAAATTCAGCGGTGAAATTGCTTAGCCTTTACACGATGAATCGAACAAGTTCAACAAACGGTTTCGGTTGCTGAGATTATCGATGTCATAAAGTAACATCGTAAAACGTGATCTTCATTGGTTTGTTTACAGTTATTATATGAGGCCATCGTGCCCTGAATATAAATACATACCTACTATTATTTAATTTGATTTATTATCTCAAAATCGTTTTTGTGTATAATATTTCTTCAATCGATGACAAATTCGAATTTAAGTCTTGACTACAATCTCACCGTGGTATCTTTCTAGTCTGTTGACAATACAGAACATGCGAACGGGGTAAATTATTCTAACCGAAAAATTGAGCCGAGGACTTCCAAAGCTAACCACCACTGCACCACCGAAGTCGTGTTACAAGGTAGCCTATCATATCTGGAGTCAGTCAAATAATTATTATGTACACCACAAACGTATGCCATTTTCAGTTGAGTGAAAGTTTTCAGCTTTCACTTAGCTTAAAAGGTCTTAAATGAAAGAGCCATTTTACACATAAAATCTAATCCCTTTTCTTTCTGTATGGAATAAAAAATCCGAGAAGCAGGGCTCGCTCATAAATTGTTCAAAGGATCAGCGCACAAGTGAAAGTGCAGTTCACAGGAATTAACTCGTATGAACCTCTATGTAACTAATCTGACTTAATATTAAAATAAAGCTTAAACGGAGGGGTTACTACCATCATTTAAAGCAGTTTTATTTCGAAATGATTGTTTTATGTCAACGTACCCTGACGTCCTTAAAATAAAGAATATCTAATTCTAATATCTTTAAACGAGCAATTCGTGTATATATATATTTATATAGTTAGCAGATTCTTACTATTTTTAATAAAAAGAAACACATTTATTATGTGACTTATCTTACTATTTTTAATGAAAAGCTGGTAAAGCTCCTAGAAACAGTAGCACTGGTAGAGTATAAAAAGACCGTAGCGCTGGTAGAGTACCAATGGACAGTAAGTAGTGCTGATAGAGCACCGATAATAATTTATTACTGCCTCAACGGGACGGGTAATTAAATAATAAACATGAATACACCTGCCATTAAATGATTAACCCACTTTTTGTTGTCTACTAAGGTAAGGGGTTACTTTATTACAAAAACCCCAACTCAAAATTCGCAGTGTTACGCACGTTTACATAGCTGTGCCATTAAATAAGTGTTCACATTCGCCGAAAGCTTATAAAACTTAACTTTACAAGTCAAACGCACCATTGAACTTTATTCAAAACATCAACGGTTTCGTATCAAGTGTCTGAGCTACGCGTTGATTCGCTGATTTATAATACTCGTGATTCACTGACTTTGAATACGCCGGTATTTACACCTTGTAATTATAACAAGAGGGTAGTAACGTTGTTTTTATGGGAGCGCTTTGCAAGTTACAAGTTTGCAGTGTCCCGATCGGTATTTTATGAAACATTGACAATAGTGCAACACGGTGTTTTAACAAAAGTACACGTGCGACTTGGGACTACCCACTTTACTAGAATTCTACAATATAGGACTCATCTATGGTATTTTGTACAAAATTGGTAAATACTGTGAGCTTAGCATGAGAACCACTTAACTTCACTGGCTGTTTTCTTGTTGCCTGAAACTATTTTTCGTGTGTAATGATTACCTGCTAATTAGGTATAATGGTTTCGAAAGGGCTTTATTGAAACGTTTAGTTTAGTTTATTATGCTTAATTTTGTCGTAAATCGACAAACGATGTAGGTAGCTATAGCAATAGCTGCTGTTTATCGTTTAACTTTTTAAAGATGTTTAGTGGCGGAATGGAGCGTCTAACGTCTGCAAAATAGGTACGTGGAATAGCTATCCGAATACACCAAACATATCACATAGTTAATCATAACACCAAACCACATTTTTGCAACATAGATTCTTTCTGTGTAAAGGCGTTTTAACCTCGACTTTAAATTTTTACAAGGGGCGGTGGTCATTAATGACTCACGCGTACTACGCGTATCGCCCTCGAGACAGTTCGCGAGTCTGGACAACGATAGTAATTATTGTCATTCTATTTGATAAAACCGCGAGCTTTCTCAACTCTCACCAAGAATCGATATCATGCAAACTAGGGTAACACTTCGAAATATAATAATGGATGGATCGTACCTTAATTAATGCGTGTAGGGCTCCAGCGCTTTGCCACGCTCTGTGAAGTAGATGCGCTCGCCACGGATTCAGGTGAACCCAGCAACGGTGACATGGACCGTCTCACCTCGCTAGTGTCGTAATAGGCATGATTACAGTAACCAAGAATCAATAAAATTATGAATTTTCCTAATGAAATAGGATTCATGGATTATAAAAAACGTATTTATTTTTCTATTTCGAGTGAGATTGCTATTCATTTTGATAAAATAAAACTATAAAATACAGATATCCGCCATAATGGATTAAACACCAAGAAGCGAATGACGTCACAATTGTTTGTTTTCGAGCTTTGACAATCATACTATTGTTTACTGTACACTGCACAGAGTACATTGGTAAAAACAATAGTGACGTCACAAACGGTGCCATGACACCGGCGAGCGTTTTGGCCCGAATTTTAAAATTAAAATTTCAAATGCCAATTTTATCTACCAAACCTTATTTTTCTGCTGAAATAATATATTTTTTCGGAATAGTATATAGTTCCGAACAAAATCTGGCCATTTTTCAAAATCAGTCATCATGCCTATTGAAGATGGATCGACATAAGGCACCGAGACAGCACGCAACGCCGTTGAGGGTACCTCGGCGCAAGCTGCCTGCTAGCTGATACTTTCTAACGCGTTCGTGTCGCGGTAGGATAATGTTTAGTTGATTATGGATGCCTATTGCATCCATATTAGGCCCACGCCTGTTTCTGCCTCTATTTTGAGAGGTGGAACAGTTGGGCAGTGTTATAAGCAAGAGTGGTAATTGGAATGGTAAACTAACTTCAAAAATTACTGTCAAAAATATGGCCAGAGCTAGGACTAGGCTATGGAGCCTAATCCCACTTCTGAAGTTAGCAGATTCTTACTATTTTTAATAAAAAGAAACATATTTATCACAAAGGGGTATTATTTCAACCAAAGTAAACAATAATTGAACAAATATCGAATAATTAATACAACTCGGGGACATGTTTCGACGTGGCGGCGAAGTGCAAAAAGAGGCCCGATGCTAGCCCTCGCTTGGTTATATAGGCTCGAGTGAAGTCGGGTGAGGGTGGTGCGATAAAAAGACCGTCTTCCCTAACAATATATATATAATCTGAATCTCGGAAACGGCTCAAACGATTTTCATGACATTTAGTATGCAGGGGGTTGGGGGGGCGATAAATCGATTTAGCTATCTTAGATTCATTTTTAGAAAATGTCGTTTTATCCGTGTTTTCAGGCAATGAAAAATTGCTACAATATCATTAGAAGGTAAATTTCGCCACCAACAACAACAAGGTTATAAAAGCTCAGGTGAGAAAGCGGGCGGTTTCAAAAGCAGAAGACTCCGGTTCGAGTCCAGAGTCTCCATTCCAGTTCAATTATTTTTTTCGATTCACCAAAAGAAAAATACCGAGCAAAGCTCGGTCATCAGCTATCAGATCTTTATTACATCGGTAATAGAGGTATGAAAAACTTTTCATTTTAAAAAGTATAGCTTCTTAATATCGAAGCTATATTACTTAAGTTTGATTAGATCGCGAGCTTAGCAGCACAACTTCATAATTCAAAAAATAAGTTATTTAAGTAGACGTAGACCACAAAAGTTCTTCAACTCTAAATTTACTTTGAACTACTCTCTTCATCTTTAGAACTTGAGCTTTCCTTTAGTTATAAACTTTTATTAAATATTGAAGTATTGAACTACCTACTGTGAGTAAAGGAAAAGGTACATTTTAGGCCTACCATTCTTGTACCATGAATAGAGGAAAATACATAGATTGTATTAAAAATATAATAATTTAGAACACTAAAGTAAATAATGAGCAAAAAAATAAAAATGTATTTCAAGTTTTTGATACGTTTCCAAGATCAAAAACTTCCAACCTTCAGCCATAGAGAAGGCAGCAGGCGCGAAATGTATCAAATGTCATTTCTGACAGTCACTGTCAAAATAAAGTGTTTTTCTTTTGAAAACGTCAAAAAATATGAATCCACTATTGTTACCCACTCATGTTTAGTGTTCCATAACTTGGAAATATTAAATAATTTTACCACTGAAATTACGACGAATTCGTAGTCGTTTAATTATGAATAAATGAAAACGGAAAATGTAGATTTGACCAATAAAAACTGGTCTAGTATTTTATTTTCCTTCATTTCTCTGCTTGTACAAGACTTGGCCTACGCCCCATACAAATCTGAACCGTCTCCTTTAAACTACATTAACTATTCTAAATTACAAATGCGAAAGTTTGGATGGAGGGATGGATGCAGGATGTTTGTTACTCAATCGCGTCAGAACGGAAATTTGGCACGATGATAGATTATAGTCTGGAATAGCACATAGGCTACTTTTATCCCGGGAAATTCAAGAGTTCCCGCTCAATCCACGCGGACGAAGTCGCGGGTCGCGTTAGTATCATCTACCTAACTTATTTGATTTAGTCAAACTACACTTTAATTGCCTCTCATACTTCTAAGTGGAGAATAATTCTAATCCTATGGTCATTTTTAGGGTTCAGTACCTTAAGAGGAACAAGGAGACCCTTATAGAATCACTTCGTTATACGCCTTTCTGTCTAGATAGACAGACAGGCGTAGAAGTTTTTTCTCGGTAGCGCGTTTAGATATCAAGTTGAAATTAATATAAAATTATTAGGTCTACGGTCCCTTGGAGCTGTAAAAAACTCAAGCTTCTAGGTCAACGCAATAAAGAGATACGGAGATTTTGATAATTTTTGGAGTAGAGGTAGGTTGCATACTGGGTAAGGATAAATGCTACGTTTTATCCCGAAATGTAAGGAGTTTCCGCGGGAACAAAAACTTAATTCATCCACATTCATCAGGCACCATCTATAACTAAGTAGAATTGAAGTATTACTACGTGACGCGATCGATTTTATGCCATGGATTTAGGTTTTTTTTAAATCTATTGAGAGTCTTTCATTTTCCGACATAACAAAATTGGATGGGCCACGAAATGATAAAAGACAAAAAGACAGACTTTCCCATACATAATATAATAAAATAATGTCCCCCCGACCGAATTTCGGCCACGGCAGCCTATCACCAGAGAGATAAGCCATCTGCGCGGGAGATATTTTAATGCACAAGTGTGTACA
This sequence comes from Erebia palarica, assembly GCA_964035005.1. Classification (NCBI taxonomy): domain Eukaryota; kingdom Metazoa; phylum Arthropoda; class Insecta; order Lepidoptera; family Nymphalidae; genus Erebia; species Erebia palarica. The sequence continues at coordinate 28,749,923 of OZ035987.1, read as the reverse complement.
CATAAACAGGTGCACTTTTTGTTCCTTTACTCTCATAGCCCGATGGGATGGTGAGACACGACCGGTGAGAGGTCAGGCGCATGGCCGACAGCTTAACGTTCTCTCCGAGGCACGGGGCTGCAACACCGCCAACTTCCTGATTCCGGGCTATTAGTGAGAATTTCATGCCAGAAAAATCAAATACTTGTTATGGCCCGACCCGGGGCTCGAACCCGGGACCTCGTCGGCCGCAGTCAAACGTGCTAACCACTAGAATAAAGAGGCAGTCAAATTTACTATATAAGTACTGATTAACATTATCTACTTTTGGTTTTAAATAGCGAGAGCGTGGAGTTTGATACCCACAAGAGACATTTGCTGACTCGGTATTTCATTTAAAAACTGCGCAGTTCGTAAGTTTTTGAAATATATTTGAAATATAAACTTACCATAAAAGTAGTACAGTAACTTCAGTAATACGAAGTCTTTTATAGCGTCAAAGCTCAAGATTGTCCTAAATATTGGAAAAAGTCTCCAGAAAGAGTGCGGTCACGTAAAGAGCGGCCATTTTATTTGGAGTTACACTTAGGTACTCATATTTATCGCAGAAATAAAATAAGTATAAAAATGAAGAACTGGATGACACCCGCTCTTGTTCCGTCTTTCAAAAATCCCCAAAATTCAATGATTTGATATTTCGGGATATAAAGTAAAAACTATGTTTTTCCCCGGGATGTAACCCATCTCTGTATCAAGTTTAGACAAAATCGGTTGACTGTATGGTCCGTAAAAGGGTAGCAGACAGTTGACAGACAGATACTATCGACTTTCATATTTAAAATATTCCAGAACTAACAGATAATTACAGCATGTGATCTTTGAAGCCTTAAGAAGTAAATCGAAGGTTTAAGACCCGACGTAAGAACTGAAAGAGAAATACATATTGTAGGTATGCCAAAGATGAAGAATATAATATTTTTAGTGTGAAATGTATATAAGTCCGTAATAAAAGTGCAACCTATAATAAAGTACATTGGCACATGATTTGGTGCGACCAACCTGACCCTACAGATTTCTTTCCACCCCTTAAACCCGATTGTACATATCGTAAAGCTCGTAAATCGTGTACTAGCTACGCGACGACAATACACAACGGTTGGGATTTAGTCCTTGCGGATTTTATTCCATTTCTAAATCCTTTGTACATCATTTTAATTTCAAAGCTTTTTAAGCTAGATATGAGTTATGAAAGTATCGTAATGGGCGGGATTTGATTGTATATCGACTTTTCAGATTCCATTTCATCGCCCAAACCGTAGCGCTATTAAGGCTAAAATTAGATTATTTTTGCGTTAACCTACAAAATTACAGCGCCGATACCCTAGTGGTATAGGCGTTTGGCCTCCTTTTCAGGTGATCGGGGGTTCGATTTTCAGTCACGCACTAACAGATGCACTGCATAAAGTTCACAACCGAGGTATGCACGAGCGAGCGTAGCGATGGTATACATAGTCTAAGTGTGTGAATGGGTCTTTGCTCGTGTTAAACATACTCGTACTACTTTTCATATACCCAAAATAAATTTAAAAATTAAATACTGACTAAAATACTGACGTGTTTGCCCACCTAAGTCACAATTTTGTAGGTATTTAAAGTACCTAAAAACCAGAACAGATCACAAATTACGGTAGAAAAATACGGTCGCGTTTCTTCGGGTTTGCTAGAAATACACGTAGGTTTATTTTGATATATATCATTGTACATTTTGCTTCATTCCATTTTTTTTTCGATAAATAATAAAAAATACAAGTTTAATACGAAAATACGCGTTTTTTTTTTATTTGTCGCTATTTTTCACTCAGCTTTCATGATTGAGCATACTTTTTATTTGGTCTCCTCTCCCCTGAAAGAGATTGCTTTAGCAATAAGACCGTGTTTGCACCCTTCGTATAGCGATTTATCTATCTATCTTAACACACCTGAGCGAAACTAGGCAAATCCTGTGAGAATAAGTCTGTTTACTTCCGATGAGATCGCCTTCGCTATTGAATCTGGGTCAGGGTTGATAGGTGCACGATAATGGGCCTCAGGAACGTGTCAAATATCTACCGATATAATGGTACCTAATGGTTTGAACATGACCACTGTAAAAACTCTTCTTTATGATTTTCAAAAGAGCAACCACTGAGTTTCTTTCTGGTTCTTTCTCGGTAGGTAGGCATTCCGAACCAATGGTAGATTCACTCGACTATTCAAAATCACTTGTTATAAGTCTACTTGAATAAAAAATATTTGATTTGATTTTAAAACAAGGGACTGAAAAACAAATTCATAAAGGTTACAGAAATATTATATCTAAGTGTTAAAAAATGAAAGTGTAACAGAATCGAAGCTGTAACCCTTTTGATTGTGTTTTTAATTCTGTTAAACCGCATCACTTATATTTCTGTAACAGAAACGAATCTGCACCAGAAATAAAGGGTTTTAAAGTGTAACCGAAATAGCGACGTTGCCAAATTTACGGTTGATGCGTATTCAAATTTGAGCCTAAGGTGAAAGCGCCGATGGTTGCATTTGATTTTAGAAAAACATGGCAATGTTATGTCAGTGTATGTAAAGTCCAATGAAGTGAGAAGAACGCCTTGTCACACCGTGCACTTTGTTAGGGCATGTACCTATTAGAGTTACAGACAAAAACACTTATTAACAGAAATAAACGGTTACATAGATTGATTGGGTTACAGTATCGTTTCTATTTCCATTATAAGTGTTTCTATTTTATAACAGTTTCAAAACAGTGTTTAAAGCCCTTATTTTGGTTACTGTTTCAGTCCTTATTTAAAACTGTTTGGTCCGATTTCTTATTAAACTAGTATTATTTTTAGTCCAAGAGCTGTAAATTATATACAGGTTTTTGGTTGTTCAGTGTTTTACAAGCTTAAATAGGTTTGCTCTATGTTAATGAAAAGGAAAACTTATATTAAACTTATTTATTCATAACTTATATTTATTAACTTATTCATAACTTATATTTTTCTAATTCGATGACAAGTAAAATTCAGGTGCTAAGAGATGATAAAGACGATGGCAGTTATCATTAAAAACGTCTAATATAACTATTCAAATTGTGTCCTAGTTTCTAATTAAGTAGCACCATCCCATATCATAACTTGATCGGTAGGGCGGTAGCCAGACCCGAATCTATCAAGTCTCCCATTAGATCAGACCATAGCCAATTTAGAAATTTTAACAGTTCCTAAACGGTTTCCGTCTGGAATTCCTACATAAAATCACATACCTAATCCTACGTATTTAAATATATACTATAGATAAGATCTAGATCCTAGATAAACATATCATAGAGCAAAGTACACCAAAAATTTTAATTCTATTCGCAAACTAAGCTGTGTTTAGCGCAAATAAGGTGATCCTCCGTTGGGTCCCAGGGCATGCGGGTATTGACGGCAACGAAAGAGCCGACGAACTCGCAAAGCTAGGAGCTAGGGAGCGGCAAACTGGACCTGCGGCATACCTAGGAGCCTAGACAACCTCACCCTGTTGACCTACTACTATTATGAAACACTGATTCGCTGGCGAGATCTTCCAGGAATGAAACACTCCAAAGCGCTTGTTAAATCCTTCAATAAGAAGGCCGCCGCAGCGGCACTAGCGCTTAGTAGGAAAAACTTGTGCATATTAGCGCGGGCACTGATGGGGCATTGTGGGCTGAACAGACACATGTTCAACCTAAAGCTCCGAGAAACAGATGTGTGCTGCGAGGCTGAGGAAACGCCTTTGCACTTTATCTGCTACTGCCCCGCTTTAATGCACAAACGTAACCTCCGCTTAGGGAAACACTTCGTAGACCCTGAGGAGGCAAAGAACATCCCGGCCAAAAAGCTGCTGCTGTTCCTAGCAGCAAGCAGTATTGGCCAGGCATAGGCTGTTTATATATTACTAGCTGATGCGTGGATTGAGGATTTTTGGATAAAAAATAGCCTATGTGTTATTCCAGACTATAATCTATCTCTGTGTCAAATTTCATCCAGATCCGTTCAGCCGTTCGGGCGTGATTGAGTAACAAACATCCATCCATACATCCATACATCCATCCGAACTTTCGCATTTTTAATATTTATTATAATATTATTTGATTCTGTTAGTCTTATTTAACTTTGACTGCAAGATCTTTTATATCCACATTAAAGTTTATTCTACGTTTGCATCGAGACTTTAGAATATTACCGTGGCCGGAAACACGGACGCTGGAAAGGCGGTCCAACTTCTATAGCTGTTCGTATCAGAAACGTTGATTAAGTAAAAACGCTTCCTTTGCCCATAATTTTAGAGCTTTTACCAGGAGCAGACGTTACAAATTATAGGGTTGTAATCTTTCCCATTTCAGTCAGTTTCCTGACTGTAGAGCTGTGAAAGGTAATAAGTCAGTTTCCTGACTGAAATGGGAATGGTAAAGTAATTTCAGGTATTTTCATAAGCGATATACATAACATTACTAAAACCTATAAGCCTTATTGTCGTCAACCGATAAACGTCTACTACAGGAAATAGGTCGCTTGAAGGGGCTTCCACATGACATGGTTGTTCGCCAGCTGGATCTAGCGGCTCCCTGCGACTCACTCTGTGTCTTTAGTCCACCCAGCGGGGGCTCTGCCAATGCTGCACTTTCCTGTATGCCTTAGGACTCACAATGCTTCGGTGTGTGTAGAATGTTGAAAAATACATTCATGCGCCTATCAACTGAAGCGGAGCGAAGCAAAGACGAGTTAAGCGGATGACGTGATCAAGTGACTTATACCGACGGATCACGTTCCTAGACATAGACTTTCTTCATCTTTTAATAATGTGATTCTGTCGGTTGAACATATCTGATCCACTCTGCTTCATTACACAGACACCCACGAAAGAAAGCCGATTAGAAATAAGCCGATATCCTGATCTGTGATACACCTACGCATGGCTCTTGCGTCAGTTGACGTTTAAGATAGTTTCTGTTGTGCGATCCGTATTAGTTTCCATGGATGCGACGGTGCGCTTTACTTTTGTATTCTACTTCTTCTATACCAAATAAATTCTATACTAAATAAATGTGAAAGTTTGGTTGGATGTATGGATAAATACTCAATCAATATCGGTACTCAATCACGCCAGAAAGGCTGCCCGGATCTGGATGAAATTTGGCATAGAGATACATTATAGTCTGGAGTAACACATAGGCTGCTTTTTATCCCGGAAAATTAAAGAATTCCCGCGGGTAGCAACAAAACCTCAATCCACGCAGACGAAGTCGCGGGCATCAGCTAGTTGTTTTATATTCCGTTTTTCAACCCTGGTACGGATAGAGATTAATGGCTGTTGATTGCGTTTCCGATTAGCTCGTCTGTTGACATAATCATTGTTGTTGAAATAGCTAGAACTGCCAGCGGGTAATTGTTTTTTATCGATTTCTTTAATATAGGTTACTAACCTAATTTAAAATCCATTTAGTATTTTTTAAGCATCTTCAGGAGCTCCGGTGTCGGAGTGAAACGTACGTTGAGAGTAATTTGGAGGATTTGTATGGTGTGGTGCTGTGCCGAATTACTGGGTGATGGGTGTCGCATGTTGTAGGTGAAATACACGCCATAGTAGACCAATCTATGTGGTACAGTACCGCATAGATTTGTCTATTATTTGGCGATTTGGCGGATTATAGTGAATTAAACTTCTAGTTCATTCATTATCATGGACGTCTGCATCTATTCAATACTTTTTCTCAAAGTTAGCAAGCTTTTTCTTTATGTAGTGGTTTCAAAGCCACTAGCAATTTCAAATGTCTAAAATGCAACGGCAATGCTGCAAGGAGACCTAAACCTATAACGTCTAATACACGCAGGGAGGTACTAAATAGGTATATTATCCACTATTCCTGTTGTAATCTGTAAAGTTTGCATAATATTGTCTGCTAGTAGATATGTGCATAATATATTAAACTACACATTGAATAAATAGGACTACGCCAGAACTTCGATTGCAAAAGTTATACACTAACTTGACTCAGTATGTAAGTAGTAGATACTACGATGCTATAGTGTTTATCGATTGCTGTATGAATTGGGTAAATTGGTGCTATATATTTTAATGTAGCAACAGATAGAACCAGGTGAGCTCTAACTTCGCTTAGTAATGAAGGGACTAGAAATTTAATTCGCTATAATCACCACTTTACAATCGTGCATTGTCGAGTCAACATGTCCTGAAGATGCTCCCATGTCGGGGTGAAACTCACCTTGACAATTATTTGGAGGATTTGTACCACACCATTGCGGGTTATAGCGAATTAAATTTCTAGTTCCTTCATTCTCATGGTCTTCCGCAAAGTAACGCCTGCTTCTTTCCAATATTCGCTTAACAACTTAGCTTAGCTTTAGAACAGGTAGAAGCAAGACAGCTTTTACAGAATAATTTAAGATTTCAGAAGTTACTTAACTAGAAAAAATATTAAAGGCGTATGGATTGACTTTAAACGAGTGTATTATAAGTATTTTTCCATTCTACCTATAACTTCTCAATAATTATTCTTAATCCTCCGTCTTTATGAATTATGTGAACATCGTATGAAGCGCTGAAGCTTCAGAATACCTAGACCAGGTGGAACCCTGCGTCTAATGAAATGTCTTTATTGGGCACTAACGATACAAATTATTTACAAACACAGTCATCAATATATAAACTCATACCCGGAACCATGCTACTGACCAGCAGTATCTTCTTTTAGTTAGAAGGGTTTTGGTACACCGCGCTGTTCAATTGCGAATTGGCTGATTTCATCTCATAATATCTCCGGACTTACTTGCAACAATCAGGATTTAAAAAATCAATACAAATAAATGTATGCTTACCTATATAAAATAAAACTACCTTTATCAAATTATTTACTGAAGTAACATGAATAATTAAATACATACAGTTATTAAGCGATGGTAAATAAAATATGGTACTACTAATTTGATTCATAAAATAATTACGATTGGTACATATTTGCGAATGCAAATATCGAACTGTGTGGAATATTGGTTAATTAAAAATGATTTGGTGAAATAATAACTCACAGTACATTAATAGTTGTTATTATGCAATCTTGTTGTTATAAAAGTTATAAAAGTAGTGGGTTGTACGCTCGGCTCGGATTCCGTTCGATTGTAGTAATTATTTATCATCATTATGTCCTATACTTTGCAAAATAGACGTTGAAAAAGTGTACTGTTTAGGTACCAATTCTGGATAAATATACTTAGGCTTTGTCTTTGCACAGGCACGCACCGGGCAGTGTGCACGCACCTCTAGGAGCTATGTGCGTTGATGAAACCTGCACTCTGCATACCCGAGGGTTCTTCATAAGTTCTTGTGAGTTTTTGTGAAGGTCTAACAATCCGCACTTAGCCAGCGTAGTGGACTAGTGTGTGAACTGTTGTATGTTAATACAACATCAACAACTAGTCAATTTCATTTATATAATTAATTGTTTGTAGTGGAACATGGTAAAATATAAAAGCAGGGAAAAATCTGTTTAAAGATTCATGTTCATTGTGTCAAAGTGAGGCTCATAAGCCTAGCACTGATCAATGTCTACCGACTGATACCGACGGCACTGACGGTTTGGCTTGAGCAGTTTGAACTTAAGATAAGAACTGCAAATGCTCGAAGGGACAAGAACAAGAAATTTCTTGGGATATCTTAAATGTAAAATAAGGCTTAGCAAACACAAGTAACAACAAGATTGTTTTGCAAGGCATCTCTCCGATCTTCATTTTTTTTAAATATGCCAGAAAAGCTTGCAATGCTGTATGCACGCACCATCATCACGCAAAAACACACAGATCTTCCAAGATACTACTTAGGTACGTTTCAGCTCCCATATGACCGTTTTTACTTTTTTGGGAGATAGAGGCCAAATTATTGATGTGAACCTATGTAATTTGTGTAATATGTAATATGCAAATAAAGGGATTATTTATTTATTTCGATACCGGGGCATATCATATCTATAATAATTAAATAAATCACAATAAACACCTTCAATGTTTGCGAGAATCATGTATTTCTACCTTAGTCTATCTGATCTAACTAATGTCCTTAAAAAGTTTTCTAATAACCAACTCTACAAGCGTTTATTTCGCTTATAATTCTGGTGTTCAAGCTGGGCAAAATTTGACTAAAATTGGTTCGAATTTTATAAGATTTTTTCTAAGAGGATTGTTATTTTGTACATATATACAGCTCAGGTGAGAAATGAGACGGTCCATAGACCAAAAACCCCCGGTTCGAGTCGAGATATCTCCTATCCGATTACGTTTTTCCTTATTTTTTTCAAGTTCCTTCTTTTGTGAGAAAAACTATTATTGGGAGCCCAATTGCACTCGTGATTTTTTATTTAAATGGCCAGTTCATATTTTTTTATTATTATGTCGAGAAAACTACTATGGATACGATAGACGTTTACACAGACAGGTGCAGAAATGTACTGTCCCGAGCTTAACATACATATCGCTCGCGCGCTCGGTAGGAATAACTCTGTTTTTCAAGCGGAGTGCGTCGGCATTACTGCGGCGGCCATGGCTATGGCCGACAAAAAGGTAACAAACTTTCATATTAACATTCATAGTGACAGTCAGGCAGTCCTACGAGCATTAGCCAAAAACACGATCTCATCTAAGTTCGTATTGGATTTCCACAATGCACTACAAACACTAACAAAATCAAACCGGGTATCACTAGGCTGGGTTAAAGGTCACAGCGGCAACATAACGACGCAGCCGACGAACTAGCTCGACGAGCCTCAAACCTGAAGGTAATGGGACCTGAACTGATCGTTCCCATACCATTCAGTGAGTATAAAACTTGGTTCAAACAACATAGAACAGTTACACATGCCGAATTATGGGCAAACACCACCAATTGTAGACCAACAAAAGAGGCTATAGCCTCTTTTGTTGGTCTACAGCCCAAACCAACGCCTAAATAAGAAACTACTGCAACTAAACAGAGCTAAACTCAGGACGGCTGTAGGTCACTGGCCACTAACAGGGCACTGTCCACTTAACAAACACCTATATGTACTGGGTATAACCGACAGCCCTCTATGCAGAGCCTGCATGGAAAGCGAGGAGACACCAAGACACGCACTACTCGAGTGCAACGGTGTTTCCACTCAACGAGAAGCCTACATTGGCTCCCCAGCAACACTCCTGGAAGCCCTCGTCGACCTGGGCGGCCTGCTTGGATTTTGGAGTGAGCTCGGCTGGCTGGAGTGATCCAGCGGGGAGTCGCACCAAAGGTGCAAATGCACAACAGGCACTTACTTACTGCAGGCCTAAGTGCGGAAAAGCCCAGGGAGAGAAGAAGAAGAAGTCGGTAAGACGGAAAAGAATTATTCTTATTTCATCAGTATGTAATTTGTATTTAAATATAATTTCAAAAAAAAGTACTAGTCACCCAGGTACTAATATATTAAGTACAGAAGAATTCTCATCTATTTTCGTTTTATCAAGAAAAAACCCGAATTTTTTAAGTGCCGGATAGTACGCATTGCTCGCGCGCTATCCTAAGTTACTCGATGCTTTAAAATAGTAGGTACGTACTACGTAGGTAGTCATATTATGCTCAATCTTTTTTCCATCAATCTTATTTACAAAGTCTGTAGGTACCTATCAGTTTCAGTGGATTGTAAACAACAAGCTGCAGGCACGTTCAATCGATAAATAAACGGACCCTATAAAAACAGTGGTATATTTTTCCTCACGGACTCTGTTTATTGCATTTTAACTAATAAATCTTAAGATTCAAGAGAACACGTATCGCTGCTCGCACCTCATTTAGAGAAAACGGAAGGTCATATGAATGCTCTTCCGGCTTCCGATTTCCGCTCCACTAATAAATTAAATTCCTTCAAATCAAGATGAAATCTTCTACGGAAGCGCTATCCACTCAGAACCAAATGAGAGTAGAGTTCTGAGTAGTTCGTCCCCTTTTCTCTATTTATGATTGGATCTCGACGAATCATCATACTTTATATTATAAACTAGCTGATGCCCGCGATTTCGTCCGCGTGGAATAAGTTTTTTAAATTTCCACGGGAATTAATTTCTTAATTTTCCGGTATTAAAAGTAACCTGTCACTCTCCAGGCCCTCTACTATACCCATGCAAAAAATCACATCGATCCATTGCTTTGTTGCGGTGTGATTAAAGGACAAACCAACAAGCAAACAAACACACTTTCACATTATAATATTTATAGTCAGCATGATGCGAAAGTGTGTTTCAAGTCAAAAGGACTATGTAAAGGAAGTAACTAGTAGTATGGTCTTAGAAAATTTTGTTGTACAAGACCTATTTGTTACACACAAATCCTAAATACGAAACTACGTTATGAAACAGAAACAAAGTAGTCCAAAAACAAATGTAGTTACATACGTGTCTCGTATAGGGCTTCCATGATTGTGGAATGCAGTAGGATTAAAAAAAAACGACTAAGAGTATATTACGTTCTGCATTTTACTAGTCCACTCATCGTCTTAAGGTCAGTGGCATCCCGAACCAGCCGAAGATACACTCGAAGAATCAAAAGCAATTGTAAAAGTCTATTTTAATAAAGATAGATTGAAGTTTGAGGTCGGTAACTATCCATTAACAACCTGACATTTAGTGCCCCTTGCTTATGCTTTCGGCTATTGCGCTAAATTGATTATTTAAAAGTGTTAATATAAAATTTATCCGTCACATACTTACATCCATAATCATATTACACGTAAGAGCAGTGTCGACAGTGGATATTCTAATGTAAATAATACCACACCTCAATCGTTAGATTCTTTTGTGGATTTGAAATACGTCTCACTAAAGTGAGGTGAAAGTGGGCTGCTCCATACATCTACAACCAGCGCTCCAAGTGGAAACATGGTGAACAAAAAGTCACCGAGTCATTCCCACTCCAAGTGAAATTCGATGAGACAGATCGAGTTTTAACTCACCAACCGTACAAAAAATACGATATGACTAATGACGTCATTTTCACATTCGATATCGGATTCGTAACTCATCGAAAATATTCACTTACACTTGGCGTGGTGAGCTCTCACGTCGATCAATCGTATTTGCATTGTAACTGGGAGTAATCGTACATACATTCGAGTACCTGGTCCTTAGGATCCGAAGATATATTGTGAGATATTCACCCTTCTTTTTACGAATCGTACGACAGTGTTAAAATAAATGGAGGCAGAATACGGAATGCATCTCAATTCTACCCAGTGCTTGAACATATTATTTGTATTTTCGATAGTGGTTTCGATTCTTTATCCGTCTTTATAGGTGCCAACAAAATAGTTAGTAGTTTCTCCGCTGTTTGTTCTTTATCCATCTTTAAAGGTTTCAACAAAGTAGTTAGTAGTTTGGAGTACAAGGAATTGAGGATGAGATAAATATGTTGTAAAATTGACTAGCAAACAAGATTTAACCGTTTTTTTTCTACAAGAATACATGGGAATACGAATAGTTGGAAGTTGTTAGTATGCTTAGGAAAGATTGTGCTGACATATTAAAGGCGCAGAGCAATTCTGAATAATGATGCGGATGCGTGTGGCGATATTCTCTTCATCTTCATCGGAAGTCTATTGTCAAGAGAAAATATTACAACGGGAAACCTAATGAAATGGTAATCCGTGCTGAACTCAGACATGATCACAGACAAATTTTTCTAAGACGTGCTGATAGATATAATTAGCGTTTACGATATAAATTTTAACTCCACACTCTCTTTCCACTCTCACACTCTCACACTCTCACACACTCACATTCATATTTGATATCTTAACTTCAATTTTTATTTAGATATAACTTAAAAACGTTCATACCTATTTACCTGCAGATTGCATATATATTGTATTTAAAATGTGCCATTTATTTAAGGAGAGCACTGTCGCCTATAACACAGGTTTATACCTACCTTAAGGACAGTTGGTTTTCTGTATGTACCTATTTTGTATAAAAGTACTATATTTAAGAAAAAAAACTGTAGTATGCGTAAACAAAATATCTTGGAAGTTGAGCTTAACCAACTTTAAATAAATAAATAAATAAATAAATGTTTATTTAGCTTTACACGGATAACAAGAAAATAGGAAAGAAACACAAATATGAAAAAAACTAAAAATAGCTACAAAATAATTACCTTAGCAGGTAATTACTTACTTACTAAAAAAAAAATATGCAAGAATTATTTTACAAAATTACTATAAAAAATAAATTGCTCCGTGTAGTCGCTAAAAAGGTTGCTACCTCAGCATGTTGCTGCAGTATATGATAACTGCAGCGCTGATTTTCAGGCAGAACCATGAGTGGCGTCACGAACCGGAAGCGACTAGCACATACTTTTCTTATATACATTAATACAATAGCAATAAATTAAGGAGAAAAAAAAGCAAATATAAATAAAATTTAGGTACTAACAGAATATATAGTGAGACATCTGTGATGACACGGAGATTTATTTCTTATAATGAAAAATAATATATATGATTCATACATTACCTACTGATCACACAACACACGATACATAACCACATAACAATTTATCACCTGTAAGACTTGAATCTTTTACGGCCGCGCTTTTTGCTGTTGTAAAAGATATTTTTTTATATGGGTTTTAAAAGTCATTATAGATTTTAGCATTCGAGCTGGGGGAGGGAGGTCATTCCAAATCTTACAGGCGGCATGCTTAAATGTGCCCCGGAATGCAGCAGTTTTGTGTCTCGCCATAGTGATTCTGGGCGCAGTTCTCCTCACGCTATATTTGCCCCCTAAATCAATCCATTTTATTTTGTCATGCAAATAAGCTGGTTTGCCTGTAGCGATTATTCCAAACAGCATTGTGGCTAGATGAAGCTTACGCCGCGATTCCATGTTTAACATATTTGCGTTATTGATATGCGGACTAACATGTGATCGAGGTGCTATAGAAAAACAAAACCGAGCACAGGCGTTCTGCACCCTCTGAACTAATTTTGCTGATCTGGCCAACATACACGGACCGTATACAGTATCAGCATAGTTTAATTTTGATAGAATCAAAGCTTCACATAAGCATATCCTAATGTTAGTAGTAAGGTAGGGGCGCATTTTATAGAGAACTTTTAACCTGTATAAGCAATTTTTGACAATATTTTTAATGTGTGTTTCAAACCGTAAGTTACAGTCAAAAATAACGCCTAAATTTCGTGCTTCATGAACTCTTTCCACCGCGTCACTGCCTATTTTAACTGTAGGGTTATAAGTTTCAATTTTAGCTATGGTACCTTTTGTGCTTAGTATCATTAGCTTTGATTTCTGTGGGTTAAGGTTGAGCGAGTTTGAATCGGACCACTTTGAAATATCTGCAAGATCTTGACAAATTTTAGTTACAGTTTCAGGTGTGTCAGACGGCTGAAAGGAATAATAAAGTTGTACGTCATCCGCGTATAGATGATATCTGCAGTGCTTAATACAATGCTTAATATCCGCAGTGTACATTGCAAACAGCATAGGGCTTAGGATTGATCCCTGAGGGACTCCCCTAGTGACTGGCGCGAGTGACGAGTTTAAAGAGTGGCCATTCGTTTGACTAATTTGGACAAACTGTGCTCTATTTTTAAAATAGCTGTCAAACCAATATATAGCACTAATTGAAAAACCATAAAAAGATAACTTGGATAGGAGTAAGGACGTATTAATGGAATCAAAAGCCCTAGAAAAGTCCAATAGGACAAGAATGGTCCCCATGCCCCGGTCTTGCGCAGTAAGTATATTATCTACCACATCCATGATTGCTGTCGTAGTACTATGACTTTTACGAAAACCAGATTGGAAGATTGGTAAAATATTTTTTTCCTCAATATACTTAGTAAGTTGACCGCATATCACCTTTTCCAAAATTTTCGAGATAGACGGGAGTATACTGATTGGTCTGAGATCTTTGAGAGTTGCTGGGTTATTGATTTTAGGGAGAGGCTTAACTATGGCTGTTTTCCATGCGTCTGGGAAAGTTGAAGTTGTTATGGACCTATTGACTATATTTGTTATAGTGGCGAGACTTTGCGGTAGTGTTAGCTCTAACATTTCTAGTGAGATTTTATCAACACCAATCGCATTTGACTTTAATCCTTTTATAATTTTCAAGATTTCATCCTCGTTTGTCAATTTGAAATTTAAAGTGTCAGGACCAAATCTATGAATTCAAAAAAGGTATAGGTTGATAATTTAGTGGTGTCTTTGTATGGGACGTGTATGTATGGGAAAGTGTTTATTTACAAGCTCGGGTTTGCTTAGACTGGGGGGGGAGATCTTGATCTTTTTTATTACTAATTACTAGGATAGATTTAAGATGTTTCCACATGACTACTGGATTATTGATATGTATATTTATAATTATAATATTCATAATAGGCGCATTTTTCTGCTTCCAACGCTTCAAAAACTATTTTTTTAAGCTCTTTGTAATATAATTCATGTGAATCCTTTTGTGTTAATTTGTATCTCTCGTGACCTGCATTCCGCAATTTTATCATTTCTTTTATAGTAGGTGTTATCCACGGACACCGCACTTCTTTAATAAGTACTTTCTTACTCGGGGCGTGGATGTCAAAAATGTTTAAAATATAGTTATTAAACAAATTTACCATACTATTAATTTCATTACTTATATTTATATCAGTCCAGGGTATAGCGTTTAAATGCTGGTTAAATAGTTGAAGATCGATATCTTTTAGAGATCTACATATTATCCAGTGAGGCATAGTTTTTTATTTCTTCATATTTAATGTGGCTGTTACTACAGCATGGTTTCCTAACTCGGGAGTATGCTTCACCGAAACTTCACGCACATTCGCATCCGTAAAAATCACGTCAATGAGAGTTTCACTATGGTCAGTGAAGTGGGTAGGCTCCGTTACTATCTGAGTCAGGTTTATGCAATGAATGAGGTCATTAAAAAGTTTCGTTTTAGATTCCGTCTGATTAATCAAATTTATATTAAAATCTCCTAACAGTACCATGTTGTCACAATCAGATAAATAGGTGACAGATTGTGTTAGAGCATCTAGAAACAAGTTAACATCCTGCCAGGGAGGCCTGTAAGCTGTGCCAAGGACAATGCGTTTACCATTCGTTTTAGTCTCTATCCACATTTGCTCTACCGAGTGGAGGTTGGGGTGATCGCAAATCTTGTGATCTTGTGATCTTGTGATCGCCCCGGCCGCTGCGAATATAAGCTGGGCGTGGTTTGTGGTGAAGCCGATACCCCGGTACAACCGGTGCAAGTCCCTCTTCTCCTTCCCGAATCCAGGTTTCATTTATAGCGATTATCTCTACAGTTAACTCGGCTATTGCCTCAAGAAATTCTTCATGTCTAGTTCCTAGAGAACCGGCATTGAATATTCCAATTTTAAAATACTTAGTTTTGTCTTTTTTTAACATTTTTTTTTGTCTTTTTACTGTTATTAAATCTGCTTTAAATATATTTGACTGACTTGTATATTTAAGATATCTTAATAAAAATAATTGCATAAAAATAGTTTTTGAAGTGTTTTGTGCCGGCGACTAAGTTTTAGAAAATAAAATAATAACGTAATATAGACTTATTAATATGATAATATCCTAACATGACGTACTACATAGGTGTAAATTATTGTAATACAGGACTCTTTTTTGACAAGATAATACAGTGACAACACGTTTGAGGCACCCTTCTGTCTAGCTTCTCTTCTATTCGTAATCATCATACCAAGTACAAAACACAGTGTGCATAATATAGTAAATAATAACACATTGGTTCCCACATGAACTTTGATAGTATAGGGCGTATAATATACTACTTACTACGGCGTACTTTTAATTATCTTTTCGATTTAAAACTTTGCAAATTAAAGTAATTCCAATGAAAATATTGATTTAAAGAAACACATTGAATCCACGCATACTTGTGTGCGTTTTGCAATACCTACTAGGAGTTATTTTATTTAAGGCAACAACACGGCTCCAACCCGGTTATAAAGTTTCGCTAATTGGGAAAAATTACTATAAAAGTCTATAGTATTTAATTATAAATAATAATTATATTTATATTCATAGTAAAATATGCATACCTACCGATACTATATGAATATCATAATGTAAATTGTGAAGTCAATCTCTAATACCTGTTGTCTTGTAATTTACAATGTAAGGTTCTATAAACGTAGTAGCAGACGTTGTCACTTTAAATATTGTGTTCCACGGAGTGTGGAATCATGCTCCAGTTCCAACGAATTTCCATTTCATATTTGTTTGAAAAAGCAAGAATAACTTTATTAAAAGTATCAAAACATGAGCTGAGTTGTATAAAGAGAATAAACCGAATATTTGGATATTCCAAAAGTTAGATAAAGAATCTTATGAATTACACAGCCGAATATATAAGGAAATCGCTATCAGAGGTTGGATATAGGCTCATCAATATTCGCGAATAATATAGATTTTTTATGTATAAATCGATTGGACTCTCTTCGCTATTACCTCATCCTGGCATTCACCCAAAGGAGTTCCATGTATGAGCATGAATGTTCTTGATTGCTTCATCATTGGCGATAGGTTAAGGTTAAACTACGATCTCATTTGATAGTAACATATGGTAACGTTCCCGTTTCAAATGGAATGTGATTTTTTCAAATCATGCTGAGGTTACAGAATAACTATTATAAAAAGGTCATTCATTTATATCGCATATATAATAAAGAATCGCAAGATTCTAGGTAAGCTACTGGCTCAATCCATTTTTATACGAGACACCTACTACCTACTGAGGATTATAAACCTTGTACAATGCTGTTTTGGAAATGTTGTGTACCTATTTAAAATGGGTAATGTATTACGAATCTTTTGGAATAAATGAATTTTATTATTAAAAATATAAATAAATAATCAAAACTCGTAGTCAAAGTGTACAGTAGAGTCGTTTACTCATTATATAAATAGAACCTATTAATAGGTACTCATGAAGATTCAGTGATGAATGCATTAAATATAAAAGCAGATGCTCGAAGATAAAAGTAATCAGCGGCAGCCGTGCTTTGACTTTGTGCGATCACGCCATTTATAAATAGGCAGTAGGCACTATAGACTATGGGAAGTAGCTGGATGTGGAAGGCTGAGGACCGGGTGTGGTGGCGTTCTTTGGGAAATTCCTATGTTCAGCAGTGAGCGTCCGCAGGCTGAGATGATGATGGTGACTATAGACTATGACTCAGTTAAATAATAGTCAATAGTATCGTATTGCTTTTTCATACGACACATCTCACAATAATGTTAAGATACAACAGTCAAAATAAAATAAGTATTTTATGTTACTTTTGTTTGGTATTTTTATTATTGCTTTTGTAATCACTAAGGGGGCGCTTTCTAGACGCCTGACGAGTTTGCTCTAGCCAGTCTTTCAATTTAAGTAAAGAACTACCGTCAAATCACAAAACATTTTATTGAATTCAAATCTCTTGGTTGGCTACCAACTACGATAACATATAATACTTTCTTATAAGTCTTTCACTAGCTATCACACGTTATTTCAAGAACACTACCAAGTACATATCGAAAATCCTGCTCAACACTCACTTAACAGCACTCAGAGTTCTGTTTACAGAACCCACAAGAGGGCAGTGCCATAAAGTGCTCACATTTAAGTCTCATATTTACACAGGTCTGAGCAAAGGATATTACGAATTCATATTTCTAGTGTTAGCATTGTTTGTCATTATATCTCATGAAACAGTAAGTATACCTAATATGAGTCAATCTGACTCGTTTCATGTCGTTCGATTTAATCTGCGGATACCGACGCCATATTGAAAATAGTAAATATAAATATGAGTGTTTTGACGATTGTAATTCAGTCTCCTGCCGGCAGACTCAACGATTATTGAATACTTTTGGGGTTATATGGCAATTTGGTTTAGAGCTTAACGAAAGCAACGTGGCCGGATCAAATGAATATTGTTTGAATGTATAGCCAACTTATTAAATATAATAAAATTAAATCTCTTGTGAAACCTCTACATGTTTAACCATTTATACGTGCAAGTTTCAAAGGAGAGGACAAATATATTAAAAGTGTTTATTAATACCTACTTCTGGATTGTTCCTTACACTAGCATGTTGGGTTATTGCAGGTCTGGTTATTTTTTTACTTAGATAATATAATAAAATATCATTTTATAGAAGATTTCAATAATTAAATAGGTTTCACTCTCAATAAAAAATCTTCAGATAATATTATCGTTATTCGTTTCGCATACCGTAATTATTGCTTTATCAATGCTTAGTCAATAATTATGTTAGATGCTTGTACATTTTAGTGGTACATAATAAATAGAAAATAGGATTATTTGGCTGTGAAGGCGTAAGTTTATTACTCAATTATGGGAGGGAAACGATAAAACTTCCGCGCCGGGTTGTAATTGGAAGCCACTCATCTTCTCAGCATGCCTACCAAGATAATGGAATGTTTTAGGCTCATCAGTGACGTGGATTTTCGCCAAAAAGCTTCTGTATTTATTTTAATTGCGAGATTGGTTCCCTGCTATCATCTCTCAAACCTATAAATATACCTAATGTATAAATACACAGAGAAGTTACTAATGGCGGACAGAGATCGTTCGGCTCCAAACCTTGGCACCAATATGGTCCCGAAATTTCAGAGCCTATAGACGGTACCGATACGACACTTTTATTATATTGGATAGAATCACGCGTTACTTTGTGGCAGTCACGATAATGAAGGTTGAAGGAATGAAAACCTCCATTACTTTTATTATAATTGACACTGGATATAATAATAACACTTTTAAAATTGATATAAATTAGCTCTATAATCCACACAACCTCTTTTTAGCCCACGGTTTCATGCAATGGTCAAACTATGACGTTTGGATTGGACGTTTGGGTTTGGATTAGGGCTAGTTTTTCACGACGGATATGCACAGCTGCAAGGCAAGGATGTTAATTCGACCCAACAATAGGTTCGCTTCAATTTTTACCACAATAGCTCTAGTGGAAATGATTAAAGTGGCTCAATAAAGTTATGGTAAAATCCGAAAGATCGAGAGTTCTAACTTCACTCGTTCTGCTATATTGTCATTTTTCATCTACTCTTGGCACAAGCTTTTAGCTTTTGATTTATTGACACACACCCATACTTAAATATAAATCCGAAAACATGTCTGTCTGTCTGTGAGTCTGTCTATACAGTATCAAGGCTCAATTACTATGCAACCCATTTTGAAAGTTGCAGACAGGTTTCATCCCGGGGCCGATATAGGCTACTTTTTACCCTGGAAAATCAAAGAGGTCCCACGAGATTTTTGACACACCGAAATCTACGTGGACTATATCGCGAACATCATTTGGAATTTTCGAATGGCAAGGTCACAAACTCGTAAAAGGAAAGACACATTGTATTCACACATGCAATTTTTTCCAAGTGATAGATAGTGGTATGGCAGCTATATTATTAGACTCATGCCTTAGTAGAGTTCCACCAGAACACTAAACCATTTGCCGGCTTAACTTTGTAAGTTTGTTGGCAGGGTGCGGTAACTTGCCATGGCCGAAGCTTCTCACCAGACCAGACCATGGCTGTGAGTAGGAAATATACATTTCCAAACTACCGGGAATCATAACTCCTTGTTTCACTGTACCAGGCTGTAGTTGGCTAAAAAATACCTTTTGATTCAGAATGTTTTGTCACTTACAAACTTGCGTACACAATCCTACCCGTCATCTATCAAGCGGGCATGTCAGCTATATTCGCGCGTCGAATAGAAACATTTTTTCACCGGGTCTCTAGCATTCCTTTCGAAGTTTTGTCACGAAAATATTTCATAGCAGGAGTCATCTTTTTGATAAATCGTTTTACCTATATGTATCGCTCAGATTCTGTGCGTATGTGAAAGGGTATTTTTATGCAAGTTGTTATGTAACACGTATACTTACTTCTTGTTAAAAATTCAAGAGAAAACTTGTTAGACCATTTCTTTGCTCGTTGCTATAGTTGTATATTTCGTTTCGTTATTGCGTGTGTGCCTAAGCTTTTTGTTACACGTTTATACATTTATTATGTAGTATTTTATGGACGAGATTGGTTGTGTAAACGAAACCTGCTTGTAAAACATGTGTAGGACTTTTGTATAAGACCAGTTTAGACTATTGTTGAAATTTTTTCTTTAGGTCTCGCCGTGTGAGAAAAGATTGGATAAACCTTTCGTCAGCCCTCTTGTATGCGCGACATAATATAAACTCTCTGAATTTCATAAATAATAAATAAGGGTTATTTATTTTTTATGAGATCGACGCCGACGTTGTTCCCCTAATACCTCGTGTTAATTTCGTGCAAAAATACGGATACGGAATGTAAAATCGAATAGGTACATAAGACGACTTGGTAAATAATATGATACTTTTGATTTTCTTAAAAAATATTTATTATCTTCCTATACATTTAGTTAGGTACAGTGAGTACTTTTACAAACGAAATTAATTTGCCTAAACAGGTCTCAATAAGTTTTTTATAAGTTTTACCTAGGCTTTGAAACAGCTTTATATACTATAATGACTTTACTCTTACAGATAAAGTTCGAAAACGTAACGTATTTTCAAACATAAATCCATACTTACCTAATATTATAAATACGAAAGTGTGTCTGTCTGTCTGCTACGTCTCCATGTTACTCATCTGTTGCGGGCATCATCTTGTTTTAAAATAGTTGAGACCTTTTATTTTAACCAAACACTATAGGTACCTACTAATTTTCGATTCGTTAGCAAATGGCAAAACCAAAGACACCATTATCGTCAAAATATAACTAAGTAGTAATTTGGTAATTACGGTAGTGCCGATGAACCCACAAACATAGACAGTTAAACACTTGACATTTTGGCGTTAGTCCAACAGTCCCTACTTATTACTTTATTTGTACCCCGAGTCGGAAAAAATAAAGTTAACTGCTGGGCGAGCACCGCATTAATCAAAGACCTCCCTAGCCCGCTCTCTGAGAGCGAAAACAGAATACGAACCGGACAGAACAAAACATTGTCGCCAAAAGTATGCTTTGGAGGGGTACGACGTTTTGACGTATCATCTAGCTTGCGCACTCTATGTAAAAATGTTAGGTTTAAGTCCGTCAGATATTTTTTCCATAGTGTATTTTCGCTCTTAAGGAGGGTTGAAATATCACAGAATCTTATCTCATAATTTTAGGTTACCACATTGAAGATTACGTGATGAATGGTAATTCATACTCGTCCCAAATCAGGTTCAGTCCAAGGAATTTATACCTGAGCTTACTCCAAGAGGGAAGTGACCTGAATCTAGAAATGATGGCGCGGTTCACGGTACGGACAGAACTATCTAAATTCGGGATTTGGACGATTTCATTGGCATCACATTTTAATCAGAGACAACAGCAAGTCAATTTTGCAATGTGATTCTAATTTGTATTCCAAAAATGGTGCCAACTGTGGGAACACAAAACCTTTGAATAAACAAAGTTGCTAAAGTTGCCGATTTAAATTGGATAAAATAGGTAAAGACAAATTAAATAGATAATTCGGGTCTTTGTTATATGTATTTCTAAGGTAATTTTTCAGGTTTTCTGGTGCCCGTTCACTTATTTCCTCTATTTTGCTTTCACAGTTAGCAACTCTACGTCGTAGCTGATATCGCGTAGACACTCAATTCGACCTCTAATAGCGTGGCATATTATCGCGTAAATAAGCATTGAAACTGTGAGTTTCAATGCCTGTTGAGCACCTGAAACTAGTAAATTTTAGATGAGTGTGACTTGAGGGAAAAACCGATGAATTTCTGCCCTTAGAATAACATTGAGCAGCCCTGCTTTTGATCTTGTCATAGTATCTTTGGTTTATTTCAAACCTTTATAATAGTCATTTTAACCATCAACTAAACTGATATTTCTGCAACTAAAATATATAGTGTGTGACGCGGGATGAAATACGATTCAGACAGAAATCGTCTTGTTTTATCCCTAGCCACACAATATACTATTGTTTAAAAACTTTACAGCCCTTTAAATTGATATTTAATTTCAAATAACCACGTTTTAATACAACCAACATTTTAAACCTTTTCATATTCAGACAGTCTTCACATTGTCTTCACAAGCTCGACGCGACCTTTAGTATTCTTTTACTAGCCGACTATAATTTTTCTTTTGCTCTTTGAAACGAATTTAGTGAATGTAGCGCAATGTAGTCCAGGTAATCATCATAAGCATTCATATTTTTATTGAATTTTTATGTGATACTGTTGTGTTATTGGGCACAAGTACCTATTTTCTATTACATTTGCGAGAGAAAGAAAGGGACTTGTAGAAAGTCTATACTAATATTATAAATGCGAAAGTTTGGATGAATGGATGGAGGGTTGTTACTCAATCACGCCAGATCAACTAAACGGATCTGGATGAAATTTGGCACAGATATAGATTATAGTCTGGAATCACATAGGCTTTTTTATCCCGGTAAATTAAAATTTCCGCGGGAATGAAAAAGAAACTTAAAGCACGCGGACGAAGACACGGGCATCAGCTAGTAATAGAAAAAGGAAAAGATAATTTGAAGTGTTCTTCAATTTATTTTGAGGTATGGTGGTTAAGGCATGGTACTGGTTTAGAACACAGATTTAATTAGAAGAAAACTTAGCAAAGCTTATGTGAATATAGTAATATACAGTCATTTGAACTAACCAATGAGTATACAAAATCATGAACAAGTAAATAAAAAGAAGAACAATAATGAAGGGGTATAAATTTAAAGGTTCTAACTCTAAAAAATTATTTATTTAGAGATAAAAAAAAAGTTTTAAGTAGATACATGGTATAAAACTTAGCTGGCACTTTTCGAACCTTGATCCTAAAGTGTGTTTGATGCGGGCTCATGTGTCGTAGTCGATGTCTGTTTCCGAGTGATTTATCACAGGGAGATAAGTGCGGGTGCGGAAAGAAGAGATCGTATGGATTGCGAGAGCAATTTACACTGTATGGCTAACTTAAGCAACATTCTAGACGAACATTTTTAAAGACTATTTTCTTTTACCAGGGTTGATAAAATTTGATACTAAAAACGTATTTAGTGCGGGTTCAATCTATCGTAGCAGATTTACGAGTGATTTATTACGGGGAGATAAGTGGCGAATGCGGAAAGAAGTGATCATAGAGATTGCGAGAGTTTACATTGTATCGCTAACTTGTGCGACATTTTTGGACTAACATTTATAGCACCTTAAAGAGACTACACATATGCGACATTTTCGGAGTAAAATTTAAATAAAGATGTATAGTTTCTCTGACCAGGTTATTAAATTTGTTACTAAAACGTATTTAATGCGGGTTCATGTTTCGTAGTCGATGACTGTTTCCGAGTGATTTATCACGGGGAGATAGGTATGTGGCGAATGCGGAAAGAAGTGAGCATATTTAGAGCAGGATTGCGAGAGTTTGTATCGCTAACTTATGCGACATTTTTGGACTAACATTTATAGCACCTTATAGACACTAGTTTCATTGACCAGCAGCCCTATTCTGTAACTCAGTGGTTATCAAAAAATGAAAGCCACTGACTTATATTTTTTATCCATTGAAGATTTGCTATGAAATGTTATTTAATTTTTTCATAGTTAACCTTCAATGGACAAAATATATATGTCAGTGGCTTTCATTTTTCGATAACCACTGAGTTACAGAATAGGGCTGCAGGACTCATAAAACTTGATCTGTAAACTTTGATGCGGGCTCATGTATCATGGTAGATGCATGTTTTCTAGTAATTTATTATAGAGAGATAAGTGGCAGGTGCGGAAAGAAGAGATCATAGGGATTGCGAGAGCAATTTACGCTGTTTGGTTAACTTATGTAACACTAGCTGATGCCCGCGACTACGTCTGCGTGAATTGAGGTTTTTGGTTCCCGCGGGAACTCCTTTTAATTTTCGAGGATAAAAAGTAGCCTTTGTGTTAATCTAGATTATAATCTATCTCTGTGTCAAAGGAGCTTGCCTAGGTGTCAAATATCAATGTGCAGTAAAGATATTTTTATTACTTATTTAATTTTAATTATAAAATTTAACAATTGCATTGTTTAATTTTATAGTTTTCAGATAAAACCGCTTCAGGAGGCTGAAGGCTCAGTAAATAAAAAAAAAAGTTTCACTAAATAAATGTTGCTTTCCCACACTAGATGGCGCTAGACGTTGTGGTTCGCGAGTCTAAACAATTATTTTCAACTCTTCGATCATGTTTTTCAGGAAATAAAATTAAGCTCTGCATTCTTTGGGCAGGGATGAGGATAATACTGCAATAATAAAACTTTATTTGCAAGAATTATGTAATTCTTTGAATCACGTTACATTGTGCTGCTGCTTTCCCACACTAGATGGCGCTAGACGTTTTGATTAGCGAGTTCAACTATTCGACCACAGATGGCAGATAGATGCAATGCCAAAGGGCGTTCCTTTAAAAGCAGTGGTTATTTAAAAATGCTTTGTTCGATCAATTACCAAATTTAAGCAAAACATACATTTCCTTTTCATTACTATTTAATTGATCAAAAATAAATCACTCTTAGTATAGTGACAGAAGTACTTACATGTCAAGTCAAAATTAACAAGAAACAACTTATAGTACAAAATTAAAAATTATCTAATAAAAACGAAATATTAATTATAATTAAACTTAGTATTAGTTATAGTGAAGCAGCCTTTATACAATATAGTTTGATTTGTGTGCGCAAAGTTTATGGTGTACTTTTACTTTAAAACTACCTACAATTATATTGTTAGTAAAAATTAATAAGTAAGAACCTGTTATAGAATAACAGTATAATTTTAAAAGGTTAAACCTTTTAAAATTATACTTAGCGCCCTAGATGGCCCTTTGACCACATTTACTTTTTAAGTATGTACACAGTACATAACTACTGCATGTAATGTTTTTTTGTACTACTGATTAATTTGATGTAAACTGTTGGTCAATAAAAATTCATTTATTTATTTATTTAGATTAGATAATAATATGTTTATTACCATTTTAAACATACATCTTCTTCTTCTTCTTCTATCCTGGGATTATTTTCCGCACTTGGACGCATGCGTCTGCTGTGCGTGAAACCGCTGGTGCGACTCCCCGCTGGAACACTCCAGCCAGCCGAGCTCACTCCAGAATCCAAGCAGGCCACCCAGGTCGGCGAGGACTTCCGGTAGTGTTGCTGGGAAGCCAATGTAGGCTTCTCGTTGGGTGGAAACACCGTTGCACTCGAGCAACACGTGTTTCGGTGTCTCGTCGCTCTCCATGCAGGCTCTGTATAGAGGGCTGTCGGTGATACCTAGAATAGATAGGTGTTTGTTTAGAGGGCAGTGTCCCGTTATCAAACCTACAACTATCCTGAGTTTGGCTCGGTTGAGATGTAGAAGTTTTTTAGTTAGTCGCTGATTGGGGCTCGGTATTGCCTCCTTAGTTTGTCTGCAGTCTGTAGTGTTTGCCCATAATACGGCATGTGTACTTACTGTTTGTTTCCTTATCCAGGTTTTATATTCACTGAAGGGTATCGGGACGATTGGATCAGGTCCCGCTACCTTCAGGTTTGAGGCTCGTCGTGCTAGTTCGTCGGCTGCAAAATTTCCTATGTTCTCACTGTGACCTTTTACCCAGGCCAGTGATACTTTGTTCGAGTCGGTCAGGGTCTGTAGTGCATTGTGACAGTCAAGTACGAGCCTAGAGGTAGTCGTGTTCTTTCTTAGGGCTCTAAGTATAGCTTGACTGTCACTGTTAATGTTAATTTGAAAATTTGTTACCTGTCTATTAGTCAGAGCCATGGCTGCTACCGTGACGCCGACGCACTCCGCTTGAAAAACGGAGTTGTTCTTACCGAGGGCGTGGGCTATGTTTATGTTTAGTTCGCGACAGTATACTCCGGCGCCGGTTCCCCTGTTTGTTTTTGACCTATCCGTATACACATCTATTGTGTCTATGATGGGTGCTTGAGTTGTGGTCTGTTCAATGTTTACCTTATACCTTTTTTCGATTATATGTTCTTTTTGTGTTTTATCACATATCCACTCTAGGTGTGGACATTTTGTGTGTTCACTCGACAATATTCGGGTGTGCGTTGCATTCATGTCTTTCCATAGCCCATAGGTTTTTATCCTTAGTGCTGCAATGGTAGCCTCTTCTTTTATGTGGAGATGTAGAGGTGGTATACCCAGTATCACCTCTAGGGCACTCGATGGAGTTGTGCTCATGCAGCTGGTGATCGCTAGGCACGCTTGTCTTTGAAAGCTCTGTAGCTCCTGTTGTGTTGTTGTCTGATTCGTCCTGGGCCACCATACCAGTGACGCATATGTTAGTGAGCTCCTTACTACCATTAAATAAAGCCACAGCATTATCTTTGGTTTCAGGCCCCAGGTTTTCCCAATCATGCGTTTGCACTGATTTAGGATGATTGTTGGCTTTCCTATTTTTGTTTCTATATGTTTCTTCCAGTTAAGTTTACTATCTAGAGTTACCCCTAGATATTTCACTTCTGTTGATAGTGTTATGCTAATGCCAAAGAGTGTTGGCATTTTTGGGATGTCAGGTTTCCTTTTGTTTGTGAACAGAACCAATTCGGTCTTTTTCGGATTTACTGTTAGTTCATTGTCTTTGCACCATTTCTCTATAAGTTTTAGTGCGTCCTGCATTATTGCACTGAGTGTATTTTCATGTTTTCCACTTATCAGGATCGTTATGTCGTCCGCGTATCCTATTGTTAGGAATCCGCTTTTGTTCATTTTTGTTATTAGGTCATCTACTACCAGGTTCCCAAGTATTGGAGATAATACTCCACCTTGTGGGCACCCTTTGGCTACAATTCCTTTAGTTGTACCATTTATGTCGTGCTGTATGACCCTTTTCTCAAGTAGGGCACTTATCCACTTACGTAAAGTACTCGATACTTTGTATCTCCGTAGAGCATCGTCGATGCTTCTGAATGTAGTTTTGTCGAAGGCGCCTTCAATGTCTATGAAAGCTCCTAATGTTGACAATTTGTTGTTTAGGTCATGCTCTATCTTACCTATCACATGGTGTAGTCTAGTGTAGTAGTGTAGTAGTAGTGGTGTCTCTCTTGATTTGCCAGTGCTATATGCATGTTGGTTTTTGTGTAACGGTAGGTTTCTTAGCGCTCCGTCTCTGAGAAAACGATCTCCGAGTCTTTCCAGCGTCTTTAGTAGAAAAGATGTTAGGCTGATTGGTCTAAATGCTTTTGGTTGAGTGTAGTCGTTCTTGCCTGGTTTTGGCAGGAACACTACTTTAACCTCCCTCCATGAGAGTGGTATGTATCTAAAGGCTAGGCAGGCTTGGAAGATCTGTACTAGCCATGGTGTTATTGCTGAAGCCCCCCATTGCAGGAGGGCCGGGAAGATGTTGTCTGATTTGAAGGGGTGGAAAGTGTCTATTGCCCACTGAACCTTCTCTTGTGTGACTATTTTATTTGCTATTTCCCAGTCCGCTTCTGATGGTTTCACCTGTAGGTCATCTGACCAGTCGGGTGTATTTACTATTTTGCAGCCTGGAAAGTGTGTTTGTATGAGTGTTTCACTTACTTCTTTGTCGTCTTTGGTGTAGGTGCCATCGGTTTTCTTTAGAGTGCCGAGTGTTTGGTTGTTATCGTTTGCTAGAATTTTACGGATTCTAGTAGCTGTATCGTATGATTCTATGTTAGTGCAATATCTTTGCCACGACTTGTTCTCTTTGCTCCGTACTAGTTTACTGTATTGTGATTGTGCTTCTTGGAAGTTGTCCCAATCTATGGGCTGTCTTGTGTTTTTGCTCTGTTGAATAGGTGCCTTAGCCTTTGTCTTTTCTTTTCCAGGTCTAGGTCCCACCAACTGTTCTTTGGTTCTTGCTTTGTCTTTCTAGTTTTCAGGGGGCAGGCTAGCTCGTAGCATGTCCTCATGTTTTCTGTTATCTCTGTAACGTTTTTGTCGATCTCTAACACATTTTGGATTCTGGTTGTATTTCTTTGTCCTATGTGTCTTGTTATTAGCGTTTTGTACTGTTTCCTGTTTGTTTTCCTTGGATTTCTCCGAGGTATTTCTGGTGTCTTGGTCAGATCAATTTCGAAGCATATTCTACAGTGATCCGACAGTGATGGTTCGCTACTTACGTGCCAGTTTTTTACCTGGTTTGCTATGTCGTTTGATACTAGGGTTAGATCGATTATTGTTTGATATCTGCTAGACACGAAAGTCGGTTTTGTGCCTTTGTTTGCTATGTCGAGGTTAGTTGTTAGTAAGTATGAGGCTAAAATCTCACCTCGTCGGTTGTTTCTCGTGCTACCCCACAGAATGTGGTGCGCGTTGGTATCTGCTGAAATGATCAGGTCCGTTTTTTGTTCTTCACAGTGGTTGATTAAGTCCATAACTTCTTTTGTTGGAATGTGGCCTTCAATGGGTAGATACAGTGATGCCAAGACTAGAGGTCTGGGCGTTGACCCATTGTTTTGTTTTATTCCGTTGGGTATTTTGACTGCTGTAAGATCTCTGTAACAGTAATGTTTAAGTAATCTTGCCGCAATGCAGCGTGGTATGTATATGCATGTTCGGGGCGGCTCTTGTAAACTGTGATAGAAAACTTTACCTTCGCAGTTTTCGAGACCGCATACGCTGTTTGCCCGAACCCACGGGTCTTGGATTAGGGCTATGGTCTCGGCCTCAACCTCCAGCTGCTTCCTTAGGGTGGCCATCGCAAGATGTTTATGCTGGAGGTTGGTTTGCACTATTTTAATGTGCTTGAATGTTGGTGTGTAAGCAGGGTTATCTACTTAACAGCTAGTTATCATTGTCGGCCATAGGGGCCCATGTATTCAGGTATTCCTGGAGAGTCGTGTCGGTCATGTCGGTCGTGTCGGTCCCCGCCTCCTCAGCCCACTCGTTAGGGAGGGGAGTTGGCGGTGACTCTGTCAGCACCGCGTTTATGTTTTCAAGCACGGTGCTGACAGATGGTTCCGGGGTGTTTTCGGGTTGTCTGTCCGTCTGTGTGTTAGGGGTGTCATTTGTTGTGTCTACACCTACTTGTGTGTCTTTAGACCTACATATTTATGCATGGAGGAATGTGCAGTGCTCAGACAAGCCGTCAAGCGCTTACGAGCACGAAGAAACCAAGAAATGTACATTTTATTTGTGAACTTAAATGAATAAAATAACTAAATGTAGGGTTAAAAGATTATTATTAGGCATGGATAAAATGGAACGTCAAAATGGAGTAGTGCATAGAAGAGGAAAGCGGATGCTAAAGATTGAAACAATAAACGTGTTGTTTTTTAGACATTTTAACCTTGACCTTATTCGGAATAATAAATCTTAAACTTACTGTTAAAACGGAAATCCTGCCGTAACATTGTACCGAATCGGACGGCAGAAACTGGTCATGTCTTTTCATCCAGATCCGTTCAGCCGTTCGGGCGTGATTTAGTAACAAACATCCATCCATACATCCATCCAAACTTTCGCATTTATAATACTAGTGGTTCGCCCCGAACCTCGCGGTCTCAGGTATCCATAAGATAGTTTTAACTATTTAGTGTAATGTAATAGTTAACTTTTAACATTAGACGCAAAAGAGCTAAAGAGTTATTGGAGAAACGAATAAACTTTTACAGAGCGCCATCTATTGACGTGTGTCGGATGTGTCGTGATGCACAGCGTCAGTACATTCATTCGTCAGTTGATCACAATGATTCTGGAAAAACCTGGCGATTCCTTACATCCTTAGGCATTGGGTGGCAGCGTCAAGTACTTTCGAACACTGCTGACTCAGATGCTCTTAATAATAACTTTGCTAGTGCCCGTCCTTTTGATGTGCTTATTAAACAAGGAACGTTTAGTTATCTAAACTCCATTCCAGTGCATGGTGGGCCTGAGTTCCAGTTCAATTCTACAACTGCAGCTGAGGTTCGAAAACATGTTCTTGCAATAAAATCTGATGCTGTTGGTAGTGATGGGGTAAGCAGGAAGATGATTATTCTTGCACTTTATGGTATCATTCCAATATTATGTCATATTTTTAATTTTTCACTTACCTCTGGTGCTTTTCCTATTGCTTGGACTATAGCTTATATTATTCCTGTTCCTAAAGTTCAAAATCCTTTAATACCTTCTCATTTTCGGCCTATTTCCATCCTCCCTTTCTTATACAAAGTGCTTGAGCGTATTGTGCATCAACAATTAAGCATCTATCTAACTAGGTATAATATTTTGACAAGTTTTCAATCAGGCTTTCGGCGAGGTCATAGCACAGCAACAGCTCTTATCAAGGTCTGTGACGATATTCGTTATGCGGTCGATAATAAGCTCCTTATAGTAGTTGTATTGCTGGACTTCAGTAATGCTTTTAATACTGTAGACTTTGATTTGCTCTTAGCTATCTTAAAGACTATTAATATGTCGCCTAGTGTCATCAGCTGGTTTCGGTCTTATCTCTGTGGTCGTCAGCAGTATGTTCGGTTAGGTGATAAGTTTTCTTCATTTGTGTCTCTACGAGCTGGTGTTCCGCAAGGTGGTGTTCTTTCTCCTTTTCTTTTCTTCATTTATATCAACTCTGTTACTTCAGTTATTTCTTCTTCTTATCATTTGTATGCGGATGACCTGCAGATTTATGCATCGGCAACCATTGATGATCTAGCTGTTGCTATTGATACTGTCAATGCGGATTTAAATAAAATTTGTGCTTGGTGTCGATCTTATGGTCTTTTGATAAATCCAAATAAGTCTCAGGTAACTATTATTGGCAGCAATTATTACATCTCCTTACTTTCCCATGTTCCACCTGTTCTCTTAGATGGCAAAGTCATACCCTTAAGTGGTTAAGGATCTTGGCCTTATCCTAGACAATTCTTTGTCTTGGGTTCCACAAGTAACAGAGCTTAGTCGAAAGATATTTGCTGCTCTTGGGTATTTAAGACGGTGGAAACATTTCTTGCCCATAAAGACTAAAATACTTTTAGCAAATACTCTTCTTTTACCCATTTTGGACTATGCTGATGTTAGTTATTTGGATTTATCAGAGACCATGCTTAACAAATTGGATAGATTGCTGAATGTATGTATTCGCTTCATCTATGGCCTGCGCAAATATGATCATGTGTCTGAGTTTCGGCCTCAGTTGAAGTGGCTGCCAATTCGATCCCGTAGAAACTTACACGCTTTTTCGCTCCTATACACTATTTTATATCATCCTCAAACGCCACCCTATTTGAAAGAGCGATTCACCTTTCTTGGCAGCAATGACACACATATTTATTTGCGGTCTAGGGATGACAACAAGTTGGAAATACCTTTGAGTCGGACTGAGGTGTATGCAAATTCCTTTACAGTAAAGACTGTTAAGCTATGGAATGCATTGCCAAGTGACATTAGACAATCAAAATTATTGAGTATTTTTAAGGATTGTTTGAAGGAATTTTATCTTGCTAATAATATGCTGTAAATTATTTATGTATTTGTTTACTTTTTGTTGTGTAGGTCTAAAATATTTATATATATATATATATATATATATATATATTTTAGTATTTTTTATTCGTGTATTTGTTTATGTATTATTAGAATGTATATTTTATGTAGTATATTGTATGTATTGTTGTTGCACTATCCCGCTTCGTTGCATTTGTTTCTTTATTTAAAGGTTGTCTGGAGGAGATCACTTTTAGTGATAAGACCGCCTTTGCGCACTTATTTATGTTTGCTTGTTCACTGTTTTTGTTTTTTTTAAATATTTTGTGTGGCAATAAAGTATTTATCTATCTATCTATCTATCTATTGACATCATTGTGAAGTTCTGTTAAAAATACTGAACTCATTAAAAATTTAATAATTTAGTTTCCTTATAATATTTATCTAATTTTAGTATTTGTTGTTCAAGTACAGAATATAATTCAAATAATTGATCAAGTTTCAGGCTCAGCCTTGCAGAAAATTGAGAGTTCTGAGATCAATTTTGGATGTTAGAAAATCTCCACTTTGAAAGCCCCCCATTTCGTAAATTTTGTAGGAAAAAATTTAAAAAATAATATTTTTGGACTCCATTCCTATTTATTTTTATAATGATATGTCGCCACCCTATGTGCACTATAAAAAATACTTTACTTCGGATTCGCTTCTATGAGAGCCCCTCTGAAATAAGGATTTTTATAATTTTTAAGCCATATTCGGCTGGAGGCCATCGGTTTACATATTATATTTAAATTTGACGTAATTACGTTCAGTAGTTCAGAAGTTATAAGGCTCTGACAGACGGATGGATGGACGGACGGACGGACGGACAAGTGCAAATTCACTCCAGTAGACTCGGAGACCTTTGCTTCGCTCGGTCAGTTAAGTGTAGATTTGTAAATCATGGCGTTAGGTATGATTACGGAATTTAACCAAGGTATGAAATCATCATCTTAGTAGTGACAATGTAGATTTATAATCTATCTGAATTGTAACATTTCCTTGATACGGGTTTACACCGTGTTGCGGATGTCACTTCCGTCAGTGATATAATGCAGAGATAAATGGGAAGTGCGGATAAAAGGGATCATCCGCAGCGAGCGATCTGCATATCGTTCTTCGCTTAGAAGATCCAACGTCATGTAACACATACCTATTTTTGATTTACAATATTAGAGGTAGCTGTAATAGAAGCTATAATATAACCTAGAGGCTAAAAGGTATATAAAAATTAAAATTAAAAAATATTAACAAGCACAGTCTCATGGCGACGATAGAATCGACGCATTCGAAATGTTATGTTAAAAGCCTAGAAGCGAATGTTGGATGCAAGTCGTAACCCGTCTTCACTCAAGTGTAATTTTTGTTAGATATAACATTCCGTAGTCGGTAGTACGTTATTTGGATGTATCTCATATATCACAACGGTTTCGCCAGCACAGCTTAGTAAGCGCCCGAAATATTTTTTCTACGAGTTGATTACAAAACATCGCCTTTTTGTACTATAAATATATAATATGCATGCACTATAATAAACGAGATGATACCCTCGACTTGGTCCGCGTGGATTAAGTTCCCGAGTAACTCCTCTGTGTTTTCCGGGAGAAGAAAGTTTGTCCTTTTCCGGGATGTAATCTTTAAACCAAATTTCATCTAGTTGAAAAGATGGCACCTGAAAGCGTAGCAGACAGACACACTTTCGCATTTTTATTATTAGTATACTATCTCGCAAATATCTCGTATCAAACAAACAGACATAGGTAGCGACTTTGTATAAAGATTATGAGATAGAGAAGAGATTAATTATGTTGGAACAGATTTAATATTATTAACTCGACACTGGTTAGTCACATACCTACGAGTGGAACGAGCTACAACCATAACAACCTATATGTACTCTTTTAAAAAAATGGCCTCTACAGAGAATTGAACTGGATTATAGTACGCTTTATGTATTTAAGGCATGCCTCTGACCATTTTCAGGCATCCATCTGGTGCCAGAGAGAACAAAAGGCAACTTTTTGCTATGCAATCACAAACGCCTGTTAAATGTTGCCTTTGAAGCCTTTGCGCTCCCTGATTTCCCTGATTTTTTAAGGATTTTATTTAGCTCCACGTTCCATGTTCGGCTTATGATTCTAATCTTGATTGATGAGCTCGGGTACAGCTCTGTAAATAGTCGTCTCTTAACAAGACGCCCATTTAACCGACTTTTTACTAAAAATCTAATGTTCGATAAGACAAACCATTAATGTTAAGTAATAAAAGAATATATTTATATTAATCTCTTTGATTTTTATAAAACCACCTCCTGATTCAATACGCAGTAAAAGTAAAAGGAGTTATTTTTCTTTTGACTTATAAACCCATAAAGATTATCTAGATTATATTGCACCCACTAGTTTAATGTATATTTACTATGTTTTATTTTGTCTCTTCTTTTATGAATTGTTCTTGTGCGTGAAGAGTTTTGGCTATCTTGACTTACTCAATCAAGGGATACTAATGACTTAATTGCAGGAGCTTATTTTATTGTTTAAAGCATTGGTAGTTCATATTTCTAAAAGAAAGAAAGAACATTTATTTTCCAGTTTTACCACACATTTGCTTACCTCAAGGGTATGCTGCCATTACCACCACCAACAGCAATGAGCTAAACTGCCTAGGTAACAGAAGCGCCGGGACAACAGGAGTCAAGTGTGGCATAAGCCGAAAATAGGCCCTAACTCAGCATAATGCCATTGGCTCGTCCACTGCACTTGCTCAATGATTTGGCTTGTAAAAATTCAGGACTAGACATTTTCCACACCTCACTGATCCAGCTCTCCAAAATTGTTAAAACAGAATCAGTAGTTTTTTAAAATTTATTATAAATTGTGTATTTTTAGTTATTGTATGTTAATTTAATTTTAATTTAATTGATAGTGTGGTCTTATTGTTTTGTATTTTTAGTGCTCTTTTTTGTTTAATGTATGTGTAATTTTAGTAATAATGATAAATTGTAGCCTGATAGGACGTATTGGGAAACTGTAATGTTTTATTGGGTATGTCCTACCAATAAAATAAAATAAACAAATAAATAATGCTGTATGAATTCAATATGCACAAGAGCAATATAAAAACCATACAGCGCTGATTTTCAGCCAAAAAGAATTTCTTTTTTTAAATTGTTGTGAATAAATAGCTGTCTGATTTTATAGATTATATTATGGGTACTAGATGATGCCCGCGACTTCGTCCCCGTGGGTTAAGGATTTTTGATTCCCATGGGAACTCTTAAATTATCTGGGCCAAAAAGAAGCTTATGTCCTTCCCCGGGATACGGACTATCCCTGTACCAAATTTCATCAAAATCGGTTGATGTACGGATAGATGAGCCGTGAAAGCGTAGAAGATACACAGACAGATACACTTTCGCATTTATAATATAGTAGTAGTATGGATTCACGACTGCGCCACTTTAATCGTTTTACTTGTAGACCCGTACAAACATTTTATGCACGTAGCCTGAATACTTAGCAGGCACACATCTAGTTTCCGTTTTCGCGATTATTACTTCCGCGGACGTGCAAAATACAGATATATTAAATTTTCTGCGGCGTTGTTCTCATTTATTGCATACTTATACTTGCATACAGAAATGTGCTTATATACTATAGAATAATTCTAAAATCGTGTTTTATATTATTATGCAATGTGTCAGCGGCATTTGTTTTTGAGAGCATGGCGGTACGCTTATTTTATGCGATATCATGTATCTTTTATGACGTAACAATGGACCGTTTTCATGAATTTCTGTCTTCCTTTTGTTTAATATGATGAGATTGAAAATAAACGTTTCGTACTGAGTCATTATCGTTTCTCCACGCCGTATTTCTTTTTCATTGGTGGGGCTGCTTGTTGTTACCCCTTTCCTTAAATCACTGCATCATATTGGTAGGGGCTTTTCTTAGTATAATAACGAGACTGTTTCACCGTGGTATAGAGAAACATAGAGGCCAAATTTGTCATAAAAGTATCTGGATTAAAACGTCATTTCAAACTTTACAACTATAACAAAAGCTTTGAAAAGTAAAACCAAATGTCTTAATTAATGATTATATACATAGTTAGTTTTGTACGGAAATAAATCTAGAAATATTAGGTACAATTACCAATTCAACTCTGATGTAACCGTATGCTTCAGAAGTTTATTTAGTCCACGTGTAACGCCCACATTATTTTAAGAGATGCTTACTATAGTAGGCGTTTTCTTTATTTGTACCTAAAAGCGAAATTGGTATTGACATGCTACAAAGTAGAAAGGAAAATTTCCTTGAGTCGAATCAATAAAATAATTTTGTTATGAGGTTCAGAACGGTTCAGAGAAGACTTATTATCCTAACCTTACTAGCCTACATGATTTTAAACATTAAGGTACATGGATGAGTACTGGATGGATGAGTGGATACTGGAGTATTATAAACTAGATGATGCCCGCGACATCGTCCACGTGGATTACGGTTTTGTGATTTCCACGGGAACTTTAATTTTACGCGATAAAAAGTAGCCTATGTCCTTCCCCGGGATAAAACCTATCCCTGTACTTACCACATTTCATCAAAATCGGTTGAACAGATGGGCCGTGAAATCGTAGCAGGTAGACAGACAGACATACTTTCTCATTTACAATATTAGTATGGATTTGAAAATGTGTCGTCTGCTTGTTAGGTACCTTTTCGTAGAAAATTCAACTATGACCTACCCGAGTCGGTTGCATACCGGAAATGGACAACGAATTTTCCGGGATGATCATTCCGCAAAATGCAAATGTAAATTGATGTGTATGGAATTATGTTTAAGAATTTTAAATTTTCGCCATTCATGTCACAGATCTAATTGGCGAAATTAAGCTCGAAGCCTACATAGCTAAAAGTTAGAGGCTGTAGGCGTGTCAATGGTCTGTGGCTGGCTAATAAGTCTGATGTAGACAGAATACAGTTTTAAACCGTATCTGTTTTCTGTCTGTATTATTCTGAATTACTCAATTAAACAAAAATAAGTTCTGATTTAATTTTAATTCCCAACTCGTCTGCGGTTTACACTGCATCATATTATTATATGACAAAGATCTGGTGTTTAAATGACAAGAAATATGTATCCCTGAGTAGGTATTCCTGGGCAAAAAACATAACTCTGTTTTAAATTTAGCTCAGTCGGATAAAAAGTTAATAATTGGAATCTGAGAATTCCGGTCATGGTGGTATTTATTTTGAGAGATTTGTCTTTTGATAAATCCATACTTTATTATCTGTTTATTTTATTTTCTTACAGTTTATTTCAATTAAAATAAGAAATAAATTAAAATCTAAATTAAAAACTAATTATATTTACAAAAAATACACGGCGTCCAAGTGATCGTTAACGGGCATGGTGCCCAAAACACTGGCGCTATTACCTCGTTGAATGGCAAGGCTAAGCCGTTGGGCTAATTAAGCGCCAGCTCTTTGGTCACCAGAGGCGTGGATCAGTTTTTGGGACACCACATTTATAAAATTCTTCGTGTCCGATGACCATGGGCCCAGAGTCTCAGAAGCAAGCGCCGCAAAAACGTAGTCCTTAGCCGAGTATTTGCGACGCTTAAGCAACTGAGTAGATTCGGCAGCTGCACCCGCCTTTAGGCACAAGCCTGATAGATGGGACGCTGCCAACGTATCAACGCAGGTTGCATCCCACACCAGTGCACGACCCATCGACCACGGTACTATCTATAGTCATCCCATCCGGCCTCTTGCCGTCATCCCTGAACAAACCGGAGGGTTCCAGTTTTGCAGGGATGGAGGCAGTGGCCAGAGCGCGACGGACTATAGTTATGATTGATAGCACCGTGGCGATACAAGCGGCCTGCGCTCCGAATGCAAAACCTTTAAAATCCATACTTAGGCCGGTTGTTTCAAACTGTTGTTTATCGTAACATACATTCGTTTAAATTTAACACACATAAGAACTTTAACGTCTGTTAATTTGCTAGTTACCTACTTATTATTACTACTATAAAAATGGTGAATCAACGCCTTATTTGACTTACGTTCGTTAGCGCCATAATTAAACGTTACATGTCCGTCAAAAAGTATTCCTGCAATCCAGCCTTAATATTATAAATGCGAAAGTGTGTCTGCCCACATGCTTCTCTGCTTCGCTTTAACGGCCCACGTTGAGCTGGTTTAGAGCTAAGATACATTTTATTCCTGGGAGTTAAAAAAAATCAATCCACGCGGACGAAGTCGCGGTCATCGTCTAGTTACAGATAAATTAACAAAGATAAGTATTATTAACAAAGATAAGATTATATTATTAAAATAACAGATAAGTTAACAAAGAAAGAAACAATAAGGTTCTCAGATAAATAGACGGACAGAAAACTCACTATTACATAAACACAAATAGAGTCAGAGATCTCGTTTCGCATCGTAAAGTTACATCCGGAAAGAATACAATAACAATAATTGAAATCGGAAAATTATTCGGAAGAATATTATTTGCAGTAGGATAAATAAAAATGTTTCAGCTAAATAAATCTGTAACAGAGGTTTACTACCGATATCCATGTGCAATAACTTATCTATGTCGATACGTAGAAGATAAGATATTATACGAACATGCGAGGCCAACTAATTAGCTCTGTACTAAGTAATCAGATGGACAGATGGACAGACAGACTTGATAGTAACTACCTTTATAATAACTGCGAAGTTGCAAAAGTGTGTTTGTTTGTTGGTATGACTAGGTATTTGTGCTTCAGTCACGACGGATCTACGTGATTTTTTTTCAGGCATAGTAAAAGACCTTGCGAGGGACGGGACATAGGTTACGTTTTATGCTGAGAAATTACTACGGTATTTAAAAAAAAAACTAAATTCACGCGAACGAAATCGCATGCTTAGTGCATGCTAGTAATAATATCAGTAGGTTACCACCGGTTGAAATTTAAAAAATACTAGCGATCTGCCCCGCCTTCGCACGGGTAGCACTAGTAATCCTAATAGTTTATACCCAACATAGTCAGTGGGCAGTGGGCAGGTTTAAAATTTTAATATTACATTTTAAGAGTACGCCGTCCTTACCATACCTGCCACAGCCGCCAGCCCGCCATGATGCAAAGGACAATTTTTATCTTAGTTAGATACTTGAGATGAATAACATATTATTTATTTTGATAAGGATTAATACTATGTCGGTAAAACACCTTCGCAAGTAAGGCGTTGGTTTAGAACTTGAAAATCATGAAAATGGTTATTGTGAGTCACCCTCAACAGATAGATATATGCTATCGGGGACTTTTTTTAGAACTTTTTGAGAGGAACAATTCCAGTATACATTGTTTTCGTGTATCTTTAATTATTTACGCAGCGCTAGCCACGTAATCCCTCAAAAGAGACGATCTTTCTGACTTAGTTCACATTATTGCAATTTTAGAAAGGATCTCTAATTTTTTTTGTAAATAAAACAGCCTATACGCGCTGATAATGTAGCTTTCTATATTATGTGAAAGAAAATCGGTTGAATAGCTTTTGAGTTTATCCATTACAAACAAACAAATCATTCCTCTTTATAATATTAGTTTAGATAAATCAATAACATATTTTTTACTCATACTAGACCAAGGCTTGCTACCGAATTTGACACAAAGCCAAATTATCTACTTCGAGCTTCATTTAGTAAGTATAACATCCAAGGCCATTTATAGGTTGCCTTTTAAATGCAAATGAAATCGAGTGGGCTCTCCTTGAGCAAGCCATGGTGCTGAGAAAGCTTTTTTGTTTCTGAACCGACTTATCAATGTAATAAAAGGTTGTTCTTAGTCTTGTGTGTAGTCTATCCATAGATACTTATCATTTATCTATGGATACACTACACACAAGGGACCGGACAAGACAAAGCATTTGCACTAAACGTCCTCGCTCAGAGCAAGAGTATTATATTCCTTGGCTCAGAGAGAAACGACTTGTTTGTGGTACGCTGTGCGCGCTTTATTCCAAATCTATCCAAAAAAAAATAAAAATATAGCCAACTTCCTAGTTCCTATCAATATTAATGGCCATTTAAAGTAGGCAAGTTCTTCACTACGCTTTTATTTCTAAGTAAGGCTTATAAACTAGTGGTTCGCCCTGAACGAACTATCCATAAGATAGTTTTAACTATACATCGGTTTACATATTATATTTTAAATTGAAGTAATTACGTTTAGTAATTCAGAAGTTATAAGGCTCTGACAGACGGACGGACGGATGGACAAGTAAGACAAGCACTCAACTAGCTGATGCCCGCGACTTCAACCGCGTGGTTTAACTTTTTCCGGGATAAAAATCAGCCTATGTCCAGGCCCTCAACTATACCCATGCCAAAAATCACTTCGATCCGTTAATCCGTTGCGGCGTGATTGAAGCACAATTCAAAAACAAACACACTTTCGCATTTATAATATTAGTATGATTTGAGCATCACAATGTCACGATACCATTCTAAAACTAACAATTTCTGGCTGCCACTAAACAATCTTTCTTGTGTTATAAGGCAGAGAACTCCTTAAATCTATTAATGCTCCTTGCGGTGTACCTATTACGTGAAGATGTAATAGTACATTATTGCAAAGGCTGGGAAATAGGCAATTGCCATTTCCGCCGAGGCATATATAGTGCTTTTCTCAAAAGAATGCAGGGAAATAAACCATACTTTTTTACCTTTGTCGCTAAATATATATCATCTGAGGCTTTAATTAAAAATTGCTTTATGTTTTCGCCAGTAAAAATTTTCGATTTCTTGCTTTTGAATACGGTCGATTGTCGTTTAAGAAAAGTAGTTAAGGTCCCATAATTTTTCAAGTTAATGCCGTTTTTAACATGAACTGTACATTTCAGCGTGGAATAAATTGCCCATAATGTAGATGGCTTTTTAGTTTTAGCAATCTCATTAAAATACGCCAAAAATACTGTTTCGGAGAAAATGTTCACTTTTTACTCGTTTTTCTAACTCATGAAATTTTCATATACTTTCATGTATTTTTCTTCGCTGGAAGCAGGTTTTCCATTGCCAATTTGGCTTCTGATCTTAAATCTGGTGGAGTATAATCAATCTCCATTTCACTCTCTGAACTGTTGGAACTCATTTTACTTATTATTAAATTTATATTTAATAATAAGTAAAATGAGTAAATAACAAATCAAGACGAATTTTTAGCTTTGCCGCCAATTTTTTTTTTATCATCTGTGCTGATAGGCAAACGCATTTATGGCTATACAGCCACCAATTTGTACTAAGCAAAGAGACTATGGTAGATATGCCAAGAATGACAAAAGAGATCCGATCAAAGAGTATTTAATAACCCCAGCACGCCGTTTCATACAGCATTGCAGGAGCGTTGTAATTTTTCAAATTCAAAAAACACTCCTGCAATGGTTTTGATTTTCTTTTCGATTCGATACTTCGCGTGTTCTTTTTTCAAAAATAATGACAATATTTCCATGCATGTTTGAGAAAATACATTTAATATATTACTAAGTATCACGTTGTATAAAATTCCGTCTCGCCTGTCCTAATCCACCTAGTCCTCAGGAAACAACATAACTGAAGCCATTTATAATTTATCATAGTAAGTAAGTTTTTCTTTATTTCTTCCTTGTTTCACTTGTTTAATAAACACAATTTGCTTTTAATTAAATTATGTGAGCATACATCTCATCAAGATATTTGTTTCATCTGTTTTCATCGAGAGACTATTTCGAAAGATCATTGTTTACACATGCAAATAATGTTTATTTACTACTATCCGCAATCTCAGACTGCGTCATCACTTACCATGCAGTCTCCAAGTAAAATTATTGCAGTCAAGGGCTTCACATAGTCGAATAAAAAAGGAGGCAAGGTTAGTAATTCAAATACGAGTTAAAAAAACCTACGTACCTAGTTGCATAGATACACTGTATATCAGAAACTAGCCCAACCGACATTGGCATATGCTGGGAAATTATTTTGAGCGGAAAATAAATAAATTAGATGAATCTAAGATTGAAAACTGTTCGTTTTAATATTCAGTCGTCGGTCTCGTTACCGGACGGATCTTCCATTACGAGAGTTAATTAATTACCCATCCAACAAAAAATTCCCAAACTTCGCCTCCTTTCATTTTTCCGTTTCCGCAAATTTGTTCAATTAACCTTTTTTCTTGAAAATATGTAATTAAGACGACCATAACTCCAACTCGCGTTCGTAACAACAAATTAGGGTTTTATGTAAAGATCTCTTAGGTACAACTACAACAAATTGGGTTTTATGTAACGATCTGTTAGACACAGCCACAAAGTTATTAAAGTGGATGGACTGCGCACTCTAAATACCTCTTTGAAGCCAATCGCGTTTTATCGCTATCCCACTTCAACTGTCGAACGAAAGCGAGAGATTGGACACCACTGGTGTCCGACCTCTCGCTCTAATTTGTAAGTCGAAATTTGATAGCGATAAGTAGGTATTTTCTTCAAGTAGATATAACACGGATTAATCCCAATGGTCTCAGAGATATAAGCACTTCAGTCTTTACAAGGTCTTTACCTATGGCTTCATGGGCACAACGCTTACCGACATACAATAATTAATACATAGGTGTTACTCTATTTCCTCATCGCAATATCGACAGCCGAGTGCCGCATGTGTGAGATGAATCGCAGACCGAGGTTTCTTTTATTCAATAGAACAGTTTTTTTCCAGGCCAACAGAAATCATGTACACTTACCTAAACCACAGAATAGTTAAATAGGTATGCCTAAACTGTAGATCATCAGCATGCATAGTTTATAATAATACAAAATATACGAGAAGTCTTAGGCTTTACATAGTAAGTAGGTATTCTGCTTTACTTTTATAAACAGCCGTAATTCCTTAGCTTCATAATGTAGCCTATTAGAATGAAAATACTAGAAGGTTTAATGGCAGCATTCATTTTGAGTAGCGATGATAAAGCCTATTAGCACAGAATACTAACTATTTTGCTATTACGTCGGTATAGGCATAGAGTTGAAAGAACTAGAGCAGCAAATTCTCTCAAAATGGACTCAATCTGTTTGGTGTTAGAGTTAACTTAGCAGGTTACACTTTATGCCAAAGTGAATAAAGGTTACTTTGAGTTGTTATGAAGAATGACGCCGCGCTTTGCTTCCGCCGAGATGTA
This sequence comes from Erebia palarica, assembly GCA_964035005.1. Classification (NCBI taxonomy): domain Eukaryota; kingdom Metazoa; phylum Arthropoda; class Insecta; order Lepidoptera; family Nymphalidae; genus Erebia; species Erebia palarica. Next base: position 28,707,146 of record OZ035987.1, on the reverse strand, counting down.
CACAATGTCGGATTTGGTATATGCTTTAATAAACGAGAGGAAAAGTCTCTACTGAGTGTAACGCTAACTCCTTTTAAGCGTTTCTTCTTAACCGTCTTTTCCCATTTAATTCTTCATCTACCTTGAGATTACTTAATTAATTAATTTATGGGGTGGGAAGATAAAATAATAATCTGCAAGGTTTTTTATCTTGTTCAACGGGAAAATGAAGCTTATCCGGAGGTCTGGGTTAATCCTATATACGCTCTGTTCACCCACAAACTTGGTATCATTCCAATCAACAGGCCGCGTGGGAGATTTTTACGTATTCAATCGATATGGAATAGATCGAGCGCTACAATTCTATACAATTAACGTTGTCGCGATCGATTAGGAAGACTATATCCCACTAGGCATTACAATTTAATTACAATAAAATTACAATTACATTTGATTTTATCGTGGAAACAGTTGAGTTATTATAAGGATCTTCCCGAGTTATTGAAGTTATTAGTGAGAGTTCCCGGGTTCCATATCCGGCTGGTTTTTTTAATATTTGAGAATCCATAGTTTCTTCCATACCACCTCTCTTAGCTAAGCCACCAAGTGATTTAGATTTGCAAGTACAGTGCCGGATGTCGCATGTAAACTTTGTGATGGGGTTATTGAAAAATTAAACTGAAAAATAATTATTTTTATACGACTGCCTGAAAAAAGGAGTATATATTGTTTTCAGGGTTCATGTATGTATGTATGTATGTATGTATGTGAGTTTGTATATTCCACCATAACTTCTATACGCCTGAACCGATTTTGATAAATGAGGTATCGTTAGAATCCCTAGCTTATTCCGGGTGACATAGGCTAGTAAAATTTTTAAAAAAAATTGATGGGGTGACCATGATCGCTTATTAAAGACTAAAGTTGAAAAAAATAATTCGAAAATAAGATTAACTATATAATCATCATCTAGAAAATGATAAGTAGATTCCAAAAATATATAACACTATAGTTCAATATCCAGTGATTCACTAAAAATATCATTTAATAAAAATGTGAATAAGATTCCAAAGGCTATATATGCAAATCGCTTCTTAGGGAGGTAAACTCCAAAAATAATATGGCAGGGCAGTCGTATTTTTTAATTCGTTAAATTAAGTTCACTTGTGTGTTGTATGTATTGAAATAAATCATTTGTTTAAAGCAGTTTACATCAATCAGGCTATTCATAGAAACTATCCAACGCCTGTGTATCGTGTTAGGACAATCAAGAGAGTTTGTGTTGCAGCTCGTGACTATTTTGAGAAAGTCGTACTGGGAATTGCTAGATGAGTATACGAGTAACGAAATAACGGATAAAAGGCTAAGTCGCTTCACTATTGTAAAAAAATCTTTGTCTATGAAGTATTGCATTTTTTTAGCCAATAATTAAAAAACTTCTTAGGCGTGCTTATATCAAAAGTAAAATAAATGGTTGGATAGATATACTTTATTAGTTCCTTTACTACAGTTTACTTTACTTTAGTTAGTGTACCTTTACTACAGATGATATCAAAGACTTAACTTACAGATGAATAATAAAAACTGGCCCATTAAAGTAAATTGTAGCTATTGTTGTACCATTAGAGGTATTTATTCGCACCTGAGGTATTTGTAAAGGAGTGTATGGGTATTTTTCCCGTATTAACACGTTGAGTGCGAAACCAGGTTCTAAAACCTTGTACACGTCTACGCTTACAGTGCGGCTAAGAAATGTATAGACTTCCTTGTCGCGCGGAAGGCCTAACTTTAACTTGGTTCGGTGTAGGACAGAGATGAATATATATCTAAGATGTATTATTTAAATAGAATCCAATGGTGTATCTACCTTAATACCAGGTTTTTTCACCTGGTACGGCACGGAAGAAATAAAATTTCATCATAATGCGAAACCAGGTCGAAGCACCTTGTACCCCGCTCACCTGGTACCGCACCCCGCGTTAGCTTCGCGCGACTAGTGCTGGCTTGCAATCGTGAGAAACGTACGTGTCGACATGGCGTCAAGACCAACAAAACGGTGCCGAAAAAATATATTATATGATGTTTGCGAGGAAAGTGAAGCAGTGAAAGTTAAATCTAAATTAGATTTAACTTTATCAGAGACAGGTGAGTCATCATTACTATTTATTTTAATGATGGGAATAAAATACCAAAACTTCAATTTGTGGAGGAAATTATCAAAGATTTTACAAAAAAGGACTTTGACAATGATATAGGTAATTTCAACGCAGACGTAAATGAGTCCACACACATACAAATAAATAATAATAAATTAATAAATTTATCTTTTCAGAACCCGCACAAAAACTTGACAAACACACTTTGGTAAAAGGTGATAAGAAGAGGAATTGTGTCAGATTTTACGCAAAACTCCGAACCTTTTTTAACCAGTCGCCAAGCTGACAAAAAAGTTAAAAAAAATTTAACTAAATGTGTTCAGTGCAAAAAAAACTTTTGCTACCCATGTTTTATTGAAAAAGATTAATTCATGTTTGTTTTTTTTTCATTATATTAAAACTTAATTACAGCTATCGATATTTTTATTTCACATCCTTAAAATACGCACCAGGCTTCCCTTATTCAGTGCGGCACAGGGTGATTAAGCCCTGTATTTTGAATATAGCTATAATTTTTAAACTAAACAAGTTGTTAACGAACGCCTTCAGGTGTATGTCAATTAATTCATTATTATTAATATTCAAAGCAAAAAAGACAAATATATATTTACATGAAGCCAAAAAAAGGATTTAAGTTTCTTAAATTTTACAGGGTCTATAAGCCTTGTGCCGTCACAACGGAAGTTTTATTACCAGGTTTATAGGCCTTGTTCCGAAGGAATGGAAAGTATTGAAAACTTACTGACGCAGCAAACGTGTTAAACATACTACTTTTTATATCGAGTATGAGGACAGTCATTCTGTCAGATTCACTGTGCTGTACCTATCTAAAAGTAAAATTAATTGAGAGAATGTACATCGTAATATATGATATAATGTTTGCAATATTATTGTTGTTAAGTATAATATATAAGTGAACCCGAGTAGATAGGCGAAGGGTAAATAGATGATTAGTTATGTAGAGTTTGTTTACATTGGATAACAATATTGCAATGTATTGCAATTAAAATAAACATGTATTTACATTGTTTGTAACGAAAACACATACAGTATCTAAACTTTAGGGGCTCCAACAACTGATAATATATTCAGATTTCTGTCGCTAATGGCAAGAAAATATAGGGTGGTCCAAATAGTGACGCTCAAAGAAACAATTTAGATTCATTGTACCTAGACCTATGAGAAAATACCCTATGTATTCAGCGATTTTTGGTAGTTTTCGAGTTATAATTTTCTTAAGTTTTTCGTGAGATTTCTGAGGGAGTGAGTGTTAATTTTATTTTCTCTTTATTTAGTGTTTTTTCCCGAACATTTTTTTGTGAACATGTTTGCTATGAAGTGTGCTACTTTGTATAAAATAATTATCATCATAACATTAACCTAAATCGAAAAGATTTTGCTCGAAAGTGAAAAGTTTACGTTCGACAGAAGCAGAGACGAAATTTCAACTTAAGATTAAAAATACTTAAACCTGTCTACTCAGTCAATAGATAGTGAGATAGGTATTTGATGGTTTTGGAGCTTTTTCAAAACATTTTATTGCATCTTTTATTGAAAACTACATTATGCCCGCTACTTCATCCCCGTGGAGTAAGTTTTTTCGATTCCCGCGAGAACTCTTTAATTTTCCGGGATATAAAATAGCCTATGCCCCTCCCCGGGATACAACCTTTACATGTACCAAATTTCATCAAAATTGGTTGAGCAGGTGGGCCGTGAAAGCGTAGCAGACAGACAGACAGACACACTTTCGCATTTATAATATTAATATGGATTCATTAAATTCTAATAATTAGAGGCAATTTATACCTATCCATAAAGACGTGATGTATGGAGGGTAGAGCTAAGGAGTAACATCTCATAAGGGAGAAAAGTTGAAAAAGTGTCCAATGGTTGCTATAAATAACAGTTTAAAAACCTTCCACAGTATCGCTGGTGTAGCAAAGGGTATGTTATGAATGTAGCAATTGTAGATTGAAGTGAAGTATGCTGAGTTATAAAAAATTGTCTTATTGTTAAAAGTAGTTAATTGTTGAAAATTTCAACAACTTACGCTGTACAAAATAATGATGAATGTTTTCTTACCTTGTTTATTTCTCCAACATAATAATATTTGGTGCTTCCCTTTAAATTTACCCTGATGCTAATATGGCGCCCCCAATTTAATGCATTTCGACGGACACTTTTTATATACAGAGATGTTACTCCTTATCTTCTACTCGCCATAACGTGATGTTAGATTACCTACTCCATCAGAGTATCAGATCCAACTATAGGACTAAAAGCTTTTAGCAACAGCTGAATGCGGAATTCTTATGTAAGCAGCATCTTTTGTAGTTGCAACACAAAAGTCACAAAAAACCCTGTTATTGTTTTTTTGTGTTGTAACAACAAAATATGTTATTACTAGCTGATGGCTGCGACTACGTCCGCGTGAATTGAGGTTTTGTGGTTCCCGCGGGAATTCCTTAGTTTTCCGGGATAAAAAGTAGCCTATGTGTTATTCCAGACTATAATCTATCTCTGTGCCAAATTTAATCCAGATTCGTTCAGCCGTTCGGGCGTGATTGAGTAACAAACATCCATACATCCAACCAAACTTTCGCATTTATAATATTAGTATAGATAACACTTATTTGGTAAATAATATGTGCACTAATCTAAGTCGACCACCACATTTATTTCCAACATTTTTCATGCATACAACCAGGGAATATAATGCAAGTGATTTACATAAGACAACATTCGCGCGACTTTATCATTGCAATTGTGATGTAATTTTAATTCAACTTTTCTCGTACAAAGTGACTTCATAGAAATATATGCTTGCGCAATTATTTCCATTGTGCCGTTTTATTTACAACCAGTCTCTAACTTGAGGTTTTCCCTCAGTGGTTTCATAAACTCCTTTTTGAAGTAGTGGTTTAACATTACTGGGGAAAAAGAAAGAGAAAAGTCGAATATAAAGACATGGGGACAAATAAAGCATGAATAACGGTCATGATTGCAGCAATTCCGCTCCAACCGTCTTACGCCTGCTTAAAGGTTGGTCTTTATAGGGTCAAAATAATATATTGCATGTAATAAATCCATATCCATACTATTTCATAGTACATATTATATTATAAATGCGAAAGTGTGTGTCTGTCAGTCTATCCGTCAGTTTCTCAGCCTGTCTGCTACGCTTTAACGGCCCATCTTTGCAACCAGTTTTGAAACAAATTTGAAATGAAGATAGGTTGCATCCCGGGGAAGGATATAGGCTACATTTTGTCCCGGAAAATTAAGGAGTTCGCAGGGAAAAAACTAAATGAACACGTACGAAGTCGCGGGCATTATTTAGTATGATAATAGTTGTTATAAAATATGAATAGTAATTGAAAAGATAAAATGTAACGATTTTGCAATAAAATTAATACCCATTATCTGTCCTATAATAAATTGATATTACTAAAATGTGTAGAATCTGTAGATCAGTCATCAGTCATCACTGCTGAGGTAAATAACTTATTATGTATTGAACCCATTATAAGATGGGATGAACGCGATCACATTTACAAAGCAAAGCCATGTACACAGACAAAGGATAGCGCTCAATTAGGCTGACACTCGGGAGAGTTAGTCAAACATTATACTCGTATGAGCAAAGCAGGTATACGGACTGTACAAGTTTTTTTTTGTCCACTACAAGTTAGTACTTGACTGCGATATCACCTGATGGTAAGTGATGATGCAATCTAACATGGTAGCGGGCTAACTTGTTAGGGGCATGGCAGTTATAATTAACCCATACGCCTAATCGGTTTCTACACGGCATCGTACCGGAACGCTAAATCACTTGGCGGCATGTCTTTGCCGGTAGGGTGGTAACTAGCCACGGCCGCAGCCTCGTGAAACCAGGCCAGGTGAAATTCAGAAATTATAATTCCCCAAATTGACCCTGCCGGGGATCGAATCCGGGACCTCCGCACGCTAAGACAACAACGCTCAACATTGCGCCAGGGAGTTCGTCAAATAGGTTCTTTTGAAGTCTATAGCAGTGAGGAAATAAGTACCTACTTATAAAGCTTATTATAATCGTTATGAGCAGCAGTAGAAATTTAGATTTTCCATATTAATTAAAATTTTAGGTTTTATAATTTGCACCAAGTGAATCTCCGTACCGAGAAATCCAAAAGTTGATCATAGAAACCATATCCGAAAAAAAATACCAACTAGGTATTATGTGAATGTGGAAACGCGGACATAGCCTGAAAACTTGGACAGTTTAGGTCAAGGAAGCACTTGGTACAGGCTTCCACTGGACTTCTCATGGCAGAGAATCAGTTGCGCTGGAAGAATAATAAAGAAGGTGTTACCAGAAAATAATCCTGATACTCAGCAGTGAGGCAGCGGGATAGCGTGAGGAGGAGGGATGTGAAACGTGACCCTTATCAATGAATATTACACTAGAAAAACAAGCTATTATTAGTTAAAAAAAAATGAAAACTGCCCAAAAAAGGTAGTGTAATGTTTTCAGGGTTTCATGTATGTACATACAGTATGTATGTATGTATCATTAGAATCCTTATGCTTACTATTACTTTTTTTTCTCAAAAACGGGTTTACGAAAATATTATATTCAAGTGATATAACTATTTCGATGATTCATATTCCAGGCGAATATTGTGAGATCATTAGTATTCTGTGGGGATAGTACGTCGTATGTTCACCACATAATACTTTAATATTAAACATGTTACGCGGATGTTGTACCTATCCTCTTAGACGTAGCATCTAATCGGTATTTAACTAAGATCCGCTTAATATTCTGATTTCTATTCCACATTTGACATGCTGACTGATTTTGGGATTTGGGATGAAAAGATCGCTAACTCATATTAAAATACTAGCTAATGCCCGTGACTTCATCCGCGTGGATTTAGGTTTCTTTGGTTCCCGTGGGATCTCTTTAATTTCCGGAATAAAAAGTAGGATAAGTGTTATTCCATAGTACCAACACCAACCAATCTATCTCTGTGCCAAATTTGATTTGCCGTTCTGGCGTAATTGTAACTCAAAACATCCATCCACCCATCCAAACTTTCGCAAGTATAGTATTAGGATAGATGACACAAATCGTTTCTTATTTAAAATACAAAATATCGTCAGATCCGTTCCGTGTCTGTTTTTTAAAATCAACCGCTGATTTATTTCTGTTCTGTTTAGTTTCTGTTGACCGTGCTGGTTAAGTTGGCCTAGGAAGTCTACCAAGTTAAAAATAATAATTTAACAAATATTTTGATTTGGCGAAGAGGAATATTTTCGGTTCGTTTGTTTCACTCTTTGTGACAAAAATATTCAGTAATTTAATTACTTACCTAACTTCGGGATGTCCGATAGTAAAATTCTTATGTCAAGCCGTAATGTGGGGCTACTCATCTTGTCTGCATGCCTACAGAGGGGTACTGGAATATTTCAGGTTTATTAGTTTTTCGGAATTTCGTGCGAGTAGGGAACTAAGTGTTACAGTATTTATTTATTGTGGCCGTTTTCCATATCGAAAACAGTTTTGTATATAAAACTCGAGAATATTTAAAACCTAGGGCGAATAAAACTAAATATTTCTGGATTATCTAGTTTTGACAAAGAAATGAATGTCTTCAAATTGTGTTATCTGTTATTGAATTAGACGAATAATTCGATTTCATTTGGTTTATTTACATATTTCCAACATTTTAAGTAATAATACTAGATTAATAATTGTTAGTACTAGATTAACATCTTCTCGTATTAAGTGACTGGTTCTAAAGCCAATAAGGCTGGAAGCAAGGGTAACTTCCACAAAACGTTATCAGATTGAGGTAATTTTGTGACAAATCCATTCCTAAATTCCACCATTTTATCTTTGTCCTGGCCTTAAGCAGCGCAATCCATCTTTCTCAGCGTCCTCTCACAAATAACGAGCAAAATGGCTCACAAATAAAGAAGTTGAAAGCCATTTAGGGTGTTTTTACAGATGTTTACTTTTCTAATGGGAACCTATAGAAAATATTGCCGACTAGGGACATCCGATAACACCGGATTTCGGGCCTTATTTCCGATTGCGGTCAAAGATCTATTGTCCTGCCTGAAGAATTTGTTAGACATATTTTTAATATTGCTACTGACATATTTTAACCTTTTTTCTTCACATACTAAAGGAATTAGGTACTTATAAAAATATTTTTTTACCTCTCTAGCTCGAAAAACGCACCTTTACTGATGAGATGTTGGCCCGCTTTTGTATTCCATTACCTTCTTACAGGTATTTTCTTTACGTTTGTTTTATAGTTCGGTGGTGTTAGCCTCCGATAAAATAAAATAAATGGTGTGGTGGTCTCCAAATAAAGAAGAAAAAAAAAATTGTGTGTGTCAGCTCCAACGCACGACTAGAGCTCTTAAATATATAAGATTAGTAAATGAGGATAAATATAGTAAAATTACATCATTTATATTCATCAAAAAACATTACATTGTCATTGAAACATAAACAAGTGTTACCAGGAAACAAAGTCAATAAAGTAACTAAGAAAGTTTTATTTTACTCCCCATAAATTTTCATACCCCGGGCTTATATATGAAAATCGATTCTAAAGGAGGTAAACTCCAAAAACTAGGTAAGTTATGGCCGAAAGCTAAAAAAGGATATGAAAACCCCTTAAATTATACCGTTACTAAATTTTAATCCGTACCGTACCGTATTAATATATCTATTAGGGATAAAGTAGATACATAGAAAATCAATTAGGTATGTAGTTTTCCTAGTTTCGAGTTGAATTTCACTTTCGACAAATTTTCGCTGACCTTACAGTTTGAAATTTTTAATTTATGCAAATATATGGGTATTTCTTAACAAAATATACCTACTCGTATTAGCGCAAAGTGGTTTCACAGCATTTCTCATGAATATTTAGCTGTTTGAGAGAATTTCAAACATTTCGGGTTTGTTTATTTACCTTACAAATTGAATTTAAACAAACTATCCACAAATGAGTGTGGTTTTTACATTTAGGATAGGAAAATTAATATCTTGCTCTCATACAATTGGAACGTTATTTTTTGGTGAACAGAAATAATTAATTATTTTATAAAGATCTGTTTTCAAAACCTTTCAAAATGGTTATCAGATGCAAATTGCCTGAGACTTATTTTTGGCCATAGCTCCGAAGATTTTGCGAGGATCAAGATAGGAATAGTACCAAGAGTTGAGAAATTTATCGAGAGACGTGTAAGCGTTTGAATTTTGAAAATCGGCTGGTAACGTTTTTTGGAATTCTGAAAAATGAAAAAATTACGGGTTTTTCGGGGGTGTTTGTTTAAATTGTAAATATTTCGGGAAACAACCGACTTAAGAAAAAATTAAAACAGGGTCCTAGGGTATTAGTTTAGCTATAAAATGGCGAAAAAAAATTTAAAATCGGTTAATAATAGTGAATAATAGTCCTTTTAGATTTGGAATTGTAGAAAAACGGGTATTTCAGTATATAAAAAGTGATGTAGCTTCTACGATTATTGACCGATCGTCATGGTCATGTTTTTAAAAGATACGGACGCAGACGAGAAGTGCATTGGAGTTGGAATTTTTAAAAGTTTTGGAAAAAGGTTGTAAGACTTAAGTAATGTATTTGTGTAATTTTAGGGAAGCAAATCTCAATAAAATTTCTTATTATTTAACTTACTAATGTGTTATCTCTACGTCTATACTAATATTATAAATGCGAAAGTTTGGATGGATGGATGTATGGAGGGATGTTTGTCACTCAATCACGCCCCAACGGTTGAACGGATCTGGATGAAATTTGGCAAAGAGAAAGATTAAAGTCTGGAAATAGCACATAGGCTAATTTTTATCCCGGAAAATTAAGGAGTTCCCGCGGAAACCTCAAAACCTCAATCCACGCAGACAAAGTTGCGGGCATCAGCTAGTTCAAAATAAAATAATTTTGTTTCGTAAATTTGTGTGTTTTTGCGGGGCCTGCGAAATCACTGATTTTTTTGTTAACCACAACAGCCCAACCGCCCAACCCAAAATAAAAACAAGCAGAAAGTATTAATTAAAAATCTGTAACTCGACTACGGGAAAAAATTCAGAGAACCCTACTTTTTGGATGTAACATCCTTCGCGTCGATATTGTTCGCGTAATATGTAACCTATTAATACAGTCTTTTAGTATTTTTACCTGGAAAGTTTCTCGGGAGCTTTGAAAATTGGTATATTTTATAGAATTCGACGTGCTCTTTCCGAATTTTGCGGCAAAGATGCAAGGTGGCACCTTGCATCTAATTGGACTAATTTTACAATGAAAATAGTTTATGTAATAAATTAAAGTAGAGAAAATTTGCTACAGTTTATGTAGTAACGTTTTTTTTGTAGAATCAATAGTTTTAGCGTACGAGTACCGCAAACCAAAACCTAATCACCTTCCACAGTTTAAATAAATTTGTATTGTGGATGTTTTACAAGATCTTTAAACTAAATCAGATTGACATGGCTAAATCTAGTGATGCTATGTTTTTCTTCTTGTAACACACCCACAATACAAATTTATTTGAACTGTGGAAGGTGAATTTAGGTTTTGGTTTGAGGCTCTCGTACGATGAAACTATTGATTTTACTTAAATTGTAGGAAATTTTCTTTAGTTTAATTTATTACAAAACTATTTCCATCGTAAAACTAGTCCGAAAGGAGTTATTGGCAAAAATCTTTTTTTGGGTGCCATTTTTCCAATACATCGGCGCGATCGGCAAAGATACAAGGTGGGTAAGTGAAAATTCGGAAAGAGCACGTCGAAATATATAAAATACACAAATTTTTAAAACTCCCGAGAAACTTTCCACTTTTTGAGCACCAAATTACTGGGTTATATGTCACCCGGACTATAATATATATAATATATAATTCATCAAAACCGGCTTGGTAGTTTAGGCGCTACAGTCGAATATACATAAATACAAATATATATAAACATACTTAAACTGCTAAAATTATAACACCTCCTTTGCCGTACTCGGGTTAAAACAGATCGTTTAAATACAGATAAAACTTTATAACACGGATGAAGTCGCGGGCGTCATCTGGCTGAATAATAAAATTCAGTGAACCTAAAAACCTCAGTGCAACTTTATTGAATTAAAGATTGGACGGAAGAAGAACAAGAACTAGTACCTAATAGACTTGGTAATACCCATTAGGTATAGTGTGATGAAAACCAATGCTAGTTTATTTTGAAATTGTCCCAACAGTGGTTACTTTGGTTTACGAAAATAATTATAAATATACCAGTTTTGGATACGTATAATTTATTAATCTATAATTAGGAAACAAAAAAATAAATAAAGAAATGATAAATTAAAAAAAAAAAAAAAAACTATTACTAATAATATTTACAAAAAATCACGCCGTCCAAGTGATCGTTAATGGGCATGGTGCTCGAAACACTGGCGCTATTAACTCATTGAATAGCAAATAATTTATTTGTTCGTCGTATGGAGGAGTTTTATTTTACTATAATAATTATATTAAGGATTTCTTAAATATGAATCTTAATCATGTTTTATTAATACTCGCCTACTACTCGTAAGTATTATACCTATAAATATTGTTAACGGCGTATCAAAAAAAAGCTGTAGGCAAGAAGAGATAGGTCTTCTCAAAAGAAACCTTCATTAATTACAAAGGACAATTGAATCCCAGGTGGCTTTTAAGATTTGTTGCCCGTGATTCTAACTGACCCAAAACAACATTACACAAACTGTTAACCCTTTGAAAAGGTGAAGTGACCCTTTAATGACTTTACGGTACAAACAGAAAGTTTTCGGAGCACGATCCAAGTTTTTGGGACCGGTCTCAACTTCGTCCGCGTGGATTTAGGTTTTTTCAATTCAATTCAATTCAATCCTGTGAAGATCCCGCTGCAATTTCTCGAAATCCTTCTTGCACCCCTTATGTAGGTACCTACCCAAGGAATGTGTTTTTTTCTAGTCTCTCGGTCCACCGGTTTAAGATTGACGTGACGACCTCCGTGGCGCAGTGTGTAGCGCTGTTGCCTTAACGTGCAGAGGTCCCGGGTTTGATCCCCGGCAGGGTTTGGAAATTTATAATTTCTGAATTTCCCTGGTCTGGCCTGGTGGGAGGCTTCGCCCATGGCAAGTTACTGGCAAAGACGTGCCGCCAAGCGATTTAGCGTTCCGGTACGATGCCATGTAGAAACCGAATACCGAATACCGAATATGAGGTTAATATACCTGCTATGCCCCTAACAGGTTAGCCCGCTACCATCTTAGACTGCATCATCACTTACCATGAGATAGCAGTCAACTTGTAGTGGATAAAAAAAAAACTTGACACACACGGCACGGCGTGGCACGTAGCGGCAAATATTTTTTGTACAACTTTGTATGGGTTTTGCCGCGTCGCAATTTGCAATTTACCCTGCGCGTTGTCTTTCAGTCAATCTTGATGGTGTAATAATCCTTATATATGTCAATAGCGTTTAAATACCTATCAGATTACAATCTACCGGAAAATAATGCGTCAAATTCTAATCTTTCGACAGTTTAGAATTTCGCGAGTTAGATTATAATCTAACGGTTTTTACAATCTTACGGTGACATATTATATAAAACAAAGTCGGGTTTGTTCGAACACATAATTCTACAACGCCTGAACCGATTTTCATGGTTTTTAGTTTGTTGTATTTATCTCCGTCCCGAATAGCAGATTAACTATTAAAAACATTGGAAAATTGACAAAAATGCATTTTCCCTTGATTTTCCTATACAAACGCGGACGAAGTCGCGGGCATCAGCTAGTATTATATTATTATTTGATGTAAATAATTACCTATTGATGATTGATGATAGAATATTATTATATTTAATATTTCATCACGGCATATTTTTAGATAGAATATTACTTATTTTTCAGCAAGTTCTAGCAAAAGATTAGTTAAGCTCTTTAGTGCAGAACATTCATAAATTACTAAATTAATGAAAAAATACAGGTCTAATGAAGGCCATCCCTCATTCCACCCGTCGCAGTTTTTTATGTTCGCGGTTTAGTACTTTAGTCAATAATATGTATTCTGTGGTAACGTTACTGTGTATCTACTGGTATCCTTGATAAAATTTAAGTATTATTCCTAAAAAAAACATTATTTTATGGTATCTCTAAAAATATATTCGCGCTGATAACAACACTGTTGTTGAACAGAATATAAAATCTTTATTAGCGAGAAAATGCGCCCTCCACGTTTGTTATACAAAACAATTATCCAGCCATTGACTGATGTTTGTCAGAAGCACTGGGTATAGCAGCGCTATCGATCTTTGTCAACCACAGCGATCTAGGCGGTCCTACAATCAAGGACACGAATCGATTACGGATATATATATATATATATGTATATACAAACAAACAAACAACACAACAAAGTAAAAACGATAAAGTAGCGTAGAAGCTCGAATCATTTTGAAAGAGTTTCCTGCCGGTTCCTCTCTTAATGTTCTTTCCGAAAAAGTGACAGAGTATATTATAAAAGTCCAAAAGTTGTGTAACGTAACTTATATTGAGTGGATAAATAAGCAGAGATACGCAATATAATAATATTGATATTATCAAGAAAATTAATAAAACATCAAAATTGATCCGGGCAAAACTTTAACAAAAACTAAGAATAATTCCCCAAGACACTTCCTAGAAAACAAATAAAACCCGAATCTATTATTCGGAACTCCGGAGTCCGGAGTAACAATTCCTTTAGACAAAGAAGCAATAATGGTGTGAGACTGGGGTGACTTTGTTGCAGCGTCAGGTGTGGATATGAAAGGTACAAATAGACCTTGAGCTACTTAGAAGGTTCTCAACGTAGACATACATAGTGTCTGCGAGCGGATATCTTTTTCCTTTAAGGATATATCAAGCGCAGATTAATGGTTGGGGTAATAGTGATGTAACGAAGCTTCACCCCGACTCCTTAGTTTTTATTAAAGGGTTCTGCTTAGTTAAGCGTATCGGGTTTATTGTGATGGTCAAAGACTTTAAATCTAGTCTGGCAAGTTTCTTCAAGTATAAATTTATTTCGAAACCATTTTATTATCCACAGCGAGATACTAAATCAGCGCCTAGAAAGCTATAAATATTGTCGGAGGAACATTGTTTCATAACGTCTAAGAGAAGCTAGAGAGTTTGTGGCAAAGGCTGTGGTGATGTAAACATTGATGGAGAAGCATAATGTAATCAATTTAAGTAACATTGTCTTCAACTAAGCCCAAACTATTATGATATTTCACTCGCTTAACTTTTGTTAATATCAGGTCCATATATTTAAGCTGAAAATCTTATGACCAATAAGTACTTTGATTTTATGATATAAAAAATATGGGTTATTTTTCATATAATTTGTAACATGAGAACTCTTTAATTTTCCGGGATAAAAGGATAGGAGGAAAAGGAAGGATAATCTATCTGTTTGTCAAATTTCATCCAGATCCGTTCAGCCGTTCCGGCGTGATTGAGTAACAAACACCCATCCATCCAGCCATCCAAACTTTCGCATTTATAATATTAGTATGGATAGTGAATGGGATGCCTTTTCACCAACGAAGTAGCGAAGTAGGAATTTAATTCAATTAATTTATTCAATTTAGGTACACTATAGGTACACATATTGACTTCCATTATTTACTTACATATAAAGCATGATGGTGATAATTAGTTACGGTGTCTTAAAACTAAAGCTACGAGGGTTCCAAACGCACCCTGGTCTGAGAAGAGTCCACAACAAACTCAGCAGGGTTTTTTTTTCATTATCACCATCTCACAAATCATTTTAACTAAGTAACTATCAGAGCCATTAGAGCAAATTATTGCCAAGCCTCCTTGTCATTTAAGTAATCTTTTACATGGTAATAAGATTTTTCAATGAGTTTACGTTTTACATTAACTTTTTTTTTTTAAATCTTATTCAGAGACATCTTTAACATGTCTTCAGGGAGCTTATTGTAGAAGCGGACACTGTTTCCAACAAATTAATTGCTAGTTTCACTAAGCCTAGAAGCAAGCATTACAAGTTTATTTTTATTATAAACTTGTAATGCTTGCATGAAAAAAGTGCGAGGGGGCTAAATGAGGCCTTCAAAGCTTAGCTGATCTACCCGCCATTGCTACGATGAGCTATGCGCTACGTATGCTAGTTTTTACGAACTTCCTTCGCTATGTATCCCTGGTAGAATCGCATACTAGTTATAATATCACCAAAATTAGAGACAGTCGACTAATATTGCCTCGTTTCTGAAAAATCACCATTGGATGACTTATAATATATACGATCGGATTTTATTGGATGAGCATGTCCAAGCGTGGCGTCAGTTTTTTTGCTTGTACGAGTGAGTATTTAAGGGATAGCTGGATTAAGCAATGAGGATAGGCAACAAAAAATATTTATCCTGAATAATGTGACTGGCTATGGAGGCAGACAGGCATTAACTACTTAATTGATGTATGTAGTTACCATTAGTCTTTATGAGGTAGATACCTTATTATTTATTAAAATGTACATGTATCACACAAGTCGCAGGGTAACCAGATTTAGTCTGTGTGAAAATCGACTGTATTTTCAGTTTTATAGCAACGAAATTGTTATACACAGTATAGGTATGTAAAGTTTTGACTATGTTAAGATTGTGTAACTTTCGATATTGGTGTACAGAAATTTTAACGTGATACACGCTGAACCAATGATAAATATTGTTTAATGTGTAACTTGCTTACACTTCTACTGAGTGGAGAAAAGAATGTTAAAATAAAGCTAACCATCATCACTTATCATCAGATGAAATCGCAGTCAAGGGCTAACTTGTAGTAGATAAAAATTCACAGATTTCGCAGTCCCCGTAAGAATTGGAGCATTAAAAATGAATACAAAAATTTACGAAAAAAAATATTTTTTATTTTGTATTACACATTGCAAGTTGAATAATAAGACATTTTTAATTGAGATTTACTTCCCTAAAATTACACAACTACATTACTTACAAGGCATCTTTTAACACCATTACCATGACGATCGGTCAGCGTATATTTACGTTTGCGTGTTCAATAGAAGGAAGTACTTCCTCGAAACCCGCACGGATCTGTTACGCTAACTTCCTTTCAAAGTCGTGCTCAATTCGAGGCACGAGTCCTCCAATCGTGCACGGGTTGCGCCCTGATAGGCGTATTTATTTCCGTGTTCAAAAGTAGGCAGTATTGCTTGATGCACGGAATCCATGTTTGTTTGATATGAGGTGTTATAGCCAAGAAACCCAAAAAATTTTTTTTTATGGGTTCTAAGCTTATAAAGATGTATAAAACTGTAGATGTAAAATGGATGGGCTACGCTAGAAGACGCGTTTCGTCGCAGTTTCATTCGTGAGCGTCTGGCTTCGCGCTTTATAAAAACACTCTAAGGGTGGGGTAGACTAGACTACGTGGAGTCGAGTTGTGCTGATTCGGTTTTGGGAGAGATCTATTTTTAAATAAATAATATTTATAATATTTTTTAATAATATTATGACCCTTTTATAGTGTTGTAATAGTGATGCACAGCGTTGTCGGATTGATCGCCTTGAATTGAACACGCGGTTGCAAGCCCGTGCGCGATTGGAGGACGAGTTCCTTATATTGAACACGAGAATAATTAGAGAATTAGCACATCAAACCCATGCAGGGTTCAAGGCAATGCTGCCTTCTATTGAACACGCAAACGGAAATACGCGATCGGTCAATAATCATCAAAAATTTATTACTCAATATTCAAAATTCCAACTCGAATGCACTTCTCATCTAAATCCGCATCTTTTAACACCAAACATGACGATCGGTCAATAATAATAAGCTTTTGTTGATTCTTATAAAAATTAAATATCTTCTTCAAAATTTTTCATAAATTTAATAACCGATTTTCAATATTTCAACTCAAATGTACTTCTCGCCTGAATCCGCATCTTTAACACCATTACCATGACGATCGGTCAATAATCATAGAAGTAACATCACTTTTTAGGGTTCCGTACCTCAAAAGGAAAAAACGGAACCCATAAAGGATCACTTTGTTGTCCGTCCGTTTTCGTGTCAAAACCCTTTTTTCTCAGGAACGCACGGAGGTATCAAGCTGAAATTTATATTAAATACTCAGGTCTACTGTCCCTTAGAGCTGTGTAAAAATCAAACTTCTAAGCTATCAAATACGAAATCAAAAGATACAGCCGTTCATGCTGCAAATTTTCGACACTCGCAAGGGAATCAAAACCTACAGAGTATTTCCCGTGAACTCAGAATCTTGAAATTTTGTACGAAGCAACGCAAATTTTTTGTTACATCATTTAATAAAAATATTTGTAATAATTGTTAACTTACTACAGATTTGTACGGAGCCCTCGGTGCGCGAGTCCGACTCGCACTTGCCCGGTTTTTATACACGGAAATGCCCGTTTTTCTACAATTCCAAATCTAAAGGGACCACCTGCTGATCACAATTAATTACCGATTTTCAAAATTTTTCGCCATTTTGTAGCTAAACTAATACGCTAGGACTTTTTTGAATTTTTTATTAAGTCGGGTTTTTTCCGAAATATTTACAATTTAGTAAACAAACTACCCCAAAAAATCCGACTTTTTCATTTTTCAAAATTCCAAAGAAAGTTACCAGCCGATTTTCAAAATTAAAACGCTCACACGCGTGTCTCGTTAAATTCCTCAACTCTTGGTACTATTCCCATTTCGATCCTCCCAAAATCCCGACGATTTTGGCTATGGCCAAAAATACGTCTCAGATGATTTGCATCCGATAACCATTTTCAATGGCAAAAAAATTACAATACAATTAGCAGATACATAATAAAGTCAAACTTTTGAATTCTTGTCCGTAAGTAAAAGGACTTCGTCATAGCTATTGAAATGCGTTCAATGCTTTATCAAAAGATCTGTACAATAAACCATTTTGAAGAACCTCGAAACCTTTCAAGTGAACAATAATATAATAACCACATTGTCGAGAATATGAGAACAATTGTCTGGCAAAATAATACAATTTATTGTGGGGAATCACAACTCATTAATTTTTATTGCAAATTACAATAGATAACAGATCTCGAAATATTATATTCAATATCTATTCAATAAAGTAAGTAAGTAAATATCTATTTCAAGTCCATTTCTTTGATTAAAATTAAATCTAGATACATAAGTTGCGAAACTAAAGTAGACCAATTGACGGGATACAAAGCTCGAAGAAACTTTTGACGTAGCGAGACACCACAGACTGTTCTGCGGCGATCCTTGCAACTTGTAAGAGACCTTCGTGCGCGTTCTCTTTTAAAATAAGTCCATATCAAGACTTGAAACAATTATACGAAATTGAAGTGAAATAAAATGTGAATTATCTTAAAGGTTTATCAAGTGCAAACATATAATATTTTTGAAGTACCTGCTTGCTGTTAATTAAATCCGATTGCCTAACGGTCGGGTACGCCTACAAAAGCGTGCGCACTCTCGGCCCGATTTTTGAAGTCATAACACGTTTTTGCCACGCGTGAGCTATCACGTAAATTTTAAATTGAGTTAATGTTTACCTGAGTGCTAAAATCTTAATATGTTTAATTGTGTTAAGATATTTTTTTCTTTATTTGTTCATCTTTGGTTGAACTTTATTTAAATTGTGTAATTAAAAAGTCGTGTTTGACTTAACTGCTTTTCTTTTTTAATTTTGTCCACGTCTAGTTGCTTATAATATAATATATTATAACATTTATAGCCGGAAAAGCTCGCAAATAAATCAGATTATTAAAAAAAACCTTTGTAGCCAAAGTAGGCAGGTCTAGCTTACTAGAAATGAAATAGATTTCCTCAAATGTAAATTCAATTAGTAAAATTTAGGGGGAGATTGACTCCTATTAATATTCGTGAGACCCTCTTTGAATGTCGAAATTTTGTGTCGCACTTTAGTGAAGCAGTTCACGTCATCCGCCAAGGATTTCTTTTAAATAAAAGTAAAAATAAGTTGTTATTAACTTTCACATAGCCTTATTTATTGTAAGGGTCGCTTGCTTATGGACATTTAAACTCTCTCTCTCTCTCTCTCACTCTCTCTCTCTGCGGCGTATTTCTCATTACTGAGGGTCATGACCCCATTCCATTAATCACATAATATTTTCTTGGGATAGTAATGCGGTGAGTTCTCACTTCATTCCGCATACGACTCGACTAAGAGTATTTAAACTCTTAGGTTTTGTTTCGACTTCATCCGCGTCGATCAAGGTTTTATGATTCCCGCGGGATCTTTATTTTCCGAGATAAAAAATAACATCTGTCATTCCCCGGGATATAACCTACCTCTATACCAAATATCAGCAAAATCAGTTGAAAAGATGGGACGGGAAAGCGTAGCAGACAGACAGATAGACAGACACACTTTCGCACTTATAATCTTAGATATATATATAAAATTTGAAGTCCTGACTGACTGACTTATATAGCAATGCACACCGCTGGTCCTAGAGACATGAAATGTCGAGTGTATTCTTTGTGAAGAGTAGGTATCCACTAAGAAAGTTTGTATGAAAGTTCGTCGTTTTTTTAAGTTATAGCCATGAAACTTGATATTTGGGCTACCGGTTTAAAATGAAGGAAGTATTTCGCCATTTTTGAAAATTCTATCCCCAAAGGGCTGAAATAGGGCATGAAAGTTTGTATGAAAGTCCTATAAATTTTACAAGATAGTTTTCAAGTTATATCTATCTTGGTTTATGGAAAAAAATAAAGAAGCACGTGTTACAATTTTTAAAAATTTCACCGTATAAGCTGTTAAATAGGGGTTGAAAGTTTGTATGAAATTTGATAGTTATTCAAGTTATAGCCATGAAACTTGGTATTTGGGCTTCCATTTTAAAATAATATTACACAATTTTTGTTATTTCTATCCCCAAGGTCGTTAAAAAGACAGTTTGTCCTTCACTCACGCCGCAACAGAGCAACGGATTTACGTGTTTTTTTGCACGGTTATAGATGAGGACATGGACAGCGACATAGGCTTCTTTTTATTCCGGCAAATTAAGGAGTGCCTGTGGGAATTAAAAACTTACGCCACACGAACGAAGTCGCGGGCGTCCGCCAATATTAGTATGAATAAGTGATAATAACCGGGACCGAGGGCCTTCCGGGGTACCGAGGAAACGAAAAGGCCAAATTTGAACCTCCAAATTCGGTCACCCATTCAATTACCGACTTGGGTCAACGCGTTGCTTAACAATTATTGCAATCGACTGATATGCCTTGTCATATGTCTCTCAATAACAAACATTTAAATAGATTTACTAACATTTTGTAATACGTTTGCCATAGAGTGATATTTAGCAACCGCAATATTACCTATGCTCTTTCCAAAAAGAGACGGCTTTTTAAAAATTATAAAACTAAATGAATTTAGGAGTCCTTGTGCAAGTGGGCCTAAAAATGTGTGGTCTACCTGCGTGTGTGTCTTATCTTACTATTATTATAAACATGCGAATGTTGAAATGTTTGTTACTCCTTCACGCCACGAAGACCGAACCGTTTTGGCTAAGATTCGGAATAGAGATTATTGATATACTGGAAGGCTTAAATCCTGAATTAAGTCTCAGCACTATAACAAAATTCCACGCTGCCGGAGACGCGAGCATTATCTTGTTTTTTCTTTTATGGATGTTTCATTATTTATTCCGCGTTTTTGTCCGCGGTAAAGCCGTCCCACGGGAAAGTGCATTATTCCAAGTTAAACAGTAGCTGGTGTCACTCTTAGGTCCATAAACAATTTAACTGTAACAAGTGAAATTAATTTGACGAATTAAAAAATACGACTGACCTGCTATATTATTTTCGGAGTTTACCTCCTTAAGAAGCGATTTGGATATATGTATAGCCTTTGGAATCTTATTCACATTTTTATTACCTAAATGATATTTGTTTGTGAATCACTGGATATTGAACTATAGTGGACTATAGTATACATTTTTGGAATCTACTCATCATTTTCTAGATGATGTTATATAGTTAATCTTATTTTCGATTTTTTTTTTCAACTTTAGTCTTTAATGCGGGACCATGGTCACCCTATCAATTTTTTTTAAAATTTTACTAGCCTATGTCACCCGGAATAAGCTAGGGATTCTAACGATACCTCATTTATCAAAATCGGTTCAGGCGTATAGAAGTTATGGTGGAATATACAAACTCACATACATACATACATACATACATACATACATACATACATACATACATACATACTTACATACATACATGGACCCTGAAAACAATATACTCCTTTTTTCAGGCAGTCGTATAATAAAAAATAGCGTTGCGTCGTGATTAGAGAACAAGCAAATATTCTTTCGCATTTATAATAAGTTTTCTTTAAAGTGTAGTTATTAGGTAAGAAGTATGAATGCTTAGAAGAGACACCAAGGAATCAATACCATATAGACTTGCGAGAAAAGGCGTATTTAACGAATTCTGTAATCCAGATGTTGGTATGTAAACCACTTTGCTGTGAAAGTATTTCACAGTAATTGTCAATTTACTGTGAAACTTAACACATCAAACAATTCAGTTAAGGCTTGTTATCGGATCTTAAATTGAATAGTCTTTACTTTTGATCAACAAAACTCCCGTCTCAGAAGACAGTCGACCCAATTTGAACGAAGATTGATTTAACGGAATATTGGCCGTGCCGCTGGTGCCATATCGAGGTCACATCCTGAAGACAAAACTGAACCGCATTGATATGATTTGGTGTAGTGCTTAAATGTACAGGAAATATTAATGAAATATTATAAGAAATCATATTAATGTTCTTAATATATAAAACCAAGTGGGGTTTTTCAAACGCTTATAACTCTAGAACGGCTGGACGGATCTGGATGAAATTTGGCACAGAGACAGATTATAGTTTGGAATAATGCATAGGCTAATTTTTATCCCGGAAAATTAAAGAGTTCCCGCGGGAACCAAAAAACTTTAATCCACGCGGCCGAAGTCGCCGGCATCAGCTTGTTATTAAATAAATAATCTTTTATTTCGGACACAGCGATACATAGGCTCAACAAAAGACTTACCAAAATTAGTGTGTCACAATTTTTCCTTATAATTATGTTAGTATTGTGAGTGTTAAATAAATGACTGAAACAGCTTACCGTGGTAACTCTAGACACCAGTGGCCACAGATACCTAATGTTTAATTTTATTTGGCAGCATTCTTTCTCTAATGGTCCCCGGAGACCAGAATGTTGTTGTGGCAACGCTCTGGCTTGAGATTCGATTAAGAGGCGTTTATGTTATTTATAATTATTTATAAGCAGATAAAAGAGCAAAAACACACTGGAAAATACTTTTGTTTGGCGGACAAAATCGATCTGGTTCCTCCGTCACCTTTTTATTATCGAACCGCAAGGCATCGACAAGGTATGCAACCTTACGCAGTCGAAACTCCGCGGGCTCGTACGAAGCGATTTGCTTCCTCGTTTCTAATTCGAACCGCTAGGATATGTAATGTCCTTCTGGCTTCCGTTTTCTCCTTCGCTTTAAATATCTATTATAAAAAATAGGTACCTTCAAATCAATAGTGAATAGGCATTTTCTAGGCAAGCGCGCCCCACCTTAGGCTGCATCACCACTTGTAAGCAAGTCTGATTGCAGCCAAGCGCTAGCCTATATATATTATTTATTATATAAAAAAAGGAAGGATTACGTCTATATTGAGATCTTCAAAACGGAATAGTCATTAAGTCAAAGACTCGATAAAATCATATAAATATTGCTATAGAAGGAAGCAAAATATCACCCCAAATTCGTAAGCCTTGATTGGTGAATATTTCCTTCTTCTTCTAAAGATCTGAAGGACCTAGCATCAGTCTTAACAGACTACTCTAGCGGCACGCTATGATGGCCGGTTTGACACATTACAATAGTGATGTGGAATGTCAATTTATTCTCGAACAAAAAACAATTAAGTTTTGTTTTTGTACCTGATTAAATAGGTTTAATAAAACAAAAATGTATATGTTTATTTAATTTATTTGAACGAACTGAATATTTGAACGAAAATGAATATACATACTTTATATGCACACAAGAAACATATGAATACAAAAGATACCAAAAAAGGTGCCACAAAAGGCCATAATTAATCAGATTCGTCCATACTACTATTTTCACTGTCGTCACTGCTATCATCACATACATTAATAATTATATGTTCGTTTTCTATAATATTATCTATTTTCACATCTCTTTCATAATCTTCCCTTATTAATTTAACAGTTCTATTCACAACCTTTTCCCAGTCTCCTTTAGTCACATGTTCACAAGCTTCTTCTAATAATTTTAGCATTTTTTTTGTGGTAAATGGGGGTTCTGTATTGTGTCTTGCAGCATATCCCTTAATTTGAGCCCACACCAACTCAATCGCATTATACTCACAATGGTAAGGCGGTAACCGTATAACTCTGTGCCCATGTTCTAATGCTATTTCGTCAATGACGTATCGGATCTTGGTTGGTTTGTTTTCTTTTAAAAGACGTACTAATTCCGCTTTTAACATATTCATGTTTGCATCTACGCCATTTTTACGAAGCCATGCGACGATATCAGCTTTCTTTTGGGATTGGGCAGGTGGCTTGTCAATTTGCATCGAGTGGTATGGGGCGTTGTCCATAATTATAATAGATGGTTCAGGGAGGCTACACAACATTGAGGTAAACCATTCAGTAAACTTTTCTCCATTCATGTCTTCATGATAGTCTCCAGTGGTTTTTGACGCAAAAGCCATGAGAGAACCTTCGACAAACCCGTTGATGGTTCCGGCGTGACAAATTATAAGTCGCGATCATTTTCCTACAGGAACTTTGGAAGTAGATGCTGCTGTGTCATCGTTCCAAGAACGGCCTACAGTATGGTTAGCATTAAGCCATGTTTCATCCAAGAACACAACATTTTGCCAATTTTTGATTTCTTTCACTTGCCGTAAAAAAGTATACCTTGCCATCGCTATATCAAATCTTTCCATCAATATTTTGCGTTTGTTACATTTTTTGTATCGAAATCCAATGGTCTTCAAAATCTTCGTTAAAGAACTTTCCCCACCGAAGAATAATCCAGCTTCCTTCAGTGAATGCACCAACTTTTTTCTTGTTGGATACTCCTTCTGTAAATAGTAGCCGTAAACATGTCTTCGGATAGCATCGGCATCAAAGCTATCGATGCCTACGACTGGTTTTGCTCGTTTTCTCTTTTTTGGTGTGTGAAGTTTATTTTCTTCTGTGCCAGTCTCGCCATATTTTTTTTTAGTTATCCGTCTAACAGTTCGTTGTCCAATATTAAGCGCATCAGCTACGCGTTCAACCACTGACGTTATAGGTAAAATTGGCCCTCCATTTTGAGCTTCACGATCGAAATAGTTACGAAGGCGTATTACGAACTCACGTGTCTGACTATTTAGAACAGTTCTCTGCGTACGTTCGGTCATATCGACGAAATCCACAACAAAGGGCTTGAACAGAGTCCAAATTAACGAGCAAGGGTCAACAGTAATGCAGTATCAATATTTGAAATCCAAAGCCAGGTCAAAACTATATCACAATCGCATTGCACTGACAGTTTATACTTTTCGAAGCAACGTCAATTCGAAACTGCTTTGTTTTGCATTGAGCATTGACGCGAGTTTGCCGGAGGTAGTAGTTGTGCTAGCCAGCGATCCTATGTGACGATCGTATTAGATTCCATTTTTAAAAATTTATTGATATTTTTTTTCGATTTCAGAGGTTTGTCCACATAGTGAAAATTGTTCATATTCACAAGTACATTCACCCCTTAAATGGTGCAAACTGATTTTTCTACACTTGTATACATTTAAGAAATCAATTTAATAAATAAATTTTGAGTCCTAAACCTAAAACTACATTCGATAAAATTTATGAATCTCTGCACATCACTATCGTCAATAAAGTAATACAATTATTTCCTTCAAAGTCGTTATCAATTAATACGGAACTTCATGAGCGGACAAACGTCAAACGGCCATCATAGCGTGCCGCTAGTTTAGTCAACTATTACTCTCTTGGCAACCCGTTGATATTCTTATAATCTTCGATTCTTTGTATAATCCTAAAATTTCGTGTAAATCGCATTTCTATTGTGGCATTTATTTGATCCGAGCAAATAAATAGATTTCAATAAACGAATTGTATCCTACGCGCTGTATGGCTGACTTTAGGTCTAGCTCCACTACAGATACACGGTGCGACGCGGCACGTAGCGGCAAATTTTATTTGGTAAGGGGCTGGACCCACTTAATGGGCCTATTACACTACACTTTACACTACACGTGGCTGCTAATTTTGGCGTCGCAATAACACTGCACTAACTATCGGGCCCTAAATCAGTATGAACGAGAACCTAGATGGCACCACTTGTACTCTGGTTTGCGGTAGATGCTCACGCAAGCTGGAAAAACAAAACTACTCTCGACGCTGGTCGTGCGACGACTGAGCTCCCTAACCACCCTAAGTGCATTACATTGCCCGGTCGGCAAAGCGCGGCAGACCGGGACGACCCGATGTCCCTAACCAAGGACCCTTTTTCTCCCTAAATCTTATTGTACCACACTGATCAGGGTCCCTTGAAGTGTAGTGTTATAGGCCTATATAAGCGACGCGGCACGGAGATGCACTACGACATCATTGTACAAAGATTACTCGCCGCTACGTGCCGCGCTCCGTCACGCCTCTCTAGTGGGGCTAGACATTTACGGGGTTATTTGAAGTCTGTTGGTACGTCTGCGTACGAATTCATTAATTGATTGAGTTTTGTGTGGGTTGGATTTGATGGTTGATGAATTTTCGATGCATATTGTTATAGGTTTTATTTTTAGTCGACCTTTTTAATATTTCATTGAAACTGTCACAAAGTACTAGATGATGTCCGTGATTTGTTCAGTGTTTATTTAGGTTTGGAAAATTCCGTGGTAAATCTTTGATTTTCCAGGATAAAATGTAGCATAATAAGTCGTCCCACAGGTAGACATAGGGTTCGGATATTTTATGGTAGAAATAGGGATCCATCATCGACGTATTGTTAGAGGCATGCTACGTGCTACATGTCTACATACGTGCTACGGTGAGAATATTTTTTACTATATGATGACCAGGACTTCGTCTGCGTGGATAAAGTGTTTTTAAATTCCCGCGGGAACTCCTTAGTTTTCCGGCATAAAAAGTACCCTATATCCTTCCCCGGTATACAACCTATCTCTGTACCAAATTTTATCGAAATCGGTTGTACAGGTGGGCCGTTAAAGCGTAGCAGACAAACAGACAGACAGATCGACATATACATATATATTAGTATGGAAATATGGATTTGATGTGATAAATAGTTATCAAGCTCTACATAGATGCTGAATACGGAAGCTCGCTAATCGATTGCTCGTAATTTTCTAGCTACCGGTTTTTTTAACTACCTCAGTAGGAGCTTAAGATTAGTGTGATGCGGCAGAGACAATAATTAATCCGTGGCAAATCATGTCACTACGGTTCGCATTTCGCACTACTCCTGTCGTGGGAGACTATTAAATATATATATATATATAAAAAATTATATGTGAAAGCGTGTTAGTTTTCCCTTCAACCCCGTCCCAGCGAATTAACTTGATTCTTTGTATTTGATAGCATAGTCAAAGACTTCAAGCAAATCTTCTTCCAATCTTCGCCAGAGACTTTGTTCGACTTAAAAAAATTGTTGTGTTGACTTAAAAAAAATATGGGAAATCTTTAATTTACCGGTTTGCAACCTCTTTGTACCAAATCGCGTCAAAATTTACATCCGACATACAGACAGACAGACGGGCTGACACACTTTCGTATTTATAATATACTAGCCGATGCCTGCGACTTCGATTGATGTTTTTTCTTTCCGGTGGGAATTCTTTAATTTTCTAAAATAAAAATTAGCCTATTGTTATTTCACACTATAATCTATCTCTGTGCCAAATTTCATCCAGATCCGTTTAGCCGTTTTGGTGTGATTGAGTAACAAATATCCATCCATCCATTCATCCAAACTTTCGCATCCATACTAATATTATAAATGCGAAAGTGTGTCTGTCTGTCTATCGGCCCACCTATTCAACTGATTTTGATGAAATTTGGTACAGGAATAGTTATATCCCGGGGAAGGACACAGTTCACTTTTTATCCCGGAAAATTACGGAGTTCCCACGGGAATCGAAAAAACTTAGTCTACGCGGATGAAGTCGTGGGAATCATCTAGTTTATAATATTAGTATTGATGTATGAATTGGAAGCGATTCGAGCCAGGGCAAATAAAATAATGAGGTCGTGATCCGTTCAATTTGCCTCTCGCGCGTGCAATATAACGCCGAGGAAGGGTGAAATAGTGTTTGTGCAATTTTGAATTTCGTTGTTTATGCGCTACTTTTATTGTGTTCTTTATTGGGTTCATCCAATATACTATCAATTGGTATTGTATTTAACACAATTTTTATGACAATGATGTATAAAAACCGAACGTAGGTTACCTAAAAAGAAGGATCGCAGCCACTGTTTTCAGGGCGAAAGTCCACAACGGACAAAAAAAATTTTGCCAGGCAAAGAATACATTCATGCACTTTTTGCTGCACAGTTGCACAGGACAAAACGTATACCCATATGACGCGGGGCGATTTGCGCGACCACTCGTGTCCATAGTTCGCTTTCGTCCTAAATCAGCGACAGTTTCACTATGATACCTACGTTAGCGTTAATTGTAATGAGCTAATTTACTAGTCAACTTATTGATAACTGTAAAATATTTGATAAGAAACAGTGAGGGCTAACTTTGTAAATATGAATTGAAATCCGTAGTTTGATGAGTGATTGATGTTAAGACTTGAAATAAAACGTTTAAAAATTAAAATGTTAGTATTGCTGCAGTAAGATCGCTTTCCAAGTTTTTTTTAAATTTACTTCTAAATCTTTGCCACTGTATCATAAATTCTAACTCTTAATATTTAATTAAAGTTTCAAAGTCAAAGTATCCATCATCTGATTAAGAATTATGAGAGCTAAGATGGACTTGCAAAAGTGTTTACTAACATAGAAAGCTGAGCTAATAATATAAAGGGCAGTTCAGACTACGACTACGTATTATATAGCAAAATAATATCACTCAGCATATATTATTTTAATCAGACACGTTCACAAAATGCTATGTTATAGCTACATATAGTCAACTGTTACAATTTTTTTATTCTTTGCTATAATATGCTATGCCAGTTCTTCTCAGTAGAATCTTTTTTCCGCACCGGCGGGTAGAATCCTGATATCATGAGTGACACAAGTTGTCCTACATGAGATTGAAATAAACATTTCATTTCATATGTATTACTGTAGTATAGTCTGAACTACCCTATATATTAATTACTAGTAGACTTGTCCGCAACTTCTTTCGCGTGAAATAAGTTTTTAAATTCCCACGGGAACTCCCTAATTTTTCAAGATAATATATAACCTATGACACTCACAAATAATGAGGCTTTCTATTGGTACCAGAATTTTCAAAATCGGTTCAGTAGATCCAGAGATTACCCGCTACAACGTCAAAAACTTTACCTCTTTATAATTTCACTTATTTAAAACGATCTTCATGCAATTATAGCTCGAGCTATTAAATTAATTAATAATTACTCATGTAAAAGTCAATTTCATATTAATTAACAACATTCGACCCATTTATTAGCCGATTCGAATTAATTTAACTGAATATCGGATGCCTTCCCGGATGATGCAAACGAGGTCACTTCCTGGTAACTATCGAACCGTTATATTCTGTTATCGACTCTAAATACATTTGCATCGCTAATCATAACAACATTACGCCCTACTTCACGTACAACGGAATATGGTGCAGATGTGTTTTATATTTAGATAAATATTATGTGTTATATGATAACCGCAACTTCGTCCTCATAGTCTAAAGTTCTGTTACGTTCTGTGTTATTCTTTATATTTTCTTTTTAGTTTTGAAAGAAACTTTTATTTCCGGTTCTTGTTGCAGAAATGTCGCATATATGATAAGAATTGGTGGTTCACGTTTTGTTGCATGTTAATATCTACACGCTCGCCTACTACATACTCACAGTTAAATATATTAGCATTTTTCTATTCTGTTCTGTTAAGATTATTTTTCTATTTTTTTCATAAACAAAACTTTGATAAATCTTCTCAGAATTTAAAGAAAACAACTACTTTGTAAGCCGTATGAGGTTTGAAAGCTATTGTGATCGGAGGTATGTGTCAAAAGTACAATAGGCATGATGACTGATTTTGAAAAATGGTCAGATTATGTTTGGAAGTATCTACTATTTTGAAAAAATATATTATTTCAGCAGAAAAATAAGGTTTGGTAGATAAAATTGGCATTTGAAATTTAAATTTTAAAATTCACGCCAAAACACTCGCCGGTGTCATGGCGCCGTTTGTGACGTCACTATTATTATTACCAATGTACTCTGTGCAGTGTGCAGTAAACAATAGTGTGATTGTCAAAGCTCGAAAACAAACAATTGTGATGTCATTCGCTTCTTGGTGTTTAATCCATTATGGCGGATTGCTGTATTTTATAGTTCTATTTTATCAAAATAAATAGTAATCTCACTCGAAATAGAAAATTAAATACGTTTTTTATAATCCATGAATCCTATTTCATTAGATAAATTTATAATTTCATTGATTCTTGGTTAATGTTACCATACCTATTATCAAGAATACAAAACAAGAATAGGCATCCAGCCTGTACTTGTGTTTGCTTAGTAAACCTTTTTATCTAAAATATTACCCAGAAATTTTCTGTTAAAGAGTATCTACGTTACCTTAAGTTTGATATATTAAAATAGAATTGAGCACGGATTCCCTCTAAGTATGAAAAGGGAACGAAGATGAATGCAATTAAAAAACAAGTATCAATTTAGTACACTCATTTATATTGATTAATTCACTCAACGGACCGCAGAACTTAGAATTCCGGAATAGCTGGTGCTCGACACTACAGGTTTTCATGTATTCTAAACGGTCTGAAAGAAAAGTAGAAACGGAAATTCACATATTCAAAGTTGGACTACTATACACTTTGTATTCACTTGAAAAACTTTTCAGGGAAGAAAATAATAAGAGTTGTGAAAGTCTCCTGAATCTTCGTGAGTTTCTTGACTCGAACTTCATACATTTAAAATGACGGTCCGAATAAGAATTTAATCATTAAAGTTAAAATTTTGAAATATTTTATGAACTTTTTATGAAGTGTTTTAATGTCTGACTAGCTGTTCTTACTGTAGGAATACGAGTAGCTTTGCAGTTCTCGAATTTATAATTATTTGGTAATTCGTCCGCTTTAAGTTATGGAAGCGGGCAAGAACAGGTAGGTAGGTACTAAATCTTACTGATCATCATATCACCTATATCATACACACGTGTGTGTGGGTGTGTGTGCGTGTGTGCGTGTGTGCGTGTATGTGTATGTGTGTGTGTGTGTGTGTGTGTGTGTGAGTGTATTGTATGCAAGGAACATAATTCACGTATATTCCAGTTAAAACAGTTACACCTACCGAGCAATCTGCAGAAGAGCCTCCGTTTCATTAACAGGTAGTGCTTTTAGACAGTTTTTAAGTGTTCTTTTACAGTCATGAATTTTCTTTGGGTAAATATTCAGGATTTTGTTAACTTTATAAAACCTTACTAGCGGATGCCCGCGACTTTGAGGTGGTTTGAGGTTTTTTGGTTCCCGCGAGAACTCTTTAATTTTCCGGGATAAAGTATAAGTATCCTTACAGCTTTTAATTTCTTTATGCCAAATTTCAGCCCGATCCGTTCAGCTGTTGGGGCGTGATTGAGTAACAAACCAATATGATATCGATTCCCAGCAAAGATATACGTATAAGTAATAATATAACTAAATGTGAATGTCGGACGGACGGCTGTGACGACATCCATGGCGCAGTGTTGAGCGCTGTTGCCTTAACGTGCGGAGGTCCCGGGTTCGATCCCCGGCAGGGTTTGGAAATTTATAATTTCTGAATTTTCCCTGCTTTGGTCTGGTGGGAGGCTTCGGCCGAGGCTAGTTACCACCCTACCGGTAAATGCGTGCCGCCAAGCGATTTAGCGTTCCGATTTAGCGTAGAAACCGAAAAGAGGTATGGGTTTAATATAACTGCCATGCCCCTAACAGGTTAGCCCGCTACCATCTTAGACTACATCATCACTTACCATGAGGTGTGATCGCAGTCAAGGGCTAACATGTAGTGGATAAAAAAAATGTTTGTTACTCAATCACGCCAGAACGACTGAACGGATCTGGATGTAATTTGGCACAGAGATAGATTATAGACTATTCTGGACTATAATCTATCTCTTTATCACGTAGGCTTTTTATCACGCGGGAACCAAAAACTACAATCCACGTTGACGAAATCGCGGTGATCAGCTAGTAATGCTCAATTTTAACATTATATTGGGTTTTTATTAACAGATCAATGGGCTTGTCATGTTTCGAAGATGTATTGAACGATATCTTGACTAACCAGATTACCGCTTTACAAAAACTCGTTAAATAGGCCAATTATTCTTAAAATTTACTCGCCCGGAAACTTACTTATCTCTGCTGCTTACTAATTACGGAGACCATGATGATACTTTGTTTAACCTTTATTAATCTTTGTACCGATTAAGATTTCATACGATTAACGTTTCTTTATTTTGCGTATCAACGTTCTTTTTCAATTAATATTTTAAACTTTACACGAAATAGCGAAATAGGCGAAACGCTAAGTTAATAAATTCAACTTATATTAGTAGATAAGCAAAAAGTAAGTATAGTTCGTGCGCGAGTTGAATTCAGAGTAAATGTATGGTGACACATACATTTACTCTGCATTCAACTCGCTCGCGAACTGTAGTTTACTTTGAAAGGTAGGTAGGTATTGTTAATGTCATACTAATAATATTATAAATGCGAAAGTGTGTTTGTTTATTGGTTTGTCCTTCAATCACGCTGGAACAGCAACGGATTGACGACGTTTGCATGGGTAAAGTTGAGAGTGATATCTTTGGCAACCATTTATTTCCGAAAATGAAGGAGTTCCCGTGGGAATAAAAACTACTTACAACACGCGAACGGAGCATCAAGCATCGGGCATCAGATATTGCTGTTATATATCAAAAATTACTAATAAAATAATAAATACACACACACACACACACACTCACACACTCCATATATATACACACACAATCACACAGTCAGTCCAATGATATTAACATTAAATAATAAAATCAACCTAATAATATTATTTAATAATTCAATATATATACAAATAATTAATGAAATAAAATATAAACATTGATAAATTAATGAAGAGTATATTTAAATAATATTTTTCTAAAATATTTTTTACAATGTCATTATTGTATCTATAATAAAATTAATGAAATCATATTATTGTAAATGGTTCAGAGGAAGGTGTTGACACTCTTAACACAAGTTATCTTAGTACGGGTGTCTAAGCACTCTTTTGTCCATATGTATTGCAATAATAATAACCTTGTCTAGTTTTTAAGGAGAAAATTGAAAATACTAATAATACACATCGCAGTTTCTTAAAGCGTTTGAACACCTTTATGATAAGTTCGAAAAAAGTGCTTTTACGGGTCGAGAGATGTAGGTATATGAAGTATGCGAACGTTTTTGTTGTCATTCCTTTGCGCGTAACGAGCACGTATATAGCACCATTTTAACTTAAATAGAGTTTATTGTTTTTTTTTTCTTCTGAGGATTTATGTAGCAGCGATGGCATATACTGTTCCTCTGTGCGTTATAGTCACACAATATTTTTTCTTTAACTTTTTATAAACAAATTACACCAAAACAAGAGGGTCCGTGTAATTCGTTTCTCAAAAGTTTAGGGCCTCATCGATCAAGTTGGCCCCCTTTTGTGTTCTTGAAGTGTATACTAGAAAGTTTGTTTTGCAAAGCAGAGGCAGCAAATCCCGGTTAAATTACATACCACTCCGTTATGATGTTCTTACACATAAGTCTAAACGCTCTTATGACACACCATCAATATAAACAATGAAGTTTAATTTAACTTTAAAAATATATATTTCTGTCCAGGGACTGAAAAACAGATTCATAAGAGTTACAGAAATATAAATGTAACAGAATCGAAGCTGTAACCCTTTTGAATGTGTTTTTAATTCTGTTAACACGTTGAGTGCGAAACCAGGTTCTAAAACCTTGTACACGTCTACGCTTACAGTGCGGCTAAGAAATGTATAGACTTCCTTGTCGCGCGGAAGGCCTAACTTTAACTTGGTTCGGTGTAGGACAGAGATGAATATATATCTAAGATGTATCATTTAAATAGAATCCAATGGTGTATCTACCTTAATACCAGGTTTTTACACTTGGCACCGCACGGAAGAAATAAAATTTCATCATAATGCGAAACCATGTCGAAGCACCTTGTACCCCGCTCACCTGGTACCGCACCCCGCGTTAGCTTCGCGCGACTAGTGTTGGCTTGCAATCGTGAGAAACGCACGTGTCGACATGGCGTCAAGACCAACAAAACGGTGCCGAAAAAATATATTATATGATGTTTGCGAGGACAGTGAAGCAGTGAAAGTTAAATCTAATTATAGATTGATTTATCAGAGACAGGTGAGTCATCATTACGATTTATTTTAATGATGGGAATAAAATACCAAAACTACAATTTGTGGAGGAAATTATCAAAGATTTTACAAAAAAGGACTTTGACAATGATATAGGTAATTTCAACGCAGACGTAAATGAGTCCACACGCTTACACATACACATACATATACACATCCACATCCAATCCACGCTCACACGTGCACACACATACACATACAAATAAATAATAATAAATTAATAAATTTATCTTTTCAGAACCCGCACAAAAACTTGACAAACACACTTTGGTAAAAGGTGATAAGAAGAGGAATTGTGTCAGATTTTACGCAAAACTCCGAACCTTTTTTAACCAGTCGCCAAGCTGACAAAAAAGTTAAAAAAATTTAACTAAATGTGTTCAGTGCAAAAAAAACTTTTGCTACCCATGTTTTATTGAAAAAGATTAATTCATGTTTGTTTTTTTTTTCATTATATTAAAACTTAATTACAGCTATCGATATTTTTATTTCACATCCTTAAAATACGCACCAGACTTCCCTTATTCAGTGCGGCACAGGGTGATTAAGCCCTGTATTTTGAAAATAGCTATAATTTTTAAACTAAACAAGTTGTTAACGAACGCCTTCAGGTGTATGTCAATTAAT
The DNA here is from genome assembly GCA_964035005.1 of Erebia palarica. Taxonomy (NCBI): domain Eukaryota; kingdom Metazoa; phylum Arthropoda; class Insecta; order Lepidoptera; family Nymphalidae; genus Erebia; species Erebia palarica. The sequence goes on along the minus strand of OZ035987.1, from coordinate 28,672,568 downwards.
TCATTATTATTAATATTCAAAGCAAAAAAAAACAAATATATATTTACATGAAGCCAAAAAAAGGATTTAAGTTTCTTAAATTTTACAGGGTCTATAAGACTTGTGCCGCCACAATGGAAGTTTTATTACCAGGTTTATAGGCCTTGTTCCGAAGGAATGGAAAGTGTTGAAAACTTATTGACGCAGCAAACGTGTTAACCCGAAACACTTTTATTTCTGTAACAGAAATGAATCTGTACTAGAAATAAAGAGTTTTAAAGTGTTTTAAAGTGTAACCGAAATAGCGACGTTGCCAAATTTACTGTTGACGCGTATTCAAATTTGAACCGATGATGAAAGCACCGATGGTTGCACTTGTTTTAAGAAAAACATGGCTATGTTGTGTCAGTGTGTGTAAAGTCCAATGAACGCGTTGTCACACCGTGCAGTTTCGTAGGGCATGTACCTATTATGGTTACAGATAAAACACTTATTAACAGAAATAAAAGTTTACAGATTGATTGGGTTCCAGTATCGTTTCTGTTTCTGTTTTAAAACAGTTTCAAAAAAACTGGTTTAAACCCCTTATTTACAGTTTCAGTCCTTATTCTGTAATCGAATCGTGCTTTACGACCATGTTCTTGGGCACCGTCAAAACATATCGGTTTTAACGACCACTACGCCAACGAAGAAAATCGCAGAGGAGTCACAAGTTCAACAATATACTCCATACAATGTCGCAATCTGACTTACTGTGGATTTTCCTGTAGGTAAATAGACGTGATGTTGCAAATAAGTTTTGGCTTACTTTGTTTGTTTGTTATTTAAGCTGAGATGTTTTAATACTGAGCTGAAATTTGTCAATAATTGACTTTAGTGTCTATGAATGAATGAATTCACTTATTAATGTGTTACTTTTATATCGAATCTCGGTATAGAAAAATATTAGACTGATATTAACGCATTACATTTCGTCTTATAAAAGTAGAAAAGTTTTTTTTGAACATTGTATAAATCTCTACCTTAGGAATGTTCACTTGAACATTCGTAACTTCATTGAGAGTGCTTATAATCAAAATTATATCCAAAAAAACCGACTTCCAAAGCCAAAATCAAAAAATAATTTTGATTTCTACACACTATGCTGAAGTCGGGCGGGTATAACAAGGATGAGCAAAGTTGCCGCATCAGGCTCGCTTTTTTCGCTTTTAACTTTTTAGTGTCAGGGTTGAGGATTTAGAGTCAGAATTTTTTATGGGACCACCTCGAGAGCTTCCTCTAACGACTGAAAAAAAAATCAAATCAGAAACCACGGAGATATGCACCGACATCATTGAAAAAAAATACGCGCCGAATTGAGAACCTCCTCCATTTTTTGGAATTCGGTTAAAAAGAGCCAGTATAGTTGGCGCCAATCATTTAAGTCGACTCTGAGCTGAGGTGCGACTGCTTGTTTGCGCAACTCTCCTAAAAACTGTCGATGTCAACCATTGAAGTAGAATTTTAGTACCTATGTCAACGTACGTACATAGGGCCGTACTACATGCGAAAATATGCTACTGCGACGCATCCTGCGGTCAACAACAGACGCGACTATTTGATGGGCTCCAGACATACCATTTTATTAAAAAAAGTGAAAACCATGTAGTGATTTAAAAAAAGACATTTTCTTCTTTCTTCCTTTAAAACCGCGTCCGCGTCTAACATAGTAACATCTAACAGAAATTATCTTGTTACGTGTCTTGTTATGTGGCTAGCTGTGTAGGTACATGTTGCATTATATGGTATGGTGAACCATGACAATACCGTGGTATTGTGCGCCAGCATCAGACTGAAACGAAGAGAGAATGGGTTTTTATAATACTTTCATTACCATAGTTAGAAGACGCCTCAAAACGTGAACGCTTAAGCGAAACCGCAGCGATTCAAATAGGTACTTAAGCGGTTGTCTTTATTAAACCTTTGTCATGCTGTCTAGCAAAATTTTATGCCAGATCCAGCCTAGTTTTAGTTGCAAATGCATCAGATGTCTCAAGTAACAACAACAAATAGATATCTGGCTTGAGGTAATAGATCAAAGTGTAAACTTCCAGTTCAAGACGATTCGTACTCTGGAACTGGAAGTTCAAGACTATGAATTGTCGTGAAATGTAGTTGTGAATTACACAAATACAAATTACTATAACAATACTTAATAATTTACCTATACCTAAAACTAGCGTAAAGTAGCGCGTAAGTAGGTACATACAACAAATTAGTTAGATGAAACTGTTACGACAAAGGGGACGGTTCGGATTTGTATGGGGCGTGGGACTGGTTTTGTAAAAGCAGTAAAAAGAGATAAAATAAAATATTAAACCAGCTTTGATTGTTTAAATCCACCAATTCGTCCTAATTTCAGTGGTGAAATTAATTAATCTTTCCTCTATTAGCAACATTAAACATGAGTAGGTGACAATGGTGGATTCATATTTTTGACGTTTTCTGTCAAGTGTCAACTATAATGAAAGAAAAATCCTCGCTTCGTGCATGCAGTTAATTTCATATCGTATAGAAAGTACTTGTTTTCACTTAGGATACTTCTTGATAGCGGTAGGTACCGAGCGCAGCGATGCACTTGTAAGTAAATGCTTTTGTCTCCAACGCCATTAGAGTTTTGACTAAATGTTGCCATACTAATTATGGAAAATATTACCACAAATATGTTGCCATAAAAAGTTTCTCTCTAGGTTTTGGTAGAAATAAATAGCCTGCCTTTTTTTACAATCTGACGGGTGTCGGGACACTGTCAACATTACCAGCGCTTACCTATCTTAATATTATATATTGTGCTATGTAACTAATTAATAATAATATGATCGTCTCATAAAGATAAGATCCATGATTATATGAAGCCAGTGTAGTCGTGCCCAATCAATTTCTTCAATTACGAGCATATTGGGTCAGTGAGAGCTCTTTAACACTAAGGTTTTTATACAATGATAGACTAAGACCATCGGAGGCCCGGGACGGCATCGCTGAATGAGTTTCCTATAGGCGCCAAATACTCAACAGGAGACCGTCTGATATTTAAGGGGGCGAGATATCTCGAGCGAAGCGAGCGCATAATTTTTACTTTGTTCTTTTAGAAACTATTTTCCAACTACAAACTGGCGTCTACATTTTACTACCAGACGATGCCCGCGATTTCGTCCGCGTGAATTAATTTTTTTGATTAACGGGGGAACTCCTTTATTTTCCGAAAAAAAAAAGTAGCCTATGTCCTTTACCGGGATGTATACTTACCACTATACCAAACATCAGAATCGGTTTAATAGATGGGCCGTGCAAGCGTAGCAGACTGACAAACAGACACTCTTTCGCATTTATAATATTAGTAAAGTATGGATGGATTTCGACCTGATTTGGGTCTTGACTTATGAGGAATTTTCAAGGTTTGGAGAACTCTGTAGACCCAAGGTCCGGGGCAGACGGAATACAGAGTTGTTAAATCGTATTTTAAAGCCATATTATATTATAATCGTATAACAAAGTGCCAATGTTCTATTAAAAGTTTAATACCATTTGTATGTAAACTCATAAAAACTAATTCCACATCGTCCTATGTGTTCGTCACAATGCGATCCAGACAATTGTGGTTAAAATGAGAAAAGTTTAAACCGGATTGGATTTGTGACGACTGTCTGCTCAACTTTCGACTGTTTAGTGCAGTTTTATTTTTAGCTAACTTTGTATATACTTTGTTGTATACTGACAAAAATATTTTGGTGTTATTTATTGAAGGTAAGTACTTAAAGTTATTGAATAAATCATTTTCACTTAACCCACCTCAAATCACTATATATTACATGGTGGTACGAGCGAGAGATTTTTTTAATAATTTCAAAGTTTACAGTCGAGTATTGCGCGCGAACTATACTTACTTACTGATTGTAGAACTGTTAGAACAACTTTTGCTATTGAGCGCTGCATCGTAACATGCCTCATACAGTGCGTACAAGAACTGCATGCATTCGGGCCTCTTCGTCCTCGTCCAACGTTTAGTATGACTAATATATTGCGTGTCAGACAGCACTTTGCAGGAGTGTGCCAAGCGCTAGCCTATATGTAAAAAAAAATTGGCAGTCATAGGGACCGATAGAAATGCAAACGAAAATAATTTTTTTTTTTTACATATTTTATTTAATTAAAATATAAACCTTAAAATTAAGGCATTAAAGTTTAATTACGAATGTATTATATTTATATTTAAGACCTTTTGTCTTCGTAACAATGCGAGCATGTCGCTGTTCGCGAGAATGTCGCTATTCGCAAGCATGTCGCTGTTAGAGAGCATGTCGCTGTTCGCGAGCATGTCGGTCACGATCACGCGAATCCAGAAGTTTACCCCCTACCAAAAAGTGCTCAACGCGGCTAAAGAAGTTTTCACTTCAAAAAGGCTCGAATGCATTCAGTTCGCGCACCTACAGTACAATCGATGTATATAACAAACATCTCTTAAACTCCACTATCATGGTCTTGACGTGGTTGCTATACGCCTTGTATTTGCCCAAGGCTTTTCCAGACCAAATTGCAAAACTGACAGAACAGATTGAATTGGACCATGAAATCCTCCGAAACCCTGTATCGAGTTAAGCGCTTACGGGATTAGCGTACAATGAGATAAACGGATTAACACTAGCTCATGACACAGGCGCTAGACAGTGCAATAACCTACACGTTTCATATTTGCATACAAGCCACGGTCGATACAACACCGTGCTATTTCCGCCCACAAACCAGCCCACGTAATATGCGGCTAGATGTCGAGATCTATTGAAAAAAAACAGCCATTTCCGCCCTACCCACAATATATAGCGCAGGCACCGGCACCCTTGTCTTTGCTTTCTAAATGTAGGTATAGGTATAAGTACAAAACATATTATAAAGCTTCTTAGATAAGAAATTAATATTATGTAAGTATGAAAGACAGACGAACGCACAGACAAAAGATCGTAAATGTTCCTGTCTTACTAATTTGGTACTGAACCTTAACTGAATATTACACTTTAAGGTTATCATCCTACACCTAAATCACATTACATAACCATTTAAACCAACTTGGCCGTTTCTTTTCTTCAAGGCACTGTGAGGATTTAATTACTTTACTGATTAGCATTCCAATAACTTCCAACATTAGCGCACGAAGCTCTTTGCAGCTTCATAATTCTTTTACGAATCGCTAAACAGTTTAATGCCATGCTAGGATCAAGCGTCTGTATTTCCGGTCAGCTATAACTACTTTAGCTAACTAAGTATACCTATTGAAAACAATAAGGGACGTGCATTTAGTATTATGTATATGTCAATGTAAGATTGTAAAAACCGTTACATTATAATCTGACTCGCGAAATTGCAAACTGTCGAAAGATTACAATTTAACGCATTTTTAGATTGTAATCTGTTAGGTATATTAACCCGATAAATCCAAGTTACCTCATTACTTATGTCGAACCTTAACCTAACCTAGAAGAAATAGACAAGAAAACGGAATGGATATTACAAAAATTAACACTCAGAACATTGAACGGTTCACAATCGTCAGTTTACAATTTCGCGAGTTAGATTATAATCTCACGGTTTTTACAATCTTACGGTGAAATATACTCACTACGTTGAGACTAAGGGTCCTACATAAAGTAATCTGGGAAAAATACTTTTCAACGCAAATGGATTATGTAATGTTTTTCAGGAAGAATGGAATGGAAAAATGGAAATCCTGTATCGAATTTAATGCTTAAAAGATTTATTCATACTTAAAGTGGAATATAATATGGAGAAATCATGCTACATACTATTTAGAGTAGGTATTTAGATAAATGGAACTACAGAACTAGAAGAGCACAAATAGTTTCATAATTATAACCTTACATACCTGCTGTTAACATAAGTATTAACCACTAGATGACGCCCGCGACTGCATCCATGCGAATTAAGGTTTTTTTTTAAATCTAGTGGAGACTCTTTGATTTTCGGGATGCAAGCTCTCTCTGTACTCGTTAGAAATTAAGTCTGTGTAAAGGTTATAAAGGGAAAGAATGAAACAGTTTTGCATTTAAATAGTGTTTGTAAGGCTGTGGATAGATAATAAATAGGCTGGATGATAATCTTTATTAATATTTTAAAGAGGTAAAGTTTGTGAGTCTGTGACGTTGTAGGGGATCTACAGAACAGATTTTGAAAATGCTGTTACTAATAGAAAGTCACATTATGTGTGAGTGTCGCTATACATTATTCCGAAAAACTAGGGAGTTCTCGTGGGAATTTGAAAAACTTATTTCACGCGGACGAAGTCACAGGCAAGTCTGCTAGTGGAAAATAAAGCTACCTACCTACCAATATATAATAATGATGTATGAGTTATGACAGAAGAAAAGAATCTCACTTTATTGTTTTTTTATGAAGTACGTACGTTTATTATTGAAAGCATTTTAATTTAAACGATGAAGTTGAACCCCTATGATTTGTCATGAACTTTTACTTAGATGGGCGGAAGTATTCTAGTTCTACAGCAATATTAAATTAAGTACCAAACTTAACAAGTAAACAGTGGTGAAGTAAAGGTGATCTTAGTTAATTACGTTATATTAAATTAACTGCCTCGTTGGTCTAGTGGTTAGCATGTTCGACTGCGGCCGGCAAGGTCCCGGGATCGAGTCCCGGGTCGGCCATAATTAAGTGTTTGGTTTTTCTGACTAGAAATTCTCAGTACGAGCCCGGATTTAGGAAGTTGGCGGTGTTTCACCCCCGTGTCTCGAAGAGCATGTTAAGCCCACAGCCGGAGCAGCGGGATGGGCCTAAGCTCTAACTCCCGCTCTATCTATGACAGTGGTGGCTGGAACGTAATGGGATGTGGTGGAAATTATGCGCCTTGTTATCAAAAGAAGTGTATTAGGGTTCTTTTAATTGTAGATATCCGATTGCTTTAAGCATATTCCCAAAAGGTGTCAATATCATACGCAATATATTATTTTTTATAGAAATACTAAGGCGCAGGTGTGGGTTAAGCTTAAGAGATCTTTTGGTAAAGTCGTTCACCGACGAACCGGCTGCTTAATTAAGATAGGGCGCGAACCTGTCTTTAATTGCGTTTGTTAACCAATAATTAAGGTTTGTCAAGGAGCTGATCCGAAAATGTTAAATTACGACTAAATCTGTTGAGTTGATATTTAATTAAGTTGGTGAGAAGCGGTATTTAAATATAAATATTTTATAATTGTCTTCGCTTCAAAATATTAATTGCTCGCCGTCGCCAACGCGTGTTGCGGTTTGACGAGCTATAAAACCTATTAAGTAATGTACCTACTAAATTAATACTATTTTGCCCTCGCAAACAGCAGGTCGATTGGATTTTTTTTTTCATCATACCTATTCGAAAAACGAATATTGGCTTCAGAGGATAGCGGGAGCAAAATGTAATTTTTAGGCCCATGGGACTTTTCATTTCTCTGTTCTGATTGGTCCGCGTTCGTGCTTCTGATTGGTGCTTAAACGTATAGGTAATGTCCATACATAGTACGTTGATACTCATAGCTTTTTCTCATACGTAATGATGAAAAATAGTGTGTGTCACTCGGGGCAAATTTTTTTGTTCTCGGGCGGCGTATATTGAATTCCTCGCTACGCTCAGGATTCTACTATAGAACCCTTCACTTCGCTCTGAATTCAAAATAGCGTCCTCGGGGAACAACGTTTTTCTTTGGCCCCATATAACACAATAACTATTAACGTATTTGACAGCGACAACGTTAACTACCATTTAAGTATAATATGGAATTGATCGAGCGCCAGCCGTCAGCGCTGTGAGCGCTTGACAATTTCATACAAATCTTAATTAGCGTTGTCGCGATCGTATGGGAAGAAATTCTCACACTATACACCTAGAGCATCACGTCACCTACGTATACAATTACGAGAAAAGACGTATTATGTCGTAATCGTACGAAAATCCTGAGCGCGAGACTTGAGAGTCGAATGCGTGAAAGGATGTCATGCATACAGCCTCATCGTCGTATCTATTCCCACTTTTGAAGCATTAAGTAGCATTCTACTGATGTGCAAGGTACTATTAAGTATTCTGTGATATTATTACCTATAGGCAGTGGCGTGCGCAGGGTTTGAAGCTAGGGTAGGCATTAGTTAGTCGGAATACCTTAAATAGGTATGACTGTTTTAATGAAAATGAACATTGACGTATTTCCATATTTTTTTTTCGGATTGAGTATGCTGCATAGGCTCTACTGGCCGCTACAGCGTCACCGAGGGGTTGGGCGAGCGCTAGGCGTCGCCGAGAAAAGAGCCTCGATTCAGTTCTCGATGACATATGGGTAAGCAATGCTTTTATGCCTCTGTGGACAAAGCACCAAGCGTCGACATATTATTATTAAAATTGACTAAGATAATGATATAAATGATGAATAAATGACAATGTATACCTATGATCTAATGAAATTTAAACTTAAAAATACATAACTATTTGCTCACCATTGTATGGTAGAATATGTAAGGGAAATATTATTGTTAAGGCCTATATGTACCGATATTCCTGCAAATAAAATATTATTTATTTATTTTTACCACAATGAAACGTATGGGTACTTAAACGTACGTAAAAATGAGATATAATAATTTAAGAATACATTATGTTGCTCAGCCACATTATTTTGTTTTTGATATTGATGTTTTATATTTCTTCAACATAAACAAATTGGTAGCAGAAACATAAAACACATGTTTGATAAATAACCCGACTGATGCTATCGCTTTTTTACGAAGGGCATATCTTTCCAAGGCTCGATTTATGAAAGAAATGTCATTAATCATGTAAGAAATCCCTTTTCAGTGCCCGGAGGAAAGTGCCATATTTATGTGAGACAAAATACTTATCCGTGGTACTAGTCGCTCATATGTTCTTTTACTTGGTTATATTGGATTCGATAAAACACATCTGGGGGCACGGGAGTGTTCTCATAAACTCGTAGAAAGTTAGTCCCAATTTAAGGCACTACTTATATTAATTACTAGCGAATGCTTGCGACTTCGTCTGCGTAGTTTGAGGTATTTTGTTTCCCGCGGGAACTCCTTAATTTTTAGGGATAATCTATCTCTGTGCCAAATTTCAGCCAGATCTGTTCAGCCGTTGGGGCGTGATTGAGTAACAAACATCCATACATCCATCCAAACTTTCGCATTTATAATATTAGTAAGATTAATATTAATTAAGCAATTTGGAAATTTATATATTTTTAATTCTAGTGATAAGGCTTCGGCGGGGGCTAGTTACGTGCGGTCGAACTAATTAGCGTTTCGGTCGGATGCAGCGTAGAAATCAATTAGGGTGTGTGCTTAAAGTAAAGTATGCTTTAATATAATATTTATTATATAGATGGTGCCCACGATTTCATTTGCTTGGATAAAGTTTTTAATTATCCGTGATAAAGTAGCTTTTTCCCCGCGATGTAACCTACCTATGTACCAAATTGTATCAAAATCGGTTTAAAAGATGGTCTTAAAAGCGTAGCAGACGGACAGACAGACACACTTTCGCATTTACACTAATATTTAGTATGAATTCTTAATAATAGGGTAATAAAAATTAAATAATTCTTAATAAAAAAAAAATATATAGTAGTTACATATAATAATTACATTAATTTAATGATTGGAGAATAAATCGGTCGACGCATTGGCTTTACATCGACACAAAGCTGCGATTGGCTATCATTTACCAATTGAGTTATTAATAATCGCTCCGCCATCGTGTTACCACCGGCTTTAGTGTGTGGCCGCTTTTATACACGTAACTTAGGTACTGCCGAACACGGTATCCTATTACTGAAAAGAGCGTGCCAAATTATAAGAGACTGTTTCGCAGCGTACTCAAAAATTGGTCACGAATATTTCCACGGTTCCAATTATCGCAACATGGCTTGTAACAGACTGACAAGTTGTTCAATTAGTAGAACTTCTAACTAAAAAAGTTTCTAACAGCAGAAAATAACTGGTCAAAATAATACAGTTTTTACGGCAAACTTACTTTTGCATTAGACTTTCCTTACAACTCTATAAAAACCTTTTCATATCCGTGATAAAAAGTAACTTTAATTAATACACCTTGCCTACTAACGTTTTCGACTTGTCTGTGTTTTTTTTTTAAATTTATATTAGTAGGTAAATTTTATGAAATTTAACGTAGTTTCAAAACGTATTTTTGGTTAGTAAAAAAAACAGTTAATTAAAGGTTTGTTTTTACTAACCTATTAGAGCAGATATTTCGACTTGAAGAGTGTTGTTGGTGCACTCGACAATAATATTATGTGATGTATTGTGGTTAACCCGAACAAAGGCTATTAATTAAAATGTCTACTATTACTTCTCCCCTAACGATGGTATAGTCAGATCGGCGCCGTTTCGGCCCGGCTAGACGGTTCATCCACCCTCCACGTGCACATATTACACTAATAGGGTAAGGTAAGCTTATAGATATGAAACAAAGGGGTAGGCTTTTGCCCAAAAAGTCGTAGCTTGTAAAATATCAAGTTTCACATACGTACGTGACAGGTTTTTCTTACATATAATTTGGGAAACAAAGATCATAATTATATTATTATCTACTTTCGAAAGAATAACGTTACATAACATAACAATAAAAATAAATGAACATCTAACTCAGATTTACACAACTTCTTGATGATAATAAATTCTAAGATAAACTAAATGAATTTCTACGAAATTTAAATTGCGTTTTACTTGTTCATCTTGATAAGAAAATAGCTGTGTGAAGTGTGAAGCCAGAGAGGATACGCTTGGTCATTCTGTGGCAATTACTGTAAGGGCAAGATAAAGACAATCAAGTATAGAAGAGCAGAAATATTTGTGATACAAAAATGCTCTAGACTAGGTGATACCCGCGAATACGCCCCCGTGGTTTTAGGTTTTTGAAATTCCTTTGGCAATGCATTGATTTTCCGCTAAGTCAAAGTCTAAGACTTTTCCGATAAAAGTCTTACATAAGTGATATGTATGCAATGCAACATACCTACCTCAATTTCAAACTTTACTGCGGCTAGATTGCATAATTATATATTTCATTCGACGTCAGATCACATAGTACAAATTTATCATGGCTGATATGAAACTATTTATTCTATGCAACCTGGTTGCCTGCTTAACATTTCCCGCTGTTCCGGGTCAAGGAAACACCTGCAATTTTTCTCAAAAGTACGGCATGAGTATATTCTAGGCGTAATTAAATATCTTTAAAATCCAGAAATACAACGGCAGTTTCACTGGTTCTCCAGGTTTTCACAGGCAAAAGTCCGTCCATTTGTTCGCTTGCTATTTTGAAAACTGCTGGTATTTAGCGAGTAACAAAGTGACTTGCCACATACTCTCAGGACTTCGCCCGAGATAATAAAGCCAAAAACTGAAAAGCTTTTGCCCTATATCTTTACCTTTGTAGAGACGACTTAACGAGACGCGAAGTTTACTTTTGTGAAAATAATTTCAGTCTAATTATAATCATTCTAATATTATAAATACGAAAGTGTGTTTGTTTGTTTGTTTGTTGGTTTGTCCTTCAATCACGCCGTACCGGAGCAACGGATCGACGTGATTTTTGGAACGGGTATAGCTGAGGACCTGGAGAGTGACATAGGCTACTTTTTATCCCGGAAAATGAAGGAGTTCCCGAGGGAATCAAAGAATCTTAAACCACGCGGACGAAGTCGCGGGCATCCGCTAGTTATTTATATAGATGTGATGGCATACCACGGTAATAAAAGAAAAATCCATGCTTATATACAATCCATACTAATATCATAGATGCGAAAATGTGTCTGTTTGTCTGTCTGTCTGCTACGCTTTCCCGGCTTATCTTTTCAACTGAATTTAATGAAATTTTGTACAAAGGTAGATTGCGTCCCGGGGAAGAACAAAATTAAGGAGTTCCCGCGGGAATCAAAAAATCTAAATCCACGCAGACGAATCAATCGTCGTCGTCGCCCATTGCTAGCCATGGTATCATCGAATATTTTGTAGATTTCCTAACTTTATGGTCATTTGTCGTTTGCGCCATCAGTGCTTTGGTAACTTGTTTGAAGATGTTAGGCCATCAACTACGCTAGATCCATCCAGAGATTAGTTATTTGTGTTATATGGGGCCAAAATTTTTGTTCCCCGAGGGCGCTATTTTGAATTCAGAGCGTAGCGAGGAATTCAATATACGCCGCCCGAGAACAAAAAATTTGGCCCCGAGTGACACACACTATTTTTCATCATTACGTATGAGAAAAAGCTAGGAGTATCAACGTACTATCTATGGACATTACCTAAACGTTTAAGCACCAATCAGAAGCACGAACGCGGACCAATCAGAACAGAGAAATGAAAAGTCCCATGGGCCTAAAAATTACATTTTGCTCCCGCTATCCTCTGTAGCCAATATTCGTTTTTCGAATAGGTATGATGAAAAGTTAATTTTCTGTGTCTCTACTGACAGAAAAATACTTAATGCATCTACTAATGTCTACGGTGGACTACATACGCAAAGCTCATGATTTCACATTTCCACTGTAGAATGTGATTACATGGATTCATATACATGCATGCAGCCGGCTAAATTTAAGCCGAGATATATGTGATTTCCATCGAATGGATGTTAGCTAACGTAAACTGGCTTTCAGAGCCACGCAACAATGAAAACGTGTTCGGCAAGCCCAATGCAATCTTCGGGAGACTCAATGGCTTCAAAAATTATACATGCATCCCAGTGGCATGTATTCCATAGAGATTAATACGAAATCATTGCCTCAATTGTTCTCTCTGTCAAGAAATTTACTGCGTCGTTGGTCTAGAGTCGGGCCATAATAATTAAGTATTGGGTTTTTCTGTCTAGGAATTCTCAGTACTAGCCCGGAGTTAGGAAGTTGGCGGTGTTTTACCCCCGTGCCTCGGAGAGCACATTAAGCCGTCGGTTCCGGTTACTATCACTAACTTGATAATAGTCGTTAAAGCCCGCCAACCCGCATTGGAGCAGCGTGGTGGGTCTATGCTCTAATTCCCTCTCTCTCTTATGAGAGTGGAGGCCTGTATCCAGCAATGGGTCGTTAATGGGCTGTAGTAGAATACGAAATCAATTCCCAATGAATGTGTCATTAATTACGTGAACTTGCTTTCACGCTTCAACCCTATAATATGTGGAGTTTCCTTTATTTAAAGGCCTATTACACTACACTATTTAAGGGACCCTTACCTGAATCAGTGTAGTATAATAAAATGTAGGAAGAAAGGGTCCCTGATTAGGGACATCGGGTCGGCCCAGTCTGCCGCGTTCTGTCGACCGGGCAATGTAATAACACTAAGGGTGGTTAGGGAGCTCAGTCGTCGCACGACCAGCGTAGAAAGTAGTTGTGTTTCTCCGGCTCGCGCGAGCATTTTGACGTTAATTTAGTTTTCTTTGTGCCACCTAGATGGCACCACTTGTACTCTGTAGTACTAGTGGTGCCATCTAGGTTCTCGTTCATACTGAGTTAGGGCCCGATAGTTAGTGCAGTGTAATCGCGACGCCACGCTTACACGTGAAAACTAGCGGCCACGCCCACCCTGCCACCCTGCCCACCATTAGTTGTCGACCCACCACGATGTCAACTGTTTTTGACATTACTCTTCAAAGTGCAATTTTAGCTGAATTTAACTTGGATTCATGGAAGAACACTAAAGAAACTAGAAGGTAGTTTGATACTTTTAACTTCAATGCTAGATTTTTACTAAGTATTACCCAATTCAACAAGTTTAGTTTTGACATGGAACGACTGTCAACTAACATCTGTTATCCGATTAAGAAATAACTAACGAGTAAACTAAATATAAAGATTGACAGGGTATCATTAAAACGCGTGACTTAATCACCAGAACTGATTTTTTATACACGTTACTGCAGCAGTTAGTGCAGCAATTTGCCTACAATCTACAACATGATCCTATGGACATACTCATAAGGTAGTTTTTACGTACCTAACAACAAAACAATTTTAGCTCAAGGAATATGTAACAATGTTTCATCAGTAAGAACATACTAGATTTCTTTTTCCCCTCAAACAACGCTACCAAAACCACATGGTCGTATCAAAAGCGACATACAGGAATTTTGTAGGTCACATTTTCTTTCGATTGTATTGAAACAAATAGGCAATAATACAGAGCCGGTAGCTTACATAAAACGAAAGTTATGGAAATTGCGAAGATCAAAACCGTTCAGTTGATAGCATCATTGTCCTTTATTGTTTTTATATTCTTAATTCATGCATTATAAATAATCATTTATTTAGAGACTTTTCCCAGACAATGAAAGCAATTCATTTTTGTAGTGAAACTTCTTTAGAATCGTTGTGATTTGAATATTCGATGAAACAAAACAGCGACACCAAGAAGAGACAAACATATTCATAATAGGATTTAGGCTGCGAGAGAATAAGACAGAGTACAAGTTATAAATTGAATTTTCACGGAATTGCTATGTGTGAATGTGCACACACACACTTTTTTTCTAGAAAGGAACAGCCAAACATTAACTAAAGTTACCATCATTGTAACTTTGTAAGGGCTAAACTTTGTAATGTGCAACTAGTTGGTGTAATAATAACTTAACTAAATATTGACTTAATTCATAATGCATGAACTTTTTGTTCTTATGCTCTTAAAAACTTATAGGTAGGTACTTTCAGGCGTTTTACTTTCACGGCAGATTGCGGGAGTTCGAAAGGCACTTAGTGAGAAATTTTCAGCAGAATATATAGAATCTTCAAGACTAATGCTCTTACAAGAAGTTCCGTAAGGGATGAAAAGTTGGTGGCTTGCCAAAGACTTATAAGTACCAAGAAATTATGCTGAGTATTAAATTATTTGGAGATTAGATTAAAGCATTTAATTGTTTTTACCATCCCGTAAAACTTGAATGCTATCCCTACCACTTAAGTAAACACTAAAAAACTCATGAAACTATAAGAATTTAAGCTACCATTTATCACAATGAAAAATAGATCAGCTGTGTATAGCTGCGATAAAAATCACAATGGGAACTATAGCCAGAAAGATTGAAGAAGGTACTATTGTGGTGGTGGTGGTGGTGGTGTGGTATTGAAGGTACTACCTATTCTGTGCTTATTACTCGTAAGTAGGTAAGTACCTATTCTGATTTCTGTGATTGAAATTGTGATTTTTGTATATTTTACTTAGAAAGTCCCTGCCAAGTTTTATAAGCTTTTTGGCAACAATGCCCAATCATTTTCACTTACCTGTAGAAATCAATATTCATAGACCCTAACCATAACTATAAAAAAATAACATATCTACATAAAAAAAGAATAACAACATTAGATAGAAAATTGTGATATTAAAAAAAAACATTATTTATATAGTCTCTACGATTTTAATTATACGATTATGAGTTTTTTAATTACTCATTATACATTATAGTTATTTAGTTACTGGACGTAGGTTACTTATTATATCAGGTAGTTTCTAAGGCATAGAACTGCACGCAAATAATTCAGGTACAATAGTTCACAATGATTTGTAAAAAGGGTGCCGCCACATCGAATGCGGCGACTAGATTTATATTTAAAAAAAAACCATAACTATAAAGAAAACTGTCTAGTAACTATTCGAAAATAGTAGCGCTTTCAAATAGAAAGAAAAAGATCAGTTTATTTATTTACTCCTACTTTATAGTATAGCTACAATAGCTGTATACTCTCTAGGTAAGCATAAGAGCGAAAAAAAATTGTCTGGCCGACATTCAGGGTGAGATCTATAGAGCGAACATTGACTTTGCTTAGACCTAAGACATAATTAAAACGAGACAGATTTTTGTTACTCACGTTACTCACATAAGTCCATCTCGTTTTATCTCTCAGTAAAGTCTATAGATCTCAGCATCAGTCCGCGTGACACTTTAATATGGAGCGCGCACACTTTTGTGATATGACAAGAAGTCGTTTCCCTCGGAAGCGGAAGCTTCGCCAAAGAGGTTTTGTGCTATTCGGTGCGTAGCGTGTTTTCGCCCATACTAATAGACACCACGTAGTGCCGACGTACTAATTAGTTAATGTTCACGGTGCCGTAGCATGTCATAAATAATGCTATTTTACTCCTTTGTTTTAATTTTAATACATAAATATTGCTACAAATCACCAATAGCTTTCGTTAATCATATTTTCAGAATAATTGTAATTTATACTGAAAACTGTTTACTTAATGTTAGTACATTAAGTAAGTTAATTATTAAGTACGAATTGTTCAACAGACTGTTGCAGTTGTTCAGTTAAATCCAAATAATTGTTTACGTTGCTAGCCTAACTTACCCCGTATTTTAATTGTAATTATTTACAGCCCCTAGTCTATTATTAAATTTCATGTTGTAATGAAGCATGTATAAAATTGTTTTAGTACCTTTATTTATCTACGTATATCGTATCATTTAAAACTCTTTTTGAAATGTTCCAAAATATCGTGGTGAAATCAACAACGAATTTTAGAAGTTCTAAGCAAACACAGAGACAAAGTTATGGATTGTTAGTTTGTTTTTTATTAGTCATTTATTTATTTAGATAGCCTAATGACTATTATAAAACAAAATATCATTCTATATTAAAAAAATGGCAGTCAGACTGCCGATAGAAGAGAAAATGAATATTAAATTAAAAAAAAATTAAAATATAAACTTAAACACTAAAGTATTATAGTTTAATTGCGAATGTAGTATATTTATATTCAAGACCTTTTGTCTTCGTAACAACGCGAGCATGTCGGCGACATGCATGACGATGACGCCGTGAATCCACATTTTTAACCCCTACCAAAAAATGCTCAACGCGGCTAAAGAAGTTTCCACTTCAGTAATACTGTACTAATAAAATACGATAATATAATGTAATGTTGACTCAACGATTATTGTACCAATGGTTGCATCAGTTAACGATCTTATTGCGAAAAGTTTCGACCAACACCTCAAGAAGCTTTCGCTTGGTTGTTGGATTAAGGGTCGGATACAGAAGGCGGTGGCTATCCTTGAGACAGCGCGAATTGTGAGGAAGTTCCTCTCTCTGGAGCCCTGACCACCGGCTGATTGAGTCCTTTAGGTTCCGCACCGAGTGGAAGTTTTATAAGATTATTAAATTTTTAAATATGTTTTGTGTAGTATGTTTTATTATATTTATGTAAAACGTGTTTAGAAAATTTTTTATAAAAATCAGTATAAATAAATGGGAGAAAATACTGTACTATATTATACTGTACTAGTATTTATCCCAGTACCTAACAATCAAATTTAATGGTATTTTGTGGCCGTATTTCGTTGAATAATGCGCGGCCCAGCATTTCCGAGTAATAACGTCCAGAGGGACTTTATTAGGCAGTTACGTTTAGTGGACCGAACCCACGATTCTTTGGAGAGTGAGATATAGAGCGATTTTTTTATTTGAATTCAGGACTAGGAGGTTTAAATAAAGGTTTACCTAGTAAGAAAGCTACCGATGATAAAAGTATTTAAGAGATAATAGTATTTTGTATTGAAAACTCTTGTCATCTTACAAAAACTAACTATACCTACTTAAAGTGCATGAGAAAATGCAAGAGAAAAACTTTGTCCAAAGTAAATAAGAATATTAGTCACAACTTATGTAAAAAATGCAGTAAGTAGGTAACTTTTTCATCGTAAGAACAACAAAAGTTAATGTTGTAAAAGGATGAAGCCGATTGGTTGAAGTAAGTATTTTGAAACCTAATAGCGCGCTCTTAGCATGCTTTTAACACAGGATCCATACTAATATTATAAATGCGAATGTGTGGCTGTCTGCTACGCTTTGACGGCTCATCCGTTCAACCGCTTGTGATGAAATTTGGTATAGGGGTAGGTCGTATCCCGGGGAAGGACATAGGCTACTTTTTATGCCGGAAAACTAAAGAGTTCCCGCGGGAATCAAAAAATCCTAATCCACGCGGATGAAGTCCTTAAGTAGTACCTTTTAATCAGAGACCATTTTATGACGCTATAGGTAGCCTACACCACCCATAACTCAAAGAGTCTACCTTTTTTTGGTTAACAGGGGAAAATCATCCAGAGGTACCCGACCACATGAAGGAGGGGTCGGGTTATGTAGGATTGCTACCCACTAAAACCCCCTCCGTGACCCTCCTCAGCTCATGATGAGAGGATCCGGGAACTTCTATACTTACGGCCGTTGCCTGTCTTGCGCGACGCCAATTATGGGTCCATTCCAAAGCCTTCCTTGGAATGAACCCCCCAAGTTTTGTTAGGCTTTATAGCGTGATGCAGAGTTGCCTTCTTCTTGGGATCGTCTATTACTAGAAGGAGCAGCTATGATCGATGAATTTACTTACCTATTAATAAAGTATTTCCTAGAATCAATCACCGGCTCTCATACTGCCAGCGCCAAGTACCTATAAGTACGTTGCCGTAATGGGAAAACAAGTTTTCATAAAATAGATTGGGCACCATCTTAAAAATTTATTTTTAAAGGTTTCATGCAATTATAGCTTGATAAAATGGCGTTTCAGTATAATAAAGCGGATACTAGATCCCCATTACAGTATTATGAGCAATTTATTTTTAAGCATAAAATATTACACCGTTTAAAAGAAATAAATTTAAGAGACTAGGTACTGGAAAGGAGTGGAAACGATTACGTTGGTAAAGTACCATATCGTAAGGTTAAATACATACACGCGACAAAAAAAATGTCTGACGAACAAGAAATCGTCGTAACTACGCTCACACTAGCGTGATTGGACGAAACTTCGTTCCTGTCGGACGCAGACGATTCGTGCAGACGATTTGTTGCGTCTATTTCCTAGCTAGTTTTCTCGGTATATTGGTAGCTGGATTGAGTTTTTTTGACAGTCCCACAAACTTATCTCGTGAAAGTACCGCTGAGTCCATACCAATATTATAAATGCCAAAGTATGTCTGTCTGTCTGTCTGCTACGCTTTCACGTGTAGCGATAGGTTACATCCCGGGGAAGAACATAAGCTACTTTTAATCCCGGACAATTAAAGAGTTCCCGCGGGAATCAATAAATCTTAATACACGCAGACGAAGTCGCGGGAATCATCTAGTTGCTAAAAAATATTAAAAATAACAGTAACAAAAGTTTATTCCAATTTTGGCCACTGGGCCAGATAAGTTGGTGGGACTTTACAAAGTCCCAACTATTGTAACTGCTTGACTTTGAAACAGTGAAAATGATAAAACGAAAGTAAAAAAAAAGTCAAATAGTTTTGATGGCTACCGAAAGCTTCCTCTGTCGAATATAATAGTACATTATTGCAAAGGCTGGGAAATAGGCAATTGCAGGTCGAGTATGAGTTTGAAGGCCGAGGCGTAGGCGAGGACTTCACTAATACGAGACAGGCAATTGCCATTTCCGCCGAGATATATATAGTGCTTTTCTCAAAAGAATGCAGGGAAATAAACCATACTTTTTTACCTTTGTCGCTAAATATATATCATCTGAGGCTTTAATTAAAAATTGCTTTATGTTTTCGCCAGTAAAAATTTTCGATTTCTTGCTTTTGAATACGGTCGATTGTCGTTTAAGAAAAGTAGTTAAGTTCCCATAATTTTTCAAGTTAATGCCGTTTTTAACATGAACTGTACATTTCAGCGTGGAATAAATTGCCCATAATGTAGATGGCTTTTTAGTTTTAGCAATCTCATTAAAATACGCCAAAAATACTGTTTCGGAGAAAATGTTCACTTTTTACTCGTTTTTCTAACTCATGAAATTTTCATATACTTTCATGTATTTTTCTTCGCTGGAAGCAGGTTTTCCATTGCCAATTTGGCTTCTGATCTTAAATCTGGTGGAGTATAATCAATCTCCATTTCACTCTCTGAACTGTTGGAACTCATTTTACTTATTATTAAATTTATATTTAATAATAAGTAAAATGAGTAAATAACAAATCAAGACGAATTTTTAGCTTTGCCGCCAATTTTTTTTTTATCATCTGTGCTGATAGGCAAACGTATTTATGGCTATACAGCCACCAATTTGTACTAAGCAAAGAGACTATGGTAGACATGCCAAGAATGACAAAAGAGATCCGATCAAAGAGTATTTAATAACCCCAGCACGCCGTTTCATACAGCATTGCAGGAGCGTTGTAATTTTCCAAATTCAAAAAACACTCCTGCAATGGTTTTGATTTTCTTTGTCCGAAAATTCGATACTTCGCGTGTTCTTTTTTCGAAAATAATGACAATATTTCCATGCATGTTTGAGAAAAATTAATTTCTTAATATTAAAGAGGTCGGTGAATAACGCAAATCAATACAGTAATCTTTGAATCGTAGTATCGTGATAGAAAATATGTATCTAAAGTATCAGCTCAAGAAATTCCGCCATTTTATAAAGTGGTTTACATAGCTACGTACGTAGTTTCTACTATATACAGCTGTTATCACCCACACACTTGCAATGTTTATTTGTTGTCGATGTTGTTAGGTCAAATGTTGCAAATGAATAATTTGACTTATGACCATGCGCTTGATACTGCGCCTAAATTCTCTCAAAAATAAATTATTCTTACTAGCTGATGCCCACGACTTCGTCCGTGTGATTTAAGTTTTTTTTAATGCCCGTGGGAAGTTTTTGGTTTTCCGGGAAGTAGCCTATGACACTCAGGTACTCAACTATACCCATGCAAAAACAACGCACGCCAATCCTTTGCTCTGTTGTGGCGTTATTGAAGGACAAGCAACACACACTTTCGCATTTTTAATATTAGTATTATTTCCTGATTAGTTGGTTTATTCTCCGTTGTAATCAGTGTTTGCTGTGGGTTAGATTTGGTTATTAGAAGAATATTTTTCTCCTGGTGAATAAATTACGACGCAAGAAAGTTTATTCTAAATGTATTGCGTTTCTATATTTGTAACTACCGACCGCTCAAATAGGTAATAGTTGTTGTGGCTGCTGTTTCTCAGAAAGTAAACAAACTCGCAACGTATATAGACGTTCTAAAAGAAATGCTACTTACAGGAGTAAATAAACGCTGTACTATAAATACACAAGCCACCAGGGAAAATAACTTTACCAAACAAATGTTCCACTTACAAAGTTATAACAATAGTTTTTTTCTT
Organism: Erebia palarica; assembly: GCA_964035005.1. Taxonomy (NCBI): domain Eukaryota; kingdom Metazoa; phylum Arthropoda; class Insecta; order Lepidoptera; family Nymphalidae; genus Erebia; species Erebia palarica. The sequence continues at coordinate 28,651,386 of OZ035987.1, read as the reverse complement.
TCTTTATTGCCTTCGTGCAAAAACGAGTTTGGCACGAGGATTTCCGTTTGTTACAATATTAATATTATGAGATAACACGAAATGGAAATGTCTCGACTCACAGATTTTTATGGTAAAGATGAAACCGATAGATTTTTCCCTGGTATATCCTCCTACTATAAACCGTTGGGTAAGATAGGTACATGCTTGTTTCACAAAAAATAGCAATATTTCAACACCTTTGATTATTAGCTTTGTCTTAACTTTACAGCCATCGACCTACCCATAGCCACTTCAGTTACTAATCGTTTGAGCTATGCAGTTGGTCAATAAATTCTAGTATTACAACTGCTATACCCCTAACAGGCTAGCCCGCTACGACCTTAGACTGCATCATCACTTACTAACAGGTGAGATCGCAGTCAAGGGCTAACTTGTCGTGGATATTAAAAAAAATACTACCGAAAAACAGCGTCACTAATGGCCGGTACAGCGTACAGCCTTTATATTTACTCACTTTATGTATGTATGCATCTCTTCGCAAATCGCGAGTTTTAGTGAAAATCGCTTGATTTATTGTTAAAATTGTTACAGTAGTTACAACATCAGCTTAAGGCCGTTAATTTGTGATAGCCTTAATGAAGATTAATCAATTATAACCGAAGCACCTTTTCGCTTACCCTTTTAATTTACCAATGTGACCCAAGTAAAAGGGTCACTTGAACAAACTTGAGTTTAAAGCTCAAAAGCTTTAATCTGTACTTCCACTTGGTACTTGGTGGTTACCAGGTACTTTAGTTTCGGGCGTCATACAACCTCAACCTCATAGATCAAAAGGAATATAACCCTTATTTCCTCCAAAGCGTATAATGAGCTAGGATTTGGAATTAAAGCTTATCTAGTTAAGTTCAAATCTACTACATTTGTTATTCATCTATTGGGTTCTTTAAACGGGTGCTATATTAGAAGTTGAAGCAAACATTTACTATGTAGATACGAAGCTGAACAGCATTCTCGTATAAGTAACATTACAAAAATCAGTCTTAGTACAGTAGTCCCACAATAGAGAAAAAGGTTGGATAAGCATTATTTAAAAATATTCAAAATTTCAAGTCAGTAGCGAATATTACTAAAATAGCAAAATGTGACCGGACGGACATAGTTGAACCATATGGGTTGCAAACCTACCTTTCAGTACGCAATTCTAGCGAGGTGATCTATTAGACGACTTTTCTACCACATCTTTTTTTAGGGGCTAATGGCCAGAAGAATGGGTATTTAATACTTATGTTGCCGTCATGCTGGGCCTGGTCTAATGAACAGTCGTAGGCCAATAGGGTCTGCAGGACTAAAAGGGGCAGGTTGGACTGATAATAATTATGAAAATGGGGGACTCCTAGAATACTTTTCCCATTATCCTGTTTCATCCATTAAAACTGGACCAATTGTCGTATTTTTTCTAAAACAATTAAGAAGGACTTTGGCTACTATTTCAAGACCTATGTTTTTCTTTCTTTTTTGGAATTAAGTATTTTGGAAGTACTAACGCCTGTACCCTCCCTGTATGTAACGTTTTCCAACTGCAGTTTAGTTAAATAATGCCTATTTTCCGAACATAAGATATGAAATAATGTCTTATTTAGTAGGTACACAGGTACAAAGAAATTAATTCACCACTCGAGCTTTACTAAAAGGTAGGTACTTTAAATAGCTTGTTTGTGTGAATGTAGACAAACTATAAAAAATATTTATAGTGTTTTTTAACTTTCTTGAACATTGTAAGTGTATTTACCACTATTTTCTATATTCGAAGAGAAAGTGTTGAGTTATGATATATATATCACCGTAAGATTGTGAAAATCTTTAGATTGTAATCTGTCGAAAGATTACAATTTAACGCATAATTTTTCGGTAGATTTTAATCTACGATATATGATAACGGTTCACAATCTGTCGACAGTTTACAATCTATCGAGATAAAAAGCGTTAGATTGTAATCTGACGGTTTTTGCAATTTTACGGTGACATAAAAAAAATAATATTATCCCTTCGTAACACTATTCACAAAGGCTGTTTGTCTAGCCTCAAGTCTGCGGCTTTCTGAACAAAAGTTCACTCAAATTTTATTGCTGCCAGACTCGCGGAATGATTGGAATTAAAATTTGGACAGCATCCAAACTGCTGCCGGTTTGTATAATAACCTATTAAACAGCAGTTTGGATGGACTCTCTATTTTTTGTGATTTGAGCTTGATCGTTATTAATAAGTAGCTTTTTCTTGTGACTTAACCCGCCATGGATATAGGCATTTCAAAGATCAATCTTTCAATTCGTTGCTTAAAACATGTTTCATCTCTAAGCTTCATATAAAAAGAACTCTCTTTTCTCGTCTCTCTGAAGTAAAACCTCGTCATTACTATACTCAGTCAAGCGTCAAATGCCACTTTTAAGTAACAATTTATGAACAATGCCGTTTTGCCTACACGGAGTGCCATTTTGCGAGATTAAGCCTTGAAGTTTTACAACAGTGGGTAATAAATTATTTCAAGCTGCGAGGTGTAACAAGTTTACAACTTAAGCCCCTACTAATTTAATCGAGAAAGTTTAATGACTTTGGTGATAAGAGTTTACGCTCATAGTTACATAAGAGTTGGTGCAGACAACCGATAATAGAGTCAGCACCACACAAGTTTGCGTGAATAGTAGAAAAACACTATTCCACCAAACTGCAATCCTCTTGCAGCTGGAATGCAATTTTACTGCAATTGACATGACTGCATAGGCAACCTCCGACCGAAAGTGCAGTCTAGTCGGTGTGTCACCATATCCGCACCCTAACCACAAAATTTATGCTTGCTTTTATGCTGCAACCGAAACGCAGATCTTGTTGAACAGTCTTGAATTACCATAACTAACAGGGCTAGTCATATCTACATTAAATAATAATTTTCTATCCCATACAAAATATCCAGAAAAAGTCCCATACAAAAGTCTTGAGTCAGTCACTGACAGACTGATCAATGCCCAAACCTCTGCTTGGACCTAGAGAGCTGAAAGGCACAGAAGGTCTGATTTTTCGGAATCACCACGGAGCAGAATAAAAAAATATAAAATTGTTATAAGAATGGTAGTCATCAGGAGCGTACGCTTTGCATTCTTTCACTGGCGCCTCATCCAACAACTTCAAGTATATGAAAATTCGCGAGAAAAACTAATTTCTTCAGTTTTGTACGCCACTACAACCCCTACGCCCTTGACTACAATCTCATCTGATGGTAAGTGATGATGCAGTCTAAGATGGTAGCGCGCTAACCTGTTGGAGGTATGGCAGCTTTATTAAACCCATACCCCCAATCTGTTTCTTCACGGCATCGAATCAGAATATAACCAACTACAACTAAATCGCTTAGCGGTAGGTGTGTCTTTACCGGTAGGGTAGTAACTAGTAACGGCCGAAGCCGAAGCAGAAAAAATCTGAAATTATAAATTCCCGAATTACCTTCAAGACAAGAGTGAATAGGGATTTTCAAGCGCGTTCCAACTTAGACCTCATCTTTGCTTTGCACTAAACATGATTGTCGTCAAGCACAAGCCTATTTCGCAATAAATAAAATAAATAATAGAATTGACTCTGCCGAGGACCAAACCCGGGTCCTCCCACTTATAAGACCATAGCGCTTATAGGCCTATTACACTGCACTTTTCACAGGGACCCTTACAGTTGAATCAGTGTAGTGTAATAAGATTTAGAGAGTATGGGTCCCTAATTTGGTCCTTATTGCTGTGTAATAAGCGACACTATAACTAGCGGCCACGCCCACACTTACCACAGCACTATGTGAGAAGTGCAGTGTAATAGACCACTGCGCCAGTGAGGTTGCCAAAAAGAGATCGTCGTTTCGACCGATGTGGTCGCGAAGGATGCTTGATTCGCCAAAGAATTAGCTTACACAGATGCAAATTTGCCAAGCGATTGCTCCCGGTGAGTACCGTCCTATAGCCAGATGATGCAACTTAACGCGTTAATATTATGTAACTTCGTCTAATTAAAATTAATCATCATAATATTCTCAACGTATTACACGAATATGTAAAACAGGGGCTTACAGGCGTGTTTTCTCTGATTAATGCTAAAGGCACAACATGTTGTCTGATTAGTATGCAAGGGAAACATCCAGATTTGAGTTGGCGCACCTGATCTTTGTGTTTCATTTTCGAGAAATACTTTGACTGATACGACATTCGAACGACGTACTCTGCTGAAACTAGCAATTATTTTAAACTGGATGATGTCTTCGTCCGGGTGGTATGAAGTTTTTTGATTCCGCAGGGAATCTCTTTTAATGCCCAGAATAAAATTTATCCGAATTGATACGAGTATTAATGTTAAAAGCTTTCTCATTTCTAAATTTCAGCCTAATCTTATCACTTTATATATGCTTATGTGTCCTTCTTTGTTTCTTATTATATTTTCATATATTTTAATATTATTTTATTGTGTATTATTTTCTATTAGATGTATGTTTATATTTCTATGAGCCTTGTTGCCTGATTTATACAAACCAAAAAGAATTAAAAAGATCTCTACTTTTTGTATTTCTCCATATTTATACTAATTTATATGCAGAATTCTTAATTGCACATTAATAAATTGATATTTGATAAAGAAAAGCATTGTGTGCAGTTATAAATGGTTGAAATAAATAAATAATAAACTGCAGAGTAAAAGGCATTAAAAGTTGGATTTAGTCCAGGCAATTGTCTGGCCTCCGGAGTAGTTAATCCTTGCGTTTACGTACAACATCTACCAGTCTTATTTGTTACTTTAGTAATGTTCATATGTATTAATTAAAAAATGGGGGGCATACATACATTTTGACATAATTCATATTTCACAACGGCCTAAAATATATAATTCATGATGTTCACGCCCGTATCTGCGTGAATTTAGGTTTTTCAAAATCTGGGAACTCTTTTGATTTTCCAAGTCTACGCATACTTCCCCAGGATGCAACCTACCTCTGTAACACGTCAAAATAGTTTTTTCGTTTCGTTATTATGGGAAGTGAAAGATAGGCAGATGCAGTCAGACAGCCATACTTTTGCATTTATTTATTATTTTGGCATGGATTAAAGATTACAAAACAGATACTGAAAATTAATCACAACATTAAAAATATGATATATGTTGCAACTTCGTTTTACAGATATTTAATTAAGCTGTTTAAATGGCAGTCTGTTATTGTTTTAAGCATCAATTTAAACAATCCCAAATACGTTATCTGCTTCAACAAGCTAAAATTGATGGTATCCAATTTTCTATTTAGGAAGTGAAAAAAACACATTGAAAAGTCTATGTGGTTTATATTCCCACAATTACTACAACTGAGTAGGTAGTAGCGGCAGGCATGTTCTATTTCTGAGGTAGGTAAATAAAAATGTCATCACTCTAAAACAAGAAGTAACTCTTGAAACAACAAGTAAATATATCGCAGTCAGTGTGTTTAGAGTTTTCGCACAAATCGGAACTGAGAGTGCACTTAGATTGAGTATTCTGCCTTATTGCCAATGTCGACTCCTTACAAGAGGAATTGAATATCCAATACAGCGGTACGATGCCGCAGGGAAATGCATTGATGCCATCGATACGCTTCGGAATCTATACCCGACTGCTTTGACACGTTTACGGTATATGATATAAAAACAAGATACCTACCGTTTTGGCAAGTTTATCTGTCCATATCCGAGAGTCTCGGCCATTTAAGCACAGTTTTTTATCTTGAAATATTAAATACTAGATGACGGCAGCGTGCAGTTAAGGTTAAGGACAAAGCTACAAAAAAAACACACTTTCCAATAGGTATTTCATAATAATATAAGAATAATAATAGTATGTAAAAATGGACTTTTCATTGCAGCAACTCATACTTTGGTAGTGATTTTTTGCATACATATTTTGTGTAAAGAATAAGCAAACAGTCGTGTCGGGCTTGGTCGCGGTGATTAAAGTTTGAATAAAACTGGAGCAACCTAAATAATACGTGCGAGGGTCCATTGTTGCTTCTGACATTGAAAAATCAAAAAGTTAACTATTATCTACTTCTTTTAAACATAAAAGTTTAGTGGTATTGCAGAAAATAGTGTTTATTTACGTTACCTAATATCATCGAAGCTCGCATGTAGGTGCACTGCCGTGAATTATCAAGGGCTTTAGTGTTATTAGTGAGCTACACGTGTCCTGCCTCGTTCTGCCTGAAATAGATGTAATCATATTTTGACACAATATATTATAGGTATTAGGTAATTTTTTTTTTAAGTGAAACTTCTTTAAAATCGTTGTGATTTAAAAATTCGATGAAACGAAAAGCGACAAACATATTCATAATAGGATTTAGCCTGCGAGAAAAGGATATAGACAATACAAGTTATATTTATCTCATTCTCTTGTAGGCTACTTTTCTAATGTTTCACTTCTGCTGTGTGTAATTGCACACACACACACATTTTTTAACAAAAAGAGCAACCACCAAATATGACTTTGCTGGCTTTTCTATTTCACGTTTCTATTTCCATTAATGGGAATTAACCACAAAGCGAACTGAACGAGGAGTAAATTAGTTGGGATATATAGGAGCCATTAAACTGGTATAGTCTTGCATTCAGATGTTAAAAATCAAAATAATTATCAAATTGTAACATAATGAACGGAAAATGAAGCTTAAATCTTCTGAAAGTAAAACATTCTGATAAAAGAAAATGGCATTGTTATGATTTGAACCTCCTTGACAACCGACGCCTTAACTGCCTCATTGGTTCAGTGGTTATCATGTTCAACTGCGGCCGAGGAGGTCCCGGGCTAGAGTCCCGGGTCAGGCCATAATTAAGTATTGGGTTCTTCTGACTAGAAATTCTCAGTACAAGCCCGGAGTTAGGAAGCTGGCGGTGACTCACCCCCGTCCCTCGGAGAGCAAGTTAAGCCGTCGGTCATGGTTATTAGCACTAATATGATAATAGTCGTTAAAGCCTGCCAAACCACATTAGAGCAGCGTGGTAGGTCTAAGCTCCTCTCTCCTATGAGAGCGGGGCGTTAAAGGGCTGTAGTGGTGGTGGTGGGTGGTGACAACCGACGAATTTTAGTCAGGTCTGGTGGGACGCTTCTGCCTGGCTAGTTGCCACGTGCAAAGACGATAGGGAGTAGCCCTACCGTCAAAGAAGTAACGCCGTCCGAAAAGTGGTAAGATCAAGGGTGGAAATCGAACCGATATGTGCAGTGTGGTTTCAATCAATTCTCAATCTTAACCTGCATCATTTGGTACTTACCATCCTGGAAACCGCAATCAAGAGAGTAAAATAAAAATCTTCATCTTTGATGATTCCACTGCCGAGTTCGGCAACAGCGACTGAATCTCCGTTTACAGAGCCAGTCCATTGCGCAGGATGCATTGATGATGACCTTCATCTTTACCATTGATTTTGTAGCTTCATTTCATGCTAGTCTACTCCGAGTAATTAATTATAGCCGTGTAGCTATAAGCTTATTTGTGAAACCGATTAAAGTTTATATTAAACGTTAATATTTTAGGAAATTATCTCTGATTGATCAAGCTATTTGTGTTTGTTTGTCATTCAATTTGACGTTACTATATTGTTCATAAAATTTAATCATAGAGATAGGGTGCTGAGCTGAGGTTTGACATTTTCATGCATACTAATATTACAAACGCGAAAGTGTGTCTGTTAGTCTGCTACGTTTTTACGGCCCATATTAGGGTGCAGAGATTGGTTGTATCCCGGGGAAAGAAAAAGGGCAACTTTTATTCCGGAAAATCCAAGAGTTCCTAAGATAATAAGATAATTTTCAAAAACTTAAATCCATGCCGTCGTAGTCGCCTCAGATTTCCTAACAATCGGTTGAATAGATGGGCTGTGAAAACGTAGCTGACGCATAGACATAAAATTGAAAATTTTGATTAAAACTTTTGCATATTTTATATTATTGATTTTTTCTTGAAATTTTCATTGAGTTTTATAATACTAGCTGATGCCCGCGATTTCGTCCGCGTGGTTTGAGGTTTTTTTGGTTCCCGCGGGAATTCTTTAATTTGCCGCGATAAAAAATATGTGTTATGTGCCTATGTGTTATTCCAGACGGTAATCTATCTCTGTGTCAAATTTCATCCAGATCCGTTTAGCAATTTCGGCGTGATTGAGTGACATCCTCCATCCAAACTTTCGAATTTATAATATTATATATATCGGTTCAGAAGAAGTAAACAATTGATCCGTCCAAAAATCGAATTTTTTCGTTCTTGCATTTGATGCTAGGGCGGATTATTGCCGCTTATATTGTATGCGAAGTATATTGAGGGACGAGTGGCCTGGTGGTGACAACACATGTCATTCGCTTGCGAATGTTAAGCAACGTTGACCCAAGTGGGTAACTGGATGGGTGAACGAATTTGGAGGTTCAAATTTGGCCTATTCGTTTCCTCCGTGCCTCGGAGAGCACGTTAAGCCGTCGGTCCCGGTTATTATCACTAACATTTATTCTGATAATAATTGTTACAAAAACCTAAGAGTTTAAATACTCATAGTTTGAGTCGTATGCGGAAGGACGTGGGTGCCAACAGCATTATTATCCAAAGAAAACTCCTACCATTATGTGATTAATGGAAAGGGGTCATGCTCATGACCCTCAGTAATGAGGAATACGACGCAGAGAGAGACAGAGAAATAGAGAGATATGCGCAGTCACAATATATTGTGAAACTTAATAAGACAACTTAAGAAGATAATAAGGGACGAACCTGCTTGTTTGTTGTATTTGGTCTCGCAAAAGGTGCCGTTAAGTTATCTGTAATTATAAAACTTTGTTTGTACGCACTTTCCTCTGTCCTTCATTCCTAGAAATTCGCATAATATAGAAACTTTAGACTTTAGAGCAAGAGACGTAAGGGCCTACAAGAGCCGCGAAATTCACGTGAGTCGAATAAATACTAGAAGTATATTGTCTTCCACTAGAAATACTTCTAGTATTTATTCGATTCACGCGAATTTTGAATCACTTTGAATCTGGCGTAGTGTTGAGCGCAGCTGTCTTAACGTGCGGAGGTGTTAAAAATTTCAGAATTTTCTCTGTCCTGGTTTTGTGGGAGGCTTCGGCCGTGGCTAGTTACCTCCTTAGTTACCTACCGGCAAAGACTTGCCGCCAAGCGATTTAGCGTTACGATACAATGCCGTGAAGAAACCGATTAGGGGTATGGGTTTAATATATCTGCAATGCCATGCCCGGTTAACCCGCTACCATCTTAAACTGTATCATCATTTACCATCAGGTGAGATTGGAGTCAAAGGCTCACTTGTAGATTAAAAAAAACTAACATTTGCCGTGGTTGGCTGTAGCGATAAACAAAACAGCTAGTCCACATTACCGCTGTATGAACCAAGCCTCAGAGCGAAACGATACAGCTACAGAACGTCCACGTTGACGTGGAACGACATTTTATCCGGTCACCCAGTTTGCGCGCTCCATATAAAACTGAATGATACGGCATTTTTTTGCCCTGTGCAATCCGTACAGTGTTTATGCCCTTAAATGATTTTGGTTTATGACCTAATTATTCATACATATTCGATCCATCTGAGTCTGAATGAGTCAAAAATGAACGAAAGTTTTCCTTTCGTTCATATAACATGTTCTTCCACGTGAACGCCGAAGGGGCTTCTTTTAATATTTTACTGGTTTTACATCAAACAATACATTTCGAGTCCTTCAAGACGTTACGCCCTCAAAACGTGAACAACGAAGTTCAAATAATAGCTTGCCATGCGAAGTAAGGTTATGTTTGCACATTCTTCTCTGAGAGCTAAAGTTTCGTTTAAGTCGCAGTTATGAAACTGTTCATAAAACCGAAGTGTACGAAATATACGGCATATATTGTATACTTCGGTTGTTTAAGTTTTGGGGTCTTTTAAATTAAGGGCGAAAACAAATAATAAATGTGAAAGTTTGGATGTTTGTAAGTTTGGAGGTTCGTTACTCCGCAAGTATTAAAACCGGTTTGCTTTAGATTTTTTTGTTTCGATAGCTTATAACCCGACATAAGACGGGAGCCAAAAAACCCCAATCCACGCGGACGAAGTCGCGGGCATCATCTAGTCTAGCATGTAGTAAATTTAAGTGGTAATAACGTGCTTAAATAATTTCGGTATTATCAATTTGACTCATTCTATAATATTATAGGTGATTATATTATCCCAAGCGCCTTATACTATAGCCTATAATTTTAAAAAAAGGTAGTTAGTTATATTGTTGTCTCATTCCTGATGGTTATGATTCCGGATATATATACTCTATGGGTATAAACGCTTTTGACGGTGAAAGGCATTCTCTAATGATACTCAGCGACTATTGAATACTTTTTTGGGGTTAGTGCGATAGCAAATGCACCAATAAAAAAATGACTAATTTTCTCGAGTAACCTTTGCATGTTGTAATAATTTAATTGTGCCAGACATTTGTCGTTACGTGTGTCCACAATAAAAAAATTGTCGGGTTGACAAAAAGTCGGCGTCATCACTTGTACTCTAAGCGCGGCAGGACAAAATGCCTACCCCCTCCGATACGGACGTTTCATGCCGACGGTTTGTAAAGGTAGTCTGGCTCCTTGTTTGTTTTCGAGAGATTTTCACTTCACTTCGAATCGAAAGGCCCTAATTTCGCAAATTGAGTGTAATCAACTTACCTGAAAGTGAAATTGGATGAACCTACGAATCTCGACTTTGGAGTTAGAGACAAAAGAGATTTAAGTCCACCCTATCACAGCCATAGATTCTCCTCCAACCAAAAATAAAATTCGTGTAAAATCCAATTTGATTTTAATGGGCACCAACGTCTGCTCGAGCTTAAAGTATATAAAATATTATTACTTAGGTACTAGTAGTAGGTACTAGACATAAAAAAATCTACTTAATAAAGGTAAATAACACTTCAAAGGATATAAAAATGCAATAACAAGCGATAACATAAATTATTATGCGATGCAGGTTTACTTTCCGCGTCTTTTGCTAAGCAATGATCCTTCGAGCATAATTTATCGCATCTCTCGTTACGTTATGAATTCGTCAAGAATCTCATATGCTTCAGTTCGCCTCGAAGGATGGATTGGATAGATAAAACCTATTTTGCCTTTATTATTTTGGTACTAAGCTGCTAAACGGATGATTGCGATGATAAAACTCGTTTTATTGGCTGGGCGGCGCAGTTTTTTGCCTATATGAGTAAGTATAAGCTTTCATATTATAAACTGCGAAAGAAGCTTCTCCACCTATTTTCCACTACTTTAGATACTCTTGGGTTACACAACACACCCGGGCTTTTCTTGGTAATGACAAAAACGTTATGTAGGAAACCTATAAAATATCTACTTACTGCATCATCAGTTATCGCCAGGTGAGATTTCAGTCTAGAGCTCGCTTGGAGTAGAATAAAAAAACGGTAGTTTTCCTTTTAACTTTATTTACCTATGTTAAATTGTTATATTAACATGTTTAATTATGTAAATGTAAAAAAATATATTTTATGGTACAAATGTAAAATAAATAAAAAATGACGCTTAGTTCAAGTCGATACAAAATTCCGTGACACAAGTTTCAGGTGCGTTAAGGTGATACAGACATCTACCTACTTATTACTAGAGATAAATATCTAAGGACTAAGCATGATTAATTAAAAGTAATAATACTTAAGTTGCAAATATCGAATAAGATTTGCAGATTAAGATTTAAGATTTTAATATCTCGTGAAACGTCTTGATGTGATCCAATATCACAGTAGAAGAATATCTGTCTGCGTATCACGGTATTCCTGAAAACATACGGACAATGTGAGATGATTTTGATAATTTGACCTAGATTTGTCTATGATGTACGGTGATCCCTGTATAAATATAAATAATAGTAATCCTCCGCCCGTTACAAATATTTATGTAAATAAGTTTATGTATCTCTATGTATGTAAGTTTATTATTGGTAAGTTTAAAATTATTGATTTTTTCACAGCTCCAAGGGACAGTAGACCTGAGTATTTAATATGAATTTCAGCTTGACACCTCCATGCGTTCCTGAGAAAAAGGGTCTTGACAGACAGACGGACGGACAACAAACTGACGTGATCCTATAAGGGTTCCGTTTTTTCCTTTTGAGCTACGGAACCCTAAAAATGAGATACCTACTACAAGTTTTATCTAAAAAAGATCAATAAAATTGTGGCGCTCTGTTGACTTGGCCCTCCTGAATCGTCAGGCGTTCACTCTCGACACAAAGGCGCCGTTATGCTTAGTGTTGCACCTACGATCATATCGATAGATACCTATGATAATTTTCTGTTATCGCTATCGTACCAAATGATTGTTATAAACTATCACTGCTTACTTACTTTATCAATACGTCTTATTTATGGTTTATATTTAGCATAGCTCTTCCTAAGATACCTACCTGATAATTTTAAGCAAGATATATCGCAAAGTACATCCGAAATTGAATAAAAACACAAATTCCCAAGGATTTTCATGTTCTTAAAATTGTAAACGGGAATTTGTGTTTATTTGTTTGTATGTTGGATTGCTGGTTTTTCCTTTAATCACGTTGTAATGTAGCAACGTATTAACATCCCGGAAAATCCTTGGTAATAGCTGTGTCGAGGATATCCGATCTGAGCAAGTAGAGAACGTAAATAACCATTAAAAAGGATTTATGGAGGCTTTAGCTAAGTTCCAACGGACTAATGTAGCGGACGATCGTTAATCTTAATTTTTTTACAATTATTACATAGATTATACCTATGCTACATACGCTACGGATTTTATGTAATAAAAAGCAAATATACTTTCAAAATGTTATAATTGGAAGATTTTTTTTCATTTCGTTCGGTCAAGGCGTGAAATCCTTTTCAAATGTCATACTTACCTACAGGTTAGTGTTTCTAAGATAACGATTTATCGATAAATCTGTTAAATGCACCTAACTACTATGTTAACACTTGCTAAGAAGCTCTGGAAATGTATTTCAAATTTCAAATAATATTTACTTTGCAGATTCAATTCCAAACTTGTAGGCAAGATTTAAAAGCAATTTCTTGTACGAGGTGAAGTACTAACTACATTGAAATTGATATATACCTTGAAGGCATCATGAAGGTGACGACTAATAATATACTCAATGACAAGAACAGTAGGAAAATATTTTTTTATTTCTTCTAAAGAGGACTCTTGCCTGCCATGTTAAGCTTAGAAAACTCAAAAATTATAATCTATTCATACTAATATCTAAATGCGAAAGGGTGTGTATCTGTCTGTCTGCTACGCTTTCACGGCCCAACTGCTCAACCGATTTTAATGAAATTTGGTACAGAGCTATGCATCGCGGGCATCATCTAGTATTAATATAACCAGATTAGATAGATCATGCAAAATTAATCAATAAGATTTCCCGGTTTTAAAGATCAAGTTGTCAAGTTGTAGGTACAGGTTGAGAAACAAGTATAAAAGGATCTTTAAAAAGTAATAGGTACTATGTAAAAAATCACTATCCACCACACTACAGCCCATTAACGTCCCACTGCTGGGCACAGGCCTCTACTCTCATAGGAGAGAGGGAATTGGGGCTTAGACCTACCACGCTGCTCCAATGCGGGTTGGCGGCTTTAAGTTATGAGCTTAGTGTTGATATGAAAGTCTCAGTTCAGTTTCTTTATTAGTTGCAATTCCATAGTTACATTATTTCTTAATTAAATTATAGTTATTAGTAAATAAGGCATGCTATGGATACCCAGTTTGCAGTTGACGTCCGTAGCGCAGTGTGTAGCGCTGTGGTCTTAACGTTCGGAGGTCACGGGTTCGATCCCCGGCAGGCTCAATTTGGGAATTTATAATTTCTGAATTTTCCCTGGTCTGGCCCGGTGGGAGGTTTCGGCCGTGGCTGGTTACCACCCTACCAACAAAGACGTGCCGCCAAGCGATTTAGCGTTCCGGTACGATGCCGTGTAGAAACCGAATAGGGGTATGGGTTTAATTTAACTGCCATGCCCCTAACAGGTTAGCCCGCTAACATCTTAAGACTGCATTATCACTTACCATCAGGTGAGATCGCAGTAAAGATCTAACTTGTAGTGGATAAAAAAAACAGTACATGGTGGTAGGGAGACCGATTTTATTAGTATTTGTCAGTATCATTTAAGAATTCATTAATATTGTAGTAACATTTTTCAATCAGATATTTTAGCGTGTTAATAAACTCTTTTTCTTTTCAGATATAATGTAGTCTGGTAGATTGTTGAATATTTTTATTGATATTGAATAGGGGCATAAGTTTAAGTCAGTCAGTTTATCTTTTTAAAGATAGGATTAAGCTAATAGAATGTTTCTTTTTTTTCAGAATCAAGACGTCGAAACACCAATTATAATATAGTTAGTTATATGAAACAAAAAGTGAGAATAAAATAAAAAGTAATGAAGCTTATGCATTCCTAAAAAACCTTCAATTTAGACAGGAAAAATAATCTAACACCATAAAATGCAGTGCAGCATAAAATTATATAATAAAGATTAAAATCTATCTAATTGCATCGTGCCATATGTGTATTTAGTGTACTTTAGTGATGAAGCTTAGTGTAAGTGCGTACCGTGCTCATGCGGCGGCACACAAAAAGATCCTCACTTCTTCCTACCAGCAGCACTATGGGAGTACCGCAGCGCCGTCGTCTAACCCTTTGCATCCGACGGCATTCACACCACAGGTACCTATTCATATCTTACTAATCTTACTATACTAATAATATAAATACGAAAGTTTGGATGGATGTATGGATGTTTGTTACTCAATCACGCCCCAATAGCTGAACGGATCTGGCTGAAATTTGGCACAGAGATAGATTATAGTCTGGAATAGCACATAGGCTACTTTTTATCCCGGAAAATTAAAGAGAGAGTAAAGGAACCAAAAACCCCAAACCACGCAAACGAAGTCGCGGGCATTCGCTAGGATATATATATGTGTATGCTTTTCAAGTAGGAAAAACATCGCCATATTTGAAATACTTTTATTGGATAGCAGCAGTCGTTACTTCGCTGAAGTAAATGATAATGAAAGAACTAGAACTGTAAAACATTTTGATTTTAAAATCGTGCATTGTCGAGTCAGCATCTCCTGAAGATGCTCCGGTGTCGGAGTAAAACGTACGTTGAGAATAATTTGGAACATTTGAGTGGTGTGGTGAGTGTCGCAGGCTGCAAGTGCAGGATACACACTGTACCACATAGATTTACTTACTGTGGCAGAATAGAGCAAATTAAAGTTCTAATAGTTTCATTAAAATTCTGTTGCTCGACTTGGCGAGCGCACTGCTGTAACCAAACCATATTTTAAGTAAAATATTAATTTTTAACTTATATTTACTTCCAAGTTAAAAATCCCGGCTGAAAAAACACCAAATAATACTAATTAACTATAACTATAGTTCGCGCGCGAGTATGTTGTATGGTGACACATACATTTACTCTGCATTCAACTCGCGCGCGAACTGTAGGTAAGTTCGTAACAGTTTGCGCAAAATGAGACAATTATTTTGTCAGATCATATCAGCAATCCTTACAAATTCCGATCAACATTTTGTATAATATGTAATAAAATTAATGATAAAAAAGAACATTTTCTGCTGGCAAAAAACCCAGTTGTGCATGCCGTTTCGATGGCCTTGCCCAATACATAAACCGTGCAATGTCTTGAATATTTCCAACTTCCAAGATGCGATAGATCGCCGTCTAGAGAGTTTTATGAAACACTAAATCCCGAGATTTGACCTCCATTTGTTTCAAGATATAATATTATATTCGAAGTCTATATTGAATTTACTGCAATGTTGCTGGTACAAGTCAATCGGGCTTCTGATGAAGTTTATAAATAAGTTACTTGTTGTTTTGAGGTTTATACACACGATCACGACTTTGGTGTTCATAGTAAGGAGGAGGACCGTACCGACTTATCTTTGCTGAAAATTTTATTATACACGAATACTAATATTATGTAAGTAAGATAATTAAATGCTCTCTCCGCAATTCGTGTTATTGGTCACATTATCTTCCGTAAAAGTAATAACTTATAATATGAAACTGTTCCGATCGGGTGCGCAATTCCGTGTCCAATATACCGTGCAATATCTTGAGCTTTCATCCTTTCACAGCTTCGATAGGTCACCGTCCATCGAGATTTATAAAACACTGGCCCGAATTTAGCTCTACATTTGTTTTGATGGTACGTATTCGTTGACCTGATTGAATTTTTTCATGCATCGGGGCGTTAAAAATGACCTAAATGACCTACTAAGTCTATCTCATCCCTTAGTGCTTAGATTTATAGTGCTTTCACTCTCAAGTTCTTAAAACGTAACCTTGGAATGTTGTATGTATGTATGTGAGTTTGTATATTCCACCATAACATCTATACGCCTGAACCGATTTTGATAAATGAGGTATCGTTAAAATCCCTAGCTTATTCCGAGTGACATAGGCTAGTAAAATTTTTAAAAAAAATTGATGGGGTGACTATGGTCACGTATTAAAGACTAAAGTTGAAAAAAAATATTCGAAAATAAGATTTACTACATAAATATCGTCTAGAAAATGATGAGTAAATTCCAAAAATATATAACACTATAGTTTAATATCCAGTGATTCACAAAAAATATCATATAATAAAAATGTGAATAAGATTCTAATTAAACTGGATTAATTTAGATTTTTAACTTTTTAGTTCGTTTTTGGCAGGGGTGTCGTATTTTTTTTTTTTAATTATGACTTGTTTTATACATTTTATTCAGCAAGGATACACCTGATTTTTGGAAAGAAAGTGTAGGTGTAAAGCACCTAGATAGATAAGGAATTACAATCAACAGATAAACTCTTTGTTGAACTTTTTGAACTCTTCGTTTCATTTCTGCTATACTATCTATTACATTTTATTTTAGGTCTATGTTCACTACCTACCCCATATTATAGGTAAATTTGAAAGTCGTCTGGATTGTATTAAAAACTAAGGCCCACTTGCACTTGTAATTCTTAAATTGTAAGTCTTAAATTGATTTAATTTCATTTTTAATGCTGTCACTTTTTGGCTAACGCAATATGCTCTTAGGTATGACTATGCCAAAAGTGACAGCATTACCAATTTTAACTAAATCAGTTTAAATGCCCTTTGGCAAGCGGCCCTTAACTCGTATTGGTCACTATTTTAATTCCAGCGCTAATTAAATTAATCTCTTGTGACCTCTCTCATCACTTAAGTCTAGTATTACCACAGAATAAGTAATAAATAGTACAGCTAATATTAGGGTAAACAAGTTAATATAAAATGCTTCCTTCCTCACAGATTCTCGCGTAAAAATTACCTATTCTGTGGTTAGACTGAATATTATGTGTCATTTTAATTATTCAGTAGTTGAGAGTAATGAGTTCCTTTTATTTTCTCCATCTCCAATATTATATTATTTGGTTTATCTAAGGTTATATTTTTTGTTTTAACTAATCTAGAAAACTACATGCCAGAAACTAGACATTGAAGTTTGTTTTTAATAAAATTAAAAAAAATAGTGTAATAGATATTGTACTTACGGTAGAACATACCCCACTACTTAGGTACTTATTAATTATTTTCTTAATTAAGCCCACGCAGCTGGTAATCTTTATGGAGATAGGCCGGCGCGGGCGATATTCTGTTTGGGGGAAATTCTTATTTATTTAGATATGTCAATCCAAATGGTGAACGAGATAATAGGTACTTATAATAAAGGCTATGTACGGCTAAATATAGTATGTTATAAACTTAGCTATATATAGATAGGTACCTACTTGTTATTTTCATATTGATTCCATCAAAGTTAAATGCGGATTCGATGTCCTCTTGTTTAGTTTCAGTAAACAAAATAATACTGTTAAACAAATTATTTAGAAAGGCAAAAACCCCAAAGGCTCCGGGCGCTCAAGCGTAAAGGTTAAATTATTTACGTAAATCTCTTATCCCAGCTATCTAATCTAGTTGAACCCATAAACCAGGGGTCGCTGAATTGAAATCGAAAGCGTTACGAGTGATCAGTCTGCTAAAATATTCCGTGTGTGGTAGGTGTTGCGGTAGATTTCTATTTAAATCTTTATTATGTAGGTTCTATCTTCATCGTCATTATTAGGTCCCAACGCCATCCCATTACTGCGCACGGTCTCCTGAATGAATAGGATTTAGGCCGTAATCCACCAAGCTGGCCAAGTGCAGGTCGGCAGACAACACAATGAAGAACTCTCCTTCCTTTACAGTTAAATCAACTGCTATTAATTGCTTAGAAAACGCAAATAATATCCTAAGGTAAGAGATCCGATCACTGTTTGTATTTTACTATGATCTAATTCTTATGTAGCAGGATTTTAAAAGTTCCTATTCAGTAAACAAAACTTTATTTTGCAAATAAAGATTGTAAATCATCATTGAATGCTTCGAAGAAGTTCAGTGTAATAAGGTGTCAAAATTTAAAGATGAGATTTTCTTCACTTCTAGTGTTGCCGGCGTCAAACTTTATGCAAAAAAATGACGCGTGTGGCTAAAATTTGATATAACCTAGATACTTTATAATTTAGTTAATAATAGGAATACACAAAAGCAAACTCACTGTGTAAAATGGGTGTAGCTTTGCGCAAATACATTGTTACACACGATTTAAAAGTACGAATTGTACCATTTAGAAGGAATCTGCCACATAAATTGAGGTAAACAAAATAAGCGGTTGTATAGTCCACAAACTTTCCACAAAACACAGCCTCGGACTGTTATTTCTGTCCAGCTATCCAACTTGGCAAAATTCCGAGCCGAATTACATCTTATTGCTGTCGTGGTCCTAAACGCGATTTATAACTTTTATCTCTATTGTACTCTTATCTGGGTATCTCAAAGATGGAAAGATATAAGATATTTCATTTAAATGTGTGAATATTTTAAGTTTATGGCTTACTAGATTGAGTTAGGCGAAGTGATATAGCGTTTTCATAATATGGTATCTCATAAAAACAGATAAGGTTTATCAATTCCTATTCCCTTGGCGCGCATCCCTATCCTTATTTACGTTCAGGAGACTTATTACGTATTTATGATTGCTACAGTGAAACGATCGCAATCACCTCTGATTGTCTACCACTACAGCCCATTAACGTCCCACTGCTGGGCACAGGCCTCCACTCTCATAGGAGAGACGGAATTAGAGCTTAGACCCACCACGCTGCTCCAATGCGGGTTGGCGGGCTTTAACGATTATTATCATGTTAGTGATAATAGCCGGGACCGACGGCTTAACGTGCTCTCCGAGGCACGGGGGTGAAACACCGCCAACTTTCTAACTCCGGGCTTGTACTGGGAATTTCTAATCCGAAAAACCCGATGCGAAAGACCTCTTCGCAATAGTGAGTAATGGTTAATAAGATTGTTACAATGATTGATATAGCTTTTACGGCATCGAGCTACAGATAAGATCGTAGCTCATACGTACTTGTTATAGAAGCAAGTAAGTACACTAACTCAATAGTAGGTAGATGTGTCAAGACGAAATCCTTTTTATTTCATAAATATTATTTAGAAGCAAAGCAGGAAGCTAAGAAGGTACAAGTTTAAAGTGTTAAGAAGAATTGTGGGATACCAGCGCTCAGTTCTTCGGGTTATGTAAGCGAAGGAATATGTGCAGCCATCCGTGTACTCTCTCGCCTCCATGACCTGAAGAATTGGGCAATTTCATCAGTGGAGCAAGAAAGAAGAATGCAGAAAGTACACCAATTATGATATACTCAAGGAGAAGAAGATGAATTTTTACTAATTGATTGTAAATGTTATTTATGTACATTTTCAGATTTTATTAACTACTGTATCTATACTCAATATTATAAATGCGAAAGTTTGGATGGATGGATGGATGCTTGTTACTCAATAAAGGCAGAACTTCTGAACGGGACTCAATGAAATTTGGTACAGAGATAGATTATAGTCTGGACTTTAGAATACCACATAGGCTACTTTTATCTCGGAAAATTAAAGAGTTCCCGCGGGAAAGAAAAATTTTAATCCAGGTGGACGAAGTTGCGGGCATCAGCTAGTTAGGCATATGTTCATCAGTGAACGTCTATGGGCTGATATGATAATGATGATACGTTCTAGCGCTTGTTTAATTATGTGAAGACTGAAGAAAAAATATGTTGCAATTATGATAAATCTGGGCTAAATGTCTCCCACAGGTTCTTCATTCCATAGCCTTTCAGGGAAACCATTGTAGCCGGCAATAATCGGCTGAAATATGTAACTAGCTGATGCCCGCGACTTCGTCCGCGTGGTTTAAGTTTTTTTATTCCCGCGGGAACTTAATTTTCCGGGTTAAAAAGTAACCTATGTCAGCCAAAAACCCCAAAGTGCTCGAATGGTGGCCTCGCACCTGGAAGCGCAGCGTTGGACGACCTCCCACTAGGTGGACGGATGATCTCAAGCATGCAGCTGGGAGCCGCGGGAAACAAGCGGCACAAGACCGTGCTCTGTGGCGATCCATGCAGGAGACCTTCGTCCAGCAGTGGACGTCTATAGGTTGAGACGACGACGACGACGATGCCAAATGTCACGTTAAATGCCAAATGTCAGCTCCGTTCCGGCGTGATTGAAGAACAAACCAACAAACAAACACGCTTTCGCATTTATAATTTTAAGTACTAGCGAATTAGCGCTCTTGTACCTGAAGCGGATTTCAATCTATTGATTCGAAAATGGCTCAAAATACCTATTAGAAATTATGGGAAAATGTTTATTATTTTGTCAGACTTGGCGACCTGTTCGAACCAATATCACTTTCTATCCTTCACATAACGACTCATAAAGCATCTGGCACATATGTTCCGATCGTAAACCCTTCTGTTATTATCAACTCGAGATGGGACGAAGTGGACGCTGGTCATGACATTTTAATGACTCAAAATGGCCGACTCTTGTGCTGACGTCAACCATTTTATTTTTGACCCGATGTTGGCAATTCAATTAGCAGCATGTTTGTCCAAATACTTAAAACACATTTCCTTCTATCTAATTATAATATGTATTATCGGTTCTACCAGTTTTTATTACTATGTACCTGCTTACCCTACTTATTACGTGGCCTAGACAAATTATTAATCTTACTAATATCTTACTAATATTATAAATACGAAAGTTTAGATGGATGTATAGATGTATAGATGGATGGTTCGTTACTCAATCACACCCCAACGGCTGAACGGATCTGGCTGAAATTTGGCACAAAAATAGACTATAGTCTGGAATAGCGCATAGTCTACTTTTTATCCCGAAAAATTAAAGAGTTCCTGCGGGAACCAAAAAACCTCAAACCACGCGAACAAAGTCGCGGACATTCGCTAGTATAATATTATAAATGTGAAAGTTTGGATGAATGGATGGATGTTTGTTACTCCATCGTCCAGAACGGATCTGGATGAAATTTGGCACTGAGATAGACTATAGTCTGGAATAGCACATAGGACAATTTTTATCCCGGGGAATTAAGGAGTTCCCGCGGGAACCAAAAACCCCTCAATCCAGGCGGATGAAATTGCGGGCATCAGCTAGTTATTAATATTTAAGAGGTAAAATTGTAGGTTGTTAGGTATGTGGGTAAAATCTATTAATACTTCGTATAATAAGGTGGCATAACAATGTGTGCTAACGTTGTGATTCCGTTTTCAACTTTAAGATTTCAGTTGTACCCACTAATTCGGTTGAAAGCGAATTGGTTCATTGTAATAGGTGCGTTTCCGTTCTCGGTTTGACACGCACGCTTAACAACGTAGCACATTTCTAATAATTGTGCCAGTGACCATTGACTCAGCCCGCATCTTAAGGTGCGTTTTCACCAAAGATGTATATCTCTGCACATATGTTGCTAAGCTACAGATGTGTGTCAACACACACCAATAGCAGCGCTTGATTTTCATAGCTTACGGGTGTGAGATCAAGCGCTCCTATTGGTGAGTTACATGCATCCGTACCTTGTAGCATGCTATAGCACATCTCTGGTGGAAACGACCATCAATCTCATGCTTTACGATTAATATATAATTTTAATGCAAGCCCGACGACGCGACGGCACAAATCTTCTTATCAAGTATTCATGTATCTTTAATATCATTAAGGATTTATGTGGAGTTTCAAGCCTGATTTGAGGGACGGGATCCTCAGAAACCCTTTTGTGAGCATAAATTTATAGTAACGGCATAACGTAAAGCCAAACTGTCAAGGGATTTACTTTAAATGCTGTTTCAGTGGATTGTATTGTTATAATTGATTATATCAACACTCATACTATAAATGCGAAAGTGTGGCTTTATATGATACTAGCTGATGCCCGCGACTTCGTTCGCGTGGTTTAAGTTTTTTGGATTCCTGCGGGAATTCCTTCATTTTCCGGGTTAAAAGATGGCCTATATCACTCTCCAGGTCCTCAACTATACCCATGCCAAAAATCACGTCGATCCGTTGCTCCGTTGCGGACAGTGTGATTGAAGGACAAACAAAAACACTTTCGCATTTATAATATTATAAGTATTAGTATATTAGTATGATAGTAAGTATATAGTATGATATTATGATGTCTGTCTGTGTGTCTATTACATTTGTTCAGAGAGCGGACTTAAATTATAAGTTATAAAATAATACGTATAATTGACATTTCGGTGGTGAGAGATTTTACTAATTTTAAACATAATAATATCAATTATCTTTCTTTTAAAAATTAACATTATTGTTAAGTATATGGTCCAAACTGTGACATGATATTAGCCTTACTTTAATGATACGTTTGAAGTTTGAACACACTAATTATCTTGTCTATTCTTTGTATTTTTAGAAGACTCATTATTGTTTCTTTCTCTTTTTGGATAATCTCTATAATAAGGATCCAAAATGTTACATTAATTCAATTTATAAGAGTTGCATTGGACAGCTGTCGATGCACAGTGTGTATTTCAGACTTGAAATCTATATTTTACCCTGAGCTGAAATGAACGTTCTGCAGTTAGTAGATATGATAATATTATGTGCATAATAAACAGGGCCTTTAATGCAATGTCTAAGTAATAAGATACTCTTATCCATGTACACAGATTGTACTTTGAAGCGGCTTAAAGACTTAGTATATCTATAAGGAGCTGTCCGTTCCAGAGTGTCCATGTCCGCATAATAACTGATGGCATAGTAATATTTAGTACTATTACCTATTCTATGGTAATAGTTAGTAGGTATTCTGTGCTGGGGGCTACTATCATCGCTTAAAGCAGTATTATTTTATTATTGATGACGCTATAGTTTCAGAAAATAATCCTTATTTTAGGGACGTCATATAAATTCAACATTATAAATTAATAGAGCGTTAAGCGATAGAGTACGGCACCTGATGGTATATTCACATTCAGGGCCAACATCAGCCAATATCGTATAAATAGGGATGATGCCTATATCAAAATCAAATTATTTCTAACTGATTACTAAATAGAGGCTCATCCAAAAGACTTAAAATTCGCATCCTCGGTTAGTTTTAGATATGATAACCATTTTAAAATAATATAGACCATAGAAAAAAAGTGCGATGAAATTTTATGACGTCACAATGGTGAATTTCATACCACTTCCATACTAGAAATGCGTTTTTGAGTTTGATAAAAAGTTGCTGATTTGATTGAGTTGTCATCATCCCTATTGATTTGCTGGTGGTCGGCAAGGGCATAAGTATAAAGAAGTCACAAGTGTCTTTGACCATTTCTCGGATCCGTATATCAGCACTGGCAATATGCACTGTCGTGCGTTGTAGTTTTGGCAGCAGAACCTCCACCTTTTATCTAGATAAGCCTATAAGCGTTGCTGGAACATTGGCATACGTATAGTCGACTTAAAGGACATGGATAAGCCAAATCGAAATTGCACGAAAACATCGATATTTTTGAGCCTATATTAAAATTTACGAGAGTTACTTGAAAGTTGAAGAATAATAAATAGACTTTGAGGTTGAACAAAATATTGGTGTTTATAAAGTGTCTTGAGTATCACAAAGTGGTTCGTCCCTTTATAAAGTTAGCAGAAAAGCAAGGTAATACTTTCAATGACGTAAATCTTTCTGTGAGCACCCTTACGAAAAAAATGAAACTTGAGAAATTATAAAAATAAGAAACACAATTGTTTTTGGGAAAGAAAATATTATTTGGACTAAAATGCAGAAATCTGAAAATCGTTGAGCAGGGTGCCTTTTCCAACAGGCAATTATTTAAGAATACAATATGGTAAAATAGAGAACCCTATAGAAAATGTATCCTTCCTAATTTATTGTCATTTGTTATCCTCATGGAACTCTTTTTCCTTAGACTTAAAAAGTATAAGCAACCTAATTCGCAGGTTTCATCACATGACAATGACACAATATCCTTTTCTAGTATCTACGTCACAGCAGCTAACTCAAACTACTTTAAAAACTCAAAAAGTTTTGTAGAAAATGAGTAGGCACTTCTATATTAAAATGTGCTTAGCGTCCATGAAACTGCTTGTAAAATCTACGTGCCTATTTTCATTTATTATTCAATGCTAAATTGAATAGCGAAAGGAAAAGGTGTCGAAGTAACTCGGAGGTCTTAAATGTAATTTATTAAAATTACCGCTTCAATGCCGGCGAAATTGGTCTGGCGAGGTTTCTAAATGCAAATCTGAGCTGTACACCTGCCTTCCAACGTACAAAAAATGGATCTCTCATATTACAAAGGATTTTAATGAATACCAACTTCTAATTTTACACACATACTTGAAACAACACATAATCTACGAGAAAATATTAACGAGTATACAAGATTTATAAATTATGGGTTACTACCTACTACAATCTTAGACTCACATTATATGACACACAGAAATAGAATAGGGAATTGTACCTTGTACTAATATTTCGATGACTACAATGTTATCCACATCAATGGGCTAGGTAGTAATAATCATCCCGCTTTCCAAATATTCTATGTTGAATTAATCGTCAGCTGATACTTATTACTTATACTATATATAATTTTAGTCAAATATATTTCATAGTATTGGCAATACAATTTCCATGAACCTTTTCCAATTTCATTTCTGTGAACCCAGAAAATAGAAGCATGCTTGTAAAATTATCCATCATTATAATATTTAAACCTCGGTCGACGGTCGAATATAAAAGCAACAAGGTTTAATATTACTTAATAATATGAGTGTTAAAGTTTGTGTTGTATGTTTCGATGTCTGGCTGAAATTGACCGTTGTAGTGATTTAATGTTTTAAATCCTTCTCATGATTATTATTACATTTACAAAATTTTCACACAATTTCCTGATACCTGTTACAATTTACTGTACGTTCCTATTAACTTCCACGTTACTTTTTTTTATCTTTATACTGTATATTGTTTTTTTATAGAGAACGTCGCCGATGTCCTTTTTACAACCTGCAGAAATCAGTTACTGGTCGTTTACTCAATGTACAGCCCCTAAAGGGTCTTAAATTATATTAGACGGTAGGTAAGTACTAGCTTCCACTTTTTATGTTACAGGCCGTTTTATTATGAGTGTTTTTAAGTGTACGGCTACAGTCACATTTTTGTGTTTATGAAGAAGCCATTTCATGGGAACATTATCCCCGTCATGGGTATTATTCCCCTATTATTCTATGTGTAGGTAATTTTCCGATAAAATAATCAGCTCAGTTGAGTAAATGTACCTATCTGTGAAGCTGTATTCATTAAATATATTTAGAATGTATTTAGCAATAGATGATGCCCTCGACTTCGTCCACGTGGATTAAGTTTTTTCAATTCCCGTGGGATCTCCTTAATTTTCCGGGAAAATAGGATAGCATACGTCCTTCCTCGGGATACAACCTATCCCTGTACCAAATTTCATCAAAATCGGTTGAATGCGTGGGCCGTGAAAGCGTAGCAGACAGGCAGACAGACAGACAGGCAGACACACTTTCACATTTATAATATTTGTATTGATTCTGGGATGTTAAAAAAACCAAAGAATGTAAAAAAGGCTGACTTCGAATTAGTCTTTTCCTTCAGTACCTACGTTAAGTAGCTTAGTATTCCACGCTGATCGAATTTTTATCCAAATTATAAATAAACATCTTTGCATAAGTTATTAACTAAAAAATAACTATTCAAATTAAATTACAACGTTAATTCATATAATTTGAGTCTAGTAATAAGTGGATTTCTAATTCTGTGTTACATTATAACATTAAACAAGCTACAAAAACAAACTAAAATGTAGATTGAAAAAAAATGTTTTGGGGAGTGGAGGTGATAAGTGTTTAATCGAGCATATTAGGACCGATGATTGGAACAAATCAATAAGGGATATTACAGTCTAGCACGTAACATTTCGTGTGTTGTCGATACAAATTCAATATTGGATATATATTCCGATTGCCAGAGTGATATAGGAATCTGACAGAACTATCTATCGTCCCAACCACTCCATTCTGTTTCAATGACGTTAGAGAAATGTTATATTATAGTTGTGATATAGGTGTGGACTTGATTAGAAAGCTTCGAGGCACTCACTAGAGACCAAGCTTTCGGATTATCTTACGAAATCAAATCAGAAATGCGGACATTCAAAGATAACAACAAGATAAATCGACATTTGCGGACCTGAAAGAGACATAAGACAGGGCACATAGTTCGAAGGTCGATTAAAGAGTTCCAAAGTGAAATAACCACTCAAAATCGGAAAGTGCGGTGTTTTTAGAGCTTCTTAACTATACGTAGTATTTACATGATTTTTTAATCCGCTACAAGTTATCCCTTGATTGCGATCTCACCTGATGAAAATGATGATGCAGTCTAAGACGGTAGCGGGCTAACCTGTTAGGGGCATGGCAGTTTTAATAAACCCATATACCCTTATTAGGTTTTTACACGGCATCGTACCGGAACGCTAAATGCTTGGCGGCACGTCTTTGCCGGTAAGGTGATAACTAGCCACGGTCGAAGCCTTCCACCAGGCCAGCCTAGGGAAAATTCAGAAATTATTAAATTCCTAAATTGAGCCTGCTGGGGATTGAAACCGGGACCTCCGCATGTCAAGACAACAGCGCTCAACACTGCGATAGGGAAGTCGTCAAAAAAAATTTTAAAACATTAAAACATGTCAAAAACATGTGTGTGTTTTGTACGACAATATCTATCTATACATATATTTCGCAAAGCTAGTAATGATCTAGAGTCCTCATATCTATAGGCATATTTATATTGCACAATGCACATCATGTTAAATCAGAGCCAACACGACTAGATTTAGCCAAGTCAATCAAATTTAGTATAAAGAACTTGTAAAACACCCACAATACAAATTTATTTGAACTGTGGCAGGTGAATTTAGGTTTTAGTTTGCGGCTCTCGTACGATGAAACTATTGATTTAGAAAAAATAAACGTCACTACATAAATCGTAAGAAATTTTCTCTAGTTTAATTAATATATGACTATCTTCATCGTAAAATTAGTCCGGAAGGAATTATTGTGAAAAAACTGCTTTTGGGGCCCTTTTTCCAATATGGCGGCGCGAGCTGCAAAGATACGAGGTGGCAACGTGGAAATTCGGAAAGAGCACGTCGAAATCTATAAAATACACAAATTTTCAAAACTCCCAAAAAAACTTACTTACCTACAATCAGGAAATAAATGATTATGATTATGATTAATGAGCTAAAGGATTACCTACACTTATACATTTTAGTAACTACTTAGTAGGTACTCTATACAGATAATCTATAGTGTATTGAAGTACAGTAGAGGTTGCATTCAGCCTTTAATGCAGTGCCTCGTTCAGCTTCCATTTCCTCCATCTATTCACTATATATCTTTAAGGAAACTGAATAGGGATTTTCTAAGCAACTGACTTTAATCTAGACGAGTACTTCGTACTAAATAAGAACTAATTCATTTCTAAATGCTATGTACATACCAATTAATCTTTTTTAAGTGTCAGACTGTGATTTTGAAACAACTACCATCTTAGAACTCATATAATGCACTTTATCAATAAGAAAACAGCCGTTTTCTTGCCCGTTTTTCGGATTTTCTTCCACATAATGAGATGATCTGATTTTAAAGGGACATTTCTAAATTCCCAAATTGACCAGCTAAGTCAATTCTCAGCAGAGCTTTGGCTTAGCTGCTAAGAATCAAACCCATCCATTTTTAAGACCCTTTCGCCACAACGCCAGAAAGATCTTGTAACTAAATGTTATTACATAATCATACATAGGTAGTAAAACTACAGAAAATGTGTAAAAAGTCAGCTTCGGCACTTGTTCAATGTTCTGTGTCATGAAATAGAGCAATCTGTACCTCCAGATTGGCGGCAGTATTGTACAGTTCTTTAGTCTATATATGTATTTTATGAAATAGAACAAAATGATTCAAACTTAATAGGTTTCTTGTAGCAGCTGCTATCTACGCTATTTGCAGCTCATTATATTATTAAATTCGCAAGTGGATTTCATGGCATAATGCAATTTATGAAACGAAGATAAAGGATTTTAGATTTTATTATTAATGGACGAGAGTGGAGTGGCGTGTTAGATGCAATATAGACTAAGAGATCGCTGCACTTTTGTGTAAATATCGCTAGAAAGGCTGATTGTTGTACTAGATACAGCCTTTCTAGTTATTGTTCATTTGTGGTAACCATAACACGTCTTTGAGCGGCCATATCTAGTAGGCCATAGGCCATAGGCTCATCCGCATGCGAATAGACCTTCACTATCGTCATCAGTGGAGAGCCTAGAACCCACTGAATACTAAATCAGCCTTTCTAGCGATAGTTACCAAAGTGCAGCTATCTCCTTTAATATAAGAACGAGATAAAATCGTATTACGTAAAGACAAATACTGTGATAAATTGGCGTTATGAGTTACAAGTACTTTTATACTAAGTATCTTTATGATTGGTACAGTGAAATTATTGTTTAATTCTCTGAAAATAGGTTGTTCTAAATACTTGGATGGTTTTTTAAACTTAGTAGGTATTAGGTTCTTTTTTAAACCACTACAAGTCACCTGATGGTAAGTGCCGATGCAGTCTACGATGGTAGCGGGCTGTTAGGGGTATTACAGTTATATTTAATCCAAACCCCTAATCGGTTTCTACACGGCATTGTACCAGAACGCTTAATCACTTGACGGTACGTCTTTGCTGGTAGGGTGGTAACTAGCCACGGCCGAAGCCGAACCAGAAAGGACCAGAGAAATTTCAGAAATTATAAAATCCCAAATTGACGCTGCCGGGAATCGAACCTGAGACCTCCCACATTAAGACAACAGCGCTCAACACTGCGTCAGGGAGGTCCTCAAAAGGTAGATACACAATATTAAGTTGGTACTTACTGTAGATATTAAAGTTATTTTATTTTCAGATTTCAGATTCAGAATTTTGTTGTTTACTATATAAGTAAATATAAATGCCTAACCAAACACGAAACATGGTTGGTTCAACGACGACAATCTTTGAAATTCAGAACAGATAAAATAAAATATAGAAACAATTATTTACGTTTGGTATTATCATGTGCATTGAGCGTAAAACAGCCTTTCTTTGCCAACATTTTCGTATGATCGACTCGATACACGTGTCAAGAGAGGCGTATATTTATTATTTAGGCCAACCCATAGGAATACGATGTGTTTTCCATGATAACTATATTTTCATACCTCGTGATCATACTCCCCTACAAAAGTTTGGGATATACACCGAAATTAACAGTATTAGAACTAGAATGCCATTTATAAGATGTAGCTCAAAAGCTTAAGTCGGTCACTCTAGTTCTCTATTTCCTTCGGGAATAGCATGCACACTTATTATATAACCGCCCACACACATGACTAACCTCAGAAGAGATTGGCTGCCGTGGCGGAAATTTGATCGGGAAGACAATAGCTTGTCGTGGCGGGGGCACTACCGAGCCATAAATATAATACCAATCTATATTAGCTGCTGCATGTGACGCATAATCATATCTTACAGCTGCCGTTACGAAGGCTCTTATCACACAGTGACTCGTCCCATCCGCTCATGTCAACGGCATAAAACACGATCGTAAACCATAATTACCAACTTGTTGATTAATTTACAAACTTAACACCGCAAGATCCTAAACATGATGCGGTGTGGCGACGTGAACTGAGAAACCATTCATTTTACACGCCAACCACACTTTGATCTTTCAACTATCCATTATCTAGGTTGGTATGGTGAATTATTGACAAACTTTTCAACTAGTTCTAATTAATAAAATTGCCCCTTGCCCCATACAAGAAACATGATTTTTGAGTGATTCTCTTGTTTCCTTGACGAAAGTATTTCAAAGTATATTATAGTGTTAAATCTTGTATACGATGGTACGGAACCCTTCTTGTGCGAATACGACTCGCATTTGGTTTTATATGTTTAACCGTGTGTTTTCTTCCTCTGCATCGAATTATATCTCATTCCCGAAGGGTGTGATCAATGGAAAATGTTTCATTATTGGGGTTTTCGCCGTATTATACTTATAGTATAAGGTTGTGAGCAATTGTGTGATATTGTTAGTTAACGTTTTAGTAGCTGGTGCCCGTGACTTCATCCGCGTGGATTGAGGTTTTTTGGTTCCCGCGGGAACTCTATAATTTTCCGGGATAAAAGGTAGCCTATGTGTTATTCCAGACTATAATCTATCTCTGTACCAAATTTCATGCAGATCCGTTCTGGCGTGATTGAGTAACAAAGATCCATCCATTCATCCATACACCCATCCATCCAAACTTTCGCATTTATAATATTAGTAAGATAAGTATAGACTTAATACAAGTTTATTTATTCTATTCCAAGTTAACGTTGAATGCTCTTATAATTACAACTTGCACATTTAATTGCGTGTATACCTGCGAGTAATCTGATGCTGACTTTATTAAAAGCAATGTATGTAGGTGCACTAAAAATCTGCGTAGATCTCCGTGGTAGTAAATGAACTAGAAGTTTAATTCGCTATAATCCGCTACAGTAGACAAATCTGTGTGGTACAGTGCGTGTCTTTCACCTGCAACAAGCGACACCCACCACCCAGCAATTCGCACAGGCACAACACCACACCACACACGTACGTTTCACTCCGACACCGGAGCATCTTCAGGAGATGTTGACTCGACAATGCACGATTGTGAAGTGACTATCGTATCGCAAGTTCCAGCTTATATACCTTTTTGGCATGGCTCATACTGAAGCCCCGCCCCCTCCCCTATTACTGTATAAATTGAGTAAAGGTGAATTTGATACGTTTATTTGTTCATTTAGCAACTGAAATCCTTTATTATTGTGTTTAATTATTTCTAATTGCTCCCAAACGCACATTCGTAACCCTTTATTACATTTATGCAGGATTTTATATGAATGGTTATTGCCCACCTCATGTCCACTGTCCAAAAGATGTTTAGCGAAGTAGGACCTTTGTGGTTGATCGTTCCTATAAGCAGACATATGTTCCTTATAGCGCGTCTCAAAATTGCGTCCAGTTTGACCAACATATGTGGCACCACATTCAGGACACTCAAGCTTATAAACACCCGATTTTTGATGATTCTTTAATTTATCTTTTCCATTGCAAATCCTCCGAAGTGTATTATTTGTCCGGAACGCGACATGCACATTATGTGATCTGAGCGTCTTTGCAATGCGCTCAGATATAGGTCCAAAATACGTCAAACTGGCTTTATATTTACTAATTTTATCCGATGTAGCCATGTAAAGATCTTTTCTAATTTGTGCTGACTGCTGTTTTTTAATTATATTATTAACAATATTCTGATTGTATCCATTTGAATGCGCAATTTGGTATATAACCTCTAATTCTTTCCTATAGTCCTCTTTTGACAGTGGAATGGACAATAACCTGTGTACATAGCTATGGAATGCTGCGAGTTTATGTTGCCAAGGATGACAAGACGATGCGGGTATAGTTGTGTCAGTAAATGTAGGCTTGCGATAAATTTTGAACTCATGTTTATTATCAACCCGGGATATAGTCAAGTCAAGGAAATTCAAAGATTTGCTCTGTTCTAATTCTGACTTAAACTTAATTTTTGGGTGCAATCTATTAAGTTTTTTAACGAATACATCCAGTTGTCTCACTGTCCCCGTCCAACATATGATTATATCATGTACGTATCTGTAGTAGTAGAAAATACTGCTCTCATTCACTATGTGTTTATTCTCAAAGTTATCCATGAACATTTCAGCCATTAGAGGGCTTAGAGGAGAACCCATAGCTAGCCCCTCTTTTTGATGGTAAAAATGATCATTAAATTTAAAATAATTCTGCTCCATACAAATTTGCGTTAACTCAATTAATTTCTGATATTTCATTAGGGTGTAACCGTTTAATTTCTAGCAATCCTTTTAATATTTCTAAAGTTTCACCCACTGGTACATTAGTAAATAAACTTTCTACATCCAATGATAACAGCATACATTGGACAGGTAAAATCAGATCTTTTATATTCGTGACCAAGTGGCTGCTATTTTTAAGAGCAAATTTGGGCATCAATGATGTTTTTGATTTAATTATATCATTTAACTCCTTTGCCAGTTCATATGCTGGTGCACCAATATACGAAACCACTGGTCGTATTGGAATATTGTCTTTGTGAATTTTAGGCAAGCCGTACAATGTTGGAGCATAGGTATTCATCAAAATAACCCTTTGTTTTGATGCATTTTTTGGAAATATATATTCAGATTTATTAACAGCTAATCTAACCTTCGCAGCAAATTTTTTAGTTGGATCAGAAGGCAACTGACTAAACTCATCTCCCGAGATCACCTCATTAACTTTATTTAAATAATCATTACGCTTCAGAACTACTACCGCATTACCCTTATCGGCTTTTGTAATAACAAGGTTATTGTCTTTAACAGTATTTTGCAGTGATTTTAACACTCTTGTGTCCAGATTAGAAGTTGGAGAGGTAGTAGCAGTGGTTTTTATTTGGTGTGCAACAATATTTTTAACGATATTATCTTTTTTACTAAGGACAAAAGCCAACTCTGCATCAACTGCTAATGTTTCTAACGATAAATTAAAGAAGATAAATTAAAGAATCATCAAAAATCGGGTGTTTATAAGCTTGAGTGTCCTGAATGTGGTGCCACATATGTTGGTCAAACTGGACGCAATTTTGAGACGCGCTATAAGGAACATATGTCTGCTTATAGGAACGATCAACCACAAAGGTCCCACTTTGCTAAACATCTTTTGGACAGTGGACATGAGGTGGGCAATAACCATTCATATAAAATCCTGCATAAATGTAATAAAGGGTTACGAATGTGCGTTTGGGAGCAATTAGAAATAATTAAACACAATAATAAAGGATTTCAGTTGCTAAATGAACAAATAAACGTATCAAATTCACCTTTACTCAATTTATACAGTAATAGGGGAGGGGGCGGGGCTTCAGTATGAGCCATGCCAAAAAGGTATATAAGCTGGAACTTGCGATACGATAGTCACTTCACAATCGTGCATTGTCGAGTCAACATCTCCTGAAGATGCTCCGGTGTCGGAGTGAAACGTACGTTGAGAGTGATTTGGAGGATTTGTGTGGTGTGGTGTTGCGCCTGTGTCGGTGTCGCTTGTTGCAGGTGAAAGACACGCACTGTACCACACAGATTTGTCTACTGTAGCGGATTATAGCGAATTAAACTTCTAGTTCATTCACTATCATGGACTTCCGCAAAGTAACGCCTGCTTCTATTCAATCTCCGTGGTAGTAATTAGTTTCGTAATATTAGTAATTTCTAGGAGCAAATATGTTAGTATAATTTATTAGGTATGTTCAGTATCTTTCACAATCTGCCCATACGATTTCCAAGAGTAAAAAAAATTAAATTTTGTGGTTTCGCGTACCTATGCAAGGGCTTTAAAAAATGAGTCCAATTTATTACGGAACTGAATAAATTTCCATGAGATGGAAACAGGTAACGTTTTCTAATAATATATAAAATTTTCCGTTCGATGTTTTTCATTTCGGCGTCGAAATATGGGTTCCATTATTACGGTAGGTAAAAAGGTTTACGGTATGTAAATAAATAGCCTTTCCGCTTGTAATAAACAACGCGTCTTTAAATAAAATAATCAATTAAAATAAGCGATAAAGCGCAGTTAAATTTTAGCATTTTAAAATGACAAACAGAGTAAAATATGCAGATTGTAGTCGTTATCTATTAGTGGACGTAGCTCGCATGAAAATATGATATGTATATATATATATATATATATATATATATATATGACATTTTCAAAAAGTTTGGACTAGCTGTGAAACTCAGAAAAATCAAGCGCTCCTTTTGTACTGGGCTTGACACACCTTCAGCCTGTCATTGCCTCATGAACCGTAATGGACCGTTGAAATTTTCACAAAGTGTGTATTTCTTTTGCCGTTATAATAACAAATAATAAAAATAAAGTAAAAAATAAAAAAATAAAGAGAGGCCAGGCCCTCCCTTTATTTTTTAAAATACTATAGATTCCTCATACAAGGAACGTGATTTTTGAGCGACTCTCGCGCCACTTTTTTTTTACGAAAGTATGTATATAATATTTAAAAAATACATAGTGTTAAGATTTAACACTATGTATGTATGTGCGGTAGTATGGAACCCTTCGTGTGCAAGTCCGACTCACACTTTTTTACTTATTAATAAGACAGAAGATAATGTTAACTGCTATTATGATTTCTGTGCGTTATTTAAGGAGCTTGTATCATGAAATTATCTTAACGAATCCAATTGGCAGGCTATGAAGTTCTTTATAATATTAGGCCTCTTTGAAAGACTAAACATACATTAATTAAGTGAAACGTATATTACTAGGTATATACCTTTTCAAAGAGTCCAATTTTTGCATCGTCATAAAGCTTTTAGAAAATTATTACGAAAATAGTTTCAAAAAGGGAAGGGATCACGTTACCTAATTAATATTAAAGTCTCGTTAAATGATTAATTTTAAACTCTAACACTTAAGTACTTGATAAAATTACACAAAAGTTTATTCAAACTTACTTAGATAGGTAAGTACGAAAAACGACGTCAACATAACGTTACTTTTACATAAACCTACTTTGGGAATCGATAAAGCTGAATTTAAATATAATTCGGTCCCGCGATAGATACCTGCCTGTTTTATTTGTTTAAATAGGACGAGGTGGAAATAATGTATTATTCATATACTCTGCCTCAGGTTGTTTGTAAACAAACCTTTGTTATTTTGCTTAGTAGGTAGGATACATAATGACAATTAACTGTGTTTGTATTTAACTGGGTTCTTCTTGGGACTTTACTCGCTATCGTCATCTTCATCGTCGTCTCGTCGTAGATTAGTAATAGTAGTAGACGTATTACGCTTTTTCTTTTTCTAGTTTTGTCTGTGACTCCACTGGTGAATAAACTGTTTTACTTTCTTTCTTTTGCATGGATTTCCATAGAAAACGGTATTTTGCAGCTTGCTTCCAGCTACTTGCTTGATATCGTCCGTCCACCTAGTGGCGGTCTTCAACTACGCTTTCCAAATCCAATGCGAGGCTTCTGTTAAAGCACTGTCGGACCCCGATGCCCCCGTGCGAAGTAAAATATACTAGCGACGCTGACACCGGGTCAGATAAGTTTAACGGACTATATAATTGGTGAAATTTTCACCCAAATAGACGCGAGTTTCAACGAATAAATTGACTACTTACTTTTTGCTTATTTGTCATGAAATGGACTCTGAGGGAATGGAAAAAATAGAGGAAATGAATGGCAAAACGAGATAATAACACTGTATTTAAATGCCCACAATTACCACAATGTACTTTACCATCCTAATGCATCATTATTATTATTACTTATCCATTATTACTTTACTGTATAAAAAAGGAAAAATTACAAAAGACGTATAAACAAAAGGTGATCACTAAAGTGATCTCCGCCAGGCAACCTACACTAATGAACCAATTACCTATTACTGTGCGACGGGAAATTGCTCTTTAAAATTATAAATACATACATAAACATAAATACATTCAAATAGGTACACATAAATATTAAGTACTTAAAAAAAAAATACAAATATATGCCACCGTAAAATTGTAAAATTAAAAAATTAATAAATAAATAATAATAAAATTATTAATTAAATTGTAAATTGAAAATTGTAAAATTATTGTAATTGTAATCCATACTAATATTATTTTTAACGTAAAAATTTGTCGGTCCGTCTGGTACGCTATCTTGGCCCGGGACATCTTTACAGCCGATTTTGACGAATTTTGGCTAATTTTTATCCCGGGAAATTGAAGAGGTCACGGGAATCAAGAACCTTAATACACGCAGACGAAGTTGCGAGCATCATCTGGTTAGGTATACAATGCTAAAATTTTATAGGTAGCAATAATGTATTGCCGGCCACACATCAAAATATCTATAATATCATCCAATTAGCATATGGCATGATCATGCAAACTTGACCGTAACTTCGGTCTGTGGAGATGTGAGTTTGCATGGTAAGCACATTGAATGAACTGCCGATCGGGTCGTCTCTCAAACCATTATTGCGAATTGTAAATTATGGTGTTGAGCACAATATGTAGTTAAGTATTTAATAGTACATTTGAGGGCCATTACATCGAAGCTGCTTCTAGAATTGAACATTTTACTTTGCATCCTACGAGGATTTGTATAAATTGAACTGATTACTAGCAATACTAAATTGCGCCTAACAGTATGCTACACGCCTAATACATTTTAAAT
This sequence comes from Erebia palarica, assembly GCA_964035005.1. Classification (NCBI taxonomy): domain Eukaryota; kingdom Metazoa; phylum Arthropoda; class Insecta; order Lepidoptera; family Nymphalidae; genus Erebia; species Erebia palarica. The sequence continues at coordinate 28,614,459 of OZ035987.1, read as the reverse complement.
TATCTCTATACGGAGTCGTAACATGGACCATTTATACTAGCAAGGAAAAGACTAGCATTTGCGTTCGAAATGTCGCGTGTTACGGATACGATACTGCCAAGTGCACAAATGTATCAATTATCTCATAACTGAAGAGAAAAAAAACGTATTTCACCTAAAGTCTCCAGCGCATACTCAGCTATTTCGGACCATGACGTGAGTATGAAAGTATAGAAAAATTAAAAGTTGTGAAAAACTGAAGCAAGAAGGCCCCGAGGGAGAAAACGGTAGTCTTATCAAGTAAAAGAACCCGATGCTCAAAACTTCTATGAAGCACTGCGATGGAACCAGCTATAGAACTCGGTAGAGATAGTTAATTCACCACAAGCTTAACACTCTACGTAATGGTGATCACGATCCTGTCATGAATCAAATTACCAACCGACTGGAGCGAGATTTTGAAAAGGTACTTTTTCTCACTTTTTTTACATCAGGTAGTGAGCGATGCATCGCTCGCTGCCTGATGTAACAAATGAGATGGAGATACTATACACAACATCGCGATGAAGAATACTATATATGCTCTAAGTTTCTCTACGTGATCACATCAGTGATGAGATTTGGAAGAACCAGAGATACCGTCACAGCTCAACCGGAAGAAAGTCCCAAGGTACCAATTTGTACCTACTCCGCAATAGATTGTCAGATTTTAGAAAGCAGAATGAATAGGAAAATGTGCTTGTCTATTAGCTCATCCACCAAGATGGGCCGTGGACTTGTAACTCAGAACGTGGACTTTTTTGTCAAAAATTGGTACAAAAATAGATTTCATCTCGAAAACGAAACTAACCACTTGGTAAATTTAGGTAAAACCTCGTAAATCAAAGAATCTAGGTATCATCTAGACTTTATACATATCAAAAAAGTTTCAATATTGTAAATATAGTTTACAATAATATATGTATCCTTACTAATGTAAGTAGTAGGTACCTATAGTAAATATAATGATTAGCCAGGTCAACAGGAGTGGAAAGCTACTAAGCGGTTTACAAAATATACTTAGGTAAATAATCTCGAAATTTTCTTTTGGATGCTCCGAGACGGGCGATATGAAATGAGTTGTAAATCGCCGGACCAATAAAACCCTTTAATCCGTTATTCAATAAGGACATTTAATATTTTAATAATAATGTATATGCGGATAAAAAATTGTAACATCATTTTATTTATTTGCACATATAATTTAAAAAAATGCACTATAAGACAGACAGACAGACAGTGAAAAAATTACTGTTTTGGCTTCCGTTTCCTCCTAGAGGAAAGTTACTCTACTTACGTATGAAATAGTAATTTTCTACTAGTTATAGAGTGCCTCCAAATTTTTTTTTCAAAATATATTAAATGTACAGAATTGAACTTGTTACAGCTGTTTTATTGTAAGTATACTTAGATAAAATGTTGCCATAAAATCTTTTTTATTCGCACTAAAAATAACATTTTAAGTAACGTAAACGCGTTAACGTACCATCACCATGCATGCTTTTATGCTTCATAAAATATTTCTCTTAGTTTACCAACCAAAAGTATGGTAGTGTAGCGATAACCAGCCGAAAATAGCTATAAGATATCTTTTTGATATCGTTCGTTGAGATATCTTCGTTTACGTGTATTTTCCTTTCAAAAATTCAGATTTTTAATTAAAAATTGCCTACAATTAAGATTTTGGGCTTCAGTATTATGGTAACGGGCAGAAACGACTCATTCATTGCATTTCAGCTCATCGCCGGCCCACTACTAAGCATGAGTCTCCTCTCAGAATAAGAAGGGTTTGGCTATAGTCCACTACGCTGGACAAGTGCAGACTTTACACATCTTTGATAACATTATCAAGAACTCTCCGGCGCGGCGTACAGGTTTATTTACAATGTGTGCATAACCATTCAATTGCTTAAAACTCAGGAAAGCTTCAAGTGCGTGCCCGATTCATCACCGCCCAGCCAACCCCGTCGGCTTGGAAAGTTGAAATTTTGCACAGTGGTTCCTATTTATGTAGACAAGGAATAAGGTTGGATTTCCCGAAACTTCCACTTTAGCGAAACTGCGAGTGTACTTGTTGTACGTTTGACGTTTTATATTCGGTTTCAAAAATAATTTCAACCAATATTAAATAATCTTATATCAGTTTATACCTAATAGTGACTTAATCCACGCTAATGTAGTTTTTTTAAAACCCCATGGAAACACTGATTTGCCAGGATAGACTATGGTCATCCCCGTGACACGATCGAAACCTGTTTATTGGGACGCTCTCAGCCGATACGGAAATAGAAATAACCTTTTTTCCCAAAAGATCGTCTTGGAAAAATGGTATGAGACAATAAATTATGAGATACAACGCCACCTAACGGGTGGTGCTGGAACTCCTTAGAATGTCGAGGGTGAGTTTTCAAACACGTGAATTCGGTCGGTTGCTGGTGTAGAATTTTTTTCTGTCACCATTCAACGCTTTCAGTCTACAGCCTGAATCAGTTTACGATAAATTTGAAAATGGAGATGTTCACTCTCGACGCTAGTTGGTTCAAACCATATACTTTTACTTATCCAATGTCATTCATTCAAACGAAGAAACAGATGTCATGAAAAGTTTTATTAGACCAGGAAATGAATCAAGACTGAAACGGAAGCCTCGCGAAAGTTTGTTTGCTGTAAGCGTTGCACATATTTTGATTCCAGGATGGGTCTTTATATATTACGGGCTTCACTGGCTGTAGGTTCCCCTTGTAGTCGTCCGGGTGGGTCAGAAATTTTAAGTCTCTAGCTACATATATGTAACAACTAACATCTATCTATACTAATATTATAAATACGAAAGTTTGGATGGATGGGTCATGTATGTTTGTTACTCAATCACGCTTGAACAGCTGAACGGATCACGACGAAATTTGGCACACAGATAGCTTAAAGTCTAGAAAAAAACATAGGCTACTTTTTATACTGGAAAATAAAAGATTTCCCGCGGGAACTAAAAAACCCATATCACGAAGTCGCGGGCATCAGCTAGTAAAATATCCAAAGACTTCAGTGGTCATCTTACAGTTGCGAGCTTGCCACCAATTCTATCGACAGATTTAGTTTGTCATCTATACCAAATAGGTACCTACAGTTAAACCCTTATTGGAAAGGATTATTGGATAGGATCCCGACGTGTTGTGACGTGACAGAACAAGCTTGTTGTACAGATTCGATAATGTTGCCACTCAAACAAGAAAGCTTTTCAACTGACGCCACACCGTATATACCATTAATTTATAATAATAAAACCAAAATGCATTTTCTGTACTAAATAACATTTATCAATATATTATACATAGTATTTTATTTTTTTTGCGTGATAGGCTTGCGCTTGGCGAGAATCATGCTTAGTGCAAAGCCATTATAAGGTCTAGTATGACCTTTTTTGAGTTATTTAATGTACATTGGAGCCACGTGGTACCATATTTCATCAGGTACCATTTAGTATTCAGTCCTGTTACCTATTTATTTCTACTACGAGCTGAGTTGAACTTGTGGAAAGTATTGTCCGCGCGCGAGCTCTGAGGAATCCTATAGAATGTTAAAGTAATGACCTAGAGTTGTTTAAAGTGTAAAACAATACTGCTATCACAAAATTACACGCGTCAAACTCGAAGCTAGTGCTGGGAGCGAGCTGGATATGGAGCGACGATCGGGGGTGGCGTACAGCCGTCGTTTCTTCAGACCTCGATTTCTCGGAGCTCGTGCGCGGACTGTACACGGCTTGGACAGCCCGCCACGGCTTCGCACGGGTGGGCTAACCTTTTATACTTGAGGATTAACAATAATTTTTGGTGGTATAAAATAAATAATACTTGGTTTTTTATTAAGCCAATAGGTACTCTGATCTCGGTTGATTTGTAGTTATATGTTGAGGAGTACCACCCTCTAGTCTTCGAACTATTCATCAGACAGTAATGAAATTAAAATGAAACCAAACCGATAGTGAAACCTTTGAAACAGAAGAAAGAATTTCCAAAATCGGTTGAGATATTTTGACGGTGTTACGAAATTACATCGATAAAAACTTTCATCCCCAATCCCGAAGGAACTCAATTTATTTTCGGGCAGTTTCAGCTAAACTATCAAACAGACAATTTAATTATGTTTTTAATGTTACGGCGCCTAACCTGGATCTAGAAAGCTAAAATTTTGCACCGAGGTTCCCTTTATACTATTATAGACAAGACACGGATGGATTTGATGATTCATTAAAAAGTTCAGTCAATTAAAGGTTCAGCCCCCTAAAGATGCACGGTGCGGCGCAAATAAAATATTGCGGTAAATATTCTTTGTTTGAGTTTGTATGAAGCTGGGTTGGGCCCACATAACGCGGCACGGATATGCACTGCGACATAATTATACAAAGAATCCTTTCCGCTATATACCGCGTTGCGCTGCGGCTCTGTAGTGTGGCTAGGTCTTTAGCATGTAGGAACCTATAGGTACTTATATATAACTAGATGATGCCCGCGACTTCGTCCGCGTGGATTAAGGTTTTTTGATTCCCGCGGGAACACTCAAATTCTCCGGGACAAAAGATGCCTATATCCTTCCCCGGGATACAACCTATCCCTGTTTAAAATTTCATCAAAATCGGTTGAACGTGAAAGCGTAGCAGGCAGGCAGACACACTTTCGCATTTATAATATTAGTAAAAGTATGGATTTCCACGTTTTTTTTGGTAATCATCGTCCTCTCAGAATTAGTAAGGTATTATTTAATGGTTATTATATCTTGATATTCTTTCCATTGTTTCATTCAAGCATATTTTAGTAAGCAGTAACCAGAAACCTATTCTGTACCAGAACATTCGTATTGGCGTTACTGAAGGATAGAAAACATTATTTTTCTTTTTTTCTGTTTGTTATGGTTGTATGCGGTAGCGGTGAGCGTTGGAGGGGATACAGTGGCGTGGAAAGGGAATGAGCAAACAGGGCCCGACATTGATTAATTGTTAATTGAAATATCAATGGGATTGTATTGACCTATTACACTACGTACGTGGCTGCTAATTAGAGCGTCGCATTATTACACAGCTAAAAGGACCAAATTAGGGACCCTCTCTCCCTAAATCTTATTACACTACACTGTAACAAATGTAAGGGTTCCTTGCAAAAGTGTAGTGTAATTGGCCTATTATTCAACGTATGAGCAAAATAGATGTAGGAGTAACTATTTTCCGCGGCTTCGTCCGCGTTGATTTAGGAGATAAAGATTCCATACAGGGCCTCTAAATTCTTGCTTAGTGGAGGTGTGGTCCCCTACCACTAACTAACACATAAAGATCGTGTTATAAGAACCATCAGTTTTACTTTTTAATTTTTTTTAAGTTCTTTAGAATCGTTGTGATTTGAAAATTCGATGAAACGAAAAAGCGACACCAAAAACGCTTTTTTTGGTGTCGCTTTTTCGCACAAAGCCTGCGCCTACGGAAGTTCAACACTTCAATATAAATTAACAAAAAGTGCTCAGCGCGCCTACAGATGTTTTGACTTCAAAAACAAAATTCAGGGTCAACACAGCAGAATCTTCTAGTTCCGAATTTCGCCACGGGCTGGCTGATTAGTATAGTTTGCAATTATCATTAATCAAACACCGCAAAGGAACTTTCAGCGTTTATCAAGTACCTACTTCTTCATAGCTTACAGGTGCATGGGCTTTATCTATTACTAGTTGATGCCCGCGACTCCGTCCGCGTGGATTGAGGGTTTATAAGGTGAAAGCACCCATGGTTGCAATTGTTTTAAGAAAAACATGGCCATGTTGTGTCTGTGTGTGTAAAGTCCAATGAAGTGAGAAGAACGCGTTGTCACACCATGCAGTTTGTAAGGGCATGTACCTGTTACGGTTATAGATAAAAACACTTATTAACAGAAACAAACGGTTATAGATTGATCGGGTTACAATTTCATTTCTGTTTTCGTTATAAGTGTTTCTGTTTTATAACAGTTTCAAAAAACAGTGCTTAAACCCCTTATTACGGTTACTGTTTCAGTCCTTACTGGCAAAGGTAATATCTGTCAGTTGCACAATGGTACAACGGGTGAGTATCATTGTCACGTCTATCGGCGAACCAATTGGAAGTGGATATTGGAGTTGGTGATTTGTTGGGTTACTAAAGCTTCAATAGAAAGTTTGCCTTCCTGCTAAGACGGTTCTATTGTCTGGGAAACGAATGCAACTGAGAAATCTTTACCTAGACCGTTCTAATTCGCGTGCAATTGGAAATTTTGCCGCCTGTTGTCTTTGTTGGCATGGAGAAGGATTGTGAATGAACCGATGGGGTTGGAAAACCAAAATCGAGATAAAATTAAACAAAAGCCTTATAAAAGCACTTCGTGACACCTTTAAGTATCGGCCTATAATTCATGCAAACCAAAAAATAAGGTAGATTTAAGTTTTATAATAATAAATACCTAATTTAAATAAAGTACGCTATGAGTACGATGTCCTTTAAGTAGCAGATTTCATATATTTCCACTTTCCACCACTGTAAAGCAAGAATTTCTGGAAATCGCCAAGTGTGATGACTGCTTTCATTAAGAAATGCGAAAACCTGTTCAGGAAAATCTATACTAATATTACAAATGCGAAAATGTGTCTTTCTGACTGCAAGTCTGCTACTTAAGCTTTAACTGCCCAACTTTTCAACCGATTTTGATGAAATTTAGCATAGGCTACGTTTTATCCAGTCACTGTTTCGTGCAATGGTATATAAATAATAAATATGTTATTATCCTTGCTCACTGGTTTCGTTGTGACCTATGGTGCCGTGTGAATAGTATACCAGTAGACCAGTAGATGATGATATTATATACATAATATTAACTACCGTGTCAGCATGCTATTTTCCCATGATTTTAACAACTTTAAAATGTAAATTATGAATATTATTTATCAGTTTTGAGGCGTATAAAGAGAATAAAGTAAAAAAAAATATACAAATGAGTTTATGAGATATACACTTGACGTTTTGGTTGTTATTATATATTTGTATATTCTCATCGTCGTCATCTTTTTTTCGCGATTTAAAAATAATAATTATTACCAATTTCACTACTTTATAGTCACAAACTACAAGTTTACATCCCCACCTCTATTATAACATTGGGTGAATGTAATTACCCCATATTAACCGTGTAATCCCTTCCATGTAAGTACATAATGCCGTCTAGACTCTAGATAATCTCTAACATTTAACATTAGTTTAAAGTTTGTATTTGCGGTGAACGTTCATTTAAAAGTTTGAGTTCTGTTTGTATTAAACTTATCTGTTCTTTTTACAAATTAAAAGAGAAAAGTCCCGACACACTCACTTAATGGCTTATCAGCACCTCTGACTAAATCCTTGCACCTAGTCTATACTAATATTATAAATGCGAAAGTTTGGATGGATGGATGGACGTATGGATGGATGGATATTTGTTACTCAATCACACCCCAACGGCTGAACGGATCTGGATGAAATTTGCTGCAGAGTCTGGAATAACACATAGGCTACTTTTTATCCCGGAAAATTAAAAAGTTCACGCGGGAACCATAAAACCTCAATTCATAATTAATAAATATATAAAGCTACTATCTTAAACTAGTACTTAATAAACTTACTACTATATTAAAGTTATTAGCTGGTGCCCGCGGATAAAGTCGCGGGCATCAGCTAGTAAGCTTTAATTATCCACAGAGTTTCCCTTTACAGTGTGAACAGAGAAGGAATAAGGCCAGATTTTCCAAATTCCTACAGGAGAGAAGCCGGTCGCTAGTTATCTAATAAGAATTGCAAATACTTAGGAGAAGAAGCTTTCTAGCATTGTATGAGATGTGCCTCGACTTTTAAGAGAGATATGCTTTAGCCACAGATTAAATAAAAGGCGAGCAAACGAGTTTTCGTGTCCTGCATATCATGGGTCTATTCGTAGCTGATGTTCCCGCAATATGTAGGTCTTAGCACAGTGGAATATATAAAACATTGTTACGTTACCATTTAATGAAATAAAAATGAGACATTCAATGAGAATGAGAGATTATTCTTCCACTTTCCTGCCCAAATAAAGCTTATGCTTTTTTGATGACAATACTGTAACTGATTCAAATTTCAAACCGTTGACATCTTGAATTTTGGACTGTTAGATGTCTTGAGATGTACATACCGAGATGTTATGTTATGATGTTATTAAGATGTATGCGAAACAGAGACTCGATGCACAAACAAGTCAAAAAGTCTCCAGATAATGAAGTCCTTAAACTTACTTATAAACGGTACAGAAATTTTTGTTCTAAAGTATTAAAAAAAGCGAAACAGCTATATGATACTCAAGAAATAAATAAAGCAGGAAATAATATAAAACAGTTGTGGGATGCGCTTAAAAAAATATGTTTCACCTCAAAACCGAAACAAAATAGTACTCAATTGCTGTCAAATGATTGCTCTGCACTACAATCTTGTAACAAGGCTAATAATTTTTTTGTGAATATAGGTAAAGAGCTCGCTGACAAGATTAGACTGAATTTACCGAGTTTCACCTTTTCTACAGAATGTATTTCAACTAATTGTATGTCCTCATTTGTTTTAGAACCTACTGACACTGAAGAAATTGCTACTATTATTAGATCTTTAAAACCTAATGCCGCTAATGGTTGGGATGGGATTTCTCCAATAATATTAAAAAGGTATTCCCAAATATTGGCACCTATTCTGTGTCATATTTGCAATCTAAGTTTTACACTAGGATTGTTCCCAACGGCACTTAAAAAGGCGATAATTATTCCAATTTTCAAAAGTGGTGACGAAAAATTAATTAATAACTACCGATCGATTACTATACTCCCAGCCCTGTCAAAAGTTCTTGAGCGATTGATTTGCAGACGACTTGTTCAATACCTTGAACACTTTAAATTACTTTCCTCACAACAATTTGGCTTTAGGAAAACAAAAAGTACTAGTGATGCTGTTTTGGAACTAACTGATAATATCATTCACAACCTGAATAATGGTAATAAAGTCATGACAGTATTTTTAGATCTTGCAAAAGCGTTCGACACAGTACCTATTCCCACTCTCTTAGATAAGCTAGAAGGAGTTGGTGTACGTGGTAATCAACTAAATTTCTTCCGCAGCTACCTTACTGGTCGAACACAAATTACCAAAATTGATAACAACTTGAGTGAGGAGCTACCAATCTCATATGGCGTCCCACAAGGTAGCATTCTTGGCCCGATTCTTTTTCTCGTCTTCATAAACGACCTTTGCAACGTTCGTATTAAAAACGCCCAAATAGTCTCCTTCGCCGATGATACCGCCATCACCTTCTACGCTAAATCTTGGTCTGAACTGGAAGCATCTGCTCAACTTGGATTTAACACTATCAACGACTGGCTACGCTCTCACTTTTTAAGTTTAAACATCTCCAAAACTAAACTCATGACCTATTCAATACGAAAAGCTGCTCAACCTGAGACTCCAATATCCCTTAAATTTCATTCCTGCACTGATAGGCCTACTTCAAATTGTAACTGTGAGTCCATAGTTTCTACTGATAAAATTAAATATCTAGGCATTGTTTTGGATCAAAATTTGAATTTTAAAGACCATATAGATCTGCTTACAATCAGGGTCCGTAAATTAATCTTTATCTTTAAAAATCTACGAAGCGTTGCTAATCCCCATGTAATCCGTAATGTTTATTATGCCTTGTGCCAATCCATTATCCTATACTGCATCACATGTTGGGGTGGCACCGCTAAAACTACACTAAAGCCCCTTGAAATTGCTCAGCGGGCTATACTAAAGGTGGCAACGTTTAGGCCTATACTCTTCCCAACCACTTTGTTGTACAAAGACTGTGGCGTCCTTAGTGTTAGAAAGCTGTTTATTCTAAATGTTATTGTACAACAGCACAAAATTACTCCGTTTCGACCTATTGCAAAACGTCGCAAAGACAAAATTTGTACTCTGCGTGCGCCTAAACTAGCCTTTACAAAACGTTTCTTCTATTATCTGGGTCCATTCTTATACAATAAGCTTAATGCAGAATTACCCATTTTTAATCTGCCACTTAATCAATGTAAAAAACTAGTTACATCTTTTTTGCTGGGTAAATCTTATGAAGAAACAGAAGATTTAATACAATTTGATATATAACTATTTTTATTTTTTGTTTTTACCTATAAATATAAATACAGTCCCATTTACTCTCTCATGCTGTTATTTACAAGAACTCACAAGCTCGTACATAAACATAAACACACTCACACACACACACACACACACACACACCATGCAACATACATACACACTACTCACCAGTTACCATTGCTAAGTTAACTTCACTTCAACAATATTTATTTTTAATGTTTATTATAGTTTATAATATTTTTAGTGAATGCTTAAATTTCTACTTATAAACTTGTGCTTGTGCACACATTTTGGTTAACGAGGGAGAGGGCTGACTATCCTTAACACAGGTTTTAAAAAATCTAGCTAGGATAGCCAGTTCTTGATCTTGCAACAATTAATGTAAATATTTTGTTATAAGCACAAAAATTGTTAGCGTTAAATAGTTCCAAGATCAATTACAATGTAACACAAAATGATTGAAAATAAACGATTTATTTATTTATTTATTTAATAATGTGTTGTTCGGAACAACATAATTTTCTGCATGGGTTTAATTGAAACTTTTTATTACGGAAAATTAATGTTAAAACTAATATACAAGTGGACTAAGTCCCGAGTCTCATCTTGTTAAAATAATTTTTAATTTAAATTCAACCGTAATCTTTGAAGCCAAGCCTTTTAAGATTACTGTCAGAATAATCTACTAAAATAAACCCTAAATAATAATGAATTACAGGTACACTTTTAAGCAGATATATTATGTGTTATGTTGTTTGGCCTGTGTTATCGTTACTTCGCTGAGTGATGAAATTGTCCTTCACGAGTTATATAAGATATTTTCGAAAATAGCACGCAAAGTTATGGAGTAAAAACAAATACCTAATATTATGAACGTAATATTATATAAAAATAAAATTCTCGTGTCACACGTGTTTGTAACAAAACTCCTCCGAAATGGCTTGACCGATTCTCATGAATTTTTTTGTGTATATTCGGTAGGTCTGAGAATAGGACGTGAACTATTTTTCATACCCCTAAAACACCTCAATCCACGCGGACGGAGTCGCGGGCATCAGCTAGTATTATATAAAAACAAATGTTTCCCAATGAAAACTAAGGCTTCCAAGTTCCAGTTTCTATAATCATTTACGACGCCAGACGCCGCGTCTGCTCGAACCTTTCAGTACTTCGTCAGTCGCGAAGGGAGGCAGTATTTTCGTCGCACGTGGCCGTCTGTCCCTTCAAACCGTATCGTCGAATTTCGCGCAAAAAAAACATGTGTGCCAACCTTTACTAAAATAAATGTAGATCGACGTGCCAATGTTACAGTGATTCAAAAAAGGAATGATGAAATTTTTATAGGTTGCCTGCCATTTTAATGGCAACCAAAAAAAAAGTTATTCGGTTGCCGTCCGTGGTAAGATTTGATGTGTAAAAAAGCAAATTGGGATGAGCATGTTTACAGGTTTTTACATATTGCCAACATCGCATGAAGTAATAATATAAACACCTATTTATTTATTGTCATTATAGTATCGTATGATATTATTTTAATATTAGTATCTATCTCTACTTTTTTAGACATATTGCAACATAAATCGTATTTCTTCTAATTATTTTCGCTTTTTTTTACGTGTATACAACTGTATAATCCAACTGGTACTGATGCAAGTTTACGCGTGTAATAAAATTGCTAGCTTTCAATACAAAGATGACATGGACTATTAATTGTCACTGCTTATCATATCACCCATTACAACAACAGGCAGCTCTTAGCACATTATTTTTTTGCCTTATTTTATTTCATAATATACAAGAATAAGCCCGCGATTTCGTCCGCGTGGTTAAAATTTTTGTGGTCCCATGGGAACTCTTTGATTTTCCAGGATAAAAGTTGTTTTGCAAGGATAATAACATATATGCTAGGTTAGTACCCTGGGATGCAATCTATCACTATACCAAATTTCATCAAATTCATCCAAATCGGTTGAAAAGATAGGCATTTAAAACGTAGCAGACAGACAGACACACTTTCGCATTTATAATAATATTAACATGGAAGTATGGTTAAACAAACTTCCCTGGTTAATCTGAGACCCGCGAATTTAAGTTGAAATACTAACGGTTTTAGACTTTGTTGGAACCGATATAAACAGCGTACGCATAGTAACAATCATATTATTATGACCATGGACTAGCTAACCCACCCCAGCTTCACTGAGGTAAAATTTCTGAAAATTCTTCCTCTATCGAGCTCCATAAATAGTGTCTACATTGTAGAGAAAATCTAAATGCTAAATCTCTGGCTTATAGACCCAGCAGTAGCAACTTAATTGTAGTTTGACGGCGAGTGATGAACGCTGTGTCTTATTTGTCTGATTTGTGGGAGGACCGGGTTCGATCCCGGCAATTGTGAATTAATAGCTACTAAATTTTCTTTGGCCTGGAGGATGCCATTAGTGGGAGGCTGTAGCCGCGAGTAGTTACTACCCTTACGGCAGAGACGTACCGCCAAGTTCTAGATGCGATGTTGCGTGGAAGTGATATAGGTTGGGTAGCTGCCATACCTCTTCCGAGTTAGCCACCATCATCATCGCCTACCTACGGTGAGATGAGACATTGAAATGCTTACTTGTAGCAAAAAAGTGTGTGTGTGCTATTCGTACACGGCAGAAGTGAAACTTCAGAAAAGTAGCCTACGAGTGAATGAGATAAATATATCTAGTATTCTATCTCATTATCTCGCAGGCTAAATCTTATTATGAATATTTACATATGTCTCTTTTTGGTGTCGCTTTTTCGTTTCATCTAATTTCCAAATCACAACGATTCTAAAAGAAGTTTCACTACAAATAGTTAAGTCTTGTAGCCTGTACATAAATCTATTTTTACATAGGGTTAAAGACCATCAAATTATGGACTGAACATTATACATATTATACTACGGCGTTTTCGGTGGCCCTTATACGGAAAACAAGTAGGTATAAATTACTATCTTATCCCCGATTCGCAAGGGTGGGCCTGCCATTTCCAGATACTACTGTATAAATAACCATCTTTGTAGGATTTCCCTAAGGGTGAAAACACTCTAAGGGCAGAATTAAACGTCCACGCGAAACGCCCGTAGGTGTCATATGGAAAAACCCGTTTTGTCCTATCGCGATAGTATGTGTAGCTCCGTATAGAAGTGCGCGCGTTGAATCTGCCAGACAAAGATTTTGACCATTGTTTGCTTTAGTGAAAAGTGAAAAAAGCGTTCAAACACAGAGCTGAGAGCCTTAATACATATAATTAAATGACTTACCAATAGGTAAGTCATTCGAGTTGTTTCGAAAGCTTAATTTATTTAATATACATACGAGTTAGAAAGATACAATAATGAAATCCGTTTCGGTTTAATCCATCTTAGACGGCATCATCACGTACCATCAAATGAGATCGCAGTCTAGGGCTAACTTGTAGTGGATAAAAAAACCGTTGAGCTTGCTAGGTTTTAAAATAAAATAAAATAGTAAAAAGGTTATTCAGCCCCCTGCACACCACCGCCTCGTGTGGAATAAGCTTAGCGTTTCGTGACCCTTTTCTAGACTGAAACGTTTGAATAATTCAGAAACGGGAATAAAAAAGATGTCTATTGAAAAAACTGCACTCAAGTGAAACCCTTTTTATGCACAAAATAGCTTTACTCTGAAGTGCTTTTCTAATGTATTTCGCAATTAAGTATTATTATTGAAGTGAGAGTTCTTTAGCGCCGTTATGAATTGAAGGTTTGATGAAACGAAAAAGCGACACCAAAAAGAGACAAACACGTAGATAGGATTTAGCCTGCGAGAGAATGAGATTGAATACAAGTTATATTTATCTCATTCTCTCGTAGGCTACGTTTCTGAAGTTTCACTTCTGCCGTGTGAATCGCACACACACACACTTTATATTTTCAATTTTAATAGCACTACTTTTCATAAAACAAGCTATATGAATAGCCATCAAAAGTAAAACAGGTTTTTTAATGAGTTTTGTTTCTCTTGCTTGTTAAGTTCAAGGGATATAGGGTTAGTTTTTTGGATTAACTCGCTCATGCCCACGATTTCGTCCGCGTGGATTGAGGTTTTTTGGTTCTCGCGGGATGTCGTTAATTTTCTGGGATAAAAAATAGCTTATGTATTATTCCTTAAATTAAATAGCTTATATATTATGTATTAAGGTTTTTTGATTCCTGCGGGAACTCCTTAATTTTCCGGGATAATAAATAGCCTGTTTCCTTCCCCTGGATACCAACTATCCTATACCAAATTTCATCAAAATCAGTTGAAGAGATTTTTTTTATTCCCACGGGAACTCTTGAATTTTACGGGATTGAATCCACGGGATACAATCTATCCCTGTACCAAATTTCATCAAAATCGGTTGAACAGATGGGCCGTGAAAGCGTAGAAGACAGACAGACACACTTTCGCATTTATATTAGTATGGATATAGATTTAATCTGTGACATAGCAGCTCCTGCCCTTTTGTAGTTTTGCTCTCGTTTTCCGATGAATAAAATTATTACTATTTGCTAAACTACTACGGAATAAGAAAAAGAAGCTTTTATCATTCTCCAAGTCTTTTACTTGTCTTTTACAAGCAGGCGATGGAGAGAACAATGCTCGGGGTTTCTTTGCGCGATCAAATCAAAAATGGGGAGATCCGCAGAAGAACTAAAGTTACCGACATTGCTCGACGTGTTGCGAAGCCGAAGTGGCAATAGGCGGGGCACATAGTTAGAAGAACCGATAGACGTTGGGGTCCCAAAGTGCTGGAGTGGCGACCACGCATGGGAAAGACGGACAGACGACATTAGGAGAGTCGCAGGGAGCCGCTGGTTCCAGGCGGCGCAAGACCGAGGCGTGTGGAAATCCTTGCAAGAGGCCTATGTCCAGCAGTGGACGTCTATCGGTTGAGGATGATGAAGTCTTTTACAGCTATAATAATATTATATTTTCCGTGCAAAAAATCATTCCGTTGCAGTGTGATCAAAGTCACAGTCTGTAGAAATCAGAAACTTTGTTAAATACCTACGCTTACTTACCTCTTTTTTTCCGTTTGAAATCAATCTAAGTACAAGTAAGTACATCATGTTCAACTAGCTGCCAGTAGGCACTCCGAGGATTGTTTATTATTAGGTTTCCCAGCAATATTTACGAGCAGCCTTGAAACTTTCGCTCGATTAGTACCTACTTTTTTGTTTTTCCTAGCTCTTCGCTATACTTAAAGGTATGTGTTTGTATCGCATAATGGCTAACATCTAATATAATATCTAATAGAGTCAATATATATATAAAATGATTGTAACAACAATGTTCTCATTTCACATACGTACAACCAATATAATACCAAAAAAATAAGGATATTTACATGTGAATTGATGAAATTCATTCATAAAATAAAAAACTGTATTTAATATAATTAATTAAAATTGTTTTGAGTTTTATAAATCTAAAAAGTAAAGGCTGAATAGTCTAGGCTGGGAGTTAAGAGCCATGAAGCCAATAAAAAAACGCAATTACAACCACGCATCGTAGTCTATACTAGATCATTAATCTGTGCGCGCTATTTTTAAAAGTCTTTGAATTTTTCTTATAAATTATCATTAAATACGAGTGGTAGAAGTGATGTGGAATCATAAAATTAAATCAACAATTAGGTATTTTAGATTGCCAAAAATCTCGAAAAAAGTATGGGCGTGAAAAACCATTTTCTAGTGAGTACCTAAAGTAGAATTATTTTTCTGTTTAAAAATTACATTTTAACTTATTAATCAATATTTGCACACACTTCAAATAGTCACAAGGTTTAATATTAATTAAATGTGAACTCATTTTGTACAAAATTAACTATTAATTCACGAATAATATTTTTTCAATAAACACCACGAAGTACATCGACTAAATTATGAAGGCGGACCTTATATAGTCCGTATCACGATTCCCCTAGAAGCAGCGTGGGACTTCTTAAATCCGACGTATTATTAATCCAAGCATATATCGGCAATAGACAGCGCTATACTATCTAATGGAATCTAAAGCGGATGATACAGACTATATGTATGGACATGAATAAAAAAATCAAAAGCCACAGCCCCTCTCACTCACTCAACTAGGTTGTTCGTAAAACGTTCGCAAGCGCTTCGCGCCCACCGGTCGGCTTAGCAGTAATTGAATTGACTGATTGTAGAACGCGCAAAATTTAAACACGTAATTTAAACAAATCGATTAATTACTGAGTTAATATTGAGTTTGGGTTTTTTGGGCAAGCCAGGCTTTTTAACATTTATAGAGGATTCTCCACTGAAACTATATAGACTATATTGTGGGGTCTAGGTTCTCACATTCTAAACGAGTAAGTAAATTTAATTTTTAATTTGAATAAAGTTTTTATATTTCTTTGAACATAAAAAATAAACGAACATAAGTTAAATAATGTAAACTATACCTAAATAAAAGGTGACAAAAAGAAACGTTCCTACTCTATCTTGGTAAGAATTTGTTACAATTATTTTTTACAAAAAAGAAGATAGATTAAAAATCAAGTTTGTAGTCACTAGTCACCGTGTTACATAAGGTACCTAAGTAGCTATAAATCAGGCCCTAAAAGGTAATTAAAATGCGTTTAAAAAGCGGTCAAATGCCACATGACCTTGCCATATCCTTAACGGTTCGACATCGCCAAATAGGGCCAAACTCTCAGATACTACCGTCTATAAGTGAAAGGAGTATTTTGGTCACGGCCTCATAAGATCAGCAATTAATAATTTTTCATAGTGTGACCAAACAGTTGTATTCTATTATTGCATGGTCATACTAGGGGTATTATTTAATCTAATTACCCTATCCCTACTCCCTCTATGCCTGTAGACGAAAGTCTTTAATCAATAGGTTCTTCCCGTTCTCACGTTTATGGCGCTGAAACATGGACACAAAAAAAGGCTTGATCCACGAATTCAAAGTCGCTCAGCGAGCGATGGAGAGGGCTACGTTAGGAGTTTCTCTTAAGGACAGGATTCGAAATGAGAAGATCCGTAGGAGAACCAAGGCCACTGACATAGCCCAACTCATTCGTAAGCTGAAGTGGCAGAGGGCAGACCATGGAGCCGGAAAGTTATAGAGTGGAGACCGATTACAAGTAAACAGAGTGTGGCACCCTCCAGGACGAAGGACCAATGATATACCTAAAGTGGGTGGCGGGGAGTGGCTGAATGAAGAAGGCTGAGGACCGGGTGTGGTTGCGTTCTTTGGGAAAGGCCTATGTTCAGCAGTAGATGATGATGATTTTATGAAATATGGTAGATAGTTACCACCCTGCCGGCAAAGACGTGTCGTCAAGCGATTTAGCGTTCCGGTACGATGCAGTGTAGAAAACCGAATAGGGGTATGGGTTTAATATAACTGCCATGCCCCTAACAGGTTAGCCTGCTACCATCTTAGACTACTTGTAGTGGAATAAAAAAAATATATTTAATACTATATTAATATAGGAATGTGGGTACATAATTATTTTTAAATTAAGTTTATTAGTAAAAAATTAGGCTATCCTGGAAAAAAAGTCTATTTGGAAACCCTTAAATGTGAATGAGTTTTAACTAGTTAGTTACGATTTATAGATAGGTATATATCTAATGCAACATGCTATCGTGTACGCCTAATCGCTAATAATTGTAGCCAATGAAGTAAATGGTAATACATAGCATAATATAAAGTTTATTATAATGCATCCCCAAAATTCCAATATTTGTTAAAGTTCTAACTCGAATTACAAAATACAACCAAGTCTGAAGTCTCAGCGTTTAAAGTGTCGTATAAAAGAGGCTAACTTACTTTGAGGTTACTCGAGAACAAACTCCGTAGAAATAGAATAATGGACGCTGTCAAGCTTGCCTAATGCCTTAACTGCTTAATCAATTAAGGTATTAGCTGCTCTTACGGTCGATAAAAATTTATTTTTCAACGCACTAGCTCAATGAGTGTGCCTTTGCGTACAAAAAAGTGAATAAATATCGTTTTGCTCGCCCAGTGAGAAAAGTATTTTGTTTTAAAAACAGTGAGCAAAAGTCGTAATATTTTCTTTAAATGAGAGAGATAGACAATTTTAAACCATTACAGTAAAATATAACGCAGTTAAGTTGTTCAATCAAGATCAGTACAATATTTTTCTTACATTTTATCTTTTTCGCTTGTGTTGTTAACACAGCCATAAACTTAAAGTCAAAACATAGGGGACAACAATAATTATTATATGTGGCATCGCCAAGATATAATATCCGATGGTGTCTCTATCTTAATTAATTTTTGATATGGTCGACCATTGTGATAATATTGTGCAAATCCCAGTGCAAATGGACATTAATATTTCAAAAAAATATTAAAAATAACGTGGGTTAATAGCTAGTTATGTGAAAAGTTGTTTAAGTATTATATCACAGTTACGCTTGCTCGCGATTCAATTCAGGCACTCGCAACAAAAACGAGCTTTGCTATCTTGTTGAACAAATAACTATTCCATTACTTATTTTAAGGAATTCTTACCACGGTATTGTAAATTGAATATTAATTAATTAAATGCATAATCAGCTGGAAATTGTTAAAAATAATGATTATTATTACAGTATTTCATATTTCGGTGTGCTCACATTTCACCTTCTCAATATAGAGCATACAAGTACGAGTAATTATTAACTAATTTCGTTAAAAATTAAATTGGTAACTTATAGCCAATTTAATTTTTAACGAAATGAGGGTATATATATCGGGTATACATTTATAAACTTGACTAAAAAAGTTTTATGGAGTCTAACTTAACAATCTAGATCTGAGGTATCATACCAGAAGTTTCACGAAAACAGAATGGAGTTTTCCAACGAAATACATAATTGCCATTGACATTGTTTTTGCAATAGAAGCTTAATGAAAAGACTGAGTTGCCAATTAACTTCAAGTACATACCTACTACGAAAAGTATGAAAGCAACTTCCTCAACGACTAATGAGGCCAGCAATTGCACGCACAAAATATACAGTACACACACACAGTTAAAGAAAAGTAATAGGACTACATAGAAATGTGCAAAGGCGGTCTTATTGCTAAAGCAATCTCTTACAGACAACCTTTGGTGAAAGCATAAATAAACCGGAGCGCATGATGGTGCTGTATTTAAAAATAAATAAATGAATACACGATAAAGTACATACATTTTAGACCAACAAATAGATATATAAATAAATAGATATAGATATAAATAATATACTCAATAATAGAATAACGTATACACTAATAATTACAAAGAAATAAATAATGATTGTACAAACGTCTTGTGAAAGGAAACAACAGCGAAAATGCATTTTGTTTTGTTTTAAGGAAAATTTTTGATTATTGAGCAAAGTTTTGTCAACCCTTTTGTCCCTTTATGGAGACATTTAAGAAGTTATTACAAAGTGATTTGTAATCTATATAAGGGACTAGATTTGTATTATTGTTAAATATATATCTTAAACGTTTCTTACTGTGTAGATACACCAAAAGCTTTGAAAGTAATTTCTTTCGTAGACATGTTTACGTTGGCTCGATTCGGTACTAATTGAGTTTGGGGCCAATGTTTAGACGCTTTAAGACAATTACTGCAGAGTAAATTACGATTGGATACGCATTCGATTTATTTTATTGTTAGTCATTTTTTTAAGCCAAGCGTCATTGGTCGACTCACAATAATAATACCTCATAATGCAACTGTGTTTAGTAGGTACGATAGAACCGCAATTCTTTGGTGTATCGAAAGGTTAAGTAAGTATACATATTTTTTATAAATTATTTATTTGTGGATGTATGGATATTTAAACTTAAATTAGTTACACAATTATTACTAAAAAATTCATAATATAATCTTGATTACGTAATTAGGCAATTTTGCGTAATCATCGCCCCCTAAACATTTTAAAACATTTATATCATAGAACCCGTATGAGAATAAAGTTGAAGATGCAACGGGGCACAAATCTGGGGGCAAATGGAACCTGTAACCGAATGGAATTTATGATTATTTCCTACATAATGAAATGCGACTCTGCTCTTCTCGGTTCGGGTCTGGCGAACGCGAGGGTTAATTTATTTATCTGCTCTCTGGATACACCTATTTTGATTAGAAAAATAGAGTACCCTCAAGTTTATAGGCTAGTGGTCAAGTCAGTACACTGTAACCGAAGCTTACTGTAATACATATCAAAAAATTGCGGAACCGGCAGGATTTGAACCTGCGTCTCTCTGGGAATCGCGCCCTGAGCGCCTTGAACACTCGGCCACGGTTCACTTACCTGCTGCTTTTTACGCGACTGTTTATGCCATCCAGTAGCGATATATTACAGTATCGAACCTACTTTCAAAGGCCCCTATTCGATGGAACTCTTTGAACGAGGAATGACACATTTTGCGGATGATCCTGCCGGTTCCGCAAGTTTTTGATATGTATTAAAGTAAGTTTAGAAACTTTCCTCGTATGTGAGACACTGCTATAAAAATATTAAATTTGTAACCGAAGCTTGATTTATATTCTTGTTTGGCTTAAGGAAAAAATTATAATTTCGTGTTTCAACACCAATCCTTTCACCTAACGTTAACATTTTAAAACTTTTTAATACGAATGGCTTAACCTTACCTACTTATGTAACTTAGCGACTTTCTTTCTTTTGCTAATTTCCGTTCACAAGTAGTTACTTTAAAATACTTGATTTAACCTCCTTTTGTACCTTATACCTTGACTATTTTCCTCGCACTAAGTTATTCCATAAGAACATCATCAGAAAATATCTTGCTTTCATTACAAATTATCAAAATGACACCCCAATATCAGGGAGCTAAATTATAGTGACAATGCAATTTAAAAGCACTGGTGCTCGAAAATGTGTACAAAAGCAAAAGTTTTCTTCCGCCTTGTTATCTGAAATTTCCAACCAACCGTTAACAGGAAGTTTCAGTATAGAGCACGTTATATTTAAACTTTAATTTTACTTTATATCCAAACTAATCTTATAAATACGAAAATGTGTCTGTCCGTCTGTCTGTCTGCTACGCTTTAACGGTCCATCTTCGAAAAATGTATGTTTAAATCTATAATTTATATATATATATATATATATATATATATAATTTATATAATATATTTTGTTGTGTAAAAAATACAAAAATATATACAATAACTGAAAGGTCATCACGATATCTCAGGAACTATAAAGCATACAGACTTGAAATTTGGAAGATAGGTTCCTTCTTGTTTTTGAAGTGAGAGACATGAAAATTGGCAATTAAGTTAATAGTTATAAGTAATAAAAACCCATATAAGCAATTTTACGAAAATTAACCCCAAAGAAGGTGAAATGGGGGCTGAAAATTTGAATGAAAGTCCTTTGTGTTTGAAGTTAGAGGCTTGAAAATCGGGGTGTAGATTATAAGTTTTAAATAATAATAGGTAACCTGTGTAAGCAATTTTACGAAAATCAACCCTAAAGGGTGTGAAATTGGGGTTGGAAGCCTGCATGTAGGTTACAAGTTTTTAAAATCGGCATTAAGGTTATTACTTATAGTTTTAGCCGCTACATGTACCTAGGCTTTTTGCAGCGGAAGAATCTCGCGGACGAAGTCGCGGGCGACCGCTAGTATATATATATATATATATATATAGTATATATATATATATATATATATATATATATATATATATACCAGTGGTTATACCACTGGACGGATGGGGCTAGCTGCTCTCCGAGGCAAGCTGATGCCCTAGACTTTAATTCACAGAGAATAAGTTTTTTAATTCACACGGGAACTCCTTAATTTTCCAGGATAATAAGTTGCCCATATCACTGTCCAAGCCCTCAACTACACCCATGCATCACGTCAATACGTTGCTCTGTTGAGGCGTGATTAAGGACAAACCAACAAACACACTTTCGCATTTATATTTTATAATATTAGTATGATGACGTGCGCATTCGTTAAAAAAGGATTTTCGGAAATTTACCCCTAACAAATTAGGGTTTAATTTTGCGAAAATCCGTTTTTCCTTCGAAACCCCAGATTGGGGTAAAAAAATCTAACAATCCAAATCGAACTTTACGTGGTATAAGTGTTTTAAATATAAAACTAACTTGAAAAAGATTTAAGAATATTTTCGTTAATTGGAAGCAAGAATGTAAGGATTAATTTTATAATTAAACATTCTAATAACAAAATTTCCGATTTTCCTTGATGTTGTAAACATCAGGAATCAACAAGGTTTTCGAAAAAACTTTATTCTTCTAATTGCTATTTATCGAAAATAAGCTAGCTTGACAATGTTTTCTGTGAAAAATTTCAGATTATTTTGAATACGAATGTCCGGTTACGGTTTCAGTTGTAGGAGGTATGAAACAACGCTTTCAAGATCGTGTAACTTTTTGTTGAGTTAAACTAGAAACTTGAACTTTTTACAGATTTTAGACACCATTGGTATAATTACTTTAGTATTCCGCAAGTCGATACCTAAACCCGTTCTGAGAAAAAAGGCCATAACACGCAGACCGACAGACAAACAACAAAGTGTTCAATATTATTTTTCAATTTCAATTTCAATTTCAATTTATTATTTCCAAAAAACTTACATACTAACCACACCAATATAAATTACATTTTACTTACTAGTAAACTACACCGGAATAATTTGGCCATTTGCATGGGTGGCTGGGTCTGAATCCTAACTAGTTTGACTGTGACTAGGATTTCATGCCCACTTCCATCGCGGTTTGCGGCTCGTTCGTTTATCCTGTTTATTAGATACTAAGATAGATACTTATGGATTATGGATTCCATATTTCCATTACGCGGTAACGTACGGAACCCTGCAGATTCTATCAAAACAATATTACTTCGAATGGTATACGGATATAGTTTAACATATACTCGTCGTACATTGTCTTGAAACCTTAAAAAGCGACTGAATATTGGATTACAGTCGTCATAACTGAGTACCTATTAAGAATATAATTTGAAGAAATACCTATTTGTACGTCACTTTTAAGAATTCACGCTTTAAACAACTTAGCTATAAATAATATCACAATATCTAATAAATCTAAACACGTGTAGATAAGTATACAAATATTGATGTGTCTGCCTAGGCGAAGCGGAGTAGGTACAAAACACCACACAGAGTACAGAGTGGATTTATTGGAGTTTTATTATTATTTAGGATTAGGATTATTATTTTAACGTTAGCAACGCCACAGGCTAAAGCTAGTCTGTATTTTATTTTCATCTCATTTATTTTATTTGTTCCAAAAATCATCACAATACTTTCGCTTAGAACTAGTGGGGAAACCACTTCCTTCCGAGGGTAGGTAATAATAAAAAACTAAAACCAACTTGCCATGGGTCATCCTTCGAAATTCTGCAGGATGGGACATATATTTTTGTAATTTTTCGTCAGATGTGAAAAGTAAAGGGGCTTATTTTTGATTTAAAGTTTAATTCCCTCTTTTCAGTCGCTTTTTTAACTGTTGCAATAATATTTTTAAAATTGCAGGATAAGGACAAGTATTATTTTAAACTGTTACAAGTTGAATTTATTAAAGTAGTTACTGAAATATTACGCACGAGGGATGGATGTACCACTATAGATCTTCCTTTTTGGCACGGTACCCTATAAAAGAAAGCACCTAGTCGCGCGTTTCTGTTTGTTTCAGTCTTTAAGTAGTCTAGATGTACGCGTCAAAACGCACAAGATTGATAGACAAAATTTTATCCTCTGAAGTGCTTCGTCATATGGGCTTAATAAATCACTTGCGTGTGACACTATGATTTATTATTTCAGTTAGACTAAACTAGGCCTAATCATTAGCCACAAAACAACGGGTCTTACATTTTCTATAGGCCTCATTTTGTCAACTACGCTTTCAGAGCTCATCTGTTCAACCAGCTATATGGATTTTTGGTATAAAATTTTCACACTCGCAACTTACCTTTTCTCAGATAAAAATATAGGTATATATCCAGCTACAAATGGATATATTCGCGCCTAAAGGCAATAAAGGTGTCTGTTATAAAACGAACAAAACACGGAAAAA
Organism: Erebia palarica; assembly: GCA_964035005.1. Taxonomy (NCBI): domain Eukaryota; kingdom Metazoa; phylum Arthropoda; class Insecta; order Lepidoptera; family Nymphalidae; genus Erebia; species Erebia palarica. The sequence continues at coordinate 28,590,163 of OZ035987.1, read as the reverse complement.
CAGCTCCTAATTGCAGCGAAATAAGAGCGCTATTTGTACAGCGTGTAACATTGCGCATAATAAACAGCCTATTCGAAATGGAAGATTTTCTCAAAATGTCTCTTGAATAACGGATATCATTCTGATGAGATTCATGGCGCAGGTGAATGGATGTGAAATTCTTTTTATTAATTTTAATCCTAACTCAATATTCTATGAGGTTCTTTGGGTAGCATTATAAAAAAGATTTTTTTCAGACTAGTAAACTTCACGTGAGGGTTACTCTTGTGAGTATTTGTATGTTTATTGGTTCATGTCCATTTGCTAATCTTACGATTGAAAAATTACTCCTTTTAAATTATAAGTTTCGTAATTGTATTTTTATACGACTGCCTGAAAAAAGGAGTACATTGTTTTCAGGGTTCATGTATGTATGTATGTATGTGAGTTTGTATATTCCACCATAACTTCTATACGCCTGAACCGATTTTGATAAATGAGGTATCGTTAGAATCCCTAGCTTATTCCGGGTGACATAGGCTAGTAAAATTAAAAAAAAAATATTGGGTGACCACCAAAAAAATCGAAAATAAGATTACTTATATAATCATCATCTAGAAAATGATAAATAGATTCCAAATATATATGTCACCGTAAGATTATAAAAACCGTTAGATTATAATCTAACTCGCTAAATTCTAAATTGTCGAAAGATTAGAATTTAACGCATTATTTTCCGGTAGATTGTAATCTGATAGGTATTTAAACCCGATAAAACCTAACTTACCCTACTTGATTATTTATGTCGAACCCTAACCTAACCTACAAGAAAGAGACAAGAAAACGTAAATACAATGAATATTTAAAAAATTCTCAGAACATTGAACAGTTTACAATCTTTCGACAGTTTACAATTTCGCGAGTTAGATTATAATCTAACGGTTTTTACAATCTTAATGGTGACATATATAACACTATAGTTCAATATCCAGGTATTCACAACCAAAAATATTATTTAATAAAAATGTGAATAAGATTCAATTTAACTAGATTAATTTTTTGTTTGGCAGGGCGGTCGTATTTTTTAATTTTGTTAATTATGACTTGTTTAGTAATACTTTTTTAACGACCTTCGTGGCGAAGTGTTGAGCGGTGTTGTCTTAACGTGCGGAGGTCCCGGGTTCGATCCCCTTCAGGGTCAATTTGGGAATTTCTAATTTCTGAGTTTTCCCAGGCCTGTCCTGGTGGAAAGCATAGGCTGTGGCTACTTACCACCCAACCGGCAAAGGCGTGCCGCCAAACGATTTAGTGTTCCAGTACAATGCCGTGTAGAAACCGAATAGGGGTTTGCGTTTATTAACTGCCATGCCCCTATAACAGGTTAGCCCGCTTACAACTTAAACTGCATCATGACTCAGGTCAGATCGCAGTCAAAAGCTAACTTGTACCATCGAGATTTTTATCCAGTCCTTATTGCTCCTCGTCAAAAAATATCTTACTTAAGTGTACTTTTAAATAGATGGTAGAATTCGAATTGGATATTTTAGCAAAACTCGCAATCTCACAGTATCACAGTATTACAAAGAAATAAACTGTATTAAATAATATTTTTACAAAAATCAGTAAAATCTGGTCCTTCAGATAGGTACGGCCAATTTACACTCCACGTTGAAAGTACTCCAATCACGAAATATTCATCCCCCGAATGTGAGATAAGTACTCTCAACCATGATTTGTAGCTTCGAAAATAAGTAGGTATGCATTGCTAGAATTGGTATGGCGCTTTATATCATAGCTCACTAATATTCTAAATGCGAAAGTGTGTTTGTATGTTGGTTTATTGGTTGGTTAGTTTGTCCTTCAATCACGTCACAAAGGAGCAACAGATCGACGTGATTTTTGGCATGGGTATAAGAACAGGACCTGGAGAGTGACATAGGCTACTTTTTATCCCGATAAATTAAGGAGTTCCCCCGGGAATCAAAATAACTTAATCCACGTGGACGAAGTCTAGTCTAGTACCTAATATGATAAATGCGAAAGTGTGTTTCTTTGTTGGTTTATTGGTTTGTTGGTTAGTTGGTTTGTCCTAAAATCACGCCGCAACAAAGAGACGGATTGATGTGATTTTTGCATGGGTATAGTTGAGGATCTGGAGAGTGACATAGAATACGAAGTCGCGGACATCATCTAGACGTTATGAATCCAATGTCCAATCCAATATAATCCAATTTTTTGTCAGATTTTAATTTATTGGGTGACCAAAAAATTCGGGTAGTTTTTACGAATCAAAGTTTTGTAGATTTATTTAATAAACGTAACTTTTATAGAAAATAATACAATAGAACTTAAAGCTAGCCAACCCAACCTAATTACTATATAAATCATGCCCGCGTGGAATGGTGGCAAGAATGCTGGCTGTATATCCGCGCTGAACAGCCAGACTGATCCTTTGGGCAAAAACTGAGCCAGCCCTTAATAAATAAATAAATAAAAGTGAAAACAAGACATTATACCATTACTGACACCAAGTACATGCACAATTAGTTTCTGACAAGTTTAATCAAAATTATTACCTATTTTAAATATTATTTATTCATATCATAGAGTTCGGAACGTTTTTGCCCGCAGCTTCGCTCACGTAAGTCGTAGGTAAGCATTGCTGAAGCGAGTTAAAACCACTGACAGTTATATCATTTACATAATAAATATAACTACTTGAATTGAACTTGAAAACACTAACGATTTTCAGTGACCTTTCTCTATCTGACCGCTTTTATAGGAAGCGTGTCGGTCTGTTGCTGGCAAAACTGGGTCGGATTTAAAAGGGGATTCTGAGCCTACCCTATCGATTATATTTAGCGTCTGCTGCGGACACTTCAACGCTCACGAATGCTTTATTGTTTTAAAAGAGCTTATCCTATGTATTACTATTCACTAGCTGATGCCCGCGACTCCGTCCGCGTCGATTGAGGATTATCTCTAATTGTTTGGGATAAAAAGAAGCTTATGTGTTATTGTCGCCGTTATGATGGCCCTACGCATAAATGTGTAAATATTTAAACAAAAGATAATTATAGACTTTAAGTAAATATAAAAACTTTGCACATACGCTCAAGTACCTGCTCCACAATTCGTAAAGTTACACTCAAGTATGATTTTGTGCCACGTGAGTCGGTGGCTTTATAAGTTTTTGTATACAAAGTTTAATTCCACAAAATTAAGTTCGTCTTTTCAGTTTATTTTTTTATTATCAAAATAAAAATTGTTACAATTCCTGGTGGGTTGCACTGCGAAAAACCACGTTAGAGGTTTAAATTACGTGCTCTTCCGTCAACTATCAAAATTTGAAACTATTTCATGCTATTTAAATAATTTAGATAATTATTAGTGAAAATACACGAAAAAACTAAACAACCTATAGTTATTTACTTTGTTACTTTCATGAAATTAGCAATCTGCTTAGTTTCTTCTAATTGTAATGTACATTGCAGGTCTTTTAATGTACATTGCAGGTAAAAGAAAACAAACGCCTGCCAACGTCTACCTGAAAAACCACCAGTTCTCATTACTGTAAGCTTATGTAAGTTGTAAGTTTGCTGTAAGTAGGTACTTACCTACTTACAGTAAACTTGCTAGTCATATAGGAAAAGTTTTTAACTACATATTAATTACTTGAGTAATTAATTTTAGATTAAGGCATACTTACCGCACATTTTGCTACGATCATGCGCATAAGAATTCTAGTTGTTTAATAAGACTTTTTTTTACGTCACAGTAAGTAAATACTCGTAAGTTGATACTTAACCATCAAGAGATCATCCGCTTTACATGAAACTTAAACCTGCAACACCAGGATTGAGGAGTTGGGGGTTTGGGACCCTTAACATGAAAATGTTACCTACTGCAAAATATAATTATTTCCATACTTATTTTGTGGTATACATAGTTAGTTCCATATAAACCACGGACGTATGAATGAACATCATTGTTCTTACAGTCATAGATCCAGACCGACTTCATGACACCGAACACCGAATTTACCTATTTCATGATAACGAAGACGGACATGAAGATCAAACGAAGTTAACACTAATAATATTATAAACTAACGAACTACCGAACTTACGAAGTTCATACTAATATTATACACTAGCTGATGCCCGCGACTTCGTCCGCGTGAATTTAGGTCTTTTGGTTCCCGCGGGAACTCTTTAATTTCCCGGGATAAAAAGTAGCCTATGTGTTATTCTAGACTATAGTCTAACTCTGTGCTAAATTTCATCCAGATCCGTTTAGCCATTCTGGTGCGATTAAGTAACAAACATCCATCCATCCATCCAACTTTCGCATTTATAATATTAAGTATAGAGATTTGAAAGTGTGTTTATTTGTCGGTTTGCCCTTCAATCACGCTGCAATGGAGCAACGCGTCGACGTGATTTTTGCATGGGCATAGCTAAGTATCTCGAGAATGACATGGCTATTTTTATCCCGGAAAATGAAGGAGTTTCCGTAGGAATTAAACAACTTGTTCCACGCAGATGAAGTCGCGGACATTAGCAAGTTTATAATATAGGTAATTGCTAGCTTTTCCCTGAAGTTTATTTCATTATCACAACCGCTAACGACCGGATACTTTAAAACTTCAGAGTATACTTTATCCCGGTTGTATTCATTTTATGAGGCTAAGATTTAATTTAAAAAAACTGTAACGAGACCAGAAAAAATTTCAAAGGCTGCAACTGTTTTAGATGTAAAATCCAGATAAAATCCGTCATAATATCAATTTTATTCGTGTATTACCTAAATACTCGGACCATAATAACGAATCGATTGATTTGACACCGCATTCATCAAAATCGGTTCAGTGCTTTAGCGCTTCGGTGAAACATTTTGCGTGGATCCTTGAGGATCCTATTTTCCCAACTAATGTTCTCAATTCTCACAAATACGTATCTACCTACTTATAATTTTTTTATTTCCAAGATAGATATAGCATGTACAAATCAATTCACTATCTTTTTATTATATCGCTTTCCGATTTCTAAACGAATTCTAAATTTATCACGTCTTGGCACGATCGATATAAAATGATAATATTAGATCGACGACTTAATGTCACTACACAGTTAACTTTGAACTTTAAGCAAACATTTTATGATATAAATTGCATTAACGTCGTATGTCGAAATGAAATTGTCAGGAATTGATGTCAAGATTTCATAAGGGTTAAGGCTTGGTAGTTGGAAGGTATCTTTCTTATTCCGAATGTCTTGTCCTTTAACTTTTTTTTTTTAATAAATACCCTTTTCGTAGTGCAGTGTTACTCTGAATAAATTGTTGCCTAGTCCATAAAATGTGTCTACGAAAATGCGCTTGAATACCTATTGCAACAACTCCTGTGAAATAAAAATCTGTCTCTTTCGTACGATGTTAACATCACTTGAAGACATGAAGATGCGTTTCTATCAACTAAAGAGAGCAGAAATCATCTTTACCTGTTACATCTGCAGTATTCACAAAAATATTATTTGGAGAGCTAGATTGTGACTAATGATATAACAAATCAATCTCATTTTGAACAAGCAGTAAGTGATAACAAGATAAAAATGTTTACTTAATAGTATATTGTGTGCTTAGGGGTGAAACAAGACAACGCAACAACAAGATTTCGCAACTTCACCCTCGTCTGAAATCGTGGCGCAAACACTATTTTTCATAATATAATCTGCATTAAAAGTACGAGTTTTATTAAAATTGTATTTCTTATTTATTTTAGTTGCTAGGTTGTTGTTTACAAATATCATATCTGTCAGTTTTGTTGATGGGTAAAATGATAATTAAAAAGGTTTGAAATAAAAAAAGATACTCTGACAGGATTGAAAGGAGGGCTGCTACGTCATTCAGCGGGTAGGTATCTAAAAGGAGTTTTTTAAGTTTGTAACTCTCATAACTCCTTTAGGTCTCGCTCAAATCGTCAGATTATTTGAATTTACACTTTTCACCATGTAATTAACTTACTCTACCTTAATCTGACGCGCTCGAGTATTTATGATCGATTTTATTTATTTACTATTCTGATCTGCTATGCTAGACAGACTTTTATAAATCCAAAAATCCCCTCTTGGGCTCCCCTTCTATAACGAATCGATTGACACCTCATTCATCTAAATCGGCCCAGTAGTTTAAGCGCTACGGTGGATCATACAACATACCTACATACATAATTACATAGACTGCTAAAATCATACCCGTAAGGAATTACGGGACTTTGCCGTCTTCGGGTAAAAACAAGCCTACAGGCTTTCAGTAGGTAGATATTTGCGTCAGTTACGAGATATTCTGAAAATAATCCAACATAAATTCCTGAGTCTAGACAATGCCATACATTGACATTTTTTTTGTTTGTAGACAGTGGAGCTGTCTACAAACAAAAAAATGTCGGCCAACAGAGAATACATAGAGCCAATTTATCTTAAAGCGTTTACGTAAGATATCTAAGTCCAAGACAGGACCTAACCTGAACGTCTAAAAGCATAAATGCGCGCTAAATCCTGTGATTGAGTAGATAGATCAGAGACCTATTATATAAAGCTAAGGATTCCGTAAGACGATATCAACGAGCTCCAATTTGATCTCGCTCGTTCAATCTTCTAAGTGTCTTTCTTTTATTATTAGGATTTATTCCACTCAATGCGCCAATTATTGACAGTATAGTTTCTCAAAATTTCAGTTATTTCGCGGCGAATACAGTGACCATATAAAGCAACTGAAGGTCGTAATTATTAACCGCCTTCCAAAGAGGAAGAGGAGAGGTGTCAGTCAAGGGCAGCGTCGCACGATCGGGCTCATGAATATATGGGCCCCGAACGGGCCTCGAAACTAGTCGGGGTATTTTTCCGACAAACCCTATTCTGTGATAACATGTGAGTTTATTCGGTAGTTATGTATAGACTAATTTATAGAGGTAAAGTTTGTGAGTTTGTGAGTTCGTGACGTTGTAAGGGGTAATCTTTGGATCTACTGAACCGATTTAGAAAATTCTGGTACCAATAGAAAGTCACGTTATTTGTGAGTGTCATAGGCTATATATTATCCCGAAAAATTAGAGTTTCCGTGGGAATTTAAAAACTTATTTCATGCGGGCAAGTCTGCTAGTGTATAGATAAAGAGGAAGAGCTTTCAAGTTTAGCCAACTTAACATGGTTGCTTACAGCAGTACCTAAACGCGACAAACTGTATCAAGTTTTTATCTTGAAATCTTACACTCAGGGCTAGAGAAGTAATTTGAATGGCCCTATTCATCTTCGCATTAGAATTTACCTATTAGTCTAAGTACCTACATTACAACTTAAAATTATTCTATTTCCTAAAAACGATTAAGTATGAAAGATAGCCGAGTATGAAGCTCATCATGCTAGTCCGTCGGAACGATAGACGAGTAAAATTTTCATAACTTGCATTCTGGCTTAATTTTCAGGCACAGTGGATAGGACTAAGGTGGGTTTTAACAACGTTTTGAATTGAACAATTGGTTCATTATGAACCGTTGGACATATCTGATATCGTGAAGACTGAAGTAAAAGAAGGAACATGATGATCGATACCTAAATGGATTCATTAGCAAGCATCCTGTATAGGATCATAGAAGTAGATAATTGTACGCTATGGCACTAAGTACTCGCTGCGAGTACTCGTAAGAAACTTGCCTTAGTACCAGTAGAATCTAAATCCACGCAAAATCGGGAAGTGAAGTGACAGTTTCAAATTGGAAATCTAATCCGAAACTCTGAAAGGCAATCATTCGCGCCTGTAGCCCGAGCACAATCAGCGTTTTTTTTCTCGCGGCCTTTGCAACAACAAACAACCTCCAAGTTTTGTTGGACACTCCGTGAGAACATACAGTTCACTACATTCGTTATACTTTTTTTTAATCCGAATTTCAAGATTCGAACTTATATACGACATCTAGCTTACGATCCGGCGGAAGTTTTCAAAATGTTCAAGAGTCACTAAAATAATTACAATAGGTACGTAACATTTTTCCAGGCCAGGTCTTCGCATTTAATCGTGCCATAAAGAAATATTAAATTCTACAAAACGCGAGAATGGTCGCGCTGATCGTGCTTGGGCTACTGTACCGGAGTTTGTTAAAAAAAATGCAAGCTTCAAATCTGTCAACACGTTGGAATATAGCAAAAGGAATTAAACTTCAAACGAGATATCAAAATGGATTACGTGGAAACCCAGCGTCCTGTCCCAGTGGAGACAAGCAAAATATTGCAATATGGAAAATATTTTTATACTCAGGGACTGTGACAGTTTAATTGGGGATTATAGTAAAATTCAAGCGAAAAGAGTTCTTGAAAGGTTTTTTAATGAAAGTACGTTAAAAAATTTGTTTGAAGAGGCCAAGTTACAATAAAATGCTAGTAAAATAAACGTTTTAAGTATGTTCGCTGTCAACTGTTAGACATCCCTCGATAGATGAGATTTCGACATTCCGCGGTTTTGACTTCTCTTCAGCGACAAGTGTATTTTTTAAAAAAATCTACTACTGGTTAAGCATTATTTGATCTCACTAATTGGTAATGGTAAAGATGATACGGGTTAACCTGTTAGGGGCACGGCAGTTATATTAAACCCACACCCATAATAATTGGTCTCTACACAGCATCGTACCGAACTAAATCGCTTGGCGGGCACGTATTTACCGGTAGGGTGGTTGTAACGGCTGAAGCCAGAAAATATTTAGGTGTATTTTTCTGCCACAAATCCGGGGTTTTCTTTAAACTCTACAAATTTTGTAGACATTAATTACAAGAAACTATAATAATCAGCAAATTTTTTTATTCAACTCACAATCCATTTTAAAATTATAGCATCACAAAATGGGATCAAGAACAGACTTCCTATTTTTTCTTAATGTCCTTTTTCGAAACAAATTGCTTCGTATAAGACACACTCTCATGATCTGCGAAAAGACAAAAGAAAATCCACATGGATGAAGCTTTCACATCGTATCCGAGTTTCATTTCTTAAAACATTTAACATAAAACAACCGTTTCTCATTTTTGGTATAAAAAAGAATTGCTTAATTTAATAATTTATAAAGAGAGAACATTTTTAAAAAGTTTGAAAATCTAATTACATATACCTACTTTACATATATTAAGAATTAAACCAAAATATTCGGAAACGAGCTACACAAGAAGATACACTAATTCCCCAATTGTTTCTTAAATATCTGCTAATTGAATACATTCAGCCTATATAAATGGGATCGATCACCACTTCAGGGGAGGCCTCTTAAGTCTCAATAGATTACATTCACTGGCCAACATTTTTTTTTACAAGAAAGGTGCTTACTAATTTTGGATTACTTATATACCCTCATTTTATCACCATATTGATTATGATTCCATCAGGTTTCGTTTTCGTGCTACAGCTACTACCCACAAAATTGAAAATTAACCGTTTTGTTCCCTTTCACATTCAGAGAATTTATTTATTTGAAGAGCGTAGTGTTTTTTACTGTTTTCTAAGTTAAGTGATTCATATAAATAATGTGAAGAAAGTGTAAAAATTATCCTGACAAGTTTTATTACATTTGTAGCGATATTACCTTTAAAATGCAGCGAAGGAATTTGACACCATTACTCAACATAACAAAGTTTTTGGCTTTCTGGCCATCGGACAAAAAAACAAAGCGTTACGCTCATTTGTTGTGTTACATGTGTGATTCTTCTTATTGGATGGGCGAGAAAATCTTGATCTATGCCTTTAGCAATTCCTATGATTTGGACAAAATCAACCAACCACTCATCTGATTATTAGTTTTGTCTTACTGATACAAAACAAAAAGTTAAATTTATTTATGATTTTGTATTACAATTAAAACAAAAAGTTAAATTAATTATCCTGACCTGCCATCGTCTAAAAGACCGATCCCACATATTGAAGTTTTATAAATAGAGGTTTAACTCGACTACAAACAAAATTGTAGTTTGAGTGCCCTTAACATGTGGTTACAATCGTCACTGATTGCACAAAGATAGATTGCCAATTTAATTTAAGGACTGCCTTATCATATTTACTTTTTATCATGAATATTATTATTAAAATGGATATTCTCTGAGCAGTATACGAACGCTTGATACTTGGAACCCTTATTAATATCTAACATCAGCTCAATTTTCTGTAGACGTTACTAATGTCATTCATTCATGATACTGTAAAGTCCTGTAAAGTGTGAAAACAAAATATAATTAACGAGCAAAAGATCTTACCGTTCACCGTTAACTATAACAATACGTCATGTTTTCATGTAATATGGAAGAACGAATTCCACTTATAAGAATACAGGTAAGCAACGAAACGCAAACATCCTTGGCCCCATGATATACACACAAGTGTGAAATATATCTATGATACAGGGTATGTTATCTCAACAGCAATCTCAATTTAACGAAGCCCTGACCGTTCTCAAAATAACACCTTGTATCCACTCGAGGTATTTGCAATAAAAAAATAAAATTCCGACATCGCTACTTTAATTTCGTACCTCAATAGGGTCAATATTTACCTTGATAAAAGCTTCCGGACATGAAATCAAAGGGAAACGAGATTCAAGCCGGATACCAGAATTTCAGATTAGTATAAAACTCATTGCAAACGATTCGTAATTCTGACAATTTATCAATAAAAAAAAAAGTAAAAATATAACAATTTATCGCTAATTGTGCTATTTTGCATACCACATCATTCATCAAACAAAATCTATTATATTTTAGTGCTAATCGTTTGCAATGTTTACTACCCTGACATCCTCCTCATCTTGAATTAAGTAAAATTCATCATTGTGATGATTATTAGTAATTGGGTTTTCTCTATTTCCTATATCCTTTTGAGTAGTTTTTGTTATTAAATTAACACATAATTAGATTACCTTTGGCATGTCGGTAGAATACTCAATCATTTTATTAATTTCACAGTTAATAAAACTGCTGACACTAATGTTACGTAAAATCATTATGATTTTATCATTTGTTTCAGGCTGAAGAAGGCACTACCAGAACACCAGATGGAGATGACAACGATGGCAGTGATCCAAATGCAGGGTCTTCAAGAGGTTTGTCTGCAGGAACCTCCAGAGAAGAAGATGATGACTCCAGTAACAATGCAACAAGCAATGAAAGCAAAAGCCCTGGACAAAGGTAAGGTCTTGTGAATACAAAAACAACTTTATTAAAACTTAGTCTGCTTACAATATACGCACAAAATAAAATCATGAAACTTAATAAAATAGTGTTAACACAAAATCCATAAAGCACCACATATAATTCAGACTAAGATAATACTGATAAAACTGTCATTGCCTAGACGTATGGTTCCAAAATGTAAAAGAAAAACAATTTCATGTTAAAGATGTTATAAGAGGTATATCTGCGGTTCTGCGTAGAGATAGTTTGCATGTTGAGAGCAATTCATATTTCAACTGCTGTTTTGCATTTAAAAGAACTTAAAATACGGAATTAATTTTCTTTGTTAGATGGTGGTGTAAGAGGTGATTACAGTACCTACCTCTTCCTTAAAATTAATGATAGATGCTATTAGTAATATATTAATACGATGCAATTCGTCTTCTTCTGCTTGTTTATTGAATTGGTCCAACCTTGTGTATGTATTGATGCACATACAATCACCATCAGTCTATAAAACTCTGAAATAGGATTTGATCTACACGTGCGCTCTAGTTGATCTTTTAGATCTACCAGACTCAAAGTAACATTCAAGTTGCAAAATTTGCTTGGATTGTATACTTACCATCATCATACCAACCCACCATCATCATGGTATACATTTTGCTTCAAACATGTCGATACGCAATTATCTAATACTTAACTTGATTAGTAATTTATTTCTTTTTCCTTTGCGTAGGTTACCTAATGCTGTAAAATATGTACAACTTCACTTTCACAGATTAATAAAAATATAATTAAAGGCCGCGTTCCTACGACTCATTTAAAATTCCATTAAAATTCCAACAACTTCGCGCTGCTGCTTGCGGTACAAGTTTTTCCATATATACGTTTCCATTGAGGTGTTTAAAGTTTTGAAGTCTACATTTCATAGAATTGAAACATTTTCCAGTTGTGAATAGAGCTTGAGCATCAATGAGCTAGGTATTTATGATACCTAAGGATGCGGTCGCTAAATAAGTACTCATTTAATCGTTTTGCGATCGGCCGATAGATATAATGCCACTTCTAAAACTAGCGCCATTGTTCACAAATAACTCAACAGATCAGTCATACCTGAATTATTTGTAGTTTTTGTAATGACACGAACGTCACTTTTAAGAATTAGGTACTAGCTGATGCCCGCGACTTCGTCCGCGTGGATCGAGGTTTTTTGGTTCCCGCAGGAACTCTTTAATGTTCAGAGATGAAATGCCTATGTGCTATTCCAGACTATAATCTATTTCTATGCCAAATTTCATCCAGATCTGTTCAGCCGTTCTGGCGTGATCAAATAACAAACATCCATCCATCCATCCAAACTTTCGTATTTATAATATTTGTATAGATATTCCCTAATTTAGGGAGGTCAAGGTACCTGCATGACAATATCCTGTCATTTTATAATAATAGCCTAACCTGAAGCGATGGTAAGTATCGGGGTGCAATTTCAAAATACTTTCCCAATATGTTTCATTTAAAAATCACTATTCAAACAAAATTTGGAAATGATCAAAAGGATAATGGAAGACCGCGGTATTCTTGTTTAAAATTAGGAGCGTTGCCTAAAATTATCTACAGGTATTAATTGATGGTGTTTAACTTGTAATAAGTTTACCACAAAGCACTACTAAACTTTGCTAATCTCTCCGAATATTTCCTTAGAATCCGAATATTAGCTGTAATTATCGAAACAAATATTGATAATTACCACCAGACAATTTATGTCACACAAAAGAGATTTTAGCACAAAACACTTAATAGTACCTTTTAGGTACAGAGGAATTACTCCACCATGTGTAAATAAATAGCGGTCCTTGATACGACGTAATAACATATGGTGAAGCTCGCGCAGCGCTGCGAGCGACATTACTTAAGTACCTACTGCACATCCCATGTTCTTTTTCTATCACAAAACTCTTAATCCCTTCTGGCTAGGGTTGTAACGGAACCTCGCCTCCGCCTCTGTAAGTGCGGAACTTTCGCAAGAAATCGTACCTCCATTTCCGCATCCGCCTCCGCCGTTTTATGCAGAGTTGTAACGGAGGTTTATTTACGTTGACTTACAATTCGAGAGGTACAAATCGAAGCAGGTGACAACAAGCAAAAAGGCAACCGTCCTTAGAAGAATCCTCAAAAAAATCAAATGTGGGATTCATGACATCTTACAGCACAGAAAATGGATGATGTGATCAGAGAAATCCACCTCCGCCTCCGCCTCCGTTAACCTAAACAACATAAACGTGTAAAGTCAAATGAATTTTTATTTGTTTTTATTTGACTGACACGAGTGCCGTCGCCGGGTCGCGCCGCCGTAGGTATACTTAATAGGTATATTATCTGGGGTCTTAGACTAGCTTATAAATAAAAATTACTTAAATGAATACCAATTAATTACAATCAACATTACAAAACAAACATTAACAAACATTGTTACAAATTTAATAACAAAAAGTTTAATAGTAAAAATAACGAATCAAAATGTAATTTAATTTTTTATACAACTGCCTACAAAAAGGGAAGTAACAAAAAAGGAGTGTATTGTTTTCAGGGTTCATGTATGTATGTGTGTATGCATGTATGTATGTATTTATGTATGTATGTATGTGAGTTTTTATATTCATGAGGTATCGTTCGAATCCCTAGCTTATTCCAGGTGACATAGGCTAGTAACATTTAAAAAAAATTGATGGGGTGACCATGGTCCCGCATTAAAGACTAAAGTTGAAAAAAAAATCGAAAATAAGATTAACTATGTAATCATCATCTAGAAAATGATGAGTAGATTCCAAAAATATATAACACTATATAGTTCAATACCCAGTGATTCACAAAAAAATATCATTTAATAAAAATGTGAATAAGATTCCAAAGGTTCATTTAATAAAAATGTAAAAATGTGTATCCCTATTATATTGTATTTTTTGAAAAAAAAACAATATGGCTAAAATATGGCGCCATTTTCAAAACGGCATGCTAATGCAGTCGTGTTTTTTAATTTGTTTTAAAAAATTATGTTTACTTGTATTAATTAGTAGTTCTAAATCTTCTTATTCGTAGCATGTCGTAAATTTTATTGTATGTCAAAATTATTTAAGTGAGTATGTTTAATGTTTGTTACATTTTGACGAAATGAGAGGGAATTAGAGCTTAGACCCACCACGCTGCTCCAATGCGGGTTGGCGGCTTTAACGACTATTATCATGTTAGTGATAATAACCGGGAGCGACGGCTTAACGTGCTCTCCGAGGCACGGGGGTAAAACACCGCCAACTTCCTAACTCCGGGGTAGTACTGGGAATTTCTAATCAGAAAAACCCGATACATAATTATGGCCCGACCCGGGACTCGAACCCGGGACCTCGTCGGCCGCAGTCAAACATGCTAACCACTAGACCAACGAGGCAGTTCAGTGCACGCAAATATAGACAAGTGTTGAACTATCAGTTCAGTCATTGTGGTATGAAGGAGCAATTACATTGAAACTTACAAACTTAGAAACATCAAAACTTTCACATTTGTAATATTAGTAAAAAACGTTTTAAGCTAAATGAGTAGGTTTTAGAGTTTTAAAACGAATACAAAGTTGAAATAATAAACAGTAATTACTCAAGAAACAAGCAGTTTTGTTTATTTTATTACACGAACGACAATGGTGCTCATGTAAAGCAATGACTTACAACAACCAATCACCAAATTAGTATAATTATACCACATTCTCATGACCACCACACTATCATTTTGTTGTGGAAAGGCAATTTATAACCTTAATTCGTGTGTGACTCGACACTTAATTGCCTATTTAGCTAGTTACTATAATACTATGGGTAGTTACTTACTACAATTAGGTGCAGTCGTGAGTACACGTAATACTAAATGTAAAAAACAAGTACAAATATTATATATTATTATTATTAGATGATGCCCGCGACTTCGTCCGCGTAGATTAAGTTTTTCGATTGCCGCGGGAACTCCTTAATTTTCCGGAATAAATAGCCTGATATAGATAAATGTCCTTCCCCGGGATACAACCTTAGCCTGTACCAAATTTCTTCAAAATCGGTTGTACAGGTGAGCCGTGAAAACGTAGCAGACACACAGGGTGACACGTTTTCCCATTTATAATATTAGTATGGATTTAGAAGTCATGATATATACAAAATCACGTCACGTGGTACAAAATTATAATTTTGTACCACGTGACCTTAGCGCCACATGGCATTACTAATTAATGACTTGAGTACACACACCATTTAAAAGATCATTGCCGGAGTAAATTATTTTGTGTATTTCTGTCCAATAAAATCACACTAAGAAGATAAAAAGAAAAAGTACTAATTTTTTTTATTTTAGAGTATTGAAGTACTTAATAATACCAATAATTGCCAGTAGGCACAAATAAAAAAGCTTTTCGGATTCAATTTAAAATCTCACATTATTTCGAGTCATTCATCATAATTATTATGTACCCTCTCCCTACGTTTGTCATTAGCAGTCTCCTATTTATCAGAGAATTTCGTTGAGTCAGCGCCGTCCCCGCTTTGTCAGCATTGCAAATCGCTTTCGGCCAAACAGCTAAATTACAGAATCGATCGGTTTGCAGTTGATATATTCTAATTCAAAGATTAACCTTTATCTATATTTTCTGCTTACTTTTGGGAAGACTACAATATAGTTTAGTTATAAAAGGCTGCAAAACTATTGCGCTGAATATCATCGAATAAAAAAAACATAAATATCGTTTAAAGTTGATTTTCTTTTTATATTATTAAAACGTCTATTAAATTTAAGTAAGTCCTTGTAATTACTTGAAAATAATAGAATTTCACTTCAAGGAAATGCCTACTATACTTTAATATTGTGTATTATATAAATATGTTGTGTTGTAGAAAAAGCAAACTTAAGCCGCAAAGTTAAGTTACTTAATAGCTGGAATAGGTACCATATTATTAAATCAATTTAGCATCTGTATATACAGCACAAATTAAACAGACCGTTTTCTCGATATAGGTTGTTGAACAAGTTGTCACCATTCTCTACTAATGAGGCCCCTGAAGATATGTAAGTTCTCAAGGAAAGAGCATCAATTGCTTTACAAATGCTTATCGATAGAGAAGCACGTAAACGTCGATTACGTACGCGAATTTTATTGGTATAGCTCTCAACTCAAGTTGCCAATAGGCTTTGATTTGGAAGAAATACCTTAAGAGTCAATTCTGTCAAGTAGAATTTGAAAAATGTACCAATGTTTCTCGGATAAAAAGTTACGTAATTGGTGCTCACAAGAGTCAATGTGCGTTATGCATAGTTATTTATTTTAATTAATTAGAACACGACCTGCACAGCTCATGTGGATAACACAATGCTACAGTATATCATGTAGGTACGATAGATATAGTCCCAAAAGGTTTAGTAAGGCTGATATTTTTGTATATTCTGCATGTTCATTTTTATTTCTGTGGCGTCTTATATTGAAACTAAATTGAAAGGTTGAGTTTCGCATTCATTTTATCGAGTTAAATTTCACGTCACGTTTTCGCATTGTATTAAATTGGTCCAATCCGAGTGATACCATCAAAACAAGAAGCTTCATGAAATCAGATTTGGAATTGGGTATTTGACAACTATTCAAATAAATTCTTTTTAGTTATTATTAAATAGAGGATCTCCCAAAAGTCGTAATATCCAGGTGGATATCACGACTTTTGGGAGTTAGTTTTATATTGAATAACCATTTTAAACTATCGATTAAAGTAAAAAAGTGCATCGAACTTTGATGGCGTCACTCACTATTCAATATTTCGTACGAAATCCCACGTACTACGAGTAAGCACGCGTTTTGGCGTTTTAAATAAAGTTGCTCATTTGACTAGTTGTCAAATACCCAGTTAAGGAATGAGACATGGTCACTGCTTTATTTTTATTTACTTACTGTTAAGTATTAAATAAAATTCTCGATAACCTATGGTGCGAAGCTCAGCAAAGCCACCACCGCTCACGACACCACACCACTGCCTCGTGTAACATAAGCATCCCTTTATAGGCGACCGATCATTGCATCGAGCTCGTCAAGCTCTCACAAGTCCGTCCAGGACTCAGAGAGACCAGGATCTGACTCAGACAGACGAGGACATAAATGGAGACACGTCCAAGCTGTTATGGCATACTACCAGGCACTAAGGAAAATTAAGAGGTTCGATGAGATTGAAGACAACGGTAACGCCGCATCGTTGTCCATTGTTATACTGTATTTATTGAGTGTTTATTTATCATTTCAAACTAATGTGCTATTCCTCTGTGTTTAGGATTTCGAGAATGGTACTTTATGACTGGTTATTGTATTTTATTGTGATTATTGTGTCTATAAACTAGTTTTTCTACGAATAATTCTACTTTCTCTACTCTACTGTCTCTTGGGAAATTACCTAAATCTAATTTCATGTTTATTATAATTTTCTGCATCCTGGTCGTTTAATATGTACTATATTGAAATAGATTTATAAGTCTTAGCGGTCCTGATTTTAGATTCAATTTAGAACTTAGTTTTAGATCTCTCGTTTCATAGGAGCTCGATGATTTCACTTTACAGACTAATACTTTTCTGCGTGGACTGAAATTTTGTTTTAATACTGCAATGCCGCATGTTAATAAAGGTAGAATTATATGTTTTTTTTTTGTGCACGTAAAATAAAATGAAACATTACACTTATAATATACAAAAACACTACTTAAAATATATATTTTTTAAAGCTTACTCTGTTTGGTGAAGCACGCTCAATGAAGTAAGCCTTTTATTCTCGGAACGAAATATAATAACTACTTATCAATAATGATTCATACAGATTAGAATTTTAACCCGAAAACCTTCATTTTATTTGCAAGCTACATCATCTATTACCACTCTGACACCAAACGTATTGATTCAGATTTTATCTAGCATTGAAAACTCGACTTTGTGCATGAAATATATCACCAAGCAGATTTTCACACAGTCGATTGTCTCTGTAGACATTGATGAATAAAGATTTTTATTTATGGCTTCTTCAAAAAGTCAAGCCTTAATTTATATTGTAACTTTTCCTACAAACCCTTTTCCAAACAATGAGAAAAGTTCTTCATCTGACTTATAAGGTAGCCAAGTTAGGATAACATTAAAAAAAGTTTAGACTTTTTGTTACGTGAGTATAGTTTTGATTAATTTAGTTGCGGTGACCTTATTCAGAACAAAGTCGAACCAGCGATGGATGAAGCTGAGGACGACGGTGCAGTTGAGTTCTGCGATCCAAAAGAAGCCACCATTGAAGAGAGAAGATTCCTTCCTGAAACGGTTTTCAACGCGACAAATACCAGAAACTCAAGAAACTGTGAGAGCCAATACAAGTTATAATTAATCACCATATTATATAGATATGCCCCATTTATGGATGAATAAAATGGTAGAATTTAATGAATCTTACACTTTATACTTCAAACAGTTTACTTGTATGATAATAAAAACAAACGTGATAATCTCGCATAACTTTTTTCGTTATTTACAAATGAGCTACATCCGTCTTATTTTCATATAAGAATAAAAAGTTAGGTCTTAGTAACATAAAAATAATTACAATTAGTAGTATGTAATAGTAGTAGGTCACATAATAAACTTTTTCTTCAGGTAGAAGATACCGGTTCTGAAGGTGCAACAGGGGAGCATAGAGTAAGCAACCGTCGACGACGAAAAATTCGAGTACCTCGGACTGTTGTCAACCCAGATGAGAATTTCTACTTCTACTGGCTTTGGGTTATCACCGTTTGCGTTCTGTACAACCTTTGGACCCTCATCGTGAGACAAAGTTTCCCCGAATTACAGGTAATTTCTAGGTTATGTACATTTTTTATTGCTAGGTCTATTTGCTATTTGCTAGGTATTTATCGAACTAATTCAATACTAAATCTACCGATTTATTTCTACAAAGCGTCTAGAGCGAGTCTACCCTCGATCAGATGGGGAAAAAATTTAGTCCATGATTTTATTCAGAAGCAATTTATTCTATTTTATAGATAGGCAAAAGGAAAGTTTTTTAAGGACGTAATATGAATAGTAAAAAAAATGTTGATAAATTGTCCTCCCTTGCGATGTTATGATCTTATGTTTCACAAAAATGCTACGAAGGTTTCACTATTTCAAAAGAAATTCTGAAACTTAACATTTTTCCCAGAGATCAACAATCTCATTAAAAGAAGGTCGTTCCATCACTGAGATATTAATTATATTGCCTATTACTTTTTACATGATTTATTTTTTCTCCTGCGTACCAATATTGAAAATTCCTATGGAAAATTTACATATTAAGTAATGATAGTTAAAAAGTTTCATTGTAAAAAGTATATATATAATAATAAAGTATAATATAAGTATTTGCAATAAAAAGTAGTAGGTACTATGAAATCACAAATAAATAACACATGATGGAGAGATAAGTTATCCGCAGGTGATTTTTTGTTGTTATAAGATATTGAACTTCATCTTCGTATTGATTAAAATGATAATAATAATTCATATAAAATTTACATTTTTATAAACATATTATTACGAGCATGTGTTGAGCCCAGTAAATATTATCATGACATTGTATCAAGACACGCGGAAGCGTGTCCAGCCAAAGTTCAAAAAAACTGGCGAGCAGCACCGTGTGTAATATTACACGAACCATTTGGAGCCACTTTTGACCCCCTCATAACTCAAAAACTATTTCACATAAACATGTCAAATTTGGCGCATATATTGAGACCCGTGAGATACATATGTGCTCCAAATTTCCTAGGCACACCTCAAATGCATTTTGTGCAACGAAACGTCATTTACAGAAATGAAGAAGAAACGTATTTGAAGTCGTCAGTTCAAGCTGTCAGTCATTGTCATTTGTATTCATTGTTTATAGTGGTTTTAGTGATATCGACTGTTTACCGTGCTTGTTTTCAATGTTTCACTAAAAACTTTTGATTTTAAACTTTTGCAATCAAAATTGATGAGATGTAGATATGTGCTGTAGAGGTAGTCCGACCATAGATGTTAGTTTCCATATACGAATTATTATTAAGTAGGTACCTAAAAGTACAGTTTCTACTAGCAAGCTAAATTTTCGGAAGAATAAAATAAGAACTTACAGCTTTACAACTTGTGAAGGCTATAAATTCGTATATGAAAACTAGCCAAGCCAAAGCCTTAGTCTTCAACATTTTATACTAAGTTATAAGAAGAAATGATATTTTAAGTTGTTATAAAATATTATATGTTGTTATAAATAAATTTCAGGACTGACCATTGAACTTGGCACCCATTTAGATCTCACTTCTTTTGTCGCTGAAGTCAACAACCAAGGCATATATATCACAATTTTGAACTTGGCTCTCATTTCACATTTATGTTTTTGATGGGATAAATAAATTGCAGGACTGACCATTGAACTTGGCACCCATTTAGATCTCACTTCTTTTGTCGCTGAAGTCAACAACCAAGGCATATATATTACAATTTTGAACTTGGCTCTCATTTTACATTTATGTTTTTGATGGGATATGCTTTACTCATACGCTAAGAGTTCAGTAATTCTGCACAGAGAATGTCAATGAACTCCAATAATTGTGAACGGCATTTAACGACATGTTCACTGCAGATAACGACTGACGTATCTGACAGTTACAGCATAATAAAGAGTTCGTTACTAGGAAGCACCGCAAACTAACATGCCAACACAATATCTGAACCTACATCGCGAACGTCTGATAAATCTTGTCAAATAAATAAAATGGAGATGATATTTATCTAAGACAGTTTATTATTAGCCTAATAAATAAAAATACGCACCAAAACGTAACCTCCTTCTTTTTGGAAGATCGTTAAAAATAAAAGTATGTATTAAAATTTTGTATTTTATTTCGTATGTTTAATGAAAAATTACACAAGTGAATTAAAACACGGACAATCTGTCAATCAGCCTGTTATTGTATCTAATTGGATACCACTGAATTCAAAGAAGCTTAAGCTAACTAAGTAGCTAAAACTAGTTTGAATTCTGAGATAACAAAAACTTCCGATGGATTTTCAAAACACCTTAATTCACATTGACAAACTTCTCACATAGGAACTTGTTAGATGTGTGCATGCAAAAGTTTAATTAACTGATATAGTTTTCATAACTAAAGCATTTACCAAAGTTCGCTTTCCAAAGATGTAGGATAACATTTTGCCTTCAAAGTTATGATAACTTTGATAGCAAAACGTTAACTGTTAGCTGTTGGTAAATCGTAAGTTAAAGTTCTGTACCTACCATGCAACTTGAAAACCACAGATTGGAAAACCGCAACGGCGATGGCTCTACTTACCTACACCTCTATGTTAAGCAGACTACTGCAATTATCATAGATTTATTATATACATGATATTTACTACCGTATAGCAATTACTGTATGATTACGATGTGCCTCAATATTGAACTCTCGCTTTATTTATCTACGAATCTCATAGCTAACTCACTTCCACAGAGTATATTAAATATAAGGGAACTCGCTTCGCACGGCATGGTTTACTTTATTAGACCATGTCTTAATAAAGTATCCGTAGATATTAACAGCCAGATAAAATAAGTACCTTAAACTTGCTCGTCTATGAAATTTACCTTTAAGGAATTTCAATTGAAATAATATACAGATAATAATAATATCTATCTATATATATCTTTCCAAAAACAAAGTTCTTATAAGCATTTCTCTTTCGTGTAGATATCTCGTGAAAACGGAAACATTTGGTTTTTGTGCGGTGAATGGAAATTCCTTTGATAGAGTCCTGACCTTCTTGATGAAGTTGCACTTTTATAGCCCAATGTTGATTGAATTGAATGAAAACATTGAATGCCACCAATTAATTATGTGCATTTAATTATGTACCTTTTGTAGTAGGACCTGTTTTATGAATTTTGGATAACCTGCCCAATCATTGATTTTCAAAAAATTCACAACAAAAAATACTACGAAAACTATTTATTATTTATTGATAGTTAGAATTAAAACGATAATATAACCATTATTATTATCGTTTTAATTAATGAATTAGTATAGATCCTATTTTCCATTAAAAAACGTAAGGTTAGTAAGGTAT
The DNA here is from genome assembly GCA_964035005.1 of Erebia palarica. Taxonomy (NCBI): domain Eukaryota; kingdom Metazoa; phylum Arthropoda; class Insecta; order Lepidoptera; family Nymphalidae; genus Erebia; species Erebia palarica. Next base: position 28,567,801 of record OZ035987.1, on the reverse strand, counting down.
TTGAATATGTTTTACACGAGTAAAAAAATCATTATCATAACGTCGTTTACACCTTTGAGATTATATGTTACGTAAATTATTAAATATAATGAGGTGAAGTTCACATTTCATGTAAACGTGAACAACAATATTACAATTATTATTCTGTATTCCCACAAATGAACGCTGAGAATATCACAATTAAACTTTCAAATATGACTACTAATGCCCGGAGCTACAATTATTTGTAAAAATTGAGCATGTTGTGTGGTCTAATTGTTAATTAGGCTTTAATTAGGGTTAAAATACACTATGACTGGCGGACAAAGTCCGCTTCATTTTATGTAGAGCGCGGACGATAGGGGACAGGACAAAACGACGTTCCCCTTTCGTCGTAAACGTGGACGTATCGCTTATCCTGTCTGGTCCGTGTAGTATGAGAAATATATTTTAAGTTGCGAATAAGTTTCGCAAATAAAATCCTTATGGGATTTTGCTAAGATAATCTAGGCTATTTATCAAAAAAGGAGGAAATTTCCTCAGTTTGGAATAGTACACTACCTTACTGCTACTGCCTACATTACTTATTTTAGTTAAAAGTAGTTTTAACTATATGGTAATGGGCCTAGTGCAAGACATAAGGAAATACAACTCAGGAAAATATTATTTTCGAAATATTAAATTATACATTTATTTTGACCGGAATATAAATTTTACCTAAATTTTAGATTTTCGTGGCTGCGTTGACGACTAATTTCATTAATTTAATATAAAGAAAAATTAAGTGTTTTAACACTTTTTATTTCAGTGATTTTCAATAAAAAAATAGTAAATCTTCTGGAAGAAAATTACATGCTACATTCAAGAGCTAATAATATAAAACGCCAAAAAGCTTGTAGTGTAACGTTTTATGACACGAGAAAGAAAATAAAAAGCTTCGGTAGACTTCATGTAGTCGGTTACGAAAAGACGTAGACCTTCGAAGCGTAAACACAATTGTAGCGGCGCTACGCAGTATTTAGTAATTGAATTTCCCACTTTGCTCGCGTATCCAATTGAGTAACTTTTCGAGGGGCTCAAAGGGGGTGTTTAGATATCCTCGTGCATTTTTTTTTTACTTTTGGCAGCACACTAAAACTAACATGGCTACAAAAAATTAAAATAAATAATAAAAACAATAAAATTAAATCTCCCCATAACACTTAAATTTTCTTTCATCACGTTTTACCACTCTTGAGGGCTGATTTAGCAAAAAACTTACATGGTTTTACGATTTGAAATGAATTTTCATGTCTCTAACATCAAAATCAGTAGACCCACAAGATTTAATACAACACTCATTTAACCCCTTACTTACCCTTTACCCTTACCCCTTGCTTTATAATTCTACAAATTAAAAAATATAAAAAACACGACTGCCCGGCCAAAAAACTACCTAGTTAAATTAGAATCTTATTCACATTTTTATTAAATGATATTTTTTTTTGAATCACTGGATATTGAATTATAGTGTTATATATTTTTGGAATCTACATATCATTTTCTAGATGATGATTATATAGTTAATCTTATATTCGAATATTTTTTATACAATCTTAGTCTTTAATCCGGGCCCATGGTCACTCCATTAACTTTTTTTAAATTTTATTAGTCTATATCACCCGAAATAAGCTAGGTAATATTCTAATAATAGTCCAATAGTCCCGGGTGAAGGGACCTCGGGGTTGCGAGCGGCTGGAATGGGGGTTCCGGCTGCTCTTCCTTCATAAACAGCAACCCTGGGAAGACGACAGCTCGACAGCTTGCCGTGGCACAAGCTGCCGTGCAACATGCAATAGGGGATAATATCGCGGACGAGCCCAACGGGCGTCGCGCGCAGAGAAGCTCCGGCGCATGTTCTTAAGAGTTCCCGGAGCTTCTCATTACACGCAGAGGGTGGCCACCGAGGGGGTTTTAGTGGGTAGAAATCCCACATAACCCGATCTCCTCCCCGGGAGATTGGGTATCTCAAGGAGATTTCCCCCCCGTAACCAAAAAAAAAAAAAGGTAATATTCTAACGATACCTCATTTATCAAAATCGGTTCAGGCGTGTAGAAGTAATGGTGAAATATACAAACTCACATACATACATGAACCCTGAAAACTATATACCTGCTCCTTTTTTTAGCCAGTCGTATAATAAGTAAGTAGTCCACGTCTGCTCCCCTATTCTGTAACTCAGTGGCTATCAAAAAATGAAAGCCACTGACATATATATTTTGTCCATTGAAGGTTTACTATGAAAAAATGAATGAACATTTCATAGTAAATCTTCAATGGATAAAAATATAAGTCAGTGGCTTTCATTTTTTGATAACCACTGAGTTACAGAATCGGGCTGCAGATCAAACAACACTATATAATATAAAGTTTAATGCAGAACTCTGAAATAAAAACTCTTTGGCAGTGGAATTGAAGCCTACAAAAACAAACTACAAAAATACGTTTAAATAACACTACGTGTTAGATAAGAAAGATCCATATTTCCTCTCTTTACCCGCATAAAATTGGTTCCTTTATCTTACAAGGAGGCGTTACATTTTATTCCTTCCTATTTTTTATCGATGACAGGTTTCCGGTCAGGACTTTATCAAAGGAATATCCATTCACCGCAAAAACCATATGTTTCCGTTTCACGATATATCTGACACGCCTGCACGAAAGAAAAATGTTTATAAGAATTTTTTTTTGTAAAAATATATAAATTAATTATTATGCTAAACGTAATGTTTTTATTTTATATTTTCCCCAATTTCAATGTTTTCCTCTATGGAGATAAACCAGTGTATGGCCCTGGATACAAGGCCTGATAAACCAGTATTAATTTCTGTCCACAGATAATGTGTCACTACTTCTGGTTGACGTGTGACGGTATTGGAGATGTGGTGTTTGCTCTGGATCTCGTAGTGCAACTTCGGACTGGATACCTTGAACAAGGGCTCATGGTATCGACATTAAATTTTTTATTAATTAAATTTTAACATTCTTTCTAAAAAACCGTCTTCCAAAGCCACTGTAAAGTAAAAATAATTTTGATTTAGCTACCCACAAGGGCGAGCCTGACGCGTCAACTTTGCCTATCATTGCTATACTCGCCCGACTTCAACAGTGTGTAGCTAAATCAATTTTTTTTACTTACTGGTGGTTGGTACAGTGGCTTTGGAAAACGGTTTTTTGGAAAGAATTTTTTCTTTTAACTTTTTAGTGTACTCTAAATCCCCATGGCTTAGGAGTGCAGTACCCTGCGGCATCAGAGTTGAGGAGTTGGGACTTGGGTTTAAGTATGAGGTTGTTGCTTGACGCCTACAAAATGAATTCACCATAAAAATCCTAAATCGCTATTTTTAAGGAGTTCTGTACCCTGCAGCATCAGGGTTGAGGAGTTGGGACACACTGAATCGTATACACGTGACTTCATACCTACTATATTAATTCACCATCCAAATTTCCTACCGTCTTAAGAAGAACGGTGTCGATCACGCGTTTTCACATTTTTACCCCCTACCAAAAAGTCCTCAACGCGCCTAAAGAAGTTTTCACTTCAAAAATACGCGCCGATTTGAGAACCTCCTCCTTTTTTGGTAGTCGGTTAAGAAGATTTGTTTAGATTTTTTAGTTTAGAGTTACATAGTTCATAGCTTTTTCTAAATTTTGTATGAACAGATCATATATGTATACCCTTCCTAGTTACACCTATCTGTTCACCATCTAAACAATATTTTATGTTCTCAGGTTTATGATTCAAAGAAGCTGGCCAAGCATTACCTGAAATCAAGAGCCTTTCTCCTGGACATCGCAGCGCTGACGCCTTTAGACCTCCTGCAGCTGAAGATTGGAACAAATCCTATCATACGTTTTCCAAGATTTCTTAAGGTAACTTACCACTTAATTTATTTTTTCCTTATTTTTGTTAAACTATTAAACTAAGTTTGTAACAATGATTTGTCCTAGACCTTGTAACAATTTCTCGAACAAAATCTTTGGTGATATTTAGCGTCAAAGTTTTAGTTAAATTACATTTAAATGTCTTAATACAATCTTAGCTAGTACAGTTAAACTTAAACCTTCCTTGATGAAGTTGTATTTTTAGTTTATTGAATTGAATGAAATCATTAAATGCCTTCTAAAAATGGTTTTGACCTTTTATTCATTTAATTATGTACCTAATATTTTATATAGTAAAACGTGTTATATGATTTTTCAATAGCCTGTCCTCTGATTTTCAAAAAAAATCTCACTGCGCCTTTAGGGTCAGAAAGAATACTCATATTATACCTAATATATAAATAGCAGGCACATAGTTACCATACTACAATAACTATTTATTATTTATCGATAGTTCGACCCAGTTGCATGAATGTTGTGGTTACTACGGCACTAAATTATGTGTTGCGACGCGACGTCAAGCAAAGGCTGTTACAGGCAGAGTCTATGTAGGTACTTCCCGCCTTGTCGCGTGGAAATTCCATCGCAATCTAATAATATTATAGAAACGCATACGGGACAATGAAATTACGTTCATTTTATACATAATGATAGATAGTAGTAGGTAACCGTATTTTTTTTATTTAAGGTTTACTAGCGATTGTTTACATCGATATATTTTAGTTACATGCAAAGTATACCTTATACATAATATTAAAAGTAAACACATCATGCAAAATTTCATAGCTGCAAATAGGTACAATCACATTACAAAAATGACAAAAATAATAATCTCATAAAACATGAGATTATTATTTTAATTGAGATTGTTATGTTAAACATTAATCTCGTACAATATTTATCTATACTAATTTTATAAATGCGAAAGTTTGGATGGATGTATGGATTTCTGGATGTATGGATGTATGCGAATGTTTGTTACTCAATCACGCCCCAACGGCTAAATGGATCTGGCTGAAATTTGGCACAGAGATAGATTAGTCTGGAATAGCACATAGGCTACTTTTTATCCCGGAAAATTAAAGAGTTCCCGCGGGAACCAAAAACCTCAAACCACGCAGACGAAGTCGCTACATTCGCTAGTATTATTATATACCTACATATACAGTTTTATTTTTTAGTTATAGTTTCACATCAAGACACTAAATACTTTGAGGAACACGTTTAATTTCCATTCCCATATCAAATGTACTTAATTTATCAATAAATTCATACGATGCTGCGTCAGACCTCTAAATATCTTAAGCACGTGATGAATATTCATACAAGTATTAATTACACTGAGACGCGGGCTTCTCGTATTTCACCGTGTCAGGGATGTACAAAAGAGTTTTCATTCAATTTTCGATCCTATAAATTAATTAAATAAATTTAATGATTCACGCAAAATCAATGCGTGAGAAAGTGAAGAAATGAAAAACAAATACATAATTTGAAAATATTTTGCTAGCTAATGCTAGCAAAACATTTGATATGATGATATTTTTTCGTCAATTTTCCAATGGTTTTTATAGTTATTCTGCTATTCGCGACGGAGACAAGTACAACAAATCAAAAATCATAAAAATCGGTCCATCCGTTCTAGAGTTATAAGTGTTCGAACAAACCCGACTTTGTTTTATATATTATTAAGATATATTCTCAAAACTCTCAGCAATCGAAAAATTATACATCAATGGTCTCTGCAACGCATGAACACGAAAAATGCGTAAATAATTGAGAAGTTTACCATTTATTCTTTAATTTATTATAAAAATTAAGACAAAAATATGAAAGAAACATTATATTAGCGGCACGCTATGATGGCCGGTTTGACGTTTGTCCGCTCATGAAGTTCCGTATTAATTGATAACGACTTTGAAGGAAATAATTGTATTACTTTATTGACGATAGTGATGTGCAGAGATTCATAAATTTTATCGAATGTAGTTTTAGGTTTAGGACTCAAAATTTATTTATTAAATTGATTTCTTAAATGTATACAAGTGTAGAAAAATCAGTTTGCACCATTTAAGGGGTGAATGTACTTGTGAATATGAACAATTTTCACTATGTGGACAAACCTCTGAAATCGCAAAAAAATATCAATAAATTTTTAAAAATGGAATCTAATACGATCGTCACATAGGATCGCTGGCTAGCACAACTACTACCTCCGGCAAACTCGCGTCAATGCTCAATGCAAAACAAAGCAGTTTCGAATTGACGTTGCTTCGAAAAGTATAAACTGTCAGTGCAATGCGATTGTGATATAGTTTTGACCTGGCTTTGGATTTCAAATATTGATACTGCATTACTGTTGACCCTTGCTCGTTAATTTGGACTCTGTTCAAGCCCTTTGTTGTGGATTTCGTCGATATGACCGAACGTACGCAGAGAACTGTTCTAAATAGTCAGACACGTGAGTTCGTAATACGCCTTCGTAACTATTTCGATCGTGAAGCTCAAAATGGAGGGCCAATTTTACCTATAACGTCAGTGGTTGAACGCGTAGCTGATGCGCTTAATATTGGACAACGAACTGTTACGGATAACTAAAAAAAAATATGGCGAGACTGGCACAGAAGAAAATAAACTTCACACACCAAAAAAGAGAAAACGAGCAAAACCAGTCGTAGGCATCGATAGCTTTGATGCCGATGCTATCCGAAGACATGTTTACGGCTACTATTTACAGAAGGAGTATCCAACAAGAAAAAAGTTGGTGCATTCACTGAAGGAAGCTGGATTATTCTTCGGTGGGGAAAGTTCTTTAACGAAGATTTTGAAGACTATTGGATTTCGATACAAAAAATGTAACAAACGCAAAATATTGATGGAAAGATTTGATATAGCGATGGCAAGGTATACTTTTTTACGGCAAGTGAAAGAAATCAAAAATTGGCAAAATGTTGTGTTCTTGGATGAAACATGGCTTAATGCTAACCATACTGTAGGCCGTTCTTGGAACGATGACACAGCAGCATCTACTTCCAAAGTTCCTGTAGGAAAAGGATCGCGACTTATAATTTGTCACGCCGGAACCATCAACGGGTTTGTCGAAGGTTCTCTCATGGCTTTTGCGTCAAAAACCACTGGAGACTATCATGAAGACATGAATGGAGAAAAGTTTACTGAATGGTTTACCTCAATGTTGTGTAGCCTCCCTGAACCATCTATTATAATTATGGACAACGCCCCATACCACTCGATGCAAATTGACAAGCCACCTGCCCAATCCCAAAAGAAAGCTGATATCGTCGCATGGCTTCGTAAAAATGGCGTAGATGCAAACATGAATATGTTAAAAGCGGAATTAGTACGTCTTTTAAAAGAAAACAAACCAACCAAGATCCGATACGTCATTGACGAAATAGCATTAGAACATGGGCACAGAGTTATACGGTTACCGCCTTACCATTGTGAGTATAATGCGATTGAGTTGGTGTGGGCTCAAATTAAGGGATATGCTGCAAGACACAATACAGAACCCCCATTTACCACAAAAAAAATGCTAAAATTATTAGAAGAAGCTTGTGAACATGTGACTAAAGGAGACTGGGAAAAGGTTGTGAATAGAACTGTTAAATTAATAAGGGAAGATTATGAAAGAGATGTGAAAATAGATAATATTATAGAAAACGAACATATAATTATTAATGTATGTGATGATAGCAGTGACGACAGTGAAAATAGTAGTATGGACGAATCTGATTAATTATGGCCTTTTGTGGCACCTTTTTTGGTATCTTTTGTATTCATATGTTTCTTGTGTGCATATAAAGTATGTATATTCATTTTCGTTCAAATATTCAGTTCGTTCAAATAAATTAAATAAACATATACATTTTTGTTTTATTAAACCTATTTAATCAGGTACAAAAACAAAACTTAATTGTTTTTTGTTCGAGAATAAATTGACATTCCACATCACTATTGTAATGTGTCAAACCGGCCATCATAGCGTGCCGCTAATATAAAATATCTCAACAAATGAAAAAGTTATGGAACTTCAAAGTCGCGCTTGCAAAACGGATGGCGTGACGTCACACCACCCTATCAACCGACTTTATAATGCCGAATAAAAGAAATAAATGGACTTAACGTGACTTAATTGAATTAAAAGCACTTAATTTGTGTGTGAAGATAATTTTGAAGTATTAAATCTCGGCTAGGTATTAAAACTCCGGTGTCACCACTGTAGTGAGGACCAGGACTCTGCGCAGCACACTCTAGAAGAATGCCCTGCCTGGGAACCTGAACGTCGCGTCCTAGCCAGCCGCGTGGGGAGTGATCTCCCTCCACCGGCTGTGATAGCGGCAATGCTGTCGGAGGACGGAGCATGGAGGGCAGTGGTCTCCTTCTGTGAAACCGTAATGGTTAAGAAGGAGGCCGCTGAGCGAGCCCGTGAGCGAGCTGATCCCGCTCGGAGACGAGTATACCGTGGTGGCGACGGCCACCACACCGATCCAACCACTCAATAGTCCCAGGCGAAGGGACTTCAGGGTCAAGAAAGGCCTGGAGTGGGGGCTTCAGTTGTTTCACCCTTGGACGACCCTGGGTAGTCGGCAGCTTGGTTGTGGCACAAGTTGCCGTGTTTCAGCACGAAGCACGTGAAGGGAGGGGGCCGCGTCCTCCGGGATGAGCCGAAAGAGCCCCGCGCATGGAACGCTCCGATGCGTTCATATTGGAGATCTCGGAGCTTCCCAACACAGCGCTGAGGGTGGCCACCGAGGGGGTTTTAGTGAGTACAAATCTCACATAACCTGATTTCTCCCCCAAGAAATCAGATATCTATGAAGATCTCCCCCCCGATACCAAAAAAAAAGGTTTTAAACTTACTCACAAAATTTCTCACGCGAGTAATATACAGCAATCGGTGTACATTAAATAATTAAACTTTTAAATCGTAATTTCTCAGTCATTTATTGATGCATTTCAAAAAAACACTGATTCATTAGTTTTAATCTATATTTTACTTCCGTTGCGTTAAATATGATATTCTCAACATCATGCAACTTCTCCATTCTTAATTCATGCTGCTATTATTAAATTTTTCATTATTTTCATATAAGTAGGTAGTTAGGTACAGTACCAGCCATTAGTCTGTGTCTTGCCTCATTAGGCTGTAAAAATACTCGTACATTTTTTCTCTCATGTCTCAGCTGATAAATAATAAACATAATATTTTCCCCCGAAGGTTACCAATTTGTAAGAATATTCCTGAAATTATTGTTATATTGCTAATGGTTCGCCCCGTAGTAAGACTTCGCTTTACTTGTGCTTTTAAAGCGTATTTTTCTTTGGGATCTTAGATTTGTACTAGCTGATGCCTGCGGCTTCGTCCGCATGGAATAAGTTTTTTGAATTCCCACGGTAACTCCTTCATTTTCCGGGATAATAAGTAGCCTAAATAAATAGTTGCCAAGTCCTCAACTAATAGGTTACAATAAATCGCGTCGATCCGTTGAGGCATGATGGAAGGACAAACCAACAAATAAACACTTTAGCATTTATAATATTAATTATAAAGCGTCTTACCCCTCGCTCCTCTCTATCCGCCTTCTCAACTCCTGTTCCGCGCTCAACTTCAGAATATGATCCCGGTGAAGAAACAGTTCCTGATTTTACCACTTTCTAATACACCTTCGTGGTAAGACCACTTTCTGATATCTATGACCACTTCCTGATATGACCACTTCCCGATATGATCACTTACCTATACGACCGGGAAATGGTCATCACAGAAAGTAGTACGTCACGTACGCCACGTACCGAAAGGCTTTTATCAATTCCCTCGTATGTGTACCTACCTATTTTGTATAAACTTGTTCCTTCGTTGGTTGTATAGAATAAATTATTACGTCCACAGGTTTACAGAGCAGTCAGCTGTTACTACATGGTGGAATCCAGAACGGTGTACCCTAACTTCTGGAGGGTGATAAATCTCATTCATATTCTACTGATATTAGCGCATTGGTTTGGCTGCTTTTACTTCCTGCTATCTGAAGCTGAAGGTTTTCAGGTAAGTGAGAATCAGATAAGTACATCTAGTGAACATAGATTTAAGATTGGTCTCCTCACCACCAATCCTAAATCTAAGTTAGTGAATTACTGTATTGAAAGTGTTTGTCGATAAATTTTAAATACTTACCTGCATTTGGTGAATTAAATGTTTAAATCAAAAATCATATCCAAGCTTGGTATGCAACTTTTCTGAAATTAAGTCTCCTTTCGTTTGGACGTTCAAAAAATCAATGATTTAAAAGGCAGGCTATTTTTTCCCGGAATCTATACACGGAAAAAACGATTTGCACAAGAGAAGTACTTATAATATTAACTGTTATTTAATTCAAACTAAACATAAATTACAAGGAGAATTGCCTCACCAAAACGACATGCGACTTGAAACAAGAAATTGGCAAGTCATTAATATGTAGTATAGTGTGTTCTTATGGGTGAAACAAGATGATTTTAGGGTGACGTTGTTATTCGCACCTGAGTTGAATGCAGAGCTTAGGAATGTGCTAGTGCTGTGACCTTATTACTGACAGTCATATCGATAAATTACAAAAACAAGCAGTGGTTGTATTATTTTATGAACATTTAAAATATTGATTGTAACACAATAATAAAGTCCAAAATTTACTTCATCTCTTAAGTAATGAAAATAAAATCATTCGGACGATTAGGGACGATTGTTTTAGTCAGATAAAAGTCTTCTATATTTCTGTGAATTACAATACGATTAAAATCATCTTTTATACGAAGAACGAAGAGACATTGACCACTTCGTTCTTCAGGCACACAGGCATTGAAACTCACATTTTCAATGCAGGTTATATGAAAAAGTAATTGAGTAAACTTACTTACGTAGTTTTTTATGGAAAGTAGTGAAATCGACTTCGTATGTACCTACCTAAATATTTGAAACGAAAATTTTCACTCGATAGATACCAATTGAAGAAATGGAATAGACTTGTTTTTGTCTTTGAACTTTTATTTCCTAGTTCCTTCATTGTTGCGAATTAACAATTTATTTATAACGCAGTAGAAATCTAAGTACATCAGCATGTTCAGACGCGCGTTATGTGAGCGTTTGTATCGATACTTAATGAAACAATCTGCTTTCTTGGACTCCAAACGAGCTGACATATTGGATAGAAGAAGGCGTTAATTCGCTATAATCCGCGACGATAGGTAAAACTATGTTGTAGTGGTAAACTGTGTATGTCCCACACTTATAGCCTGCGGTATTCACCACACCACAGAAATCTTCCAAACTACTCTCAACGTACGTTTCACTCCTATATTGGAGCATCTTCAGGAGATGTTGACTCGACAATGCACGATCGTAAACAACGTTGCACCATTCTTGTCGTTCTACTTCTAGTTCCTTCATTAAACGAGCTAACAACGCGCTTCATGTTCTAATCTCTCATAATCACACCAATTATGATAACTTCATTTACATAACTTAGAAAGGCTTTTCATACAGAGCTAAGCTACTAAAAATTACCAGTCGTTTACCATTTTCTTTTGTAAATTAACTTACGGAAGCAAAACAATGCGCACAAAAATTCGCACACCCTCATATCATAGCTATTAGATATGCATCGTCGCACATCTCTCGTCCAGGCTGACTTATTACTTAACTGGATGATGCCCGCGACTTCGTCCGCGTGGATTGAGGTTTTTTGAAAATATTTTGATTTTCCGGGATAAAAAGTACCTACCTGTCCCAGGAGTGCAACCAGCTATTTCTGTACCTAATTTAGTCAAATTCAAGTCAAAAGCTCTTTAATAAAATTAGGTACACTTTACACTTACACTTTACTTTTAAACGTCAATAAAATATTAAAATACTTACGTCTTATAGCTAAAACGTGATTTCGAAATCGGTGAACAGATGGGCCGAGAAAGTGCAGCAGATAGACACACTTTCGCATTTAAAATATTGATATGGATGAACCCTTAAATGTATGTTTTATGTACTGTTACTGATAACAAAACTTAATTCAGGGTGACTGGGCATATCCCCACCGGCCGGGCGACTACGCAACACTGACCCGGAAGTATCTCGGATCCCTCTATTGGTCAACATTAACGCTAACCACGATCGGAGATTTACCAACGCCTGAAACAAACGCTGAGTAAGTATTTGCATGAATAAATTTTATGTGTTGCAAGTAGTTTTCAGTTTTCATTACGTGAAACCAGAAAGTTGAGATATTAAACTAAATGCTTGGATACATAAATCGCGCGACGGAAAGGCGTCATCGTAATTCTTAGGCCAGCCATACATGGACAGCTTGAAGCAGTCAAGATGGACTGCTTCAAGCTGCGACTGCATAGTGAACTACAGTCTTCTACGTATACACCTACATGAAACCGCTCGAGCAGTTGCGACTGCTTCGGGCGGTTGGCAGCAGTTATCAATTGTAGCCTCAAGCTGTTGACTACGACTGCAAAAGCGGTCCGTATATGCTGATAACTGGCTAACTGCTCGAGCAGCCCGGGTATGGCCGGCCTTAGGTAATAATATTCAAGGAAAGTCTATAAAGGCGAGTTTACTATTGACAAGCATCCGTGCTGTTGCAAATGTGTGCAGTTTCCATCGCACTCTATACCAGGAACTGTCTACGTATGCCTAGGTACGTTACACTGCACAGCAATAACAATAACAATTAATATTATTGTTCTAAAATCTTGCACGTATTCTTGCGCGTTCAGTGGTAGGTTCCGTGTAATTTCCTACCACGCAGTATCCCTCGCGCGTTGCACTTTGTGTACTTCCAAGTCTCAACGTATTTTTTATCCTAACTTACAGCTTGCATTAATATATTTGTCTGTATGTTCGCGTAGGCAATGAAAATAAACTCTAGAAACTTTAATTTGAATTCATAATACTATTTTTGCACATTCTTATTTTCTAAAATAACTGGTGCCTAAAATAGGACTAAACAAATACGCATAATTTAATAGATTCACTTTTTAAAACTGAGTACTTAAAAGGAAAGAATTCAAAGTTAATAAATTGAGGCTACACACCACTGAAAACAATAAATAAACTGAAACTAGGAAATATTATTAGTAGGTAGGTATACGATATGAAAGTATATTACCTATGTCTATATCAAACTACTCAAGATTGCCGAAATCCATTTCCGACAGTAATATGAAAAGTTAGAAAGTCATTACTCGTTTCGAAATAAAATAAGTAGGTATAATAATATTATTCTGAAACTTTACACTCGTACTCGTAGGTACGTGTACGTTACATTGAATTTGTAATAAGTTTCTCATTGTGAATTTAATTCAAAGCTCAGGCAAGAGTAACGAATATGCCAATCAACAAAGCTGACACAAAATACGGCTCTACAGTTCTACTAATATACGAATGCTTACATAAATACATTTTCTATGTACTTAAACCAAGCATTTCGGATAAAATAAAGTAGATTATTGTTTACCAGGCATACTCATTAGGTAGGTCCTGCATAGCTGCGTAGTAAATATTTTTTTTATCTGACTTCTTGATAAATTGATTTCTCCATATGGTTGGACATAAATATAGCTTTCATTAATAACCATATGAAAACTTCTGTGGCATACTAGTTTTTGAAGTTTTCATTTTGATACTACATAATTCTCATTTGTAGGGAGACACAAATCTCCAAACTAAACCAAACTCACAGGTCTAAGGGCAAAAACACACTTTCCGCCAAAGGAATTTTTGTTGTCTGTGGCGTGCTGCTGCTCTAAAACTAGTGTTAATTTACAGTGTCCCTTGAGTTAATACCAAGATAGTAAGTTTTAACACCTGTTACTTTGGTTTCAAGATTGTAAACAATTGAATTATCATTATTATATATATTAATTTATACTACATACTATTTACTATCAGTAATGTTACCTATAGGTATCTATAACCAGTTACTAATCTACTCATAGAAAATCACGCAATAGCGTTAACTAAGGAGTGTGTGTAGTAACTACTAACCCTCGCTTGTGTGTATAATTATATATTATATTTACTAGCACTCATGGAGGTCCCAAATTTTTGCCACGTCGAGGACTCAAGTCGCGACTTCTTCAGTTCAGATCCAACCGGGGGTACGTTGGAAACTGCATGCAATTGGTCAGATCATGTTCTAGAAAAATAAATTACAGAAAAGGTATAAAAGTTTTGAATGATATAGATAACAAAATAAAACATTTAACTTCAACATTAAAAAAATATAAGTATAAAAAATTATGGAGTTTTGTCTCCTATCATTGAACCCCTGGATATCACAAGCCCTTTGACTTTATTATACATATCAATTTAATACTCTCCCTTCGTTATTTTTTACCCGCGACGAAACTGAGCTATGGAATATTAAAGCAAAAATTTGCAAGAGAATGAAAGGATCTAATAAGGAAATACCGCACTGTAATAATTGTAATGTATCTAATAATAACATAAGTAAGTAATATAAACCTAAAATCTTTGGGTTTAACACAAAAATAAGTTTTTTCTATTATCTTTTCTAACAAAACCAACCGAATGTTGTAGATGTGTATACTCCAATATAAATGTTAGAAATTGGAATTGGGTATTTGACTATAATTCAAATAAATTATTTTTTAGTGATTATTATATAGAGTATCTCCCAAAAGTCATAGTATCCACGTCCCCTGATGGTTTTATGTTGAATAACCATTTTAAACTATCGATTAAAATAAAAAAAGTGCGTCGAATTTTAATAACGTTACATTTTAGAATTTCATATAAATCCCATAGGTACTTACGACGCGTTTTGACATTTGAAAAAAAGTTGCTGATTTGACTATTTGTCAAATACCCAATTATTATTAGGTAAAAGAACCCGATTGCAGCGCCGGATGATGCCTATATCAAAAATAAATTATTTCTAACTTATTATTAAATAGAGGATCTTCCAAAAGACCTAAAATTCACATCCTCGATTAGTTTTAAGTTTGATCCATTTTAAAATAGTTATACAGGGTTACAGGAAAAGTCGACCTAGATCCGTTAAGGGCGTGTAGTACACATCATTTCTGAATGATTTCACTATGGAACCCCCCATCCTAAACTTAACCGTTTTCGAGATATTCGAGTTTTAATTTTTTTTATGAAAATGCCCAATTTTTCGGCTATTGAATTGAATATTTTGAATTTTTTTGACTCTTATGATTATTTTTTTGGTTTTTTACATGAAGAATGAGATGCTTAATGACCTCAATGACTAAAATTGCACGTAAGTTAACTAAATAGGTCATTGTAGACGATCGAAACTTAAGAAAATAAGTACAAATTATAAAAAAATATTTTTCTTTTGTGGATATCTCAAAAAATTATTATGGCACTTGCTCTGCAGATGTGCTTAAAAACATCTACATTTTATCAGCTATCCAACGAGGTATAATAACCTAGGGTTGTATTTAAACTCATAGAAAAAAACATAGTTGAAAAGGTTCAGTTAGTAGGTCTAACGGGTCCCTCGGCTATTGTCCTTCAAGTTAATCCGGTGCGTGTGAGCGAGACAACTTATTTATGCAGGTGAGAGTGAGAAAAATAATGTGCAAAAACAAGTTTGGGGATACAACATGCCCATTGTTTTGTATTTGGTCGTTTGTTTGCTTGCCATCCATTTTAGTCTGCTCATGCGATTCGTCCATGGTAGATGCGAATTATTGTGCTTTCGGATTCCCACACGACTTGGCTTTGTTTCTGGACTGGCAGGCCTGTATCCTTATCACTACACGCCGGTACATGTAATTGAAGAAGGAGATCCCGCGAGACGCATGGACTTCTGCAGATTCATGCTCAATGCAGATATCGAGGACCCGAATTTCCTAAAATTAATATTGTGGACAGATGAATCCAAATTCGATAAGGACGGGATTACTAATTACCATAACGCACACTATTGGGCTCCTAAAGAACTAGGCAATCCAAATAAGAAAAGAATAAAGGGGTCACAACGACGATTTAGTGTAAATGTGTGGATGGGCATCATTTCCAACCATTTGATTGGGCCTTACTTTCTTCCAAACAATCTGAATGGTGAAACTTATGAAAATTTCTTAAGAGATCACTTAGGTGACCTACTAGATGATCTCCCATTACAATTACTGCGGGACATGTGGTTTCAACATGATGGCTGCCCTGCTCATTTCAGAAGAAGCGTTAGGGAATGGTTGGACACTAACTATCCTAACAAATGGATTGGACGAGGTGGTCCTTTACCCTGGCCAGCCAGATGTCCCGACATGACCCCCATGGATTTTTATGTATGGGGGCACATGAAGAGCCTCGTTTACAGTGAGCCCAACCCCATATCGTCAGTGGAAGTTCTCAAAGAAAGGATAATTAATGCTGCTAACGACATAAGAAGAACATTAACCACTGGTGTAGTGAAAAGTGGACTACGTGAAAGAATGAGAAAATGTGTGCGAAATAGAGGTGGACACGTAGAACATGAACTATAAAAATTTATTCAAAAACATTAGGTGAATAAATGTTATTTTGAACTGATTTATTGTTTCATTTAGCTTACTACAATCACCCGTTAGACCTACTACCTGAACCTTTCCAACTATGTTTTTTTCTATGAGTTTAAATACAACCCTAGGTTGTTATACCTCGTTGGATAGCTGATAAAATGTAGATGTTTTTAAGCACATCTGCAGAGCAAGTGCCATAATAATTTTTTGAGATATCCAGAAAAGAAAAATATTTTTTTATAATTTGTACTTATTTTCTTAAGTTTCGATCGTCTACAATGAACTATTTAGTTAACTTACTTGCAATTTTAGTCATTGAGGTCATTAAGCATCTCATTCTTCATGTAAAAAACCAAAAAAATAATCATAAGAGTCAAAAAAATTCAAAATATTCAATTCAATAGCCGAAAAATTGGGCATTTTCATAAAAAAAAATAAACTCGAATATCTCGAAAACGGTTAAGTTTAGGATGGGGGGTTCCATAGTGAAATCATTCAGAAATGATGTGTACTACACGCCCTTAACGGATCTAGGTCGACTTTTCCTGTAACCTTGTAGATTAAAGAATAAAAGTGCGTTGAAATTTGATGTCGTCACAATTGTGAATTTCATAAAACTTCCATACTAGAAATGCGTTTTTAAGTTTAATAAAGAGTTGCTGATTTGATTGAGTTGTCATCATCCCTATTGTGAATATAAACCACTAGCTGATGCCCGCGACTACGTCCACGTGGATTGAGGTTTTTTTGGTTCTTGTGGGAACTCTTTGATTTTCCGGGATGAATGTAGCCTATGTGTTAATCAAGACTTCTTCTATCTTTGTGCCTTATTTCATTCAGATCCGTTCAGCCGTTCTGGCGTGATTGAGTAACAAACTTCGATAAATCCAAACTTTCGCATTTATAATATTTATTTGATTTGATTTGATTAATTGATATTCTGACACCCATTCAAGGGCTCGTTAGCCTTCAAGGCAGGCCCTAGCTGACAACGGCTCAAAGAAAATCACCGGGGTACAGCGTGACCCCGCGCACCACCCGGGTGAGGAGGCCAGTCCTCGAAGACCGTACCTCTCACGGGCCAAACGGAGATTACCCTCAGCATCATACACAAAAACTCCACCAGAATCGGTCCAGCCGTTCTGAAGTGATGCGCTTACAGCCTTACATATTATTGGGTCATTGAATGAACTAGAAGTTTAATTCGCTATAATCCGCTACAGTAGACAAATCTGTGTGGTACAGTGCGTGTCTTTCACCTGCAACATGCGACACCCACCACCAGCAATTCGCACAGGCACAACACCACACCACACAAATCCTCTAAATCACTCTCAACGTACGTTTCACTCCGACACCGGAGCATCCTCAGGAGATGTTGACTCGACAATGCACGATTGTGAAGAATTCTTCACAAGTGAAGAAGTGTAGTGATTAGTGACTGAGGATAATGACTATTTTTGTATTGTTATTGTTGCCTTATCACCGTAAGATTGTAAAAACCGTTAGATTATACATGCTCTTGCTCTTGCTTGTCTCGCGGAATCGCAAAGTTCAATATCCAGTGATTCACAAAAAAATATCATTTAATAAAAATGTGAAGAAGATTCCAAAGGTTATACATGCATATCGCTTCTTAAGGAGGTAAACTCCGAAAATAATATAGCAGGGCAGTCGTATTTTTTAATTCGTTAAATTAAGTTCACTTGTATATGTCACAAGTCACAACACTGAAGCCCATTCACATTTACATAGGATTAATTCGACTTACAATATACATTATTACTGGCACAATGCGCAGTTTATTAAGGAGACAGAACTCATGCCGTATTTATTCGCGGAATAAAATATTATTATTATGTTAGGTAATGAAATCACAAGCTCTTATATTTTACTTCTTATATTATAAAGGGTATATTGTTTGGTGGTTTACAACTTATTCTATATTTTGGAAATATTATAATTACTTTAATGAGTCCGGGCTTTGTCCCGTGAGAGAACAAAAAAATATTAGGTATAATACTCAAACACAATTTATACTTATCCAAAAACTCCAACCAGTATTGATAATAATATTTATATTGTACAGGCTCAATAAATCCTAAAACGTTAGTAGTTACCTAAAAACTGCTGAATAAAACAAAGTTTAGCCCGCTACCATCTTGAACTGCATCATCACTTACCATCAGGTGAGATCGCAGTAAAGGGCTAACTTATAGTGGATTAAAAAAGTCACTATTGCATGTTACGTTAAATATAATATTATGTATTAAAAAACTTTTAAAAACAAGCTTTTCACTAGCAATCCGACTCTGAACACTATAAGCTAAGTACCTACTTGACAAGACAAATCTAATAAGCACAACAGAAACACGACGGAACTATTTCGATTAGGTACTTAAAGAGTTCCTATGATATGACCTTTCCCTAGTTCTATCTTGAGACCCCGGACATAGTAGGTGTTTAGTAAAAAAAAATATCTACGAATCAACATAGGTACGGCTTATCAAGAAAATTATCACGAATAAGTAATTCAAATTAAACTGAATCAAGTACGTAGCCAAGTTTAATTTCCTTTTTTTCTTAATATGAAGTTAGAATCAGTGTTTTAGATTTACAAGTCCAAGGAACGTTTTAATTAATATTCAAATTCCATTTTCAGGCGTAATTTGTATTCGGAGGATTTAATTGATCATATCAGAACGGAAAGTCCCGACTTAACTCGATCATGGATTTTCCTTTTCACATCTCCCGATAAGCCTTTCTAAACCGCAATTTGACTCTTTGAACCCAGTAATCTAAGGGTGCCTTATAGATTAATATCGTACCGGTTTTCTCGTAAATGTTTAAAATTTTGTGTTTCATGCATTCTTCTTCGGGTGCATCTTCGACTAGCAAAGGAAAGGTTGGAAGTAAACTCTATTCTTCGCGAGGTGAAACATATTTTCGTTTGTACGCTAAGTACTCCTATTCCCTTACTATGGAAACAGATATTTGCGCCTTCTACTCTCAGATTGTGCGTAGACGGTTTTTTTGTGTATTAGGTACCTATTTAATTAAGTTATTAGAAAATAGTATCCCTAAGAGTGAATTTTATTTTTATTTATTTTATGAACAGTTTATTTCTACAGTTTATTTTTACAGTTTTTTTCTTTTGGATTATATTTGGACGTCAAAGACGTCATGCATGCCCGAACATGGCTCTGCGAGAAATAAATCTGAAATAAATATTTGCCACATGTTGAGATCAGGAATTTTGAGTGAATTGTCGCCTTTGAAGATTGTGTCCTATTGTGGTGTGGTAGTCTGTCGGATTTTCCAGGCTGTGATCTTTAATTCATAACAATTTTATTCTCAATTGTCAACCATCAACAAGGCTCAAGTAACACGTTACGTTAAAGATCACCTTGGTAACGTTTTGTTCAGCTCTAAGCGGTGGTTGCTATGGTAGCAGTCATTTTGCAGGCTTTGGATTGGCCCTTACCGAGCCTTTATCGTGACTGCGTCTGCTGATCCAATTACGGCACTTTTTCGTCGTCAAGTCAAGATGTCTGTTGTGGATGACAATGACACTTCTTTTATTTACTTTTATTATTTTGTGTATATAGTATCCCATCAAAAACATAAATGTAAAATGAGAGCCAAGTTCAAAATTGTGATATATATGCCTTGGTTGTTGACTTCAGCGACAAAAGAAGTAAGATCTAAATGGGTGCCAAGTTCAATGGTCAGTCCTGCAATTTATATATCCCATCAAAAACATAAATGTGAAATGAGAGCCAAATTCAAAATTGTGATATTATAGCGAATTGTTATATATATACGAATTATAGCGTTCACAAATTGTAAAGCTGTAAGTTCTTATTTTATTCTTCCGAAAATTTGGCTTGCTGGTAGAAACTGTACTTTTAGGTACCTACTTAATAATAATTCGTATATGGAAACTAGCCAAGCCAAAGCCTTAGTCTTCAACATTTTATACTAAGTTATAAGAAGAAATGATATTTTAAGTTGTTATAAAATATTATATGTTGTTATAAATAAATTTCAGGACTGACCATTGAACTTGGCACCCATTTAGATCTCACTTCTTTTGTCGCTGAAGTCAACAACCAAGGCATATATATCACAATTTTGAATTTGGCTCTCATTTCACATTTATGTTTTTGATGGGATATATAAATTGCAGGACTGACCATTGAACTTGGCACCCATTTAGATCTTACTTCTTTTGTCGCTGAAGTCAACAACCAAGGCATATATATCACAATTTTGAACTTGGCTCTCATTTTACATTTATGTTTTTGATGGGATATCATTACTTTTTGTACAGAAATTATTGAACTCAATCTCAAACTCAAAACATATTTATTCAAAATATGTACCTACAAAGTACACCTTCTGAACGTCATGCTTACAGAGCATAAGACGTGATGGTGATAATTAACTACGATATCTTAAAACTAAAGCTACGAGGGTTCCAAACGTGCCCTGGTCTGAGAAGAGCCCGCAATAAACTCCGCTTTTTTTTATAATCACCATCTCACAAATATTTGAAATTATATATATGTACTTATAATATAACATTACATAATCAGCCGTTGTAACAATTCATACCCATGCCTTGCTATCATTCAAATAATCCTTTACACTGTAATAGGACTTTTCTATTAGTTTAGTTTACGTTTTACATTAGTAGGTACTTATTATTTGGTGTAAGGTCAGTGTGTCACCCACCAGTAATTCTATTGTACGACTCATTGTACAAGATAATTAAAGACGAGAATTCTCAAGAAAAATATATAGTGTACCTAGAGTTACACTGACATTGACAGATTACATCTATGGTCAGACTACCTCTACAGCACATTTCTACATCTCATCAATTTTGATTGCAAAAGTTCAAAATCAAAAGTTTTTTGTGAAACATTGAAAACAAGCACGGTAAACAGTCGATATCACTAAAACCACTATAAACAATGAATACAAATCACAATGACTGACAGCTTGAACTGACGACTTCAAATACGTTTCTTCTTCTTTTCTGTCAATGACGTTTCGTTGCACAAAATGTATGAATACGAAGGTAAGGTTTTAATGCAACTATATTATTATTCATTATTATTTACATTAAAATAATAATTATGTGTCATTTTCAATAGTTAAGGAGTTACTACCACCGCTTAAAGTAGTATTGTTTCAAACTAACGGTTGAATGTCACGTACTTTGACGTCCTTAAAATAATAATTATAACACTACAACATAAACGTCAACAATATTAAAATAATACGGCTTTAAGCAATGGTAGCATGCCTCGTGTCAGAGTTTTGATCTATCCTTTGATCATAAAAATGACGATTTTTGTACGTTTATATCTAAATAACCATTTGAGGTGTGCTTATGAAATTTGGAGCACATATGTATCTCACGGGTCTCAATATATGCGCCAAATTTGACATGTTTATGTGAAATAGTTTTTGAGTTATGAGGGGGTCAAAAGTGGCTCCAAATGGTTCGTGTAATATTACACACGGTGCTGCTCGCCAGTTTTTTTGAACTTTGGCTGGACACGCTTCCGCGTGTCTTGATGATTTTTATTTTACTTTAATAGTTAACGTTTCTATTTTTCTGTTTATAAATAGTAGGTGTTAAGTTTTTTAATGTCGCCAACTGGTGGCATCAGCAGTGTTGTCGGAACCAGCGCCAGTCAACCTTCAGCTACGCAGATAACTTGCTCCCACTGTTCTCGTGTTTTTAATAGTGAAAGAGGTTTAAGGGTACATTGTGGTAAAATCCATAAAATTAGAAATGTGTATTTACCTATTAAAACCCAGTTTATTCCAGCAACACAAGCTAGTATACCTAATAATAAACCTTTTTGGCAATACCTCTCTAATTTAAAGAGTAACACTCCCATTCTAAAGAGAGTCCCCCGTGGTGCGAGGCCGACGGTTGCTCAATGCCTAACCCAATATGTCCGTTGTGCTGCCAGAGAGAACACAAAGAGTGCTTGGGAACAGTTGTTAACTTTCTCTTACAAAGTTCTACACGTGGAAAAGAATTTGGCCGTCAAAAAAAGTCTTACAGCTCAAATTAAAGAAAACTGTACAATTTTGAACACTTTTGATCCCAAAATATTAAACCCTAATTCCAAAAAACACAAAGAATCATTCCAACATGTAGAGTCGAAATTAGGCGATGGTGACATTAGTGGGGCAGCCAGAATTCTGTTTAGTAGCGATGTGGTCGCGCCTTACTCTCCAGAGACTTGCAGCTCTGGAGAGTAAGCACCCGGCCCCATCGGATAGCCTCTCTTTCCCGGACTCACCGGATATCAATTGTCTAAGTCTATCAATTACCTCACGTGAAGTGATCGCAGCCCTGAGCTCCTTCAGATGCGGCTCCGCCGGTGGGCTCGACGGCTTGACACCACAACATCTCAAAGATTTGACATGTCAAGGCGCTGGGGAAGCTGGTGAGTCGCTTTTGAGGGAGCTCACGGCCCTGATAAATTTAATGCTCTCTGGCAGTGTAGACGAAGGCATCACCGACATTTTGTACGGGGCCAATCTCTGCGCCCTGCGCAAAAAAGATGGGGGTATTCGTCCCATTGCCGTGGGGTGCACTTATAGACGAACGGCAGCCAAGATTTGTTGTGCCCACTACCGCGAGTTTCTTACCAATAAGCTACAGCCCATACAAGTGGGATTTGGCTCTAAGGGGGGCTGTGAGGCTGCCGTTCATGCTTTATCGTCTTTTGCACATAGCAAGGAAGGAGAGGTTGTTCTGAAGGTTGACATTAAAAATGCCTTCAATTCCGTGAACAGGGATACCTTGCTGGCAGAAGTTCAAAAAGAATTACCAGAAATTTTTTGTTTTCTTTGGCAATGTTACAGACAACCATCAAAATTAATCTACAAGAACAATCTTTTGGTTTCTGCTGTCGGATATCAGCAAGGTGACCCTCTCGGACCAGCCATTTTCAGCCTTGCGATAAATCCAATAATTCGGCAACTAAATTCCAAATTTAATGTATGGTGCCTAGATGACGATACCCTCGGAGGTGATGTCGAAAGGGTCCTAAATGACTTCATTTTCTTAAGAGAGAAATTACAATCTATTGGATTGGACCTCAATATCTCAAAATGCGAACTGTTTGTACAGGACACCCCCAATAGTATATATATTATGTCAAAATTTGATACACTAGCTCCAGGCATTAAAATTGTTGATAAAAGTTCTCTTCACCTCCTTGGGTCCCCGATATTCGATGAATCCTTCCAAGAATTCATCGATGTAAAAATTCAAAATTTTAATAATATTTCGGATAGATTATTTAAAATTAATGTGCATGCGGCTTTTACCATAATTAGATACTGTTGTTTTGGCCCAAAATTTACTTACTTTCTCCGTTCTTCCCATTTATGGGAGCATCCGCATCTCTTAGAAAAAATTGATTCAATAATGCGAAATACACTCAACGCTATTTTAAATGTGACTTTAGACGACCGAGCTTGGACTCAAGCTACCCTTCCTATTCGGTTCGGGGGTCTCGGCGTCCGCAAAATTTCAAGTATTAGTTTACCAGCGTTTTTATCCTCAGTCCGCAGTACTGAGAAATTAACTAGGGATATCTTATCGGGTTCTCTTTTTGTTTTCGAGGTGCCGCGTTTGGCAGATGCAGTAGACGCTTGGAAAATGGCCTGTCCAAACACGGAATTACCCGCCTACCCGGCCTCCCAGAGACGTTGGGACGAGCCGCTTTGCAGATTGATACGGAAGAATTTAGTAGATACGTCACTCAATCCTGCGGAGCGTGCTCGCCTGCTGGCTGTGGGGGAATGGGAGTCGGGCCTTTGGCTCCAGGCGCTGCCATCGCCCGGTATAGGCACTATGCTGGATGATCTCACGTTCCGGCTCATTGCTTGTTTACGCCTCGGTGCGTCTTGTGTTGCCTCGCACCGTTGTCATTGCGGAGTAGCTGTCGACAGCCTCGGGCACCATGGCCTATCGTGCTGTAAAAGCGCGGGCCGCATAGCAAGGCACGCCTCTATCAATGACATCATCCGCCGTGCTCTTTCCACCGCCGGCTTACCAACCATATTGGAACCCAATGGTTTGTTACGTGATGATAGGAACAGACCTGACGGTATGTCTTTGCTGCCCTGGAAGTTGGGTAGGCCTTTGTTGCGGGACGCAACCTGCGTCGATACTCTTGCGCCATCCCACCTTCCAGCCACGGCAGTTTGTGCCGGCGCAGCCGCTGCAGCAGCGGAGACCCTCAAGCGGCGTAAATATACCAGCCTCATAGGTAACTATGAGTTTGCGCCGTTTGGGGTCGAAACGCTTAGGCCATGGGGTCCGAATGCACATTTCCTTTTCAGAGAACTTTCTCAAAAACTAGTCGACGCTACACGTGACCAGAGGGCCATTCCTATTCCTTGGCCAGAGGTTAAGCATTGCCATCCAGCGTGGCAATGCTGCCAGTCTTCTGGGCACTTTGCCCGATGACGGCGATGGGGAGGAATTCTTTGATGCATTTTAGCAAAATTTTCTTTTTATATATAATAATATTTTTATATTAGACTAAAATGATCTATGTACATAGTTATATTACAAAAACTTATGATGTGTAATGAAAATACATACGTTTATTTCTATACTTTTTATTTCTTTGGTGTACTTAAATAAAGACGACGATAAGCAAATGTAAAATGACAACGCTATCGATAAACCAATAGTCACACGGCTAAAATGAGGGACGGGACCTAAATATAATATTATTTGCTTATAAAAAATTGGATTATTTTATACTAGATGAAGCCCGCGACTGCGTCCGCGTGGATTAAGTTTTTTGATTCCCGGGGAACTCCTTAACTTTCCGGGATAAAAACTCGTAGCCTGTGTCCTTCCCCGGGATGTAACCTACCGCTAAGCCAAATTTCATCCAAATCGGTTGAATAGAAGGACCATGAAAGTGTAGCAGACAGACAGACAGACACACTTTCGCATTTATATTATTAATACGGATAGTATGGATTATTCCTCAAAAGCGTTACTGGCAATACGAATGTTCTAATTACGTCTTACGATCAAACGTTCAATACGATCGATCGAATTTGTAATGTAAAAACTTGAACTAAATTAGCGTACAGGAACTCGCGTCCATGGGAACTCCTGACGTTATATTCTTAGAAAATTTACTGTTTATTTTACCATTGAAAATGGTTATCAGATGCAAATCGCCTGAGACGTATTTTGGCCATAGCCCGCAGGATTTTGGGAGTAATAGTATAAAGAGTTGAGGAATTCATCGAGACACGTGTGAGCGTTTGAATTTTGAAAATCGGCTGGTTTCGACTATCTTTGGAATTTAGAAAAATGAAAAAAACGGATTTTCTTGGGGTGTTTGTTTACTAAATTGTAAATATTTCGGAAGAAAATAACTTAAGAGAAAATTAAAAAAAAAGGTCCCAAGGTGTTAGTTTAGCTACAAAATAGCGAAAAATTTTCAAAATCGATTAAAAATTGTGACCTGTAGTGGTCCCTTTAGATTTGGAATTGTAGAAAAACGGTGATGTAGCTTCTATAATTATTAACCGCTCCTCATGGTAATGGTGTTAAAAGATGCGGATGCAGGCGAGAAGTGCTTTTTCGTAAATTTTCATATTCATTTTGCAATGCTCCGATTCTTGCGGAGACTGCGAAATGTCTGAATTTTTATTATTAAACAGGCGGGCCTACGAGTTTTCTTAGCTTTTCGCAACTGCACAAAATCGTTATGAATTATGATAATAGTTCTTCCCGTATCCATCCTTTTCTATCAAGGCCGTAAACAAATTCGGATAAATAATTCGAAACGGAATCCAAGATATGAACATTATATGTAGTTATTTTTCTAAAAAAAGTTACGAGATTAGTTACTTATACGGTATTGAGTCTAACTTATTGCAAAAGAGAGTTCAATAGAGAGATGATAAAAAGACATCATCATTTTATTTATGGCGGAAAAGAAGCTGTTTTTTAAGATTTCACTAAAAAAAGCAGCATACACCTTCACTTCTATAGCAATAAGATTATAAATAAATCCTTTACTTGCTGGATTGTAGGTATAAAAAAGGGTGTTACAGTTAAACAAGAAACAAAGTCAGCCATGAAATGGCATGCAAACATTACTTTAGTCCTAATGAATCCTATGAATTGCATTTAATAGTAACTATAGGGATAATAACTTCTAAAATGTCAATAAATTTAATGGCAATACACTACATTGTCACAATCAGTATTATTATATTTTGATGATTAACCATTATATTATTAATATAAAATAATCAATATTATGTCCAATTACCCTTATATTATAAATCATTTCAGTGTATTTTACAATGAAAAATAGTCATTCACTGAATATTAACATTTATCCAGTAGCCAAGCGAAAAGTCGATTTTTGAATGGCACTAAAGGTAATATTTTCAGTTCAGCTGGTAATTTATTTGCTCCAAGATAAAACTGGAATTTAGATTTTTTCAAAACTCCTACAAGTCTCATATTAAAAAAAGACCTGTCTGGACAGTCGGTAGCGCCAGTCAGGCGGAGTCATATTATCGTTTTCTTCGACTGTGTATCAAATACATAAAATTGTATTACAACTACCTACGCAAACATGAAGTCTTGGGCCAAAAGGCACTGTTTTTTTTTTCATTAAAATTCCGAATTGTTTACGAAAAAGTATGGCCATTTCTTGTACAATTAGACCTGGTTAACTAAATATGTACTATTTATTGTTATAAAGTGAAGGCAAATATCGTGCGTAATTATCAAGAGTAGGAAAATTTTGTAAATTGTTTTTTTCCGAAGATATTCAGACTTCAGAGATATTATTATTTTTACAAATCAGAGATCGATAACGCAATTGATGTAGAATTTTAGTACCTGTACAATAATTTATCAAGTCATTTATTCTAAATCTAACACTCCTCTCCTCGCGTCCTATATAAAGCATTGCAACGGAATACTGAACAGAACTGTATTTTTACATGGCCAATTTCATTCTAGCAGGTAACTTGAGTCACTGCGCCGCGCTGGTGAGTCGTTTTCAGAGAAAAACGTTTCAAGCGTTGGACCGATAGTTTTTGCTTGATAAAAAGAATAAAAATTATTTCCAAAAAATCGACATCCAAAGCCTTACAGTGGCTTCAATCAAAAATATTGTTTACTTTACAGTGGCTTTGAAAGTCGGTTTTTTGGAAATAATTTTATTTTTTAACATTTTAGTGTCAGAATTGAGGATTTGGAGTCAGATTTTTGTATGGGACCACCTCGAGAGCTTGGTTACAAGCCATACATTAAAAAGTTCGCGCCGAGTTTGGAATATCCAAAGGGAATATCATAGATATCTGCACGTGAAGCTGTAAGAAGGAACTCCTTAAATAGTTAGAACGTTTTAAGCTGTCAAATAATTACGATTGACAATTGCTTGCAATGCTTTGACAATTGGGTCTCTGCTTACGATAAGACTCGTTGAATAGTTGTTGACTATATTCATTATACTCTTTGGTTGTTGACATGATCTCAGTTGAAAAGAGAAGAGAAGACCTAATAATTTCAAGCGCTAGTCCATATACATAAAAGTAGATAAAATTATTATAATACGGTTATAGGTGTAACGCAATAAATAGCGTGGGTGGTTGTGGAAATTGTCCGGTCTTATATCTTGAAGTTACGGCTGGGATGCTTCTCTCGACACCTATAAAATATCGTCTAGGTAAAAGCTATAAGAAATTCACTTTTGTTTTATAGCCTTGCGGCTTGCCTCGATAAAATTAATAATGATTAAGCCACTGTTCAGCTATTTTTTTGATTTTATAGCTCTTTAATAGTTAGTATTCCGCTCATTTGGGCATTCAAATATTTAGGTACTCCTAAATTGCTGTTTTATGTCATTATGGAGATTTTTAACATTATCATTATCACTAGCAATAGACAAAAACATTAGCACCATACCAAAATAAGGTATGGTTCCCAATTTCAGTTAACGAATGGGTTTTATTTTGTCTTGTTTAAATTAGTACATAATTTGTATTTTATGAAAATTGTGTGTGGTGGTGATTGGGTATCACTTATCACCATTTAAAGCCATAATAATACCTATTTAAAATGCGAAAGTGTGTTTGTTTGTCGGTTTGCTAGTTTATCCTTCTATCACGTAACTGCCAACGAATCGACGTAACTTTTTGCATGGACATACCTTTAAAGGCCGGCCTATAGAGACACTGCCTGGCTACTTTTAACCCGGAAATTCTAAGAGTTCCTACGGGATTTTCCCAAAACCTAAGTCCACGCGTAGCGGGCATCATCTAATCTAGATACTAATATGATAAATGCGAAAGTTTGGATGGACGGATGTATGGATGGATGTTTGTTACTCAATCACGCCGGAACGGCTGAACGGATCTGGATGTAATTTGGCACAGAGTTTATAGTCTGGAATAGCACATAGGCTACCTTTTATCTCGGAAAATTATGGAGTTCCCGCGGGAACCAAAAACCTCGATCCACGCGTACGAAGTCGCGGGAATCAGCTAGTAGTACGTAGTATTGGTTATCCACATACATTACGATACAAGTACAATATTAAAATTGCCTTCATAATATTGAAAATAATACATCCATCCATCAACCTATATTCATCATTCAAAGACCTATTAGACAGCGCGCGGTCCTCCGCCTTTCTCACCCGCCCATATCGGCCTCCTTTTTTATCTCGTCGGTCCAGAATGTGGAAGTCGTCCCTCACTGCGCTTACCGGTACGCGGTCTCCACTCCAGAACGCGTCTGTCCAAACGACTATCGGTTCTGCAATTTATAGACATGGCCTGCGCATTGCCAATTCAGCTTACTTTGCAGCTAGATATTATCTATGGTTACTTTGCTTCTCCGAGGTTTTTTCCTCGTCGCAGAATCCACCGCAAAATTAATGCAAGTAAATAACTTCTACCATTATATTATCGTTAATGGAAGGAGTCTCCAACTTCAGCAATTAAATATAGATACGACGCAGATACTGAGCAAGTCAACCGATAGACGTCCACTGCTGAACTTAGGTCTCTTCCACACGCCACGTTTTTGTGGCGTCTGGATCTAGCGTCTCCCACTCGAGAGTCAACGCTGCGTTTTCCAGTGTGGATCGAAACGATCCATTTCCTTAATCAGATCATCCACCTTCATCCACCACCATCATCATCGTCATCTTCATCCACCCATTCACGGCTGACTACCAATCACGATT
The DNA here is from genome assembly GCA_964035005.1 of Erebia palarica. Classification (NCBI taxonomy): domain Eukaryota; kingdom Metazoa; phylum Arthropoda; class Insecta; order Lepidoptera; family Nymphalidae; genus Erebia; species Erebia palarica. The sequence continues at coordinate 28,538,056 of OZ035987.1, read as the reverse complement.
CACCTCGTGAATGAGAGGGGTTTGGCCAATAGCCATAGCTCACCACGCTGGCTAAGTGTGGATTGGCAGACTTCACATGCCTTCGAAAACAATGAAGAATTACTCTCTAGCATGCAAGTTTTCCTATACCAATCACCAATTTGAAGCAAGTGATATATAATTTCTTAAAACGCACTTATCTAAAGCTATCACCGCTCCGTGTTCTAATTCAGACACGATTTTTATTATTATTCAATCTCATATCTTTATTATAATCTCTATCGAGGGTGTTTTAATTCTTCCGCCTGCGTGCCTTTACGAATAAAAATATCCCTATTTTAATGTCAATTCAATCTTCAATCTTTTGATTTCCGATTAATTACTAGCAAAGGAAATTAAAACGATTCTACATAAATAAGTTTACTTTGGTGCTGCGACGGCTACAAAGTGATCGGTCTATCTAATTTTCTCTACTATGTTGAGTATACCTTCCATTGCAAGGAACCGCTATTAAATTTAATTTCTAATTTATTATGAGTTTGTAGATTCAGGATCTTTTTCAGACCTTATGAAATATAGTATATTAATTCTACTTTTTAAATCGGGTAGTAAAAGTAACCCAAATAATTATAGACCAATTTCAATAATGTCAACACTCAGCAAGATATTTGAAAAAAATATGCTTGGATGTTATCTAGTGTAATAAGTAAACATATAAAGCAAGCTGTTAAAAGCAAAATCTGGTACAAATGATCTACTAAAGTGTGTTTCAGCTTATCTCTTTTAAAAGGATATTAAATTGAAGCTTTTATGAAAGTGATGCTTTACTAACCGTTTATTCTCGAAGAGTAATGATAGAGACGCCAGACTCCATTATCTGCATTACTTTTACGAAAATGGAATAAAATCATGAAAAGCCTGATAAATCACGAGATAAGGCTTCACAGGAAGCCTCAATCAAAATAATTTTATAAAAGATCCCAAAGAGAAAAATTGGAAGTTTTTATTGGAAAAATGTATCTACCATCTCAAAACAAAAACCATTTGAGACCGCAAACCTCCGCCAATTCCCTTACACCTCTACTAAATAATCCTATTTTTGGATAAGATTTATTGGTTTGCTATATTTCGCTTTAGCATGACTTCAAATTTTGATCTCGATCGATTTTTTCAGTTCATCACTTTAAACAATTTTCAAATCAATAGCATGCACTAATATAGCATGGGCTAAGTACACTTTTCAATATAAATTACCTAGAAGATTTCACTTCAAAAACACTGACCCAACTGACCCATGAATCACGCAGTGCTAAAGCAGATGAAATAGCTAATTTATTCGATACACAAATATTAAATTGTCAGTTTTGAGCTCAAACGAGCTTAATTCTAAACTACGTTATTGGAGGCAGAGCAGCCGACTTACCCATTTTAACATCCTCAGTTTGCCTCGAACTTAAACTGCTCTTTTGCGTCATTGGAACCCGCAGCCTCCAATTATTAAGCCTTTGTTGAAAAGCATAATATAATAACAACTTTCCTCAGTAAGGACGAGACGCTATTAGCATAGGTACATGTATATTATATTAATGTTAAATGAGCCGGTAAGACGTAGGTACCGATTCCTGAGAAAGTCAATATGATATTATCGAGGTCACGAGTTATAAGCGAATATTTGCAATAACGACGAACGTAGCAGCGCCGATCTCTCCTTTTATGACTGCTCGAAGCTACACCTATTTCCGTTCATAGCTTTTTCAATTTATTGTAGAAGGGTACCGCTTCTGTTACCATCTGAACCCTAAGTCTACAGAATAACTTTTAATAATAACTATACTATAATTGTATCTTAGAGAGATCACGTCACTACGCCTTTCCGTAATGAAGTTTGAAATCGCACCTGCTAGCGTCGATTTGCATGGCTAACTATTTTGTATGCTGAGATGTACGTGTCGGAAAGGTTATGTTACCAGTTAGTGAATTTCTCATCTCCTGTCATATTAAATTACATTCCATGCACATAAAATGTGGAACTAGTTCCCACTAAGTAGATAAAATAGTTCTATTCCAGAGTTAGATTAACAAACCCATTCCAAAATCGACTTGAACAAGTTGGCGCTTTCCCTGGTGGTGCAAAATATAAATAGGTACACAGGTGACGGTAATCACTTAAGATCACGTGACCCCACCTTCTCGCTGCCTCGAATTCCCATAATATAAAGTGAGAGCGTGGGCAAGGGCAAAGCTATTGAAGACATAAAAAACCTTCTCGGGCGATGAAATCTACGAGTAGTGCAGCCATATAGGGAGTTGTGTACCAAATAAAGTTTTATGGTCTAATATAAAGATGAAATTAGCGCTGAAATACTTAGATACAAGAAAATATTGTGATGGATTTAGATAGTAATAACATAGATAAAATAATGTAAATAGATCACATTCAACTGTTTATTTTTTTATTTCCTAATGAACATAATTAATGCATAAGACAGACAGACAGGCAGAATTGATGTGGAAAATGTGTTTTTTTATTATATTTCGTATTATTGAATAGAAGCAGGCGTTACTTTGCGGAAGTCAATGATAATGAATGAACTAGAAGTTTAATTCGCTATACTCCGCCATAGTAGACAAATTGATGTGGTACAGTGCGTGTCTTTCACCTGCAGCAAGCGACACCCACCACCCAGCAATTCGCACCTTGCACAGCACCACACTACACAAATCCTCCAAATCACTCTCAACGTATGTATCAATCCGGAACCGGAGCATCTTCAGGAGATGATGACTCGACAATGCACGATTGTAAAGTGACGATCGTGTCGAAAGTTCCGGCTTTTATACTTTTTTGGCATGACTCATACTGAAGCCCCACCCTATTACTGTATAAATTGAGTAAAGGTGAATTTGGTACGTTTATCTATTTGTTCATTTAGTAACTCAAATCCTTTATTATTGTGTTTAATTATTTCTAATTGCTCTCAAACGCTCAGTCGAAACCCTTTACTACATTTAGGTAGGATTTTATATGAATGGTTCGTACCCACCTCATGTCCACTGTCCAAAAGATGTTAAGCGAAGTGGGACCTGTGTGGTTGATCGTTCCTATACGCAGACATATGTTTCGTATTTAAATATTCTTCTGGTAATTTATGGAACATAATCAAATAAAACACCAACCAGTAAGTAAGTTGTATAACTAAGCGTGCCTGTTTACTGAAATTGCATCGCATAGTTACATACATATTTTTATACTGAATTCTGAAAATGAAAATTTAGAAAGAAAACGACGACCATTTTCATGGTACCCGGTGGTTCAATGGTCAGTGAAAAGTTACACATAGTATGACAGGATTTCATGGTTATTTTCAACTCTATACATAGAATCATCATAAAAAAATTATAAAACTTCAATTAAATTATTTCTTTAAGTATTATTTAAATAGCATTATCTGACCAATTGCGTACGGTTTAAATTACAATTAGGTTTGTGATTATTTGCTCTTGCCGAACGAGTGATTGAATGTTAAAGAGTAACATACAGTGCTTGTGTTGTTTATTTGTTATTGTACTGAAATACGCTCCGACGAAAAACTAGGTAATTTAAATACGTTACTACTAGGTTACGGAAGCTCAAGATAATGAAGGAACTAGAAATTTAATTCGCTATAATCCGCCACAGTAGGTAAATCTATGTGGTACAGTGTGTATCCTGCACTTGTAGCTTTCGATATTGACCACATCACACAAATCTTCAAAATTATTCTCAAATTATTCTGAGACAATGTGATACAAGTGCAGGATACACACTGTACCACATAGATTTACCTACTGTGGCGGATTATGGCGAATTAAATTTCTAGTTCCTTCATTGTTTCATTTTAATGGAACACACAAAGGCAGAACTAAGGTAAGTTTGTTATAAAAATACTCAGCTGCTCTTAATGCACCTTCACAAATATTAAGCTTGCTAAATCTTATTATGTATTATCAGTAAGTACGCATTATTCTGGTTTTTCCAATTCTAACGCATCTAACATTCCAAAGTAATTTTTTTGGACTGGCTCTATCGCAATCTTAACGCTTTTTCAGTCAGCTATCTATCAAAATAGATTGGAATGCAGCAAACTTTTTAATTGGGTATTTGACAAAGAGTCAAAACACGTCCTAATTATGGGATTTATATGAAATTCTGAAATGTGACGTCATTAAAGTTCGATGCACTTTCGACACGTTACTTTAATCGATTGTTTAAAATGATTATTCAACATAAAACTATCAGGGGACGTGGATATTACGACCTTTGGGAGATCCTCTATTTAATAATTAATCACCAAAAATAATTTATTTGAATAGTAGTCAAATACCCAATTCTTTGGCAAAAATAATTACTTTCTTCGATAGTAAATATAATAAATCCATAACTTCCTTTACAACATTTATAAACTTATTTTTTCAAACAACACAAGCACTGCTAATACGGCTATTGTTTGTGAAAACTCTTTGGAGGAAAACAGCCATTTTGAAGCGTATTTTGTAAACTTGAAATGGCGGCGGCGAAAATTTGGGGGCTGTTCGCTTCGCAGCGACAAAACTTCCGGTAACAACAATTGATGTGAATAAAACTTTTCCTTTCTCATGAAATTTTTTTTTTAATTATTTGTTCCTTTTGCGTTTGTTTTTCATCGATTGATAGTTTACGGGGATTATTTGAAAGTTTTCGAACAGCCTTCATTGTTTGAAACCGCCATTCGGTAATATTTGACGCTTTTTCCTTTACTTTTTTGAATTTTGACATGTTTTTGCTGCAACTGTTCGAAAACTTTGCACTTTTTTTCATTACATATTGATTTTCATCCTGTTGTATAATTTTTATTAGTTTTATCTTGTTACCTAAAAGTTATTAGGTATTGTAATTGTATGCCTACAAATTTATCGTCACAAAACATTACTGGCGCTCGATTTTTTGGACTAATTTTGAATTTCTTTTACAGATACATATTCACGATCGTTAGTTACTTGATCGGGGTGTTCATCTTTGCTACTATAGTGGGGCAAGTTGGCAATGTCATCACCAATAGAAACGCTAACAGGCTCGAGTTTGAACGGCTGTTAGACGGCGCAAAAACATACATGAGACACCATAAGGTAAATCCGCTTCGAGCTGGTTTATTTTCGAAAATGTCTACGTTCCTGGATGCCTGGTCCTCTTCCACCACCCGTTATTCCAGGTCATTTCTGCCACGTACCCACAAATTGTGGAACCAGCTTCCGTCTTCTGTGTTCCCTCATGATTATAATATGGGGCTCTTCAAAGGGCGGATAAACAAATATCTCCAAAGCCGCATTGGCGGTTCCACTGGTGCTGCAAATGTTCATAGACGGTGGTAATCACTTACCATCAGGTGCTCGCTCGCTTGCTCGCTATCAATATTTAAAAAAAATGTGGCTGATAAAGGGAAACCTTTTTTCACGAACTTTTTGACAACCTCCCTGGCGCAGTGTTGAGACCACCATCTTAGACTGCATCTTCACTTACCATCAGGTGAGATCGCAGTCAAGGGCTAACCTTTATTTAATTTAAGAAAGAATGAACATAGATTCAAAAGTCATTACACAAAAGAGATGATGGTTACACTATTTTGAGGAAGAAATAATATTATTAGAAAATATCAAATTATCAAGACGTTTTCAATGCTGCAGGTCCCAGGAGGAATGAAGCGACGCGTACTTCGATGGTACGATTACTCGTGGTCACGAGGGAGAATCCAGGGCGGTGGTGACATCAATACTGCCCTTGGCCTTTTGCCCGATAAACTTAAGACTGAACTCGCTCTACATGTCAACCTGAGTGTATTGAAAAAGGTTCGAAGAATTCAGAAACAATTTTGAAATATACACTGGCTGATGCTCGTGACTTCTTCCGCGTGGATTGAGGTTTTTTGGTTCCACGGGAACTCTTTGTAATTTTCTGGGATAAAAAGTAGTCTTATGTGTTATTCCAGACTATAATCTATCTTGGTGCCAAATTTCATACAGATCTGTTCAATCTTTTTGGCATAATTGAGTAACAAAGACCCGTTCTTCCATCCAACTTTCGCATTAATAATATAACTACTAGTATAGAAATATAGATTGCCTAATATGTATGTACTTAAATAGAAAGTGGATGCTTGTATGTGTATTATAATATTCAACTGAAATTAACATAATAAATTTCAATGTGGCTTTACTCTGTTGTAGCATCTCTAAACTTAATCAAAATTAGAGCTCTAATTAACTACCTATATTGCTATTCCTTTCATATTTCTTACGAAAAGGGAGTAGGTACTTAATTTAACGCTCTCAATTTAGTTTCGTTTAGACTTCATCAGGATTACCTACGTAGCTACACTAGGTATATGGATGTTTTATTTTCAGGTAACAATTTTCCAAGAATGCCAGCCAGAGTTCCTTCATGACTTGGTTCTGAAAATGAAGGCCTACATTTTTACACCGGGAGACTCAATATGCAGAAAAGGTAAAATAAATACGTAGTTAATTGTTTTAAGGCGAACAATATAAAGACCTAGACGTTTCTATACTTTTATATGTTTTTTTAAATATGGTTAGGAAAGTAACAATGCTGATGGTGATGTACTTAATTGTTTTAGGTGAAGTAGCTCGAGAGATGTTCATAATAGCAGATGGTATTTTAGAAGTTATATCAGAGACTGGCCGGGTTTTGACTACAATGAAAGCGGGTGATTTTTTTGGTGAAATCGGCATACTGAATCTCGATGGCCTGAACAAGTAAGTTCTAAAACTATATCAACATACATTAAAACGTTAAGTTAAATTTTATATGCGTAGTATTATGTATTATGCAAGCTTTTTCCCGCGGCTTCGCTCTCTTTAGGTTCGATTTTCAAACAAACTTTTAACCCCCTTAGAGGTTGAATTTTCGAAAAACCTATCTTAACGGATGCCTACGCCATAATAGCTATCTGTATGCCAAATTTCAGCCCATTCCGTCCAGTGGTTACATAATGGTGGATGGTAAGTAGGTACATAATAATAGAACGGCGATTCATCTGTCAAATAATGAATAGGTATCTACTGTGCCTACCTCGGTATATCTATACCAAAGTAATCTTAATATAATATAAAACAAAGTCGGGTTTGTTCGAACACTTATAACTCTAGAACTGCTAAAACGGTTCTGGATGAAATTTGGCACAGAGACAGATTATAGTCTGGAATACCACATAGGCTATTTTTATCCTGGAAAATTAAAGAGTTCCCGCAGGAACTAAAAAACCTCAATCCACGCGGACGAAGTCGCGGGCATCATCTAGTAATAAATATTTTGAAGTATTTTACTTTACGCGTAAAGATTTAATGGTTCTTGCTCCCTTCCCGTCGTCTTTTATGTTTATGTGATATTCGGTTTGCTGTAAAAACTCACATAGCTTTAGATTACCAGATCGAAAATATCACGGCTATTAAGGTTTTGATGGTAACACGTTAGGTATCTAATACATATTATATTGAACAGTGCTATTTTCACGTAATAATAACAAACCTATAATAATAGGTATATTATATTTTTCAAATCTTAAGACGGACTTTTTGAATTGTACCCAGTTGATACCTCTATAATTAAGAACCTTTAAATGAGGGAGGAGTGGCATATCAGTCGATTGATATTGTTATGCAACGTTGACCCAAATCGTTATCGGACGTTCAAATTTGGCCTTTTCGTTTCGTTCGTACCTCGGAGAGTACGTTAAGCCGTCGGTCCCAGTTGTTATCACTAACATCTGATAATAATTGTTTCAAGAACCTAAGATCACTAAGATAGTCACTTTACAATCGTGCATTGTCGAGTCAACATCTCCTGAAGATTCTCCGATGTCGGAGTGAAACGTACGTTGGGAGTGATTTGGAGGATTTGTGTGGTGTAGTCCTGTGCCTATGCGAATTGCTGAGTGGTGGGTGTCGCGTGCCGCAGGTGAAAGACACGCACTGTACCTCACATATTTGTCTACTGTAGCGGATTATAGCGAATTAAACTTCTAGTTCATTAAAAACCTAAGAGTTTAAATACTCTTAAATAGTCGAGTCGTATGTCGTCGTGGACGTGGGAACCCACCGCACTATTATCCCAAGAAAACTCCTACCATTATGTGATTAATGAGGAATACGACGCAGAGAGAGAGAGATACCTATAAAAACATTTTTCCAACATAATATATATCTATCTACTGCGAGGCCTAAATGTCTAGAGGCTAGGTACAAATATTTGAATAGGGATAAATGTCATTACCCGAATCAGGGCATAACCAATGGCGAAACCTCTATAAATGTTAAAAAGCCTGGCTTGACCAAAACAAACACCCAAACATACAAACTCAATATTAACTCAGTAATTAATCGATCCGTTTAAATTACGTGTTTAAATTTCGCGCGTTCTACAATCTGTCATTTCAATTACTGCTAAGCCGACCGGTGGGCGCCGAGCGCTTACGAACGTTTTACGAACAACCTAGTTGAGTGAGTGAGAGGGGCTGTGGCTTTGATTTCCATACATATTGTCTGTATAATCCGCTATAGATTCCTATAAATAGTATAGCGGTTTCTATGACTGAATTATGCTTGGGATATCTAATACGTCTGATTTAAGAAGTCGCACGCTGCCTCTAGGGGAATCGTGATACGGACTAAACCTTCATAATTTAGTCGTTTGCTTTTTTATGACAGTGTTTATTGAAATAATAATATTATTCGTGAATTAATAGTTAATATTGTACAAAATTTGTTCAGATTTATTTAATATTGTTGAATTGTTCCTTGTTACTATTTAAAGTGTGTGCAAATATTGATTGACGAGAATAAGGTAAAATATATAACTTTTGAACAATAATTCTTGTAAATTCACCAAAATCTATTCCAGACCTGTGTATTTCACAAACTTGTAAAAGTAGAAAAAGGCAATTTAACTGATCCGGGTATAAAACTAAATGGATTTTTGGTTGTTCCCATACTAATAAGCTAATTGTTAGTGTTGCATACGTTTTTATTCGTACAGTAAGTCAATGTACAGTCGTATTCCAATCTTCTTTTCGTTAGAAATTATGATATAAATAATTTAACTGGTGTTATAAAAATGCATCAAGTTTCCCAAAAACATATGATTTCCGTTATTTCTTTTTGTAATTTCGGAAAACAACGCATAGAAACTTCCAATTATTGGCAAATGAAATTTCAAATCATATAATTGACCTAGATCACACTGGTAGTGTACCACTGCTGTCTTAATTCTGTCTAGTAGTTAACTTATGCCTTCTGTGTGCTTTGTTGAGCTCGTCAAGACATGAGTAAAAAAGTAGACGGAAGATTACGATGGGCAGCGGCTGGCTTGCCTACGTTTGAACCCTACGGCACGCCACTGGGCATAACTATTAGAATTTGAATTGATATTGAATTGGTGTGCAAATAACAATTTAATTCTTCTCTTTAGACGCACAGCGGATGTTAGATCAGTTGGTTATTCTGAACTCTTCTCACTTTCGAGAGAAGACGTTCTAGCCGCTATGAAGGACTATCCTGAAGCTCAAGATATATTACAAACACTAGGCAGGAAGCGATTGCAGGAGGCGAAGAATATGTCCAGGCATAAAGTGAAAAGTAAGGTGGCAGGTGGGTCCACCTAAATTCACTCAACTTTTACTAGTATAATTTTATTTAAACATATCCAATCTGGGTTACACTGTGAATTTATTAAATCCAAAATGCAATATTTTGCATTGTTTATTGTTATCGTGGTGTTGAAAATTTTCAAAGATATCTGTAGAAAAAATAAGAGAATAAACCACCGTCATAGATTTTTATGGTCGGGTGCTATAATTTATGGTTTCTTTTTTTACAGGTGAAGTAAGCCCCGACAAAGGAGGTGAAGACAGCACTTCAAAACGAATAGTCCACAAGCTTAAAACTGATGTGAAGGCTAGTTTTTATGAATTTAATTTAAATTGAGTGAATAAATTCAATTCAATTGAGGTTTTTACGTAAAAATTTTGTTTAGCAGGGTATCCGTAATGCAATACGCAGTAGATCCCGAGTCGGACGTAGATCAGGAGAATCGCTAGAACTACAGACATTAGCAACCAGCGAGCCCAAATTACGACGCATGCAGAGGGTCGAAAGCGATGATTCACAAAACCAAAACCAAGATGTAAGTTTTTGTTTAAATCTAGTTAACCTGAGAAACGTCTTAGAGAGAAAGAGAGACTAAATTAGTTAGTGGGTTAGATTTTTCAGTGAAGAAGATAATATATAAAATTGTTAAATCTCACTCATTGTCATTTCAATTTAGGGTAATGGTGAAACAACCTCAGGAAGCAAAGAAGGTGAAAAAATTATTTCTCCAATAGGAGCTGGACTTCCATTACTATCTCGTCTAAAGTTACTTAAAGAGAAACAGGTGCTTACATATTATAATTTAATAGATTAGATTTATAAATTATTTTCTGCATATTCAATTAAAGCCATGTAAAATAACCAATACTTAAAAACATTTCAGGACCGCGAAGAGAAAGTAGCAAAACAAAGACACTCAACGTCTTCAATAATTTCACCTCCACCGTCGCATCCAACTGCCTCTACAAGTTCTGCACCTGATATACAACCAGAGGTTATTGGGGCAGGTCTTCCTTTGTTACAAAGATTATTACTCCTCAAAGCGAAAGAGGAAAGAGATAAGAATCAATTAACACCTACTACTAGTAACCAACCATCCAGCTCAGAAACAATCAGCCCTTGCTCAATAAAAAGCCCATTAAGTCCAACTATAAGAAATTTGAGTCCGTTAAGAAAGGGATCCGAATCGAGTTCGCCTGGTAAACTTCAAAGTCCAACCACAAAAATGTCTAGGAAAAACTCATCAGGATCAAGTGATGGAGCGTCTAAACCTAAAGTTAGTTTTAGAGACAAAATACTACAAGTGCAAAGTGATGGCACAGCAGTATGCCAGCCTCTTAACAAGGATATCAGTGAAAAGCCTGCCGCTTTTGTTGAGCCAACACCAAAAACTGAAGTGCATACAATATCAATACCCCAATCTGTTGTAAGTAAAATCAAATCACCTGCAAAATCCATGGGATCAACTTTTCGAGATAAATTAAAACTACTACAAAGTGGAACTTCGGCAAAGGAAAATGACACATCTTCATCAGAAAAATGCAAAACTTTAGCATCTGAAAAACACACTGTTGAAATTAATCCTCTACAAACCAAAGAAACTCATGAGGAAACAAAAAACAAAAAGCCCTGGAATAAATTAAAAAAAGCGGCAATTTTAGGAGAATCAAAAAGTCATAGCAAATCTTTTGAAGATAAATGTCAATTAGACACTGCAGTCGAAGGGACCATCATCGATCTTCCCAGTTCAGAATCAAACATAAATATAAGAGAGCCTTTAATTGATACAGCAGACCTTGTTAAGATAGACAATAATAACAGAGTTGTTCAAAGTGATAACGACAAGGAGGATAAATCTTTGATTTGCCATGTGGAATCCGTCCAACAGAGCTCTTTAGATTTGCTAACGATGTCGCCAAAGGCTAGCTGTGTTACTAGGTCAGATGATAGAATATCCACAACCATAGTCACTGGGTTACTATCGAAAGATAAAAAATATAGATCTATTGATGATCTATCACCAGAGTATGGTGGTTTACCATTTGTTAAAAAGCTGAAAATTCTTAACGAACGGCAAAAGTTAGCAGAGCTTGAAAAAGTTATTAAAATCAGAAGTTCAAGTCTTGACTGTACTGATTCCTCAGAAGATTTAATATCCGACACGCTTACTAGAAGTCATTCCGAAGGTAGTACAATGGACAAAAGAAAATTCAAACGGAAATCTACGGATTCAATAGAAAGTCACGAGTCAAATGAAACCCTTGAGAGACGTACTCTAAAATCAATTTTAAAGAAATTGTCTGAAGATGTTACTCCCACAGAGAGTCCTGAAAAAAGTAATGAACTAAAAAAATTATTCCGTGCACCAACCTTAGAAGGATATGCTGCTAGACACTCTAAATTTGCGAAAAGTGTCACATTTCACCGGCATACGTTACCGTCGCCACCTTCCAGTGTGCCCATAGATGATACTGATGAAGTTTTTACCATCACTGCTCCGGTAGTTTCATCGTTATCTCAATCAACTACTCCTCAAATAACTATATCAGATACAAAAGAAACTATTCCAATTCCTCAAAATCAACTTAATAATACGAATCCACATCCTAAGACGGAAAGTCTTCCACAAAAGAATGTCGACCTACCGTATGATTATAAATCACTACGACCGGAGGATATTCGAGTACCATCGGAAAAATCCAAAATAACAATTATATCGGCAGTAGCTAACCAAAGGAAATTATTAAGAGGTAAATGACAATAATAATTTAATTTATGTAATATTTGATTATGTTTTATTTAAATATATAATATGTATACATATATTTATTTATTTTTCCAGGTTCAATAGAAGAGCAAGAATATTTTGGAGAAGTGCTCCTTGGAATTAAACAAGTAATACAGGGTCATTTACATGAAGTTCAAGGAAAATTTCAGGAAAGGTAGATTGCGAACTGCTCACATTTTATACCAACTATACAATTACATAACAGTAATTCTTACACGATTTCTTATAAAAACATATGACAAATATTTTGGTTTGAATGGAATTAAAAATTATATTTTTTCCACCTCAGGTTTAACCGTTTAGAAAACGAAGTTCGTAAACGCGATGAAATAATTAGTCAGCTTCAAAAGCGTATACAAGAACTTGAAAGGCTCGGTCTTCCAGCAGTAACATCGGATGCAGAAACAGAGGAGTTAGATATACGAAAGATTAATGGGAGTAATATACTAAACCAACAGCAGTCAAAAAATACTAGCTCAGGAAGCGATGATAACATATCTGGCGTTGATGAAGGATTTATGGTAATAAGTTTGGTCTCATAGGTCATATTTCAACATAACTATTATTATAAATTTAACAATGTCCCTATGTTTTAGAGAGGTGACTCTTTAGATACGGTATTTACAACATCACCACCAGAAGCAATAGATGAAGATCCTAAATCCGTAGATCAAGAAATCTCACCAAAATTACCTGAACAATCAGCCACCAGCGAAGAACTGACAGAAGAAACACTTACAGAAATTACTGAAGGAATAGAATTGTCTAAGCTTTCTTATTCAGAATTACAAAGTTTAGCAGATTCTTTATCAATCAGAGCAAGTAAAACATCTAGTAAAGAAGACTGGACTGTAAGCAAATCAAAACGACTAGATTTAAATTTGGATGGAAAAGCTGGGACGTATTTGAAGAAACGAGCCGAGAAATTGAAACTTAGAAAATCTTGGGATGACCATAGTAACCAAGAGACATTAGAGTTGCAAGATATGACAAGGTGAATATATAATTAATAAATAGAAGATAAAATTTTCCAACAATTGATGTTTAATTATTATTTTATCCCAAATTATATTTATATTTCAGGTCATTATCACCCCATAATACCTCCGAAGACCGTTCGCTCCTAAGTCCAGAACAGTCAAGTCTTCGTACAAACAGACGAGGAATACATCCATTTCACTTCTTTGGCACACATCTCGATAACACTAGGAGTAAAATAAAGAAGACTCTGTCCGTAGACACGGGGATGCATCATACGGGAAGAAAAGATATAAGTGAGCGTAATGAAACACCTACTAAGTGCACAATATATATACAATAGGCTACCTCGTGCCTATTAATGTTCCATGAACCATGAACTTATTAAATCTGCCTGATTACAGAACAAAGATCGCACAGACAACAACGCAAGTTCAGTTTAGGATCTTTCTTCGGTTACAACCGAGGTGCTACTCCAAAGACTACAAATTGCAATGACGTGGTGCTAGATATGGGCAGTGATCTTAGCTGGAGTGAAAGGTATTAAACATTTTTTTTTCAATTTTCATCGTCATGCCAAAGCTTGATATTTTTTTAGTCAAGCGAATTCTTTTTTCTACCTACGCTTACGTTTGAAATTAACGCGTAATTATATAATTGCGTAACTGGAGATGTATGGAACTTCTCCTCTACCTAAGTATATTATCTTTTGTAAACCGAATAGGGGTTGGAAATGAAATTGGTTTAATATAACTGTCATGCCCCTAACAGGTTAGCCCGCTGCCACCTTAGAGTGCATCATCACTTACCATCAGGTGAGATCGCAGTCAAGGTCAAAAAGCTTAAAATATTACATAAGACTGCGACTTTTTTTAGTACTTCAACATCATCAAGTAGCGACTCTGAGTGCGTACCGCGTACTCCAGTCTTCGAAGAGTTCATCGACAACAACTCCAAACGGGGACGAAGTTTCTCTAGCTATGAGGATGAATCGACCATTAGAGGTATGTAACTATAATCGTATCGTTATATCGTAAGTAAGACCGGTTTACTATATTCATAGCTGAAGTTTATATATGTCACCGTAAGATTGTAAAAACCGTTAGTTTATAATCTAACTCGCGTAATTGCAAACTGTCGAAAGATTACAATTTAACGCATTATTTTCCGGTAGATTGTAATCTGATAGGTATTTAAACCCGATAAAACCTAAGTGATTACTTATCACTACTTGATTATTTATGTCGAACCCTAACCTAACCTACAAGAAAGAGACAAGAAAACGTAAATTGAATGAATATTTCAAAAATTGACACTCAGAATATTGAACAGTTTACAATCTTTCGACAGTTTACGATTTCGCGAGTTAGATTATAATCTAACGGTTTTTACAATCTTACGGTGACATATACGTAATCTGACCAAATAATTTTAATTTATTTATTAAAAAAAAATATTACAACTCCTACTGCTGAGGTCCACATTATTTTTATCACGATAGACTTGATAACATCCTGTCCTGACTTACAGGAGCACTAACCGCATTCAATGAACTAGAGGCCCAATAATTGTTAAAGAAAATCGTAATCATTTGAGAGCTTAAAATGTATTACTCAAACTGTTTATGTAGTTGATACATGCTTTTTGACATGCAGGCATCAATGAACTCCTTACAGTTCAAGTTACATGATTGACAAACGTTTACGATTACGATTTCCTTACACAATCGCAGGCCCGGATCTAGGGGGGGGCAAGCCGGGGCCCGTGCCCCGGGCGGCAAATTATTCAGAGGGCGGCAGATTCAAGCTTGGCAGACGAATACACTACTCGGCATTATCGCAACTTTGCGATGACAGACGCGCAGAATAGTAAATTTGTAAATAAATAAAAGTTGTTTAATTCGGACAACTAAAGGATCCATAGAGTGTATATTATAGTAGGTTAGTAACAATAAAAACAAAAAGAACTTGACTGACTGGTAGCTAAGCAACCTAAGCCGTTAGGGTTAGAGGCTTGAAATTTGGACAGTAAGTTCCTTTTGTGACGTAGGCGCCCACTAAGGAAGGATCTTTCAAAATTCCTCCCCCAAATAGAACAGGGTCGATAATTTTTCAAACCAAAAAACCAAAAAAAATCATTGTAGGATGAAACCAATTGGAAAAGGCTCTTCCTTTTCAAATTGGCTTCATGTTAATATAAAAATAAAAAACTATTTGAATTTTTCAAATAAATTTTGAGGTTATGTGAAAAAAGTGTAAATACAAAAGTTGTAGATCTTTTTATTACTTTTAGTTTTGCCGGAAATCGAGATAAACCGTGTTTTACCCTTAAAAACCGACCCCTTTCACTTCCCGGCCTCAGATCGCCCGTAAATTATTTTTCCTTTCATTTTTGTTATATTCTTTTTCTTTTGCAATGGGTTTCATCCTACTATGTTTTTTTTTCACTTATTACCATTTTCAAAGGCTTCAGTCCTGGTCTAAAAGGGGTAAAATAGGGGATGAAAGTTTGGATGAGGATTTGTTTTCGGCTTACATCCGAAAAAAAATGTAATTCGTAAAAAAATTAGGAAACACGTGTTTCAGTATTTTTGGAAATAATTCCACCTCTAAGGCACCCGAGCGAAGCAGGGGCGGATCCGCTAGTATAAACATAAGAGACACAGACATGTCCACTTCCCCGCGTCGAAGGCGATTAAAGAAACGAGCTGGTTTTCGTGCACCCTCTGCACAAGGCACCTCTATAGTGGCGAAGTACTTAAACCAATTAGCTATAGTCTTTAGTGTTCTACGAATCAGGGACATAGATAGTTTTTTTTGCGAATGACAGCTGCGACATCCCTGACGCACTGCAGAAGCGGAGAAATCCCATCATCATCCTAATTGGAAGCGCAAGTTGTCCAGCGATCTTTTGGCATACCCGACCCACAGGTTGTGTATACGACAAGCTCTGGCCATATGCCTTGAAAAGCATTACCTTAGCTTGCTCAGTACAACGGGAAAATCTGCGAGCCAACATAATATTATTACCTCTGCATGCGCTTTCTTTCAATATTGATTGAATCAGAAAGATTACTGGATCCCGAATTACAGAAGAATGTAAGTATTGATGATGCTCAATTTGGCTTCCGCCCCGGGATTTTAGATTTTTTTTTCTTTTCGGATAGCAAATGTGTTAATATTATAAATGGCATATAATATGAGTACTTGCTGCTTACTTGTTTCTACTTATAAACTTTTCTTTTGTTTTATTACATTAATATTTTTTGCTACTGTGGCGTCACCCGGGTCACAGCCGAAAACCAGCGCCCTGCTTTGTATGCAATCATTGGCATACAATGCAGGGCTTAATGCTGAGCTGTACACCCATTCTGGGTGGTGTCACAGACAAAATTTTTACATCTGTAATCCGTGTTTTGTCTGTGACACCATTGTCGAATAAACTGTTTTTCTTTTTTTCCCGGTCTCTCGACGGACTCGGCTGTCCTCAGTCTCAAACATACAGTACAATACTACACAAAACGTAACACATCTGTGTATGCATGTTTTCTGGACCTGAGCCGCGCATTTGATCTTGTGAACCATGAAGTTCTCTGGAACAAATTGCATGTTGCTCGGGTCCCGGATGAGATAACGAGTCTGTTGAGATACTGGTACGGAGGCCAAGTGAACAACGTAAGATTGGGCGACGCGGCGGTACGTCAAGGGGGACTCACCTCTCCAGATCTTTTCAACGTCTATATCAACGGTTTGATCGAGGAGCTGAGAAGCGCCAGGGTAGGCTGTCATTTGGGAGATGTATGTGTGAATAATCTCAGTTATGCAGATGACATATGGTGCTGCTCAGCCCCTCGATCGGAGGGCTAAGGAGACTTCTTTCGGTCTGTGAGCGTTATATTAAGGATCATGGATTGAAATATAACGTTTCCAAGTCAAAGACGATGATATTCAGATCGGGGAAGGGTCCGGAGAGGGTGCCACCGGTCTTTTTGAACGGTTTTACAATTCGGGAGGTGCGGCAATTTAAATATGTCTCGGTGATCACATGTCCTAACATGTGGTCACCGAGGACCTTAGGGATGACTTGAACATCGAGAGAGAGAGAAGAGCACTGTCGGTTCGGTGCAACAGGCTCGCGCACTGATTCGGTAAATGTAGTACCGACGTAAAGCTAACCCTCTTTCGTGCAACTTGTCAATGAGCACCATGAGGGTGCAGTATAATGACTCATTCCGCATGCTCATGAGGTTGCCGAGGTACTGCAGCGCGTCGGGCATGTTTGCCGAGGCGGGAGACTCCGATTTCTTTGCGTTCAGGCGCAATCATATAGCTTCTTTCTGGGAGCGATTGCGACTTGCGAATAATGTAATTCTTAGGGTCATCGGTGAGGATAAGTCTAGTGATATAATCAAGCACTGGCGCTCTGTCCACCGAGACGCAAATAAGAAATAGGAAGTAGTTTTAGGAAATAGCTTTTATTTTATTTTTATTCTTATTTGTTTTTTCATTTATTATTTATACTATTGTAACATTGGATTTTTATCTGAAATAACGAGCTTTTATGTTATAATATCAGCATCATCTATCAATAGGCTTATGGCTGAAATGATGATGATGATAAAGGTAGGTAAAAATATTGGCGGGCGAGGGCGGCACTTTTCAATTTTTGCCCCGCCTCGAAAAAATTCAAGATCCGGCGCTGCACAATCGGGTGTAAGATTTTTTAGACTTTAGCAAAATACCCTTTAGGAACTAGGCAGCCCTATCAATACTCTGAACATTGTACCCATGTAAAACCTTAAAATTGTATATCCTTATGCAGAAGTTTTCATATTCATCATCAAAAATCCAAAAGCAATTTTCAGCAAGAATATGGAAAATATTATAATAATATTTCCATATTCATATTCATATTTGATTAACATTTTTCCAGCGTTTGCTGGCAGTGGAAGCGATTGGGAAGTCATGATGCTGGCAGATGAATTAGAAAAGAGGGAGCGAGAGAAGGAAAGAGATGACAGCAGAAGACATCATTACCCTTCAACCCTGAGGGACTTAGAGGAGGTAAAGAAATTAAAACATTATAGAACAAATTCGTAAATTGTACCTACTTCCATACAAACTGGTTATCGGTTTATTGCTCAGCACGTTGGTATATAGATAATTTGATTTTCTTGTGGAAACTTTTTGATTCTCCGCGATAAAAAATAGTCTAACTATGTATGTCTTTCCCGAGATCAAACCTACCTCTATATTAAAATTGATTCAACAGAGGGGCCGTGAAAGCGAAGCAGACAGACAGACACACATTCGCATTTATAATATTATTAGGATTGATACCATTGATATTGAT
The DNA here is from genome assembly GCA_964035005.1 of Erebia palarica. Lineage (NCBI taxonomy): Eukaryota > Metazoa > Arthropoda > Insecta > Lepidoptera > Nymphalidae > Erebia > Erebia palarica. Next base: position 28,519,281 of record OZ035987.1, on the reverse strand, counting down.
TAGTGCTTTTTAAAGTTTTAAATGACATGTCAATGTTAAATAACAGGTCTGCTAAAAGATAATGATTGCCAAAAAGTGCAATCAAAACCTTTAGCTATTCTCAACAGTCTTTCAAAACGCTTGGTGTTCAGGAGTCCGATACCCCACAGCGTGAAGACAGCCCTGACGACCTCTCCAATATGGAAGATTCGAGTTCCACCACTCAACTGCTGTCACAGGCGAGCGACATCTCACACCGGTCATTAGAAACCTCCTTCACGGACACTGGAAGACGGCATCATCGCGGTGGATCCATTGGAGATCAGGTTTATCACGTCTTGTTTACTCAACTTCTATTGGACTTTTGAAACAATAAAGAACTAAATAAAATCCGAAATTGGTCATGATACTTAATTCGGCACCATTAATTTTATTGCAAGACTACGCAATAAAATTATTCAAAGTTCAACACGGTAGTAATTATTCTAAACGGATCAATTGTTTCTTTGCTCTTCTTAAAACGACCTTCAGGTTAAATCCTAGAGTCTACTATTTTTTTTTTTAAAGTTTGAAGTAAAAGAAGCAATGATTTAACTGTTTATTCAGATTTTGACCGAAGAAGCTTGTGCCCTCGGGTCTACCTGTCTTTCGTGTAGTTATCTCCACCATTTTTACTTTTATAATAATCGTTGCTGAAGTTTTACCAATACTTGATTCTGGAATTTCTTTGCTATTAGAGCTTCTGAGAGCCTCTCATCCAGACGCGTAAAATGTGATGAAATCTACCACTCTTTTCACTGTTTTTTTTTTTATTGAGTGTCCTTGAATCAAACAATTGAAACAGAATTTATCTTAAAGTTCTTTGTTCGTTTTGTTTCTAAACGAACACAACAGCTATTTATGAGTTGAATGAAATATTAGCTCTTATCTATCAAAAATCTATCTTGGCTATACATGTGGTTTAATCATTCTCTTTTGTATTTTTCTAGACACTACCCGGGTCATCTTTGCTAACTTCAAGAGGCCTCATTTTACGAGCAGCAAGTTTGGACCGCGATACTCCATCGACAATCTCTGGAAATAGGCGATATGGCTCTCTGAAGAGTTCAAGTTGTGATTCTCATAAAAAGCTCTGATCCGCTTCGATTCGAGACCCGCTATGCGCTGAAATTACTAAACACGACACCAAAATACAGTGTTGTAATAATAACACTGTAAATCATGAAACTTTAAACGTAGGAAATAATAATTCTGGTCCAAGCGTTAGTAGTAATAAAATACAAAAAGCTGATTTTAAATATATTAATGTAAATTCCGGTCCGAGTAATGGATTGGACAAACAGTTTAAGCCTAGTGGGTCAGTAGTTGAACGTGATCTCGAAAGAAGACTTGATGTTGGAGGTCAATTAGTTATAATTATTCTCATAGTGAATGATAACACACGTTTTATAGTAATTTATTTTCCATTGTAAACTCTGCATTAAGCAGGTAAGTATTTAATTATCTTGTGTTGATAGTTTTCAAAGTCGTTTGAATAAAAATGATTTTATCTATATATTTTATGATGCACAAATCATACATAATAGTATACCTATTCAGTAGGTATAAATATTTTGATGTCTCTACATTGCTATGTGATTATAGATTAATAATACTAAATAAATTCTTCTTTATCAACAACAATTACCTACCCATAATACACTTAATGTAAAGAGGGCTAGTAATAATTATGTAAAACTGCATTATTTTATTAACAAAAGTCGCTAAATTAATATACCTACTATTATACGTATTATCTATTTTTTATTAAATGAACGTAATAACAAAGCAAAGTATTACCTAGAATTTGGTATTTAGTTATTATAAACTTTTGCTTAAACATCATAATATACGTATTTACTCAGGTAAGTAGGTAAGTACCTACTATAGTAATTATTCGTTAACTTTCCTTTTTAATTACGGTAAGTAAATATTCTAAAGATTCATCAAATGAAGCACAATGATTTATATTTATATATAATGTAAGCTATATGGTAGTTAAAGTAGGTAAATCAAAATAATAAAGTATAACAATATAATGATACGATATAAGTAGTTACATTTAATAAAATATAGTAAGTAACTATGTCCAATTCTATAATAAAGCTAGGAGTAAAAAAATAAAAATATTATAAATACTCACTGAAAATAATAAACAATATAACAACATAATTAGTGCCAAAAATACTATTGTATTTAGCGGTCGGATTTAAAAAGAATAAAGGTTTATAGTTACGGTAGGATAGGTAGGTACATAGAATATACCTTAGGATATTATAGAAAGATGAATGCTTTGAGTACCTACCTATTAAAGGGACTTAGACTAGGAAGATAAAGTTTATCTTAGATTTTACTAGAGAGAAATTAACTAATATAATATTGTTATACTTTAATCAGATACTTAGGTAAATATCTAATTTAAAATTAATAATAGATAATTAGGGTAGTTTTACAGTATTACATTATGGCTAAGAAGGTACACGAAATGAAATAGAATTTTATTCGTTGTTTATACCTAAGTATTAAAAAAAAAAGTTGTACCTATAGTTAGTAAATAATTAATTTCGTCTAATTTAATACTGATCAAAATTATTAAAGAAAATGTTTATTCGACGATTTTCATTGTTTTTATATTCAGAACCTCTCCAATAATCCGAATCCTCTAGTCAAACGTACGTACAAGTCGCGTCGCAACACCAAAATAAGTACTACATTTGCTTGTAAAGCATTGTAAAGCTACTTCGCCGATATTACTTTAAAGGGGCCGATTATATTATTGGGACCGACGGATTATCGTGCTCTCCGAAGCACGGGGGTAAAACACCACCAACTTCCTAACTCCGAGCTAGTACCTACTGAGGATTTGTAATTCGAAAAACCCAATACTTAATTATGACCCGACCCGGGACTCGATCCCGGGACCTCGTCTGCCGCAGTGGACCATGCAAACCACTACACCACAAGACAACCAAATTACCAACATCGTGTTGGTAAATTGGTTGGTAGGTATTTTTATACGTAGGTACCTACTAGTTACACTCAATTGTTAAAGTATGAAGGTGCATCCGGGATGCAACTTTTTAACAACAAGTTTCAAAATTGTTCAGACGGATGAGTAGTGAAAAGTTAACAGGTAGACATAAAGAAAGACAGAAACGCTTACGCATTTATAAAATTATGTATGAACCAATATCGTAATATGAAACAGCGATAATTGTGGCTCAGATCGCTGTTTCATATTTTATATGAGAATACCTGAGAAATAATATTCCATGCAGGATTCAAACCCGCACTGACAAAATTTGGCAGAGTGGAAATATGGACATTGTCTTATTGAAAAAGAAGAAGAAATTCACTAATTTAGCAAGAAAAGATTTCAATTATTTTGCTATAATCCGCCAACAGAAAAAATTCTGTATGGTCAAGCATGCAGTTATAAGCGAAGCACCGTTTACCTTCCCAACCAAGCAAGAAAGCCAAGTTCCCAAGCAAGCAATGCCACCACCACTCACATGCACCACCACACAAGACTTTTATACTAATCTCGACGCACGTTTCGCCCCGACACCGGAGCATCTTCAGGAGATGTAGACTATACAATGCAAGATTGTCTAGTGACAAATGCGCGGTGTTATATACCGCTTTTAAACCCCCACCACTATTGCCGCGCTCATTACCCCCCGGACTCTTACCCCCTTCAAATAAACGAAGCAGTGGTGAATTTGAAACGTTAACTTGTTCGTTAAGTAATTTAAATTGATTATTATTATTATGTTTTATTATTTCTGATTGTTCCAACATGCTCAGTCTTATGCCTTTATTGCAAGTGTGTAAGATTTTATATGAATGATCGGAAGATAATTTGTGCCCACTATCTAGAAGATGTTTAGCAAAATGTGACTTTTGGGGTTGGTTGTTCCTAACTGCGGCTACATGTTCTTTATAGCGTGTATCAAATTTACGACCTGTTTGACCAATATATGTGGCATTGCATTCTGAACATTTTCGAGTTTATAAATGCCCGATTTTTGTTTGTTGTTTAATTTATCTTTACCGTTGCAAATACTTTTATTATTTGTCCTAAATGCAACATGTATATCATGTGCTTTAAGTGCCTTAGCAATACGCTCCGACGCTGGTCCGAAATAAGTTAGACTGGATTTGTATTTATTTATTTTATCAGGTGGTACTGAATATAGGTCGTTTTTGATCCGCATTAAATGTTGTTTTTTAATTATATTATCAACAATATTAGTGTTGTATCCATTTGCCTGTGCCATGTGATAAATAACTTTTAATTCTTTTAAATAGTTTTCTTTTGTGAGTGGAATAGACAGCAACCTATGCACATAGCTTTGGAACGCTGCGAGTTTATGTTGCCAGGGATAGCAGGATGAAGCGGGTATGGTTGTGTCTGTATATGTGGGTTTTCGGAAAATTCCAAAATAATGTTTAGTATTAGCACGAGTTGTTAGATCAAGGAAGTTTATAGAGTTATCTTGTTCTAATTCTGATTTGAATTTAATTTTTGGGTGTATTTTGTTTAGATTTTTGATAAATATGTCTAGTTGTCTGTTTGTCCCAGTCCAACATGTAATTATATCATCTACATATCTGTAATAATACAGAATATTATTATTTTTGATAATATGTTTGTTTTCAAAATCATCCATGAATATATCAGCCATGAGAGGACTTAGAAGTGAGCCCATAGCTAAACCCTCTTTTTGCTGATAGAATTGGTCATTGAATTTGAAATAGTTTTGTTTCATGCAAATTTTGGTTAATTCTATTAACTCTATTATTTCGTTGTCGTTTATATGATTATTTTTCAATAAATTGGTTAAGATGTTTAGGGTTTCGTTAACTGGAACATTGGTAAATAGGCTGTCTACGTCTAGTGATATTAATTTACAATGGTCCGGTAATGTTAAGTCTATAATACTATTGACCAGTTGGATACTATTTTTTTGTGAATAGGACGGGTCGAAAGATGTTTTTGATTTAATAACTTTGTTTAGTTCTTTTGCTAATTCATATGCTGGTGCACCAATATATGAGACTACAGGACGGATTGGAATATTATCTTTGTGGATTTTTGGTAAGCCGTATAATGTAGGAGCATTAGTATTCATTTGAATGACTTTTTGTTTAGATGTATTTTTTGGAAAAATGTATTTTGATTTATTCACGGTTAGTCTAACTTCTGTTGCGTATTTATTAGTTGGGTCAGAGGATAACTTAGAGAATTCTTCTCCAGAGATAACCTCTTTGACTTTATTTTGGTAGTCGGTCCGTTTTAGGTTAACGATCGTATTACCTTTATCGGCTTTTGAAAGAATAAGGTCATTATTCTTTATCGTACTTCTTTATCGGCTTTTGAAAGAATAAGGTCATCATATAGGGGTAAGAGTCCGGGGGGTAATGAGCGGGGCAATAGAGGTGGGGGTTTAAAAGCGGTATATAACACCGCGCATTTGACACGAACGTCACTAGACAATCTTGCATTGTAAAGTCTACATCTCCTGAAGATGCTCCGGTGTCGGGGCGAAATGTGCGTCGAGATTAGTATAAAAGTCTTGTGTGGTGGTGCATGTGAGTGGTGGTGGCATTGCTTGCTTGGGAACTTGGCTTTCTTGCTTGGTTGGGAAGGTAAACTGTGCTTCGCTTGTAACTGCATGCTTGACCATACAGAATTTTTTCTGTTGGCGAATTATAGCAAAATAATTGTAATCTTTTCTTGCTAAATCATGAACTTCCGCAAAGTAACGCCTGATTCTATCCAAATTCACTAATGTCAAGATAGTAATTAAACTAAGTATTTATATTAATATCATGTTCTAATTAGTTCTTTAACCATTTAAAAATTGTACATCTAGATGTGGCCTACGCCAGAAGACTCGCTCTGACTTCGCGTTTTACAAAAAACACTGAACGGGTCTGATGTGCTAAATCTAGCTCTTTCCTCTCTTTTCCCATACATTATATCTATGGGTTAGTTCCTCAGGGATCAATTTTGGGACCACTTTTATTCAACATTTTCATAAATGACATCACGAACTGCATTCAAAATTCAAACTACTTTCAAACTACCTACTTCATCTTCGCAGACGACCTAAAACTCGCCAAAAAAATTGATAAGGCAGTTGACACCACCCTATTACAAGAGGACATAAACAGAGTAGCAGATGGGTGTAAGTTAAATGGCATAGAACTCAATCCTGCAAAATGCTCCTTTTTAAGTTTCACACGTAAACACTCTATACTCGATGGCAAATATTCGATACACAATAATTTGCTAAAAAGACTGGATCTTGTTCCTGATCTGGGAATAACACTTGATGCTAAATTTCGTTTTTACCACAATATTGATAACATTTGCAGATCTGCGCGCATAGTGCTAGGTTTTGTCTTTAGAAACTCCAAACCATTCAAAAAAACTCCAAACCAAAAAGCTTTTGTACACGAGCCTCGTCAGAAGTAAACTCGAGTACGGGACGGTGATATGGAACCCTAGTTACCAGATTCACAAAGATCGAATAGAAAGCATACAGAGACGATTCACAAAATTCTATTCCGGATCAAATAATATAGTACCCTACCTACTCTTTTCGCCTTAAACCTTTAAACTAAACTCACTATCAGACAGACGAAAGTTACATGATATGGTATTCCTATTTAAGCTTATAGACGGAACTATAGGTAACCCAGAATTACTAAGCCTGATTTCTCTCAAGATTCCCTCGCATCTGGCGCGTCACCCTATCAAACAGCTGTTTGCACACAAATCCAACAGAATCAACCTTGGTTAACATTCAATAATACGCCGGCTGAGTAGGCTGTAGGAACTTATGGTCTATTGACGTGTTCCACGACAAAATCAAAAAAATTAAAGCGAAAGTTATCTACACTTTTAAAAGCGCTACTTAATTTAATTAACAATAACAATAGTGAGATAACAAGCCTAGTTTAAAATTTTAAACAATAAGTTTAGCTAGTATAAATAATTTAACATAACAATTTGTTTAAGTAAGTAGGTACGACCTATAAAGTGTGCATGATGTGGCTGCCTTTATGTGAAATTATGTGTGTTCCGTTACGGTTCCGTCAATCGATTGACGATAACGACAACGTTAATTACAACATTATTTTCATGACCCAAACGTCATAATTTTACGTATTCTTTGTGCTCGGTATTCCGTCAACCATATTTTGCAAATGGCAACACTAATCAGAAGCTAATCCGGAAGATATCAAAAACGTCAACGTCAAACCACAGAGACGTCTTCGAGACGTCATTGACCGTTGACTTGTCATTCACCACAATTGACATTGTCGTAAATAAATATTACTTTTGATTGAGCTGAGTTTTAGATATTCTTTCAGATTTTATTTCATAACACAAAAAAGATTAAAATGTATTTGTACAATTACAAAACCACAAGGGAGCAATTTTAGATAAAAAAGTGAAGTGAATGTTTATTATTTAGTCCTTGTATTTACTTCATAAAATTTACTCAACTTATCACTGTAGGATATTTTTCATTTAATTGTCACATATGTACTTTTTTAATCAACTATTTCAGCTTTTGTTTCAATAATGTCGCCTCGTAAAAGGCCTATTAATTTGTACCAATTATGTATAAAAAGTTCCCTTAGCTTGATAAATGAAAGTTGTTACGCCATTGAAAAAATGTATCCAGAAGTTGGATTTAAAGAGTGTAAGAAACAAAAAATATATGACTTGAAATGTTTCTTGATGGATACATTACCGGCCAGGTAGGTACACCAAATACTTTTTCTATAACATTCCTATATACTTCCTGGAGACCCAGTATCACTATGACTGTTGCCAATATAATATTGTGATCTACCACTATCCACTATTTTATTTGCTGCCTAGAACAGCAGATTTTTTGCCAGAATATTCTACTCCTATACTACTACTACTAGGTGATTCCCCTGTAGAAGGCTATGTTTGTGCATTTGTGAAGGGCAGTGACATGTCCCCATCAATGAACAATAAAATTATTTGTTTGCGTTCTTATAATCATATTTTTTTTAATTCAAACAATCTTCTTTTATATTTGTACTTAACTAACCACAGAATATTTGAACTGAAACTGATTTCATAATAATTCAGACTAAGTGCGGCAAGTGCTAATGCAGTAAGTAAATAAAACTGAAAATATGTATTCTTTGATGTTGAATGTTCACAATATTTGCATGTGAATGTTGTATTAGTTACTGGGAATACTCAATTATTCCACAGAGCATGGTGGCTACATCTTGACTGAATGTTACAATGGCTGTTAAACTGGCCATTGTATGCAGATTGACTATACTAGAATTTTTTATTGGACATGTTTTGACATTAACTAATGTCAAATTGTAAAATAATGATGCCTTTTATATGGTGATGTGATGTCGTTCAGTTGTGTCAGGTAAATCAGTCAATAAACCAGTTTCTGCTTTATTATTTTCTTATATTGAGCCATCAACTCACAATGTTTGACACATTTCTATAGTTACCCGTGACTACTGTACCTAATGAGTGAGGTTATTCATATCATCAATCTTTTTAGTCCTAAGCATTATACACATATATTTTTCATAAAATTCTGGTAAGTACCAGAAACGTCAAAAAATGTTGTGCAATTAAAAATTCTACTATATTCAACTCGGATGTACCTACTGGAAGTGCCATGTATGCGTGGATACTGCCGCTATATGCGCTCAGATGCCGCCACATGAGCTTGGGTGTCAATTTTCAAAATAAATAACAAATAAAACACAAAAGAGCCACAATGTTAAATGTCACTAGTTGCTACAGACTCATTTAACAGAATAAGAATTTAGCAAGTACTCCAGCACTGATTTTGATGTATACGGACGCCGCCGCGATTTGGGGCCTTATTACGTAATAACGATCGCATTCACCTGTGGATTGGCTATTGGCTCAAATCCATTGTCACAGCTAGAATATAATATTCAATTCAATTCAATTCAATTCAGCCAATTGCAACTGTAACATTGATTGATGCAGGTTTTACAAACAACCATTCCACTGCATATTTTGCATCCAAGCTGCTGTGAGTGTGGCCACACACGCTGCACTTAGTCTGAATAGCACTTAAAGGTACTAGATTTTGTAAAAAGTAATTAAGTGTTTTGTCTATTTTTAAATATACTTTTATATCTAGAAATTCTAGCCCAAGGACTATGCTAATAATATTTTTATTTGTTTCAGGATTTTTGATGCACTCTGTTTAGAAAGATTAAATTGCAGTTACCGTGGTGACCCTCATATCCAACTCCAAGTACTGATACATCCCAAGATGACTATCTTTCGCAAAGTTTATGTTGACAATGGCATATCGCAACATTTCTGGATCAAAACAGTCCCCTGGTTTAGTCGTTTAGTTGTCCTTGACTTGAGATTTGTTTGTACTGATGAAATTCTTGAAGTAATTGCCTCTAAGTGTCATCTGCTTGAGGAGCTCAATATTGTTTCTAGGGTTGATGTTTGCAAGTCAGTTATAAATGCTTCCGTATTAATCAGGAATGTTTCGGATGTTGGTTTATGCTGTTTAAGAAATCTTAAGCAGCTGCGCACATTGTCGATGGATCCGCCCAGGAACGAAAGAGCTACTCGAGTGGGTAGATGTGTCACGCAAGCTGGTATCATTAAACTACTACGCGAGCTTCCCTATCTCGAAGAACTAAATATTGAGTCCTGCGACATCGGTTCCACTCTGATAGGCGCAGAAATAGGCATTGGACCCCTGAGTCTCCGGAAAGCCAATTGCCATTTTGCTTCAGCCGAAGGTATTCGAAAATTGATAAAAATTTGCCCCCGTTTAAAAGAACTATCTGTCACACATTTGTCAGCCAATGACAAGGAGTCCATTATAGAAGAAATTACAGCTAGCGATCTTAGGTTAAACGTGTTAAACATGTCGTTTTTCTCTTACACCGAATCGTTGCAACGACTTTTACAAGTTCAAGGCAAATATTTGACTCATTTTTCGCTTTGGGATATAGACCAATCTGTAAACATAGACTCTGTTTCACACATAGGCATTTGCTGCCCTAACCTCGTCAGTCTTTGCCTGATTACTCAGTCAAATAATTTGTTTATACCACGTTTCTTTAGACGACCAGATAACATTTTCTCTGAATTACAAAGTTTAACATTAGGTAATGAAAATTTTAAACTGGAAGACATCATGCTATTCTTCTTGGAATCTACAAAAAAGCTGTCGAAACTTGTTTTAAAATATCAAACCAAGTTGGTTGTGGATGAGTTATTACTATACGTATTAAAGAGGGGTTATTTGAGTAACATCAGTAACTTATGGTTGGATATCACTTTAGAAGTTTCCAAGGATGTAGTAACTCAAATTATAGAGTCATGCAATAAGCTAACTAATTTAACGGTAGACCTAGTAGCTAATGACGTGATTCAAATTCTTCAGTATATCCATAAGAATAATTTTGATCTAAGATTAGGTGGTTATTAATTGTTGTATATTTTACTCTTGTATGACATATTTGATAATAATGATATTATTATTTTTTCAAATAAAGTACATAATTAACTTTTAAGTGTACCTACTTTTATTTTACCTGCCTACTACTATATCTATACCTAATAGGTATACCAAAACCATCCTGTAACAAAACCTTCAAAGTTTTACCGCTTTAAAAAAAAATTTATTTATCATCATTGATCATCCGCCATCAACGTCCGCCATATTGATTTCATCATGATCTCACTTTTACAGTTTATCACTGTATCCAAGATATTCCTATCAATTATATTCGCGAATAAAAGAGACTACTATTGTGGCAGATTATAAATTGATGATATTTACTTGAATGAATGAATGAATATACTTTTATTGTACACCAAAAAATAATAACAACAGTAAACTTAGCTAAAAACAAAGGAAGTATACAATTTGGCGGCCTTATCGCTTCACAGCGATCTCTTCCAGGCAACCAATGGTTTAAAAGAATATAGCTACAGAAACAACCGGTAGATGGTGCAGAAATAATAAAATAAAATAATATATTGATATAAAGCTACAAATTATAATACATATACATATTTAAACTAAGTATAACAAAATAAATAAAATATAATATACTAAATAAAAACCATAAATTTACTTATTTTTATTATACAATAGTTAGTATATAGTTACTAATTAATAAGTGTGGTTCAAATAGTCACAGATGTTGACTGAACCAGTATTTAATTTGAATATTATTATTTGGACTTTAATTTGATCACACTTGAATGGTGAAATGATAAAGTGGTGACAAAGGGTACAAGAAAACTTAGGGCCGCAAGCAACGAGTTCTGGTCATTGGTGCAATAATTGACCTATCCGAGCGCCACGACAAACGAGGGGGCATTATATCCATAGGTATTCGGTCGATAAATGCCAGTCAGTCCCATTTGCCACCCCGGCTTCGACCCCAGGAGCGACAACTGGGATTTTTTAAAATAATTTCAGTAGTCACTAGTGATGGCACTTCAATGGCGACGATTGGGAATGATAGATTTTTAAAATCCCAGTAAACAACGGATTACAAAAATCTTGTCATTCCCAATCGTCCCGTCGTTGTCGTGAATTTTTCCGCAGTCTCCGCAGGTAAAACCAGGTCTACGCAGGTAAAATGAGTAATATTATACTATTATTTATCTATGCTTCGAAGTATTTTCTGCGTAAGGACTGAATTTGAATAAAAGTATGTCATACACTTACTTACTACTTTTATTGATTTATTTTATACTTGAATTTTTAATTGGAAAACACGTTTTGACTTTATCATAATATGTCAAATTGTAAAATAATGATGCCATATTTAAGATAATAGTGATCTGATGTGGTTCAGTTGTGTCATGTGAATGAGTCAATAAACAAGTTCCTGCTTCTCTTTTCTAAATTGTACCGTCGCGCGTCGACTCACAATGTTTGAAACGTTTCTATAGTTACCGGGAGTACTGTACCTAGTGAGTGAGGATATGAATCACCGCACAAAAAAGATTGATAATATTTGCACTCTTTTTTTTCCCCCAGCACTATTTTATTTTGTTGTGCAATTAAAAATCTACATAGATAATATACCTATACCTACCTTATTTGTTTGCGCCTTTATGACCTTTAAATTCCAGACCTATAAATACCTTTATTACCTACTTGTAGCACTACTAATTTAAAAATTACTATTCACAACGTTTTAGACAATGTTACAAAAATAAATTCCTTGACATGTGACATGGCGGTATTTACAAAACGACGTGCTCCATAACACAATTTTTCACTTCAATATAATTATTCAATATTTAAATTAATAGTATTATGTAGGTAGAAGTCATCAAATCTAAAAATGGACACACCCCGAAATAATGTGCCCATACTATGGGCACATTATTTAGGGGTGTGTCCCTAGTGTGAGCACATACTATGCAAATAGTATATAGTGTGCCATGCAAAATAGCGACAGACCTTATTTTATTTATTTATTTAAGAGTTATCGGAAAGGACCGTCGAGTAAAGACTTAATGAACTCGCTGATTAAGGCAACTGTCACAACTTGTTATCGGAAGGGTGAATTTACTATTTTGTCTACAGCGGAGGAGCGAATTTGACAGAATTCCTAGACAACATCCATCAAAATCGTTTACTTATTACAAATATGAGTTTTAAACTTGAATTCTACGGCTATACTAGCACCCTTACCATTAGATTTTAAATCATACCGACAACGCGACATTGAGGTATTTAAGCGTCGCAGCATGTGGCGTCATATTAAAAATCAAACGTGCTTGATTTAAAGTCACAAATTCATCAATTCACCATCAATTTAAATTTCGTAACGTTTCCGCTTGTTTGTGAATGTATGGACGAACTTGAGCTTTAAAACAAGGCAGTTAAAGTTCCCCGCTCAAAAACGATCAACTATTTTAAATCATGTAAGGGTACAGAACTTTTGACCAACTAGCGCAAAAATGACTGCGCCGCCATTTTTCGACTTAAGCGGTATTGTTAGCTAAGCGACGATACCTATTTAAAAATAATTTTACTTGAGAATTCCAAAATATACAACTAGCATAGGGGACACACTGACAACGCTTAATGCTATATCTAAACTAATATTATAAAGAGGAAAGATTTGTTTGTTTGTAATGGATAAACTCAAAAACTACTCGAACCTAAAATTTGGTCTTAAACAAAGCTTTACTTTCGAAGGTGTTTTTACTGACATTGTATTGATTAATATCAATCAAAAAAAATGGTTTGTCATCTCAAATCCATATCCATACTAATATAAATGCGAAAGTGTGTCTGTCTGTCTGTCTACTACGCTTTCACGGCCCATCTATTCAACTGATATTGATGAATTTCTTAGCGTATAATATGGTATAGCGGTAGGTTACATCCCGGGGAAGGACATAGGGCACTTTTTATCAAAAAGTATATTTTATGCTATAAGAATATATTATATATTTGCCCATGTCAAAATAATAATCGAAAAAAGACATTTATTTTTGTCATGGGCAACACCTCCATTATGTCCAGTTTAATATTCTAAGTTTATGCTTGCCTATTGTTTTATAATTAATAGACAATATACAGTATACAGAAAACGTGCTATCTATCATGTTATTAAACATGTCAATTATTAAACTATCTGAGATCTATTAGAAGGGTTTTAAAATGAACAGCTTTTTTTTGTTAAAAGCATTTCCCATTATATTTCTATAAAGATATCAATTTAACTTGAACACGGCCTAGTTTGATGGTATCATAAGTTATCAGAAGGTCTCTTGGCATACTGAGCAAATCTACAATTTTTGTTTAAAAATATTAGCCATGTCTTAAACCGATATTAGCAGGACCTCGAGTGGGTATTTATTAATCATAAGCATACATTGATACCATACTTGAGAACGCGTTCTTAGCTCGATGTCCTGACATATGGTGTTGTTTGTACAAAAGGTAAGAAGTTTCTGACCTAGCTACAGTTGAACTGTAGATATTTGTGTTGAAAAAAGGAATGTTCTATTTCCACATAACAATGTTATGTAAAGTATGTATTACAATTATAACATTTTAATTATTTAACATTATATCTATACTTCTATACTAATATTATAAATGCGAGTTTGGATGGATAGATGGATGTTTGTTACTCATTCACGCTAGAATGGCTGAACGGATCTGGTTGAAAATTGGCACAGAGATAGATTATAGCCTGGAATAACACATAGGCTACTTTTTATCCCGGAAAATTAAAGAGTTCCCGCGGAACCAAAAATCCTCAATCCATGCGGACGAAGTCGCGGGCATCAGCTAATAACTTAATAATATGGTGTCCTCACTAGTAAAAAGTATTAAACATTAATGTTATTTAACATATTATGTTATATAATCTGGAGTCACTCTTGCATTCAAAGCAATGTTTCCCACTTTCAGTCACTGTTTCCCACTTTCATTTTCACATCAATGCAAAGCATTCACTGTGTTCAAAATATAAACTTTTTCTTATATTTTTTATAAGCAAGTTCATGTCAAGTGGCGGTCTTCGGAGCCGCATCCTCCGTATGCTATGGTTCCTTGGTTTCTAGCACCATTTCCTTGTCATTATCCTTGTCATCGTCAAAGAATTCGTTTTTGGGTTCAACCATTTTGTCTGCTTCTTCTTGGCTTATCCGGATGTCAGGATCTGGTTCCTCCTTTATCCTATATTCTTCAGGTAGAAAATCACCTGTGAAAAAATTTGATCTCATTTCGTACACTCTGGATTTGGTTTTGGTACGCATACCAAATTGTTTAAATAATGTTAAATAACACAATATAATTATTTCAACACATGTAACATTTAGCTGTATTATTATTTAAATGTCATATTACCCACACCTACACAGGTTTTCATTCGTTATGTAATTTTATATAAGTATAACCTATGACATAAGTTATACTTTTTATATATAGGTCCTATGTCCTTCGCTGGGACCATACCATAGTTCAAAAAAAAATTGCAGTCATAGCAGTGAAAACGAATATATTTTTTTTAAATTATGTTTTCTAATTTCTAACATAAAACAAAGGCATTAAAGTTTAATTACGAAAGTATGAATCTTTATATTTAAGACCTTTTGTCTTAGAAGAACGTGCGTAGCAATGCGAGGAGTCGGTCACGGTTCCACAGCACTTAATAATGTAAACCTTAAAACTAAGGCATTAAAGTTTAATTATTATTTATTTACTATTTATACTTAAACCCTTTTGTCTTAAGAAGAATGGTGTCGATCTCGCGTTTCCACATTTTTACCCCCTACCAAAAAGTGTTCAACGCGCCGAAAGAAGTTTTCACTTGTAAAAATAGAATAGCATCTATAGAAAGCATATAAAATACCTGGTATATGTGTCATCTGGACAGCAGGCGAATGTTGGCACATCTTCAGATTGTCATATACATGTTTCGTTATAGCTTCCAAGTACTGTTTGCTGTTAGCATTTGATGTACTGTAATTATTTAAAGGCTTTATGTATTTGTATACTTGTTACTATTAAGTAGCTAGTAATATTATAAATGCTAAAGTTTGGATGGATGTATGGATGTATGGATATTTGGTACTCAATCACGCCCAACAGATCTGGCTTTAATTTGGCACAGAGATACATCATAGTCTGGAATAGCACACAGGCTACCTTTTATCCCGGAAAATTAAGGAGTTCCCACGGAAACAAAAAAACCTCGATCCACGCAGACGAAGTCGCGGGCATTAGCTAGTGGACTTATCATTACTAGTACAATCACGATTATAGTTTTATCTACGCTCATATCATAAAATTCATACTCATCATAATATTATAAATGCCAAAGTGTGTTTGTTTGTTCTTCAATCACGCCGCAACTGAGCAACGCGTTGCTCAGTTGCGGCGTGATTGAAGAAAGTCATGTTCAAGTCGACGAACAAAGTCATGCGGTTCAAACAATGGCTGGGTTCCGACTGTCGGCGCGGGAAGATGCCTCAGGTAAGGGGCGGCGAGGGGCTGCCATTAGGTAGACCGGTTAACTAGCTAAAAGAAACATACTTTCTGACAGACATAGATTTTTTTTTGATTTTGACTTATGACCGGGTTTACGATACAAAAACTCCTATGTGCAACGGTTCGACGTGATTCTTGGCATGGGTATAGTTGAAGACCTGGAGAGTGCCATAGGCTTTTTATGGCAGAAACTTGGGAATCAAAAAACTTAAACCACGCGGACGAATTCGCGGGCATCAGCTAGTGTTTTAATAATCCCTATTATTCAATCTTTTCATAAACTACTAAATAATGCCTCCTTGACTTCTGGTTACTCGCAGGAACTCGTTAATATTCTGGGATAAAATGCAACCTATGTGTTAACTTAGATAATAAATAAGCTATCTCCATTCCAAATTTCAACCAAATCAATTTAGTCATTGTGGTGTGAAGGAGTAACAAACAACCAGACATTCCTATTTATAATATACTAGCTGATACCAGCGACTTGTCTACATGGATTGAGTTTTTTTGATTCCCGCGGGAACTCTTTTAATTTTCTGGAATAAAAAGTAGCCTATGTGTTATTTCAGACTATAATCTACATCTGTGCCAAATGAAAATGAAAATCAAATGATTTATTTCACCTAGGACAACTTGTGTAATTATGATAAGTTGTAAGAATCTACCACCGGTTCGGAAATTCGGAAATCCAGATCCATTCAACCGTTTTGGCGTGATTGAGTAACAAACACCCATCCATCCATCCAAACTTTCGCATTTATAATATCAGTATAGATTAATTAGTATAGAGGTAGGATAGGATGAGCTATTAATTTCACAATACCTGCTTATTTCTGGATGTAACTGGAAGTCGGGAGCGAAAAATTCAAGGTATTCTGTATAAGGCAGCTCATTTGAAATGTTCTCATCGACCAACAGTGATGTTTCGAATGTCCAACATCGAGCAACATTACGCAGGGTGTATCTGGAATAAATAACAAAATGTTACATTAGATTTGAGTATACCTTTGTCATTGTACAAAATAAATAAATCTTTATTGACCAACACACGATCTAAGTACAATTTAACAAATTAACTTAAAGTACCTATATACTCTGCTTAATTTATCACATATTGAACTAGACTAAAAGAACACATGAACAAAGTGTCTATTTGCAACAAGAAAGACTAAGATACGTCATTGGACAATTTCTTTGTACATAAGTTCATTATAATAATAAGCTAGGTTAAAGAAAAATTACTTATTAGTGAAATAATTTGGCTAGATTGTAATTATAGTCCATTCATTGTTACTCAATATAATTACAATCTAGTAAAAAAAAAAATATCGACCTTCTGAGCCAGATGCATGCATGCAATTATGAACCTCAAGGTGGTAAATACTTTTTAACTGTGATTGTTTATTTGTGGTAATTTCCCATACATAACAATGATTTAAATGTTGTCATGAGCAGCAAGAGTAGAGGTACAACTTAAAATAACCTTTAATTACTAAGCTATAAAGGTGGCAGTATGCGCAAGCCCACTGAGTATCCTTTGAGTCATGTTTTGTTGCCATATTTTATTTTTAGTATTAATTTCAACTGCATATAAATATAATAATAAAGTTGTTTTTATAATAATTGGGCTATGCACAAGCCCACTAAGTATTCTTTGAGACTGCTGTATTAAGTATTTTGTTTTAAGTATCAATTTCAACTGCATGTAAACATAATAATAAAGTTGTTCTTATAACAATTGGGCTATGCGCAAACCCACTAAGTATCCTTTGAGTCTGCTGTATTAAGTATCAATTTCAACTGCTTATAAACATAATAATAAATTTTTTCGTATAACAATTGGGCTATGCGCAAGCCCACTAAGTATCCTTTGAGTCTCTGCTGCATTAAGAATTTAGTTTTAAGTATCAATTTCAACTGCACATAAACATAACAATAAAGTTGTTCTTATAATAATTGGGCTATATCCCACTCATTGTATGTCACCGTAAGATTGTAAAAACCGTTAGATTATAATCTAACGGTTTCTGTTTTAATCTAACTGTCGAAAGATTAGAATTTAACGCATTATTTTCCGGTAGATTGTAATCTGATAGGTATTTAAACCTGATAAAACCTAAGTGCACTACTTGATTACTTATATCGAACCCTAACCTAACCTACAAGAAAGAGACAAGAAAACGTAAATAAAATGAATATTTCAAAAATTGACACTCAGAACATTGAACAGTTTACAATCTTTCGACAGTTTAGAATTTCGCGAGTTAGATTATAATCTAACGGTTTTTACAATCTTACGGTGACATATACATGCTGATCTTATCAGTCCTATCAAGATTTTTACGTATACTTGGACTCGAGCTGCTATTAAAATATGCTAATTCATTTTGGTAGCTGACTTGTCAGTATTGAAAAAGACCCCAATAATTTACATTTGTTCATATCCATACTAATATTATAAATGTGAAAGTGTGTCTGTCTGTCTGTCTGCTATCCTTTCACGACTCATCTGTTCAACCGATTTTGATAAAATTTGGTACACGGGTAGGCTATTTATATCCTGGAAAATTAGAAAAGATTAGAAAGAGTTCAAATAAATAAATCCTAATCCACGCGGACAGTCGCGGGAATCGTGTAGTACTTATAATAATTGATATATTCTTACCCTCCCCCTCCAACCACAAGTGTAGGGACATTTAGATTCTTCACAAACTTAACACATTCCCCATGACCCCGAGTTGACAGTGAAAAACATCCAAGCCTATCACCCGCCAAAGAGTCAGCACCACATTGTAAAACAATAGCTGTCGGTCTGTAGAACTCCATGACATTTGATATCACCGGTTTGAATACCTGCGCAGAAAAAGAGATACTTGAGTGTTAAACAATTAAGACTAGTCTTCTATGTTAACCATCTTCTTTCTTGGTGATGCGGCTTTGCAGGGCTCTGTAACGAGACCTGGTCTCACTTTGAATGATAACCTTACACCGTTGATAACATTATTATTATTTTAGTTAATTAATTTTTTTTATGTTTATAATGTAGTGTAGTAAATTAAGTGTATTTTGTGTATTTTGTTCATTTTAAGCAAGTATATTAAGTTTTTATGTATTTATACACTTCAATTCTGTAACCTTGGAGAGATAGGGGAAACTGTAAGGTCTCTTCGGTATGTTATCTAAATAAATAAAAATTTAAAATAAAAATGTTAGGCAGGGCCAACAATGCAAAGTAATAAATAACTTGTGCTCAGTGACTAGATGATGCACATGACTTTGTCCACATGGATTTATTTTTTGACAATTTATTGGATTTATTTAATGCCTCAACTATTGGATATAGTTGAGGCAGGCTGTAAAAAATATGTAGATCCAAAACAGACCAATTACTCTGTTTAGGTGTTATTGAAGGACAAACAAGCAAACACATTTTCACACTTATAATATGAAGACACACACCCACTCACACAGATGTGGAATATATCTGGTTGATGATAAATATTTAATATAAAGCTGGCTTGTGATCAAGTTCTAGTATTATTCAGTTCTCCAAGTTCTATAATGATATGGAAGGATCTACAGACAGATGTGATACAAGTCACAACTCTCAGAAAAAAAATTGTGATTCTTATCAAACAGACAACTAACAAATGTATGTTTGAATGGACCCTTACCTGCACATAACTCTGATCATCAATACCCTCTTTTAGTGGCACATTAACAGAAAAGTACCTCCCACTTTCAGCACCAATCTCATACATATCCCCTGTGCCCGGGAAGAAGTAGTTCCCGTACTTGTGGAAGCTCACAGTCATTACTCTGTCTGTCAAGTAGAATGCTTCCTGCACACCATCTCCATGATGAACATCAATATCTATATAGAGTACTCTGGGATGGTATTTCAAAAGTTCTAAAATTGCAATCACTATGTCATTTACATAGCAAAACCCTGAAACATAATAATTATTAAAAAAACATAAATTTTCTACTTATTTTTAGATTATAAAAAACAACAGTCTGACTATCATGCTAAGTTTAACATATTCTTCTATTTCTTTCTATCTAATATTAGTCTATACTAATATTACTAATGCGAAAGTTTGGATGGATGAATGGATGTTTGTTACACAATCACACCAGAATGGCTGATCAGGTCTGGATGAAATTTGGCACAGAGATAGATTATAGGCTATAAAAACACATAGGCTACTTTTTATCCCGGAAGCAACTGCTTGCTTGATTGAGTGCTTCATCCGTTCTGCCGTTCTGGGGTGATTGAGTAAAAAACATCCATCCAAACTTTCACATTTATAACATTAGTATACATTAGTTGTTTATTTATTGATCCTAACTATAATAAATTATGATATTATTACTAGATATCAATAATCTCAGTCAAGTTTCTGATTTTCATAATATATTTTCTCTTTTTCATTTATAGTAGTTTATGAAAGTATCTACAGTTATGTTTAGCTTGAAAATATATTAAAGCTCTTCTGTTTGCAATAGGTCTTAAGATTCAAATTGTTTGCAACATACCTGACGGTTCAAATTTCTTAGCATGATGCAACCCTCCTGACCAATTGATGGCAATGTCACAAGCATTATTGTTTAATTTTATAGCACCCTCCAAGGAAGCCCCTGTGTACATTGAACAGAAATCAAACAGGCCTTCAAAAACGGGGCAATCGTCACCAACATTATAGTGGAGTAGATCTTTTGAATAGGCTAGAACAAAGATAAAATATAATGTGGCTAATTCTGTAGTACACATTCTTTAAACTAAACAAGTTCAAATGCATTTATCACAGGGATCATTAGGTCAGGCATAAAAACATTGAGATTGTCATTTTAGTTAAGAGACAGGGAACAATAGATTTGTCACATTAGTTACTATACACTAAATTATATAAGAAATTAGTTGACAACAACTTACAATAATCCTGATGAAAATATTATTTATATTTTGTGTGAAGGTTCAGTTTTTGATTCGCATAGGGGTGGCTGTGGTGGTGGCAGTCAACTGTAGTAAGGTATAGCACCAATTCTGACATTCTCGGTTATTAATATCTCTTTTTACCTGACAATATCGCTATCTACCACTTATTATGTAAATTCTGAGGAGTGACATTTTCCACTTACTCTGTATATTCTGAGGAGTGACGTTTTGAAGGAACTCTATATAATCTTCACTGTGAAATCTGCACATATCATGCGCACTTGCTCTGTAGGGTCTGTATATTTGCATCTTTTTGTGAAGTCCATAGTTCAGCACCAGACTATGAGTGACAGCTAGCCTGTGCGGTTTCATGGGGTGCCCAGGACCGTAGTGAAAGTTTCCCACGTCGGGGTTGTAAAAGTATGCAACCCTGTGTTGGGTCATTGCGGCAAAACAAACACGTATTCTTTTAAAACCAAAATAATTCCAAGAATTAAAGCAATAACTATTAGACGTTTCGTCAGCTGTACATCACCTAACATGCCTTGGTATGAGTCCAAAAACCTTTGTATGTAAAATCTTAAAAATACAATATATTCAGCTTTGAATAATAAATATCAATCGTGAGTAAAACCAGAGACAAGTAACATATAGTCTCTGGTCTTGCTAACTCATAACATAATAGTAAAACCTCTAATATCCTTTATGTTACTTGTCTCTGACCTCAACCAAGTAATAGAACTGTCACCAGACTGTCACCGTAAGATTGTAAAAACCGTTAGATCTTAACCTAACTCGCGTAATTCTAAACTGTCGAAAGATTGTAAACTGTTCAATGTTCTGAGTGTCAATTTTTGAAATATTCATTTTATTTATGTTTTCTTGTCTCTTTCTTGTAAGTTAGGTTAGGGTTCGACATAAACAACCAAGTAGGGCACTTAGGTTTTATCGGGTTTAAATACCTATCAGATTACAATCTACCGGAAAATAATGCGTTAAATTGTAATCTTTCGACAGTTTAGAATTTTGCGAGTTAGATTATAATCTAACGGTTTTTACAATCTTACGGTGACGAACCAAAGAATAGAACACACAAATCAGAGATAAATCACCAGAGACAATTTTTTTTACTAGCTTTACGCCTACGGCTCTGGGTTAGTCACAAACAGAGACAATAATTGACACCATCCACAGAATCAATTTAAATCTCTGACACAACAAATAAAGTCTTGCTAACTCATAGATTTAAATTAAAATCATAGAGTGTATTCTGTTTACGGGCTCACGTCTATGCTTCAAACTCACACGCACTCTCACGCACTCATGAATGTAGTCACAAACCAATGACTAATAGGCCTATTACACTGCAGTTACTTCAGGGCTCTGTGGTAAGGGTGTGCGTGGCCGATACTTAGAGCGTCGCTTATTACACTACACTGATACAAGTGTAAGGGTCCCTGTGAAAAGTGCAGTGTAATAGGCCTATAAGGAAGCTTTGATATTTGTAAAAGAAGTACTAAAGGATTTGTCATACCTACGAAAAAAAGCTGTATACCTAAACATTAACGGTAGACTAAAATGTCGACTTACCAAAGTGTGGCCCTGATGACTATCGATAATAATTATCGATGTGGTTTATTATATACTCAGAATACAGTATGTTCTGTATTCTGAGGTTATGTGATGCGTTTTCCGGAAGTCCGGATTTTGTATGATAATGCTACCTACCAAGATTTTACAACACAGCACGAACAAAACAAAATCAAAGTATAGTTTGTGGGGTAATGTCTGGATCTACAGAACTCAACGGATATGGACTCAACAAGGGGTTGAAGAACGAAAGACTATTGGAAACAAATATACTGTTGTGTTGAACTAAGGAGCAATGAAATAAAACTTACAAATCGCTGAACAATTATAAATTTTTCTCTCATTAATTTTCAAGACATTTTTTTAACTATGTTTACAAGTATCTAGAAAATGTTAAAAAAAATGTTTATGAATATTTAAAACCCATCATAGGCTTTTTAATTATTACAACTTTTTTAAACATTTACTGATCACTAGTTGACCCGGCCCTGACCCCTGCTTCGCACGGTGGACCTACCTGTTGCATAGACAAAAAATCGAAATCGAATCGAAATCCAAGTGCCGAACTCGATGCACATTGAGCAGCTGTTGTCCATCTTTTGAAACAGCTTGGTTTTCTATAGTGGTGGGTCGTTATCGTATTTTCGACAAACGAAACGTAACCGTTTCGCCGACGACGAAAACGGTTGCAGAAAACGGTTATCGTTGCAACTGGTTTGCAAACCAGTTGCGACGACAACCGTTCTTTAGAACGAAACATATTTGATATGGAAAGAGTTGCGTTTTTTTTAGTGAAACGCGTTTTTTTTAGTGAAAAGTAATACATTAACATTATCGACTGTATGTCATAGGCATAAAGATCACTTTTGATTGTAAGAACTGTTTTGAGAACGAACGTGTCGTTGAATAAATTCATTCTCGACTGTATGTCATCGACATAAAGTTCACTTTTGATTGTAATAACTGTTTTGAGAACGAACGTGTCGTTGAATACATTCATTTTCGACTGTATGTCATCGACATAAAGTTCACTTTTGATTGTAATAACTGTTTTGAAAAACGAACGTGGAACGAGGACGACTACCAGTTATTCGAAGACTGGTTTGTGCAACGAAAACTGTTAACTGTTTTACCCAGGACGTAAAAACGGTTTCACCGTCGCAGAGCCGAGAACGGTTTTTTGAAACGGTTTCTCGTTTCTAGAGAGGAAGATGGCTGTTAAAAGTAAATCTTATGTACAAAACCAAAACCTATGCATAAAACTAAATCAATTTGAAATATTAATTAAAATAAATAGTTTGAAATAAAAAAATGGGCAAGTGCGGTTATGACTAATAATAAATAATGCATTTAAATATTTATCGTACGACATGCACGTTGGTAATCTATTGACAGCTTTCTTTCTTTTAAAACAGCTTGGTTTTCAGGATAGGAAGAAAAAAATTAAAAAAAAAAAACAAAAACAAATCTAGCTTAAAATCAAATATTTACCGTAAACTAAACTAAAATATGTTTCTTCGTAGTGTAATAACTACTATAAAGAATCGACGAAAAATAGTTTACATATTTACCGGTGAAATGTTAAATTTTTCTATTTCTTGCGTCACCTCCCACAATATTACAACTAGGCATTGTTGCAAATTGTTTTTGACGCCATGCACACCAAATAACACTAATTTATTCTCCGTAACAAATAAATACACAATTTTCAACAAAACACTTTACACTTTACACGTTACTGAAAAATTGTTGACTAAAATGGCGGATAAAACGGTCACTACGGACTGTAATTGCCCTCATAATTGTCACACACAAACAGCCTTTTTTTATTGTTCGACGTTGACGTCTGACGTTTTTATGCATTTCCTAGATCGGTACCCAGAGACATCAGACAAGTTAATGTCGTTACCTATCTCTGACCGGTATCCACTTCCCGGCTCTTTTGTAATTTGTAACTTCTTTAATTTGAAATTTATTCATTAGAATATCTTCATTTCGTTGAGTTGGGTAGGTAGGTATTACCACCACAATTGGCGTTACACTGTGTTGTGTTTTTTCAATAGCCACACGTTAGGGTAAGTTCTATTGAAAGTATTTTGTTTGTAAGTGTAACATAACCTATAGTGTTGTTGAAATCTATTTATCTAAACTAAATAGATTTCAACAACAGTCAGCATGTTACGTAATGGTTTATTCGTATTTGTGGAATATTATAGCCTTACAGGCTCGATGGTTCTAGATGTTTCTATAGAATTTTTTATGACTTATTTATCTCTCTTGTACATTTATGAGCTAAGTATGTATTGAGGTAAAAGGTATTTATGTGCCTCTTCCTTTAGCCAGCTAGCTTTGTGTTGTAATAGCTTTGCAAGTTATCACATCAGCGGTAATAGCCAAGTGGTTTAGCTTTTAGGAAACCTGTGTGAAAGAAAGTCCTTTATCTCAAATCTCAAAAGTATGTGATGTACGCCAAGTTATACTTGGTCAGTGTGGTGGCCTATATAATTATGGCCAAAACCCTTCTCAGTCTGACAACTTGATAGTGGGCCATATTGGGTTTTGAGAAGAATAGGATAGTTCTTACTATTATACATAGATATAAGTAGGTATTTTAATTTCTTAAGAGAAACATATTACTTATGTACATAATGTTTAGGCATTATTACTTAATTGATCTGTGGCACTATCTGAATAACATTACATTTACCTACTTCTTCATGTTGATGCGGCTTTGCAGGGCTCTGTAGCGAGGCCCAGTATCACTTTGACCATTGCCGATCTGTTGTGATCGCCACTATCTAAAGTTCCTGGCCAATGCTGCTTGCTGCTAGGAACAGCAGCAGCTTTTTGGCCGGGATGTTCTTTGCCTCCTCAGGGTCTACGAAGTATTTACCTAAGGGGAGGTTACGTTTGTGCATTAAGGTGGGGCAGTAGCAGATAAGGTGCAAAGGCGTTTTCTCAGCCCCAGAGCAGAGCCTGCACACATCTGTTTCTCGGAGCTTTAGGTTGAACATGTGTCTGTTCAGCCCACAATGCCCCGTCAGTGCCCGCGCTAGTATGCACAAGTTTTTCCTACTAAGCGCTAGTGCCGCTGCGGCGGCCTTCTTATTGAAGGATTTCACTAGCGCTTTGGAGTGTTTAATTCCTGGAAGATCTCGCCAGCGAATCAGTGTTTCATAATAGCAGTAGGTTAACAGAGTGAGGTTGGCTAGGCGCCTAGGTATGCCGCACACAGGCTCAGGTCCAGTTTGCCGCTCCCTAGCTCCTAGCTTTGCGAGTTCGTCGGCACTTTCGTTGCCGTCAATACCCGCATGCCCCGGGACCCAACGAAGGATCACCTTATTTGTGTTGGCTAAGGTGCCAACAGTTTTCAACCAGCCTAGAGTTGAAGATCACTGAGGATAGGGCTGAAAGAGCTGCTTGGCTATCCGAGTGGATATTAATTTACCTACTTACCAATTTCATGCATTCAAAAAAATATTTTGATTTGAAATAGATAAGGTAGACATAGATTCACACGACCAGTCAAAAGCACTTGTAAAAGTTTATTTGAATAAAAAAGATTAAAGTTTGAAAGAAGACAAGTTTCGAATCTGATAAACCCAAAATATTAACAATTTTAATTTAGGTTCATAAATTAAAATAAAACCTAAAAAATCTCTATAAAAAAACTGCACCAAATAGGCACTTTTAATAATAAGGTATCCCTGTTTTGTAGCATGAGCCAAAGCCCGTGAAAAAACATCCATCTCTTTACCAAACTTAAAAACACTAGGTAGGTACTTGGAATGTTTATCAAAACAAGTTTGTTTTATCTGGTTGAGTTGACTCATACTTTGCAAAAGGTTACATAAAACATGTTTGCGGCGGCTTTTCATACTGTAACCATCATTGTGACACATATTCAGACAAATAAATTCATTCATTCATTCATTCATTCAATATTAATAATTTTGTAACATACAATGCATGTATTCATCATAATCAAGATAAAAACATGAATGGTAAAAAAATCCTAGCTAATCCACGCGTCTTCTCCGTCTGGGATGGGATTTTTTACTTCCCGCGAGAATTTTTTAATTTTTCGGGATAAAAAGTAGCGTATGTGTTATTCCAAACATTAATCTATCTCTGTGCCATATTTCATCCAGATCCGTTCAGCCGTTCTGGCGTGATTGATTAACAAACATCCATCCATCACTAATCCATCCAAACTTTCACATTTATAATAAAGAATAAGATCAGATAGTATAGATTGATTTCATTTTAACAGTACGATTGTACATTCGAGTGGATTTCACAGTAGTGGACGCAATTATTCAACAAAGCCAAACCTGCTATTATTATGAGTACTCCTTGGCAATTGGCATTAATCTGTTTACAATCATTCGCCGACTGGCCTTTCTCGTGGACGGTTCACGCAAACCGCTGCGACACAAATTGTTTCATATTAAACTTAGCGTAGTTATTCATTATTTTGATATTAGTTGGATAACAAAATGGGGCGCATTTTGAGATTAGCGATTGTTTTGTTACTAGCAGACAGCACTATGGTCAATTTTAGGGTGCTTGCGCGAGCCATGTCGTCGATTGCGAGAGCCTTCGAAGCGAATGCCGTGGTGCCTGACGTCGTCTTCAAGGCGCCGGAAGCTGCGGTTACGGTGAGATGAACATATTTTCTATTTATAAATAGACATTTTGAATATATTTAATAATATTTATTAGTATTTATACTAAAGCTTTCAAAATAAACTAAACTCGCCGGCATATTTAGCGGAACATAAAAAAAAGGTTTGATATCAGTATCATAAGGTTGCTGGCTGTTTGATTTAAAATTTCATTGAAATACTGTTTTTTGTTAGTTTTTTTTAATCGCGTATCTTTCTGGAGTTGATGACTGAATTATGCCTGACTTAGCCCCAACGGAGATTGCCAGGGCACTCGAAATGCGAAGAAATGGTCAAACCTACAGAGTGATATCCAGAGATCTTCGTCGAC
This sequence comes from Erebia palarica, assembly GCA_964035005.1. NCBI lineage: Eukaryota > Metazoa > Arthropoda > Insecta > Lepidoptera > Nymphalidae > Erebia > Erebia palarica. The sequence continues at coordinate 28,491,660 of OZ035987.1, read as the reverse complement.
CAGTTTCAACGATCAATCGCAGTATCCAACGGTTCAGGGAGACCGGTACTTATGTGAGAAGAGCAGGACAATGTACGTAGGAACCCCCGTTTGACGGCCGTCCAAGCCCGACATGAGTTAGAAGCAGTGCGGGGTGTAACCGTAAGTGAGCGTACGGTACGAAGAAGGCTCGAAGAAGCTGGTTTGGGTTCATTTGTGCCCGCCAAGGCTCCAAGGCTCCAGGTAAGTCATCGTAGAAACAGGTTAACTTTTGCTCAGGAACATCGACTTTGGAACGCGGACCAATGGAGTAAGGTATTGTTTAGTGATGAGTGCAGAATTCTCTTAAATCAAATCGACGGCAGGCAAAGAATATACAGACGCAAAGGAGAACGATACATTCAGACAAATTTTGAAACTACAGTTGCATACGGTGGTGGATCAATAATGGTTTGGGCGGGCATTTGTTTGGGAGTTCGCACAGACTTGGTAGTGATTGACAGAAGGAGTCTAACTGCAGACCGCTATATCAGAGAAGTTTTAGAAGAAAATGTCGTACCGTTTGCCCCATATATCGGTGAGGATTTTGTTTTTATGCAGGATAATGCTCGGCCGCATACCGCTCGGGTAACTCAAGCTTAACTTAATGATATGAATATCACTATTATGGAGTGGCCGGCGAGATCACCGGATATGAACCCAATAGAGCACGTTTGGGACTTGCTGAAAAGAAAAGTTAAGTCCAGAATTCCAGCTCCTGCCAACGTGGGAGAACTGCGAATCGCCGTAGTTGAGGAATGGCGGAGACTATCCCGGGAGACCATCGATAACATCATTCTCAGTATGCCTAGACGGGTAGAAACTTTAATAAGAGCACGTGGAGGAAATACGCGATATTAATCACCATTTTTCTAATTTAATTAATTGTTATTTTAATATTAAATTTCACTTTTCCCGGTTACATGAAAAGTTCAAAAATGTACCATTTTTCACAAATAGCCTTTACTCGCAAAATCTGTTCTTAATGTGATCTCATTTTAAGTAAAACAAATGAAACTTTAAATAACAAAAGAAGTGTAGTAAGTAGATTTTAAAATAAAACCATATTTTTTTAATTATGGACCTTTTTTTTATGTTCCGCTAAATATGCCGGCGAGTTTATTATGATCAAACGTCTAATGTTGAGTGTCCATAAAAATATATGTAGAAGTAAAAAGGATGGGCTACACCAGAAGACTTCGCTTCGTCGCCCCTTCATTCAGCTTCACCTCGCTTCATTCAGGACCTCCTTCGCGAGCTTCTGGGTTCACACTTTACAAAAACAGTAGGAGTAGGGCAAACAAGACTAATAGGCCTATTACACTGCACTTTTCACAGGGACCTTTCCACTTGAATCAGTGTAGTGTAATAAGATTGAGGTAGAAAGGGTCCCTAAGTTGGTTCTTATTGCTTTGTAATAAGCGACGCTTTAACTAGCGGCCTTGCCACAGGGTCCTGTAAAAAGTGCAGTATAATAATAGGCCAATAAGTTTAGTTGGGTTATGCTGATTCGGTTTTGGGACAGTCCACCATCACGACCACCATCCATCAACTCAACCTATTTTCTCAACTCTAACGAATGTTTGGCCGTTTGACAAAAATTCCTGTACTCCGTATTATCCGTATCCGTTTACTCCGTATTATCTAGGAAATGTCAAATTACATAACCTAGGTAGTATGAGCAAGAAAAGAATTATTCCAACTCTAACGGATTTGATACGTTAATGTTGACATTAACAGCTTTACTGTGAACATAAACGGTTACGTACGTTTCGGTTCGGTTACGGTTACGTATGTATATCGGACGATAGATGTCAAAGACAACACTAGACAACACTATCAGCGGGGTTGAGAGCGGACGGGGGAGGGACCTCAGCCCGTCCGTTACCTCAGGCCCCGACTCCATTCAACTCGATTGCGTACAATATATTACTTAAATAAAAAACGTAAAACAAAAATATTTATTACTAGCTGTTGCCCGCGACTTCGCGTAGATTTAGGTTTTCTGATTCCCACAGGAACTCTTTAATTTTCCAGGATAAAAAGTATAGCATATTATGTGTTAATTCAGGATATAACCTATCTCCATTCCAAATTTCAGCCAAATCGGTCCAGTACCTTTTACGTGAAAGAGTTACAACCATGTGTATGTTTGTAACTCTTTCACGTAAAAGGTACTGGACCGATTTAAACTTATTTTAGTGTGGTTGTGTCAATGTATTAATAAACAATATCATTATCGATTTTTGCAGGTGAAATTTGAGAGCGGTGTCGAAGTCAATAATGGAAACGTGTTGACACCAACGCAAGTGAAGGATGTCCCCAGCGTTAGCTGGCCCGCCGAGCCCAATACCTTTTATACATTGGCGATGACTGGTAAGTCAAAGTCATAATTCAGTATCTTAAAACACCAACGAGGGTTCCAAACGCGCTCTGGTCTGAACCACACCAAACTCAGCTGGATAATATTCTTACTTACTTTTATTATCACCAACAATTAAAGTATCTAAGCTGTAGTAACTCAAGTTTCCTTAATTTATTTATTTCACGTAGGAAAACTTGTGCCACTTATGATAAGCCGTAAGAATGTACCATGAGTTCGGAAAGCTGATTTTACTTATCATTTAGGATTATTTCTAGTATATTTAGTTTTATCCATAACGTAACTACTTTGACAGAAATAAAATACAGTACGTGCTCCTTAGTTAAAGTGCGGAAGAACCTCGCTTCGCCTTTCTTTACTGTACTGTGGAGTATTCTATGAGATTCTTCATAGAATACTCTGTCCGCAGCATAGTGCAATATTCTTTGACGAATACTCTGCCCGCAGTTTTCTCCAAAGAGTTTCAATCACTTGTGTCCATGAGCTAGCGCTGAAATGACCTTTTATTTTATAGACCCAGATGCGCCGTCCCGTAAGGAGCCAACCTTCCGCGAGTGGCACCACTGGCTGGTTGGCAATATCCCCGGGAATGAAGTAAAAGCCGGCGAGACACTCTCCGCCTATATCGGCTCCGGCCCGCCGCCCGGCACGGGCCTGCACCGCTACGTGTACCTGGTCTACAAACAACCCGGGAAGATTGACTTCGACGAGCTTCGCCTCCCCAACAAGTATGTTTGACTGACGCGAGTGGCGTCATTGTTATAGTCGGCTATATCCTTGGAAACGAAGTAGCGGCGGGCGAGACGCTCTCCGCCTATATCCGCTCCAGTACAGGCGTGTACCTGGTCTACAAACAACCCGGGAAGATTGACTTCGACGAGCTTCGCCTCCCCAACAAGTATGTTTGACTGACGCGAGTGGCGTCATTGTTACAGTCGGCTATATCCTTGGAAACGAAGTAGCGGCGGGCGAGACGCATTCCGCCTATATCCGCTCCGGTACCGGCCTGTACATGGTCTACAAACAACCCGGGAAGATTGACTTTGACGAGCTACGCCTCCCCAACAAGTATGTTTTTTTTATCCACTACAAGTTAGCCCTTGACTGCGATCTCACCTGATAGTAAGTGATGATGCAGTAGTATAAATAGTTATTTATGGTAGATATATATATGTGCAATATATACTAGTATGTAGTGTTTATATCTGTTAGTTATATATCCCGAAAAATTTAGGAGTTCCCGTGGAAATTTAAAAACTTATTCCACGAGGACGAAGTCGCGGGCATCAGGTAGTGTTTCTATATTTCTTGTGTGCAATAAATGATAAATGATAAATTATTTATTTATTTCATGTAGGACAACTTGTATCAATTATGAAACGTTAAGACTCTACCACCGGTTCGGAAAAATGATTCTACTGAGAAGAGCCGGCAAGAAACTCAGCAGTTGCTCTTTTCATAGAAAAGAAAAGGTTACAATATGTAGACAACACAGTACATACGTTACAAGTATTACACTGAATTGTGGGTCACTGGATGCGAGGCCGGTTGCTTCCATGCAACTTATAAATTTGTCGTTAATAAAGAATTCAATAATAATAATAATAATAATAATAGTTTTATATAGCTAGATAGTATTTTTAATCTTCAATCTTACTTCAAAAGTCCCAATAAATCAATCCTAGCCAACCGCGTTGCTTAGACGTTGATGACTTGAAGCGCCTGCATCTCTGCGGCAGCAATAGTTTTTGTTTTAACCGATTGATATGAATTTACTTAAAATCAATTTCACTAAAAAACAATAATTCTTATATATATATGTCACCGAAAGATTGTAAAAACCGTTAGATTATACATCTAACTCACGAAATTCTAAACTGTCGAAAGATTAGAATTTAACGCATTATTTTCCGGTAGATTGTAATGTGATAGGTATTTAAACCCGATAAAACCTAAGTGCCCTACTTGATTATTTATGTCGAACCCTAACCTAACCTACAAGAAAGAGACAAGAAAACGTAAATAAAATGAATATTTCAAAAATTGACACTCAGAACATTGAACAGTTTACAATCTTTCGACAGTTTAGAATTTCGTAGATTATAATCTAACGGTTTTTACAATCTTACGGTGACATATATAAAAAGCGAAAGTTCACTCACTGATTCAACACGAGATCTCAGAAACTATAAAGCATACAGACTTGAAATTTGGAAGGTAGGTTCCTTCTATGATGTAGGCTGCCGCTAAGAAACGGTATTGAGAAAATTCACCTCTAAGGGGTTGAAATGGGGGTTGGAAATTTGTATGAAAGTCCTTTGTTTTTGAAGTTAGAGACATGAAAATTGGCAATTAAGTTAATAGCTATAAATAATAAAAACCTGTATAAGAAATTTTACGAAAATCTACCCCAATAGGGATGAAATGGGGGTTAGAAGCTTACATAAGGGCTCTCAAGTTTTTGAAGTTAAAGACTTGAAAATCGGGATTTAGATTATTAGTTTTAAGTTATAATAAACTGTATGAGCAATTTTACGAAAATTCACCCCACAGAGGGTGAAATGGGGGTTGTAACTTTGTATGAAAGTCCTGTGTTTTTGAAGATATAGGCTTGAATATCGGGATTTAGGTTATTCGATCTAAATAATAATAATCTGTATGAGTAATTTTATGAAAATTCACCGCACAGAGGGTGAAATGGGGTCCAACCCCCATTTCACCCTCTGTGCTTACATGAGGTTTTTAAGTTTTAGAAGTTAGATACTTGAAAATCGGCATAAAGGTTATTAGTTTAAGAAATAATAATCTGCATAAGCAACTTTACGAAAATCTAACCCACAGAGGGTGAAATGAGGGTTGAAAATATGTATGCAAGTCCTATGTTTTTGTAGTTAGACACTTGAAAATCAGGATTTAGGTTATTAGTTTTAAGTAATAATAAACTGCATAAGCAATTTCACGATTATCCATCCCAAAGGGCGTGAAATAGGGGAAAGCTTGAATGAAGGTTATAAGTTTTTGAAGTCGGCATTAAGGACTTATTAATCTTAAATAATAAAAACCTGCCGATGCTATAAAACTGCTTTAAGTAGGCCTTTTGCAGCGGGAAAATGTCATAGTTCATCAAAAATTGTACGCGGACAAAGTCGCGGGCGACCGCTAGTTTATTGTAAAATAACATTAGAAAATCATAATTATAATATAACTAAACGACTATACTTATTATTTATTAATATTATAAATGCGAAAGTTTGGATGGATAGGTAGAAAATTCCTTTGTTCTTTCTACGCTCTGTTAAATTCAACTACGCAGTTATGCATCATTAAATATTCAAGTTAAAAAAATATATGTTATTTTCGTCATCTATATCTCACCGTAAGATTGCAAAAACCGTTAGATTGTAATCTAACTAGCGAAATAGTAAACTGTCGACAGACAACAATTTAACGCATTATTTTGTTAGATAAACGCATTAGATTACAATCTAATAATTACAATCTTAGTCAACACCTAAGTGCCTAAGGCACTACCTGATTATTTATGTCGAACCCTTACTTAACCTACAAGAAAGAGACCCCCACCAATAAAGGAGGATGGCGAGAATGCATGTATTTTGGGACCCACTGAAAAGGGTAGGGTTCATCATGGAAACTTATTTATAATTGTAGAACGTAACAAAACTAAGAAAAAAGCAAATAGTAAGTAAGTCTAAAAATGTGGGAGAAAACAGATACACCTAATAGTAGAATATAACCTAAAAATTATTAATCAAAAACTATAACTACGGGAAAGGGCTATTGTTCAATCAATAATTTGTATCAGTATTAGTAAGAATGAGTAGGCAGGTACTTATGCCTAGTTATAATTAGGTAGGTATTTATGTTTGCGAGAATTCCGCAGTAATTCTACATGCACCATATTTTGAAATAACTCTTATCTGCTTAGACCTTTCTTATCTTTTAACAAATTGAGTAACAATAATATCAAAATAGATCTCTTTTGCACCACTGGTACCTCTGTGCGGATTCTGGCCAGTGAATTCTTCGACACCTATAGCCCAAGTTGAAGTGATTCGCTGACCAATAATTCAGATTGTTTTCCGTTCTATAGCCTGATCTTCCTTACATTAAGCGTTTTATTCCTCTATATACTTTGATTAACACTTGCATTAAGTACTTATTTACTTTTCCTATGAGAGCTTTTTTCTTTCTCTTATAACCAAATCCATGAGAAGGAAGTCGCGGGCATCAGCTAGTGTCATATTAGTAGTGATCACTGATACTGATAAAATCATTTACATAAAAATTAAAAAGTATCGATACGATTAGGTATCGATACTTTTAAAGTACTCGTGTTAGTATCACAAGACGATAGTAATATGAAGAATACTCATTTCAGTAGGTATCGATGATACATCGATGGTGTCGGAACATCCCTACAAAAATAAAATATAATGACAAGTGTTGTCATGTCAACAAAATGTCTATCTATGTCAATTGCGTTCCGTTAGTGCAAGATGACTTATTTTTTAATAAATTATAATAATTTATTTCTTTTGAATCCCGTATCTCAGAGTCTCAATGCTTTTTTTATAATCATCATATAAACATATGATTATAAATAATATGAACTTGTACTTGCCTCCTTAATTTTTAAATTATGTGGGTCCAAGTTCGCCATTGTTCTTTGCGCCGCCTGGATCCAGCGTCGTCTTGCCACTCGCTTGTGATCAAGGGTGTCTGTCTATTCCGATCTGTTAGACTGGTAGTTCGCTTGGTCGATAAATCCGTAAAAAGATTGCGATTTGTTAGACTGCTCAGAATAACAGTTAATCGACCACTCGGAAGGAATTCTATCGATGCTTCGAGCTATGCGCCCTGCCCATTGCCATTAGCTCCAAACTGATACTAAATATTAGTAATTCTCTTTCAGTTCCGGTGACAAGCGCGGAGGGTTCTCCATTTCGAAGTTCGCCAAGAAGTACAACCTGGGTGACCCCGTCGCCGGGAATTTCTACCAAGCCGAGTACGATGACTACGTGCCTATACTCTATAAGCAGCTTGGAGCCTAGATATAACAGCTGTTCAGAGTGGATATGTTAAATGTAGGCGATAATATTCTCAGTTTAAGAAATGGTCCAAACCTTGCATTAAGTCTGCGTCGGCTGCAAGCACGCGCTGATTTTACCGCTCATCAATGATAACACATCTATGGTTACTGCATTAAAAAGTGTGAATTTTAATAAAAAGTGTAAATATGGATAAACATGGCATAATGGCAATTATTTAAAGGGAAACTTTGTGTAAAAATAAAATTGTTTTTTTAACTCGTGCACGCATAAAAGTAATAATTTCTATTAAAGTAAAAGTCTAGTCGCGGTCTGAAAATGTTTACCAATTTTCATATTCGATTCTTTATAACACTGTACAGTAAGGTCTAAAACGTATTCCAAGGTGTTTATTACATTTCAGCTCTCAAGAGGTTTTCAAGCATCAATTTTAATAAAACTCATTTCCTAATTTCAAGTATTAATTGTTATTGACATTAAAAATCTAAATTATTCAAAAAGGTTTTGTACATCTGTCCTATCTAACAGCAACGGATACATGTGAAAAAATCTATGCCTAATCAAGCCACTTAACGACCTTATGACACATGAGTGCATGTAATTAACATAGATTTAGGATTGGTCCTCACTGCACTCCTACGCGCGGCGGAGACCAATCTTAAATCTATGGTAATTAAAAACCTTAATATGATAAACCTTTTTTAGACCGCGACTGTACCTAAATTATGTAGATAAAATTATTATTAAAGACTGGAATTGTCAACTTGCCGACTTGGATGTAAAAAATATATTTTTCATATTTTGTGAAATATAAAATGTTTGTTTATAATTATTTTGGACTGGTTTAATATTTTTGTTGTGAGAGGGTTTGCCTTAGGTCATAGTTTTATTTCTTTCCAATATATGTATCGTATTTTTAGTTAAATTGTTGTTTTATTACTTAATATATGATGTCCGCGTGGATTAAGGTTTTTCGATTCCCGCAGGAACTCTTATTTTCCGGGATAAAACGTAGCCTATGTCCCTCCCCGGGAGGTAACCTACCTCTTTAACAAAATTAACAGGTACGGCTTATGCCATAAATAATGAAGGATCTTTTCCTATTGAAGTAAAATGTATGCAATCGATTTTCTATTTAAGGGTCAACACAACGTCTTCTCCCGGACAGATTCCCGCTAGATGGCGTTGTTAGGGCTTTTGACAGGTTTTTGATATTTTCGCATAGTTACGATGCACTGATTTTAAAAATAATAAAATTGCGCCAGTATATCAAAGCCTATTATTTTATCACATCATTAGTTTACTTTAAAACGGAGCCTTTAGTCAAATAGTCAAATATTAAACATCTGTCATATCGATTACTGTATATGTCACCGTAAGATTGTAAAAACCGTTAGATTATAATCTAACTCGCGAAATTCTAAACTGTCGAAAGATTGTAAACTGTTCAATGTTCTGAGTGTCAATTTTTGAAATATTCATTTTATTTACGTTTACTTTTCTCTTTCTTGTAGGTTAGGTTAGGGTTCGACATAAATAACCAAGTAGTGCCCGGCCGCAGGCCGGGCACTTAGGTTTTATCGGGTTTAAATACCTATCAGATTGCAATCTACCGGAAAATAATACGTTAAATTCTAATCTTTCGATAGTTTAGAATTTCGCGAGTTAGATTATAATCTAACGGTTTTTACAATCTCAAGGTGACATATATACGCAACACTCACGCACACGCTGACATCATGATTGTTATCCAACTACTGTGGTTCACATAAACTACGAATTGTTTACTATAAAATTTAACTAGATGGCATTAAAACAAAAACTGCTTCGTTTTGCATAAGTTTATATATTTCGGATACAAGATAACCTTTTAACTTTGACTGCAATCTCACATGGTTGATGGTGCCACCATGTGAGATTCATCATTTATCATCTAGGTAACACTTTGGTTTCTACATGGCATCGTACCGGAACGCTAATATTACGCTTGGCGGCACGGGAGTCTTTGCTTCGGACTGGTGACAATAATGCGGCTAGGGTTGCTAACTTTTTTTGGAAAACAAGCTACTTCAAATTTCAGTATACCTACTGAAAACGAACAATTGTCCAAATCTTGAAAACTATTGAAACGATTTTAATGAAACTTGCACTGTTAGTTAGTAAAAAAAGATTGGTCGCATATTTCCGGAGAAATGCATGGACAAACATACACATATTATGTTTGGAAGCCCTAATAGATTGTCATTTATGTGAATATTTTGCAGTTCCAATAATATTACGTACACGAAATTTATACGTGTCGAATTGATAACCTCTTTTTGAAGTCTGTTAAAAATAGGTTTTTTTTTCTGTGTTGTGTTGTGAAAATATAGTAGTTCTGGAAAATTATATAATTAGGTTTTATACGAATACCGTGGGTAGCATGGTTTTTTCCGGGATAAAAAGTTTTCACAGCAAATTTCAGCCAAATCGGTTCAATACCTAGTAGTGGCGTGATTAAGTAACAAACATCTGTAAGATTCCTTGTCAGGTTGTCCTTTGAAACACATACTTCGCTTTAATTAGTTTATTTCGTCTTTTAACTTGTTTGCGTGATTTTCCCCCGTTTAAGTAGGTACTCATTAATGCGAGTTAAATCGTAACTGTCATTTCGGACAGAGTGCCGGCTTACAATTAAATTTTCGAGAGATGTAATAAAATAATAATAGGGTAATACCAAGTACGGGTGGCAAGTGGCAACCCTACTGATGCGGCGTGATTTACAAGTGGCCACGCGCAAGAGCGAATTATGAAATTATCACATCACCGCGACATTATAGACCAAGAGAAAACTAAATGTTTATTTTATTTTATTTTATTTATTAGACACACATCAGATTACCTATGACAAATTTAAGTAATAATTTAAGTAAGCCAAAACTGTATTTTTTGCATTAATGTTTGTCTGTGAGTACCTACGCGCGTCACGCGAAAACTACCGAACGGATTTAAATTAAATTTAATACAGTGATAGCTGATACTCTGGGTTAACAGAGTAGTTTTTATCTCGATTATAATCTAACGGTTTTTACAATATTACGGTGACACATCTCATAACTCATGCAAATACTCAAAAAATAAAAACAGGAGGAAATGACCGGAAAGGGGATTGAAACTTTCTGGCATAGCGACCTGCCGCCATTTTGTTTTTTTTTTTTTCAAAATCGCGGCGCACGATGAAAGTGGTATGTATGGATAGAGGACACATAGACGAACAAATAATGTCAAGTAACATAGTACCCCAAAGTGTCACGTTCCCAAGATAATTGGAGGTAAAGATAGACATATGAGGACAACGACAATCATTAAAAATAGACTTATTACGTGTCTACAGGCGTCAAATTGTATCCAAATAATCGTTCCCAGGTTGATCATTATTATTACTGTTTATTAGAAGAGAGTAGGTACATTACTTACAACTAGGAGTACGAGAAATGTGTGTCATCGTTCTAATTATTATTAGGTATAGCGATCTTTAGTTCCACATATCTCTGCAACGAGCAATTAAATAATCTAAGTCTGCAACGACATTATTTTATTGTTCATTTCTTAATGCAGCGGGATGAAAGACATTAAGACAAGCCAACACGCGCGCGCGAGATACTTTGACGTAATATAGCGATTCATTGCGATGCGATGCGATTTAGTAGGCAAATAATTAATTGTAGTAGTAGTTTTCTCGTGCTCCGAGTAGTATGTAATGTACCTACTCTCTTCTAATAAACAGTAATAATAATAATCAATCTGGGAGCGATTATTTGGATACAATCTAACACCTGTAGACACGTAATAAGTATTTTTAATGATTGTCGTTGTCCTCATATGTCTATCTTTACCTCCAAATATCTCGGTAACGTGACACTTTGGGTTACTATGTTACTTGACATTATTTGTTCGTCAATGTGTCCTCTATCCATACATACCACTTTCATAGTGCGCCGCGATTTTGAAAAAAAAACTAAATGGCGGCAGGTCGCTATGCCAGCTTCCATACAAAAAGGTTCAAACCCCTTTGTGCCGCTGCCTCCCGCACTATAGAGGCCGCTTCGGGTGGCTTCGGCTAGCGATGCGCGATTTTGAATTCCATTCGAATTATCAAAATCAGTAACTAACTTGAATAATGCTCCACTTCCTAATTCGAGTCGATTAGTACCTACCTAGTTAGTACTATCGAATAAAATTTAATTTTTAAATTGAGTCATAATTGCAGATTTATAAGGTTATATTTCAATAATAGGTACCTACCCACCAATAAAAAGTTTCATCTTATCTAGCCATTGGCAATTTTGAAATTCAGTGTTATGTGTAATAAAATAAGGTTATCATTCCAATAGTACAACTGAAACCATAAGTTGCGCACATACCTAGATTCGCAGTCGCGGATCGTACCTACTTACTAGCTTCGGCCGGCAGCGCGGGCGGCGCTTCTTTGATACCTAGGTACCTACTTACGCAAATTATTACATAATTATCGAATGGCGCGGCCGCGCGGCGTTGTGTCACAGTAAACAGATACATGTCTTGTGATCGTGTCTAACTTAATTTTTGTAGGTAGTAGGTAGGTAGGTACTTACCCTAAAACATGACTGCTACTTTCTTCTGACACAATAATTAGGCACCTACTTAGGTACTGAACCGATTTGGCAAGAATTTGAAATAGAGACAGCTTTTACCCTGGATTAACATACCTAATTATAGACCATTTTTATCCCGGAAAAATTCACAGCTCCCGGATGTAAGTACTTAAATTATCTATAGGTAGGTAACTATGACATACCTACCTACTTTTAATATTATAAGGGGGAAAGTAAGTTTGTTTGTTACTCTTTCACGTAAAAACTACTGAACCGATTTGGCTGAAAGGAATGGAGATAGTTTATAGCCTGACTTAGAACATAGGCTACATTTTATCCACGCGGGCGAAGCCGCGGGCAAAAGCTAGTAGGTATGTGTACCTACCTATATAAATTATAATCATACTTCATACCAATAGGTATTATAAATGCGAAAGTGTATTTGTTTGTCGGTTTGTCCTTCAGTCAAGCCGCAAGTCGCAACAGAGCTACGGATCGAGGTTATTTTTTGCGTGGGAATAGGTACCTAGTTGAGGACCTGGAGTTACATAGGTAGGCTACTTTTTATCCCGGGAAATCAAAGAGTTCCCGAGGGATTCCAAAAACTAAATCCACGCAGACGAAGTCGCGGGCATCAGCTAGGTAGTTACAAATAAATACAAGTTGATGTTACAAAATTTACCTAATAAACAGACTTCATATCACATTTTGGACCATATCTTTTATATTTCTGAACCGATTTTGATGAAACTTACAATGTTCCCTAAGTTGAAGAAGAATTATTGCAATTCGATTAATAGTTTTGGAGAAATACATGGACAAACATACATACATGCATACATACATACATACATACACAATCGATAATAATTTATCGAACATAACACCGGTTATGAAGCCCATATAGACTAATACCTATATCCGAATATTATGCAATTCCAACAATATGACATACCAACAACATACAGGTCGAATTGATAACCTCCTTTATTTTTGAAGTCTGTTAGGTCGGTTAGGTCTGGAATTTCGAAATAACAGCAGAATTCGTCGTTTTAACCGACGGTTGTCCACTGCTAGAGATAGGTAGATAGGATAGCTTGTATTGATTGGACCCCTAAATACCTACTGTAGGTATATTAACGAAAGTACCCACCTAGTTTCACCAGAAGTTCTTTCTAGGGCAGATCGTACCTACTCTTTTCCTAGATTTACCTATTCGACGCATTGGAAATTGGAATATTAACTTTTCCTTTATAGGTATGTTGCCTTGTGTATTTGGTTCATTTCGAACACAACAAATCTTAAGTAGGTACCTATATCGCAACACACAATCCACAATTGGGGAAGCCCCGTCGCTCACGTCCGCAGGAACTACCTTCTGCACCTACCCTGCACGTGTCCCCTGGGTGGTGCTAAACAAGCGACGAACTTGCAGGCGAAATAAGCGTTCTTTTTATAAAAACGCCTTTAAGTAAACGCCATACGTTTAAATAAATCCACAATCCTCGTGCTTAGCTAGGTGAATCCAATATATACCTAATGTACTCTGTGTGAATCCATGAGCGCGTGCGACGACCTAATTATTAATGTCTCGTGCGTGAATCCACAATCTTCGTGCTTAGATATGAACCTTCATGCAACCTCCCTTAACCTATAAAACTTTACAGCATGTAACAGCGATATACTTTTACAGTATAATTAACGATTAAACGAACATACCTGTACGTGAAGTTCTATCATAATTATACGAAGGCTTCGTCCGAAGGGATTAGCATATAATACTTGTAGTACCGCCTAGTGGTTCGCCAGTCACGCACTTTACTTGAGGGTAAATAGAAAATAAAAGGGGGGAAAAAAACTATTACATAGCTACCTTGGTTTCAATAAGGTGGGGGATCTATGTCTATCTCATTTAGTTTAGAGTATAATAATCAATATTTCACGAACTAATATCCGGGTTAACTCTAAGTAACGGGGAGGGAGGGTTGCTAATCCCTTCGGACGAAGCCTTCGTATAATTATGATAGAACTTCACGTTCAGGTAAGTTCGTTTAATCATTAATTATACAAATGCTTCGTCCTCGGGATTAGCATATAATACTTGTAGACTTTTAGAGAATTAAGTGAAATACCTATTTATATTTTTATAACAAATCAACTTATTTGATCAAGGCTGATGCCTGAACTATGTGCCGCAGATGTGGCAGCGTGCCTAGTAGAATGCGCTGTGAATGTTAAAGTCGATCCCACGTAAAGTCTCTTTAATCTATCGACCTAAGGTCTGTGAACCTACGGCCTTAAAGGGTTTTCTAAAACTTATGAAGAAAGAATAAACCTCCTTTGTTGTAACCTCCTTGGTTTGTCATAACCAGGTACGTCAACAACAGGACATATTTCGGGTCTTGTATCGAAAAACGGTAAAAAAAATTTGGCTGAAATCTACCACTGTAAGTGGTCTTCAAAAAATCTGGAATTTTAACTGTCAGTTTTAAAGGAAATATATCAATATTTTTAATATTTATTATTGATAAGGACTGTAACCTGTGTGCAGTTAATAGAGCAACAAGAGTTACAAGTTTTCTTGAAATTCTTTGTGAACTTATGTGATTAATGACGCCTGTAGTATCCCATGTTATGGAATATTTCATTAATGGTGTTCTTAAACGAAACACTCCCTTGAAAAAAAAATTTTAAAAAATATCTAGGATCGATGCGGAGTACAAATCACAATTATTCTCTTTGCCAAAGTTAAACCAGTGCTTTAGGTATAAATCGTACTACGAGTAGGTACTTCGTACTAAAGAACTGTCTGCTAAGGAAGAAATCATAAGTTTGATCGCTGACGGGGGTACACTTCTCCTTAGCCAAGCCGCATAAGACCAGTGTAATTTTTGTGAGCATTTTGCGATACAATTGGGTCTTTATTTGCCGTGAATTTGATTGGGTCAGATAACAAATGGCTTTGATACACAAGATACCACGGTTGTGTGGGCCATAGGGGAACAACAACATCAATGCCTCTAGCTTTATCAGAGATAATCTTTCGTAACATTTTTAAGATGATAGAGAATGGGGGGAAAGCATAAAAATAATAATTAGTCCAAGAAATAGTAAAAGCATTGATAGCCATAGCATCTGGGTCTCTATGCCAAGAAACATAACTAAAACATGTATTTTTTATTCGACTTGCAAATAATTCTACTTGAGGTCTACCAAAAGGTGAAACTATTTCCTGGTATGCCCAATCGGCTAGTTCCCATTCTATATCGGGATGTAGCGTCTGGACTCAGCGTCTGCTGATTTGTTATCTGATGATTTTATTTATCAAGCAATAACATACAAACTACGACATTCACACCATTGCCTTATCTGTCTAGAAGCAACCATGAGGTGAGGAAATTGAATTCCTCCCATTCGGTTAATATAAGAAATAGCCGTCGTGTTGTCAACATGGAGTAGAATTTGACAATGTTGTAAATTCTTGGCAAAAAAATAAAATAAAATTGAACCAAAGAAAGCAGCTTCAATTTCTAACAAGTTAATAATGCGACTGCGATAATAATAATAACAAGTTAATAAAAGCGACTTTTCCTGCACACTCCACAACTCACTGGGCTTTCTTTCCACCGCAAGCAGCGACCTACCCCGTAGTTGAGGCTTCAAAGAAAATTTTCAAATCATGTACATCCTCTCTGATAATACTGAATGGTCTTTGTATTGCATTATACCACCAGTTCAGCAGGCCTATTCGCTAAATATTTGACAACAAGTTACCAACACTCTATTGTTGGTAACTCGTTAGTGGTTGCGGTTTCATTGTTACTATTAAATTGATTATCTTATCATAATAAATAGTTGAATTTAGATTTAAATATTGATAACGTCCAAGATGTTTGGTATACAACCAACTGTATTCATCAGCGGGGCAAACTGAAACTTGCGAAATTGACGTATTTTACACCTATCAAGTGTAAAAAAATATATATTTTAAATTAAATTTTTACGCGATGTATCTTTTTCGCGGGCAACGTAATCTGGAAATTTTGTGAGTCTAACATAAAACCTAGAAATGTGCAAGTTCTGTTTGGTATCATGGAGCTTTTATCTTCATTTATTATAAAACCGAGAGAGGTAGTTAACATTTTGGTTTGTATTGTGTTATACAAACACCTATCATACGATTGCCTCATTAACCAAAAGTCGTCTGAGTAATTAATTGATATCAGTCCGGCAGCACGCGGACGATAGGCTTCATCACCTTAGTGAATATATAGGGTGCGGTACACAAGCCAAATGCTGATACATTGAATTCGTATAATTTTTTATCGAACCGAAATCTTAAATAACTCCTAGAATTATTATGGATTTTAATAAGCATCTTTTAAATCGATCTTTGTCAAGAAATAATCTCTTGATATCAGTTTTAATACAAAACGTAAATCTTCTATCTTCCCTTCTATATTTTCCTTTTTCTAATGAACAGTCTCAATGAATTCATTTAAATTTTTTAAGTTTAAAATGGAACGAAATTTAGCATTTGGCTTTGGTACCAAAAACAAGCTAGACAAAAAACTGGCCGTCAGTAGGCTCACATCTAGAAATAGCTCCAATCAGATAATAGATTAATTTTCTATCGCTTCATTGAATAATGTCTTCTCTGTGTTTGAGTATGACATCTCAACTGGAGAATTTAATTGGTTAACTGGGCAAATAAACGGAATTTTATAACCTTTGATGTAAGATAGAACCAAAGAGTACTATTGAAAATAATACAATAGAACTTAATGCTAGCTAGCCTAACCTAATTACTATATAAATCATGCCCACGTGGAATGGTGGCAAGAATGCTGGCTGCATTTCCGCGCTGGACAGCCAGGCTGATCCTTTGCGCAAAAAATGAGCCAGCCCTTCTGTCACCAGATGAGGCAATTAACCGTGGTGAAATATCTCGCAAAAATTTTTTGGCACTAAGACTCCACGGCCCAAGGGTCTCCACGGCAAACGGAACAAATATGTAACTCTCTATGAGAGAGGCATACTTCCGCCGCTTGCCGGTTTCAGCCTTTTCTGCTGCGGCTCCCGGCCTTGATGCTGTCTCCCTGATATGACACGGGGCCAATGTGTCTACGCATGTTGCGTCCCACATTAGCGCCCGTCCCCGTTCCCAGGGAACCAGCGTCAATCCATCAGGTCTCTTGCCATCATCCCGACTAATCCCTGCCGGCTCAATGAGCGCAGGAATATCTATGGTGGCAAGAGCCCTTTTGATCGTATCATTGAGAGAGCCATGCCGAAAAAGCCTACCAGCGCTCCTTTGGCAAGAGAGTCCGTGAATTCCAAATTTATCGACCTCTTTTCCACACGGACATCTGTGCTCGAAGCACAGGGGTGTTCCCAATCTGAGACCTAGAGCCACACGAAAGCTTTCATTATCTAAAAGAGTGCCGAGATTTTTCGATGGCAAGGCATGAAGCCAATACCCGGATTCTTTTTCAGATAAGGCTAGAAGCCTTGCTCGATCTCTTTCACTTGTAAGATTTTGAACCAAATTTGTATGTGTCAGCCGAACCAACGGCACATCCCAAAGTTTTTGTGTGAAACATTCCTTCGGGATATCGTCATTGGGACACCTGACCTTCCAACTCTCTAAGGCCTCTGTGGCATAGGTCAGTGAAACTGAATTAGAATTAAGAATCTGAAAACTAAGCTCTTTTATACTATGCACAGAGGACAGAAAAGCCGGAAGAGCAACACTGGAAATTTTTCTCACGCCGATGCCACCATACTTGACCGGTAAAGTAGCTTGATTCCAAGACTGATCATCAAAAGATAAATTTAGAATTTTTTCTAGCGTATCTCTTAAGGTGGCATCCATGATATCGAGTAGTCCAGGAAATTTCCAAATTGGGCTCGCACGGAGAATATAAATTAATTTAGGTACAAAAAGGCAATATTTTAGGATCGAAAATGCAATGTGAGAATTTAGAGCGCCCAATTTGTCAGAATGTGCCGAAAATGTTCTGACTTTTTTGTCCAAGATTGGTTGTATGGCTTCGCTAAAAAGAGGAGCACCAAGAAGACAAAGTGAATGTTTATCAAGAATCTTAATATTAGGGGCAATTTCATTAAATAATTCGGAGGCCGATGATATTCTATCTTGCGATAGCTTTTCTGTGAAAAACAGTTCACATTTGGAAAAATTTAGTTCTAAACCAATTTTGCCAAATTGTTGCTTAACATTGTTAAGATCTTTAAGAACGTCATCCACGTTGCCTCCAATGGTTCCATCGTCAAGATACCATATGTTAAATTTTGATGTTAAATTTGAGATATGGTTGTGGATCCCTAAGCTGAACAGGGCTGGACCTAAAGGATCCCCTTGCTGAACACCTACAGAGGACTTAATATCGCCATCTCCAAAAAATAATTTAGAAGCAGAGCTGTAACATTGCCAAACATACGGGTAAATTTCGGGAAGCTGTGTTGAAACTTCGTTAAGCAGAGTTGCCCTGTCCAATGAATTAAAAGCATTCTTTACGTCTACTTTCAGCAGTACCTCAACCTCGCCATTCGATAAGAAAGTACGAGCCGAATGCACCGCTGCCTCACAACCACCTTTACTGCCAAATCCAACTTGAATGGGTTGGAATTTATCCTTTAGGGTCGAAACTATGTGTCTACACGCTAATTTTGATGCCAAACGGCGAAAAGTGCAGCCAACAGCGATGGGCCGGATCCCACCGTCCTTTTTATTAAAAGCACAGAGCCTCGCGCCGTAAAGGAATGGCAAAAAGGATGAATTTACCTCGCCAGATAACATAAAATTACAAAGTCTGGTAATGTCACTCAGAAGCGCCTTGCCGGCGTCCCCAGCAGTAACACCCACAAGATCCTTTAGATGTTGTGGTGTTATGCCGTCCATGCCACCAGCAGAGCCACTGGAGAATGACATTATCGCAGCGTAAGTTTCTTCATCCTTTATCTGTAAAAATGAAACGTTTGAAGGTGGGTCTGGAAGTAAAGAGTCGGGATTTGGTAAAGGATGCTTGTCACGTAAGGCTTCTAGCGTTTCATCATTAAATGGAGCCAGCGTATCATTAGAAAACAAAATGCGGGCTGCGTTTTTAAGATCCCCATCCATAACCTTGTTTTCCACAATTTTTTTCAAATTGTAATTTTGTGTTCGAAATGAGCAGTCAGGAATTTGGAAAACGCGATCAACCGAACAATTTTTTTTCAATTTTGAACATAACGACCCGCTTTCTGATTTATCTACTGAAAAATGTTTATATGAAAACAAAAAAAGATTTTGCCAAGCCAAAAGTGAATTTGATAAGACATTTTGGATTGTATGTGATAAGGATCTAGCCAATGATATCCTCGCCCCTCGCGGAATGCGTTTTATTAAAGGAATATTTTGACTATACTTGGATAATAAAATTTCGAAGGTTACCTGGTTTTGACTTCCTGTTTGCGTTTGATCGCACATGAAATTTGGGCAAGTTAAAGGCCTTGCTGGTGGTCCGTGACATCGTGCGATATGTATATTAAGGCCTTTACGACCTTTAAACAGCCTGCCATCGCTACAGTGTGGGCATTCTATGTACTCAACTTGAGAAGCACTAGGGATCATACTTCACAACACAACAAAAGAAAAAAAAAAAAAAACTAAAACACTACACAATAGCGTCTATAAGCGCGCGAAGCCCCGGCAACGGCAACCAGGAGGCCTGCAGAGCAGGCGACTGCCCGCTGAGGCCCCTGGAAACCGCGACACCGCGTGGCAACGCCTCGCTCTGAAACAAAAACTACTGTTAATATCCCATTTCAAAACACAATGAAAATAATACCACGGGGTATTTCGCGAATAAGCGCCAATTTGATGCCAATAATAATCCAAAATACCGAGCCCAATATTTATAAATAAAAATTTTGAAGCGAGCAAAATTTTTTCATTGACATCTCATTGACAATTCCAAAGAGAGAGTTAGTTAGTTAGTTAGTTAGTTAGTTTGACCAAAGAGTTAATAGTAATTTTTAATCACTGTTTATAATATAAAAGCAATCTGCCTGTGTATATTACACCGTCTAGTGGCGGCTACGTATCAGCTGTTGCTGTGAGTGTTTCGATGAGCTCCATGACCGATTGTTGGGAGGCGACCCCTTCGTCTTCGAATGAGTCATCTGTTTCCGTGAGACGTAGGGGCTCTTCCAGTTTAAATTCTTAGATGTGGTTGTCGCCGCTGGTGGATTCTTATTTATTGCTTGACCTAAACATAATATAGCGGCGGACATTTACCTGTCTTAGTTCGATACCTTTATCTCGCTTAGCATACTTATCGGAAATCACCGGTTTTATTTCCGCATTCAATGCCGGGGCAATATTAGTTTTTAATAAGT
This sequence comes from Erebia palarica, assembly GCA_964035005.1. NCBI lineage: Eukaryota > Metazoa > Arthropoda > Insecta > Lepidoptera > Nymphalidae > Erebia > Erebia palarica. The sequence continues at coordinate 28,471,177 of OZ035987.1, read as the reverse complement.
AGGCAGCAAGTACTTTTCAAGTTCCTTGCGGAGCTCTTTACTTAGCCCATGTGTGGTAACATATTCCAATCTAACTGCTAACTCCTTATGGATTTCAGTTCTGAAGCTATCAGGCGCAGTAGGATCTTCACGCAATATATCGAGTATCACGCTGCCTTCTCAGCAAACCCATTAATCTCATTACCAGCGTCATGTACTTGTTCTGGACTCCACAGATTTTTTAAATATCAGTAAAGAAAGCAACCATAGTACTGTTTGCAAAACTAATTTATCGGTTAGTACAGCTCCAAAGAGAATTAGTACGCAAACCCGGTGATCGGTGAATCCTTATACTTATGAAGTTATGTATTCCAAAATATTTTTAAATACTCGTGTGTGATAGGTAAGTCATCATCTTAGATGTCTGTTTATGAGTTAAGAAACAGACCAGAGTACTGTTTGCAAAACAAGTAAATTGGGTAGTATATCTCCAAAGAGAAATACGCAAACCCAGATCGGTAAATATCACCACCTTTCTATTTGTAAGCGTGTATTTTAAAATAATTTTACACTGTAAATTGTATAATATCTGCGCATTAGTTTATGAAACAGTCCTTAAATACTGTTCGCAAAACCAACTAGTTGGGTAGTCACATCTCCAAAGAGAAGAACTCAAACCCGGTAGTTAAAAAACTATGACGTAAATGGTAACCAAATAGTTGGGTAGTCACATCTCCAAAGAGAAGAACGCATGGTAGTTAAAAACTATTACGTAAATGGTAACCAAAAAGTTGGGTAGTCACATCTCCAAAGAGAAGAACGCAAACCCGGTAGTTAAAAACTACTACGTAAATGGTAACCAAATAGTTGGGTATGTTAGAAATGTATTATTTGTCTATGCTCTACCTCAGACTCTTTGACTTAAGACATAATTGACATTGACAAGCCTCCTGTCAAATCTTTACTTTTTAATATTCCTAATTTGACCGTTGTGTGTTTTGTGCCGTCTCCATTTGTATTAGTTAACTAAATTATGTAATAATTTATTTTATCGAGATATAATAATTTAATCCATTGACGCTGATGTCTGTGTACTTATTTCATGAAGAAATAAAACGACATAATAGTATCTCACGCTTTTATTTCGATTCTCTTCTGCGACGACACGTGCAATCCACTGCAGCAACCAACACTCTTTCTAACAGGTTATGGGCCCAGAAATTCGCAGAAGGACAAACGGATTTGTTGTGAGTACTAATTATAATCACGATGTCTCAATCAGCGTCATCAAATATGAGCGGCAACAATGGTGTGACAAACATAACCCAAATCGAAAGACTTGAGGGCTTATCCAACTACATTAACTGGAAATTTGCTGTAAAAATGGTACTGGTCTTAGAAGGTCTCTGGAATTGCGTGGAGGGCACTGATACAGATGTTGTTCGTGATGGTAAAGCATTGGCTAGAATTTGCCTTAGTTTACAACCGGCTTTATACCAATATGTAAGGGGCTGCAAAACAGCAAAAGAAGCATGGCAAAAGTTAGCTGACAGTTTTGAGGACAAAGGCTTGTATCGGCGTGTACTTCTTCTACGCCAGTTACATCGCGTGGAGTATAGCCATTTTCCAACGATGTCAGATTACATTGATGGTGTTATGCGCTTGGTCCAGCAACTCGCTGATATTGGCAAAATCATTGAAGATGCTGAAGTGGCAGAAATCTTATTATCAGGATTGCCTCAAGAATATGACATTATAGTCTCAAGCTTAGAAACAGCATGTTTAACCAATACTCTCACAAGCGAGATTGTCAGAACGCGGTTATTACAGGAAGACCACAGACGCAGTACTGATTCCAATTCAGCGGCTTATGTAGCAAACAATATGAAGAAGACTACCGGCTGCTCTTATTGTAAAAAGATGAACCACAGTGTGAAGCGATGCTTTAAGAAGAGAAGAGATCAAGAAGAAAAGAATGCAAAAGAGGACCGCACTATGTTTGCCTCAGCATTCTCAGCAACTGTAGCGGCTTCTAATGAGTTTATAATGGACTCTGGTGCATCGTGCCACATGGTTAAGGACGAGAAGCTGGTCATGCATGCCAGGGATAAGTGCTGTAGTATTTTTGTAGCAAATGGCCAAAATATGTGCAGTAAGTCTGTTGGTGATGTTTCACTTTCTTCATCTGTTAAGCTGAAAAATGTATTGTTTGTACCTAGTCTTTCTAATAATTTAATTTCAGTTAATCAAATTACTGATAATGGTTATGTTGTCGTTTTTACCAAAGATGGGTGTACAGTTTATGATAAAGCTAAAATTACTGGCAACCAATTATTCTATGCAAGTAAAATTAATGGAATTTACAAGTATAAGTCTAAGCAAGCTAGGTTCTTACCCCCAGAGTATTCCATTCCCCTTCGGTGTATGCAGAGGACAGAGATTGCTCACAGTGCTGCCGATGTGTCATCAAGTTTGTGGCACAAGCGGCTAGGCCATCTGAATTTTGCAGGTATGCATATACTTAAGGATTCAGATCAATGTTCAGGTGTAGTCTTTCAGAAGGAAGACGGCTGCCTGAGCAGCTGCACTTCTTGCCTGTCAGGCAAGATGCATGAGGCATCGTTTCCTCGGGCAAGTGTGGGGCGAGCTGCTTCTCTTTTGGAGTTGGTCCACTCCGATGTCGCAGGGCGTCAGATCGTCAGATCGTGAGATCGTGGGGTGGAGCCCGCTTCTTGTTGACATTTACTGACGACTATTCGAGGAAGACCTTCGGATACCTCATGAAGTCTAAGAATGAAGTAAGTTCCCACTTTATTACTTTTAAGAATATGGTTGAGAAACAAACTGGTTTGCCTATTAAGATACTCCGTACAGATAATGGCACGGAATATTGCAATAATGACCTTACTAGCTACCTTAAGAAGGAAGGTATTATACATCAAACCACAGTGCCTTACTGCCCCCAGCAGAATGGGGTGGCAGAGCGTGTCAATAGGACATTGTTTGAGAAGGTACGCGCTATGCTGCAGGAATCTGGTTTGTCTAATCGCTTTTGGGGGGAAGCTGTCATGACAACAATTTATTTAAAAAATAGATGCCCTACCACCGCGTTATCAAGCGGTATTCCTGAGTGTGTTTGGACTGGATCTTCTGTAGATCTAAGGCATTTGCGCGTTTTTGGCTGTGTAGCTTAATCTCATATTCCTAAACAAAAACGACGAAAGCTCGATGCCAAGGCTAAACCTTATATTTTTGTAGGTTATGGTGAGAATTGTAAGGGATACAGGCTTAGTGACCCATCTGATCCTCGCGTTGTCATTTATTCTAGGAATGTTTCCTTTATGGAAAGCAAGTTTCATGTAAACCACACACAGGGGGTTGAATTTAGGAATCAAAATAATTCAATTTTATATTACAATTTAAATTCTAATGATAATGGTACTTTTAATAATAATGAGTCAAATAATTTAATTGATAATGACATTCCAAATTTATTAGAATTAAATGAGAATAACTGTGATATTAATGATAAGATTAGTGATAGGTCTAATGGATCCTCTGATGTTTCAGATGCTGACTTAACGCCACCTGCGTGGTCCCCGCTATCTGACCAGTACTGTACTGGCCAAGGCAGCTCTTCCGGTGAAGGTGATGAAGTTTTTTTTCTGCCGGAACCGGAGTTTGTATGTCAAGGAGGAGAGCCGACTACATCGGAAAGTACTACCGATGCGTCTAGCTCACAGCGCCCTGTACGTAGTACCAGAGGTAAATTGCCAGAGAAATATTCTTTTTACGACCTATCTACTATGTTGGCTGAGGCTAGTTCACTGGACGATCCTACTTCCTACGAGGAGGCCATGTGTTCACCAGACAAAGAAGAATGGTGCAAGGCTATGAAATGTGAGTACGATGCTCTTATTAAAAATCATGTATGGGAGTTAGTAGATCCACCAAAGCAAGGTAACATTATTAAATGCAAATGGGTCTTCAAGAGAAAGTTTGACGCCGCGGGTACATTTAATAAGTTTAAAGCTAGACTGGTTGCTCGTGGTTTTAGCCAAAAACAGGGAATAGATTACTCTGATACTTATTCTCCTGTAGTTAGGCATTCTACATTAAGAATTTTGTTTTCTCTTGCCACAGAGCTCGATTTGCAATGTAATCATATAGATGTTACTACAGCATTTTTACATAGTGAATTAGAAGAAACAATTTTTATGGAGCAGCCAAAAGGTTTTAAAAACCTCAATAATAACAAAGTTTGTATGCTAAAGAAAAGCATATACGGCTTGAAACAAGCAAGCCGTGTATGGAATTCTAAAATACATAAAGTATTATGTGCAAATGGATATGAGCAGAGCAAATGCGAGCCCTGTATTTATATAAAAAGGTCTGATAAAGAATTTGTCATAATAGCTCTATATGTTGATGATTTTTATGTATTCCATAACAATTGTATAGACATTGTTTTATCATCATTACAAAAACATTTTGAAATTCAACATATAGGAGAACTTAAGAATTGCTTAGGTATAAATGTAACTAGGCAAAAAGACCTTTTAATTTTAGATCAGTCAGATTATATCAAACGTCTATTGGCTAAGTTTAAAATGAGTGAGTGTAAGCCTGTAACTACACCACTAGCTGTAAATTCCAAATTTGATAAGTTAGATAAGGAATGTTTAGATGAAGATATCTTTATGTATAGATAGCTGTTAGGTTCTTTAATGTACTTATCCGTCTGTACTAGACCTGACATATCATATGCTTGTAGTCAACTTAGCCAATATAGTACGTGCTTTGATATGGATCATTGGCATGCTGCTAAACGAGTGTTAAGATATTTAGCAGGGACAGTAAATTATGGCCTTTATTTCTGTAAAGGAAATAATTTAAATGTAAGTGCCTATGCAGATGCAGATTGGGCCAATGATCTATGTGATCGCAAATCTTATACAGGTTTTGTCATTAAAATGGGTGGCAACGTTGTTAACTGGGAATCTAGAAAGCAACGTTGCATAGCTTTGTCTAGTACGGAAGCTGAGTATTTGGCAATCAGCGATGTGTGCAAAGATATCTGCTTTGTTAGGAGTTTCTTGTTAGAACTTGTTAACAAAACTTTAAATGTTGTAGTATACAATGACAGCCAAAGTGCTCAGAAATTGTTACTGGTAAAGGAATACTCACATAAAAGAACAGAACATATAGATTTGCGCTACCATTTTGTTAAAGACCTTGTGCAAAGAGGTTTAATAAATGTAAAGTATTTACCAACAGACAAAATGGTAGCAGATGTGTTAACAAAACCATTGAGCAGTGTTAAACATAATAATTGTGTATCTGATTTGAATCTAATGTGTTTAATACAGCTGTTATGTGTTTTTTTTTATAGGGCTTTGCAGTTTTTTATGTGTGTTTATTGTTCTGTACATAAATGATCTGCTCATCATGTTAGATAGAGTCGTCTCTTAGTAGTAGAGTTAACTTTATCTGATGTAGAGCATAAGGAGGAGTGTTAGAAATGTATTATTTGTCTATGCTCTACCTCAGACTCTTTGACTTAAGACATAATTGACATTGACAAGCCTCCTGTCAAATCTTTACTTTTTAATATTCCTAATTTGACCGTTGTGTGTTTTGTGCCGTCTCCATTTGTATTAGTTAACTAAATTATGTAATAATTTATTTTATCGAGATATAATAATTTAATCCATTGACGCTGATGTCTGTGTACTTATTTCATGAAGAAATAAAACGACATAATAGTATCTCACGCTTTTATTTCGATTCTCTTCTGCGACGACACGTGCAATCCACTGCAGCAACCAACACTCTTTCTAACAGGGTAGTTATATCTCCAAAGAGAAGAACGCAAACCCGGTAGTTAAAAACTATTACGTTAATGGTAACCAAAAAGTTGGGTAGTCACATCTCCAAAGAGAAGAGAACGCAAACCTGCAGATATAAGGAATATGTATTACGCAATAATTAATAACGATTACGTAAAAGGTAACCAAATAGTTGGGTAGTCACATCTCCAAAGAGAAGAACGCAAACCCGCAGAGATAAGAAATAGGTATTATGCAATAAACTATTACGAAAATGGTAACCAAATAGTTGGGTAGTCACATCTCCAAAGAGAAGAACGCAAACCCGCATAGATAAGGAATAGGTATTACTCAATAATTAAAAACTATTATGTAAAAGGTATTACGTAAACAATGCAACTAACCTTGCCTGTCCAGTGATTCGGAAAAACTTGATGATCGGCTACGGTGACGTCGCCGGCGCAACTTTTTAATCTTCTTTTCATAATCCAAATTGTCTTCACTTTTACTTTTAGGCATTTATATTATACAAATTAAAAATAGTATCTACGAAGTATACGAAATTTAGTATCACGTGAAGACATAACGTGCGTTCGTGGCGAGTACTAAAAAGCGAATGAGATAGACATAGATCCCCCACCTTATTGAAACCAAGGTAGCTATGTAATAGTTTTTTCCCCCCTTTTATTTTCTATTTACCCTCAAATAAAGTGCGTGACTGGCGAACCACTAGGCGGTACTACAAGTATTATATGCTAATCCCGAGGACGAAGCATTTGTATAATGATAGAATATAGATGGTGCTCAAATATATTTTTTGACGCATTATTTAGGCGACACGGGCGACATCTATCAAGACGAATGTAAGCTTCACACCTCACACATGCGTAAATCTGACACTTTTTGAATGCCGTTTTTATATAATAAAAATAATGTAAATATTTGCCTGACATGAAAATTGGTGCTATAAAAAACCCTAAAGATATGATAAAACAAAAATTAAAAAAAAAAAATGTATATATTTCAAGATAATCGAAAAGAAAAATGTATGAAAGTCGACCTATGCACATCCGCCTTAATGAAAAATTTAGATAACATAAGACAAAGTGATCATTTGTCCCACCGGGCAAAGACGAAGTAGCTCTTACTTATATACATAATAATACATATTTTTTTTACCTATTCTGTGGTTTATGGCGCCTGCATCGTCGCAATAAATAAAGACGGGCGCGTCTGCGTCGTCCGCAGCCCTAATAATTTATAGTAACTAGACCTTGGTCTAATGAATAACCAGGTTAAACAACTAACTGATAAAAAAATTCTTCATTAGGTGGATATGGCCCAGAATATATAAGTTTGCCTATGCATTATTTACCTATTATTATTACAATAAAATGATAAGTAGGTAGGGACGTATATGTCACCGTAAGATTGTAAAAATCGTTAGATTATAATCTAACTCGCGAAATTGCAAACTGCTACGATTGAAATTAATATAAACTACAATTTAACGCGTTATTTTTCGGTAGATTGTAATCTGTTAGGTATACCTATTAACCCGATAGCACTACCTGATTATTTATGTCGAACCTTAACCTAACCTACAAGGAACAGACAAGAAAACGTAAATACAATATTTCAAAAATTGACACTCAGAACATTGAACGGTTCACAATCATTCCAAAGTTTCTTGAGTTATATTTTAATCTAATGGTTTTTACAATCTTACGGTGACATATACATACTAAAATTTGTATGACTTATCGCAGAAAATTTATAGTGCCTATCAAATAAACCACATTTAAACCAAATATGTTTTGTTTGATTTTACTGAAGCAAAATCAAACAAAATTTAAAATAAACCCTAACATAACCTAACAACTAGTTATACCAACAAACGATCTATTATTAATACGGTAAAATGGGGTGAGAATGGACATAGAAATTAGATTCGTCTCGGTGACAAGCACTTTGGCTTCGGTAAGTTTTTTCTACCTTTTTATACGACTGCCTGAAAAAAGGAGTATATTGTTTTCAGGGTTCATGTATGTATGTATGTATGTATGTATGTATGTATGTATGTGAGTTTGTATATTCCACCATAACTTCTATACGCCTGAACCGATTTTGATAAACGAGGTATCGTTAGAATCCCTAGCTTATTCCGGGAGAAATAGGCTAGTAATTATTTTTTTAAAAAAATTATGGGGTGACCATGGTCCCGCTTTAAAGACCAAAATTGAAAAAAAATATTCGAAAATAAGATTAACTATATAATCATCATCCAGAAAATGATGAGTACATTCCAAAAATATATATAACACTATAGTTCAATATTATTTAGTGATTCACAAAAAAATATCAGTTAATAAAAAATGTGAATAAGATTCCAAAGGCTATATATTATGCAAATCGCTTCTTATGGAGGTAAACTCCAAAAATAATATGGCAGGGCAGTCGTATTTTTTAATTCGTTAAATTGATTTCACTTGTCCAAAAATAATATAGGCTACCTTATAAATACCTGTACCTAAATCGGTAAGTATACCGAAACAAATTCAATAAGACCACAAAATAGATTAGTTACTCGATGGTCAGAGGTGCGATTATGTAAGAATTGCCGATCCAATCGTACAGTTTGGCGTCAAAGTAAAATAAACCGCAATATCATTGAATTAGAGCTCAACTTCGTGTATCCATTCTCATACGCTTATGGTATCGTAATACCTAAACGTACGAGAATGGATACACGAAATTGAGCTCTTATGTAATGCTGTTATGGTTTATTTTACTTTGACGCCGAACTTAGACGATTTGATCGACAATTCTTACACAATAGGGGGGCTGGTTAACAATTAACACGTTGAACTGCTAATTCCGAGGTTCTGGGTTCCATTCCCAGGTCGGACCATAAGTTACCTACCTATTAGGGTTTTCTTAGGAGCAATTATTCTCAATGCTAGCCTGGAGTAAAAACTATAGTAAAGAAATAAAAGGCTTTATTTATTATTTAGGTATAGGTATTTATGGCCAAAATTGGAACTAATTTTTATGCCTGTTTAGTCGTTTTTATTTTAATTTTCATATCTATTAACGACGCTGTCAACGGGTCAGTTAAGTTAGTGGGACTATGGGTAGTTATGTGGTTGATGTACCTTTAACTTATAGCAGCCATTGCATGATCCATAGATAAAAAATAATAAAAGAAGGCCAAACAGCTACCTAGAAGTTTTGTGCAATTAATTTTTCTCTTGTCACGGTCAGGATTGCTGATAACCACTAGAAAATTATTCTAATGAACATTAGTTAGGTACTATAAAATTACACGATGTTCTAAAAATGGGGTAAATACGTCTCATATAATTCGCTCTCGACATTCTTTGCTGGTTAGACCGAATACAGCCAGCGCGGTGGATAATTAGATAGGTAGGTAAGTACCTACGTACGTAATTTAATACATATCTAATTGTTCGAAATTTTCGCAAACAGCTTATAAGTATATATTTTTTTAAATATTTTTGCCTGTTTGTAGAGTCATTCGAGGCAACTGTACACACATTTGCCTTTGAAGGCATACCGAGCTGAAAGTACCTAACTACTAAAGATAAGAAAAAGTATATTCTTCAGATTGAGCATTTATTTGACGAAAGTATTTTGGTATTTGTAATTTCACTTGTGGTTTACGTGATAATAATAAAGTAGATAATAAAACAAATTAATAGACAGTAGTAAGTAGGTATTTCTTTTTTGCAACAAACAATATAAGAGAGAATAGGTATAGGAATGCGCTTAAGTGCCCCGTAGGTATTGCGGGTTACCGTGCGTACCCCTTAGGCACAGTAAACAGATTCAACCAGTATGGAAACTAAGCCTCGTTGATAAAATAATTACGTACGCTCCATTGAAGCAATAGGGTTGTCACTTTTAATGTTTCATGGTTTAATTTTGTTTTTGTTAATTAAAACATTCTATGTTCTGTAGTGATAAATTAAACGCATTGAAATAGCTAGTTTACGAATAAAACTTAAATAAGTATCTCATGGCGTCGGTTAATCTCAATAGTTTAAAATACGGAAAACAGTTTATTGACACACAACCACTTGTAGATCTTTGTTTTTTTTGTAGGTCACTAACTTATCATTATGGCGTAACCTTTTACAAGTTTTGGCGGGAGCGTACGCGAGCCGCGGCTGGGCGCGCGGTAGGCGCTGCAGGTGGCGCGCGGGCAGGGCTCATGAGCTCTGTTTTCTGGTGTTTGTCACGCATTTTCGGGTTGAACCGTACCGCGTTTCAACCCCAAAAATACCTAGTAATTAAAAAACATTACATAAAAAATACATTTTTTCTTGACTAGTGGTCCGCCCCGGCTTCCCACGGATATAATTTAGATTTGTAATTTTATCGTGAAAAAAACAAAGTAAACAATTTACAGATTTTTCATATTATGTACTATCTTTACTTATATGTAAATTAATTAAAGTTAGTACATTGTGACTATTTAAAGCGGTCTGTAATTCCCTAATTAAATCAATTTTAGAATTTTGAAATGGCACTGATTTTTTTAAATTTTGGTAACAGTTTCCTGTTTTGTGATCCTAGGGATCCTCAGGTATCGATTTTGAACGAAATCGGTTAAATAACAAAGTATTTCAAAATGGCGCTGATTTTTTAAAATTTTGGTAACAGTTTCCTGTTTTGTGATCCTAGAGATCCTCAGGTATCGATTTTGAACGAAATCGGTTCAATAACAAAGAATTTCAAAATGGCGCTGTCTTTTTTAAATTTTGGTAACAGTTTCCTGTTTTGTGATCCTAGGGATCCTCAGGTATCGATTTTGAACGAATTTAAAAAACGATAGTTCCGGTTTTGTTGAAGCAGAGTTCAAACAGCCATATGCTACGCAATACACTCTTAGCATTTTTAAAAAGATCGCCGAAATAGACACTCGTCATGACGCGGCACGTGGCGGCACTCACTACTGACGGCATCGCGACGACCGCTTAGGGGTCTCGTCGATGCGCATGTTTGTGTGAGTGAGCTGTTTCGAGCGTTTCTAGGTAGTTTCACTACTGTTTGTATCTGTTTACTGTGCCTTAGGGGTAAGTAAAGTAAGTTCTTAAGGGAAGCAAAATTTTAAATTAGGTATTTATATACAAAACCAAATAATATTTACTATATTATACATAATATAGAATATTAGATGATGCCTGCGACTTTGTCCGCGTAGATTAAGTTTTTCAATTCTCGCTGGAACTCCTTAGTTTTCCGGGATAAAAAGTATACTGTGTCCTTCCCAGGGATACAACCTATCCCTGTACCAAATTTCATCAAAATCGGTTGAACCGGTGGGCCGTGAAAGCGTAGCAGACAGACAGACAGACATTCTTTCGCATTTATAATATTAGTACTTATGGATTTTATTGAAACATTACTTTCTAGTGATCTATCTAGTCTAGTGATTATTTAGTCTTTATTTTCAATCATAAGAGGTTCGCGAACATAGTGTATAACCAGCCTTAGGCAGTCGCCAGTCACTGGTGCTAAGTACCTACATACTTACTTCGGCATTTCCTCTAACATTTTCGCGGCATAATAGGTAATAATAAACACTGTAACAACTGTAACATAAAAATAAAGATGCAAGCTGAATTTTTTTTTTTTTATTTTACCTTAATTTACCTTCCCTTAGATATAATATTATGGGTATGTACATACCAATGACATTGAATTATATGGAAAGAAAATCATGCTGAAAAACTTAATTAAATCTTTAGGTGCTGTTATTAGAGCAATACTTGACAATTAGTAGGTACCTACTTTATTTTTAGCGATAGCAGATTGGTGTTAACATGACATCACCCAACTAATGTTAACCCACCTTTGGGTACGATAAGTACTTACCAAAAAAATTATCACTTATGGTAGCTACAATACACTAGGTATTCTTTAAAAATATTGTTTTGTTACAGGTCACCATGTTTTTTGTGATTTGCTTGACGAGTTTGCTAGTCCAGGCTGGTTTTTCAGCGGTTGCTTCAAAGTCCGTAGTGGCTGAGGCTTTCATGAATGCTGCATTTTTGCCAGATATTGTACCTAAGCCACCGACAAAACTTATTTCGGTGAGTAATAAATTTAAAAATGCCGATGGAAGTGAAAACGAATGTTTAAAATAATTTAAATTAACAACACAGCACTTTTAAAATAATTAAAATATAAACCCTAAAAGAAAAGCATTAACGTTTAATTGCAATAGGGTCAACACGTCGGTTGACGGCCAGTTAGTCGACTTGCCGTCTTTAAAGTTACATAGTTCTTTGAAATTTATCTTTTTTGACAAGATAACAATTTATATTATGTATGAAAGAAACATGAAGAAAAATAATTACCATATGACTTAAATATTTCTGTTTCCCTATTTTTTGCAATATTCCAATTTGTCAAAAAGTGCGTTTTTTCAGTTTACGACCAACTTTCGCTAATTTACGACCACACAGTAGTCAGTTTACGACCATTCAACAGCTACTGACAAAGGATGTCTTGATATATTAAGTTAAGCTCGAAAAACAATGAATTGTTCTAAAAACACGTTTATTTATTTTTTCTATGAATTATTTTTTCTATCAATATTTTTTTTTTAATAGCAAAAAAGTAATATTTTTTTATCGAACATAGTATATTAGGAACATAACTTGCATGCTTTAATTTTTTATATTAAGTCTTTTCCTACATTTCTTTTTTTTATTTATACGACTGCCTGAAAAAAGGAGTATATTGTTTTCAGGGTTCATGTATGTATGTATGTATGTATGTATGTTTGTATGTGAGTTTGTATATTCCACCATAACTTATATACGCCTGAACCGATTTTGATAATTGAGGTATCGTTAGAATCCCTAGCTTATTCCGGGTGACATAGGCAAGTAAAATTTTTAAAAAAATTGATGGGGTGACCATGGTCCCGCATTAAAAACCAAAATTGAAAAAAATTAATCAAAAATAAGATTAACTGTATAATCATCATCTAGAAAATGATGAGTAGATTCAAAAATATATAACACTATAGTTCAATATTTACTGATTCACAAAAAAAATTCATTTAATAAAAATGTGAATAAGATTCCAAAGGCTATGCAAATCGCTTCAGGAGCTAAACTCCAAAAATAATATGGCAGAGCAGTCATATTTTTTAATTCGTTATATTAATTTCACTTGTTAAATTATATAGACCAGCGCTTGGCTGCAATCAGACTTGCTTGCAAGTGGTGATGCAGCCTAAGGTGAGCGCGCTTGCCTAGAAGATGCCTATTTACTCTTGATTTGAAGGTACCTAAATTAAAAGAGGAGGGGAAAACGGAAGCCGGAAGGGCATTCCATATCCTAGCGGTTCTAATTAGAAACGAGGAAGAAAAGAGCCCGCGGAATTTCGACTATGTAAGGGGTCATAGACCTTGCGGTTCGATACTGAAAAGGCGACGGAAGAACCAGATTGAATAGTTCTTGAGCACACTCTCCGAATTATATCCTGAAGAAAACCAACAGACGGGCAAATTTGCGCCGATGTTCTAAGCTTTGTAGCTTCGAACTGACCAGCGCTTTGCTACCAATAAGTCTCCTGGCGCGATGATCCACCGAATCCAATGCATGGTACTTGGCAGAGCCATCCCATAAATGGCTGCAGTACTCCATGTACGATCGAACTTGTGCTTGGTACAGGATTAGAAGCTGTTCCGGCGTGAAATACCGCTTGACTTTGTTGAGGATGCCAAGTTTCTTGCCAGCTGTTTTTGCTTTAGATTCGATGCATTGTCGTTGAGGTTGGAGGAAATGTTGATACCGAGGAGCTCGATACTGTCGGTAATTGGAACGGATATATTTCGGGAAGTCGGAGTGAGTGGGAATGAACTCCATTTCGCGGTGAATAGACACGCTTGCGTTTTGGTAGCGTTAAACTTGATGAGATTGGCGTCACCCCAGTCGGACACCTCCTTCAAGATCAAGTTCTCTTTTATTAGTCTTCTTTTTCTACATCTTCTCTATTTCTTTTGCTTTCCTAAGTTTTTCCTTTGCTGACTGCTTGCGTGTTCTTTCAATTCTAAATTTTCTTTATCGCTTTTCTAAAAATATTATTTCTTCAAGCTTGTGAGAAAGTTGCACTTGGTCTTCGTTTCGCTTCGTTTCGCGCAAAGTCTTAGTTTCTTTTTTGTCATTTGGCGCTTATCAAAAGACATCTCATTTTGTGTATATGATATTAATTGTAGCATCGATCCTAATTAGTTATATTGTCAAAATATCAAGGTTCGAGCTGGAATGTGAATAAGCAGGGGCTTGTGGGTGAATGCTGTCAATAATTGGGTTGCAACAAGGAGATATAACTTCGAAGTTGCATGAATATCTCTGGCCTGCACTGTGTTTTTTATTTGAACTAGAATTTCTACAAAAAAAATATTTGAAACTGTTTTGTTTATATTTGTCGGTACGAGACTGCCAGTTCTTGACTGTGCCAGCTTCAATTGCCTAAACACGTTGACGTCAGCCAGCTGAATGATATTGTGTTGTATTAGCTGGTTAACCATTCCTATCACAAAACTCACTTAGAGTATCAGAGAGTAAGTCATGTGAGACTTGTACCCAACTATGAATAGGTTTACGGGCTTTTTTATAACATTTTTGGTTACCCAATCATTGAAAGCATTGCTTACATATTCATAAAAGACTTCGCTCTTCATCCGTCCACTTTCTAAACGTTCAAGTACCCATGATTCTGGCCTATTATCAACGATGGCTTTAGGGAGTCTGACATAAGGGAATATTACTAGAGCTAAGAACCCCAGAGGTCATGGATGATAAATTGTCTCAATTATATTATTACCTTGACTTACAGAATGCGATTGGATGAAGAGTAACGTATTTTATGAATCCATTAACGATAATTTCAATGGTTATTTAACCAAAAATTATATAACATAGCCAGTTTTTCAGTTTATAGACAGGCACTAGGCCTCATATGACGTAAAAGTTCTCTTTAAGCGAATTTTAGAAAGCCCAGAGAAAAATTATTGTTATAACAATCATACCGGCAAATGCAAAACACTTGCTTGGATCAACTCATATGAGTGTGATCGCCGAAGCATAATCTAAAAATATACGGTAATCCGAAATGGATTCTGAAAGTGTGCATGATATCTCTTAAACGAGACACTGTGGATTATACAAAATGAGTCAAAGATTATTGCAATATCCAAACGCATCCTAATCTAGAATAAACTGCTTTTTGCTGTACACCAAGGCTTCTTGAAAATTGCAGTTACAAATCGAGGACGAAATCTCCAAGTCTAACATAGTATTGTACAGATATTCGAGATTTTTTTAGCTTAGTTCAGTTAGTAGCCAGAAGTAGACGCTCCACAAGCTCCTGCTACTCGGTCCAGTTTTCTGGAATCGGTTTTATTTATATTTTGCCGGTCGCAATCTGACGTTTAAATAAACCATACATAATAGAATATCAGGGAAAAATAAAATTTGCGTTAATATTATGCAGCATGTTAGAAAAGCTCAAAAATGATTCGTTACAAACTGCTAGTTTAGGACCATGTCGTAAACGGAAGGAAGCTCAGTTTTAGTCGGCCCATTAGCGACCACCATTTATTTAGATAAATACGCATTTTATGGATAAAATATGGATTCTTAGTTATAATTTAATCATATTCTGACACCTCAAGCACAAAATGTATGCAAAAACTTTAATAAAACATGTTTTACTCACGGTTTAAGTTTGCCTTCTCACATTTTTTTTACTTTTTGCATTTTGCTCCAAAATCAATGTGTGTGCTCTGGCTACGATTCATTTGCTCACAGAGTTACACTGTAATATATTGGGTTGGCCAAATTTGACCCGAGAGTAAGGATAGAGCAGGTTCTTCAAGAAATAAAAAAAATAAAAAAAACACGACTGCCCTGACAAAAAACGAACTTAAGAGTTAAAAATCTAAATTAATCTAGTTAAATTAGAATCTTATTCACATTTTTATTAAATGATTTTTTTTTTGTGAATCATTGAATATTGAACTATAGTGTTATATATTTTTGGAATTTACTCGTCATTTTCTAGATGATGATTATATAGTTAATTTTATTTTCGAATATTGTTTTTCAACTTTAGTCTTTAATGCAAGACCATGGTCACCCCATAATACCTCATTTATCAAAATCGGTTCAGGCGTATTGAAGTTATGGTGGAATATATAAACTCACATACATACATACATACATGAACCCTGAAAACAATATACTACTTTTTTCAGGCAGTCGTATAAAATGAGTGATCGTTGCGTTGATACTACAACTGTTTTTGGTTGTTTTCGGACCGTGAACGGGGTTGTCGTGAACGGGGGGTGGTCGGCGAACTGACGTAGTCACCCTACTAGATGATGCCCGCGACTTCGTGTAGGACTGGATTAGGTTTTTTAATTCCTACTTATTAATTTTTAGGGAAAAAATGTAGCTCGTCCTTGCCACTATATTATAACCTAATAATCACTATACCGAATTTCATCGAAATCGGTTGAAATGATGAACCGTGAAAGCATAGCAGAGAGACAGAGAGTCACACTTTCCCATATAAAATAGTGTGGATTTATTTGCAGGTAAACTATTCAGACACAACGATCTATCTAGGAACTAGGGTACAACCATTGCAGACGCTGACGCAACCGCAAGTGTCCTACGAAGCGAATGATGCCAAGCTTTACACATTTATGTTTTTCGGTAGGTAAGTAGTAGGTACTCTATGTATATGTCACCGTAAGATTGTAAAAACCGTTAGATTATAATCTAACTCGCAAAATTGCAAACTATCGAAAGATTACAATTTAACGCATTATTTATCGGTAGATTGTAATCTGTTAGTTACATTAACCCGATATAACCTAAAGTTATATCGGCTTAATACAGGTTACGGCTAGTAAAATAATATTATTATGTACCTACTTATCTAATGGAGTCTGTCTATCTCATAAACTCAAGTTTAATTAAAATTAAAAAAATTGTAGTAAGTAGGTAGGGACATTATTATTATTAAATTTTCCAGTTTTTTGCACTTTCTATTCCACTAGCTATTACTAGCTACCTAACAATTTTTGATGCACTTGCAATCTATTAGTGCTGTAGGTCTATCTCTGTACCACTCATATGATGATGTCTATTATTGGATAGAAGCAGGCGTTACTTTGCGAAAGTCCATGACAATGAAGAAACTAGGTAGAAGTTTAATTCGCTATAATCCGCCACAGAAGGCAAATCTATGTGGTACAGTGCGCATCTTGAACTTGATGCCCTCGATATTCACCACACCACATGAACCCTCAAAAATACCCTCAACGTTCGTTTCACTCCGATACCGGAGCATCTTCTGTTGACTCTACAATGCACGATTGTGAAAGTACACAAGGAGGGTACGTACCTACTCTGTACCTACCGAGTTTTGTCAAAATCAGAGGGCCATAAAAAGGTTACCTTCGTAATTATGATGATGATAATTGGTCCAAAATTGAATTGAAAAGTGATCGATACGAACGAACTGATTCCTCAGAATGAACGAAACACCTGTATGGGGAATCGAAATTAGGAGTTGCCTGACAAAGTTTACAGTGCAAAAATTTATCATCGGCTTCGTATTTTGTAACTCCAGGGTTGAAATCACACCCTGATTATACTGACACATCAAAGACACTATGTATAATCTATGTGTATGTACAGAACAAAATAATTATGCAGGTTCCTTGGTCTGTGTAATAGGTATGTAGAGTGTAGGGTGTAGTTGTTATATGGACTATATAAAAACTAGGCAGCGCGCGCGATTCACCTGTCGGTGGTTACCCAGTGGTTAGTACCTACCTACGTCTTGATTTTCTATTGTTTCTCACGTTTTCGAGTTGATGAACATTTTTTTAAATATTCCCTAACAAAAACAGTTTTATTTGTTAAGTTTAACTCTGTTTCGATAGTACTTAAGAAGAGAATACAATCAATAAAATTTCAAGCTGCATACGTAGGTAGTACGGTTGAAAAGACTTTTTGTTTTAAATATTTATGTTCTTTTAAACCCACAGGACCAGACCTGCCGCCTTCTACTAGGCTAACAAGCAATCCACCATTAACACAGTTTATCCATTGGGGCGTTTACAACATTCCCGGTCAAGACATCAGCAAGGGGGTACCATTTGCAACATATTTCCCTCCAACGCCGTACCCTGATGGATTTCCATACATTTTCCTTCTCTTCAAGCAAAATGGACCATTAGATACAAGTCAAGTTCCGGATCAGAGGTTTGATAGCATTGTCAATTATTTTATTACTCATTATGGCCATATTTTTTACCATAGGGCAGAAAAGGTAACCCATTCGCACCCGAGGTACCTATTTTATATTCTTGAAGTATTTCTGAAGGTGCGACCTGACAGTATTCAGTGCCTTTAAGTTCACCTTTGCTTGTTTCAGTTTCCTTCTCAGTCGTCCGCAATTCTCCTACACCGAATTCGCCAAGAAGTATGGTCTAGGCGATCCAATAGCTGGAAACTTTATGGTCGAAACATATTTAGAGATTCTTATACAGGTAAGCGGGCGAAGGTGACCTTTGGATGAACATAGCTTATTAGTGGTTCGAGGTGTGATTAAATATTTTAACTTATAATGGCCGGGACTGACAGCATAAGATCCTTTCCGAGAATCAGAGGGCTAAAAATGGACCGCTCCATCTCACCATATTAATAAGTATCTTAGTCAAAATATTTACTTACTTATTACTCATAATAAAACGTTTTAATTATGTAAGCGGTGAAAGTCTTAAAGGTGTAGTCTGAGATCTATAGACCGTACTTTGACTTAGCTCAGAATTTACTTACGAAAAACTTGGATGAGTAGGATATGCTAAGCATAATCTTTGATTTCGAATTTATAGTTGTATCTGGCTAAGATTATGCTAAGCATACGTTAAGTGCAAAAAATTGTGGAAGCTTTATTCCATGCATTATGTTATTGATTTTACTGTATAAAATTTTACAATATTGATATTTAAAAATCGAAAACAGTCTAAATTTCTTATAACAATAATTAAATTATTCTCACATGGAATAGAAAACTGGCGTGTTTATGGAGGGAAAAGATCGCGTTCATTTACTACTTACTTATGTATTTTAGTAAAAAACCAAAAACGAAACGTTTGATCAGCCGGTCGCGCGCTGTTAACCCAGGTTTGTTTTATTAACTGTGTGATATCCATGGAGAATATAGAGACAGTTCTTCTTACTTTGGAAAGAATAGGTATACAGGTTGAGAATTTCAGTAGTTATCAATTTTCGGCTCATGCCTAAATTCTGTGTTCGGAAAGAATACTTACCTACAACCCTTTTGTGTAAAGTACTAGGTATTAAGTATTATGTGGCTGTATGACGAAAAAAAAGTTTAGAAGAAGATACTTGTTTCACTAAACTCGATGTTTTGAATGCACCTAATTTTACCATTAATAACACTGGTCTACAGAATAAGTACCTATAACTTTTTAAAATTATAATTTAAGATAAATAATTTCCTGAGTTTTTCGTAAGTCGTGATTTAGTTGACTTTGTATTTGCTTAAGCGCGCACTCAGCACGACTTCGAAGTTAAGTAGCTCTATAAATACCGACATTAGCAAAGTCAAAGTACCTACGCTCTATAAATCTCAGCCTAACGACGTCGGCTCACTATTCGGGTTTTCAGGGTTGGACCACTTCGAAATGTACCGAGCAAGTGATATTATGTTCATATATTAAAATTCACATGGCGTTTTAATCTAATAAAATATCACTTTATTTATCGGTTAAGGAAACCACCAAGAGGAAGACTACATGAAAGAGAGCTCTAATTTAATAATGTTTCCAAAGGTGTCAGAGGGCATTATAAATATCATATTTTTAAAGTGTCAGTTTTATATGACGTTCCTTGCGCCTCCCCAAAATAAGGATTATTCTGAAAAAACCTGGTCAAGTCGTCGACCGTATCTAACTTGAATTATGGGACATTTTGCTCAAAATGAACTTTGAATGCAGTCCGATACAGTTTTTTGAGCTCTATCGAATGGTATAGTATTTTCGTAGCTTACAAAAAATGACCGATACGCCACAGAAAATTATGATTTTAAAGCAATTTTCGAATAGAAATAGGTATGTCGTATAGGACAAAAGTAAAAATCCCCCCCGACCCTTACATCAATATGAAACTTATTTTTTTGTTCCTAAATGGCCTCTACGTCTATGAACTTAAATAAAATTGTGAAAATTGTCCATTGTATCAACACGCACATTTAAATATTGCTGTATTATGAAGAAGTTCCTAGATACTCTAGCGGCACGCTATGATGGCCGGTTTGACGTTTGTCCGCTCATGAAGTTCCGTATTAATTGATAACGACTTTGAAGGAAATAATTGTATTACTTTATTGACGATAGTGATGTGCAGAGATTCATAAATTTTATCGAATGTAGTTTTAGGTTTAGGACTCAAAATTTATTTATTAAATTGATTTCATAATTAAATGTATACAAGTGTAGAAAAATCAGTTTGCACCATTTAAGGGGTGAATGTACTTGTGAATATGAACAATTTTCACTATGTGGACAAACCTCTGAAATCGCAAAAAAATATCAATAAATTTTTAAAAATGGAATCTAATACGATCGTCACATAGGATCGCTGGCTAGCACAACTACTACCTCCGGCAAACTCGCGTCAATGCTCAATGCAAAACAAAGCAGTTTCGAATTGACGTTGCTTCGAAAAGTATAAACTGTCAGTGCAATGCGATTGTGATATAGTTTTGACCTGGCTTTGGATTTCAAATATTGATACTGCATTACTGTTGACCCTTGCTCGTTAATTTGGATTCTGTTCAAGCCCTTTGTTGTGGATTTCGTCGATATGACCGAACGTACGCAGAGAACTGTTCTAAATAGTCAGACACGTGAGTTCGTAATACGCCTTCGTAACTATTTCGATCGTGAAGCTCAAAATGGAGGGCCAATTTTACCTATAACGTCAGTGGTTGAACGCGTAGCTGATGCGCTTAATATTGGACAACGAACTGTTAGACGGATAACTAAAAAAAAATATGGCGAGACTGGCACAGAAGAAAATAAACTTCACACACCAAAAAAGAGAAAACGAGCAAAACCAGTCGTAGGCATCGATAGCTTTGATGCCGATGCTATCCGAAGACATGTTTACGGCTACTATTTACAGAAGGAGTATCCAACAAGAAAAAAGTTGGTGCATTCACTGAAGGAAGCTGGATTATTCTTCGGTGGGGAAAGTTCTTTAACGAAGATTTTGAAGACCATTGGATTTCGATACAAAAAATGTAACAAACGCAAAATATTGATGGAAAGATTTGATATAGCGATGGCAAGGTATACTTTTTTACGGCAAGTGAAAGAAATCAAAAATTGGCAAAATGTTGTGTTCTTGGATGAAACATGGCTTAATGCTAACCATACTGTAGGCCGTTCTTGGAACGATGACACAGCAGCATCTACTTCCAAAGTTCCTGTAGGAAAAGGATCGCGACTTATAATTTGTCACGCCGGAACCATCAACGGGTTTGTCGAAGGTTCTCTCATGGCTTTTGCGTCAAAAACCACTGGAGACTATCATGAACCACTGGAGACATGAATGGAGAAAAGTTTACTGAATGGTTTACCTCAATGTTGTGTAGCCTCCCTGAACCATCTATTATAATTATGGACAACGCCCCATACCACTCGATGCAAATTGACAAGCCACCTGCCCAATCCCAAAAGAAAGCTGATATCGTCGCATGGCTTCGTAAAAATGGCGTAGATGCAAACATGAATATGTTAAAAGCGGAATTAGTACGTCTTTTAAAAGAAAACAAACCAACCAAGATCCGATACGTCATTGACGAAATAGCATTAGAACATGGGCACAGAGTTATACGGTTACCGCCTTACCATTGTGAGTATAATGCGATTGAGTTGGTGTGGGCTCAAATTAAGGGATATGCTGCAAGACACAATACAGAACCCCCATTTACCACAAAAAAAATGCTAAAATTATTAGAAGAAGCTTGTGAACATGTGACTAAAGGAGACTGGGAAAAGGTTGTGAATAGAACTGTTAAATTAATAAGGGAAGATTATGAAAGAGATGTGAAAATAGATAATATTATAGAAAACGAACATATAATTATTAATGTATGTGATGATAGCAGTGACGACAGTGAAAATAGTAGTATGGACGAATCTGATTAATTATGGCCTTTTGTGGCACCTTTTTTGGTATCTTTTGTATTCATATGTTTCTTGTGTGCATATAAAGTATGTATATTCATTTTCGTTCAAATATTCAGTTCGTTCAAATAAATTAAATAAACATATACATTTTTGTTTTATTAAACCTATTTAATCAGGTACAAAAACAAAACTTAATTGTTTTTTGTTCGAGAATAAATTGACATTCCACATCACTATTGTAATGTGTCAAACCGGCCATCATAGCGTGCCGCTGATATAGTAACATGGTAACGCCCGTCTCACTTTAGCGGACAGCTAAAAGAAAGGGAACAAAATAATGCTTCAGAGTAAAACTTTTAGTAGGTAATTATTATTGAGCATTTAAGCGGATTGTAAGGCTAGATTTCACTTTCATCGTCTAACAAAATATCAAAGCTTCATGAACACAGACTCATAATATCATTGAAAAAATACAACAATTTAAAAAAATATATGTCGATGGAACTATTCTAAAATGTTAGGTATCAAAATGAATATTTAAAACTGCCACATTCCAAAGCAATAGGTCTCACATTATTGTATTGTATTACTGTACAGCAATGACTCAATTAATGGAGTTTTATAAAAAATGAGATTTGGTTCACTGTGTACCATCAACGTTACACAGTGAACCACTGCATAATGAACAGTGAACCAGTGGGTTTGTATAAACAAAAAACAATCATTTATTAAATTTTTTAATTAAACAAAGGATTAAGTTTTAAAAGTTTTTAAAATTAAAAAGTTTT
Source organism: Erebia palarica (assembly GCA_964035005.1). NCBI lineage: Eukaryota > Metazoa > Arthropoda > Insecta > Lepidoptera > Nymphalidae > Erebia > Erebia palarica. Next base: position 28,448,299 of record OZ035987.1, on the reverse strand, counting down.
TGTAAACCATTTATTAAGTACTAGCTGACGCCCGCGACGTCGTCCACGTGGATTGAGGTTTTTTTCCCGTGGGAGCTCTTCAATTTTCCGCGATAAAAAGTAGCTTATGTATTATTCCAGGCTATAATCTATCTCTGTGCCAAATTTCATCCAGATCCATTCAGCCGTTCTGGCGTGATTGAGTAACAAACATGCATTTGAGGATTTTTGGTTCCCGCGGGAACTCTTGTTTTTCGGGATAAAAAGTAACATATGTGTTATTCCAGACTATAATCAGTGGCGTGCAGGTCATGCAGGTATAAAAGCACTGCTTATCTTAGTAAATTATACTCCTTTCAAAATATTGAAAATTCTAATTCATTCTAAGCCCACTCCTTCAAATAACTACATAGTTCGCGCACGGCGTAACTCACGTCAGGTAAACCACAACCGATGAACGCCATCTACTGGCCATCTATCGCTAGAAGAGATCGCGCGAAGCCGAAAAGCTTACGAACTATCTGCTTCTTTTGCGCGTCATCGTAGGCAGATATCTTTACTCTATTCGCGTCATTCATTCATGATTCTACTCGAAATCCTGAACGAATAACGCGAATAAGAAGCAGAGGTTATTGGCTTGTGATTGGTAAATCGCCAGGGCGAACCCTGGCGATCGACGACCAGTCACAAGCCGCTGCAGTGTAAGCGTCTGCCGTCTAGGGGTATGTTCCGATATACACCGCGACTGTACTGGGGAGAAATTCGTTCCATTATGCCGTTACAGAATACTGCCGTCGCCATTTTCGTACTGTGAGCACTGACGTTTTCGAAGTAAAGTGCTTTCAGTGCTTTGATCACGTGATCAACAGCGTCTAGAAATTTAACGGCTTGCACCATTGATTATTAATAAACAATTATTTATCGAGATAAGTTCTTCACTTTTACCGTATATAACCTCATTAATCATTAATAATTCGGTTATAAAGTTATTATGCATTAGGTTACTTGGAAAAACAATATTTTCTTCTAAAATAATCTTTCTTTCTTATTTTCACGTCAAAACAACGCCAAAGAACATAGATGACAGTATACTGGACTGCGTTCCATTTAATACCAACCAACTATAGTAACCAGTACCTATAGCTAACTATAAAGGAACGGCTTCTCAGTTTACTAAATTGACGTCACACCTTACAGGGCTCATAGTGCACATCGGAACATAGGTTTTATTTTCTATAATCCAAATAAGTAGGGGTTGGGGGTTGGGGGGGAGAGGATATACCCCCCCTGCAAGTAAGACGTTCCGAATTTTAGTAGTTTTCGAGATATTAATTTTTTAAAATTTTGAGGTTAGGTTTACCGAAATTCTGCTTAACTCTGATAGTTAAGACGGAGAATGGGTAAAAGTGGCTTTGAGGGACGGAGGGAGTGGGGGGGAGGGGTATAAGTAGTGGGAGAGGGAGGGAAAGAGGTTAATTTCATAATTGGAATGGGCTACGCCAGAAGACTCTAGGGGTAGGGCAGACAAGACTGCGTGGAGTCGGGGTGTGCCGATTCGGTTTTGGAGTCCAACACCTGCACTACACACGACGCAGCACTTGCAAGCACAAGTGGCTCATTAGAGTCTAATACTTGCACGTTTCTCGACGAAACACTAGAAGATGGTGACGACGACGAGGCCTGAGGCTTCGAAGACGCCATAGCAGTCAAACAAAAAAAAAATATACATAAAAATGTTCTCAACTGAAAAGCGCGTAAAACGATGACTCATATGTTTGAAATTTGAATTCAATAGTAGGTATCTAACATTTGGCGCCAATCGGTACACATAAAACTCGATGTTTTATTCGAACGATTATAAAATACGTCCATGTACAGAAAATATATACTATTATGCCTAATAAATGCAATGTTAGACATTTTTTGTGGTTTGAATATGTTTATTACTCGATTATTAATATTTTGTAATACTTTTTATGTTTGGAACGGATTCTAATACGTAAAACGAAACTTTAATACGCCAACTAAACGTCAATGAGTCTGTAACGGCAAATGTCGTAAGAAATAGTGAAAAGTGGTGAAAAATTGCGATTTAAAAAAAAATATTTCTCGAAAAGTATTAGAGTTCGGAGTAAAATATTTTAGTGCAAGGCTTATCACATCAAGGTCTTTCTGTAAAAATAATATGAACGTCCAACTCAGCGGGCAGTAAACTATAGCTGAACCATAAAAGTAAAAAGGACAATATTAAAAATGTCATAAAATTATTATTTATTAAAACAAAATAACCGGTCCTACTTAAAAAATAACGGACTTCATTGAATTATGTTCTCAAAGGTGTGTGAAGTCGGCCAATCCGCACTTGGCCAGAGTAGACTAAAGCCAAACCCATTCTCATTCCAAGAGGACACTCGTGCTCAGTAGTGAGTATTGGGTTGATAAGAATGAGTAGGTTGAAAGGGGAAAAAAAGAATTCGTTTATTTTAGTAACTCTTATTATTGCACATTTAAAAGAGTTTAACTTGAAAGTAATGCTAAACTAGCCTTTTAGTGCCGATGCTTTTCAGATGAGGAAGAGTAACCTCAATATTATCCTATTTTACATTCGCTAGTCATATTTAATGTACTCTGTGTCTGGTATCAACGGGAATACGAAACATGGGTGTTTTCCTTTTTTAAGTTTTAAGAAAGACACGTTTTTTACTACGTTTGTTTTTTATGACGAGGCATTCTATACATTGAAAATAATAATAGGTACACAGTGAACCTTGGTTCACTGTGTACCGTGTTATTTTGTGAAACATCGTATGCTCGAAATTATAATACACATCATTATTTTGAAAAAAGTTGATGTACCTATTTAAATTAAAATCCTAAATTGTATTATCAAAGACTACAAGAATGCACACAATATGTCATTTATTTAGAGCTACATGATGCTATACTTTAAAATATAAAAATCAAATACTGTCATGGAAATAATTTACTTTCTTCGCTTCAAAAAAATAAATGCAGTTTACAGGTGTAACATAAACGACTGCATCCCGTGCACTAGGTGATGTAGGGGCTGGGGAGGCCCACATCTGCTATGAACGGGGAGTATTTCCCAAGATCAGCACATTGCAATATTTGAAAAAAATGGACTGATTCACTGTGCCTAACTGGTTCACTGTTCGACACGGTACCCTACCCTATAGGTTTTGGTCCAGGGGACCGTGGACCCAAGTATTTTATACGAATTTCAACTTGATGCCTCCACGCATTTCCGAGAAAAAGGTGGTTGAAAGACAGACAGACGTGGACAAAAGACTTCTCTGATAGGAGATATACCTAACTGCTCAGTCTAGTCAGCCGGCGCGGTGAGATGATGATGATGATGACTTTTTACTCTTTACTCTTTGTATTGTTACAGGTTCTTGGGACAATAGGAGCTGTGTTAGTAGGCTTATTAGGGTAGGTAGGTATGTGAGATATCACGAGAGGCCTGGTTTGCTATACCTACACCTACCCATCTATTTACCGAAGTACAATATATTATTAATATGAAATAAATATGAATTTATTAAGTATATCATAAATTTAAGAAAAAAGAGGTAGTATATTTTCATGTGCTTTGTATGGTAGCAAAACGTTTATTAAAAATTAAAGAGGCTTTGAAGTTTAAAGACTTATGTTTTATTTTCATAATGTCATGAAAATTTCATTATGAAGATACTGTACCTACTATTGCAATAGATAATAATATTATGAATACGAAAACGTGTTTGTCTTTCAAAGTTTCATCACGCCGCTACTTAACAATGGATCGACGTGATTGAAAAATGTTAAATATGTAGACTAGACATGTACATGTCACCGTAAGATTGTAAAAACCGTTAGATTATACTCTAACTCGCGAAATTGTAAGCTGTCGACAGATTGCGAACTGTTCAATGTTCGGGGTGTCAATTTTTGAAATATTAATTGTATTTATGTTTTCTTGTGCCTTTCTTGTAGGTTAGGTTAGGGTTCGACATAGGTCGCACAGTAATGATGCAGGTCGGCGGTATGTTGAACGCCCGCCTCGCCGCATTCGAGGACAGACTCCTCCCGGAGCGGAACACGAGGCCGCCTCTGGCCTCAGATAGGCGGAAAAACGGGCCCACGTATGCGGACGCGACGGCGAGGCCTGCTCCGGGACCCTCCGGAGCGACGGGAGCGAGGGCACCCCCGCCGAGAGCGGCGCCGGCCCATAGCCCGCCTAGTGGCACGCCCCCTGGCCCAGCCCCAGCGGGGCCGGCACCGAGGCCACGGACTCGGCCGGAGAAGGAGGCCCCGCCTCCTTCTTCTTCTTCCCCACCTTCCGATACGAGGGAGGCGAGGAAGACGAAGAAGAAGAGGAAGAAGACGAAAAGGAAGGGAGGGAAGGGCGGCCAGATGCCTGGCCCTCAAGAACGGCGGCCACAGCAGTCGCAGCAGCCGTCGTCGGAGTGGACGAGGGTCGGTCCTGGCGGGCGTCCAGAGGCGAAGGGTCGCGCCCGCAAGCCCCGGAAGCTTCGCATTCCTCAGTCGTCGGCGGTGGTCCTGACGCTGCTGCCGGCGGCAGAGGAAATGGGCGCGACCTATGAAAAGGTCATTGCCGCCGCGAAGGCAAAAATCGATGCGGCGGACCTGGGCGCCCAGGGCGTCCGGTTCCGGAGAGCGGCAACGGGGGGCCGCATATTCGAGTTCCCCGGTGCCGGAGCCTCCAGCTCGGAGAAGGCGGACTCCCTGGCCACCAAGCTGCGGGAGGTCCTGGGCGACGAGGTCGTCCGAGTCACCCGCCCCGTAAAGTCGGTCGACTTGCGGGTGTCGGGCTTGGACGACTCCGTCACCAGCGCGGAGGTGGCGGCGGCGATCGCCAGGGCCGGGGAATGCCCCGCGGAGCAAGTGAAGGCCGGTGCGGTGGGGGTGAGGCGCGACGGGCTGGGCGCAGTGCTGGTGCGCTGCCCCGTCGCGGCCGCCAAAAAGATCGCGGCAGGAGGGCGCCTAACGGTGGGGTGGGTGTCCGCCCGGGTCGAGTTGTTGGACGACCGCCCCCTGATGTGCTTCAGGTGCCTAGCACCTGGGCACGTGGGCGCCCAATGCGCGCAGGGGGTCGACCGCAGCGGACTGTGCTACCGCTGCGGCCAACCAGGCCACAAGGCCCGCGGCTGCACCGCGGCGCTTCGTTGTGCCGCCTGCGCGGCGGCCGGGCGGCCGTCAGAGCACCGGGCGGGTGGCAGGGCCTGTGTGGCCCCGCCTAAGGGGAAGAAGGGAGGAGGGAGCGGCGACAGGCCCTCCCCCGCATCCCAGCAAGCGGAGGCGCCGCGAGGGGCAGAGGAGGAGGTTCCAATGGCTACGGACCAGTAATGGACCTGAACCTCCTCCAGGCGAACATCAACCACTGCGCCAGAGCTCAGGACCTCTTGTTCCAGAGCATGGCGGAGTGGTCGATCCACGTGGCCGTGGTCGCCGAGCCCTACCGCGTCCCATCTGGGGACGATTGGGTGGGAGACAGGGACGGCGTGGTGGCGATGACGTCCCGTCCCGTGGTGGGTTCTCCGGCCTTCGTAGACGTAGTCCGAGGTCGGGGATATGTCTCGGCCGTGGTGGGTGACATCCTGGTCGTCGGGGTGTACTTCTCGCCGAATCGGAGTCTCGCCGATTTCGAACAGTTTCTGGACGAAGTCGGCGTTCTGATCGGCAGGAGTCGCTGCGGCCGCGTGCTCGTCGCTGGAGACCTCAACGCTAAATCTGTGGCGTGGGGGTGTCCAGCGACGGACCCTCGGGGGCAGGAGCTGGTGGAGTGGGCGACGGCGACCGGCCTCACGGTCCTCAACCGAGGGTCGGTCCACACCTGCGTGCGGCGGCAGGGCGGCTCCGTCGTGGACGTCACCTTCGCCGATCCCGCCCTGGCGCGTCGCGTCCGGGGCTGGAGGGTGATGGAGGACGTGGAGACACTGGCGGACCACCGCTACATCAGGTTCGCCGTCTCCGCGAGCGCGGCCTTCGCGAGTGTTGCGACTCGGCCCTCGCCTCCCGGTCCTCGTTGGTCTCTGAAACGTTTGGACCGGGACTTCCTGGTCGAGGCTGCCCTTGTCGAGGCCTGGTTCTCTGCGCCTCGAGAGGGCGGTCTGGGCGGTGTGGAAGCCGAAGCGGCGCGTCTTGGCGAGGCCATGACGAGCGTCTGCGACGGGGCGATGCCGAGGGTGCACTCCATCCCCTCGAGGCGAGCGGTGTATTGGTGGTCCGACGAGCTCACGCTGCTGCGCAGATCCTGCGTGGCGGCGAGACGCCAGTACACCCGCTGCCGCCGGCGGAGGAGACGGGACCCGGCGGAGGAGGAGCGGCTCTACTCCCTCTACAGGGACGCTGTGCGAGCGCTGCGCGAGGCCATCGGGGTGGCTATGGACCTGGCGCACGAGGAGATGCTCGAGACTCTGGATGGGGATCCGTTCGGAAGGCCTTACAAGGCGGTCCGGAAGAAGCTCCGACCCGCGGCCCCTCCAATAACATCGAGTCTCGAGCCCTTCGTAGTGGAGTCGGTGGTCGCGACCCTGTTCCCCGAAAGGGCCGACCGCGGAGCGCCTCGCATGGCGCCTCCTCCCGAGGAGAGAGTCCGGAGCTCGGCCGCGCCCCCGGTCGCGGAGGGAGAGTTGGCGGCGGCGGTGTTGCGCATGCGCGCGAAGAACACCGCCCCGGGTCCCGACGGTATCCCTGGTCGCGCCTGGGCTCTCGCCCTGGGGCCGCTCGAGCCGTGGGTCCGGGCCTTGTTCGGTGCCTGCCTCGAGAGGGGCCAGTTTCCCGGGGAGTGGAAGAAGGGGAGACTGGTCCTGATCGGGAAGCCCGGCCGCCCGGCCCATGAGCCGTCGTCGTACCGACCGATTGTGTTGCTGAACGAGGTGAGCAAGCTCTTCGAGCGTGTCATCGCCGCTCGCCTCGTTCACCACCTGGAGAGTGTGGGGCCGGACCTCAGCGACAACCAGTACGGTTTCCGCAGGGGCAGGTCCACCGTAGACGCCATACTATGCGTGAGGGCCCTAGCGGAGAGTGCGGTGTCCCGGGGCGAGGTGTTGGTGGCGGTGTCGCTCGATATCGCGAACGCCTTCAACACCTTGCCCTGGAGCTGCATTCGGGAAGCGCTGAGGTACCACGAGGTTCCTCTGTACCTCGAGAGGATCGTGGCCGCCTACCTCTCCGGGCGATCGGTCGGGTATCCGACCAGCTCGGACTGGTCGGAGAGGACGATGTCGTGCGGTGTTCCACAGGGTTCGGTTCTCGGGCCACTCCTGTGGAACGTCGGGTACGACTGGGTGCTGCGCGGGGCCTTGATGACGGGCGTCGACGTGATCTGTTACGCCGACGATACCCTCGTCACGGCTCGCGGCAGCACCTTTCGGGAGGCTAGACGTAGGGCCACGGCTGGCGTGGCCCACGTCGTAGCGAGGATTCGGGCCCTGGGCCTGGAGGTGGCCTTGCACAAGTCCGAGGCCCTGTGCTTTCACGGGCCTCGGAGGGCGCCTCCCGCCCGGTCCGAGTTGGTGGTGGGTGGTGTGTCCATCGGCGTCGAGCGTACGATGAAGTACCTGGGGACTCGTCCTCGACAGCCGGTGGACATTCGAGGAGCACTTTCGGCGCCTCGTCCCGAAGCTCGTGGGAGCTGCTGGAGCCCTGAGTCGGCTCCTGCCAAACCTGGGCGGACCGAGCTCGCGGTGTCGGCGCCTGTACACGGGCGTCGTGCGATCCATGGCGCTCTACGGAGCGCCTGTCTGGTCGGACACTCTGACCGCCCAAACTCGGGCCCTGCTGCGGAGACCGCAGAGGGTCATGGCGGTCAGAGTGATACGGGGTTATCGGACCGTATCGCACGAGGCGGCCTGTGTGCTGGCGGGGACGCCGCCATGGGACCTAGACGCCGAAGTGCTCGCGGCGGCGTATTGGCGTAGGCTGGATGCCCGCATCCGGGGGGAACACCCTACGCCGGCGCAGGATCGCGCCTGGCGGCGGCTGGCGGAGGCCGATCTCGCCGCTCATTGGCGGGACCGACTTCTGGCGCCGACTGCCGGCAGGCGGACGATCGAGGCGATCCGGCCCGTCCTGGAGCTCTGGACCGGCCGGACGCACGGGGCCCTCTCCTTCCGCCTCGTGCAGGTGCTCTCGGGGCACGGCTGCTTCGGGAGATACCTGTGCGGGGTGGCGAGACGGGAGCCCAGCGAGGTGTGCCACGAGTGCGGCCACGCGGAGGACACGGCTCAGCATACGCTGGAGTCGTGCGTCGAGTGGGCGCCCCAGCGCGCCGCACTCGCGGCAGTGGTGGGGCCGGACCTCTCGCTGCCCGCCGTCGTCCGAGCCATGGTGGGCAGCGAAGAGTCCTGGGACGCCGTCGCCTCCTTCTGTGAGGAGGTGATGTCCCAGAAGGAGGCGGCGGAACGGCTGCGTGAGGCTGCTGCCGACGCAGACCCTCTCCGCCGCCGAAGGGCCGGGCGCAGGAGGCGCGCGCAAGATCGGCGCCTCCCACCCTGACGGGAGCTCCGGGCGGCCAGACCGTCGTCGTCGTCGTCGTTTTCGTCGTCGTCGTCGTCGTTGTCGCCCGTTGAGCCTCAGTCGCGGAGGAACATGAGGGGGAGTCGGGGCAGCATGCCCCCCGCAGGAGGGTCCGCTTGGGCGGACGTCGCTGGCTGGGTCGCGGATGATTGCGTGTTCCCGTAACCCAGCCTTAAGGCGATGCGCAGGAGCGCCGCTGGGTTTTAGTGGGTATTCTGGAGTGCCAGTGAGTCCCACATACCCTCTCGGAAGCACCGCAGTTTCACACTGCCTGCTTCCGAGAGGGATGCCTAAACGCATTTCCCAGCGTCAAAAAAAAAAAAAAAAAAAAAAGGGTTCGACATAGGTATACAATTTACCTAATTACAGTTTAGAATTTCGCGAGTTAGATTATAATCTAACGGTTTTTACAATCTTACGGTGACGTATATACTAAAATATGTTTCACTTATCGCGGAATCATTTTCGAGTCGGTCGAGTAAGTTTTTTATGCCTTTTATATTAACAAGATTAATATTATGTATCTCCTTACTTACCAATAAAATTCAGTAAGACCACAAAAGAGATTAGGTACCTACTCGAGGGTGTCTAGTGGTTAACATCTTCAACTACGTGTTCTGTGGTCCTGGGTTCCATTCCCAGGTCGGACTGTATGTAATAGAGGTTTCTTAGGAGCAATACAAGACCGGAGTTAAAAAGTTAAGTGGAGAAATAAAAGGATTTTTTATTTATTTACTACTTATGTGATGCCTGCGACTTCATACACGTGGAATAAGTTTTTTTTTAAAATTCATTATATAGGCTTAATAATTGATAATATTTTTTTTATTTATATTATATGTCATATTATTTATAAATTAATGATAATAAGTTTATTCAATACAAATATTCTCGAACGCGACCTTGCTAGCGGCCGTTTTCAATTTTCGAACGCGGATTTGCTAACGTCCGCTTTTACAACTCATTGAATCTGCGGCCTGAAGATGCTGCATCATTATGCGACTTCAGTCAGGCCCGGGTGCGCTTCTTGCATCGGGCGTGATGTTTTTTGTAGCGTTCCAGCACACTAGTTGGGACGTGACGGCCGACGACTTTGAAAATGCGTTTTTTTATTTAAAAGTAAAAATTTAAAGCCGATTTTCAGGTCTATAACTTCAAACACAAACTTTAACACAAACACAACACAGACTTTCATACAAACTTATAACCCACATTACGCCCTCTTTGGGGTTCATCTAACTTCAAAAACAAAGGACTTTCATACAAACTTTCAACTCCTTAGGGGTGAATTTTCTCAAAACCGTTCTTAGCGGATGTCTACACCATAGGAGGAACCTACCTTCCAAATTTCAAGTCTGCATGCTCTATAGTTCCCGAGATATCGTGATGAATCAGTGACCTTTCGCTTTTTTATATATATCTAGATAATAATATATAGAAGATTAGTAAAATTATTATTTATATTGTCCATTCCAACCTTTGTTTTAACATTGCGTATGAATTGGCAATAATTTTCATCAAAATTATTGCCAATTCATTCGTAAATTTCCATTAGATTGCATCATCTTTTTAGTTTTTAATACATCCTCATTTTCGCTTCGTAACTTTATTTTATCATTGTTTTTCATATTTTTGGGCCTTCAGCCAAACCAATAATTCATAGTCATTGTAAACTCCGTTCTGAATCCACCACACCGACAATTCTATCACGCCAAAGTACCTCCTGTGGTCTACACAGGCCAGGCCGGATCCAGGATGGAATTCGATTTACCAGACGATAACTAGTTTGGTTATCAATTCCAGGAGCGACGGGCACCTTTACTATCATCGTGGCATTCCATCCGGCCACAGCATAAGTTCTGCTACGCTCATCACCTCTGGACCGCCTACTACCATCGAGGCCAATCATCCAGGCAGGATACCACGACCCTACAAATTTGTGTGTTGAGTTCACCCGCGGTGTCTCTGTGCCCATTTTAGAGTTGCACAATTAAACTTTTTATCGTACCTCTTTTGAGTTTTATTTTAATTCCTCAGTTTTTTCTAAATTTCTATTTGATATTCAAAATCAAATACTTCACCAGTGTGGTAGCCAAAAGACTTCTCATTCTGAGAGGAGATACGTGCTCAGAAGTAGCTATCACTTCTTATTCGCGGTGAGTTAATGATGACGACTTTTTGCTCTTTGTATCGTTACAGTTTCTTAAGACGACAGGAGCTGTGTTAAGAGGCATATTAGGGTAGGTAGGAACTAGGGTTGTAAAGGAACCTCGCCTCCGCCTCTGTAAGTGCGGAACTTTCGCAAGAAATCGCACCTCCGCTTCCGCATCCACCTCCGCGGATAGCCGCGGATCCGCTTTTTGCGGAGTTGTAACGGAGGTTTATTTACGTTGACTTACAATACGAGAGGTACCAATCGAAGCAGGGGACGTCAGTTACACCATTACAACTAGCAAAAAGACAACTGTACTTAGAAAATCCTCAAAATAAATCAAATGTGGGAAAAGAGAGAGCACAGAAAATGCACGATGTGATCGGAGAAATCCACCTCCGCCTCCGCTTCCGTTAACCTCCGCATCCGCCTTTGCTTCCGTTAAGAACGCCTCCATTACAACCCTAGTAGGAACCTATATGAGGGATGGGATGCCTGTTTTGCTACACCTATAAATATTTAATTTTTTATGTTATAAAAAAATAGATGCTTATAATACTTATCTTTTACTTTAGTATTTTCAAGAATTTCACTGTTAGATCACTGTTGAAGATATAGATCCCTAGATATATCCTTGTTATTGGATATTATGAACGCGAAAATAAAACGTGTCTTTTATCATGCGCATGTTAACAATGGATCAACGTGACTTTTTGTATGATTATTACATTGAAATTAGAATGAATACTAAAATTCTACATCAAAGGATTATTATCATACTAATATTATAAATGCGATAGTGTGTTTGTTTGTTGGTTTGTCGTTCAATCACGCCGCAACAAAGCAATGGTTCGACGGGATTTTTGCATGAGAGTGGATATCTTTTATCCCGGAATATTTAATGGTTCTCGCCGAAAATAAAAACACTGAAAATCCACGCGGACGAAGTTAGGAAAAACATCCAGATAAGTAAGTTTATTATTAGCTTTAAACTAATAGAAATGTAAAAGTAACAAGTTTAGAAAAGTACTTTATTAACAATAGTTAGACACCCAAGCTCTTATATAATTGTGGTACATAGTCATCGAACTGTGCGCGGTAGAAGTTGCCAGCAACTGGTGCACCCAGGTTGTACTTCTCAGCGAACTTCTTCGTGGAGAAGGGGGCGCGACCGTTTATGGACCTGAAGAATGAGATATAATATTATGTAAATGTATCTACATAGTATATGCCTCTCTTACCGAGAGTTGCATATATATGTTCCGTTAGCAGTGGAGACCCTGGGGTTATGGAGTCTGCAAAAAAAATCTATTTTCATAGAGACATTTCACCGCGGTTTATTGTCTCAGGTGACAAAAGAGCAGGTTCATGTTATGTGCAAATGTTCAACGCATCGACGACCTTCGTGGCGAAGTGTTGAGCTCTGTTGTCTGTACGTGCGGAGGTCCCGGGTTTGATCCCCGGCAGGGTAAATTTGAATTTATAATTTCTGAATTTTTCCTGGTCTAGCCTGGTGGGAGGCTTCGGCCCTGGCTAGTTACCACCCTACTGGCAAAGACGTGCCGCCAATTTAGCGTTCCGGTACGATGCCGTGTAGAATCCGAATAGCGGTATGGGTTTAATATAACTGTCATGCCCCTAACAAGTTAGCCCGCTACCACCTTAGACTGCATCGTCACTTACCATCAGGTGAGATCGCATTAGATTCGGGTTAGCTAGCCATGTCTAAGTTTTAACGAAACGAATTGACGTCCTCCCTGACATAGCAGTGAGCGCTGTGGTTTTTTAAGTGGAAGATCCCAACCCCGGCAGGGTCAATTCCGGAATAAATCAAGGAACGATGCCGTGTATGGAAACCGATTGGGGATATGGATTCAATGCCGTAACCCTAACAGGTTAGCCCGCTACCATCTTAGACCGCTGGCATTATCACTTACCATCAGGTGACATTGCAGTCAAGGATGAACTTGTAAAGGTGTAAAATATATGTAAAAATCAAACATCTTTTGAGGGTTCAGGTCGCGTAAAAACTTACTTGTTATCAAGCTTCTTTTCTTCAAAGGAAAGTTTTTTCGGCTGTTTGAATAGTATGTAGACATAGCGGTGGATGCCCGCGCCCTCTGGGGGACCGGAGCCGATATACCCGGACAGGACCTCGCCTTTTGTCACGTCGCTTCCGGGGATGTTGACCACGAGCCAGTGCTGACATTCGCGGTTTGTGAGCTCGGGACTATCATAGATGTCCGGATCTTGACAAAATAAAATTAAATAAAGCTATACACCGGCACCTTTTCTTGGTGGTCTACATCAAAAGTCTACAACCAATTAGGTAAACATGCCGACGTATTTAATTTAAATGATAATTTTGTGAACTGCAAATCACATCAAAATCGATACAGTAGAGTAAGAAGTAAAAATTACCAAAAACCTGCTTTGTGGTAACCTTTTCAAACCTTTTCATGGCCCATTCGTGACGGACGAAATGTGGTACAATCTACTGTATGTAAGTTGACCCAAAATGGCGGTCGTCTGCGCAGGTACATTGAACTACAGAGCCGAGCCGAGCATGCGCAGGGAGCGAGGGGTATGGTAACGCGCGGCCCATCACAGCGCACCTCATACCGCACTTCGTTTGACACCCGATTTGTGTTTCTGCGCAGAGTTCAACTTACGCCGCAGTTATTCTACAAAAATGGTCCGAACCCGGAGACGTATCTTTTATCCAGTGGATGAATTCGCGGATACCATGTTGTTGCGAATAAATTAAATGTTCTTAAAATTTGACTATCTTAGATTTTATCATTAATTTTACTCACCAGTAAAGATAAGGGTATAGAATGAGTCAGGGTCAGCTGTATAAGATACGGTGGGTTGATCTTTGACTTGGGTCGGAGTAAGTTCGTTGCCGAGTTCAACTGTCGCTCCACTTGGGTAACTGAGCTGTAATTAAGAAAAAATTGATTTATAAATGATAATAATAAATAAATAAATCTTTAGATTTAGCTTTGCAATTTTCAAATTGCAGCAAATTGTGTTAATTTTAGCTGGAAAGTTTCTCGAGAGTTTTGAAAATTGGTGTATTTAATAGATTTCTATTTTCGACGTGCTCTTTCCTAATTTTCACTTGCCACCTCGTATCTTTGCCGCTCGCGCCGCCTAATTGGAGAAATGGCGCCCAAAAAGTTTTGTGACAATTACTCCTTTCGGACTAATTTTACGATGAAAATAGTTATGTATTAAATTAAACTAGAAAAAATTTCCTACAATTAATGTAGTAATCTTTTTTTGTAAAATCAATAGTTTCATCGTACGAGAGCCGCAAACCAAACCCTAAATTCACCTTTCAGAGTTAAATTAGATTGACTTGGCTAGATTTAGCCAAGTCAATCTAATTAAGTTTAAAGAACTTGTAAAACACCCACAATACAAATTTATTTAAGTAAACTGTGAAAGGTGAATTTAGGTTTTAGTTTGTGGCTCTCGTACGATGAAACTAATGATTTGAGTGACTAAGTGCTAAATCACCTTAATAAATTCCAGTGCGTTAGAGTGTTATTGTGTGTTATGCCTTCCAGTATGTTATAGTACAAAATTTACGTCTTTACCCATGTACGTCAATGACATAGAAGAGCATTTTCCTATAGCCGCTCTACGGCTCTATAATACCATCGATCTATCTACCTAACAACTATAATCCCATTAATTTTTAGCTCTTTTAAATACTGTAGGCCGTAGGCATACTGCATAGGCACTACTTAGCATCCCATGTGGCATAGGTACATCGATGATAAATCATAAATTACCTGTATGATATCGTTGGGCGGAGAATCCACTACATCGGGTACAATTTTGCTGGACTTGAAGGCACTTGACGCTGACATGGTAACTGAAACAATTTGACAATTCCAAAAATATTATAAATCATAAATTACCTGTATGATATCGTTGGGCGGAGAATCCACTACATCGGGTACAATTTTGCTGGACTTGAAGGCACTTGACGCTGACATGGTAACTGAAACAATTTGACAATTCCAAAAATATTATAATAGGTAGCTTACATATTACTATAATATTTTTAAAGTTCAAATACGCACCTAAAGATATAAATTATTTAATTTTATTATGTAAGTTCTTAGATGATACTTTTATACTAACGAGTAGTACTTACTACTTTCAACTCTATAATCTAACTCAGCTTGCGATCTTTCCATAAAAATATATAAAAATAGCTTCTATTACGTAAGTCACGTAGATGACGTAGACTTTTAAGTGATAAGCTGATAAAGTTACTTACTACAGTTCTTATGGATATGTTATCTATTTTTAAAAGTACTTGAAAATATAAGTATCTAGCATACCTACCTAGCAAAAATAAATAAGAAAAAACTTACCGTGGCATTGAAACGTGTGTATTCGAATATTACCAACTACGTATGACCATTCGCAAAACAGCCACGAGAACGACAAAATTCACATCGTTCCATCGTTCATACTACAGCTCAGGGCCTTTGCACTCAGAACATTTTTCTGTTGTATGGGGATGTTAGTTCCACAACTCCCTAAAGGATGGCGCTCATGGCGCTTATCTTGTACTGAAAGTATGTGTACTTATAAGTCTGTGATCAGGGTCTGTGATGGCGCTGAACTAAGTGTTCGTTCAGAAGCATAAGTTTTAGATAAATTAATCATTTTGCCATTTATTTATACACAAAGCTAATAATATATAAAACTTTTTTTTTTGAGCAGAATTTGAGTTATCTTAGATAATCTATAAAGATTTATCTGTTTATAAATTAAGTTTAGTGGAATGAGTTAGAAGTTTAATGAAACATTTGTATTTTAATTTCCAAACGTGGACAGCCGCCATTTTAAAGTTTGAAATTCGACATTGACATTGACGTTTTCTGGGTTTTCTGGCATGTGTGTACGATGTGTAAAAAATTCAACTGTGGAATAATTGTTATACTGTATATTTTTTGTAATTGAGAATATAAGAGAAAATAATCAACATGCGTTTCATTTACTAACATCTGAACATATTTACAGTTTGTGTTTATCGTATAATAATTTATCTTAATTATTACAAGGTCACATAATTCTATAGTTGCAGAATTAGGTGATCTTGTAATAATTAAGATAAATTATTATACAATACTCTTTGTAATATTATATAGTACTATAGCATTGTGCTATGGTTATATATATACATATTTTAGTTTGACAACTTCCCGATAGATGTCGCTGTACATGGAAAGTCGAGTAGCAATTCTATACCAGTATATATAATGTACTCTGTGACTACTGACACCGATATATAATCTAATCTAATCTATCCTGTGCTCAGCTTTGAATTTATATAATTCATCATCAATTAGAATTTTTGAAAAAAAATAGTTGACGGTCCTATTTTTACAGTCCTGTGTCAACATTTAAATTTTTTCTTTATACCGCCACGTACTATGGGAGAAACAAATACCCATTTGTCGCGATCGTGTGCTCGAGTGGCAACATTTATTTATTATTTATAGAATGGCAATACTGATTTCATGTTGGTATTGCATTATTAATGAATTCAGAGTTGATAGAGGGTAGGCGATAAAGACATTGTGTATAAATTCCGGCATCATTCTGTAAACAGGGAATTCAAACATCGGGCGCTGTCTGAGGTGCACACCTGTGTAGTGTACATTTTTATATATCATAATATACAGTGTTATATTATACTATTGTATATTAAAGTGTATATAATGCGTTACTGGAAGGAAGGTGTGTGCGATGTAGCTGAAATGTGGTGAGTCCTATTGTATCGTTCTAATTTAATATCATTGAGTAATGATTGAGTATCCTTAGTTAACCAAATAGTCTTAGGTTGTATTTATTCATGGAATATAAAGGCCTTTACGGGAATTCGTGACACATTGTTACTATTTATCAAAAAATTAATTATTTATCTAAAGGCATATAGGTGTCAAAGACAGTTTAGTAAACTTTTTAGGTTAACTATGGCAGGTATATTTTTTAGATTATTAGTGCTATTAAAATTAACTTACAACTGTTTTGTACTTTAACTATGTTTCTTACTGCTTTAATCAGTTTTTCCTAATTCTGTAATTTTTTTTCGGAAAATTAAAATAACGTACACGGTATTTGCTTATCATATTCTTTATCTTACACAATAGGTAGGCATATCTCCAAAACTAAACTCGCCGGCATATTTAGCGGAACATAAAAAAAAGGTCCATAATTAAAAAATATGGTTTTATTTTAAAATCTGCTTACTAGACTTCTTTTGTTATTTAAAGTTTCATTTGTTTTACTTAAAATGAGATCACATTAAGAACAGATTTTGGGAGTAAAGGCTATTTGTGAAAAATGGTACATTTTTGAACTTTTCATGTAGTTAACCGGCAAAAGTGAAATTTAATATTAAAATAACAATTAATTAAATTACAAAAATGGTGATTAATATCGCGTATTTCCTCCACGTGCTCTTATTAAAGTTTCTACCCGTCTAGGCATACTGAGAATGATGTTATCGATGGTCTCCTGGGATAGTCTCCGCCATTCCTCAACTACGGCGATTCGCAGTTCTCCCACGTTGGCAGGAGCTGGACTTCTGGACTTAACTTTTCTTTTCAGCAAGTCCCAAACGTGCTCTATTGTTTTCATATCCGGTGATCTCGCCGGCCACTCCATAACAGTGATATTCATATCATTAAGATAAGCTTGAGTTACCCGAGCGGTATGCGGCCGAGCATTATCCTGCATAAAAACAAAATCTTCACCGATATATGGGGCATACGGTACGATATTTTCTTCTAAAACTTCTCTGATATAGCGGTCTGCAGTCAGACTCCCTCTGTCAATCACTACCAAGTCTGTGCGAACTCCCAAACAAATGCCCGCCCAAAGCATTATTGATCCACCACCGTATGCAACTGTAGTTTCAAAATTTGTCTGAATGTATCCTCCTTTGCGTCTGTATATTCTTTGTCTGCCGTCAATTTGATTTAAGAGAATTCTGCACTCATCACTAAACAATACCTTACTCCATTGGGCCGCGTTCCAAAGTCGATGTTCCTGAGCAAAAGTTAACCTGTTTCTACGATGATTTACCTCGAGCCTTGGAGCCTTGGCGGACACAAATGAACCCAAACCAGCTTCTTCGAGCCTTCTTCGTACCGTAGGCTCACTTACGGTTACACCCCGCACTGCTTCTTACTCATGTCGGGCTCGGACGGCCGTCAAACGGGGGTTCCTACATACACGAAGCCGAATGAAACGATCATCCCTACTCGAAGTGCATCTTTTTCTGCCTTGTCCTGCTCTTCTCACATAAGTACCGATCTCCCTGAACCGTTGGATACTGCGATGGATCGTTGAAACTGGTCGACGAAGATCTCTAGATAGCACTCTGTAGGTTTGACCATTTCTTCGCATTTCGAGTGCCCTGGCAATCTCCGTTGGGGCTAAGTCAGGCATAATTCAGTCATCAACTCCAGAAAGATACGCGATTAAAAAAAACTAACAAAAAACAGTATTTCAATGAAATTTTAAATCAAACTCAGAAGGAAGAAATACTCGAAGTTCGCTCCAGATAAGGTGTATTTGAATAAAATTAAAACAATTGCATAAAATATGATGTTTAGTTGTTTTCTTAATTTGAAAATATATTATCTTTTATAATTAAATGACGTATAAACCAGCCAGCAACCTTAGGTATATGATACTGATATCAAACCTTTCTTTAATGTTCCGCTAAATATGCCGGCGAGTTTATTACTCTTAACAAAATAAACTAAATATAATTTTATAGCTAATTTAATAGCCTTTCATTTTGCTTCAGACAACGTTTTCGTAGCTCTATCAGTTTTTATGGAAATTACAAGAAACTACATTACAAAATATTTTCTTTTCATGCACAAAGGGTTAACAGATCTCCGAGGCGATTAGTTTCATCGAAATGAACTAAGTATTATATTGGAGATAATTTTCGACATGAAAAGTTTTTTTCTAGCACTAATATTTTTTGAGAAAATCACAAAAACTACGAGAGACGTTTGAGGGCGTAGGGGGGAAGCCCGCGGCCTAGGAGGGGGAACTTTTTTAAAGGTACTTCTTAGACCCCAAGAAACACTTGTGCCAAAAATCAGCTTTACATATTTTTTTTTAGGGTTTATGTTTATTAGTCCCGTACTAAAAGGAAATGGCCAGCGGAACTATGGGAGCTTGCCTGGACATCAAAAATGAATGCGCAGCAATAATTTCTTTATTATGGTAATTTTTATATTGTATAGTTTTCAGATAAAAAAGTTTCAGGAGTCTGAAGGCTCTGAAACCTGAGAAAATAAATAAAAATGTTTCACCAAATAACTGCTTTCCCGGAGTAGATGGCGCTAGTTGTTATGGTTAGCGAGTCTAAACAAATTATTTTCAAGTTTTGCTAAACATTTTTCTCATTATTTGGGCATGGATGAGTATAAACTGGAATAATCAAAACTATATTTGCAAGAATTATGTTATTCCTTTAAAAATCACGCTACCTTATACTGCTGCAACACTAGATGGCGCTAAACGTTTTGGTTAGCGAGTCTTTTCAACTATTCGACGACAGATGGCAGACGATGCAATGCCAGAGGGCGTTACGTTCCTTTAAACGCAGTGGTTATTTGAGAATGCTTTGTTCGATCAATTGCACGTTTCATTGAGGCTTGTCAAGTAACAAAAATAAATACATACAAAACACATTTCCTTTTTAATACTATATAATTGATAGTCATGGATAAAACGGAACGTGGAGTAAAACGAAATCGAGTAGTGCCTAAAAGAGGAAATCGGATGCTCAAGATTTAAACAATAAACGTATTGTTCAGTCAAGCCAGTTGTTTCTAAAGATTTACAATTGGCAATACTAGCCACTTCCGCGACTACGTCCGGCGGTACCTGATTGGTCAGTCCGCCCGACATACGCGTCACTAGCGCCACGCGCGACGTATGAAAAAAGACAACTATTGAGAGATCAGCGTTTGTAACGTGTGTCCACTGAAAAAGGAGTGCTCCCGCGCCGTGCGTGCTAAATATCCTAAAACTACATAAATCCAAGCCTAATCCCACCGGTGGTCATCTGTATGTGCCGTGCTCATCTGTCATCGGGGAAACTGGACGTTCCAGAAACGGTAAGTGGTTTT
Organism: Erebia palarica; assembly: GCA_964035005.1. NCBI lineage: Eukaryota > Metazoa > Arthropoda > Insecta > Lepidoptera > Nymphalidae > Erebia > Erebia palarica. The sequence continues at coordinate 28,428,433 of OZ035987.1, read as the reverse complement.
TGTATTGAAGATTGTGGATCTGGAGCAACTCTGGACAAACTGGACACCTCGACACAAAATGAAATATGACGGATATTTCATTTTTATTTTAAAGGTCCTTCGATTTGCACCAACACGTATATATTGTTTTTTAGACATTTTAACCTTGATCTTATTCGGAATAATAAAGTAATTATTAAACCTTACTGTAAAAACGGAAATCCTGCGCATTGTCTTGAATCGGAGGGCAGTTACTGGTCATGGCATTTAAGGGTTTTATGTTAAATGTTTTTATGTTTTGAGTGAAAAAGTATAGTACATATTATACCTATTTCCCTAAAGGTGACAGAAATCATTTTGATACATTGTTTGATTTAAAAAAGGTTAATAAGTTTGCACTTCAGAAAAAAAATGCAGGTAAATGATGGAACTACATTGGTGTGAGACTGTAACTAGAATCGTATTCATGGCCGTTATGCATTCGTGATGATTAACAAACTCTCGGCTTCTACGACCTAAATAGCTAGAAAGTAACTGAAAATCTCTTTGCTTACTGTAAAAAATAATTCTAATTTCTAATAATTCATGAAAAATATATACCTATCAATCTTACCCCGTAAAAAGGAAGGCAGCCTTTAATTATAAAAATAAAAATAAAAAACGTTAAAATTTTTAGTAGTATTGAAGATATTTACTAACATAAGATACTTGTTTCAGGATAAAGAAATGAAATTCAAGAATGGAATACATTCCCTGTGATTAAGAAAAATAACGATGGTGTCAGAGACGAGGTTATAAAAGGATGCGTGCGCATCTGCTGCGGACTACATTGTCACCCGTCGTTGCGTATCGTTCTTGTGTGATTTTATTTTCTCGATGTAATATTTTTATTGTTCATGTTAATAAGAGTCAGGGGAGCTTTTACGTCTTTCTTCTTCAAGTATCCTCTAGAAATTTGCAAGATCAGAAGTGGGATTCAGTATCAACGTGATGCCTAATCCTACCGGCTATTCTGATTCTATAATTCTATACTTGAGGAAGGAAGGCAAGAACGCCTGATTGTGATCGCGTGAGTGTCGTAGAACTCGTCATAATGGTTGTTTGAAGCATGAGGTGGACGCGATACTATATCGCGATATATATTTAGTTCGCGTCAGGTGCTTTGAAAAGTCAGACAGCTACGCGTAATATCACCATCGCCTGATAGGCCTGCGTTGTTGGAAAAACCTCCGTCATATTCTATGAACCGGCGGTCATGTTGCAGCCGCTGGGTGCACCATACAAGGGTCAAATGTTGGGTGTTGAATCGGAATGTGTTGTAAGTGACGCGAATGCGCTGTCCACAGTAACGGGTTGTTGATGTTATTCATTCGATTAACCCGGCAGGGAGGTCTAGGGAACATTTCTATGTTTTGAGCTTAGATCCCAGTTTGCATAATATTGAAAATTGGTGTGAGAATAGATCGCGCTAAAGCATGATTTTGGGTGCCTTTTGGGTGTATGAAGCTGTTTACAGGGAGATGCAAAGACGTGGTTAAATGAATGGGTGACGACAGAGCGTAGTTGCAATCATTGTGTTCTAAGATGCCGGATATGCAATCATTTTGTTTGAAGTAACGAGTAAGAGTTCAGATAGTAACAGCACATATGTTGACTATGCTTGTCGTTCACTTCTTCATTTGCGTATAGTGAGAGGGCTCAGTGTTGGGTAATTGATGTTTTGAAAAACTGGATTGCAGTCTAATTGTCGTTGCCGTGTAACCTGAAGATGTAAACATTATATAGGTGTTCAGGTTCTTATTCTGTTCTGCGCATATCTGCCATGACATATTGTCATGTCGTGTCAGTTATTTGTCTACTTGTGTTTATTTACTTTTGTGTAAAATTATTTGATGTTTGACCCGTTAATTTTTGGTCGTTTTGTGATCTTGTTAAAGTTGTGTACGTAAAATAAAGTCTGGCTTGTTTGTTCGTATTTCTTTCACAGATAAAGGACCGCTGATACTGCTCACATTTAAAAAGAGCACCATAAATAACAGTTCTACTTTTTCACATTTAGAGAATGTTGTTCAAGTTAGTTTCGTTCAATGAATATGTTACGAAGTTATTACTCGAAATGTGGTTCACGTGATATGGCTTGTAAAGGTATTCAGAACTTGAGACACAGGTGTGTGTTGTGGTCATTATCTGTTCTATTTCTCTTTCGTATTCGGCGCTCAACACGGCGTGAGGCGTTCTGGACGCGCAAGTCTGCGCGCTCGCCTGCTGAGCCGAGCTGCGCGTCTACATGTCGCGCAAGTCTGCGCGCTCGCCTGCTGAGCCGAGCTGCGCGTCTACATGTCGCGCAGGGCTGCGCGCTCGCCTGTTGAGCCGAGCTGCGCGTCTACATGTCGCGCAGGGCTGCGCGCTCGCCTGCTGAGCCGAGCTGCGCGTCTACATGTCGCGCAGGGCTGCGCGCTCGCCTGCTGAGCCGAGCTGCGCGTCTACATGTCGCGCAGGGCTGCGCGCTTGCCTGCTGCTGCGCGTCTACTGGTCGCGCAGGGCTGCGCGCTCGCCTGCTGAGCCGAGCTGCGCGTCTACATGTCGCGCAGGGCTGCGCGCTCGCCTGCTGAGCCGAGCTGCGCGTCTACATGTCGCGCAGGGCTGCGCGCTTGCCTGCTGCTGCGCGTCTGCTGTTGCGCAGGGCTGCGCGCTCGCCTGCTGAGCCGAGCTGCGCGTCTGCATGTCGCGCAGGGCTGCGCGCTCGCCTGCTGAGCCGAGCTGCGCGTCTGCAAGTCGCGCAGGGCTGCGCGCTTCCTGCTGCTGCGCGTCTACTGGTCGCGCAGGGCTGCGCGCTTCCTGCTGCTGCGCGTCTACTGGTCGCGCAGGGCTGCGCGCTTGCCTGCTGCTGCGCGTCTGCTGGTCGCGCAGGGCTGCGCGCTTGCCTGCTGAGCCGAGCTGCGCGTCTACATGTCGCGCAGGGCTGCGCGCTTGCCTGCTGCTGCGCGTCTGCTGGTCGCGCAGGGCTGCGCGCTCGCCTGCTGAGCCGAGCTGCGCGTCTGCATGTCGCGCAGGGCTGCTCGCTTGCCTGCTGCTGCGCGTCTGCTGGTCGCGCAGGGCTGCGCGCTTGCCTGCTGCTGCGCGTCTGCTGGTCGCGCAGGGCTGCGCGCTCGCCTGATGAGCCGAGCTGCGCGTCTGCATGTCGCGCAGGGCTGCGCGCTCGCCTGCTGAGCCGAGCTGCGCGTCTGCAAGTCACGCAGGGCTGTGCGCTTCCTGCTGCTGCGCGTCTACTGGTCGCGCAGGGCTGCGCGCTCGCCTGCTGAGCCGAGCTGCGCGTCTGCATGTCGCGCAGGGCTGCTCGCTTGCCTGCTGCTGCGCGTCTGCTGGTCGCGCAGGGCTGCGCGCTTGCCTGCTGCTGCGCGTCTGCTGGTCGCGCAGGGCTGCGCGCTCGCCTGCTGAGCCGAGCTGCGCGTCTGCAAGTCACGCAGGGCTGTGCGCTTCCTGCTGCTGCGCGTCTACTGGTCGCGCAGGGCTGCGCGCTTGCCTGCTGCTGCGCGTCTGCTGGTCGCGCAGGGCTGCGCGCTCGCCTGCTGAGCCGAGCTGCGCGTCTGCAAGTCACGCAGGGCTGTGCGCTTCCTGCTGCTGCGCGTCTACTGGTCGCGCAGGGCTGCGCGCTTGCCTGCTGCTGCGCGTCTGCTGGTCGCGCAGGGCTGCGCGCTCGCCTGCTGAGCCGAGCTGCGCGTCTGCAAGTCACGCAGGGCTGTGCGCTTCCTGCTGCTGCGCGTCTACTGGTCGCGCAGGGCTGCGCGCTTGCCTGCTGCTGCGCGTCTGCTGGTCGCGCAGGGCTGCGCGCTCGCCTGCTGAGCCGAGCTGCGCGTCTGCAAGTCACGCAGGGCTGTGCGCTTCCTGCTGCTGCGCGTCTACTGGTCGCGCAGGGCTGCGCGCTTGCCTGCTGCTGCGCGTCTGCTGGTCGCGCAGGGCTGCGCGCTCGCCTAGTGCGCGACACTTCACGCTCGCCTGCCGCGCTGCGAGGCGTGACACTGCGTGTCCGCTAGTCACACTGGGAGGTGTGACGCTACGCGACTAACTGCGTGCAGGGATGCGGTGACTGATGTGGTTTCAGGTTTGGCCGAGCGCACTATTTGTTTGGGCTAAGTTATGCTAACGTCGCGCCTATGTCTTATGCCATGAAGTTGCTCTTTATACTTTTCTCAACGATACTGCAACGAGACAAGCCCAAGTTGTTCTAACACTGCTTACCAGATATTCATTCATGTAATGTGGCCGAAGTACTCGAGGGCCCTCTGCAGACAGATGTTTGAAAGCCTCATTTTTATTTTCAGCTTATTTAATATTGAGACTTTGGTTTTATGCTCGGTAAATAATATGTTGAGCGTGCGACCTGCAAGACCTATCCAATAGCATCGTGGGGAGAGACAGGAGGAGGTTCTGTCCCTGAATCTGTTGTCTAATGCTCTAGATGTCTTTAAAACGCTCGACTGAAATGGGAAAGGCATCACGAGGACGGAGAGCACATTTCACACCTCCGTTTTGCCTATGATATCGTCATCATCTCAAGTTCGCTGCAGAAGATGCTTGATGGCCTTCACGCTGTCTCCCGGTATCGTAGATCGAATCGTAGCACCTGAATTTTTGGGTCTTTGACAGGAAACGATAGGATGAAATTTTCTCTATACCTACTTACAAACATTTTAGAAAAAATGTATAAAACAAACATCCTGATTTTCAGTCCGCCTAAACCGTTAAGCTATAATATAAGCGAGAAGAATGTCTTCGGAATATTTAATGGTAATTATAATAATTACACAATTAATTCATTGATAATTATAAATTTTACACATTACAGCTAGAAAATATGGATTCTAGAAGAATGGGGATTATAAATAATAGTTCGTAAATATTTCAAGACAAACAATTAATTTATTGATTTTAAAAACAAGGACATCAAAAACAACAACAAAATAAACACTAAAAATAAGCACTATACAACTAAAAGCTACAGTATCTAAGTTTCTATAATATTATATATATTACGCAAATTGGGTACTTAAAATATATATCTGCTCTATTTATACAAAATAAGTAACAAGTGCCAGCACTAGGGCTAGTAATTAAATTTTGTAATCAGGACTTACCTTAAATGAATTATGCATGGCTATAGCTTATGACGTAAACATAGGTAATATTCATTTTTCTGTTGCCTATGGTATTATGGCCTTCCTTGGGATCGTCTATCGATGTTTAAGGACTATGGTTAACGACCACCAAAAAGTTAGCAAAGTGGCTTGCACGAGTCAATTCAAGTCTTGTAAAAAGCAGAATAATCCTGTATTTTACAAACCAGAGTGTATTTTTAAGTGGTCGAGTCTTTCGGTCAAAATGTCGTTTGGTTCCGTTTGTATATTAAATTAATATCTTAATTTAGACGTGATAATAAAGGGAGCCAAGTGGGACATTTTTACCTATTCGATCGCGATAAAGTTAACTCCGATTTGTATGGAGTTGTCAAGTGCTTGATGATGATAGACAGAACTTTAACGCGATCAAAAGGATTTTTTTAAAGTACCTTTTTTGCCTGCATATGAAACTATTTTCAATGTTTCTAGAAATAAAAACAATAAAGAAAGAAATCCAAGAAGATTTTTTTAATAATTACGTATGTTTTACTAAATATTAAGGTCTGGCCAGATCTACATATAACCACAGTAAACAGATTAACGGTCTTGTGTATAAAACTGTTCCATTAGAATGATGTGTACTCACAGTTTCCACCAAGTTATCTGGCGCGGTGGCCAAAATTGGAACTAATTTTATTGATTGTTTAGTTTTTAAATGTTAGAGCAGCAATGCCGTCACCGGCACAGCACCGGGTCAAATAAGTTAGACGGACTAGGACATATGTAAATTTTATGGATTTGGCTAAGTTCCAAAACTGTGGAAATTGAATTCTACTGTATCAAAATATAATAATATGACTAGGAACAAAACTTTTGAAATAAACCAATTATTTTATTTATTTACCTATAGTATCATGTCATATCGTTTTTTTTTTCATTAAATAACAGAATTTTTACAGTATAGTTCGGGGAATTTAGCTTTAAAACGTCCTCGGGTATTTTTAATATTTGTCCTGTATATAGGGAACGACTCCATGCTAATGAGTATTATAAATGCGAGTGTGTCTGTATGCGTTTTACGTACATACTTACGTACTTATCCTTTCAACCGATTTTGATGAAATTTGGTACAGAGGATATACACAAACTTTTTATCCCGGAAAATTATGGAGTTCCCTCGAGGATTAAAAATCTTAACCCACGCGGTCGAAGTCGTCAAGTATTTTTAAATACCAATCAAAGTCGGGTTTTATTCGATGAGATTAGATTCATACGCATATTGCACCAGCTCGGGTGGGAGCGAAAACACATTACCTACGGATCAGGCAGGACAAAACGTCCGGTGGAAGGGAGCGACACTTTTCCTGTCGCTCTAGTGTGTGTACTCCATATAAACGGGAGTGATGCGGACTCACTCGCAAACATTTTCATCTCTAAATGTGTTTCGCATTTTAAAATAAAAGTTTCAGTCAATATATTTAAAATATACACTTAAGGTTATATGATAATATTATGAAGTAATTGTACTTTCATAAACATATCGTTAATCATTAAATATATTTTTTATCTGTGTAATAAAATAAATATTTATTATTCTATTTAGATTATAGTAACATATGAAACTGACCGACAGCAATCTACAAAAGATTGGTGGCATTTCATCTTCCAGTCCAGTCTTTGGGGCGTCTATCAATAAAATATTTAAAGAAAAATAAGAATAAAATCATCTGCAATGTAAATATTAACCTTTTGTTCTATCCTAAGTCAACATAATAATTATATTATGGTAAGTTGCTATACCTATTTAGAAAACTTCAAGCAAGTATTTTATTCAAATCGCCCTGTGGAAAACAGAAAAATACAATTCGAACATGTTTACAAGATTTAGCTGTACACAATTAAAAGCTAGAATGACAAGTCTTTCATAGCAATCAATTTAGATCTTCCAGTTTAGTATACAGATTGGGCACAGCAGATATTAGGTATACCATATATAGAGCTAAAGACTAAGGAAATGAACTGTGGACAAATTCGGTCCAAGAGCCGCCATCAATCTATACTTCTATATAATAGGTAATAATATAAATTCGACAGTTGGAGAGATGGATGGGTTTATAAATTTATGTTACTCTATCACGCCAGAACGTCTGAACGGATCTGGATGAGATTTTTCATCGCTGAGCTCGTTGAACTTAAATACACGATTCAACATCTCCTGAGGTTGCTCCGGTGTCGGAGTGAAACGTGTGTTGAGAGTAGTTTGGAATTTGGATTTCTGTGGTGTGGTGAATATCACAAGCTATAATTACCTATTGTGGCGCATTAAAGCGAATTAAACGTCTAGTCCCTTCTTCATTTCATCATGGACTTCCGGAAAATAACGCCTGCTTCTATCCAATACTCGTTGAACTCTTTTCCACCATAGTGAGGAAGATGACCTATATCCGCGAGACAGCGTCCGAAATAGTCTGGGTTTTGAGTAGACAAATTATTAACAGTCTAATGTATATGATTTAGCATTTAGCAAAACTTTGAGCTTTTACCTTATAAGGTAAGGTAAGTTATGCTCAGACAAAATGTATAAGTAGGTAAGTAATTACATAATTTAGACAGTTACAATACTATAAAAATATATTTTAACATGAAGAAAAAGTTCTATTAAGAAAAGTAGGCCTAGTAGATAAGGCCTCTGTACCTATGTAATTAACAAAGATTTTCGGTGGATAACGAATACAAAAGGTGGCAACTCACACCAGAAGTTCTTGTGTAACTTAATTTCCATGAAAAGTTTGTACTAAAATTTGCCATGCATTTACAATTTTTTCAATTCAATTTTTACACAAGTATTTTTTTTTTAATACAGTAGTCATATTATGATATTGTTATTATTGTCTTTCTCCTTTGCGACTATAGAGGTTGAGTGGAACTTTGCAGACAAAGCCTCTTTCACTAATTAGGTATCCCTCATTCTAATTTTTACACCAAGCTATAGGTCGTCTTATATACCTACCTAAATCGGTCAAGTCGGACATGAAGGCTTCCATCTTTTAAATACTTTCGTACAAGTCATAATTAAAAAAATTAAAAAACACGACTGCCCTGCCGAAAAACGAAGTAAAAAGTTAAAAATCTGAAATAATCTAGTTATATTAGAATCTTATACACATTTTTATTAAATGATATTTTTTTGTGAATAACTGTATATTGAACTATAGTGTTATATATTTTTGGAAACTACTCATCATTTTCTAGATGATGATTATATATATACTTAATCTTATTTTCGAATATTTTTTTCAACCTTAGTCTTTAATGCGGGACCATGGTCACGCCATCAATTTTTTTTAAATTTTACTAGCCTATGTCACCCGGAATAAGCTAGGGATTCTAACGATACCTCATTTATCAAAATCGATACAGGCGTATAGAAGATATGGTGATATATACAAACTCACATACATACATATATACATACATTCATACATACATTCATACATACATGTACCCTGAAAACAATATACTCCTTTTTTCAGGAAGTCGTATAAAAAGAAACAAGTGGGCCGTTCAATCACATTTCATTGTTGACGTTTTATAATTTTATTTTTATACGACTGCCTGAAAAAAGGAGTAGATATATTGTTTTCAGGGTTCATGTATGTATGTATGTATGTATGTATGTATGTATGTGAGTTTGTATATTCCCCCATAACTTCTATACGCCTGAACCGATTTTGATAAATAAGGTATCGTTAGAATCCCTAGCTTATTCCGGCTGACATAGGCTAGTAAAATTTAAAAAAAAATTGATGGGGTGACCATGGTCCCGCGTTAAAGACTAAAGTTGAAAAAAAATATTCGAAAATAAGATTAACTATATAACAAATATAATTTAATATAGGTAAATGTGAATAAAATTCCAAAGGCTATATATGCAAATCGCTTCTTAAGGAGGTAAACTCCGAAAATAATATAGCAGGGCAGTCGTATTTTTTAATTCGTTAAATTAATTTTTATTATTTGTTGCCTTCGCGGTAGGTTCGCGGAAAGACACGCTCTGTGAAAATTTCAACTGTCTACCTATTACGGTTCATGAGACAGATAGACGCGGACGGACGGATGGACGGACGGATAGCGGCTTAGTAATAGGGTCCCATCTGCACCCTGGTAAGGAAACCTAAAAATTAACGCACCTCACTAATATGACATGTCACTCAATGTTGTCATTATTCCGGTACAGCAGTAAAATTCATGGAATTAAAAATCAGACTATAATAAATAGCCGATGGCCGTACGCACAATAACAACGTCCAATTTGGGTGAATTGATACGTTCATTTTTGGTTGGACGACCTCCAGCTTGATTTAAGTCAGAATGTCAGGTATACCTAATTAGTGAATTTTTTTTCATTCTTAGCAATGAACGAGATTATATTAATTAACATAGGTAAGTAAAAGGCAACTCTGGTATTCTAAACCACTTGAACCGTGGCGAAGGCACTAAACGTAACTTTCTTTGGTGGCTCAGCACTGCAAGTCCTAACAACAGACCGTTTGGATCCGTCGTGCATATTCACTTTCAATACTGGTTTTAAATTCACTACATCCCCTTGAGATTGTGCTTTGAACCTGCCAATAGTGTTGCCATTGCCTAAATCTCTTAATTTATTCGTCAAACCTGTTATTCTATTCGAGATATTTGTATAATTTGTTTTTTTATCGTTCTGCTTTTTGGGTTCACTAAGTTTCATTGGGATTTCTAAATGTTGTAGCGACGCATACTTTCTGTGGTCTGTGCTAAGGTTTCTCTTGATATCTGTGTTCGGACGAGGTAATCTTGGTGGTCTTTGCAGGAAGTTGTTTGGTCTGAAGGGCAGTGGGGTAAGTTTCGGCTTGGTTTCACTCGTCAGGCGAAAATATTGCGGAGTTGGCTCTACTAGTCTTTGGGGTTTTTTGAGTGTGAGTGCCATCGCTATTTTAGTAGGACGCGCGAGGCTGTCAAAGGCTCTTGTGGAGAACTGTGACCGGCTGCTACCCCATTCTTCTCTGTCCGATTCATAGCCGTTGTTGACTGAAATTAAAGAGAAAAGTAAGATTTTAGACATTTGAAAATAACCACTGTAGAATTATCCGCTATTCAACTTACTCTTGAACACTTTTGGACAAATTGCTATCTGCGTTGTTCCCACTATTACCTACTACGATATAAATTATTCATATAATATAGTTTGTATTTATTAGTTATTCCTCTGGTGCTGCGAATGATAGTGACCCATTTCCTCATTTTTGCTCCAGGTAGGTAGGAATAGCTTCCAATATTATAAGAAATAGGTAGGCTACCTATTTTTCCTATAATATTGGTATCCTAGCAGCAAACGTTTCAATGTCTCTTTTATTTCAACGACTTACATACCACCTAACCACGTCTATAAAATAATCCTTCAAGCCAAGCAAATACAACAAGAATTAACTGTTCAACTCAATTGGATGAATTCCTTAGGATCATAATATGAGGGGCAAATATATTCGATCAGATATTCTTTACAAATAATCGAATATTATATCGATAGGTAATACCTAAGTAGTTTATAGGTATATCATAAAACGCGTAATTACCTAGTGATATGTAAAAAAAACAACTTTCATTTTTAACCTTTCGAAATTAAACGTTTTTATTTATAGGCAATGTTGTACAAAATACAAAAGAATCAAAATACACGTAGCATATTACATCAGATTCAGTCAAAGCGTCTTGATATATCTGTCCACGGAGTCTTCCGCGCTCCAATCCATACAAATCGAAAATTTAGCATAATAGTTAGGTATTTATCTGACCTAGAAGCTTTGCTCAAGGCTATTTTTGCAGGAAAATGTCAAAACCTTCAATACAGGTCAATATTTGTTTTGCATTCTACTATAACGTGATGAAATTTCCATACGATTCCTAGCTTCCTAATTTTAGGTAAGTAAGATAATTGTTTTGAGGGACGAGTGGCCTAGTAGTGACAATGCATATCAATCGATTGCGATTGTTAAGTAACGTTGACCCAAGTCGGTAACTGGCTAGATGAACCAAAAAGCTACAAGGCATAAAGACAGGTTACTTGTACCTAGAATAAAACTAGATCTGTATAAAAAAATGCATTTTGTATGGCGATTCAAATATACAATAAACTCCCAAAGACAATCAAAGAAATGACCCTGCCTAAATATAAACGCGCCCTGCATGTGTGGCTATTATTTCATTGTTTTTACTCTGTCAAGGATTGCTTTAATTTTACTGAATAAAAATATGCCGGATAAAATGTTTTTGTGCTTATTTACACAGCTAATATTTATTTTGTTAAAATGTTAATTTAATAATAGTTAAGAAATAATATTTTATAGCTGACAATAATTGACATTTCAATTTTAATTGCAATAATAATTATTATGAAATATTGTGTTATAGGAATAAATAAATTCTAATTATATTATATGTTTTAGCTGATATACAGGTGTAAGGTAAATGGTATAACATTCCGGCGGCTACCCATGTAATTTTGACGTAATAAACACTATGGCAGAGTCAACAAGTCAAAATTAATTATCAAAAACTTCCATACAAAATTAATTAGTTAATTTTGGAAAATAAATTTTGGCAACCCTGCAACCCTGTGGAGATTAACATAGAGTCCTTTGTTCCTTCTAAACCTAAAGCCAGAATAATTGTACCTACTGCAAGCGATAATAACTATTATAGTTTCGTTATGCAATTTGGCAATTCATTACAATTTACAAATCACTGAAAAAACAAACTACACAGAATAATTAATTGTTGAATAATAAATGACGAGAAAAATGACGACTTGATACCCATAAACGAAAAAGAAACTTTAGAACACATAAAATCATTGAAAAATGGGAAAAGTGCAGGCCCAGACAACATCCAAAACGAACTTATAAAACTCGCAACACACCAACTAGTTACCCCGTTGACTTCACTTTTTAACTTAGTTATTAACACGGGACAAATACCTGCTCAATGGACCTATTCAGAAATCACTCTAATATACAAAAAAGGAGACCCACTTAACATTTCAAACTACAGATCGATTAGGCTTCTCTCTAACATATATAAACTATTTACTTCCATAATTGCTAGCAGAATCGGTCCTAAAATCAACAACTTCCAACCAATAGAGCAAGCTGGTTTCCGAGCGGGCTTCAGCACAGTGGACCATATACATGCTATTGAACAAATAATTGAAAAATACAGAGAATTTAACAAACCCCTATACATCGCCTTTGTTGATTATACGGAGGCATTCGATAGCATTTCACACGAGTCCATCTGGAAGGCGCTAAAGAAATGCAATATAAACCAAAAATATATAAACATATATAAAAACAGTAAAAGTAGAGTAAGACTTGAATTCAGTGGAGAAGAGATAAGTATTTGCAGAGGTGTGAGACAAGGCGATCCAATATCCCCAATACTTTTTATAGCAGTTTTGGAGAATGTAATCAATGAACTTGATTGGGCTCGCAAAGGCATCAATGTTTCCGGTCAATATCTAAGTCACCTACGCTTTACAGATGATGTTGCACTCTTTGCGGAACATCGCAATGAGCTCCAAAAAATGATAAGCTCATTAAATATGGAGAGCAAAAAAGTTGGACTCGAAATGAACACAAATAAAACCAAAGTAATGACAAACAGCTCACTAATCCCAATTATATCTGACGACATTCAATTGGAATATGTAGACTCCTACCTATACCTAGGAAAGCAAGTTTCTTTTAGCCTAACGAGTGCGGAAGAAGAAGTTAGTAGAAGAATTAACATTTCCTGGAACAAATACTGGGCACTAAAAGAAATAATGAAAGGGCCATATTCACTAAACCTAAAACGAACAGTTATGGACACATGCATACTCCCCTGTCTCACTTATGCCTGCCAAACATGGGTTTATACAAAAAATACTAAAAATAAGATTGTAACTTGCCAGAGAGCGATGGAAAGGAGTATCCTCAATCTACGTAAAATACAGAAAATAAAAAGAAGATATAAGGAAAAGGACAAAATTAACCGACGCTCTAAAACACGCTCTCAAATTAAAATGGAAGTGGGCAGGGCATGTCTCAAGACTAACAGACGACCGATGGACTATTAAAACGTCCACATGGCCAGGTCCAAAAGGAAAGAGGAAAATAGGAAGACCGAAATCACGCTGGTCGAACGATATAGCACAGATAGCAGGGAAGAATTGGCTCGAAATTGCCAAAGACAGAGAAAAATGGCATAAACTGGAGGAGGCCTATACCCAAAGAGGGGTCCTTGTCAAAAACATAGATAACAATCAAGAAACATAATATATACTCGTATATTTAATATATAAAGTAACAATTATTAAATAACACAAAATAAAACAACACTTACTACAAACACACACACACACATGCCCACACACACACATGCCCACACACACACGCACACAAATATACTTAAATTAATATTGATACTAACAAACTAACAATTAGAATAGATAATATGATAGTATTTGAAACTTTGTAAGAATAATTAGCAACTGATAAGGAAAATAAAGCCTTAATAATAATAATAATAAAATTAAGGATATGGGACTGACTTCGACTTACGAAGTCCGAAACTAGTTGGGCATTTTGTTTACAACAATACGTGAGTTCTAGTTTTACTTTGAGAATTTCATTTAATGTCGAATAATGATTACTTTAGTATCGCTACTGGATTTTATCGCAATGCTCGCGCTGGCAACGAGGCTTAACATGCGTCGCATTGGTCGCAGTTCATTATATTATGTATTGAATCAGCTGTTTTAAGGGATGCCACCTGAAATTTTATACTAAAATTTTGAAGATCTCTTAGCTCCCCCAGGATGTGAGCTAGACGTCTCATGACATTTTTCCAATGTATCTGTCACCGTAAGATTGTAAAAACCGTTAGATTATAATCTAACTCGCGAAATTGCAAACTGTCGAAAGATTACAATTTAACGCATTATTTTTCGGTAAATTGTAATCTGTTAGGTATATTAACCCGATAGAACCTAAGTGCCCGGCCTGCGGTCGGGCACTACCTGATTATTGATGTTGAACCTTAACCTAACCCACAAGAAACAGACAAGAAAACGTAAATACAATGAATATTTCAAAAATTGACACTCAGAACATTGAACGGTTCACAATCTTTCGACAGTTTACAATGTCACGAGTAAGATTATAATCTAACGGTTTTTACAATCTTACGGTGACATATCTATACACCATCTAACATGGTAGCCGCGGGTATGTTATACTAATTACCTTACACCTTGTATATATATTTATTTATTATTCTTAAATTTTTTATTGATTGTATAGATAAAATATTGTGGTAAACTGAATTAATTTTTTTAAGTAGTTACTCATGAATTGACGTTAATTTGCACACCATATGATTGGTAGGTTGTGGCTGGATACTGTAACTTTATCATAAGAACTTCTCATGTAACCTACAATCAGCAAATAAATATTATTATGATTAACCGAATTTGAAAGTCCGAATTTGGCCTTTTCGTTTCCTCCGTGCCTCGGAGAGCATTAGGTCTCGGTTATTAGTATTACCACCAACATCTGATAATAATCGTTAGAAACCCAAGAGTTGAAATAGTACATTTATTCGAGTCGTAAGTATGCGAAAGGACCTGAGAAGTGGGAACCCCCTGCCATTGTGATTAATGGAATGGAGTCGAGACCCTCAGCCATGAGAAATACTACTCAGAGAGAGAGGGAGAAGTATATGTGTAAAATAAAGTCTAGGAGAGATACGTAATTAAATTAAACCTTTTGCTTGTACATAGTATATTAAAGTAGATCTAGATCAATTGAAATTTAAACTAAGTACATAGTAGAGTAGTTAGTCCCCACCTTTAGCATGAGCATACTCAGAGGGAGCATAATAATCTACTCTAATCTTTGACTTCTTTACTCTTTTTTATAGATAGATAAGTTTTTTGTATTTTTATGCCTTGTGTAGCAGAAGACATAAAAATACATAGAAAAGAAACAAAACAAAGTGCGCAAGGGCGGTCTTATCACTAAAAGTGATCTCCTCCAGACAACTCATTAATTGAGAATCTTTAAGATAGTAGCGGTATAGTGCAACAATATAGACAGCCATACTACATAAACATTACATACTAATAATACATAAATTATATTATAGTATGCATAAACGTTACTGCCACACCTGTATTCTAATTAATCCAATTATTAGTTATTTATTTTTTATTTATTAGTTATTTAAAGTGTTAACTAAAACGTGTACAAACATACTTATAAGTACTAGTATACCTGCCTAACTAAAACTAAGAATTAAAATAATTATCAAAATTTTGTGGCCTAGGTAAGGTGCCTAACACGCAGGCAGCATTCCCGCGCTGAATAGCTATAGAAATTCGTTGCGCGAGATAACTGCCCGCCCGAGGGTCGCCTGTTGCCTCCCTGAGGCGTTTACTAAGCTCCTTGCGGAAATTTTTAGCACCCCTGCCCCACGGGCCCATTGTCTCGACGCCAAACGGAACAAATTCATATTGTGCGCCAAGACAATTGTACTTATTGACCTTTTGGCGCTCGCGTGCGTCAGCTGCAGCCCCGGCTCGTACGCTAGTAGATTGTAAGTAGGACGCCGCCAATGTATCGGCACACGTTGCGTCCCATACTAGCGCACGGCCCATTCTCCATGGGATCAACGACATCCCGTCGGGACGCTTGCCATCGTTGCGCACAATCTGGGGCTCCAGTGCGGCGGGAACGTTAGCACTGACGAGCGCCCTTCTTAGGATGTCGTTGAGTGTGGCATGGCGTGAAAAGCGGCCGGCGCCCGAGGAGCAGGTAAGTCCGTGGTGGCCAAGATGATCTACGTGGGCTCCGCAAGAGACACAGTTGTGGGCTACGCACAGAGCAGCTCCAAGCCGGAGAGCAGCGGCAATGCGTAAAGATTCCGGGTTGATCAGGGTGCCAGTATTGGGTGAGGGGTAGGCATGGAGCCAGTAACCAGACTCTGGCCTAGAAGATGCAAGGAGCCTCGCCCGGTCCTTGCCTACCGCGGTGTCAATAAGGGTATCTCGTATTGAGACTGACATGATGTTGTCCCAAGCCCTTTGAATTTTCGGTTGAGTCGGGAAATTTAGATTAAGTCCGGCTAGCCAGGCATTCTTCGCCTCATCCAAGCACGCACCAAATAAATAGTTTTATGAATACATATAAATATAAAAATAAATATATACCTATAAACCTACACACACAATACTTAAATATTCTATAGCATACTAGTACTAGATAAGTAATAATCCTTTGAACGATTCTTGAATATATTTACAGATTTCGATTGCCTAATGTCATTTGGTAGGACGTTCCAAAGCTTATCCGTCTTTACTGTGAAGGAATCAAGAATGTTAATAGGTATGCCAAATCGCTTGAAATTTTGTCTAAGTAAAGCCTTTATGTATATAAATACACTAGTTTTTGTTGCAGTCAAAAATACCTAGTAGTTTTGATTTTATAGGCATTCAAAGTTTCGAAAAATATCGAGTCCCGCTATCAGTCACGTGACCGCTTGTGACGTCATATCACAACGCGCCGCGGCCCGCTTAGTATCAAGTCGTCAGCGGTTATAGTAGGCTTGCGCAGTATTTTGTTGTGTTTTCGTCCGCGTATTTAAGTTAATAGTCTATACTCTATAGTAAATATTATTCGATTAATAAAATGGATGAAGGATTCGAAAAAGGGCAATCGGATAATCTACCTAAAATAGATGGATTAATGGTTGCGCATTATTTATCAACAAATAGTGATTTCGTTGCCGCTGAAATGCGAGGAATAAAAATGCAAAGGTAAGTAAACTTTCCTTGCTACTACCTACTTATGCTTAATAGTTTATCTGTTCTAAATTGTTTTATCAAAACAAAATACCCAATTAATGTCGTAATGGAAGAATACATGCAACTCAAATAGTGGAAGTACCTACCTACCATTAAATTTTTACGTTAAAGACAACAATTAAGTAAGAAATATGTATTATAGTTTTGTAGCTATAGGTAGGTACGTATGTATATATAGATAGGTACCGCTCTTCTTAGTAAATTTAAATGAATACATACATTGATTTATTGCAAACTAGCTTCTGCCAGCAGCTTCGCCCCCGTTTCCCTCCGGAACTGTACATTTTCCCAGGATTAAAAGTAGCCTATGTATGTGTTATTCCAGACTTCGTCCAGATCCGTTCAGTAGTTTTTGCGTGAAAGATAACAAACACACACACACTCACAAACTTTCGTATTTATAATATTAGAGGAAGTAGGATAGGTACTTAGGATGTAGATGTAGTGGGTTGAACGTTACAGATGTACTAAACCTTTTTTATTTGTATTTTTTTTACTAACAAAATACGTAAGGCCATTTTATTTAATTTATTTTTTATTGCAAATGTAGATGTTTGAACAGATGTACTTAACCTTCTTTATTTATTTGTATTTTTTTACTAACAAAATACGTAAGGCCATTTATTTTTATTTGAAATTTATTTCAGATCGGCAAGAGACAGCTATGGCGATGATGCTATTGGTTATGTTCAAGTAAAAAGAGTAGGTGATGTATGTACGGTTAAATGTAGAATCACGCCAGAACACCGCGTACGTACCACACCTTATCATTGCAGTTTAGAATGCAATGAAAAGGATCAAGAAGTTTTAAATGTAACCTGCGAAGATTGTGCCGCCAGCAGAGGTGGCTGTAAACATACTATAAGCGAGGAGCCTTCAACGACTGCTACCAAGTGTTATTGGAAAAAATCTAAGCTCTCAGGTATTGGTACCACACTGAAAATGATTAAAGCTAAAGAATTTGGTACAAGTGGCACTACACTTCATTTAGCCGGTCAGAATGGAATATTTTTTTTTGACAAAGTAGCATTAAAACTTAGAGAGCTTCAAATAAGGTGTTCTCTTTCACATTTTATATGTCAAAAAAAAGAAGTTCAAAAGATGTCTATTCATTATTTATTAAATCGTTTCAAAAAATCCTGTGTTGATTTTGATTTCGAGAGTTTTATAACATTTTGTAAGAACGAAATGACGGAATCAAGATGTCTTCAAGTAAAAGAGGGTAGGTACAATAGCGCAATCAGATTCAAATTTGTGGTTTGTGATGCGCTACGGACGTATAACAGCTTCAAAAATGCACGAAGCTGCTCAGTATACAACAAAAGATGGCTTTTTAGTTGAAGTTGAAAAATAATAGAAAAGGATATCATAAAGGAAGTCGTGAAGATACACAATATAAAGATAGTGGAATCTGGTCGGCAATAATTAATAATTAATTTCGACGGCACGGGCGCGCGACCGCGAGCGGACTGAGTGAGCCAGACAGTACGGTTACTCCGAGTTTGATCGAATTTGAAATACGTCTCACTAAAGTGAGGTGAGAGTGAGCTCCTCCATACATCTACAGCCAGCGCTCCAAGCGGCAACATGGTGAACAAAAAGTCACCGAGTCATTCCCACTCCAAGTGAAATTCGATGAGAAAGATCGAGTCTTTAACTCACCAAACGTACAAAAAATACGTTATGAGTAATGTCATTTGCTATTTTGGCACTCCGAGTGTTACTTTTTACACAGATTGACATCTCAAAGTGCGAGAATGACGTCATTTTCACACTCGATAGCGGATTCATAACTCACCGAAAATATTCCAGTGATAAACTATTATATTGGGACTCGATTATGACTGCGAGGCTTTATTTTGCTTGGAAAAAGATAATGGACGCTGCGGAATGACCGACGTGAAGACAGGCTCAAGTTAACCGCGTCTCAGACAAAAAATTTCGTTCAGCTATATCGACTCACGAAGAGAGCTTTTATTTATTTGTGCAAAATGTTGAGGGTAAACAGTGACCTCAAAGGCTCGCAAAGAGTATCGCTGGAGACGAAGGTACGTATGACAATTCATTTGGAAAGTATTGTTAATTCCACATAGTATTTAGGTTATATTTATTGTAGCAGCCCCAAGAACTATGTATTTATTTTATTAGTAACTCTAAGTCGCTGTATTAACAACGCAACGTACCTACTTATCTACTAAACGTAGAGCTCTGCATTTACCTACCTACATTTGTACTAAAATACAAAGGTTCATACACACTTAAATACCTACCTAAAACATAATTCTGTCAAATTACAGCTGCTTAGTGCACTGCTTTTTTATGCCAATGGCGATTATCAGAGGATGGTTTGTGAGGCCTGTCATCTTGGACAGCAAACTGAGCAAATATGTGCATGAAGTCACAGAGGCACTTAACCATCCTAATGTGGTTAGGAAATATGTATATAAAAAAAACTAGATGATTCCCGCGACTGTGTGGATTAAGATTTTTGATTCCCGCAGGTACTCTTTAATTTTCCAGGATAAAAAGTAGCCTATGTCCATCCCCAGGATACAGGTAGACTGGTGGGAGGCTTCGGCCGTGGCTAGTTACCACCCTTCCGGCAAAGACGTGCCGCCAAGCAATTTAGCGTTCCGGTACGATGCCGTGTAGAAACCGAATAGGGCTATGGGTTTAATATAACTGACATGCCCCTAACAGGTTAGCCTGCTACCATCTTAGAGTGCATCATTACTTACCATCAGGTGAGATTGCAGTCAAGGGCTAACTTGTAGTGGATAAAAAAAACAATCTACTCCTGTACCAAATTTCATCAAAATCGGTTGAGTAGATGGGTTGTGAAAGCATAGCAGACACACACACTTTCGCATTTATAATATTAGTATGGATTATAGTGTTATAATCATATACTTCCCTCTCCCCTGAAAATAAGCATAAAGCTTGTGCTAGAAATAGGTACAACAATAGACCTGCGATAGATCTTACAACCATTAACCATTGAGCTATTGGTGGTTACTTCATGATTAAATGTTACAGGCTGTGGATGTTGACTGCCACATCATTAACATCAACCCAAGATACCCAGTATGATTCCACAATCAGTTCATCTTTAAGCTAAAGTTAAAACTCCAATTTTGAAACTGAAATGCCTGCATGTAAATCAGGCAATACTATCTTTTAGGTATGATATTTTAAATTAATTTTCTTTAGCAAACCAAATAATTGAGGCCAATTCTGTTGTACACAGGGTTTGAAGCTAGGGTAGGCATTAGTTAGAATACCTATTTATTGACTGTCATGATGAAAAATGAGCATTGATGTATTTCAATATGGGTAAGCAGTGCTTTTGTGCCTCTATGAACTGCACGCCACTGGTTGTACACCATAACTAAATTTAAATGACAGCTCTATTTAAGTTGCTATCCCTTTTACATTATATTTATTTTTCTTGTGGAATTGACTGGCAATAGATTTAAAGCTGTCATTTTAATTTAGATATTGTGTTAAACAGAATTGGCCACAATATCTAACGGGCTAATTTACATAATTTAAGGGAAAAAAAACACACTGATACTCATAAAATTGTTTACTGGAATCCTACACATCTGCCTCTAGTTTGTCTGTTGTGTATATTAATTTTTTTTTAACAAAAATGTGTTAATTATTTATTAAATTTGAATATTTCAGAATTCCAATGGAACAGCCCACGGATAACAACTCTGATGTAACAAGTGAAGTGAACAATCCTCTCATCGCATCTTTTGTGGATCAAACAAGGCTGCTGACAATTGCCCAACAAAAGAGACAGATTAATCAATACATATTTCAACTAAAATATATTTGTATGATTACCTTTTCAACCTTTTCAATTTATTTTACAAACACAACACAATATTAAAACAAAATGAGTAGACACATTTGGCTAACTAATCAATGATTATTCTGGCCCAATGCCGATAGACTATTGAGGACTTGTGCCCAATTACATTAAGCACTTTGGTGCTAACTTCCGAGACAGTGGGGTCTCCGCATTTCCAGTTGCACTGAGTGCCCGAACTGCTGCAGTGTTCTCAGTGCGGGCACCTTTTTTTAAATCTTTGTAAGTCTGCAAATAAAAATATAATATTATTATGTACCTGCAACTTTCTTGTGGATAAAATTAGTATATATCAACAGTGGCATGCACAGGGTTTGAAACTAGAGTAGGCATTAGTAGGTCAGAATACCTATTTACTAGCTGTTTTGATGATAAATACATATTGACTTATATCCATTTGGGTAGCAGTACTTTTATGCCTCTATGAACTGCATGCCACTGTATATCATTTTATTTTGTGTATATTGTAGTTTACTTGAGTTTAAGTACTGTAATATGTCGTGATCTTACCCGCTTTCAGTGTTCGACAGTCCTGTCTGGCCCATGCTCTTTTAGGATATCTTTAGGTATTTGCCACTGGAAGTCCGCCCTTTTGGCGCTTATCAGTCCTGTGAACTCACCACAGTGGCTTGGTGGTCGTATGGCGACTAAGATGTTTATTTGTTGCTTCTTGATCTAAATGAAGAGAATAATAGTTGATTATGGCGATAAAAATAGACGAACACGTTTGAATAAATATGAAATATTAATTTAATATCAATAATAGGTAAACAGAAAGATTTGTCGACAAAATTAGTTCAGTTTACATTTTGCATTCGCATCTACTTACTTTTAGGCACAGTTTATGTTCGCTTTCCCTCCATGTACAATCAATTATAATTAAAAAACAAGTTAAACCGGTGAATCCGAATACCACTACCCACTACATAGGAGCCGAAACGAAAATTATTAATTGTAAATAAACCAGAGTACATTAAGATACTACAGCGCGACCGCGTATCTCTGACAGCTACAGTGTAACGATCGCAATCACCTCTGATTGGATAACACTCTTCCACTATTGGACAAAATCCATTGAAGTAGCAAGAACACCATATATTTAGCCAATCACAACAATTGATACTGTAACAATGATTGATGTAGAATACCGACCAAAAATGCTGGTCAATATCACGAGCAGTGTTACCAACTCTCGAAAATATTTGTCCCTAAAACATAAGTCAAAAAGCCCCAAATATATTTTTTATACGACTGCCTGAAAAAAGGCGTATATTGTTTTCAGGGTTCATGTATGTATGTATGTATGTAAGTATGTATGTATGTATGTATGTATGTGAGTTTGTATATTCCACCATAACTTCTATACGCCTGACCCGATTTTGATAAATGAGGTATCGTTAGAATCCCTAGCTTATTCCGGGTGACATAGGCTAGTAAAATTTTTAAAAAAATTGATGGGGTGACCATGGTCCCGCATTAAAGACTAAAGTTGAAAAAAAAATCGAAAATAAGATTAACTGTATAATCATCATCTAGAAAATGATGAGTAGATTCCAAAAATATATAACGTTATAGTTCAATATCCAGTGATTCACAAACAAATATCATTTAATAAAAATGTGAATAAGACTCCAAAGGCATGCAAATCGCTTCATAAGGAGGTAAACTCCGAAAATAATATAGCAGGGCAGTCGTATTTTTTAATTCGTTAAATTAATTTCACTTGTTTACCGTACATTCAAAATTAAGATTCACAATGAATGATTCAAATTTTCGCTAATAATGAAAATCTTAATTTTGGAATTACGGTTTTCTTATTGATCGTAAGAAAAAATTACAATAAACATTATTTTTAGAAAATTAAATATTGAACAAGTAACTTCAAAAAATTATAATAATTATACAACCAATATTTTGTTTGACTTGTTATTCATTCAACTCCGCATTCTTAATAATAAGAATCGGTAGTAGATGATAGATCTAAGAAATAAAAAATAGGTAAAAAATATAAGAAGCCAAAAAATCCCTAAAAATATAAGGGCCCTAAAAGAAGCCCTTCGCATTTGTTTACGCCCTAAATTTGGGGCCAAAAGCCCTAAGTTGGGAACCATGATCCCGTGGATAGATAAAACACAGACTTAAGATTAAAATAATGACTGACATAGAGTAGACATGAATTTTGAAATATTGTGGCATTTTACATCTTACATCCATGATTTTCTTATAATGGCAACAATTGAGAGGACAAGTCTCTCTGCCTCGGACTGCAACAGTCAAGTGTGGTCTGGCGGTACTGGCTGCTATTTTCCCTCGTAGTACGTACGTCCGATATCCCACTCCTTGAAATCACACTTTTCAGCATCGATTTGCATGTTCGCGGGAGATATCTGTCCCCCTGAGGAGACAGATTGGAATTATTTATTATTATTAATAATTAATGTTGTATGCATTTGGTTGGGGTAGGTACCTCGAGGGTACTTAATACTAGTTCCACTGAGTTTTTATTCCCCAGTAGTTCACCTGCGGATAAATAGTTACATAGAAATACATATAACGGGGATTCAAAGACATAACGTAGGCATCTTGCATTTAATGACAACTAGTGATGAGTAATGAATTTATTAATGTGCTGATTTCTGACAGATTTCTCATATGTCTGGCAACTCTGCGGGCCTATCACACAGCCTATCCTAGCGATCGGCGACTTTGAATGATTTCATTCGAATTATTTGATTATACAAATAATTCGAATGATTTACCAAAATTATTAACTAACATGCTCCACTAATTGATACTAATTTGATTCTATTAATGATAGTTACAAACTTGATTCGAATACTGATTTAGAAATACTGATTTAGATATTGATTACTGATTTAGAAATCGGTACAGTAACAAGGAATTTCAAAATGGCGCTGACTTAAAAAATTTTGGTTACAGTTTCATGTTTTGTAATTTAGCCATCTCCCGGCTAGTTGCCAGGATCCTCTGATATCGATTTTGAACGGAATCAATACCTATGTGAGCACCAGAATATTTTTAGCTGCTAAACATTAAATTTAACTCCCTAAAATAATAAAAAAACTCGCTAAAGTGGCAACACTGGAAACCCCAAGCTTTTTGAATGTTTTGATTAGAGACAATAAAGATTTTGGCATTTATACTTTTTTATGACATTCTACCATAAAGAAACGTACCATAGTGTGCGCAAGGCTGTCAGTGTCAAACTGCCAAAAAACTGTCAAATTACGCAATGAAAAATGCCAAAATGCCGCATGTATCTGTCTCAGTTTTTTGCGAATGTATGAGAGAGACAATTGTTGCGATCGTTTTGTCATACGATTTACTAACTCCGTTTACTCACTTTAACAAAACGTGCCCGTTTGATAAACTCATGGTATGGAAATATTCGCTTACACTTGACGAGGTGAGCTCTCACGTCGATCAATCGAATTTGCAATGTAAAAACTCGGAGTAACGCTACAGAGCGTGTTGTGCGATGACGTCACACCTCACCGGCAGCCCGCGTCTTGCGGTCACAACTTGTTTTACTTCTAAATCGGAAACTAATTGACGTATCGAAGTAATTCTTTCACTAGTATTTTTTATTTTTGACAGAGAATACGGAGTGCTAATAATCAAAACAAGTTAACATTCTTCATTGTTATAATGACGCAGTCTATAATAAAGACGTCATGCAGTGTAGCTATATAATATTGAAACGTTGATAGTCGTCGATTTTTGAAATGGAATGGTAAGACACGAGACTTTCGGTGAAATGGCGAGGCGTAGTGAAGTCCGTAACTCTTCACCTACCTTATGGCACTACTTTCGGGGTCAACGTAACATTTATTAAATGATTTATCTATAAATTATTTATATTTATTTCACTCAAACTATTTTATAAGCTGGAGTCTCGCATGCATTCTATACCGACCTAGACTAATTTAAATAATTAAAAAAAATAGAAACGACAGCGTTCGTGTATTTTTTTTTTTAATTACTAGTCGTTCGTTTTAACTTCGTTACAATTTAAAGATTAAAAAATACCTATCTTATCTCTGTATCTAATTTTGTCGAAATCAATTTAATTATTCGAATGGATCATGAAAAGGTAGCAGATAGACAAATAGACAGAACGGCGGAAGAACAGACACACTTTCGCATTTTTATCATAAGTATTCAGCTATAAGTGAAGTGGTTTGGACATTCTTCTCATATTCGGGGGTCCGGGATCTAATAAGACTCCTTACGAAACTTCAGCTAATAAAGCTAACCTTGCTATTACCAGAATAGGTCAGATTCGTGATACCAAGCAATTAAATATATAGAGAGAGGCAGAGATCTATATCTATACTAATTTTATCCCGGAAAATTAATATTAAAAATGCGAAATTTTGGATGGATGGATGTTTCATAATCACGACAGAACGGTTCAACAGACCGGAATGAAATTTGGCACAGATAGATTAGAGTCTGGAATCATACTAATATAACACATATATGCTACTTTTTATCCTAGAAAATTAAAGAGTTGCCAAGAAAACCTCAATCCATCATTAGATAGTACCCAAATAAAATGAATCAGTAAATAACAATTAGTTACCTACGTTTTATTAATTAATTACAAATGTAATAACAATAATGTAATATTCATTGACACATAAGCAGTATTGCTCATTCAGTTACAACAGGAAGCAATGTACGCACGAGTACCGATATTAGCTGCAACTGCAAAGTGAACTGCGCGGGAATCGAACCCGCCCTTCATGGTTGGATTGTGTCACAAATATCTTGTTACCCACTGAGGTCACGTGGAATAATGTTACAGTAATGATACGGTTTAGGCACCAACCGGTTAATAGGACATACACTTTATATCTGAGTATTAAACTAGTCTGAAACTTCTGGAAGGATTTTTATGCAACTTGGCACACTTTATAGCAAACCCTCTAGATAAACCTAATAGGACATTTTTATCTAGATAAACAAAAAGGTTCGCTCGGGATAGGGGATGAAAGTTTTGATCGATTGTATAGTCCCAGAAACTTATCTGAACCGGTGTCGGCGTCGCTAGTGTATATGAAAAAAAAGCTAAACAGGCAAATCAAAGAAATCCAGCCAATCCAATCAGGAACCAGAAATCATCAATCGCGGGTATCAGCTAATAGAGTATATATACCGAAAAAAAGACGTAATATTCTTTTCCCCATATTTTAAACTATCGATTAGAATGGATAAAAAAAGTTATTTAAAAAATCCGACTGCTTAGATACCAAAAAGTATAAAACAAGATGTGAATTTCGTTATTATCAATTTAAATAGTATAATACTTTTAATGAAATAATTAACACAGCTCACGTTTTATAATATTATTTTATAAATAATTTTGTAATTATTACGAATTATCAAGGTGCGTCGCAAAAACGAACTAAAAAGTTAATAATCTAAATTAATCTAGGTATATTAGAATCTTATTCACATTTTTATTGATATTTTTTGTGAATCATTGGATATTGAACTATAGTGTTATATATTTTTGGAATCTACTCATCATTTTCTCGATGATGATTATATAGTTAATCTTATTTTCGAATATTTTTTTCAACTTTAGTCTTTAATGCGGGACCATGGTCACTCCATCAATTTTTTTTTAAATTTTCCTATCCTATGTCACCTGTAATAAGCTAGGGATTCTAACGATACCTCATTTATCAAAATTGGTTCAGGCGTATGGAAGTTATGGTGGAATATACAAACTCACATACATATATACATACAAGAACCCTGAAAACAATATACTCCTTTTTTCAGACAGTCGTATAAAAATACGTCACATTTTTATGACGTATTTCATACAAAATGCCCCTACTAAGCTTTTTGCCGATTGAAAAATTTCAACGATCGAGCAATCGAGCAATTATACCTACAGTAAAGTTATGCTAATTAGCTTGTCAGGTTCTCGAGACTGAATTGATTTTAGATCGCATCTCAAACACACGTGATCTGACGATGGAGAGGCAAACATTTTGTGTTTATATAAATGATTTGTGTGTTGTTCGTGCCAGTATTACCCAACTAGGGCCCTCTGAGGATTCTAGGACGTACGTGACGATGACAAAAATAACTTAACGTTTGTTTGTCTGCTTTGTTTGAGATAATAAATCTATGGTAGGTAATATGGTACCTAGCTCAGCCCATCTGCGGTCTGGAAAAGCCATCATTTCACATATCCACACCGTTTAGCTGGCAGTTGGGGATCGGATCGGAAATAGATCCCTGAATCAAAAAATGCCGTTCCCTCACTCACAATATCTTTGAAATACGACATACATGACCCCACGATTCATCACCATGTATCCCTCACCATGGGATAATTAGATAAAATATCATCCACACTTTACGTGTAGGAGAGGCGCCCTAAAAATACTTTTCTTTTCATCATTTTATTTTTCCACTTTGTGGGCGTGATTAATACGTCTGCCCATGCCAAATGATAGCTTTCGAATATTAAGAGCCTCTAAGTCAAGGCGCGAATAGGCAGACAGACGGACATGGCGAAACTAGAAGGTTTCCTTGTTCCGGAACCCTTAAAAATTGTGCCATTTATCCTCTGCCGACTGCATGCAAACTGGTAGAAAAATAATGTGTCGCTATGACGACGGCCGCAATAAGTAAAATATTAATATAACACATCATTAGTAGATCTAGTAGATCCAAATACTCTCGCACATTCAAATTGATCACTTGAAAAGTTGGACAGCTTGATGCCAAGTAGAAGCAATCAGCTGTTGCGGTGTAAGCCGGAGTTGGCCTAAGGAGTTGTCGCATCGATCTACGTGTTCAAATGAAGGTCGCGTTTGCAATCACTTTCGCAAAGGTTGTTCACTCCTGCGCCAAAATGACATGACATCCTTCACAGCATCTGACGAAATGGTTGACGAAATGGCTCTTTACAACTACTTTAAACTTTTTTTACGATTAAGTTATAATAGGTGCATAACGATACGCTAAAAGTTATAAAAGAGCTTTAAAAACGTTATGGATAAACTTAATTTATATAGGTAAATTGATCATATTGCTCTTCGATGTTAGTTTTTCCTTTAAATTTATTAATCCAACATCTCGAAATGGGAAATTTTATCAGTTAAAAATCATTACAAAATCAACCTACTTAATTACCGATAAACTACTGATAGGCATCGACACTTAATATTTGATTATATCCTAAGTGCCTAATTTCACCAGTCGTGCATTTTACATCAACATGGCAATAACTAGAGCTACTATTTTTATGTTATTTGTGTTAGCATTTCCTGTTATCAGATGTGCAAGGATATTAGTATACGTGGCTACACCATCAATAAGCCACCAAGTGGTCTTTCGTCCTCTCACACAAGCGTTAGCTGCACGTGGCCATGAAGTAATCGTTGTCACTCCTAATCCAGCATTCTCAAGAGATACTGCTCCAGCTAATTTGACAGAAATTGATGTCCATGATGTATCGTACCAAAATTGGGAAGAAATATTTATCTACCATAGAGGAGTTAAAGAAGATTTTGTGCAAGAAGTTATATTAATGTTCAAGAAGTTTGCATTAATATTCGATGCGCAACTAGCAACACCCGGTGTACAGGAAATTTTAAACAAAGGCAAAAGCTATTTCGATATATTGCTTCTCGAATCATGTAACCGTCCGCTCCTGGGACTAGTTGATAAGTTTGATGCACCAGTTATTTTAATTAGTTCTTTCGGAGCAGTTCCAGCCCAATATAGTGCTTTAGGTGCACCTGTGCATCCACTGTTGTATCCATCACCAGGACGACAAAAATTATATAATCTATCTCTTCTTGAAAAGGGTATAGAAATTTTTAACAATGTCGTTTTAGATTATTTGATTTCAAGTGCAGAAGACTTTGATTCAGCTATAATAAGGAAGAATTTTGGTGACCATGTCCCCGGTTTTGAGACATTAGCCAAGAGGATCGTTATGATGTTTCTTAATGAACATCGGATTTGGGCAGATAATCGTCCCGTTCCTCCAAACATTATTTATATCGGCGGCATACATCAACCACCCGAAAAAGATCTACCTAAGGTACAATTTTTAGTATTGTTTCTCATTGTCTCCGACAATAGATATTTTTATAAAAATAATAATATATTAGGTATATTAGTTGTGTGACAGCGCATAAGCTCACGATATCAAGTGAAAGCAGTCTTTCAATTTTATATTATGTTTCAAATCCCGATACAATCCATACTTAATATTATAAATGCGAAAGTGTCTGTCTGACTGTCTGTCTGTCTGCTACGCTTTCACGGCCCATCTTTTTAACCGATTTTGACGAAATTTGTTACAGGAGTAGGTTGTATCTTTTTGTCTCGGAAAATTAAAGAGTCCCCGCGGGAATCAAAAAATCTTAATCCGCCACGCGGACGAAGTCGCGGGCTACATCTAGTAAGATATAAATGTGATATTACTAATAAATTTAACAAATCGCGGATCATGCAGGGTTCTTGCAGTAATAACGGATTTTGAGAAATTCCAACGCGATTGAAGTCGCGGGGTAAAGTTTGCTCTTATTTATTGTTCAGCTCAAAAATAACCCATATTTTGTTTCTGAAAGGATCTTGAAAACTATTTAAATTCTTCGGAGCACGGTGTTATATATGTTAGCTTCGGCACCAATGTTCTGCCATCTCAGCTCTCTCCAGAAAAAATCAAAATTATGGCAAAAGTTTTCTCTCAACTGCCTTATGATATTTTATGGAAATATGATAAAGATGTTCTCCCCGGCCAATCAAAGAACGTAAAACTATCTAGTTGGTTGCCTCAATCGGATCTTCTAAGTGAGTGATTATTTATAAATGATTGCCTTTTTCTTTGTTTTAACTAAATATCAAGCAACTAAATACATTGATTTATTTGAAAAAATATATCTACATAATATAATTTCAATATCTACAAATTGGAACTTAGCTATTTTTCAAAATTCTTATAGATTGTATCAATTATATAGACTGAGTAGGTAGGTACGGTACATTGATAATAAAGTACTTGTAAGTACTACAATTTGCTAAAATTAATTAATAGCACGCATAATAATCTTCGTACTCATAGAATACAGTGAATTTAATATTTTTTTCAGAACATCCTAAAGTCAAATTATTTATAACTCAAGGGGGTTTGCAATCAACCGACGAATCTATTAACGCTGCGGTACCTGTTATTGGTATTCCAATGTCAGGCGACCAATGGTATAATGTCCAGAAGTATGTCCGTCATGGGATTGGATTGCAACTTGATCTGATGACGTTGACTGAGTCAGAATTCAAGGAAACGATCGACAAAGTAATTCTGGATAAGAGGTAAAAGATTATTTATTTAAACTAATATTATAAATTCGAAAGTTTGGATGGATGTATGTATGAATGGATGTTTGTTACTCAATCACGCCAGAACGGCTGAACGAATCTGGATGAAATTTGGCACAGAGATAGATTATAGTTTGGAATAACACATAGGCTACTTTGTATCGCGGAAAATTAAGCAGTTCCCGTGGGAACAAAAAAACTTCAATACACGCGGACGAAGTGGCGGGCATCAGCTAGTATTATACTTAAATCCGAAAGTTTAGATGTATGGATGGATGTTTGTTACTCAATCACGGCTGAACGATTCTGGATGAAATTTGGTACAGACATTGAATATAGTCTGGAACAGCAAATATGCTACTTTTTATCCCGGAAAATTAAAGAGTTTCAGCGGGAACCAAAAAACTCAATCCACGCGTCGCGTGTCCCAACTCAAGTCGCGGGCATCAGCTAGTTTAAAATAATTATGATTTATTTCAGTTAGCCTGTAATTTCCAAATATTTTACCGCAAGATTTTGATATCATAAACTAATAGCTATCTGTCTATTCTTCTCAAAAGCTAACAGTTCTCATGAATAAATTATTTTTCTTGAAGTTTTAAGAACAACATATTGAGACTGAGAACACTGATGAGAGATCATCCAATTAAACCTTTGGACCATGCAGTTTGGTGGACGGAGCATATCATAAAGTATGGTGGAAGTCATCTCCGGGCACCAGCGGCTCACATGTCGTGGATTGAATACTATGAAGTGAAGCTAGTGCTTATAGTGACGAGCACTCTATTATCAATCTTAGGAGCACTGGTTTGGATCTTGAAATCAGTTTTTATATTCATATTCAGCTTGTATAAAATTAACATAAAATTAAAGGGTCATTAGAAGTTAGAACTCTATTCTATTGACAAACTAGCTAATTGTGGTTAGTGCATGTGCATGCTTTAGAAATATGTAAAAAACTACTTATTGTTGCGGACTGTTGTGATAATGTATTAACCTGTTAATTTTCGCTCAAAGAAAGTTAATTTAAATATTTAGTTACTATGAATAATTTAAATTTTTATTTTCGCATGATCTGTAAGTTTACACTTTTAATTTTTTTTGTAGGTACTCATTACAATTTCGTTAATAATGGGATACTTTGTTTGATTTCAATTTTCAAATAATAATATCCATGAGAAAGAAATATCTAAGAATTTTTTTATTACATTTATATGGTGATAAACAATGAACAATCGCGGTACCTGCTATGAAAGCAATTTTGTTTGTAAATTAGATATGATATTTATCCTTAACTGATTCTGATTTAAAAATATAATTAGCTATCTCGACTTACAAAAAGTGATTGCCTACCCCACGGACCTTATCTACGAAAACGTCTTATCTACGAGTAATTTCTTTAGTAAAGAAAAAACAGCAAGAGAAGCGCTAAAATTTTTGTAAACGATAATTTAATTTTAGAAAAGCAAAAATCTCAATATAATTTTAAAATACTACAGGCGTCGTACTCAAAACCCGAACTTTTGGAGTTCGTTACGCACTCTAACAATATGAAATTGTTAATCAGCCCCCCGATTACGTAAGGAAATCGTAATCGTAATAGTCTGTCAAACGTATAATTCGACCTGTTTAAGGACGTCATAGGTGCTTGCACGTCAAAACGCATTTATGTACTCCTTAAAAAGTTCGAGTTATACGTTATGAACTGTCAAATGAATACGATTGGCTCAGATAATTGGGCCTCTGAACCTGCCCGAGATGCTTTTTATACGACTGCCTGAAAAAAGGAGTATATTGTTTTCAGGGTTCATGTATTTATTCAAACTATCTAATATCGTTTATGAACTCTACATCATTCGAAGTTCGAACGAAGTCTTTTAGATATGGTGCTTTTATTGTTATTTTAGTTTTTACATATTGTTAATTCTAAAATGCTCAAGTTACTACGCATTCATAAGAAATGAGAAATTAATTACAATTTTTAGACTATAACGAGTAGGTATTTATTACAATTATCTGAGGGCTTTGCAGTTGTTGTGGTTGCAATTACTTTTCTTCCGCCTTGTTGCGGCAGACTCCGTAACCCATCATTACTTCGAGTATCATCAATTATGCGATAAGTGTTTATTTCAACTGCTCTCTTTAAAGGAAAAGAATCATTAGATTATTGTATCCTGTCTTGTAAGATAATTCATTTTATTTCCAAGAAAATTCTAGATAAAAATATATTTACATCTTTATTCTTGTACAGTGATTGGTTTAAAATAATCTCATTAATTAACTAAAATATGCCGGATGATGATCTAACAAATTGTAAGTTGTTCGACTTGTTTGACGCCTTGTATAAATAACTTGGCCGGTAAATTGTTTCCTTATTATGACCGAGATCCCCTACTCCCCTAATATTACGTAAGTTGTGTCGAGGAAACTAACTAGTAAGACAAGTTCCTTACCTTTGTTGCTGACCATCCACAAGTTGCTGTTCGGACTTGCTTTTTTAGATTTATTATCTTTAAAAATAAGTATATCGGGTACTTTATTCTGCTTATTTTCTTTCGGTATGACATCTGGCGACCTTTCAACATTTACCCTTACAAACTCTCCTTTGAGAACTTTTGGAGTTTCTTTACTAAGTGGTAATTGGGGCGGCGGAGGAGCTTTAGCTTTCTTATGAAACAGACGCTTCTTTTCAGGTTTACTCGGTATTTCTACATCTGTATAAATCACACTGTCTATTTCCCCCGCCTCCCTTTCATTTCTTAGCCCTATCAGGCTCAACGGTTGGTCGAAACGTGCACCTTTTTGATGTACGGATAAATGGGTTACTCCATCGTTATCAGTAGTGTGCATCAAGTCGAAATCGGAACGTGGCTTATCATATTGGTTATAATCATCGATACTATTTATTCTGTATGAGTCAGCGTTTTTCTTTTTTAAAAACAATGTATCGGTACTAGAGTAAGGAGTCGAATTTCTCGTTAGTCTATTCCGCATTTTGAAGTATTTATAGGTGAAATATATTCTCTTAAAATCCTGCTCGTTTTTAAATCTTAATGCAATTGCTTCTTTGCTTGGACTTTTATTTATATAAAAGACTAGTGTATTTTCACAATTTGGATAGTTATCTATATTAGCACAGTCATCAATATCGTCTATGTAAATATTTTCGTGCTTGCCAGTCTTTGTATCTTTGATAAATTTTTGTGTATCATCTTCATTACTTTCATCTTTTGTTATTAATTGTAGTTGATCTTTTTCATTGAATCCAACGATGATGTTGTAATTGTGCACAGCAGGCTTACCTACGCTTTCTATATCTAACTGCTGATTACAATTGTGAAGCTTTTGTCGGATAATTATTGATGCTAAGCCTCCACTTCGACTTCCTTTCTTCACAGTCATTATAGACCTGTAAATGAAAGAAAAAAACAATTTAATTATTTGATATAACTTTTAAAAAATGCTCCAGGCGAAGAGTCTAAATAATGTAGAATCTGTGTTGAATATTTATTATTTACCTATTACACACTCGCGAGAGCACGTGGCTTCGTTTCCGTGGGAATTTCGAAAACTCGGGCCTTATTCCGTCTCTAGATACCTACATTATAAACCTCTGTGCATTACACAGTTTTATAGGATCAAGCTGAGATTTATGAGAAGTCGGTGAGTGAGTAAGGACTCTTTTTTTTATGAGATTTTATAGAATAAACGCATTTCTCGAGGTATCTAATAAAATAATTGATATGACTAGAACTTGATCGCTAAACTTAATAATTTCCTATCTTATCCATTCTCAACGGTAACTTGTTAATAATTTATAATCGACTGCATTCATGAGACTCTCACTTTCCCTCATCTAACGCTTACGACTATAATCCATCGTTTTGGTAAATTCAAACGTACCAAAAATATTTTATATGAGCTTAAGATTTTTCAAATAACAATTTTTGATTATTAATTATGAGTATGAAGATCGCATAAATTCAAGAGTTCGCTAATCTAAATAAAAAAGGCTTAATTTTTTTTTAAATAATCTAAATGTTATAAACTTTCTATTCTTAATAATGGGCATAATACAACAGTGGATTCTGTAGTGCACAATCTCTAAACTAAAATGACAGCATTAAAAATATTGCTAATAGGCCTATTACACCGCACTTTCCACAGGGACCCTTTCGCAAATTCAGTGTAGTGTAATAAGGTTCAGGGAGTAAGGGTCCCTGATTAGGGAGAACGGGTGATCCCGGTCTGCCTACCTGCCTGATCGCTCTGCAGATCGGGTAGTGTAATAACATTCAGGGCGGTTAGGCACCTCAGTTGTCGCACGACCAGCTTAGAGAGTATTTGTGTCTATGGCTCGCGCGTGCATTCTGTCAATATATCGTGTGCTAAACTATAATATAGAATAGTATATATATAACTATACTATAGAATAGTATAGTAATTTATTATACTATATGAACTAGTAGCTACTGCCCGTGACTTTGCCCGCGTGTATTGAGGTTTTTTGGTTCCCGCGGGAACTCTTTAATTTTCCGGAATAAAAAGTAGCCTATGTCCTTCTACGGGACGTAACCTACCGCCGTACCAAATTTCATCAGAATTGTTTGAATAGATGGGCCTTGAAATCGTAGCATATACTAATATTATTAACGCGATCCACGCGGACAAAGTCGCGGGAATCATCTAGTTTATAATATTAGTATGGATACTACTTTTTTTGCATCGATAGCATGGGCGCCATAATCAGTAAACGATAGTAAACATACTAAGATACACGTCCAACTCTCTTGACGTTCTCGTTCATACTAATTTAGGGCCCGGTAGTCAGTGCAGTGTAATAGCGACGCCAAAACTTAACGCCCACGCCAACCCTTACTACAGGGCCCGGTGAAAAGTGCGGTGTAATAAGCCTATAAGCCTTTTTATAATACTCCCTTCAGAAAGGGACAGAACTAGATTTTCTCGTTATGCTGTCATTTTAGTTTAGTTAAAAATTGTGTTATACAGAATTGGCCACAGTATTTTCTTGAATTCGCATTTGATAATAAAAATTGCTTGGATTTCAAAATGATATCCGGGTGTGACCCACAGGGGATCTTTAGAACATTAGGTACTCCTCATATTTTTGAAGATTTAAAACTAATTATGCTACTATGCCTGTGTGAATTCTGGATAGCAGCAGAATAATATAAGTTAGAAAGCATAAGCAACTCTTTAACTTTGAAAAATAGATTGTCAGGCGTGAGAAGAAAGAATGAGCTTCCCAGCATTGGTTTACAATCTACTATCGTCAACCACTTTTTGTGTGAGTCGGTTTGAGTGACAAACGACAACGGTTTAATTATTTATTTAAAATGAAGACATTGAAAAAAAACTCTCCAATCGATCCATTAATTCTGAATTTTTCACTATCGTATCGGATTTTAAAAATTACGTATTAACCAAAACTTTCATTATAAACATATATACTTACATTATTCACTCACAATAGTTTAAACGCTAAAATAACCAAAACTTTGTTTTGGAAAGGTTTGTTGTTTAAATCTACGAATGATTGCTGCACTGTTCATAACGTTATATCCAAACGTCTAAGAAATAGTAAGGAGCTTGAAAAGATCGTTATCAGACGTTATAATATAATGTTTGTTGTAGCAATAAATTAAAAATTCCAATGCCGTAACCTTTAAAAACTCCAAACATATTAGTGATTACAGGTCACAATGTCGATAGTATGTATCGATGTATGATAGCAAAAATATAGAACTAGAAATCTTGATTTATTCGATTTCCGCCCTCCGTCTTTGATATAGACCGTTCCGGATGTAATTGTTCGACTTCGATTATTAAATAAAAACGATCAACATAATAATATCTAGTTCATTTCCGAATGCGCTAACTGGGTGAGTTGAACTTAGGGTATCCATACTATGTACATTAATTAGGATTACTTACGTTAATAAGATAATTTATTTCAGACTATTGGTACCTAGCTGATGCCCGCGACTTCGTCCGCGTTCAATAAGTTATATTAATTCGCACGAGAACTCCTTATAATTTTCCGGGATAAAAAGTACGCCTAGCCTATGTCACTCTCCAAGTCCTCAACTATGCCCATGCGAAAAATCTCGTTGATCTGTTGCTCTGTTGCGGCGTGATTGAAGGACAAACGAACACACTTTCGCATTAATCATAATAATATGATAGCCTAGTTGTTTAGACGCCCAGCTTCCTATACGGGTGGTCGGGCGGGAGTTTGATCCTTGGGAACGCACTCTAACTTTTCGGAGTTACGTGTGTTTTTAGTAATTATGACTTGCTTTAATGGTGAAGGAAAACATTATGAGGAATCCTGCATGCCTAAGAGTTCGTGTGTGAAGTCTGCTTATCCACATTTAGCCAGCGTGATTGACTATGGCTAAACCATTGTCTCATTTGTGCTCATTAGTGAGCCAGCATTGAATTAAAGTGATAATTATGATAATTATTAATGAATTGAGGACAGATCCGGAAAAACGAGGATGCGTGGCAACTCAGTCGTGTACGACGATGAATCACATTAGGTCTAAGGTGAGTTTGTACCGCCTTATACTTATTTTTTATTAATAGTGTAGGTATTTGCTAACAACTTTCACCTAAGTCTTGCATGAATCTCCAGTATGTAATGCCATCACATAACTATTACATAAGTAAGCAAACCGCACTATCTGTATGAAAGAAAGCTTGAAATACTGAAATAACTTGTTTGTTCTTTATTACTGACCGCTTAATTAATAAAATACATTCTTCGGTGGTATGGAGATAAAAATACTTAGGTACAGTGATGTCAAATTACATCTAATTTATTCCAAAGAATAGGAATATTATGAAATCAAATAAGGTTTTTTATTCAATCCATTTTACTCAAATCTGTGACTCCAATCTTCTGGACCCGGAAGATGCCGTGTAGAAACCGATTAGTATACAAGTAGATATAAGTTTACTGCCATAAACCTAGCAAGATAATCCGCTACCGTTTTAGACTGTATCATCACCACCAAGTCGCAGGCAAGGGCTAACTTGTAAAGGAATTTACAAAGATTAGTAGGTATGCCTACTAAATACCTAGCAAAAGCAATGAGAAATGCTTCAAGTTGCAATCGCTAAAAGTAAGTACATTCAAAGTAACATAAAAACAACTGTCTCAACGAGTTATCTTCAGTACAATCACAGGTTCTCAAAGACATTTAGCCGACACCACAATAGTTTTTCACATAATTATACTCTAGTTTATGCTCTCTTAAATCTTTAAATAGAAAGGGGGCATCACGATAATTATATATATGTGACATTTCTAAAATATTCTTCCTACATTATGTCGTAATATTAAATGGCAACTTAAAAAAAGCTCAACTCTAGAAAATTTAAATGTTTCGTTTAATGACTGCTTAGTAATAAGACAGTAACATTTTGTATGATTTTGATATTTTATTGTATTAATTTTCGAAGATTTTCTTTAGGTTGTTGGATTTGACTACTTGGACTTTGATAAATAAATTCTACACAACAACAACATATTTATGTAAGTGTAGGGAGCTTTATATTTTCAATATTCAATAAAACGTATAATGTATATTTAATCTGTCATTATGTAATTATATTATTATATTATGAGCAACGCAACCTTCTTATTTGTCAAAATTCGTAATGTTTTATTGACATATATTATTAGAAAGATAAAAAAGTTCTCTCTGTATTCAAATAATATAATTTTTGATTGAATATTATAATAATATTGAATATATAACCCATACTAATATTAAATTTCGAAAGTGTGTTGTCTGTCTGTCTTCTACGATTTCACGGCCCATATGCTCAACCGATTTGATGAAATTTGGTACAGGGGTAAACTGTATTCCTGTACTGTGTTGGAAAGGACATAGGATACTTTTTATCCCGGAAAATTAAAGAGTTCCCACGGGAATCAAAAAATCGTAATCCACGCGGACGAAGTCGCGGGAATCATCTAGTCAAATACACAACACCTGGTTCAATTAATACTTTTTTAAAAAGTTTGTCTTCAGAAATTATCTTTTCTTCTATCATTTTAATCAATGTAAATAGTAATTAAATATATTGCTGCAAAAAACTAAATAATTACTAGGTCAATGGCAAAACGAAAGTGGAAGTTGTTTTTGTCGTTCTTGTAGATCACTTCCGAGTTTATATTTAACTACATATACATATACGCCGATTCGCCTTGGTATCTGTCGTACATGAGTCTTTATATGGTCACTGTAGGTCCACCTTGAGTAAAATATGATTTATGCTTTATTTATAAATGTGATATGATCTTGTTATCTCGTCAAGATGACTCATGAGTGGCTTTAGACTTAATTTAAGTCATCGTCGTTGTCTCAACCTATTGACGTCCACTGCTGGACGAAGGTCTCCTGCAAGAATCACCACAGAGCACGGTCTTGTGCTGGTTGTTTAATGCGGCTCCCAGCTACTCGCTTGAGATCGTCCGTCCGCCTAGTAGGGGGTCGTCCAACGCTGCGCTTCCCGGTGCGAGGCCGCCATTCGAGCACTTTGGTACCCCAACGCCTATCAGTTCTACGAACTATGTGCCCCGCCCATTGCCACTTGAGCTTGGCGACTCTTCGAGCTATGTCGGTTACTTTGACGAACACCTACGGATTTCCTCATTTCTGATTTGATCACGCAGGGATACTCCAAGCATAGCTCTCTCCATCGCCCGCTGAGTGACCCTGAGCTTATGAGGCCCGTAGTTAGCGACCATGTTTCGGAGCCCTAAGCCATCACTGAATTCGAAAACTTTCGTCTTGAGGCACTGAGGAAATTTGGACGTGAGTATGTCGCGGAGATTCCCAAACGCTGCCCAGCCGAGTGGGATTCGGCGGTTGACCTCTTTCTCGAAATTGGACCTACCTAACTGGACTGTAATGCCCAGGTATAAGTACTCATCAACAATTTCGAGTGCAGTGTTCTCAACTAACACTGGGTGGGGCTGAACATGTGCATTAGACGTGATGTGTCATAGGCTGTATATTTTCCCGAAAAATAAGGGAGTTCCTGTGGGAATTTAAAAAACTTATTTCACGCGAACGAAGTCGCGGGCAAGTCTGCTAGTATAATATAATAGTAATAATTTAAGTAGGTACATCAAATCATAGTAAGTATCTTTTCCGTAACAATTTCACCCCTATGTAAACCAAATCGTATATCATATATATACTAGTATTGTATAGATAGGACAATAACATATTTAAAACAGAACTACATTAGTATACGACATTTTTTATGTAAAACAAATTATTATCACTAAACAAACTAATTACTCACGGATTGTACATAGTAATGGGTGAATCTTGAATCTTAACTTTCACGACTATCTCTGGGACTTCGGGCATAATATGTGAATATACACACAATACACATTGTGTAACTGCAAACATACATTTGCCGCTAGATAATACTGTAATAACCTCTATTTTCTTAAATATAAGAGATACATAAGATTTCCATGGCTGTTGTTGAGAAACATGTGATGGCTGGCAAGAGAAATTTTGTGTTTACATGAGATAAATACTTATTCAATTTGGATTTTAAAATGCATATCAAAAATTGCGGAATCGGCAGGATATACACAAAAATTCTAAAGTCAACACATAAAAATGTAAAAGGTTTATATTTTTTACCCGACAACGGCAAAGCTAAAAGGTTATTATCTTAGCATATTATGTATGTTTTTATTTATGCATGTTCCACCATAGTGCCTGAAACTACTGAGCCCATTTTGATGTCTATCGATTCGTTAAATTATGGTCCGGGTGGTATAGGCTACATTTTACATGAACCAAATCGATAGGTATAACAGATAATATGTTACATCCAACGATCTTTTATACTTATATAGAATACTATGCTTGCATCCAATAAAGTTTTTTTTAAGTTAAGTTTAAGTTAAAAGTTAAGTTTAAAATTTTTCCACAGTATAGCCCTACTGTTTAACCTAAATAATATGTACTATCGCTATACTGTTAAATTTGATGAAAATAAGAAAATGGATACCTATTTAAAGTAGCTGTATCATTCATTTCGCAAGGTATAAATTTTGCGGTACATAAAGTCTATAACCCTATCTATAAAGCAGAATCTAGCTAGGTATTCTATGCAGCGAGCGTTTTCACCTTTGCTCTATAAGACATAATTTTGTGATATCGTATTTTTTGCAGACACGATATTTTACCGTTTATGAAAACTATTTCATAAATATTTATATATTGACTAAGTGATTGTCATACATCACGAATATCAAGGTCAATGACATGCATTCATATTATTCTCGTTAAAAAATCAAATTTTCGACGTCTGGTATGATAATAATTAATAATCATTAAGCACACATCCTGGTACCTAATATCTAGTCGTAAAAACTGTTTTCGAATTAGGTTCTAGCTAAAAATTTTACAAAGTTTAAACTTGAAGAGGAAAGTTGCATGTACAGTTACATAATATTATATTTTTTTAATCAATTCAAACTATTAAGCTTACGGTTGACCACAATCACACCTGATGGGAATTGATGATGCGGCCTAAGATGGGACGCGCTTGCCTAGAAGATCTTCTCACCCTTATTCACAATTTTTCCTATTCACAACGAAGTGATCCTTTACGGAACTGTATCTACGGAACCCTCAAAAATACTGATATAAGTAGCACAGTTTCGGAACACCCCCCAACACTCCAGACTACGTTGTAACTACAGACGCACGTTAACGTCATGCCAATCAAAAATGCATAATGTTTAGGTATTGGGATGGGATCATATTCAAAACACATGAGGGCAATTAGTGGCTATTAAGTCAGATGCCCGCCCGTGTCAGCTGCAATGAGCCATTGAAATTGACGGGCGCTGGGAATGCCGCTTCTTGACGTAATAATATTTAATGGATAGAATCAGGCGTTACTTTGCGAAAGTTCATGATTTAGCAGGAAAAGATTTGGTAGTAATAATAGTTGATATTCTGTGGTTTCAGTTTCTGTATAGTGATACTCGAGATGCGCTTCTCTTAATCGGCACGCCACAAGCCCACAACATTGCACTTCGCAGGCCGCAGCAATGAGTTTGTATCTTAACAGAGGCCTTAATTTATCAATGCTAAGTTACCATACCACATATTTACCACAGTTCACGGATATATTATATTTATATTGATGGTAAATAGCAAAAATAACACTTGCACCATGTTTTCCACATACGTGCTAATTTAGAAATTCACTAGTCACTACCCAAGATATATACCCAAGATATAACTCAGCTATCGAGCGCCTAAATCGTGATCTGGACTGCATAAACTCCTGGAGCGAATCTTATGGGTTGCATGTGAATCCGAAAAAGACCCAAGTAATTTTGGTAGGTGGGACAAAGCAACTCAATAGGATCGTACTAGAAGAATTACCCCCAATCCGGCTTGGCACAGCAAATTTAGACCTCAGCCCCCGTGTTAAAAACCTTGGCATATACATTGACAGTTCCTTTTCCTGGGTTCCTCAAATGGCTGAGGTAAGCCGGAAAGTTTTTGCGTCAGTTGGCTGTCTGAGACGCTGGAAATATTTTCTTCCCATCAAAACTAAAATCTCTTTGGCTCATTCCATTCTCTTTCCAATCTTAGATTATGCTGACTCCTCCTATCCCGACTTAACTGAGGAACAACTCAATAAGCTCGAGCGTCTCCAGAATCTGTTCATTAGATTTATCTTCGGGCTTCGTAAGTATGACCATGTGTCGGAATTCCGAGCCCGCTTGAAGTGGCTACCTATCAGACTCCGCCGTAATCTACACCTGCTCTCTCTTCTCTACTCCATCCTTTACAATCCACAAACTCCTTCGTACTTAAAGCAGCGCTTTTCCTACCTTGGCTCGAACATTGAACGCCAACACCTGCGGTCGTGCAAGGACAACCGTTTGCACATTCCCGCCCATCACACGCGGTACTATGACAACTCCTTTACGTGCAAGTCTGTAATACTGTGGAATAGCCTGCCTTCTGAAATCCGCCATTCCAAATCGCTCTCAATTTTCAAAAGTCGTTTGTATAATCATTATTTATCTCTTTGTAATTATTAGTGTTTACTTTATTCTTTAATGGAGAATATAGTGATATATATTTATTTATATAGGTATATTTATATATGTAGTTGTGTAGTAGTAGTATATATTTACATCTATGTATTGGTCTAAAATGTATGTACTTTATTATGTATGTATGCATTTCTTATCTATTTTTTATTTTTTAAATACTGCACCATCCCGCGCTTCCGTTTATTTATCCTTTCACCAAAGGTTGTCTGTAAGAGATTGCTTTAGCAATAAGACCGCCTTTGCACATTTCTATCTAGTTTTACTAGTAATTATTACTTCAAAACTGTATTCTGTATATTTTGTGTGTGCAATAAAGATATCTAAATAAATAAATATATTTACAGCGTTCTATACGACAATTTAGACTCATTCTCATGACTAACGTATTTGGAAAACCTTTTAAATACCCTACTTTTACTTATTAACTGAATATATTAATAAGTAAAAGAAAATGCAAGAGGACAAATAAATAAATACTAAAAACACGCGGACGAAGTCGCGGGCATCATCTAGTAAAGTATAAAAATCAGGCAAACCAACGTACCTTACTGTATTCTACGTTTTAAGTTTTCATGTTTGTTATCTGTTTCTTTTGTGTTGTGTGGTGTACAATAAGGAATATACATACATACATACATACATACACATGCTCTCCCAAGTCCCATCTTCTCTAGGTATCTAAGCCAGCGGAGTCTCACAAACTTAGCCTCTCCTATTGTATTGGGTTCGACCACTAGGTCTTATCTTGGTACCTGTATTAAATTCCTTAATCACGCCAGTGATATTATAATAAAGTTAGTTATCGGGGTAAACAGGCTCTACAAGAATGAACTTGACCGCTTAGCATGGTTCTGACTGGAGCGATGCCAATCTCTCTGCTTTAAACAAAATCCTTTCACCTTGACATCTATTTAGCATATCAATTAGACAAGAGTACAGGCTAGGTATTTTATTAAGATGTTATAGCTACATTCCTTAACGCTCAGTGTGCCTAGTGGCAGATTTTCTTCCCATTCAATTGTGACAAAGCTAAGTACGATTTGTACTTAGACTAATATTTCGATGGATTTGTAAGGAATTGTCAGGCGCTTGAAAGCTGGTGCTCGGTCAATTATAAGTAGGTATTAAAATCTTTAATTGTATCTAAACAGAGCATAACACTAACATCTAACAACATAAACAAGAAAGTTTAACTTCCACGAGGAGTTCCGTAAAATATCGCGTTACTTCCATGTTAACTCCTAGATAATCGGGAAAGTCTGGGAGCAACACGATTCGCCGGATTAATAAATACTCTCCCACGCTGCTTTAGTATCTCCATGTACCTAACCCGTGTTGAAACTTTAAATAAAAGCTGAACATTTAATAGAGCATCGCCTAAGAAATTAG
The DNA here is from genome assembly GCA_964035005.1 of Erebia palarica. Lineage (NCBI taxonomy): Eukaryota > Metazoa > Arthropoda > Insecta > Lepidoptera > Nymphalidae > Erebia > Erebia palarica. Next base: position 28,384,607 of record OZ035987.1, on the reverse strand, counting down.
ACACTTTATCGTCGTCCCAACCGATACACAATTTACGCAGTGTTGAGCGCTGTTGTCTTAACGTGCGGAGGTCCCGGGTTCGATCTCCGGCAGGGTAAATTAGGGAATTTGTAATTTCTGAATTTTCCCTGGTCTGGCCTGGTGGGAGGCTTCGGCCGTGGCTAGTTACCACCCTACCGGCAAAAACGTTCCGCCAAGCGATTTAGCGTAGGATCAGATTCAGTGCGGAAAGAGCTGTACTCTGGTTCTTTCTACGGATCTAATAACTTCTGATTTGATCACTACATAATTATTACAAACACGCAAAATATAAATAAAAAAATATACTATGTAATAAATTAAAAGGAAACTACCCATTAGTGAGTGAGTCCCTGTGGGTAGTCGTTTATTTTAAAAGCGCCTCATATTAATCCGAAAACAAAGATAATAAGTATATTTGATAATATCTATTTAAATATACTATGAGTATAGGTAATATACCAGTTCTGAGCGAAACGCTACAGTAAGTGGCTTTTTTTATCCACTATAAATTAGCCCTTGACTGCGATCTCACCTGATGGTAACTGATGATGCAGTCTAAGATAGTAGCGGGCTTACCTTTTAGGGGCATGGCAGTTATATTAAACCCATAGACCTCTATTCGGTTTCTACACGGCATCGTAACGGAACGCTTAATCGCTTGGCGGTACATCGTCTTTGCCAGTAGGGTGGTAACTAGCCACGGCAGATGCCTCCCGAACCAGGCCAAACCAGGGAAAATTCAGAAATTATAAATTCCTAAATTGACCCTACCGGCGATCGAACGCGGGACCTATACACGTTAAGACAACAGCGCTCAACCCTGCGCCACGGAGGTCGTGAAAAATAGCGGCCTAAAGGCTGGCCTAAATAAGCGTCAAGTAAATAGCTGCTGTACTATCTTCGTCCCCTAATGGCATATTGTACACTTATATTATCCATAGTTGGGTGAAAAAACGACTTTTCCGCCTAAATCGTTTTCTAGTGACATCTAACGGAAAATCAGCGTAGTTTATGCGGTTACAATACAGGAAATATCAAAGCATGCGCAAATTGATGCATGCATATCACCTGTGTGGTCCGTTCCCACCGGTACCTGTACCCTTGGTGTTTTTTAGCTTTGGATGGCACATTACGTGCCATCCAAAGCTAAAAATGTCATGTAATGCCTCTGTTAGTATTTCACGCATAATACGGAAGTCATTGGCCTTTAACAGTTTCGTGAGAGAGGGTGTAGAACTTAGATTACAAAATAATCGAGTAAATTTCAAGGTTTAGGAATGAATACATTGGGACTATTATTTTAGTCTCTTGGAATATACAACCAATAGTTGTTTTAGTTGTAATTTTTAAGTCACGGTTGATAAATACTCTTACACCGAGATGTTATATTCAAATGCACATATTAACAAGCATTAAAATCACATACTCCTACACTAGGTAATCTGATTTCTAGATCTAGGAATTTGTCTATTAAAGCTAACCTAACCTAACCTTACCAAGTAAGATTTACAAGCGAAGTCTCAAGATTCTAGCTTACTATTACCTATTCTGTGATTCTAGACCTCTCCTAAGGGTTTCAGCTGAACGTCAGTTTCTTATGTTATTGAATCAATAAATCGTATCGAAAATATTGTTATTGAAAAGTCAATGAGTCGAAAGGCTTATCAATTTCACCTTTCAATAGATTAAAAAAATCTCATTTTCTTTATGGTTGGTTACAGAACAATAGAGATGAGCTAAAAAATCTTCATTGTTTAGGATTACCTACCTGTAGCGAGATTGATTGGTTGCGTTCTGAGACCAGCAAGTTGGTCAAGGTAGTGATGTTACTCGTCATTACCTAATTAGGGTTTCACTGGAATATTATTCTTGATAAAAAATTCTCTGTAAAACCTAAACATCCGTCATTATTTATTACAAAATAATTACCTACCTAGATTCCATTCTCCTAAAAAATCCCTAAAATACATAGGTATCCGTAGAGTTACATAACTATAATATCTAATAGGCAATACTTTTCCTTATACCTAAGTATTCATTACCTCTTTAATTAATTTTTTGCACTGCTCATACAGTAAAAACAAAAATACATTTTATACTTATCGCCTGATAAGCTTAGTTAGCTAATAACTACCGGGTACAAGCACAATAAAAGAAAATGAAAGTTTGCTTACTTTTTACTATAGTTCACTTTCGTTTGATATTATCATGATGATCATTATGTGGGCCTAAGTATAAGATCACCGCACTCCGTCATATACAAATATTAGGTATCGATAGTATGGATACCTAATTTGTATGGATTCCATACAAATATCATAAATGCGAAAGTGGGACTGTCTCTCTTCTTTCATTTTTAAAAAAAATTAAGGGTCATATTGTCACTCAAAGACAAATCGGATAAGCCGTAATGGATTGCGAGACAATAGTCAATACGTACTAGAAACAAAAACTATATGCCAGATGTAGATATGCATTTTACAGCATTGACAACTAGAAAAAATTATGGATTTTGGAGTGAACAGCATTTAAGACAAGATTAAAGTTGTTCAAACTGGAGTAGGTAAAGAAAAATTTGTCCGAAATCAGGGTATGTTCGAAACAGACGTTTTAGAGGATACACAAGACAAATTGATAGTCAATAAAAAGGCTTTTGGAAAGGCTTTAGATATTATCGAAAATCTCGAGGCCCTTTGGGTCGATTGGGAAACTGTTCGATGCTGTTATTATTGAATCAAATATCGTTATTTTTCCTTAATGTTACAAGGTAGTTACTTGAGACATATTATAGGTGCTTAGGCAGGTAGGACGTGTAAAAAGGTACTTAAGTACTAAATATTTTATTGTATTGATGATGCACAATGAGTCAATCCCCAAGGTTAAAATGACAACGGCCAATCATTTTACCTTAGCGTATACATCATAATTTGTCATGAAGGTTAAACAAAGGTTGCTATAACAAATAAACAATATTTTGTACCTACTAATTAATGATGCCCACGAATTGATTTAGGTTTTTAAAGATCCCGTGGGAAGTCCTTGTTTTTCGGTGATAAAAAATAGCCTATGTCACTAACCTGAACCTCTGTCACTCTCATTGTCTCATGGCCTTTAAATTATTTATTATTAAAAAAAATACGTTGATCAGGTACTCCGTTGGGGCGTCATTAAACAATCCAACAAACAAACACTGAAAGTAGTTGCAAGATATTTACTCTACAGAAAGACACTTATTTAAAACAATAGAGTAGGTATTAAGTTGTTTGCATTGCAAAAATAATGCCAGAAATATGTAAAATAAATGAGTTTCACTGTGTCAAAATTCGTAACTCGTTATATAACGAAAGCGCTTTCAGATTTCTTAAAATTATTTTAATTAAAATAATGCTAAAGTATACAAACATGTGAACTGCCTATTGTTATCTTATTACATCCTACGAGTATAAACATCGAGTGCCTTCCTACTATTACCACAGAAATCAGCATTACCTTAGCCTTTTACTGTAGGTTATTTAAGACCTGTAAAATAGGTGGCCCATGGGAAAATAGAATGAATGAATTTTTTTTGTCGAAAACCGCTTTGTTTAAAATAAGTATTTTGTGGTAGGAAATATTAAGAATACAAAAATATTATTATCGTGAATAGATGCCGCGTGTCTCTAGGTGGTCTATCGTCTCTACTTTCTTTTACTATGATAGAGCCATTTTTAGTATACTTAGACCTAGGTATATTGTTTTTATTGCAAATTACAATTATGTCTATGAATGTATGCAAATAGCCAATAAAAGAAATGGTACGATTACGGTATCAAGTATCTTCTACCATCACCAAATCTTCTTGGGTTCTAGCTTTTTCATTGGCAATTGACGTAATACATACCTACGTAATACATTCCTATGCAGTAGCTTGCGTTTTGAACTTTTTGGTGCTATGTGATGTAGCCTCTGCGGCCGAGCAGTTTCGAAAGAACATTATAAAATCGAATTGTAAACAACACAATTCAGCAGGAAAAATACACATGGGACGTGCGTACTAAAATCTTGAATCGACTGTCACAACAAGCAAGTAGGTAGGTACGTGACGATAGCCAGCATCAGACGTTAGATAAATCACGCATAATGATCCAGACTTGACGATAATCGACAATTCGAGATCTTTTATTTTTAATTGTATATTGTCAAAGTATGCCAAAGCAAAGTTGTGTTGGTACAAAATTTTGCAAGACCCTGGAAACACTAATATTTTAAAAAGGTGGCTTTCATAATATAATAAAATATTATTTTATTTTACATTCAAATCGATATATACATAATATCAGAAATAACGAAGTGGTTGGAGAATTAATATTTGATCACACGCGCAACTTTTTGATTTGAACAGTAATAATATAAATTACTAAGTAGGTACATTACTATGTCGTCGTCGTCGTCAATCGATGGATGTCTACTGAGTCATAGGTCTCCTTTAGGGTCCTACACAAGCCACGGTCTTGCGCCGCCTGGATCCAGCGACTCCCTGCGACTCGCTTGATATCATCCGTCCACCGCGTGTCTGCCGACGCTACATTCCAGCACCTTGGGACGTCCCAAGGTGCATCGGTTCATCGTCCATCTCTATGTGCCCCCCCCCCCCCTATGCCGCTTCATTCAACATCATTCAATCATTCATCTAGATAATATATTTTATGACAGCCCTTATATTTGAACTACATTGAAATTACCTATAATGATTTAATTTTAGTCTTCATTTATTCGTGTCAACGCTATTCTTTAAGTAAGTAGGTACATATATCTTTCTAAATATCATTTCCCGTATATTTCATAGTCATCCCATACGTTTGAGTTAAAATTGAAAGGTCACTTGGTTTGGTTAAAATTATTGTGGTTTCACTAACGAACGAAATTCACTATTATTAAGTTTATACGATTAGGTATTCTAAGACGATGTAATCCAATTATTATCGTTCAAGTCGATGTACTTTTTGAGAACCTAAAAAAAACTGTCGGTAGAGAACATATTATAAAATTTAAAAGAAACAATACTAATATTATAAATGCGAAAGTTTGGATGGATGTATGGAAGTTTGTTACTCAGTCACGCCCCAACGGCTGAACGGATCTGGCTGAAATTTGGCACAGAGATAGATTATAGTCTGGAATAGCACATACAAAAAGTAGTTTTAGCCCGGAAAATTAAAGAGTTCCCGCGGGAACCAAAAAAACCTCAAACCACGCAGACGAAGTCGCGGGCATTCGCTAGTAATTTTATATATTTGTGTAGTATTTTTATATATATTATGTAAAACTTATTTAGAAATAATTTTATCTGTAAACAAATAAATGGGGAAATATAAAAATAATTATTACTTTGCTTGAAAATATTAAAAATAATATTATTTTGCTTGCCCGTGCAATTTAAATTTTATCATAAATATTTTTTCCCCAAATAGTGACTACAATAATTACCTTAGCTGCAATACATACAACATGCGTACAATTAAAAACAAACCCTATAATACAGAATGCTACCTTACCTTTATCCATAGGTAGGTACTATGTAGCGTTATTCCGTGCCTATGCCTTGTATACCTGAGTTATGTAAGGCATTAGGTAGTTGTATTATTAAGCTCCCAAGGGTGATTGACCACACGAGACCTTACATAACATAATTAGTAAATAATCGATTACTTTCACAATGAAAGTAATTCCCAGGCGAGTCCGGTCTCGGATTATAACATGACAGGTGCGCGTAGGGTTGCCATTAAATTATTGTCCTATTCTTGAAAACCTTGGAAATTATAGAACTAAAGACAAAAATTTTGGGAAACTAAAATTTCTCGTCTTCTTTCGTGTGGGTTTATGTCGGAATTTCTTAAAAGCCTTTCAACCCTGAATTTTAGGGTTTGAACTCAGTGCTCTAATTATCATCCTCAATTCTGAAGAGCCTAGCCGATCCATAGGAATAAGGATGAAATCTGGTCATAAGTATTCGCTTTCATTCATCATTCATTCATTCGCTTTGGGTATGGCAATTCAGCTTTATGCTATAAAATATAAATTATAAAGAGATTTTATGAGTTACCTAACTAATCAGAGGATGTAAATTTAACCTTAGATCATCTTTGGACCTTACCAGATCACCTCACCACCTCAGCGTTTCCGTCTGATATAAAATGAGCGCAAGCATTTCCTGAAGCTTGTGTTTGAGAAATCTGCCATTGAGGGTAACCCACAAAATCCGAAGCTTAATGGTGATTGTATGAGTTTGCATGGAGCTGGGCGACGCGGCATGGAGATGCACTGCGACCATAGTCTTGCCGCTACGTGCCGCGCCCGTATAGTGGGGCTAGAGACAAATTTAAGTTTGAATGGCTCTGCCCTTTTATATTTGATCGCACTCGATTGTTAAGCCATAGTGACATTTAACCGATCGTAATACATCAATAGTTACGTGAATAAATCGAATGCACGTCATCACGATTCGCGTTGAATGACCGTCGTGACATGCGATGGGCGTATAACAACTCGACGAAAACATCTCTGTACCCACATCGACTGTGTTTGAAGCTTACTCTTATTAAGAAAACATACAGACGATGACACTCTATTCCGTCCGTTTTCTATATTTAATCTAAGTATCTGCAAATAAGCAAAATTACTTGTTATTTATCTAAAACTAGATGATGCTATGCGTTCTGGAGTGGAAACCGTGTACCGGTAAACGTAGTAACTATGGGTCTACCTCCGGCCCACCGCGATGGACCGACAATCTCAAAAATGTGGTGGGGAGTGGGTGGATGAGGGTAAGACCTGTGTTGGCGTGTTCTCCAAAAGTCATTGCTGGACAAGCAATGGATTAATACAGGCTGATGGATTAATGCCATGATGCCTGCACCTTCGCTCGCGTGGAATAAATGTTATTTTTAAAATCCCCAATTTTATTATATTCAAATAAAAAAAATATCGATAATAGCAGCATTTTTTTGTTAAAATCCATTCTTAAAGGTAATCTATGTTACAGGATAAACTTTAATTTTCATATTATCATACTATTCACAAATGTTAAGCTACAGTTGAACATTCCATTTCCTATGCCCATAATATAATTTCTTATGAGCATGATATTGTTAGTTTTCTTGTTCTACTGCGAGTAACTTGGTAATTTTACATATTAAGTGGTGATCTTATCCAACCAAATACTTACCGGTGGTCATATCAACCAAATACCTATTGGAAAAACTTACATATTATTACATCGAATCAAAATTTCGTAATAAGGGCGCGGCTGACGTGTTATAAAACTCAAACTAAAGCGCACTAAAGTTTTCTTTTAAAGTGAGGAAGTAAATTGCGCGTGGTGCAAGCGAATCCCACAGCTTTCATTTCAACGAAGCCGCCGGCAAAAAGGTTGCGGAACTGCCATGCAGGTCAGCCTGTAAGTAACTATTCGATTGCGTCTCCATTGACAGAAGCGACAAGACATTAATTTGTAACGACTGGATCATAAAATAAGATCGGCCAACACCATTAAAACCACAGAATGTATCTTCTAGACTGTGACCATATTAGAGAGTATAATAGAGCGTTCATAGTAATTAAATCCTCCAAGAAAAGCCCTTTACTTTGTAAGTAGATGGATACACACGACATATCAGCTTCTTCGTATAGGCTGGTCATAATTTGCACTGCACTGCACTAAAACTGCACTGTGCTAAAATACCTGTGTAATTTTTGTAAAACAAAATCTATCGGAAATACACATTAAATTGATTCAAAATATTTCAAGCTATTGAACTTTGTAGCTTATGATGTTTTGAACAAGTACCAATGTACCGAAATAAAAAAGAAAGAAGTGTTCATTTAGAGTAGGTAGGTACAAACATTTATCAAATACCGTAAAAAAAGTAACTTATTGACAGTGTGCTGCCCTGAACATCTACACTAATATTATACAGAGGAAAGATTTGTTTGTTTGTTTGTAATGGATAAACTCTAAAACTACTCAACCGATTTTACAAATTCTTTCACATATAGAGTTATCAGCGAGTGACATAGGCTATATTTTATTTTCAAAAAAATTAGAGATCCTTACGAAAATTGCAACTTTGCGTACACTTACACTAATTACTTAATTATTTATTTACTTTTTTTTTTTTTTTAATTTACTTAATTACTTGCGAGGGTATTTTAACCGAAATAATAGATATTAATCCTTATCAAAATAAATGTATTAGTCATCTAGAGTATACCTATAAATAAGATTTAAAAAAATCCATACACCATTTAATTTAAATTATTTGCCCACTGGCGATATTGGGTATAGACTATTATGATTATTAGTGTTACCCGTGCGTAGCCGGGGCGGATCGCTTCAAGAAGTTAATTGCAGTGCCACCTACCGGGTCCTATTGTGAATCTAAATCATCCCGGGACCCATTCAAACACACTCAAAAAATTTCATCAAAATAGGTCCAGCAATTTTTGAGTTTTTGCGAAACTAAAATATGATTACTTGATCGTTAAATATTGAAAATCTGTGAAAAGTATTGAAAATATTTGGAATAATATAAGCCGGGATACAACGGAACTGCAACGGCTACTGGAAAGTGAAAGGAAATCTTCAGCCGCCTTTGATAGTTTTTCTTACGAGGTTGTTTGTTGTTGTTGTTTGGTTACCTTGTTGTTGTCGTTATTGAGGTCTTTTCTTCGAAAATGAATTTATTTTAATTTTATTATTTTTAAATTCTTTTTTACCTACATATCCTAATATTTGATTGTAGGTACTAGGTACCCTTGCGTCGGAGATTCTATGGAACTTCACTGATTCTGTAAGTTCGGGGGTTCCAAGTTCTGAATAATTTTTATCATGCTGCAGGGAGGTCTAGCGATTGATTGATGGTAGGGCGTAGGGAAGTAAGTATTTGTATGAATTGTTTTATGAATTAGCGTAACAATATGAATTGATTGTATGAATTAGTGTAACTCTTAAATTCACGAATTGCGTTCGAAGATGTTTAATGTTTAGCTTTTGAAAAAATGAAATTCAAAAACCATAAAATCCCTACCTTAGTACTAGGTACCTTAGGACTTCAATTTTCTAGCACATAATTAATATAGATAACATTAGGTATGAATTTGTTCGAAAAGCTGGCTCACGTTGGTAGGAACTAGTGGAACAGGCCCTATAAATTACACTGTACTTACCTGCTTCACAATTAAACGTCAATATTAACTGAGAAACTTATTAATTTATAACTTAAAAATACCGCACTGCAGCTAAACATTCCGACAAAGATACTTTTAGTTTTAATTAACATTAAAAATATGTATCCAATATGTATGGATTAAAAATCCAATGTAAATATGTAAGTCAAGGGAACCAGCTAGTCTGACATAATTCTGTCTAGGTACTTTTAACTCTGAGCATAGTCAAAGTACGCTCTAAACACCTAGAAGTTAGAACTCAAGCTTAGTCTGCTGTTCCAGTCTTACTCAAGAATCATAATAATTACCTATTAGGTAGTAGCTGATGCCCGCGACTGCGTCTGCGTGGATTGAGGTTTTTGGTTCCCGCGGGAACTCTTTAATTTTCCGGGATAAAAAGTATCCTATGTGTTATTTCAGACTATAATCTATCCCTGTGCCAAATTTCATCCAGATCCGTTCAGCCGTTCTGGCGTGAAAGAGTAACAAACATCCATACATCCATAGTCCATGCATCCATACATGCATACTTACAAACTTTTGCGTTTATAATATTGGTAAGGATAGTAAGGATTTTATAAGATAATAAACTTAAGAGGTAGGTGTGGTAGGTACCCATGCCACGCAACCATACGACGTGAATCCCGACCTATTTCAAACAGCAATGCATTACTAGTTTATTATCTAGGTAATCAGAAATACCCGGTTCAATACCCGTGAACTTAAAGGCAATTAATAGTACATTACATCGCGAGACTGGGAAGTACGCGTTTTCTGGTCGAGTGTTAGTTAGACCTAGGCCGGGAAGTTTAACTTTCGAACTCATTTACAGGGTATGAAATGTGCACATTTCATATAATTTTTTAGAAAAAATATAATAATTAAGCCTACAAATCGTGATTAAAACAGTGAAAAACAATACGAGACAATAAAAGTCGGCAGTCACGCGCGATAATTAATCAATTTCGCGAAAATCAAAGGCTGATAGGTAAGCCAAACTCGACCTACGCCTTTGAAAACTCCAAGAATTAGCTAGTATTTACCTACTATTTAGTCACTTCGCCCTCAACGTTATAAAACAGTGCAGTTTGAAATCGCGTGCGAAAGGTCGTTGTATGGGAAATTTCCACTTAAAAGTTGATTCCAAAGCCGTCAACACTTTAAAAGCCTAGCCTTCTTTATAGCTCCAGAGCTATTTCAGTAAAGTAAGTTGGGCTAGCCAATATTTTGAATTCTAAATTTAGCAAAGTTCTAGCAGAGATAACTTTATTTGGTGTTTGTTTTCTTTCAAGGTAAAGATAGGCCTTCCAAACTATTTTATGTACACACTTTATTTGACTTTCGTAATAGTAGTTTGTCATGCATGTTATTTTTTTATAAGTATATATCTACAATACCTGCTGTTATATTTCATAGGATTTGCAAAGGGATATATTAATCGAATTAGTTTTATTATCCGTTCATTAAGGACGAAAACCACCGACGAAAACACACTACGCACCGGATAGAACCAAACTTCCGGTCGGTCGTAAAAATGCCCATCGTGTGGTAAACATGTTTCTTTATAACTTTTTTTGATACCATAAAGTTATAAAATCTACGATAGATACGTAAGAAATATAATGGACAAGCACTTATCTCTACATCTCTACCGTCAAGGGTCACTCCCTTGGGAACGGGAAAGGTTGTACAAGAATAAGTTTCGTCCTCTCGCGATAGTCCATGTAAAAGTGTGCGCGCGGACTTGTTCTCCACCAAACAAATTTTGTCCGTAGTATATTTTCGCCCTAAAAGAGATCCTATCATACCAATGATTTCCTGATAGGCTTCCGCGAGCTTTTAAATAGCGTTTTAAAGGTAAGTGGTCCATTTTGCTTCCATCAAATTATATAACAATAAAACCTATTATAACTAGTAAATAACATGTATTGATCTAGCCCCGAAACTAGTTACGTATGTCTGAACAAATCTATTATGTTATGAAAGTAAAAAAATCAAACGAGCAAAATAGCCGGTCGCGACTACGCCAAAGAACACATACATTGATTATGTAAGCCTACTTTTACATTTACTTTGTCTTTCTAATTATTATAAAAACTATTTTTTACACCTTTCAGTGATTTTGGCATTATGATTTACTAGCTGATGCCCGCGACTTCGTTGGCTTTGATTGAGGTTTAGTGGTTCCCGCGGGAACTCTTTAATCTTCCGGGATAAAAAGTAGCCTATGTGTTATTCTAGACTATTAATTCATCTCTGTGCCAAATTTCATCCAGTTCAGCCATTTCAGCCTTTCTAGCCTGAATCTAATTGAGTAACAAACATCCATCCATCCATACTTCCATCCATCCATCCAAACTTTCGCATTTATAATATTCGTATAGATACTGTGCAGTGGTGTGCTCTCTCTCTCTTCTGCGTGCTCTTCTCGACTGTGACTCTGATTCTGGGAGATGTTCTTTTGTTATATCTACCTACTTAACATACCGTCCCCATCATAAATAGTAGTCAACGCAAAAGATTAAGTCTAGACATTTCGGTGGGATCGATGTCATCTAAGTACAATTCTCACTCATGTCACTTAATATCAAGTAAGGCAGCAGTCAAGCTCGAATCTATCTTAAACATCTTGGTTAGATAACTTAAAGCGTGTTCATCTAAAAATCTAAAGTGACTCAAATAATCTTTGATGATTATCTAAACGTATGTCACATTTACGAGTATAGGTATAGGAATCGCTATAAACCTGTCGTGAACAGGTTTCGTCTATACGAGAGAAAGCGGTTAGACTTTTTATTTGTTTATTAGATGAGTACCATGTGTTTCACGATCAACTCTATAGAGTCTGGAATATTTTGTTTTAGAGACTTTCTTGATCCACAGCTCGATCCTGCAAGGAAAAAAAATTGTGGGTATCTCACTTTTTGGTAATTATGAGTTTAATCGTGATCACAAACTCAAAAATGCAATGTTGCCAAAATTTAAGATACAATCAACTTCCTTGCAGGTCTTAACGCAAATTTTCATTTTGTAATAAATATATGATCAGACATTAATTGAAATGATCAGAAATGAAGAGATCAGTAGAAGAACTAGAAAATCTGCCCAATATGGCTCAACGATTGCAGAACCTGAAGTGTCAATAGGAAGTCCCAAGGGCAAGGTAGGTACTAGAATGGGGACTTGAATAGAAAACGCATGACCCTCCACATAACATTAAAAAACAGAGTGATCTCGCTAATAGAATGATAGAACAAGACCGTTTTTCTTAAAATCCTAGCAATTGAACATCTGAAGTTTACTCCTGGATATTATCCAAAAAATAATTTAGCCCTCCACATCCGTATTCCGTAGGTACTTAAGTAGCCGTAATTACAGTTTAGGTTATTTTCATTGTTACACACATTAAACCAGCAAGGTCATCACATAATTTGTTTATGAATGGAAAATGCTTAGTCAGCTTTCTATTTGATAGGGATTTGCTTATACCTATGCAGATTGATCATTGTTACACCTAACTTCTTCTGTGAATAAACATTATTGACTTTGGAACTATCTTTTAGACTGCAAATAAAATGTTATTTGCAATAGAGTTAAGCTCTACAATTTTGCCCATTTATACAGCTAATTTAGTTAACATAACCTGCTTATATTATTGTAGCAACCTACTTGCCTATTATTTATTCATGTGCCATAAGAAAACGTAACTACGTGAATAGTTTAGAGAAGGAGAGGTACTTTACCGATTCAAAATTTAAATTCTTCAGTATGACCAATGAGAACTTATCACAGATCGTGAAAAGCGTCGATGGTTCTTACCTGAAAATAAACAAAAGTATATAAGAAAAAGATAAGAGAAATGAATATACCTACCTATGATCGTTATATTATTCTAAGTAATAATTTTCTAGTTTTACACCACTATGAACTTGTCCTATGTTTCTTCGAAGCCACCAGTGCACCGCTTTCTCCGCATGAGAACACAACACAATGATGAAAACTGGAGCCGTGGAAATGATACGTAATTAATTACAGGCACGCGACGAATATCACTATTTGCTATTATGTTAGATATTATATAGTCCGCGCACGAGCTCCGAGGAATCGGGTCTGAAGAAACGACGGCGTACAGCCACTCCCGATCGTCTCTCCATATCCAGCTCGCTCCCAGCACTAGTTTCGAGCTTGACGCGTGTAATTTTGCAATAGCAGTATTGTTTTGTACTTTATACTACTGTGGGTCATTACTTTATCATTCCATAGGATTCTTCGGAGCTCGCATGCGCACTATAATTATATACCTAGATCTCTTTATCCAATCCTACAAAAAATCCAACGCATTTGAAATCAGTATTGCGATTGTGTGCAAGCAAATCGTAATCAGTTGTGTTATTCAAACGGCTACTTAACTCGCCCTTTGCGGTAACCTTTTTAAGTTTAAACCATTCATTTTCCATTTTTCATTTAGCTCAGCTCGTTTCACTTATTCCTCTGTTTCATCTCTCTTTTTCAGTGGAAGCACACAATAGGTAATAATACTTTGTGGAAGGGCAAAACTGTCTGTTAGTGGAAGTGTAAACTGATTTGTCTATAAACAGAGCCCGTCCGGCTTAGCCATTTCCCGCTCTCAGAAATTCATACATGCTTGCAAATCGAAAAGCATATTATATGAGCTCCACAAAGAGTTCAAGTTTGCCGTTTGTCAATATATGGTGCGATTTTGGGTTTCGAGTATATTTCGAAAAAAAAATCTAATTCAATAAAGTAACTACGTTAATTAGTAAGTGCTGGGTGACCGAGCTTTGCTCGGCATCTTTTTTGGTAAATCGTGTTTTTTGGAAATTATATTTAAATAAAAATTACATACTGATGAAATATGAATAATATTTTTCGATCTTACCGACATACTAATAAAAAAATATGAACTGGTTATATAAATAAAAAATCACGAGTGCAATTGGGCTCCCAAAAATAGTTTTTCTCTCAAAAAAAGGCACTTGAAAAAAGGGAAAAAAAATCGAACTGGTGACATCTGGGACTCGAACCGGGGTCTGGTTTCGGGAGCGCCCGATTTCCCACCTGAGCTATTATAACCTTGTAGAATGTAGCTAGTGGCGAAATTTACCTTCCTATTCTAATGATATTGTAGCAGTTTTTCATTGCCTGAGCACACGGATAAAACGACATTTATCGCCTCCTGCATACTAAATTTCAAAATGAAAATCGTTTTAGCCGTTTCCGAGATTCAGATTAGGTATAGGTATATGTCACCGTAAAATGCAAAAACCGTCAGATTACAATCTAACGTTAGATTGTAAACTGTCGACAGATTGTGAACCGATCAATGTTCTAAGTGTCAATTTTTGAAATATTCATTGCCTTTACGTTTTCTTGTCTCTTTCTTGTATGTTATACGTTAGGGTTCGACATAAATATTCAGGTAGTGCCTGGCCGGGCACTTAGGTTCTATCGGGTTAATATACCTAACAGATTACAATCTACCGAAAAATAATGTGTTAAATGGTAATCTTTCGACAGTTTACAATCTCGCTAGATAGATTACAATCTAACGGTTTTCACAATCTTACGGTGACATGAATTGCTTAAAGGTATAAGATTATACAAGATACATTAAAAACTAAATTGAATCTAAATTAAAAACTAAAAACTGAACATTAAAAATATCATGTATGCCGCTGCAATGAGGCAATGTGCCCACAACGCTGGCTGCGTTACCCCGCTGAATAGCCAAACTTATATCACAGCTTATAAATGTTGGCCGAGGTAACTGCCAGCCCCCCGGGTGCCTCCGGTCACCAGTGGACTCGTATAATTTAGATAACGATTTTCTTAGAAAATCGTGAATCAGATTTATACGAGTCCTAGGTCCTACTATAGATGGTTAGATAGGTACCTATTCTACCTTTAGTTCCATGCTGAATGTACCTATCATGAGTTGATCAAACGGCCCTTCATTGGCTCAAAATTATTTATTAACTACTACTGACATGATTGTATTGTATAAAGGACATGACCAGTAATTGCCCTCCGATTCGGGACAATGCACAGGATTTCCGTTTTTACAGTAAGGTTTAAAAATTCAAAACGAAATTATTATGGATTTATTATTCCAAATAAGGTCAAGGTTCAAATGACAAAAAAAAAACAGTACGTTTATTGTTTAAATCTTGAGCGTCCGCTTTCCTCTGTAGGCACTACTCCATTTTGACGTTCCATTATATCCATGCCTAATAATAATCTTGTAACCCTACATGAATACCATTTAAGTACCTTAGTCATTATATTATGAATGATTTATTTTTGATCAATTAAATAGTAATGAAAAGGAAATGTATGTTTTGTTTATAATTATTTTTATTTTTTGACAAGCCTCAAACTCGAACAAATCATTTTGAAATACTGCGTTTAAAAGAACGCCCTTTCACATTGCATATGCTGCCATCTGTGGTCGAATAGTTGAATTTGTTAACCAAGGTAGTGAGTAATACTTAAAAATATTTTCTAGACTCACCACAATAACTAGCGCCATCTAGTGTGGGAAAGCAGTTTTTGGTGAAACTTTTTGAATTTATTTTCTCAGTTTTCAGTCTTCAGACTCCTGAAACTTTTTTATTTGAAAACTATAAAATATAAAAATTACAATAATAAAGAAATAATACTTGAAAATATTTTTTTAGACTCGCTCAACACAATAAATAGCGCCATCTAGTGTGGGAAAGCAGTCTTTTGGTGAAACTTTTTTTGTTCATTTTCGCAGTTTTCCGAGCCTTCAGACTCCTGAAACTTTTTTATCGGAAAACAGTGAAATATTACAATTACAATAATAAAGAAATCATTGCTGAACATTGATTTTTGACACCTAGGCAAGCTGCCATAGTTCCACCGGTCAATTCCTTTAATTTTGTTTCTGGTTTTTTTATGACATTGATTATAACATTATTTCTATGGTACTAATTTCATTGTAATGAAATAAATATGTACCTACACTACCTATGACTATGATTAAAGTGATTTTAATATTAAGTATGAATATTTATTATTTTTGCATGCCTATTATGGCGAAACATTGTCTCCGTCATTCTGTTTACCACCTTTTGTATAAAACATGTTTCTGCAAATAACCTAATTTGAATTTGAAAATTTCAGTGATACATCCATCATAAATCCATTCGACTTTTCTATCAGGCAGGATAAAGAGTATCTGTAGGTACTGGTACGGGTTACTAAAACATGTTTACACCAGCTGACCGCATTCCTGACAAATGGTTGGTCCGTGGTTGCGCTCTCTTTTACCTTGCTAAGGCCATACACTGAACACTTGTAGCTGTGCAGGTTTCGTTTCACGCATGTTACACCTCTTATTAATCCTTTTTTACGTCAATTGTTTAGTCTGAAATATTTTGTTTTTCGTAATGTCGCGTGGAAATCATAAAAATAATCACGATTACACATTACATTGACGGTTTCAAATGATTCTCGTCCGAATTATAATATAAGTACCTACTATCCATCTTTTTGCTTCTGAAAAGATAAACAGCCGTGTGACGTGTCGTTAATTTGTGAACGTACGTCTTATTACTTAATAGTTACCTACTTACTATAACCAAGGTCCGCGTTGATTTTATTAATATTGTAAAAACCGGTTGATTTCGATGAAGTAAAAAACGTACAAATATATTTAAACAAGGTAGCACTTTATTACATAAACTGCGTCGATATTAAAATGTCCAGTAACAAAATAATTCAAACAAAACTAAAAGTAGAAGAGAAAATATCGCATGCAATATGTAAAGATGCCAATAAGCAATGTAATTAAACAAGCAATAAGTAACTCCAACACGCAACGCGAATTACGCAAACACATAGAAAATTATGTAAAAAAACACGGACTCTATTAGCTATCAGAAGTGATCTTTCACATATTTTCACAATAGGTACCTACACATATGTATCGTAACTGCGAGGTACTTCAAAGTATTACATGACCGTCGCATCGTGTACCCGATATTAACAATCAAGTATTATGTAGTGCATCTAGGTACCTAATGGGTACTATGAATAGGTATTTTTCTTTTTAATTTGGCACTGCAACTAGGCTTAGCTTGGTATCCAGTCTCTCTTCTTGTAGCCTTTGCCCGTATGCACCAGCCAACGCACTAGTATATATTTACTTATTATTCCTAACTAGATGATACCCACGACTTCACCCGCGTGGATTCAGGTTTTTGAAAAATCTATAATAACTTTTTGAGCAGTCCTTCCTCAGGATAGGTATAACCCTTTAATATAAAATTTCGTCTAAAACGATAAATTTGATATTTCCAAATCCCTAAACCCGGACGATATCGCGGGTATCTTCTAGTAGGTAAATTATGAATATTTCAGTGAACTTGGTGCATAGGTACTTGAGTATTTTTGTTTACTTAATACAATAACCATAAATTAAGTTTGTAAGCTGACGCATATTTATTCAGCAGTTACATTTAACGCAGTCTGATAATTTTATAACAATAGAAATGTAAAAATATTGAACAGGTGTGAAAAACGTCATTAATTCACTAGCATTAACGCCTCTCCCACACAACTGCAAGACTACTTAGGTACCTGGTAACTAGTTGGTTAATTAGATTTGTAGGTATAAATAATTATTATTCTAATTTTAATAAAACTTCCCCGTCTGTAATATATGAATTTAGTTGATTCAAATACAACAGTATACCAAATTGTTGAACTCGTATCGTACGCGTGCCGCGTCGGTTTCATCGTACCCGTTGAGTTGGTTTTTAAAAAGAATTTATTTCAATTTTATAGTTACATAAATGCGTAGGCATAAAACACAATAAAACTTGAAAAACAACATCGCACAATATAACAAACGTTATATTGTATGTACTAAGTATTTTGTATCCGTCTGTCTAGAAACTTACTTAGAATACTCGTATGAAAACACTAAAATCCGCTGACCCGCCGTAAAATGATGTGAAACATCGTTCACCTACTTTGCAAACAATATTAAGCTTATCTTCGAAAAAGCTGAATAATTCGAAACTATTGTAGGTATAGCTGGTAGACTTAAAAGCCTATTACACTGCACTTTTTACAGGGCCTGATAAAGTTAGAGCGTCGCTTATTACACAGCAATAAGGACCAATTTAGGGACCCTTTCTCCCTAAATTTTCTTAAACTACACTGATTCAAGTGTAAGGGTCCGTGTGAAAAGTGCAGTGTAATAAGCCTATCGCCTAGCGCTTGAAACGTCTCGGTGTTGAGCGATTCAAGCGATTATGAATTACACTGTTAGCACTTAGTCCGTAGTACCTACATGAGTAAGTACCTAAATACATACGTGAGTACAATGGATGCAGACAATACAATCTGTGGAAATATAGTGGACATAAATAAAGCAATCATAGCTACGTGACAATATGTTGTAAATATTAAGTTTAAAATTCGTTACTAAATTCATAAAATTTATTTCGACATCATACCTAATTCCTATAATCAATTAAGTCATTTTAGCTATACTTTACTAATACTGTACTGTTCTCTGGCTATAGTTACTAGGTTTAGCTGTTTTTTTTATTCAAAAGACATTCTGATTTTCAAAAACAAATTATTCTTATTTACCTAGGTACTTTAATTATGTTTTAAATTATCGAAAACGCAAAGGGCCTTCCATCTCTCAGTCCCAAGATCAATGTGCATTTTTCAAAAGGTACAATAAAGTGACTACAGCTCTGCAGCATTGGGCCCGTCGAAAAAATGCGCATGTAATAATAATTATTTAAGTATATGTAGATAGACGCAACATTTTTGTGTGCGTAACGACTAGGCTTGCTTGTGATTTAAGTAGGGCAAGCCCTCCTTGTCAGCAGCTTGTCCAAAGCAGATGTCGGGAACACGTGGAGGCATCAAGTTGAAATTAACATCAAATACTTAGGTCTACGGTCCCTAGAAGCTGTAAAAAAATCAAGCTTCTAAGTCAACTGCTGCTGCTGCATATATTGCATATTTTGACACTTGCAAATAATCAAAACCTATTTAAGGTACTTCAAATTGACCTAGAATTACGAAATTTGGCAAGAAGCAAGGTCTCACAGCACAAGTAGGTATAAGAAAAAATCCTAAAATCGTTAATTAGGGGTCAGCCATACGTAAGCCAGTTATTTCACGGCTCGTGTTGTTATGACATATGTCTTGTTATTTACTAAAATAATTTACACTGTGTGGTGGTACGGAATCCTTAGTGCGCGAGTCTTCCTCGCACTTGACCCGGTCAAGTTGACCGGTTTTTATCTGACAAGTTGCATCCCTAGATGGACTCATTCATACTGCTTTCATAAGCAGTGAAAATGCGTTCCGTAGGTAAGTATCCACCAAGTATACTGTTTTTATTCCACTACAAGTTAGCCCTTGACTACGAACTCACCTGATGGTTAGTAATGATATGCCTATGCTTAAGTGCAAGCAAATATCGTAAAAATAGATTTCATTTTCAACCATGCGTGGTAAACACTATTAGCCCAGTTAGCATGTACCTATTTGTTCATAATATAAGTACTTACTCAATGTTTATTTAAGCCTAATTTCTAAGAACGTCACGTATGCGACTTGTTTAATTTAGTTAAAGGCTGCAGAGACTATACGAACGCTGACAGACGTGATTGTACGACCGCAGTCCTATAGAAAATATAATTAGACGATGGGCAATTGAACAGGTACATTTGTAACTAACGATCTTATATATGGGTATTAAAATGTATATGCAAATATGTGCTTTATAATGCAAAATGGATTATTTGAAAAATTATGCATTTGCTCTTGCAAGAGATTTGAAAGGACTTGACCGGTGGAACTATGGCAGCTTGCCTAGGTGTCAAAAATCAATGTTCAGGAATGATTTCTTTATTATTATAATTGTAATATTTCACTGTTTTCAGATAAAAAAGTTTCAGGAGTCTGAAGGCTCGGAAAACTGCGAAAATGAACAAAAAAAGTTTCACCAAAAGATTGCTTTCCCACACTAGATGGCGCTATTTATTGTGTTGAGCGAGTCCAAAAAAATATTTTCAAGTATTATTTCTTTATTATTGTAATTCTTATATTTTATAGTTTTCAGATAAAAAGTTTCAGGAGTCTGAAGGCTCTGAAAACTGAGAAAATAAATTAAAAAAGTTTCACCAAAAACTGCTTTCCCACACTAGATGGCGCTATATATTGTGGTGAGTCTAGAAAATATTTTTTGTTAACAAGTTCAACTATTCGACCACAGATGGCAGCATATGCAATGAGAAAGGGCGTTCCAGTTTAACTATTCGACCACAGATGGCGGCATATGCAATGTGAAAAGGCGTTCCTTTAAACGCAGTATTTCAAAATGCTTTGTTCGATCAATTAGTTTGAGACTTGTCAAAAAATAAAAATAATTATAAACAAAACATACATTTCCTTTTCATTACTATTTAATTGATCAAAAATAAATCATTCATAATGTATATGACTAAGGTACTTAAATGGTATTCATGTAGGGTTACAAGATTATTATTAGGCATGGATATAATGGAACGTCAAAATGGAGTAGTGCTTAAAGAGGAAAGCGGTCGCTCAAGATTTAAACAATAAACGTACTGTTTTTTTTTGTCATTTGAACCCTGACCTTATTTGGAATAATAAATCCATAATAATTTCGTTTTGCATTTTTAAACCTTACTGTAAAAACGGAAATCCTGTGCATTGTCCCGAATCGGAGGGCAATTACTGGTCATGTCCTTTGGAACATTCTATCCTACTGTAATATTATTATTTATGCGAAAGTTTGGATGGATGGATGGCTGGATGTTTGTTACTCAATCAAGCCAGAACGTCTGAACGGATCTAGAGAAAAGACACAGAGATAGATTATAGTCTGAATAACACATAGGGTTACTTTTTATCCCGATAAATTAAAGAGTTCCCGAGGGAATTGAAAAACCTCAATTCAAAGTCGCGGGCATCAGCTATAGTAATTATATTATGGGCAATAGAAGAGGTATTTGTAACTAACAATCTTATTAAAGAATATAAAAATTGGAGATTTGAAAAAACAAATGCCTTTTGCGAATTACTTGTGAGGGATTTAAACCTGCTACAGCTTTCTTACGACGCGGCCGCGCTGCAATAGGACTGTATAGTGGGTCACGTGAAAAGTGAGCCAGGCCTGATATTAGGTTTTATTTGAAGGTTAATTGTACATATGCTTATTCACTCCGGGTAAAGCACTATTTGACTGAATAGCCAAAATTGAATAGCAGGCCAATTTATTGATTATGTTTGGTCAAGCGGAATTTATGGCGCAAGCCTTCATGAGAATCGGATGGCACGCCTTTGGATTTTTAATTGAATATGTGACGACCTTGGTGCCATGGTGAATAGTGTGCCTGTTATACCTCAGGTGATGGGTTCGATTCCCGGCTTTTACCGGGTAATTGGATTTTGTCTCTGGTTATTGGTTAAGTATGGTGAGAGGCGAACCAGTGTCTCCAAGCGGATTAGTGTTCCGGTGCGAGTTGCGACAACACGTTAATAGGGTAGAAATAACTGTATTATCATTAATTACCACGTGAGCTCGTAGTTAAAGCTGTTGGTAGAATTAATGAATGAAAGAATTCATTGAAAAAATTTAGGTGCAATAATTATAGGTGGATTAAAACAATATTAGTATCCTGTACATTATAACCAAGTCTGGTGTCCGAATATTATCTTATTACTAGCTGATGCCCGCGACTTCGTCGTCGTCTTTTTGGTTCCCACGGGAATTCTTTAATTTTTCGGGATAAAAAGTAGCCTTACATGTCTTATTCTAGATTATAATCTAGGTATATCTGTGCTAAATTTCATTCAGATCCGTTCAGCCATTCTAGCTTGATTGAGTAACAAACATCCATCCATCCAAAGTTTGGATGCATTTATAATATTATGAGTAGGTATAGATTATTGAATTCAAGTGAAAATATTGTGATTGTCTGCCTGTTATCTGCACTGTAGATCTGCTCAACCGATATTAAAGGGATCCCGGGATCCCGGTATTGGGAAAAACTTAAAATAAGAAAGATTGTTTTTAACTTAAATCTAGTCTTTTCTGAAGGAAACTGCACCATAAAAAACAGTTTTTCCAAAAAAAAAATATTTTTCACTATATTAACTTCAAAAGAGCACTTTTCTTCCTTAATTCAATCAAGGAATGCCATTTTTTTACTCGTAAAAATACATAGTTTATAGTCAAAACACAAATAATTTAAAAATTCAATAGTTATTTTTTTTAAAAGAAAATAAATCATAATAAAATATTGCATTCGATAAGATTCCCTCTGAGTGATCAAAAATGACTTTTCTTCACTGGTTTTAAGCAATAAAGGTGTTCTTATTGAGCTAATCTGCATAAGATACAAGTTTTAAACTTAGCCAAATAAAAACATTAGCATGTAGCAAGAAATATATGCAATAGTCACTGTTTCGTTTATAGTGTCACCAATACCGGTATCCCGGTATTAGACATTTCAATACCGGTATTGAAAACGGACGAAAAAAGTCCGGGATCCCTACTGGAAAGCCCTACTGGTTATCAATTGACGACTGCCTACTAAAACACAGAGTAAGTAAGTAAGTAAAAACACTTTATTACCTACACACAAACAAATAGCAGAACAGAGGTAACACGAATAGTGACTAAATTTACAACAAGTTGTAAATTTTATTTAGCTCTGTCGTAGTGATAAGGCGCCTTATCACGACAGAGCTTTCTAGAGAGAAGTGTTTATAGTGTACATAAAGTTTTTTCGTGAATATTGTTTTTAGAACTTTTTAAAAAGTTGTAGATCAGTATCACGACAAGTTGCCATTTAAAGGCCTAGGTATTACGCTACACTTTTAAGGGCCCTGCGTCAAGGGTGGGCGTCTTATTAGGGCGTCGCTTATTACACAGCACTAAGGACCAAACTAGGGACTCTTACTCCCTAAGTCCAATTACACTGTACCGTTTTATGGTACGGGTCGCTTGAAAAGGTGTAATATAATAGGCCTATAAGAACTTATTATAATACACCTATAAAATACCTAATAACCTAACCAGCCAGCGGCCATACGTTCCGAGTCGCTTCACCCAGACGCACAAACTATTGCGTAATAACAACGGCGCGTAACAGGGGCGGCGAAAGTCTTATTAAGAACACTAATTATTAGTAGGTGATATTTTAATCCGTCTCACATTCTCCTCTACAGTTTGCAAATATAGCTAATTTATTATTTAGTGAATCATACTAGTATTATAAATGCGAAAGTGTGTCTGTGTGTTTGTTTGTCACATACAGATCACGCCGCAACGGAGCATCGGATCGACGTGATTTTTGGCTTGGGTATAGTCGAGGCAATGGAGAGTGACATAGGCTTTTATCTTGGAAAATTTAGAAGTTCCCGCGGGAATAATAAAACTTAAACCACGCAGACGAATTCGCGGGCATCAGCTAGTATTAAAATTAATGCGTGTGCTCTGAGAATCGAGATTAAAATGTATAGGTTATTCCTTATAGCTGAGTAGCCAGTAAGTATAGACTTTGTAACGACATAGTCTCTTCTCACCTTTATCTGCATCGTTAGTCTAGTGGCCTGTTGCTGGCATGTTCGACTACGGGTTACGATGTCTTGGGTTCGATTCAGTTATCGGGTCATAATTAAGTACCTATGCGATTTTTCTGACATGAAAATGATGAAATTCAGATTACTTGCCGGAGTTAGGATACTGGCGGTATTCATCACCTTTCCTCAGTGTTGCACTTAATAGCTCTAGCATCGGGCTATGAGAGTGAGGGAATAGAGAGTAGTGGAGTGCACCTGCGCCATCATGACAATCCCTAGTGAGAATGGCGGCAGTGACCGAAACTCGGTTGAGAGGACATAATGTCCTTAGTTTGATTTTGTTTTAAAAGAAAGCTGTTCTACGTTTATAATTCAGTTTTGGTCGTAATCTATTTTAGTTAAACATTTTATTGTAAAATGTGAATGAGAACGTCATTAAAGTAACGAACGACTTTTTAACCTTTAGATAGCCACATTGTCTAGTCATAGAGCACATGTCTATAATGTACAGAGTACAGACTCTTAGATATTGTACAGTTTTATAACCACTACCACTACAGCCCATTAACGTCACACTGCTGGGCACAGGTCTCCAGGTCTCCACTCTCATAAGAGAAAGGGAATTAGAGCTTAAACTTAATTGAGAATTAGCTCAAAGTGGGTTGGCGAACTCGACGGCTTAACGTGCTCTCCGAGGCACGGGGGTGACCACCTACTTCCAACTCTAGGCTGGCACTGAGAATTTTTGAAGTGAAAACTTCTTTAGGCGCGTTGAGCACTTTATGGTAGGGGGTAAAAATGTGAATACGCGTGATCGACACCATTCTTCTTAAGACAAAAGGTCTTAAGTATAATAATTATAGTACATTCGTAATTAAACTTTAATACCTTAGTTTTAAGGTTTATATTAAGAAAAAGTGCTGTGTAACCGTGGGCGACACCTCGCGTTGTTACGAACACAAAAGGTCTTAAATATTTAAAATAGAGTAAATCCGTAATTAAAATTTAATGCCCTAGTTTTAAGAATTATTATCATTATTATTTTTTAATTAGAAAAAAAATTTAAATATTCGTTTTCACTTCTATCGACAGTCCCTATGACTGCCAATTTTTTATCTGAAAAACCCAGCTTACCTGCTTACAATTTTATGCCCGACCGGGAATTTAACCCAGGACCTCGTGATCCGCAGTTGACTATGCTAACCGCTAGACTAACGAGGCAAAGCTTTATAAAAGTAAGTTAAAACTAACTAAGTAGGTACCCTACTAAGTATAAAAATATCTATGTCTTTGGCAGTCGATTCACAAAAGCCACTTCCTGTCTGGTAAAAAGATTCCTTTTTTAGAACCTGCCGCCTCCGCGCAGCTAATAACCGTTATTACATCAAACAAAAAATGCATAATAAATCCATGTTTATGTAAATCTTTGCCTTCATAATTGACCATCTTGCGTGTACAAGCAACAACATCACATAAATAGCATTTTTATCTTAACGCGGCAGTGATATACAAGTCTAGATTAGCGCAAAAATATTTGAGAAACCAAGCGAAAGGTTACACCGTACACTTGGCATGGGAATATCGAAGGAATTTCTTATTGAGATTCTCATCGGGCATTGTTCCTTCATGTATATTCGTGGCTCATTCATTAATAATGTCTATTTAGATATAATTATCCCGGCTAATCATTCGTTTCGTGCGTAACGCTACATAGATATAGATACTTAATAGTAAGTACTTACTTAGGTAGACACATTTACTGTAAGTATGGTGTATGCATGGTATATACTTACCTACTCTATGTAAAAATGTAAGCGGATTCTAGTTGCTTATATTTTGTTATCTGCAAAAAAACTAGCTCTGCCTTTGACGACATCCTTGGTGAGCGGGGTATAAATGGGAGGTCCTGGGTATCCAACCCAGGCATTGTCAAATTGGGAATTTATAATTTCTGAATTTTCTATGATCTAGTCTGGTGGAAGGCTGCGGCCGTGGCTAGTTACCACCCTATTAGGTATACGCGATGTCTTTAAAAACCGATTAGTGAATAAAAGACTAATCGGTTAATAGTTTATATGAATGAATCTTTGCGACATAATTATTTGTTCTAATTTATCCAACAGTAAATAGTAATAGCCAATAAAATAAAAATTAACTATAAGTAAACAATTAGTTCACAACCGTGATAAATCAAACAAGCAACGCTAATTTCCCCATTGTAGGGTAAATAACGGTGACCGAGCACGTTGACGTTCCATGTAAAAAAACTAGATTTTCGCCCCAAATTTCACGGCTATGAACGGGTGATGTCTTTATGACCTTAGTTTAATATGTTAACCTTCATATTCAGCGTGGATAAATATATTTTAGTTATACAGGTGGGCAAATGTAGGTACGTACGTGACGTACATAATATCACTCATTTTTTTATCCTTTATAGTACCCTAATACTTATTTATGCGGTAATTAAATACAACCTACCTACTTTTTAAAAATGGGACGCGTTTTTTCGTGCCCTTCTTACGGCTTGTGACAAACTAGAACTCTTGCAAATTTATATTATTTCTTAATATTCTTCGTTGTCTAAATCATACTTACTTACAATCCATCAGTCAACATAATACACTTATGAATAGGTATATAAACAAATTTAGCTGTATTGGATGAATCCACACCTAATGATTTCCAATGATCCTCACCACGGTACTAAATGTATAGGTAGTTAGGACGCAAAACAAAACAAAATATGATTAAATTATTTTAATTAGATCATAATATTAGGTAGGAAGTACTTATCTAGTACGCCGTAGAGCCCGTAGATTCGTAGCCCAACCGGTAAAGTGAAAGCAGAAATATAAATAAAAATATAGAGTTAATTCCACAAATGATCTTAATTTCCGAATTTATTTACCGGAAAGATAATTATGGATAATTATAATATATATTTTACCCGGTTTAAATGCGTAACGCTAAGTAGAGTTTACATAAGCGTACCTAACCTACCTACCCTGCTATACAAAAGACTGTTATATTACCTAAAGCAATAAAGAAGGTACCTAGGTATAATTAGTAGCGATACAGGTTCCCTAGTGCGGAGACCAAAGTTAAATTAAATTGACTGTAACCTGTGCATTGGTATTTTTTTTTAGTATACTATGTTGGTCTCTAATGTGTAGAATAATAATATTAGATAACTACCTATGTATGCAAAAATTAAAAATTAGTCTATACGCTCCTTCAATAGAATTTTCTTTAGACTTTTTGAAGTGATTTGAAAATTCGATGTCTCGAAATAGAAAAAGCGACACCAAATAGAGTTTACATATAATAAGATATAACCTGCGAGAGAATGAGATAGAATACAAGTTATATTAATTTCATTCTCTCGTAGACTACTTTTCTGAAGTTTCACTTTACCGTGTGTGAATTGCACACACAGTAGGTACCTAATAGAAGCTTTTCTAGATTACATAATAGGTATTACGCTCATTAAAAAAAAATATACTAAGAGTTTCATTTTATAAATGCAACTGTTTTTGTTGTACCTACCTACTAATTACGTACCATTTATGATTTAAGATTTATGATTTTATTTTAAGGTTTGAACAAACGTGACAAAAAAAAATCATTTAACAAAAATACTTTTCAAAACTATCTAGGTGGTCATCGTAGTTATTCCGAAAACAAGTCATATTATAAAAGATTTCTTTGTAATTAATGTGAATTATGAATAATTTGTTTGGTCAAATGATATTTTGGTAAATTAAAATTAGTCTGCTGTTATTTTATCAAATGAATAATTAATTTAATGTAGAAAAATAAATTTTCTGATTCATACTTATTTTCCCAAAGGTTGGTTGTGGATAAAATGAAAATTTGTCAATTAAAATTTGATCATTTTGTCAGCCCTAACGCAGACTACATTCTATTTGGGCTGCAAATTACAAACGCCAGCCTGTGTTTTTAGTCTAGTGCTTTGGTCTGCAGAGTTGTGGTGTAATTTTAGATTTTTAAAGGCATTAAATAAATAAAATAAATAAATAAAGGAAAGGACACAGCCCTTTTAACACGTGTCAAACTATACCCTATTTCGACATCGCTCGACAACTGACAAGTATCTGACTTCGATTCTAAAATGTCAGTAAGTTGCTCAAACTGCTTACTTATTCGGCAAAGCATCGCGCCAATCTGTACCCATTTTAGCAATCATTTAGAATTTAGACTTTTCCGCACTACATGTTTACGCACCCAATTAAATCTGTTGAAATAATTTAAATAACGAATTCTACTTAGTATTACTACATAGACCATATGCAATGCTTATCTTTTGTACGAGTATCCAAGCCTCCAAAGTGCATTAACTCGTATAGTCGTCATTACCTACTTCGTATTTTATGAACCTAGGGGGCGATTGTAAATACTGCAAGCTGCATAGACAAACTATAAATAAATAAATAATAAATAAACTTTTAGTCAGAAACCTGATGCGTCAACTTTGCTTATCTTTGTCATACCCGCCCGACTTCAACATAGTGTGTAGAAATCAAAATTATTTTTTACTTTACAGTGGCTTTGGAAGTCGGTTTTTTGGAAAGAATTTTTATTTTTATTTTTTATTATACGCACCGCATTGATAACCTCCTCCTTTTTTGGAAGTCGGTTAAAAATATATACAAACGATAACCCTGCAAAAGTAAAAAACTGCGTTGCAATGCATTGATAATCGCCCTCCTCAAACATTGTACACATAATGTAGATAATATAAAATAAGGTATGTAGCTCTATAACATGGAAATATTAATCGTTATCAGTTATTGGTAGGTATGGCTTTAGTATCGAAACGAATAACTGCATATTATGTAACATTTATCTAAGAATTATTGTTATGAATACCTTGTAAGTGTAACTAACAGTTTATTATCTGCAACTGCTGATTTCTTACCATTCGTCAAGCTAACGACGTAAGTTTAATAATCTCTTTAATACTACTGGTTTTATTATGATTATACCTTATACCTATGTATACATAGGTATAAGGTGTTGTTTGTAACTAACTGCAATAATAATATAAAAATAATCGTGACAAAATCTACCTTTTAAAATATTCAAGTAGTTTACTATTTAAACGGATGTTGGTCAGGTTTAAAATGTGACGGTATGCGTCTATGTACTTATTTCCCATTTGGCTTTAAAATTGCCGTATAAAAAGCATTTCAAAGTTCAATATATCTAGTACTTACTACGCAGTGCCTAAAGTAGGTTAATAAGCACAAAATATTTTACCTGCTAAATTATTGGTAGTTACTTAGATAAACTTTATCTTTGTCTTCCACCAAACTGATAGAATTAATAAAATATAATAACATTTACGTACACAATGGCACGATTAAAATAAGAATAAATAGGTAAACAGGTCAAAATAGCAACAACTATAAAATATTAATTTTATATTAATGCGTGTGTAGCAACAAATTATAATAATAACAATAAAATAAAATTGGCGAAAAGTTGTAAATTTCATTTTAGTAAAGTTGGAATGATTGCCTATTTGGCACCGATTTCTTCGACGATACTAAAAAAAGTTTGAAGCCACGGATAACACTTTAACAAACTACCTATCGCTTATAGCTCAAGCACGAAAAACGAAACAGTTTGTGGCACGCCAGGGGTACTATTCTATGATTTGTATCAAGACTGGTAGATATTGACTATTTGAGAATTCGCAAGCGTTACACTACATCACTAGTAAATAAAATAGGGACAACAATAAATTGTATAATATGTATTAATTTTGGTAAAGATCACCACCACAAAGTGGCACCAAAGGTGCGCCCTTTTTATGTATTCATAATAATAAATAATTTATGCGTGATATTTTGTTTTTGAAATATTTTAAATAAAAGTACTTAAATAGTTTTGTAATGAAAAATAATATCATAAATAAAACTAAATTCTTAAATAACAGTATTAAACCGTAACTAACTAGAAAATAAACTTTAATCTAACCTAATAACTAAAATCCTCGTTAATCTGCCTTACTGATAATGATATTATCGGTTATGTAGCAAAAAAATAATTGTGTGTGTGTCAGGTCCGACTGACGCACGACTAGAGTTTACTCCTTACGAACGATTATAAAATATATAGATTAGTAAATGAACGCATTTTTTATATTACTGAAAGCATGCTTGTTACATTTATTTATATTAATTATATAATTTATATTCATCAATGTACTGACTATGTAATGTATTACATAGTCATGGAAACATAAAATAAATAACGTAACGGAAAAAGTTTGATTTTACTCCTCATACATTTTCATACCCCGGGCTTTAATATATATGAAAGTCAATTCTAAAGAACTCTAAAAACTCCAATGAATGCGATGCCTACTCAGACCCATAATAGTAATTATTATACCGATGTCAGATAAAAACATGTCTCAAATATGTCACGTCTCATCATCATAATCGTGGTCATCATCATCATCATAAAAATGGTATTTAAGGACATTTTCCCGGTCTAATAATACGAGCCAGAAGTGACGTCACCAACGTCCTAACAGACATTATCAGTGATAAAATTGCAGTCGTAATTATATCGACCGTTTTCAAAATAGCAGCCTTTCACACAAAGCAACCCTATCTACGAAATTGAACATGTGCTGGAAAGATACATTTGCGCGAATTATTATTTTTTATTACCCCATTTGGTAAACGCACCTTGAACTTTCTTGTTTATGTTGAATTCAATGTTATAAGAACGTTAATCGAATCCCAAATTTGGCTTGTTTTTATAATATACCTACTTACCTACTTTACCTCTTGCAATTTTTAAATAAGGCGTACCTAGTCAAGAAAGCAGGAATTTGCCTTTTAGGTAGGTATTACCTACTACCAGTAAGTAGTTAAGCACTGCTACTGTGTAATACCCTCAAGTAGGTACCTGGACCATAGCATTTTGTCTTAAAAATGAATCAAGAAATAATGAACAATGAAATGATATAAATATTTGTACTGCACTTGATTTCCCATATTATGTAACACTATGACTAGGTACCAGTGGCGTGCAGTTCATAGAGGCATAAAAGCTCTGCTAACCCAATTGGAAAAACGTCACTGTTCATTTTCATTATAACAGTCAGTAAATAGGTATTCTGACTAACTAATGCCTACCTACCTACCTAAAAAGCTTCAAGCCCTGTGCACGCGCTACTGCTTGGTACGTACCTACTACCTACCATGATAGACAAAGTAACACGTCATTGTAAGTTGCATTATTTCCGAGCCTCACGTCATGTGGTGACCTTAGGAAGACGTGGCCCCCCGATGTCTTCGAGCCCTAGGGCTCATTTCTTGGCGACGCCTACCCCCTGGTAGCGGTTGCCGGTCAGGAGGGCCTACGCAGCATATTTAATCACAAAAAAATATTGGATTAAGTATTTATTTCTACCAGCGTGAAGTGGAGGTAATTATCGACATTTTATTTTTGCTTTTTGCAAGTAAATAAATTTAAGAAGATCCACGCCCATCTCGGACGTGATAAATGTCAAGGTAAACCACAAGATCAAATTGACCAAACTATAGGATAGGTATATGAATGTAAAGGCCGCTCTACACTCTCGTGAATGGTGGTCGTCAATTTCGTCCTACTTATAATTTCTACATTAGAGTAATGTTTCCTAAAGTTCTTGTAGTATAGTATGCTGCAGCACAGAATAGATATTAATACTAATACTATATACTAAGTAGTAGGTATACAACGTGAAATATTAGTAATGGTGGTCTCGCGCAACAGAATGATTCGCCCTCGGTAGAACTATTGAAAAATATAGTTAAAGAATAAAAGAGTTTTTGTTTGTATCACAAAATGAAATAAATATTCATTAATTCGGAAGCAACAATAGTTATTCAGTATCCGCAGACCGTAGATGTCACGCGTTTCAGAGCAAAATAAACTCTATTACTACTGATTCGAGGTCGCTTTCGAGTTTTGTTTTTCTCGACTGTAAATCTACAATGTTTGGATTCTATTTTAGATTTTTTTTTATATCATTGTATTACCGAGTCCCGATTGTACTACCGAGGCAAAATCCGAGACAATACCGAGAAATACCGAGACAATGCGGGAAAACCTAATTGAAAATATAAAAATGCAGTCTCTTTCTCGCGGATAAAATCGGACATCGCAATGCGAACACGAACGGCGCAAATGTGTATGGGCATTAAAATCGCTGGTAGGTACTTATGCAGTGAGTATCAAGAAAGGGGCAATATGAAATGGCATTTTAAAAGCATTTATTTACGTTTACCGATTTGCCTTTGTCTCATCTTTATATGAGGTGATGACAATTATGATGAATCAGGTAAAAAATTCAATAGCATCTACTCTCATCTAATAACTAATGATATAATTATTACTTACCTACGGAAGAAGCTGTAGACATCTACTAAATAAATAGCAAAGTCTTGCTTTTTTTGCGATTGCAGTCTAAAATGTTAGCGGGCTTACCTGTTATTGGCATGGCAGTTAGGTACCTATCTTAAACCCATACCCCTAATCAATTTCTACACAACATTGTACTGGAACGCTAAATCGCTTGACGGCACGACTTTGCCGGTAAGGGGGTATCTAGCCACGGGCGTAGCCTCAATCGTGGCGACGTAGGAAAAAGGAACGCTTAAGGCCTCACTAGAAACATGGACTGAATGTCCCATACTTACTATGATTCACGCAAATTTAAAGTTAACTTGAAGAATAATTAATCTTACTATCTTACTTCTTACTAATATAATAAATGCGAAAGATTGGATGGATGTATGGATGTTTAAATGTATAATTATGGATGTTTGTTACTCAATCACGCCCAAACGGCTGAACGGTTCTGGCTGAAATTTTGCACAGAGATAGATTATAGTCTGGAATATCACATAGGATACTTTTTGTCCAAAACCTGAACCAAAATACCTGAAACCACGCAGACGAAGTCGCGGGCATTCGCTAGTTGTGCAATAAGGCAGACGTACTCCATCGGCTACGACATTATCCATCGACCATCATCTATTGATTGGTATGACTACAGTCAAGCGCAAGCCGATAGGTATAGTTAAAAAAACGTGGATGTAGGTAGCCTGTATCTTGCTGTAATTTCTCAATCTCATCCGAGCAAAGCCCGGGCGGATCAGCTAGTTACCCAATAGTAAAAACTATAAGAAATATAAATTAATCAAAATCTACCCAAGAATGTTATTAATTATGTAGATATCCAAACCGGGCAGACCAACTGACAAGTGGCAGATCGTTGCGTCGGTCAACAAAACACGCGAATAATTCGCGCGAAGAAAGAAGACGTTGCTCGTGAGTCGATTATTTTTATTTTTATTCTTGCTATGACTAGACCGGCAAGCATGTTAATGCTAATTCCAAATTTTACAAAACAGCAGAGAAACGTACGAAGTTTATTGGGATAAAATATGTACTAATAGGAATATTAAATATAATAATTTTAGTTCTCACTTCACTATAAGGATATATGGATTTTTAATAAATAAGCCTATACATGCCAACCATCCACATAGATGGTTCAAATTTTAAACGAGCTTGAATATTTTTGTTGAATATTTTTTTACGACGCAGACGCCTAATTACGAAGTTATTGTGCTAGTCTATATTATGATATGTACCAACCTAAGTACCAAGTACCTACTTAGGTGCTTAATGATAAAACCAGAAATAACATTACGGTACGTGTAACTGATGTATACCTGTATATATAGATATATGTATATATGAATATAATATGACATCATTATTAACAGAGGCCTTCAAATAAAATATAATACGCAAGCTTAAATATTATGTTTTATCAAGAGCTTTTAGATATTCAAGATCACGCAAATAAAAAATACCAAATTACCAAAAAAAGTAATAGTGAGGCAGGTTTTTATTTTACCTAATAGTGAGATATT
This sequence comes from Erebia palarica, assembly GCA_964035005.1. NCBI lineage: Eukaryota > Metazoa > Arthropoda > Insecta > Lepidoptera > Nymphalidae > Erebia > Erebia palarica. The sequence continues at coordinate 28,350,780 of OZ035987.1, read as the reverse complement.
TGTAACCAAACAAGTCATTGTATAGACAGATATACTAACATAATTACTATCTATATAAATATAAAAAAAATGAATTGAACATGCACAGTTTCGCATTTATGGTGTGACTAGCTGATGCCCGCGACTTCATCCGCGTGGATTGAGGTTTTTTGTTTCCCCAAGGAAGTCTTTAATTTTCCGGGATATAAAGTAGCCTGTGTTTTCCAGATCTATCTATCCATCTATCTCTGTGTCAAATTTCATTCAGCCGTTCTGGAGTGATTGAATAACAAACATCCCATCTATCCAAACTTTCGCATTTATAATATTAAGTAGTATAGGTAGATTTCAATTTCAGCTTAAACAAAAATTTAATAATTTATGCTTATTGATTTTCTTTACTACATGACGTGTTCTATTTCGGTCCTTGTGTCTTCCTCATCTTCGTGTACTTTTATATACTTGTAAATTACTTAAAAATAACTCTAACTAAGTATATTTTTAAATAAGTACACACACACTCAATTCAATTCGAGTTTTCAATTTCAATTCAATTCAAGCTCACGAATAAATTTGATCTTTACTTAGGGCTTAAAAACTTATCGACCTTTAAATATGATAATGAAGGCAATGTACTATCTACAGAACACAAAACTCACGTCCACTAACTTTTAATGATCGTGATTTCTGCTATGATTAGAACCATCTTTAAAAAAAACCGGCCAAGTGCGAGTTGGACTCGCGCACCGAGGGCTGCGTACCTTAGAAGGATTTGTAATTTAGTTTAAATTAGATACCTCTAAATAATGAAGACGGCGCTACAAAATTACAATTATTGAAGTTAACAGAAATAGAGTTTAATGCTAAATTGTAAAAAAGCTAAAGGCTTCCTTTTATTATACGACTGCCTGAAAAAAGGAGTATATTGTTTTTTTCAGGGTTCATATATTTCTGTATGTATGTATGTATGTGTGAGTTTGTATATTCCACCATAACTTCTATACGCCTGAACCAATTATGATAAGTGAGGTATCGTTAGAATCCCTAGCTTATTCCGATTTCCGGGTGACATAGGCTAGTAAAATTAAAAAAAATTGATGGGATGACCATGGTCCCGCATTAAAGACTAAAGTTGAAAAAAAATATTCGAAAATAAGATTAACTATAAAATCATCATCTAGAAAATGATGATTCCATAATTAGATAATTCCATGATAGATTCCAAAAATATATAACACTATATCCAGTGATTCACAAATAAATTTCATTTAATAAAAATGTGAGTAAGACTCTAATTTAACTAGATGAATTTAGATTTTTAACTTTTTGTTCGTTTTTTGGCAGGGCAGTCGTGTTTTTAAATTTTTTTAATTATGACTTGTTAGAAAATGTGGTTAAATCCGTGTTTTCAGGCAATGAAAAATTGCTACAATATCATTAGAATACATAAGTAAATTTCATCTTTAAACTTATAATAGCTCAGGTAAGAAATGGGTGGCCTTGAAACAAGAAGGCCCCGGTTTGAGTCCAGATGTCTCCAGTCCAATTATTTTTCCTGTAAAGTTTACATACATATCTTAGAAACCGCAAAACTAAGTTTGTTTTTAAAGCTTTATGCCATATTTCTCAGAAACTATCCTGGAGAGTAACTTCGTTATATTTTTCGGGTAAAGTCAAATTAGTTCAGATTTTCACATTGCAATCTTCGGAGCTAATGGGGGTCGTAGAAATTCTGACACTAAGTAAAAAATTAAACTTAAACGAATTTTTTTTTTTAGAATGTGCAAATGAAGCCCTTTTTTGAAGAATTTTATATGATACCTCAATCGGTCTCCTAAAACCCCTTTAAAATTTCAACTTTTGTAATAGTAACAACAATATTTTTTGATTTATTTGATTTGCGATAAGGTTGGGTTAGCATTATTTGAAACTATTCCAATTTTCAAGTCTATACCTAGCTAATAGTTAGAGTGGCAAAGTGCAAACCTTTTACCATAAAATCCTATTTAGTGACAGACAAGGTTTGGCCTGCCTTGAATCTCCATCCAGGGACCTACGCAAACACGCGTAAAAAAATTCATCAAAATCGGTTAAGCCGTTTCTGAGTTTTAGCGAGACAAACGAATAACAATTGATTTTTATATATATAGAAGAAGATTTGTTTTAGTATTTCAGTTATAAAATAATGTTTATTGCAATAAGAATCTTAATATGTTTATTGTCACCACAAGATTGTAAAAACCGTTAAGATTGTAAAACTCGCGAAATTGTAAACTGTCGAAAGATTGTGAACCGTTCAATGTTCTGAGTGTAAATTTTTGAAATATTCATTGTATTTACGTTTTCTTGTCTGTTTCATGTAGTTTAGGTTAGGGTTCGACGTAAATAATCAGGTAGTAATAATCACTTAGGTTCTATCGGGTTAATAAACCTAACAGTTTACAATCTACCGGATAATAATGCGTTAAATTGTAATTCTTCGACACTTTGCGATTTCGAGAGTTAGATTATAATGTAACGGTTTTTACAATCTTAAGGTGACATACATATAAAACAAAGTCGAGTTTGTTCGAACACATAACTCTATAAGAACGGCTGGACCGATTTTCATAGTTTTTGATTTTTTGTAAGTATTTGTCTCCGTCTCGAATAGCAAAATAATTACTATTAAAATCATTGGAAAATTGACGAAAAAATAAAAGAAAAATATTTTCCCTTGATTAAAAACACGCGGACTAAGTCGCGGGCATCAGCTTGTGTACTTAGTAATAAACCATAGGTACGAATGTACGGTACGTACCTACGAGTATGTACCTAAAGATTTTTTGGTATCCTTTTATATATCACTCATAATGCTCCTAGCCAAGGCACAATTCTTATTTCTTGTAAAGTAATGACGTCAACTGCTCTACGTTTATTGAGGTAAATATATACCTGATTATTAATCGTAGCAATATTAATACAAAATCAAAAAAGCTTATTTGAAAACAAGATCCTCGAAGTTTATATTTTAAACAAATTATATTTTTACAATAATACCTACCTATGTAAATTTTATTAGGAAATCTAAGCTAAAAGAATAATACGGAAGAATATAATAGCCATAATTTTTTGGCAACAAGTCCGCGTGGAATGAGGCTTTTTAGTCCCTGCGGAAACTCTTTAATTTTGAAAAGTAGCAAACCTAATACCTATGTGTTATTCCATACTAAAGTTATTATTCTCTATCTCTATGCCAAATTTCAGCCAGGTCCGTTCAGGTTCAGGTTCGTCTGGCGTGATTGAGAAACAAACATCCATCCATCTATCCTATATATGGCTACCACTTTATCCGCGTAGATTTAGGTGTTCTAAATTTACCGAGGGAGCTCTCAATTTCCAGCATACTTTTTATTTCACCTGATGGTTAGTGATGATCCAGTCTAAGATGGTAGCGGGATAACCTATTAGGGGCATGGCAGGTATATTCGGTTTCTACACTGCATCGTACCGGAACGCTAAATCGTTAAAGTGTTAGGTACCTACTACCTACCTAGGCTTATTTAAGAATTGTATTCATATTAATAAAATCCGCAAACTAGTCATAATGCGCATTAAAATTAAATCCATATAGAGATTGCAGTAAATTAAAAATAGTCATTGGCTTCGAGAAAGTGATGATCTTTCGAAACCTGCTCTAGATGCCTCTCTTTTGGCTATTCCATCTTGTCCTAACTAAAATTAAATATATACAATAAGTATACTATAAAAAAGGATTCAAGGTACTTAGCCATTTCTTCATCACATAAATAGATAGGATACAGTAATAATTATAACTTATTGCAATAGACATGTCATTTGTCACTTTATTGATAATACAATAGTAGATTAGATTGATTAGATTATGTACGTATTATTAATTATTGTAAAGTTTTGATAAGGTTGAAAATTACCCTAATATCTAACTTAAATAACTGTTACTTTGAAAATAAAAACGCTTCATTATGTATTTAGATTTCTCACTCTACCTAATTATTTAATGACTGTATGCTTATAGTACTTTTATTTAGTACCTATCCATACTTCCTTTCCATACCAAAATTATGAATGCGAAAGCGTGTCTTTTTGTCTGATAAATTTGGTATGGAGATAAGTAGGTTGCATCCCGGGGAAGGACATAGGCTACTTTTATCCCGGAAAATTAAGGAGTACCGTCTTTTTTACAATTTACTTTGCAATATAATTCTACTTTTGGACGCCTTCGACAAAAAGTTAGATAAGTATTAAGTACCTAAGTATGTAGGTAATACCTAGTTAACCTGAGTTAGAAATTATAAGAACCTAGTAGAAGCAGTAGGTACTACTACTAGGTAGATGGTAACAACAACAACAACAACAACAGAAACTTATGTTCCTTGGAAAGCTTTAAAATAGGTATATCCGTAAAAGCTTCAAGTCCACTCTATACTCGATACTTCTTCGGCAAACTGGGAAAATAGGCACTTTCATACTGGAGTCTAGATGTAAGTTATTTTTAACATTTAAATAATTCATGATCAGATCACCTGTACAGCACGACAATTAGATGCGAAAATGGCAATTGGCGTCTAACGACCGGCATTTAATTATCATTGACCGCATTTTAACTGTTAGGGCAAATATAATTTTCTGCCGGTTTTAATTTCGTATTAAATAACTTGTAAATAATATTTAAATTTTAACAACCCATTTGCGGTTAATGATACGGTCCACGGAATAAGATTTTTAATGTTGATATATACCTAGTTATCTATTTCTTTTCAGAACCTGTACATCGAGATTCGTCAGCAACGACTTTTTGAAGCATTTCATAATATAGAAAAGTCTACATTTGACTCAATGTCGTTTACTTACATACAAGGAAGAGACACCTAGGTAGGTATATTCTTATTTGACTGAATAACTTAGAAGGAATGTTGCAAAATGCAAACATCTTGCAACCTGCTGACTCCATGGATAATCAACTTTCTTCGAAGCTGATTTCTATCAGCATAATAGATACTTAAACTTGATAAATATCTAAGTAGATATAGCTGTTCAATTAATATAGGTATGCATATGTAATATACCAAGTCAATATTAGGTTTATTATCGCTTATTATGAGAAGATAGTAAGTGAAGTCATTAAACAAAGTCAAAGTCGGAAAACTGTCTAAGGACTGAAAACTTTCAACATCTACGAACACATTTACAAACCATTCGTAAACAACAACAAGTCGTATGGGAAAAACGGTTCGTCGTGTCACTGTGCAACCCCATTTAAAAATGTGTGCGCCGACGTTTTACACGTTTTTTCCTCTCCTGTCCGTAGGAGTGTGTCTAATTCGCTCTAGCTTTGTTAGGCACAAGGATTTTCAGAGCAAAATCCACGCCAAAAGTTGATACCTAGCTGTTAGACGTTAGTAGGTACAAACAATTTTGATCGGACTTTCACATTGACGTCGCGTGCTAAATGGTGTTAATTGCAAAGATATACTAACTTAGTATTTGCCTAATATAGGTTTATGTTTTAATTTTTTGTTTAACTGTCTTGACTCTTGACCTGACATGTATACTTAGTACCTAATAATTATAAATGCGAAAGTTTTTGTTTGTTGGTTTGTCCCACAATCACGCCGCAACCACAGTAAACAGATACAATACTGTGCCGCAACAGAGCAACGGATCGATGTGATATTTTAATGGGTAGGTATAGTTGAGGGCCTGGAGAGTGACATTGGCTATTAATGTGGCCGTGCCACTCATGTGGAATCATAGAAGTTTTCTAGATTTTTAATTTTTATAATAAAATACCAATTGTAAAAAAAAATAACGTAGGGTAGGTAAGTAAATTAGTATTGAGTAATACTCAGGTAGGTAGGTAATAGGTATATTTTTCAGTTTTTCCACCCAACCATCAAGTGGCCTAAGCCTAAGATCGTCAGGCTGATACGCCTAAGTTCTAAGATGTCTCCAAGCTTTAAGTAGTAAATAGTTAGTAGTAACCTTACTAAAAACTTACTTACCAAATACTTGTGTTCATTTACATAAGAGTCAGTTAAGACATGGCATAAAATTAAAGAGTGAAAAGTTATTTATTTATTTATTTGATATACCAGCGATCCAAATACAGAGTCATTTTATAATAAGAAAAGGTTTACAATTACTAGTGCTATTATATATGTATCAATTATAGGCATATATAACATTGCCACGGTGTCTCCAGTCAAATTTTCAAAATATAAACTTAACAATTAAAACAGAGATGGGTACAATATGTCAATAAAGATGTCAATACTATTACAACTATTCATATTTTCAATTTTAGTAAGATTAAAAATCAACAACAATACATTATTAATGAACCAAGGATTGTTTCTGTAGAATTGAAGCAAGTTTTCGCTTTTAGACGACATCCCTAGCGCTGTAGTGAGTTCTGTGATCTTACAAGTATGCATACGTGTAGTACCGCTACTTATTCTGCGATTTAATTTTTGGAATTTATCATTTCTGTATATTCTCTGGTCTGGTCCCTTGGGTGCCTTCAGCCGACGCTAGTTACCACCCTGCCAGCAAAAATATGCCAGGCAGCTATTTTGCGTTCCAGTACGATGACGAGAAAAAACATATTTGAAAAGAAAAAGTTTAAAAACTATAACCCCAGTACAGATATAAATTGATGTAAGTAGCCCATGTCACCTGGACCATAATAACGAATCTATTGACACCTCATTCATCAAAATCGGCTAAGTGATTTTAGATTTGATTTTAGATTGGCTTTAGGCGCTATGGAGGAACATTCAATATACATAAATACAAATGTACATCAGTGGCGATTCCTCTAAGATATGGCGTACCTTGCGCCGCAATACTAATATTTATTATGAATAAGTTATTACAGACTATAATAATCTATCTCTGTGCCAAATTTCGTCCAGATCCATTCAGCCGTTGTGGCGTGATTGAGTAACAAACATTCATCCATCCATACATCCATACATCCAACCATCCAAACTTTCGCATTTATAATATTAAGTATAGATTTAGGTAAATGTATTTTATTGAGAAAATACCTAACCATCAGCTAGCGCAAACCTATTTGATTGACCACCAGAAATCGCCAATGATATACCTACCCTACATAGATTGCTAAAGTCATAACCCTTCTCTTAGCCGTAGACGGGTAAAACACAGGTCAAGTGTCAAGTATATCGGTCATTGAGTTTACTAAAATTATGTATGTAGGCACTTCATTAGACCATATTATATAAATTATTAGATGATGTCCGCGACTTCGTCCGCATTTATTAAGTTATTTCGATTCCCGCGGGAACTCCTTAACTGTCCAGGGTGAAAAACCTATGCCTAGCCTATGTCCTTCCCCGGGATACAACCTTTCCCTGCACCAAATTTCATCAAAATCGCTTGAACCGGTGGTAGGCCGTGAAAGCGTAGCAACTGTCACACTGTCGCATTTATAATATTAGTATGGACTATGTAACAATTTCTAAACTGGTCAACTGCATACCTGTTGCGGAAATACAGAGGGAGAGCCGATCCGTCCTTCCGGGCGTTTTCAAGATTTCACATTCACTTCTCCGGTTCAATCAAGAAAATTGCACATAGTCGTGTAAATTAACCGTCTCAAATCAATCACAATTACACAACATCTAGTCTACACTGCCCACTGGTAGCAAAGTTAATTAACGAAACGAGGGGAAAAAAGTATGTATGCTTTTGTAAACAAATTCGAATCTCTGACGCTAACGAGCGTTCGATGCGGACTGCGGTTTCGCTTTCGGAGCTGTAACGTGTTCACGCTAAGAAGGTTGGTTATCAACTAATGTACAGGTATGTGTGGAGGCGCGATGCCGTGAGCCGGCGAGAGGCTGGGTTGCATAGATCAGCAAAGCATGGTTTGCGAAACCTCGTCTTCGAAAGTCTACTGGAAAAGCGAGAAAAGCGCAATTTATTCCGATTTCTTAATTACTGTAGAACCTTGGATCCTACAGGCTACATCATACTTTGCCATAGAGCACTGATTCATACTAATATTATAAATGCGAAAGTGTGTTCGTTTGTTGGTTTTCCTTTCATCACGCCGCAACAGAACAATAGATCGACGTGATTTTTTGCATGGGTACAGCATAGTTTTTCTCGGGAAATTCTGGGAGTTAAACATTTAAACTTATCATTTTAACATCTGCGCTCATTTTTATAGAAAACACAGATACCGATACCTATAAAATACAGGTCTTTTACTTAAAACCTAAGTTACGTAGGTACCTATGTTACATATCGCACAAACAATTCTATATCTTCAAAGGAACGCTTTCAATGTACCTCAACTAACACCTTTCTTTCATTGCAACCTTATAGTAACCCGTTAAAGGTCTCAAATCGAATATCCACAGAGTCGTAGTTAATGTCATACTAGCCGGTTTTCCGGATGACCCGGAATTGCTGAATGCAGGTGTGTCGCATTTTAAAGCCTTGGACACATGCAAAGCGCTACGTGAACGATAAGTAATACCTAATAATATAAATAAGAAACTTTATATAGTACGCTACACTGCAGAAAGCTGATCCAGACGGCGCGCGGTGACATAAGTAAATTATTGTATTTTAATGCTACAGTCGTGTCTTGTAGCGACAACCGTTTCTTGTAGCGACAGTAGTCTTGTTAGGATGCGACAGTCGCGTCTTGTTAGGTAGCGACAGTCATCTTGTTGCGACAGGCTTGTCTTTATACGACAGTCGTGCCTTTTTGCGACAACCGTCTGCGCCTCGGTTCTGCTCGGCCACATGGGTGGATTGGCCCTGGCCCCTGAGGCTTGGCTCCGCTGCATTTAGCATGTCTCTCTAGCTAGTAAGCTATTTAGTTCTTCCTCCTCGTCGTGCCACCTACTTATTCCGCCATTGGCACGAGAAGTAATTGTCATTCCTCGTCGTATCTCTATCACGTTAGGATCTTTAAACCACTGCACAGCTTGGACCCACCAGTGGGCCCGTCGGGATTTTCAATTACTAACGGTCCCACTGTATCATGATATGTGAATATCCTGTTGTGAAGATATCTACTAGTTGTCAGTGGCGATTCCTGGTGGTCAATCTTGGGTTTGCGCTTGCTGATGGTTAGGTATTTTCTCAATAAAATAAATTACTGACTAGCCGATGCCCGCGACTTCGTCCGCGTGGATTAAGGTATTTTGGTTCCCGCGGGATATCTTTACTTTTCCGGGTTAAACCTACTACCTATTTGCTATTCCAGACTAAAATCTATCATTGTATCGAATTTCATCCAGATCCGTTCAGCCGTTCTGGCGTGATTGAGTAACAAACATCATCCATCCATCCATCCACTTTTTATCCCGGAAAATTAGAGAGTTCCCGCGGAAACCAAAAAACTTAAATTCACGCGGACGAAGTCGCGGGTTTATTTATTATTGAAGTCGCCCGCGACTTTGTCGACGTATAATTTCTGATTATCTGATATTATAATTATGAAATTTTCCCGCTGCAAAAAGCTTATCTATAAAGGCTTTATATAGCTTTTGCAGGTTTTTATTATTTAAAATCTATAACCTAATTGATTGATGATTTTTATGTCTATAATTAAAATGATATATATAATCTGAATCTCGGAAACGGCTAAAACGATTTTCATGAAATTTAGTATGCGGGGAGTTTCGGGGGCGATAAATCGATCTAGCTAGGATTTATTTTTAGAAAATTTCGTTTGATCCGTATTTTCAGTGAAAACAGTACGGTTACTCCGAGTTTGATCGAATTTGAAATACGTCTCACTAAAGTGAGGTGAGAGTGAGCTCCTCCATACATCTACAGCCAGCGCTCCAAGCGGCAACATGGTGAACAAAAAGTCACCGAGTCATTCCCACTCCAAGTGAAATTCGATGAGAAAGATCGAGTCTTTAACTCACCAAACGTACAAAAAATACGTTATGAGTAATGTCATTTGCTATTTTGGCACTCCGAGTGTTACTTTTTACACAGATTGACATCTCAAAGTGCGAGAATGACGTCATTTTCACACTCGATAGCGGATTCATAACTCACCGAAAATATTCCAGTGATAAACTATTATATTGGGACTCGATTATGACTGCGAGGCTTTATTTTGCTTGGAAAAAGATAATGGACGCTGCGGAATGACCGACGTGAAGACAGGCTCAAGTTAACCGCGTCTCAGACAAAAAATTTCGTTCAGCTATATCGACTCACGAAGAGAGCTTTTATTTATTTGTGCAAAATGTTGAGGGTAAACAGTGACCTCAAAGGCTCGCAAAGAGTATCGCTGGAGACGAAGGTACGTATGACAATTCATTTGGAAAGTATTGTTAATTCCACATAGTATTTAGGTTATATTTATTGTAGCAGCCCCAAGAACTATGTATTTATTTTATTAGTAACTCTAAGTCGCTGTATTAACAACGCAACGTACCTACTTATCTACTAAACGTAGAGCTCTGCATTTACCTACCTACATTTGTACTAAAATACAAAGGTTCATACACACTTAAATACCTACCTAAAACATAATTCTGTCAAATTACAGCTGCTTAGTGCACTGCTTTTTTATGCCAATGGCGATTATCAGAGGATGGTTTGTGAGGCCTGTCATCTTGGACAGCAAACTGAGCAAATATGTGCATGAAGTCACAGAGGCACTTAACCATCCTAATGTGGTTAGGAAATATGTATATAAAAAAAACTAGATGATTCCCGCGACTGTGTGGATTAAGATTTTTGATTCCCGCAGGTACTCTTTAATTTTCCAGGATAAAAAGTAGCCTATGTCCATCCCCAGGATACAGGTAGACTGGTGGGAGGCTTCGGCCGTGGCTAGTTACCACCCTTCCGGCAAAGACGTGCCGCCAAGCAATTTAGCGTTCCGGTACGATGCCGTGTAGAAACCGAATAGGGCTATGGGTTTAATATAACTGACATGCCCCTAACAGGTTAGCCTGCTACCATCTTAGAGTGCATCATTACTTACCATCAGGTGAGATTGCAGTCAAGGGCTAACTTGTAGTGGATAAAAAAAACAATCTACTCCTGTACCAAATTTCATCAAAATCGGTTGAGTAGATGGGTTGTGAAAGCATAGCAGACACACACACTTTCGCATTTATAATATTAGTATGGATTATAGTGTTATAATCATATACTTCCCTCTCCCCTGAAAATAAGCATAAAGCTTGTGCTAGAAATAGGTACAACAATAGACCTGCGATAGATCTTACAACCATTAACCATTGAGCTATTGGTGGTTACTTCATGATTAAATGTTACAGGCTGTGGATGTTGACTGCCACATCATTAACATCAACCCAAGATACCCAGTATGATTCCACAATCAGTTCATCTTTAAGCTAAAGTTAAAACTCCAATTTTGAAACTGAAATGCCTGCATGTAAATCAGGCAATACTATCTTTTAGGTATGATATTTTAAATTAATTTTCTTTAGCAAACCAAATAATTGAGGCCAATTCTGTTGTACACAGGGTTTGAAGCTAGGGTAGGCATTAGTTAGAATACCTATTTATTGACTGTCATGATGAAAAATGAGCATTGATGTATTTCAATATGGGTAAGCAGTGCTTTTGTGCCTCTATGAACTGCACGCCACTGGTTGTACACCATAACTAAATTTAAATGACAGCTCTATTTAAGTTGCTATCCCTTTTACATTATATTTATTTTTCTTGTGGAATTGACTGGCAATAGATTTAAAGCTGTCATTTTAATTTAGATATTGTGTTAAACAGAATTGGCCACAATATCTAACGGGCTAATTTACATAATTTAAGGGAAAAAAAACACACTGATACTCATAAAATTGTTTACTGGAATCCTACACATCTGCCTCTAGTTTGTCTGTTGTGTATATTAATTTTTTTTTAACAAAAATGTGTTAATTATTTATTAAATTTGAATATTTCAGAATTCCAATGGAACAGCCCACGGATAACAACTCTGATGTAACAAGTGAAGTGAACAATCCTCTCATCGCATCTTTTGTGGATCAAACAAGGCTGCTGACAATTGCCCAACAAAAGAGACAGATTAATCAATACATATTTCAACTAAAATATATTTGTATGATTACCTTTTCAACCTTTTCAATTTATTTTACAAACACAACACAATATTAAAACAAAATGAGTAGACACATTTGGCTAACTAATCAATGATTATTCTGGCCCAATGCCGATAGACTATTGAGGACTTGTGCCCAATTACATTAAGCACTTTGGTGCTAACTTCCGAGACAGTGGGGTCTCCGCATTTCCAGTTGCACTGAGTGCCCGAACTGCTGCAGTGTTCTCAGTGCGGGCACCTTTTTTTAAATCTTTGTAAGTCTGCAAATAAAAATATAATATTATTATGTACCTGCAACTTTCTTGTGGATAAAATTAGTATATATCAACAGTGGCATGCACAGGGTTTGAAACTAGAGTAGGCATTAGTAGGTCAGAATACCTATTTACTAGCTGTTTTGATGATAAATACATATTGACTTATATCCATTTGGGTAGCAGTACTTTTATGCCTCTATGAACTGCATGCCACTGTATATCATTTTATTTTGTGTATATTGTAGTTTACTTGAGTTTAAGTACTGTAATATGTCGTGATCTTACCCGCTTTCAGTGTTCGACAGTCCTGTCTGGCCCATGCTCTTTTAGGATATCTTTAGGTATTTGCCACTGGAAGTCCGCCCTTTTGGCGCTTATCAGTCCTGTGAACTCACCACAGTGGCTTGGTGGTCGTATGGCGACTAAGATGTTTATTTGTTGCTTCTTGATCTAAATGAAGAGAATAATAGTTGATTATGGCGATAAAAATAGACGAACACGTTTGAATAAATATGAAATATTAATTTAATATCAATAATAGGTAAACAGAAAGATTTGTCGACAAAATTAGTTCAGTTTACATTTTGCATTCGCATCTACTTACTTTTAGGCACAGTTTATGTTCGCTTTCCCTCCATGTACAATCAATTATAATTAAAAAACAAGTTAAACCGGTGAATCCGAATACCACTACCCACTACATAGGAGCCGAAACGAAAATTATTAATTGTAAATAAACCAGAGTACATTAAGATACTACAGCGCGACCGCGTATCTCTGACAGCTACAGTGTAACGATCGCAATCACCTCTGATTGGATAACACTCTTCCACTATTGGACAAAATCCATTGAAGTAGCAAGAACACCATATATTTAGCCAATCACAACAATTGATACTGTAACAATGATTGATGTAGAATACCGACCAAAAATGCTGGTCAATATCACGAGCAGTGTTACCAACTCTCGAAAATATTTGTCCCTAAAACATAAGTCAAAAAGCCCCAAATATATTTTTTATACGACTGCCTGAAAAAAGGCGTATATTGTTTTCAGGGTTCATGTATGTATGTATGTATGTAAGTATGTATGTATGTATGTATGTATGTGAGTTTGTATATTCCACCATAACTTCTATACGCCTGACCCGATTTTGATAAATGAGGTATCGTTAGAATCCCTAGCTTATTCCGGGTGACATAGGCTAGTAAAATTTTTAAAAAAATTGATGGGGTGACCATGGTCCCGCATTAAAGACTAAAGTTGAAAAAAAAATCGAAAATAAGATTAACTGTATAATCATCATCTAGAAAATGATGAGTAGATTCCAAAAATATATAACGTTATAGTTCAATATCCAGTGATTCACAAACAAATATCATTTAATAAAAATGTGAATAAGACTCCAAAGGCATGCAAATCGCTTCATAAGGAGGTAAACTCCGAAAATAATATAGCAGGGCAGTCGTATTTTTTAATTCGTTAAATTAATTTCACTTGTTTACCGTACATTCAAAATTAAGATTCACAATGAATGATTCAAATTTTCGCTAATAATGAAAATCTTAATTTTGGAATTACGGTTTTCTTATTGATCGTAAGAAAAAATTACAATAAACATTATTTTTAGAAAATTAAATATTGAACAAGTAACTTCAAAAAATTATAATAATTATACAACCAATATTTTGTTTGACTTGTTATTCATTCAACTCCGCATTCTTAATAATAAGAATCGGTAGTAGATGATAGATCTAAGAAATAAAAAATAGGTAAAAAATATAAGAAGCCAAAAAATCCCTAAAAATATAAGGGCCCTAAAAGAAGCCCTTCGCATTTGTTTACGCCCTAAATTTGGGGCCAAAAGCCCTAAGTTGGGAACCATGATCCCGTGGATAGATAAAACACAGACTTAAGATTAAAATAATGACTGACATAGAGTAGACATGAATTTTGAAATATTGTGGCATTTTACATCTTACATCCATGATTTTCTTATAATGGCAACAATTGAGAGGACAAGTCTCTCTGCCTCGGACTGCAACAGTCAAGTGTGGTCTGGCGGTACTGGCTGCTATTTTCCCTCGTAGTACGTACGTCCGATATCCCACTCCTTGAAATCACACTTTTCAGCATCGATTTGCATGTTCGCGGGAGATATCTGTCCCCCTGAGGAGACAGATTGGAATTATTTATTATTATTAATAATTAATGTTGTATGCATTTGGTTGGGGTAGGTACCTCGAGGGTACTTAATACTAGTTCCACTGAGTTTTTATTCCCCAGTAGTTCACCTGCGGATAAATAGTTACATAGAAATACATATAACGGGGATTCAAAGACATAACGTAGGCATCTTGCATTTAATGACAACTAGTGATGAGTAATGAATTTATTAATGTGCTGATTTCTGACAGATTTCTCATATGTCTGGCAACTCTGCGGGCCTATCACACAGCCTATCCTAGCGATCGGCGACTTTGAATGATTTCATTCGAATTATTTGATTATACAAATAATTCGAATGATTTACCAAAATTATTAACTAACATGCTCCACTAATTGATACTAATTTGATTCTATTAATGATAGTTACAAACTTGATTCGAATACTGATTTAGAAATACTGATTTAGATATTGATTACTGATTTAGAAATCGGTACAGTAACAAGGAATTTCAAAATGGCGCTGACTTAAAAAATTTTGGTTACAGTTTCATGTTTTGTAATTTAGCCATCTCCCGGCTAGTTGCCAGGATCCTCTGATATCGATTTTGAACGGAATCAATACCTATGTGAGCACCAGAATATTTTTAGCTGCTAAACATTAAATTTAACTCCCTAAAATAATAAAAAAACTCGCTAAAGTGGCAACACTGGAAACCCCAAGCTTTTTGAATGTTTTGATTAGAGACAATAAAGATTTTGGCATTTATACTTTTTTATGACATTCTACCATAAAGAAACGTACCATAGTGTGCGCAAGGCTGTCAGTGTCAAACTGCCAAAAAACTGTCAAATTACGCAATGAAAAATGCCAAAATGCCGCATGTATCTGTCTCAGTTTTTTGCGAATGTATGAGAGAGACAATTGTTGCGATCGTTTTGTCATACGATTTACTAACTCCGTTTACTCACTTTAACAAAACGTGCCCGTTTGATAAACTCATGGTATGGAAATATTCGCTTACACTTGACGAGGTGAGCTCTCACGTCGATCAATCGAATTTGCAATGTAAAAACTCGGAGTAACGCTACTGCTACAATATCATTAGAATACGAAGGTACACTTCGCCGTCATCTACAAGGTTATAATAGATCATATGGGAAATTTGGCGATCCATAAACCAGTACGGTTACTCCGAGTTTGATCGAATTTGAAATACGTCTCACTAAAGTGAGGTGAGAGTGAGCTCCTCCATACATCTACAGCCAGCGCTCCAAGCGGCAACATGGTGAACAAAAAGTCACCGAGTCATTCCCACTCCAAGTGAAATTCGATGAGAAAGATCGAGTCTTTAACTCACCAAACGTACAAAAAATACGTTATGAGTAATGTCATTTGCTATTTTGGCACTCCGAGTGTTACTTTTTACACAGATTGACATCTCAAAGTGCGAGAATGACGTCATTTTCACACTCGATAGCGGATTCATAACTCACCGAAAATATTCCAGTGATAAACTATTATATTGGGACTCGATTATGACTGCGAGGCTTTATTTTGCTTGGAAAAAGATAATGGACGCTGCGGAATGACCGACGTGAAGACAGGCTCAAGTTAACCGCGTCTCAGACAAAAAATTTCGTTCAGCTATATCGACTCACGAAGAGAGCTTTTATTTATTTGTGCAAAATGTTGAGGGTAAACAGTGACCTCAAAGGCTCGCAAAGAGTATCGCTGGAGACGAAGGTACGTATGACAATTCATTTGGAAAGTATTGTTAATTCCACATAGTATTTAGGTTATATTTATTGTAGCAGCCCCAAGAACTATGTATTTATTTTATTAGTAACTCTAAGTCGCTGTATTAACAACGCAACGTACCTACTTATCTACTAAACGTAGAGCTCTGCATTTACCTACCTACATTTGTACTAAAATACAAAGGTTCATACACACTTAAATACCTACCTAAAACATAATTCTGTCAAATTACAGCTGCTTAGTGCACTGCTTTTTTATGCCAATGGCGATTATCAGAGGATGGTTTGTGAGGCCTGTCATCTTGGACAGCAAACTGAGCAAATATGTGCATGAAGTCACAGAGGCACTTAACCATCCTAATGTGGTTAGGAAATATGTATATAAAAAAAACTAGATGATTCCCGCGACTGTGTGGATTAAGATTTTTGATTCCCGCAGGTACTCTTTAATTTTCCAGGATAAAAAGTAGCCTATGTCCATCCCCAGGATACAGGTAGACTGGTGGGAGGCTTCGGCCGTGGCTAGTTACCACCCTTCCGGCAAAGACGTGCCGCCAAGCAATTTAGCGTTCCGGTACGATGCCGTGTAGAAACCGAATAGGGCTATGGGTTTAATATAACTGACATGCCCCTAACAGGTTAGCCTGCTACCATCTTAGAGTGCATCATTACTTACCATCAGGTGAGATTGCAGTCAAGGGCTAACTTGTAGTGGATAAAAAAAACAATCTACTCCTGTACCAAATTTCATCAAAATCGGTTGAGTAGATGGGTTGTGAAAGCATAGCAGACACACACACTTTCGCATTTATAATATTAGTATGGATTATAGTGTTATAATCATATACTTCCCTCTCCCCTGAAAATAAGCATAAAGCTTGTGCTAGAAATAGGTACAACAATAGACCTGCGATAGATCTTACAACCATTAACCATTGAGCTATTGGTGGTTACTTCATGATTAAATGTTACAGGCTGTGGATGTTGACTGCCACATCATTAACATCAACCCAAGATACCCAGTATGATTCCACAATCAGTTCATCTTTAAGCTAAAGTTAAAACTCCAATTTTGAAACTGAAATGCCTGCATGTAAATCAGGCAATACTATCTTTTAGGTATGATATTTTAAATTAATTTTCTTTAGCAAACCAAATAATTGAGGCCAATTCTGTTGTACACAGGGTTTGAAGCTAGGGTAGGCATTAGTTAGAATACCTATTTATTGACTGTCATGATGAAAAATGAGCATTGATGTATTTCAATATGGGTAAGCAGTGCTTTTGTGCCTCTATGAACTGCACGCCACTGGTTGTACACCATAACTAAATTTAAATGACAGCTCTATTTAAGTTGCTATCCCTTTTACATTATATTTATTTTTCTTGTGGAATTGACTGGCAATAGATTTAAAGCTGTCATTTTAATTTAGATATTGTGTTAAACAGAATTGGCCACAATATCTAACGGGCTAATTTACATAATTTAAGGGAAAAAAAACACACTGATACTCATAAAATTGTTTACTGGAATCCTACACATCTGCCTCTAGTTTGTCTGTTGTGTATATTAATTTTTTTTTAACAAAAATGTGTTAATTATTTATTAAATTTGAATATTTCAGAATTCCAATGGAACAGCCCACGGATAACAACTCTGATGTAACAAGTGAAGTGAACAATCCTCTCATCGCATCTTTTGTGGATCAAACAAGGCTGCTGACAATTGCCCAACAAAAGAGACAGATTAATCAATACATATTTCAACTAAAATATATTTGTATGATTACCTTTTCAACCTTTTCAATTTATTTTACAAACACAACACAATATTAAAACAAAATGAGTAGACACATTTGGCTAACTAATCAATGATTATTCTGGCCCAATGCCGATAGACTATTGAGGACTTGTGCCCAATTACATTAAGCACTTTGGTGCTAACTTCCGAGACAGTGGGGTCTCCGCATTTCCAGTTGCACTGAGTGCCCGAACTGCTGCAGTGTTCTCAGTGCGGGCACCTTTTTTTAAATCTTTGTAAGTCTGCAAATAAAAATATAATATTATTATGTACCTGCAACTTTCTTGTGGATAAAATTAGTATATATCAACAGTGGCATGCACAGGGTTTGAAACTAGAGTAGGCATTAGTAGGTCAGAATACCTATTTACTAGCTGTTTTGATGATAAATACATATTGACTTATATCCATTTGGGTAGCAGTACTTTTATGCCTCTATGAACTGCATGCCACTGTATATCATTTTATTTTGTGTATATTGTAGTTTACTTGAGTTTAAGTACTGTAATATGTCGTGATCTTACCCGCTTTCAGTGTTCGACAGTCCTGTCTGGCCCATGCTCTTTTAGGATATCTTTAGGTATTTGCCACTGGAAGTCCGCCCTTTTGGCGCTTATCAGTCCTGTGAACTCACCACAGTGGCTTGGTGGTCGTATGGCGACTAAGATGTTTATTTGTTGCTTCTTGATCTAAATGAAGAGAATAATAGTTGATTATGGCGATAAAAATAGACGAACACGTTTGAATAAATATGAAATATTAATTTAATATCAATAATAGGTAAACAGAAAGATTTGTCGACAAAATTAGTTCAGTTTACATTTTGCATTCGCATCTACTTACTTTTAGGCACAGTTTATGTTCGCTTTCTCTCCATGTACAATCAATTATAATTAAAAAACAAGTTAAACCGGTGAATCCGAATACCACTACCCACTACATAGGAGCCGAAACGAAAATTATTAATTGTAAATAAACCAGAGTACATTAAGATACTACAGCGCGACCGCGTATCTCTGACAGCTACAGTGTAACGATCGCAATCACCTCTGATTGGATAACACTCTTCCACTATTGGACAAAATCCATTGAAGTAGCAAGAACACCATATATTTAGCCAATCACAACAATTGATACTGTAACAATGATTGATGTAGAATACCGACCAAAAATGCTGGTCAATATCACGAGCAGTGTTACCAACTCTCGAAAATATTTGTCCCTAAAACATAAGTCAAAAAGCCCCAAATATATTTTTTATACGACTGCCTGAAAAAAGGCGTATATTGTTTTCAGGGTTCATGTATGTATGTATGTATGTAAGTATGTATGTATGTATGTATGTATGTGAGTTTGTATATTCCACCATAACTTCTATACGCCTGACCCGATTTTGATAAATGAGGTATCGTTAGAATCCCTAGCTTATTCCGGGTGACATAGGCTAGTAAAATTTTTAAAAAAATTGATGGGGTGACCATGGTCCCGCATTAAAGACTAAAGTTGAAAAAAAAATCGAAAATAAGATTAACTGTATAATCATCATCTAGAAAATGATGAGTAGATTCCAAAAATATATAACGTTATAGTTCAATATCCAGTGATTCACAAACAAATATCATTTAATAAAAATGTGAATAAGACTCCAAAGGCATGCAAATCGCTTCATAAGGAGGTAAACTCCGAAAATAATATAGCAGGGCAGTCGTATTTTTTAATTCGTTAAATTAATTTCACTTGTTTACCGTACATTCAAAATTAAGATTCACAATGAATGATTCAAATTTTCGCTAATAATGAAAATCTTAATTTTGGAATTACGGTTTTCTTATTGATCGTAAGAAAAAATTACAATAAACATTATTTTTAGAAAATTAAATATTGAACAAGTAACTTCAAAAAATTATAATAATTATACAACCAATATTTTGTTTGACTTGTTATTCATTCAACTCCGCATTCTTAATAATAAGAATCGGTAGTAGATGATAGATCTAAGAAATAAAAAATAGGTAAAAAATATAAGAAGCCAAAAAATCCCTAAAAATATAAGGGCCCTAAAAGAAGCCCTTCGCATTTGTTTACGCCCTAAATTTGGGGCCAAAAGCCCTAAGTTGGGAACCATGATCCCGTGGATAGATAAAACACAGACTTAAGATTAAAATAATGACTGACATAGAGTAGACATGAATTTTGAAATATTGTGGCATTTTACATCTTACATCCATGATTTTCTTATAATGGCAACAATTGAGAGGACAAGTCTCTCTGCCTCGGACTGCAACAGTCAAGTGTGGTCTGGCGGTACTGGCTGCTATTTTCCCTCGTAGTACGTACGTCCGATATCCCACTCCTTGAAATCACACTTTTCAGCATCGATTTGCATGTTCGCGGGAGATATCTGTCCCCCTGAGGAGACAGATTGGAATTATTTATTATTATTAATAATTAATGTTGTATGCATTTGGTTGGGGTAGGTACCTCGAGGGTACTTAATACTAGTTCCACTGAGTTTTTATTCCCCAGTAGTTCACCTGCGGATAAATAGTTACATAGAAATACATATAACGGGGATTCAAAGACATAACGTAGGCATCTTGCATTTAATGACAACTAGTGATGAGTAATGAATTTATTAATGTGCTGATTTCTGACAGATTTCTCATATGTCTGGCAACTCTGCGGGCCTATCACACAGCCTATCCTAGCGATCGGCGACTTTGAATGATTTCATTCGAATTATTTGATTATACAAATAATTCGAATGATTTACCAAAATTATTAACTAACATGCTCCACTAATTGATACTAATTTGATTCTATTAATGATAGTTACAAACTTGATTCGAATACTGATTTAGAAATACTGATTTAGATATTGATTACTGATTTAGAAATCGGTACAGTAACAAGGAATTTCAAAATGGCGCTGACTTAAAAAATTTTGGTTACAGTTTCATGTTTTGTAATTTAGCCATCTCCCGGCTAGTTGCCAGGATCCTCTGATATCGATTTTGAACGGAATCAATACCTATGTGAGCACCAGAATATTTTTAGCTGCTAAACATTAAATTTAACTCCCTAAAATAATAAAAAAACTCGCTAAAGTGGCAACACTGG
The DNA here is from genome assembly GCA_964035005.1 of Erebia palarica. Lineage (NCBI taxonomy): Eukaryota > Metazoa > Arthropoda > Insecta > Lepidoptera > Nymphalidae > Erebia > Erebia palarica. The sequence goes on along the minus strand of OZ035987.1, from coordinate 28,329,574 downwards.
AAACCCCAAGCTTTTTGAATGTTTTGATTAGAGACAATAAAGATTTTGGCATTTATACTTTTTTATGACATTCTACCATAAAGAAACGTACCATAGTGTGCGCAAGGCTGTCAGTGTCAAACTGCCAAAAAACTGTCAAATTACGCAATGAAAAATGCCAAAATGCCGCATGTATCTGTCTCAGTTTTTTGCGAATGTATGAGAGAGACAATTGTTGCGATCGTTTTGTCATACGATTTACTAACTCCGTTTACTCACTTTAACAAAACGTGCCCGTTTGATAAACTCATGGTATGGAAATATTCGCTTACACTTGACGAGGTGAGCTCTCACGTCGATCAATCGAATTTGCAATGTAAAAACTCGGAGTAACGCTACAGAAGGCCCGGTTCGAGTCCAGGTTTCACCAGTCCGATTAGTTTTTCCCTTTTTTTTTCAAGTTCCTTCTTTTGTGAGAAAAACTATAATTGAGAGCCCAATATTGCACTCGTGATTTTTTATTTAAATAACTAGTTCATATTTTTTTATTATTATGGCGGGTAAATCGATAAATAATATTCATATTTTTTCAGTATGTAATTTGTATTTAAATATAATTTCCAGAAAACACGATTTCCAAAAAAATAAACCAGGTACTAATTATTTATTTTACAACAAAATAAAAATTGAAATTAGATTGAAATACAAAAAAAAAACTTCTTAACGTGAATTCTTATGATGGTTTTATCCATTAGTATACTAGATGTGAAAGTGTGTCTATCTGTCTGCTACATTTTCATAGGCGGGTGGAGACATACCTAGGTTACATTAAATTATCCCGGAAAATCAAACATTTTGGGACGTTAATTTTCTACAATCAACAGCTTTTCGGAGAAAGAAAAAGATTTTTCTAGGAGATCTTGTTATAGATTTTGCACACATGTTGCTATTTAAAACTACTTTACAACACTACACTACACTACACTACACACAATATTAATTCTAGCTGTTGCCCGCGACTTGGTCCACGTGGATTGAGGATTTTTGGTTCCCGCGGGACTCTAATTTTTTAGAGAACTGTACAAACAAACGCACAACCCGTTATTGGTGTTCCCGGTTCCGTTCTGGAAATTTTGACTTGAAAAATGAAGCTCGTGGTCGTCCGGAGACTTTGGTCAACAATAATGAATTAAAGGCGATTGTGGAAGCTGACGAAACTCAATCTACAGCTGAGCTAGCAGCAGCTTTTGATGTAAGCATCAAAACAATATTCATCCATTTGCGACAAATTGGCAAGGTAAAAAAGCTTGATAGATGGGTGCCCCACGACCTTAACGATCGCCAGCGCAACGTACGCGTCGAGACCTGCCTTGCTCTGCTCAACAGGCAAAGAAATGAAGGAATTTTGAAACGAATTGTTACGTGCGACGAAAAATGGATTCTGTTCGACGATCGAAAGCGCTCAGCAAGTTGGTTAGATCCTGGTTCAGCACCAAAGCAATGCCATAAACCAAAAATGACCCCTAAAAAGGTGATGGTCTAGTACGGGTGTGATTCACCACAGCTTTTTACAAAACGGCATGAGCATTACTGCAGATGTGTACTGCGAAGAACTGGAGAGAACGATGGAGAAGCTTGCACATCTGCAACCAATTTGGTCAATCGGTCGTCCCCACTGCTCCTTAACGATAACGCGCGACCCCATACTGCGCAACAGACAGTCTCCAAGCTGTAAGAGCTGGGGTTGGAAGCTCTCCCTCATCCGCCATACTCACCAGACCTTGCACCTACCGACTATTACTTTTTCCAAAATTTAGACAACTTTTTAGTGGGTAAAAAATTCAATTCCCGAGGCAATACAAAATGCCTTTGAAGAGTCATTTCCTCCCGTCCAGCTGATTTTTACAAGGGCATCAATAAACTGCCAATGCGTTGGCAAAGATGTGTCGATTGCATGGGTGATTACTTCGAATAACAGAAATAAAAAAGTTTGAAAAAATAAGTACTTTCACTTATTCCATACAAAACGGCAATTTCATAGGCAAAGACCTAATATTTATCTAAAGGCCATTACCGTGCCACTGTGCCACTGGTGTTCGAGTTGGTGGTACGACGAGGAAGACCTTAATATACGTCAAGTGATAGGTCCATATTTTAAAACAAAAAAATATTATGTATAAGTCAACATATAAATTATAATGTAATAGAAGAATATTACTTATTATTTTTACAAATAGATATAATTTTATATATATATATATATATATCTTAATATATATAAATCTCGTGTCACAATGTTTGTCCTCAATGGACTCCTAAACCACTTAACCGATTATAATAAAATTCGCACACCATGTGCACTTCGATCCAACTTGAGAGATAGGATAGTTTAAATCTCAAATTATAGTCGCAATTTTAATTTATTGCTAATTATTTGTCTGTTATTATTTGACAGTCACAATTATCTGTTAACTCCAAATGATTCTAACAGATGTTAGAATCATTTGGAGTTAACAGAATTCTAACAGATGTTAGACCTTTCGACTGGGTTGAGTAAGTAATCAATAGATGGCGCTGCTATGGTAAATCTACGAACGTGTCATTTATGCTACATTTTAACAGCATAATTACCACGTGTTGTTGACGCTATAAAATTAATTAAATTTATTTTGTAGTGAACGAAATACCGTATAATTCAGCTAATTATTTGTCTGTTATTATTTGACAGTCACAATTGTTTACTATAATGTAATATAACAAAAACTTTAGCCACAGCAACGCGTGGCCGAGTCAGCTAGTATATATATATATATATATTTATTTAGAGCTCTCCCAATAGTTATTTAGCTACAAGTGCAGCATGATTGAGCAACTTTAATAATTTCAATAAGCAGTTAAAAGCGTCGCGAGTTTAATTTTCAATGCGCACTTAAGTACAATAACTACACCTACATAGGTACAATATTTTACAATACATTTGTTATAAAATTACCCTTCTTATTTAATAGGGTTGCATACCTAGAAGGTAGGTTTGTAATACTTATGTCTGTCTAGACTAGCAAATGTTTTAAATTTGACCTACTAGTAACTATTAGCTACAGACTTGAAAATTGGAATAGTTTTAAGTTTTAAATAATACTTACCCAACCTCATCACAAATGAAATAATTCAGAAAATATTATTATTACTATTACAAAAGTATCTATCCAGCCTTAAACCTATTCAAACTGAGTTTTGCGGTCTGAAATAAAGGGATTTTTCTGATATTTTTTAAAACTTTACAGAAAAAATAAAAGGAAGCCTTTAGCTAGGACAGTTTTTTATACTTACTGTAAATAGTTTTTATGTATGGAATAACAATGATTGCATATAACATAAATAAAATAAAGCAAAATTTAAGATCAGAGTTTAAGATATTTTATACAATACCAACTATTAAATTGTTATTACATTTACCTTAATTGTTAAGTTTTATGCCCAAAAATTTAATTTCCTTATATTGTAACTTAATTAACCTATAATATTATGTATTAAAACTCATCAACTTATTAACATATTTTTGTTTATACAAGACGTAAATTTACGTGTGGATCACTAGCAAAAAAATAACAGATCTCAAATCCTATAACTGAGGTTTCACATCCTTATTTAGTATTAGTGCAGGGTTTTGCATATCAAGCTGACACTGTGCGATATCACTTAAGGCCCCTTGTATCTTCTCCAGCAGTATCTCACCTTGGCGCACTACCTAAAAATAAAAATAAAAACAGCTTTATGGATCTCTCACACCTCAAGTTATTTTTTAACAATAAAAAAAGTACTGTTTACATTATTTCATAGTAATTTCTGAATTACTTGGAAACATAGGAATACTTTATATTAGTATCCATACTAATATTATAAATGGGAAAATGAGTGTCTGTCTATCTGCTACGCTTTACCCGATTTCCCATCTTAATTTGGTGTAGAGTTTTGATCCCTGGGAAGGATTCAGGATACTTTTTATCCCAGAAAATTAAGGAGTTCCCGCACAAATCACAAACCCTTATCCATGCAGATGAAGTTGCGGGCATAGTCTAGTATACTATGTATTATTTTTGTTAGATAATTATTAATATTTAAAACAATGGTAATTCAGTTATGTGATAGATCTTTATAGTTAAGCAAGACAACAAAATAGATTGAGCCTATCAGCATTGATTAAAATTCCAATGGGAACTCCTGTATAAGAGAAAGACTATATCTGTCTCTAGGGTCAGAACGGTTATAGATAGGTACGGGCCATGGAAAGATAGTGCACAGAAAAAAAAACACACCTTCACAATATTACTATGGATTTTTTGACTAATATTTTAGGAAACATGTACTTAGGTAGTTACTTACTTCCTCTAACTGTTCTGCAGCCTCCTTATTCTCAGCCTCCAAACGCCGCAAACTCTGTACCTGAAGTTCAGTAGAACTTTCTTCGCTAGGTAATGATTCTATGAGTGTGTCAATATCCTTGGCACAGCGGGATATAAGTGTTGCAAATAACATAGCATAATCCTCCTGATTCTGCTGTTGCTGTGGTGTTTGTGACCCGCTTCTTTCAAACCCCGGGAATTTACTAGGTATCGAAAATTGTTGTAAAATACCTATACTGTTGCAAAAATGCTCAGCTTGCTGAAAAGTGACAACAAAAAAACACAAAATTAGTCGACAACGAAATATGAACCATAAAAATGTGTATTGGGAGTAATTTTATAAACATACCTGATTAATAGTATCCTGCAACTGGGTTAGCCTATCCGCCATTGTTAAATTTTAATTTTCGTATTTTTCTACGAAAACAAAGTTGTAATTTATTGGATCTGTTATAATTACTTCTTAGAGCATTAATTTCTGAGGAAATTCCTCTTTTCTCGGTTTTTAGTTTTTAACCTATATGTTACTTGTCTCTGGTTTATATTTTCTGTCACCCCGAAGCAGTTGACAATTGACATTGGCAGCTGACGCCAGTTGTTATTTTCTTTTCACTGGCTTTACGGCTTTGGATTCTGGGACCTTTTATCAATGACAAATGATACATCATACAACCACGAAGCTAAAGACTGGAGTGCTTTAGTTCATAATAGGCATGATGACTGATTTTGAAAAATGGTCAGATTATGTTCGGAAGTATCTACTATATCGAAAAAATATCTTATTTCAGCAGAAAAATAAGGTTTAGTAGATAAAATTGGCATTTGAAATTTAAATTTTAAAAATCACGCCAAAACGCTCGCGGGTGTCATGGCGTCGTTTGTGACGTCACTACTGTTTTTACCAATGTACTCTAATGTACTGCGTGCAGTAAACAATAAGTCTTCGTACAACAATTTAGATATTTTGTGTGAATAATATGAATTCTAAAGTGTGTAAGTCGTGTGCGGTCCCCCAGTGTGATAGCACATCAAAATTAACTCCAAACAAGTTATTTATCTAAATTCTGCTATTTATTTCTGCGAAGATCACTTGTCGAAGTTTTTGCTTTATTCTAATACTAGCTGATGCCCGCGACATTCCCGCAGGAACTCCTTAATTTTCCGGGACAAAAAGTCTATATAAATCTTCCTCTTGAATCATTCTATCTATTAAAAAAACCGCATCAAATTCCGATGCGTAGTTTTAAAGATCTAAGCATACATAGGGACAGACAGCGGGAAGCGACTTTGTTTTATACTATGTAGTGATGATGTTTTGCTCATAGCACAAATAACTGCAAAAAGTTAGATGCGTGCCAAGAATCGAACCCCAGACGCGCCGAATAGGAGGCAGACGTCATATTTACTAGGCAATCACCGCTCATATTAAGTTATACGGTATAGTTTTAAAAAACAACATTTAATTAACATAACCTCTAATATCTCAGTACCATGAAGTGCTTAATATATAAAATAGCAGATTTTACGGGTTTAGGACCTATATATTAATAAGTTATTATTGTACTTACATGGAAGTTTTGACGTTGCGAAATTCTGCTAAACAAAAGTCTTTGTTTGATGCAAAATACTCAACCAACATCAACAAATCAATCCTGGGCAAATTAGAGCTAGTAGCTTTGGTAAATCCCTGATCCGTGGCTAACGATTTTTAATTTCTTGATTTTGGATTCGGTAAAACAAAGCTAGATTATGGAAATAATCTTAAGGAAACAAAAAAACATACAAAATTACTTGATAAACATTTAAAACACCTGTACATATAGAGATTGTTTGCCGATTGTCAAAGCTCGAAATAAATTGTGACGTCATTCGCTTCAGTGGTGTTTTATACAATATGGCGGATTGCTGTATTTTATAGTTTTATTTTATCAAAATAAATAACAATCTCACTCGAAATAGAAAAATAAATAAGTTTTTTATAATCCATGAATCCTATTTCATTACATAAATTCACAATTTCATTGATTCTTGGATACTGTCATCATGCCTATTATACGCTATCCAACTTCGACATCGACTAACAAATTAAAATTGTTAATTACTTTTGCTAGTGGGATTGCATAAACTACCTGTGGGATTCCCTAGGTCACGCTGATAACTGAGTATGTACAGTGTAAGATTTTTTAAACGAGCCATAACTACTGTGACACGATTGGGTGAGACTCGATGAGAATTCTTACATGATAGTTGATACCATCGCTATCTTGATTCTTGAGGCGCGACATTGAAATGCGCTTGTCTGTAAACGCTAGCACGGCCCATCTGCTCAGGAGATTTTGACGAAACTTTCTGAAGGCATTTTAATTTCTTTTTTAATATATAGGCTAGCGCTTGGCGGCAATCAGGCTACCTTGCAAATGGTGATGCAGCCTAAGGTAGACCGCGCTTAAGATGCCTCTTTACTCTTGATTTGTAGGTACCTACCTTCACCTACCTACCTATATTAAAAGTTTAGTTTCCGCGGGATATCTTTAATTTTCCGCGATAAAAAGTAGCCATAGGCTTTTCTAAATGCCTGAATAGGGTTCCTACTGAATGATATTCTTGGTCAATATAGCTAGGGTAGGTACTTATTTCATACATATACATAGATGCTAAATCTACATATGAAGCCAATTATGATAAAGTATCATTAAACGTATAAAATATCCAAATAAAGATCAGAAAGGAAGTAAGCTTTTTTATGCTGTATCCAATTGTTAAAGCAGGAAGGTACATTATCGCGTAAACGCAGTTTAGATTTCATCATAAAATCGGTTTAAATATCGATGTTCTTATGCTTTAATATACCTACATACTTACTTAATCGTACGTTTAAATTATACTATCTATTTCTGTAGTAAAAACTAAAAAGTTTCGTGTGATAAATAAGTAGGTTAAAAGTTTTTAAAACCATTTTACCAGTTTTTAAGACCAAGTGTCATTTTTTATATTATTTTCATATATCATTTTTTATTGACACCTCGCGTTGTTACGAAGACAAGAGGTCTTAAATATAAATAAAGTACATTCGTAATTAAACTTTAATACCTTAGTTTTAAGGTTTATATTTGAAATATTTTTATTATTATAATTTGATTTTAATAAAAAAAAAAATAATGAAATATTCGTTTATATTATATCTAAAAAAATATTTAAACGATCAAATTCGCGATCAATTTTGCCTCTTACACTGGCATTAATGGTGATTAAGCTAATTTAATCACAAGACTCCATACATACAATTCTTGTGATTAAATTAGGTTAACCACGACTTTTGAATTTGTTTTGTGCCACTCATGATTAGTTGCTGTATGATACCTACTTACAAGGTGTTAAGTAGTAAGAGTTAACTTTATCAATAAATAAAGTGTGTGTGCAATTCACATACGGCAGAAGTGAAACTCGAGAGAATTAGATAGATATAACTTGTATTCATTTGTAGTCATTCTCTCGCAGGCTAAATCCTATTTATGAATATGTTTGTCTCTTTTTGGTGTCAGTTTTCCGTTTTCGTTTCTTCTTTTTTGTTTAATCGAATTTTAAAATCACAACGGTGTTAAAGAAGTTTCACTTCTAAAATACCTAACTATTTTGCTGGTCGTTATATGGCGACCAACGCGTTTGGTGCCGTGATACATATAATTGGCATCATTGAATACCTATATGAGTCACAACCAAACTCAATATTACATTTTTGATTACAAAAGTCCAGTTATGTTCTATAATAATCTACTTTGAACCATTTTATAAACTACATAATATTATAATGTTGGATGAGTTTTAAAACGTTGTAACTTAAGTAATTGTTAAGTATAACTAAATTTCTCTGAATAAATACACAACATTTTTATGATAAATAATAATATAATGTAAAAATACTTAAAAGTACAAATGAAATTTAGATGATTATGAGCTGACTATGATTTCCTAACTCTAAAATACTTTTGACTAGAACTGTTTACAATAATTAAACAGAGATAATATTTATGTGAATAACATCATAAATTACAATAGCAATTAGTTAACAAAAATATATTATGTTAATAGGAACAAAATTATATATGATGAGGCAAACAAGCACAACACAACAGCTGTCATTAATAACATAACAGTAGAGGTATAGGACAGTCTTTGAAAATATACAAAGTACTTATAATATGTAAGTACATTTTAATGATTTATAACTGTAACTATATGCAGTCAAGTGTACCTAGTAATAATAAAACACAATTGTAGGTACCTGTCTATAAAATAGAAAAACATAAAATAGTTGACTAGTTGCTGATGACAGATTTTAGTTTGTATGTATATGTCACCGTAATATTATAAACTGTCGACAGATTGTGAACCGTTCAATGTTCTGAGTGTCAATTTTTGAAATATTCATTGTATTTACGTTTTCTAGTCTGTTTCTTGTAGGTTAGGTTAGGGTACGACATAAACAATCAAGTAGTGCCCGGCCGCAGGTCGGGCACTAAGGTTTTATCGGGTTTCAATACCATCAGATTACAATCTACCGGAAAATAATGCGTTAAATTGTAATCTTTCGACAGTTTGCAATTACGTGAGTTAGATTATAATCTAACGGTTTTTACAATCTTACGGTGACATATACACGGGGATGCCTGCTGTCACCAAGCAGGTAATGGGCCCTCTAATTAGAACCATTCCACCTGAGAGATTTTAGTTTACAATTAAATATTAGGATTTCTTTGGTTGCTTGTAGTGTAATGTCAGCTAGCCACTCAAATGTTATAGAACATAATGCAATTTTTATTTTAATATGTAGTAGTGGTCGGCTAAAACTTTTAGGAAACTAGTCTTCTGCATATTCTAACTATAGGTTGCAAAAGCTTTGGGGATCTAGCATTTAATATTTTTGCAATGCACAGGAAAGATGACCAAGTTAAGCTTCAAAGTAGTGATCACAGATTACAACAATACAAAATTTCCAGAAAATCATTAATTATTGGGCTAGCACTCCAAGCTTACTTCTTAACTGCGAATCTTCTGGCAAAGCTAATGCCCATTTTCTTAGACCTACAAGTAGTACAGAACTTAAAACTAATACAGCCCCACATACTGAGAACTTACTTGGTATTTCATCAAAAAACATCACTTGCCATAGAAAGGCAAATACTATGTCTGCTGAACGAGCTATAGCTACAGGTCCTGCCTGTTCCATTTGCAAAGACATTGTTAACAAAATCTGCCCCAAATAACTAAAAATAGCTAAACAAACAACTAGAAATCTCTCAGTTCCACAGTTGGGCATACACAAGACACCAAAGACAAAAGAATAAAACAATGTTTGCATAATGGCTATAGCACCAAAATTTGTCATGATTACAGAAAAATGTAAACCTTTGAGGACTCTTAGCAATACATAAGCATTTGCACCAAATATTGTTGATACAAATGCAGCAATGGCACCCCTCAAACTATTATAATACTTTTGATTACTCACAGGTTCACTTTCACCAAATAAAAAGGGTGGATGTGTGATTAAAATAACACCAACTAAAGTCAATACAATTGAGATTGTATTCCAAATTCCACAAGGTTCTTTCAAGAAAACCCTAGCAAACAGAGCTACAAATACTGGCACAGAAAATACAATAACAGAGGCATCAGCCAGGGGCATATTTCGGAAGGCATAAAAACTTAACATAAGCCCCACTGTTCCTACAATTGATCGTAAAACTAGAAGTATTCGTTTCCCTTCAGGAAATATAGGTTGCTCAGTGTATATAACAATTGGTATGGTAGGCATTAAGACACCTATAAAGCGAAACATTGCTAATTGCATTGGGTCAATATTTACCAGGCTTTTAACAATAACAGAGCATAATGAGAAAAAAAGTGAGGAAAGTGTAGCTAATAATAGTCCGAGGTAAGGACATCTTTTGATGAGTGGCCTCTTGTTCTCCATTAGATTAGGTATTGTGTCATCGCTTCCGACAGAGAGATCAGCTACAAGATGTTGCAGTTCCAAAATCTCGGACATAGCTTACTGTAACCCAGTAAATAGTTCTGTATCCAAACTAAATTTATTATTAATCAGCTAGAGCACTAAAAATATCATAAAATTCATACCGTTGTCGGACCGTGGATTGTCGACGTTTGGTCCAGGTTCGGTTGTGGTTATATGTAGTGGTCCGAATTGTTACTTAACAGACTTCATGGTTTATTTGGTTTAATTTATGATTTTTTGATTAATTTAAATCAGGTCAAAGATGTAATTCAAATACGACAAGAGCACAGACAAGTAACAAGGATACAAGTTATACTTTGTCAAAGTTGTCAAACACGTCAAATTCTAACAACAATGTCAAGCTCTGTCACTTTGATTTCACTACAAAAGCCCTGTCAAGCATTGTCAATTTCTTTTCTTCATTTTTTAACTGGCTTAACCGGCTTTGGATACCAGCTTTTACTAAATTCCTACTCCTCCATGTAATAAAGTCCAACTCTTATCTTCAATATCTTTGATTATGTATATTTCAACTCATAAATATTTAATCAAAGTATGTCAATTTATGTTTGTGAGTCAAACCTACGCAATACGCATAGACCTTGGAGTTCCCTAGAAAAAATATTATGTTCCTTGCACTGAGAACTTTAATGGGACTGCTTACTATTGAATTATTTAGGTGGTTGGCTATTATGAAAAATAAGAAAAAAATACTTGATAATTGAGAACACGTTTTATTCCTCTCTTTACCAAGGGACAAAAAGGAAGGGGACCCGGAAGCTATCTTAATTCTTAAAAGACAAAACCATAGATACTATTTCCTGTCACAATTACCACAGATAATCTTGTACTTATTAAATCTACTTTATCAACAACATATTTGTTGTTTTCATCACTTACTATGGTTTAAATTTATAGTACCTAAAACAAACTTTATAAAAGGACATAGAATTCCTTTTGCATTACTAATAGATAATTTATAATAGATATGTCACCGTAAGATTGTAAAAACCGTTAGATTATAATCTAACTCGCGAAATTGTAAACTGTCGAAAGATTGTGAACCGTTCAATGTTGTGAGTGTCAATTTTTGAAATATTCATTGTATCTAACGTTTTCTTGTCTGTTTCTTGTAGGTTAGGTTAGGGTTCGACGTATATAAACAGGTAGTGTCCAGCCGGGCCGGGCACTTTAGTTCTATCGGGATAATATACTTACCAGATCTACCGAAAAATAATGCGTTAAATTGTAATCTTTCGACAGTTTGCAATTTCGCGAGTTTATTTTAAGATATTTAAGTTATAATTTATGCATTCAAGAATGTCGTGACTTCTATTAACTCTATATTCACTGTTTTACCTAACTTTTTTTTTATCGACTTTATTTTATTCAATTTAGCCAGTTTTCTGGGCACATTGCCTTAATGTAGTGGTATAGATATTTTTAAAGTTTAGTTTTTAATTTTGTTTTATTTAGATTTTAATTTGTTAAGTCATTATTTTTACTTAACTTAGACATAATTTAGAATGTATAATGTGTACTAACTAGCTGACGCCCGCGACTTCGTCCGCGTGGATTTAGGTTTTTTGAGCCAAATTTCACCCAGATTTATACTCAACCACACATCCATCTAAACTCGTATTTATATTATTATTATTATAGCATCAGTAAGATAATTCAATTAGGATTTTAGGAAATAGATTTAAATATAAAATTAATCAGTTTCAGGGTAGGTAGCTACCTCGTAGGTACAGTTCAGCTATGCTTGTACCTGTATAGCTGAAACCGAACCAGAATATTAGGACGAAAGAAAAACAAAAATATATCTCAACTTTACTATTTTTGAAAGAACTTTCAATTTCAAACAACCAGCTATCTCTTTTTACCTAATTCTCTAAAGCGCAGACAAAAAAGAGATGGACTATGTGGACTGTAAAAATTATAGATCGTTTAGGAACATCGTTTTATTGAAAATGTGCTTAGCTGTCATTAAGTGCAATTTTACATATTTACTTACATATCATTTCAAAGACTTTCAATACGTACTCTATAGATTATTTTTAAAAAGTTCAGTTTATCACACACAGTATTACATGAAGGTTGGGTAATTATATCTATCTCGCTCTTGTTTACGTGCTTTCAATTCCCCTTCCCAATACGCCCGTTCGCCAAGGTGATGAGATGACTTCATTACTAAAGCTATGTCTGTCTTCCTTGCTTAAGTGTGTTTACGTGGTTTTACGAAAAATAAAGATAAATTGTTTAATTGTGCGTTTACAAATATAGCTCTATTAATCCTGGATTTAAAATAAAAATACTAATTGAAGTGTTATTAACATGAAACATAACTTGTGTCAAAATAATAATATAATGATTGGTGCATAAGAAGGACAAAAACAGCTCGATAGCTGCCCTTCAAAATGGCTGCCATAGCTAAAACGCAGAAATATAATTTCGAGAAAATATGTCGCGCTTGTTTGCAAATAAAGAAGGACATGCGACCTTTATTTGAGCAGCTAACTGCGACGATGTTGATGGGAATATCAAAAGTGCAGGTGAGATGACATGTTGATAAAATTATTTTTGGATATGTTTTGGATTGTGATGTCGTCTCTTTCTCACACGTTGCTTTGCGGGTAAGGTTGAAGTGGTGACAGTCGTCGACGCATCGGGTCATCTTTGTTTACAACTCATGGGATAGTCATTTTAAAGATTTCGGGGGCTGCGTATTCTAGGAATTTAATTGTGAAATATCTTGCTATCCTTTTCTGTATAAAGGGCGTTTATCGTATGAGTAAATGAGATGGCGTGTACACTATAGAATTTGGGAATTTGGAACACGCATTTCAGGTTGGATTCAAAGGTATTTAGGTAGGAATCTTACCTACATTATAAAGATGTGCTGCGTTTATTGTCGAAATTACTAATATTTCATGAATCTGTCTATGTTAATAATGAGCTCTTTAGGTCCATACTTTATAATATTATAAATGCGACAGTGTCTGACTGTCTGCTACGCTTTTACAACCCGTTTTTTAAACCAATTTTGATTAAAGGTACATAGACATTTTGCATCCGGGGGGTGGAGAAAGGGAAAGGAAAGGCTTTTTATAACGAAAAATTTTAGAGCACCCACAGCAATCAAAAAAACGTTAATCTACGCGGACTGAGTCGCGGGCATCATCTAGTGACTAATAAATTTATAATAAAAAATATTTTGACGACGGCGGAGTGGTGAGCGCTGTGGTCTTATAGTGCGCGGTCCCAGGTTCGATTCCCGGCAGGTTCATTATAGGAATTAATAATATATGAATTTTGTCTGATCTGGACGAATTGCAGGCTCCGGACGTGGATAGTTACCACTTACCATCCTATCGGCAAACCGATTGACGTAACGCCAAGCGATTTAGCATTCCGGTACGATGCCGTGTAGAAACCGATAGGGGTATGGATTGTAACTGCCGCAACCCTAACAGGTTAGCATGTAACCATTTTAGACTGCATCATCCCTTACCACCAGGTGATGTCGGAGTCAAGGGCTAACTTGTAGAACAATTAAAAAGTAATCTTAATTCTTTAAACCATCAGTATATCTACAAGTATACCTACCTACTATAAATAAGGTGTACCTTAATTACCTAATAACTGTAGTGGTTCGTCCCGAACGCGTATTTCTTTGCGTGTTCAATAGAAGGGTTTGATATGAATCGCTCTGTTAGGACGGCATTTGTACTTAAAATAACATAATTTTGTAAGGTTACATTATAAGGTACGGTAAAAATTGATAAGTACTTACCATATCGGTAAGTACAGCCGTACATGCTACGTATCTAGTACCTACTATGTTATAATAATTCTACACTACAGAATTGGGAATCCTCTTATTTCTACATCACGCTAAAACATGTGATAATTTTAATTAGGTAGGTACTAGGTACTACTAGAGGTCAACCGCCAGATCCAACTCGGATGTCAAGCTCAAGTGGCAATGGGCGGAGGGCAAGTATAGTTCGTAGAATCGATAGTTAAGCGTTGGGATCTCAAAGTGCTTGAATGGCGGCATCACATCGGGAAGCGCAGCGTTGGACGACCCTCCCACTAGTTGGACGGATGATCTCAAGCGTGCAGCTGGGAGCCGCTGGAAACAAGCAGTACAAAACCGTACTCTGTGGCGATCCATGCAGGAGACCTTCGTCCAACAGTGGACGTCTATAGGTCGAGACGACGACGACGTCGTAGTAAACTTACGACGTACTAAACTCCCACTGGTGATAATTTTCTTCCAGGTAGCGGTGGGCGATGGCTTGCCGTCTCAGTTGTGTTTGCAATGCCTACACCAGATCTCTCGGTGCCACGCGTTCAAGAGTTTAGTAGAGAGAAATGACGTCACACTTCGCGAGCAGGCGAAGGCAATGGCTGAAGAAGCCTTGGAGGTATGTGTGGTCTTGAAGTATAATGAGCTCTCATCTGACCAAACTCAAGCCATAGGAGTTAGGACACCCTGAGGTCTTTGCCGTTTTGCAGAATACTTAATAAATAGTACCTTTCATGCCTTAGGTCAGATCACTAATACCACGTGTTAGATCTGAATCAGTATGTGTGTTCACTTTATGCCAGATATCCCACACTCGTACAATGCCACACGCTCGGCCGTAGGTAGTGTTCAGTGTTGCCGTCACGCGTCTTCAGCTTTGTTGAGTAGGTATGTGGACAAAACTCGTGTTTTTGCCTATTATTATATTTATATAATATTTACACAGTTTCGTGTTCTATAGACCATGACTCGACCATGACTTCGTTCTTATAGAAGAGATGGCTACGAAATTTCGTCAAACTACTCGATTTCCTCTATACTAATTCAGTCACTATGTATTTACTGTTGGTATTCGTTATTCTCAGAAAGAAAAAAACCTACACTCGGCGTACAGAGGAATCCAATTTATTGAGGTGCCCACTTTGAGCAGCAACAGTACAAGTGAAATCTTAGATGGATTCTTTTCGGAGAGCACGCAGGATGAATCACCCACGCAGGAAATGTTGCAGAAAGACGATTTTGATGTTATTAAGGTAAATATCTAGCGACGTGAATACAAATTTTGAAATGAACAATAAACAGAGATGAATAAAAGAAAAATCTTTATTCTTTGGCGATCCTTTTAGTGACTTGCGTGTCCACCAAACTTAGGTCGAGCGAAGCGAAATATGTGACTTTGATCGCCTCTCGTAGTTTGTTAAAAAAGGATGTAGGCAAGTGAAACTATAACAACATTTAACAAGAGTTGCGCAAGAGATTACTAAGGTACTAGTTGTTAAGTGAGTTTAAAAACGAATTTACTAAATTGCTTGATAGCGTGAGAAAGATCGACATAATTTGCTAGTTTTGTACGTCACACAACCTTCCGTTGCTTCACCAAACAGAGAAACACTCGAAAATCAACATTTTAATTTTAGTTGAGTCCCAACGCAGAAAATGCAAGAAAGGCCGAAGAGGGAGGTCTCAACTCCGACGACGAGAATTTGCTACAAATGGTGGTGTTTCAAGCCACGTCCTCCGTGTCACCCGGACGCCACGTATGCAACCTTTGTCACAAGGAGTTCAAACATGCGAGATGGCTGAAACTGCATATGCGCTCCCATTCCAACTGGATAAAGGCGAACTGCAAGAAACCGCCTAAATGTCCGATTTGCGAAAGAACTTTCAAGGTACGTATTTTTTTTGGTTTTTATTGTCAGCGAATCAAAAGATTTCAAGTTTAGAAATTAATAAAAGTTCGTGCACCAAAGCAACTTCTGTTTCCGCAGTGCTAATCTTTCACATCAAGTCTAAGAAAAGTCTGCCGAAAACGGAGTTTAAATTTTTGTTCGCTTCTCCCGGCAACGTAATCTGATATATCAACACTTATTGATGCTGGCCAGACTTGATGAGAGAGATATGTGAAACGCGGAAGCAACAGTGTTCGCACAGTTTATTAGTGTGTCCTTTCGGTGAAAGATTTGCAATCCGCTGGTAATTTGTAATTTTAGGGACCTGGCATGTTAAAGATGCACATGCGAACTCATGAGCAGCGGCCGCCGAAACAGCCTACGTGCTCAGTTTGCCAACGCACGTTTACGACTAAAACCCTGCTCTACCGACATCGGCAGACACATTTCGAACAAAAGACCCATCAGTGTACAGTGTGCGAGAAAAGGTTTTTCAGCGGCTACGCCCTGAGGTCGCATATGGCGCGGCACAGGGGCGAGAGACCTTACGTATGCGGTATATGTTCAAAGAGCTTCTACAACCCAACTGACTTAAAGGTGAGTACTAACTATCAATTATAAATGTAATATGAATGAGATCCAAAATATATTTAATAATAATATAAAGAGTTTTTTTTCATTCAATTGTAAATAGAAGACGTCGACAAAGTTCCGCAAGGTAACTTTTCAAACCTTTCATCTTCTTCATCTTTAACCCTAAAGGCTGATTCAAAAGCCTTTTTACTTCGTTTCGATAAATATATTGGGAAGGTTATATTGAACCTTATTATTAGGTTTCCTTTTGCCCTTTTCGGACACGCTGGTATCGGCAGGCCTTCATCTTCAATCACGTGTTCATAAGTGGGCGTAATTACATCAGTTATTTTAATTCGTAAAATTCTTTCATCTATAGTTGTGATTGTTAACGTAATACCACATAAGGCCTCTTGCAAAGAAACCGTCCGAACCATGACGAGATCGCTCAACCCTGACCTTACAAAGTTTTCGTGTGGTCTGTCCTCAGTTATAAATATAACATCGGCTGGTATTCTAGTAGGGCCTTGGTCACCTTCCTCTTTAAACTTGATTTCAGTGTTCTGATATATCCCAGCTTTGATTGGAATAGACAGTACTTTCTCCCGTAGTTTTAGCTCGGAACAAGTCTCGTCGGTAAAAACTAAACGCTGAATTTTCATCTTTTTCAAGCATCCTTTGTAAACTTCATCTAGCGTTAAAGCAAGTGGACGAACAATCGTTTGATCTTTTTCCTTGTAGCCTTTTCCCAGATGGGATTCAAACATTGGTGGTGGATTCTCATAGTAATCCAATAGATCAGCGTATGGGTTTTTGGTTCCAAAGAACTCGTGGTAAGTTCTTAAAGGATCTCCGTGATATGTGTAGGCCTGAATATATTCTTGAGGTCCTGGAACCCCACGTTTCAGTCCTTCTTCGCCATACTGGTCGTATACAGCACGGTTCTTGTGGTCAACTAGAACTTCATAAGCTTCAGCTATCAGAGCAAAAATTCGTTTTATAGCCTCATCGTCGTTATATCTTTCGGGGTTATATTTGAGTGCGAGTCGACGGTACGCCTTTTTAATTTCAATCTGGTCGCAAGAACGTTTAACGCCTAATATTCCATAATAATCAAAACCCATTTTTGATTTTGCCGTGAAATTGTTGTATTAATTATTATTCTGATGCTTTATTTGAGGCAAAAATGCATTCCTTCAACCAAAAATGTATGTTTGCGTTTGTCAAAAAATTTCGGGTCTAAATTCTGACATCAATGATCTTTAAATTGTGTCTGACATAATAAATAGCGGTCTCGAACATAAACAATTTTTACATACTACCTACCTAAAAGTTCTAAATAAAATTCAAATATTTTAGGTTCATTTTCGCTTGCACACTGGAGAAAAACCACTTAAATGTTCCGAATGTAACAAAACCTTCCGCCGCCATTCCACACTGTGCCAGCACATGAAGAAACACCGCGGCATAAAGAACCACGTTTGCAGTATATGCAACAAGGCATTCTATGAGGTTTCCAAGTTGAATGCCCATATGAGAGTTCATACAGGTATTTAAAGTACCTACTTACCTATATTTTTTCTTTCTGCTTCTTCTTATTGTTTTTTTCTGTTTGGAGAAAATTATTCTATGGTGATGGCAGTCGTACCTATGTTTAAAAAATTGATGTCTTGTCTGATAGAATGTCCCATTGGACCAGACCGGACATGATCATAGTGGACTGCAGTCAAGTAAAAAAATTATAAAAAAATTCTAATGTCACCCTCGATATATATAATGGAAACACCCTTGTTTATGAAAAATATGCCTCTTTATAAAATTTTCAAAAGTACAAAACCTCAAAGAGGCACACGTAGAAAAAGAAATTGGTTGAACCTTATTTCAACCTAATAACACTATCTCGAATAAACCCATATTCTAGATCAGTAGGTAATAATTTATAATAAAATTTGCAGATGAGACAAAAAAATAACATTCAAAAGAAAATTAAAATATTTTTTGAGTGAATAGACCTCAATAACTTGATCAGCGTATCTGATAAGTTAAATTGATATTTGTAATGTTGACACAATTATATAAGTGAACTATATTATTTGAATTATATACGGAGGTCGCAACAATAATATGTTATAATTATGTTAGCACCGCTCTTACAGGGCCTTATGTGACTAAAATCGGAAATTGCTATCTTGTTTGTGTCTCGAGGTAGGTATTATGAACCCGGTGTACCTAAGATGAAGTTTTTTCTTCTAGTCAAAAACTTCGCTTCATTAAAACCCCCCATTTGTAACAGGCGAGCGTCCATTCGAGTGTCAGTTCTGCGAGCGCAAGTTTGCGCAACAGTCTGCGCTGATCTACCACCGGCGCACGCACACGGGCGAGAAGCCTTACGCGTGCAAGGCGTGCAGCGCGCGCTTCACCACCTCCTCCGCCAGGAACAACCACATGCTCACGCACACCGGACACAAGAAGTGAGTGCTTGCAGGCTACTGACAGACGTGCGGGGCGACTGGGCGGCATGACACCTGTCTGCGCTGATCTACCACCGACGAGAAGCCGTACGCGTACAACGCGTGCAGCGCGCGCTTCACCACCTCCTCCGCCAGGAACAACCACATGCTCACGCACACCGGATACAAGAAGTGAGTGCTTGCAGGCTCCTGACAGACGTGCGGGGCGACTGGGCGACATGACACCGGTCTGCGCTGATCTACTACCGACGAGAAGCCGTACGCGTGCAACGCGTGCAGCGCGCGCTTCACCACCTCCTCCGCCAGGAACAACCACATGCTCACGCACACCGGACACAAGAAGTGAGTGCTTGCAGGCTCCTGACAGACGTGCGGGGCGACTGGGCGACATGACACCGGTCTGCGCTGATCTACTACCGACGAGAAGCCGTACGCGTGCAACGCGTGCAGCGCGCGCTTCACCACCTCCTCCGCCAGGAACAACCACATGCTCACGCACACCGGATACAAGAAGTGAGTGCTTGCAGGCTCCTGACAGACGTGCGGGGCGACTGGGCGACATGACACCGGTCTGCGCTGATCTACTACCGACGAGAAGCCGTACGCGTACAACGCGTGCAGCGCGCGCTTCACCACCTCCTCCGCCAGGAACAACCACATGCTCACGCACACCGGATACAAGAAGTGAGTGCTTGCAGGCTCCTGACAGACGTGCGGGGCGACTGGGCGACATGACACCGGTCTGCGCTGATCTACTACCGACGAGAAGCCGTACGCGTACAACGCGTGCAGCGCGCGCTTCACCACCTCCTCCGCCAGGAACAACCACATGCTCACGCACACCGGATACAAGAAGTGAGTGCTTGCAGGCTCCTGACAGACGTGCGGGGCGACTGGGCGACATGACACCGGTCTGCGCTGATCTACTACCGACGAGAAGCCGTACGCGTGCAACGCGTGCAGCGCGCGCTTCACCACCTCCTCCGCCAGGAACAACCACATGCTCACGCACACCGGACACAAGAAGTGAGTGCTTGCAGGCTCCTGACAGACGTGCGGGGCGACTGGGCGACATGACACCGGTCTGCGCTGATCTACTACCGACGAGAAGCCGTATGCGTGCAAGGCATGCAGCGCGCGCTTCACCACCTCCTCCGCCAGGAACAACCACATGCTCACGCACACCGGACACAAGAAGTGAGTGCTTGCAGGCTCCTGACAGACGTGCGGGGCGACTGGGCGACATGACACCGGTCTGCGCTGATCTACTACCGACGAGAAGCCGTACGCGTGCAACGCGTGCAGCGCGCGCTTCACCACCTCCTCCGCCAGGAACAACCACATGCTCACGCACACCGGATACAAGAAGTGAGTGCTTGCAGGCTCCTGACAGACGTGCGGGGCGACTGGGCGACATGACACCGGTCTGCGCTGATCTACTACCGACGAGAAGCCGTACGCGTACAACGCGTGCAGCGCGCGCTTCACCACCTCCTCCGCCAGGAACAACCACATGCTCACGCACACCGGATACAAGAAGTGAGTGCTTGCAGGCTCCTGACAGACGTGCGGGGCGACTGGGCGACATGACACCGGTCTGCGCTGATCTACTACCGACGAGAAGCCGTACGCGTACAACGCGTGCAGCGCGCGCTTCACCACCTCCTCCGCCAGGAACAACCACATGCTCACGCACACCGGATACAAGAAGTGAGTGCTTGCAGGCTCCTGACAGACGTGCGGGGCGACTGGGCGACATGACACCGGTCTGCGCTGATCTACTACCGACGAGAAGCCGTACGCGTGCAACGCGTGCAGCGCGCGCTTCACCACCTCCTCCGCCAGGAACAACCACATGCTCACGCACACCGGACACAAGAAGTGAGTGCTTGCAGGCTCCTGACAGACGTGCGGGGCGACTGGGCGACATGACACCGGTCTGCGCTGATCTACTACCGACGAGAAGCCGTATGCGTGCAAGGCATGCAGCGCGCGCTTCACCACCTCCTCCGCCAGGAACAACCACATGCTCACGCACACCGGACACAAGAAGTGAGTGCTTGCAGGCTCCTGACAGACGTGCGGGGCGACTGGGCGACATGACACCGGTCTGCGCTGATCTACTACCGACGAGAAGCCGTACGCGTGCAAGGCGTGCAGCGCGCGCTTCACCACCTCCTCCGCCAGGAACAACCACATGCTCACGCACACCGGACACAAGAAGTGAGTGCTTGCAGGCTCCTGACAGACGTGCGGGGCGACTGGGCGACATGACACCGGTCTGCGCTGATCTACTACCGACGAGAAGCCGTACGCGTGCAAGGCATGCAGCGCGCGCTTCACCACCTCCTCCGCCAGGAACAACCACATGCTCACGCACACCGGACACAAGAAGTGAGTGCTTGCAGGCTACTGACAGACGTGTGGGGCGACTGGGCGGCATAACACCGGTCTGCGCTGATCTACCACCGGCGCACGCATACGGCGGTTATCAAACGGACTATAGACATGGTCGCGGGAGAAAAGAACGCATCCAGATATCTCGTCTCATCGAGGACGGCAATTATTTACTGACACAGGTCATCATCATGGTGCCTAAACCGGGCACAGTTGGAAATTTGTTTCTTAAGAACGTCTGTTTGAGTGTCATTTCGCACAGCAATTTTTGCTGCATGGCTTAGTAACGAGAGGAAAGAACACATCTCTAGATCTTGTCCGATGGAGAACTGCCAGTTTTTACCAATTCGAGTAATTTTGCTGAAAATTGTTTCCCAAGTTTGTCTGACCAGCTTGGGGATCTGCCTCGAGCGGGTCTTTTGGTTTCTACATTCCGTACCTACCCACTACTAGGTCGTCAGCTTTGCAATACCTACTTTAGTGTCCATGTCGTAAGTCATTGCCGTTGGACCTGGGACATTTTGCTATTGCTGGAAGTTGCTTCTCAAGTTTGTCTGATCGGATTAGAGATCTGCCTCTTTGTCTTTTGCTTTCTACATTGCCTACTAGGTCACAAAATTTTCTATACTTTATTTTAATAATTCAGCTATATGGATGGCAACACTATGATAAATTAATAATTTCCTCCCGACGAATTTAGACCGCAGCGGCCAATCACCAGAGACACTAGCCATTTGCGCGGGAGATATTATAATGCACAAGGGTGTGCGCATACACAGATGCACTCTCTGTTCCTTTATTCTCATATCCCGATGGGACGGGAAATCCGACACGACCGGAGAGAGATCAGGCGCAGGACCGACAGCTTAACGAGCTATCCGAGGCACGGGGGGATAAATTAATACTATTCCTACAGCTTATATAACCAAACTACAAGTTTCTAACTGTGGAAGTATGTTGCAGGTTCATCTGTCCAGTTTGCTTCAAAGGCTGCACGTCTCGCGCGGAGTTGCGCGTGCATTCGAGCAAGCATACAGGCGAGAAACTGTTCGGTTGTGAGCTTTGCCCTCAGCGGTTCAGCTCAGCGTCGTATCTCGCGGTGCACAGGCGGTCTCATACTGGAGAGAAGAAGTACATGTGTGACGTTTGCGGGAAAGGTGAGTACATATTCCAGAATGTATGCACGTACATGCAATACATACGTACCTACTACGCGACGACGTGTGGTATCAACAATGAGATCACTTTTTGAATCTAAGTTTATATAATAATAACTATCTAAAGTTCCTAAACAAAGGCATAAATGAATTGGTAGTGTCCTCATCAGTTAAGGAGGGTAAAGTATAGGCTTTTTCTCTGCGTCGCATACTTCATTAGTCGTGACCCCTTTCCATTAATCAAGTAATGGTAGGAGTTTTCTCGGGATAATAATGAGGTGGGTCCTTCCGCATACGACTCGACTAAGAGTATTTAAACTCTTAGGTTTTTCTAACGATTATTATCAGATGTTAGTGATAATAACCGGGACCGACGGCTCAACGTACTCTCCGAGGCACGGGGGCAAAACACCGCCAACTTCCAACTCCGGGCTGGCATTGAGAATTTCTTAATTGAAAAACCCAATACCTAACAATTTTTATGTCCAACCGGGAATCGAACCCTGTTCGCGCGCGAACTGTTCAAGAAAGAGACAAGAAAACGAAAATTGATACTCAGAATATTGAACGGTTCACAATCTTTCGACAGCTTACAATCTCGCGAGATAGAAACCGTTAAATTATAATGTAACGGTTTTTACAATTTATGGTGACAGATATAAATCCGAAACCACGCCCGCATTCGCGTTTTCGATGTGACGCACCATTATAACAAAGTCGCAATGGATTGCATCAAATTAAACACAATCTTATTATCAGGCTTCATCGAAAGCAGCGCGTACAAGAAACACTTAAAAACGCACGCAGAGAAAAAAGATAACGACGATTCGACCAACGACAACACGGATACGAACTTCGAAGATGAAGCGCCGCAAATGCTAGAAAGGGTTCAACTTAAACCAGACAAAATCGACGAGAACCAAGAAGCGGAGGAAGAAAAAGACAACACAGCGCTGCAAACACAGGAAAATGGGCAGAAAAAGTTTAAATGCGGTCTCTGTGTGAAGAGTTACACATACTTGCACAGTCTGAAGAAACACATGCTTAGTCACGTGCAAATGTGTGTGTTCAGTCCCGATGGGTCGGAGAAGTTGTACGCTTTTAAGGTGAGTGTTTTTTTAATTTTATTATGAAAATTAAGACAAAAATATGAAAGAATCATTAAAATATCTCAACAAATGAAAAAGTTATGGAACTTTAAAGTTGCGTTTGCAGGAATAATTTCATTACGGTCGTGTGACGTCACACGACCTTAACAACCGACTTTATAAATTAGGAAAAAAGAAAGAAATGGACATAACGTGATTTCATTGAATTAAAAGCACTTAATTTTTGTGTGAAGATAATTTTTATACGACTGCCTGAAAAAAGGAGTATATACTATATTGTTTTCAGGGTTCATGTATGTATGTATGTGAGTTTGTATATTCCACCATAACTTCTATACGCCTTAACCGATTTTGATAAATGAGGTATCGTTAGAATCCCTGGCTTATTCCGGGTGACATAAGCTAGTAAAATTTAAAAAAAAATTGATGGGGTGACCATGGTCCCGCATTAAAGACTAAAGTTGAAAAAAAATATTCAAAAATAAGATTAACTATATAATCATCATCTAGAAAATGATTAGTAGATTCCAAAAATATATACCTAACACTATAGTTCAATATCCAGTGATTCACAAAAAAATAGCATTTAATAAAAATGTGAATAAGATTCTAATTTATCTAGATTATTAATTTAGAATTTTACCTTTTTAGTTCGTTTTTGGGCAGGGCAGTTGTGTTTTTAATTTTTTTTAATTATGACTTGTTGAAGTATGTATTAAATCTCGGTTAGGTAAAAACTTACTCCCAAAGGACATTGTTCTGCCCCCATACAAAGTTCGCCTAAGAACCGTCCGTCATAAAACATTGATTACTAGGTTCAAATTAATACCTTTTTATACTTGAGAGCAGATTAAAACTACGGACACTTGCAAGAAAATTACTTATTACCAAAAATATTTTCAATTTTGAGTTTATTTCAGCATTCACGATCAATCTACTTGAACAAATTAATATCATCTCTATCCATTTGTAATAGAGCTGTAAACAGTATGTAGATAAGACTAGATTCGCCGTAGTTCATCAGAAACATTACAGATGGCGTTATTAATAATGCAGGTATCGTCATAGTTCATCGAGAACTTCACAGATGGCGTTAAAATATTAAATTATTGTACTTTCAATAGATGGCGTTGCGAGATTCCGTACTAGCGCACTTAGCACTTTAAGCAGCTTTTATTTTGTTTCTTACGATACAGATCTAGCGCTCAAGCGGTGGTATTGTATATTATTTAAAACTTAAGTTATTGATCTGTGGTTAATAATCCAGAGACGGAAACGTATAGTAATCAATTTAATATTCATTTACTTATTTTTTAATTAATTTTAAGTGTCCGTTAAATTCTGATATTTTTGAATAAAGACTATAAATTAAGCTAAGAATTACTGTATATTTCAAACATGTGTTGATTCTTAGGCGAATTTGGTCAATGTCCTTTCTCACTCGAGTAAGATACAGCAATCGGGGTACATTAAACTTATTAAATAATTAATTTCTCAGTCATTTATTGATGGATTAAAAAAATACACAGATTTTTTAGTTTTAATCTACACTTTACTTCCGTTGCGTTAATATGATATTCACAACATCATAAAACTTCTCCATTACTTGCCTAGAATCACTCTCTTCTCTCTGTAGCAAATTTATTTTATAAAATAGTAACTTTTAAGCATGGGTCAACAATTTTTTAACGTTATATTATGACATTAAATCTTGTTTAAATAATAGTTCCTTGGGAATCCACACTCCTAAACTAGGAAAGGCTATGTCGGCAATTAAAAACAATTGAAACATTTCAATAATATCAGCAACAACAACAACAACAACAACAAGAGCTCCAACAACAACAACACCAGCAGCAGCAACAGCAACAGCAGCAGCAGCAGCAGCAGTTGCAAGTGCAACCCCAGATGCAGCAGTTGCAGCAGCAAGTGCTGCAAGTGGGCAGCATGCAGCAGCTCGCGGTTCCGATACACGCGCAGCATGGCATCACTGTTTCAGGAGTACAGGTAACAACAAAATAAACGCACGTAACTTTTCAAATTTCTGAACTGGTTGTTTAGGCTTTAGGCTTTAGTAAAACAAGGAGCTAGGAGAAAATGATCTATAATTATTATTCATAGCTGATTTGCTCCTAGCTCTTGCAGCAGTTGAAATTTAGTTATATATGTCACTGTAAGATTGTAAAAACAGTTTATAATCTAACTCGCGAAATTGTAAACTGTCGACAGATTGAGAACCGTAAAATTTTCTGAGTGTCAATTTTTGCAATATTAATTGTATTTACGTTTTCTTGTGTCTTCCTTAAATGTTAGGCTAGGGTTTGATATATATGATCAGGTAGTGCCCGCGGGTTCATATACCTAACAGATTACAATATACCGAATAATAATGCGTTAAATTGTAATCTTTCGACAGTTTGCAATTTCGCGAGTTAGATTATAATCTAACGGTTTTTACAATCTTACGGTGACATATACAAAACTTTTATCGATGTTACTTAAAAATTGAGTAATGATTTATCTTTTTATTCCAGGGACAGCAATATCCTTCAGTTTCTTCAATACAATCTCTGCAGTTGCAACAGACGCATCAACACATTAATACGGTAATTGATATCATAAGTTATGAAGGAAACGAAGGGCGTGTACGCCGCCTGTTCTATCATATTTCATACAAAATGTATTTGTCACCGTAAGATTGTAAAAACCGTTAGATTGTAATCTAACTCGCGAAATTGCAAACTGTCGAAAGATTACAATGTAACGCATTATTTTACGGTAAATTGTAATTTCTTAGGTATATTAACCCGATAGAACCTAAGTGCCTGCCTGCGGCCGGGCACTACCTGATCATTTATGTCGAACCCTAACCTAACCAACAAGAAACAGACAAGAAAACATAAATACAATGAATATTTCAAAAATGTACACTCAGAACATTGAACGGTTCACAATCTGTCGACAGTTTACAATTTCGCGAGTTAGATTATAATCTAACGGTTTTTACAATCTTCACCACTGCCCATTAAAGTCCCACTGCTGGGCACAGGCCTCCACACTCTCATAGGAGAGAGGGAATTAGAGCTTAGATCCACCACGCTGCTCCAATGCGGGTTGGCGGGCTTTAACGACTATTATCATGATAGTGATAATAGCCGGGACCGACGGCTTAACGTGCTCTCCGAGGCACGGGGGTGAAACACCGCCAACTTCCTAACTCCTGGCTAGGACTGAGAACCACCTCCGCCGCGCTTCTCGTATACATCCCGCGCCTAAGTAAAGAAAGCTTAAACTTTTTTTTTTTATCCACTACAAGTTAGCCCTTGACTGCGATCTCACCTGATTGTAAGTGATGATGCAGTCTAAGATGGTAGCGGGCTAACCTGTTAGGAGCATGGCAGTTTTATTAAACCCATACCCCTATTCGGTTTCTACACGGCATCGTACCGGAACGCGTAATCGCTTGGCGGCACGTCTTTGCCGTTAGGGTGGTAACTAGCCACGGCCGAAGCCTCCCACCAGGCAAAATATACCCTAATGTGTTAGCATATACCTTGATCACCCTTAATAATATTATTTGCGAAAGTACTACTATCTGTCTACTTCTTCGCGGCCCATCCGCATAAAACTTTTTGCTGTATTGGTACGGTTAAATTACTTTGAGAAGTAGTAGTATTTTTAAAAAGCTAAGCGCGGGTATCGTATTTACTCCTAAATAAACAAGCGTTCCTCCTGCGTTGGTTCAATGTCAAAATTTTAAGCAATTTAAGGTAGTTTAACAATTTTCTACATTGTCACAAGTCTAAATTCTTCCGTTGTCCTCATTTTTAGACGACTGCCTGAAAAAAGGAGTATATTGTTTTCCCTAGCGCTGAACTTGCCTGGAGATCGCTGCTTAGCGATAAGACCGCCTTAATGTACCTATATTTTTAACTTTGTATATTGTGTTTTTGTGGTGTACAATAAAGTATATAATATGTCACCGTAAGATTGTGAAAACCGTTAGATTTTAATCTATCTAGCGAGATTGTAAACTGTCGAAAGATTACAATTGAACGCATTAGTTTTCGGTAGATTGTAATCTGTTTGGTATATTAACCCGAATTTATGTCGAACCCTAACCTAACCTACAAGAAAGAGACAAGAAAACGTAAATACAAGTAATATTTCAAAAATTTACACTCAGAACATTGAACGGTTCACAATCTGTCGACAGTTTACAATCTATCGAAATAAAAAGCGTTAGATTGCACCGATATGACGGTTTTTGCAAGTTTACGGTGACATATATACACATAACTTCATATATTTTGATCAGCAGCAGCCGCAACTGCAAGTGCAAACGATACAGATCCACCCTCAACACCAGCCCATACAAATACATGTAAGTGAGAGCACATTGTCCTAAGGGTGCCTGTGAAGAACCCAATGAGCTCAAGCGAGAAGTCATCACTACACCACTAGGAGACAACAAAAGGAGCAACACATAGGTTGAGATAAAAGATCCAAAGTACTATGTATATTGTAACAATATATTAAGTTACTTCGATGAAAATGGTCAACCTATGTGTTGCCCATTTTGTCACAAATTAATCAAGTTTAAGTTAAATCAAATGAAATTGCCAAACAAAGTCTCCGACCTCTATATCGCAGGAGTATACCTACTGAATAATAAAAAAAAATAAAAAAAGGGTGCCTGTGCACTAGAGTGAGCGGAGCGATGGTGAGCAGTGGCGTGCTGTTCATAGAGACGTAAAAGCTAACCATGATTATAATCCATACTAATATTATAAATGCGAAAGTGACACACTTTCGCATTTATTATATGTCTGTCTGTCTGCTACGCTTTCACGACCCATCTGTTCAACCGATTTTGGTGAAATTTGTATAGTGATAGTTTGATACCCGGTGGGGACATAAGCTACTTTTTATCCCGGAAAATTAAAGAGTTCCCGAAGAGATCAAAAATCCTTAATCGACGCGGATGAAGTCGCGGGCATTATAATTATCTAGGTTCAAGAAGGTTTCTTGTTTATTTTCTTAATTTGGTGAAATTAAGCACATCGTTGTCCGCTTTAGTGTTTGTTTTTTTATATCGACTACAAGTTAGCCCTTGACTGCGATCGCACCTGATGGTAAGTGATGATGCAGTCTAAGATGGTATAGTGGGCTACCCTGTTAGGGGCATAGCAGTTATATTAAACCCATACCTCTAATCGGTTTTTACACGGCATTGTAGCGTACGCTACATCACTTGGCGGCACGTTTTCGTCGGTAGAGTGGTACCTAGCCTCTCACCAGGCCAGACCAGAGAAAATTCAGATAGTATAAATTCCAAAATTGACTCTGGATCGAACCCGGGACCCCCCACGATAAGACAACAGCGTTCAACACTGCGCCAGAGAGGTCGTCAAAAGTGTAAAAACTAGGTATTGGATCGTATTAAGAGGCTCCAAGCTGCCAATGACCTTGAGCGTTCGGCTTTCTTTCCCATTCGTGTCCATTAATTTTAACCAACATCTAATGGCAATGACCTAACGTTATTTTCACTCAACATGAGGTTATCTCACAAAGGTACAATATAGCTTAAGTACCTAAGTACTTATATTATTAAATACAAAGCTTGCTCTCAGGCGGTCGGCGTACAGCAAGTTCAGCAGGAGCAACTCCACGTGGCCACGTCGAGTTGCCAGACCATGCTGCCCAACATACTGCAGGTACCTTTCCACCTATATCTTACTCAGGCTCTTCTTTCCCACTGGGCACTCTGGGCAAGTGCACAAGGCCCCGCGATCGATAGGGGCCTCCTAGTACTGCCAGATCACCAACTGATAGATAACCGATATTCATCATCGATAACTATACATCTTTCAAACTATACGTCAATAGTAAGCTGCAGTAAGATTGCGCTCCATTTTAGGCTGCATCACCACTTGCATGAAAGTCTGATCGCAGCCAAGCGCTAGCCTATAATTATTTTTGAAAGAAAACTTCTGCATTTATCGTTGTTTTGTTGTATCAATTGTTGTGATTATATTAGCGGCACGCTATGATGGCCGGTTTGACACATTACAATAGTGATGTGGAATGTCAATTTATTCTCGAACAAAAAACAATTAAGTTTTGTTTTTGTACCTGATTAAATAGGTTTAATAAAACAAAAATGTATATGTTTATTTAATTTATTTGAACGAACTGAATATTTGAACGAAAATGAATATACATACTTTATATGCACACAAGAAACATATGAATACAAAAGATACCAAAAAAGGTGCCACAAAAGGCCATAATTAATCAGATTCGTCCATACTACTATTTTCACTGTCGTCACTGCTTTTGCGATTTCAGAGGTTTGTCCACATAGTGAAAATTGTTCATATTCACAAGTACATTCACCCCTTAAATGGTGCAAACTGATTTTTCTACACTTGTATACATTTAAGAAATCAATTTAATAAATAAATTTTGAGTCCTAAACCTAAAACTACATTCGATAAAATTTATGAATCTCTGCACATCACTATCGTCAATAAAGTAATACAATTATTTCCTTCAAAGTCGTTATCAATTAATACGGAACTTCATGAGCGGACAAACGTCAAACCGGCCATCATAGCGTGCCGCTAATATAGCTGAATTTATGGTATTCTTACTGCGTGAATGGATTCTGTCCAATAGTGGAAGAGTGTTAACCAATCAGAGGTGATTGCGATCGTAACACTGTAGCTGTCATTTTAAAAATTGATACTGGGTATGTTCCGATATATACTGCGAGCACTGTTGTAAGATGGGCAATTGAGGCGGAATGTGATTAACCCGGATGCAAAAGCAATCACCCACTTACAAAGTTACAGAATCATAAATTACTATCTATCCCGGTTTGATTCTAGACTTATTATCAAGAGGAGATGAGAATGAAATTTCTATACATTCAGGCTACTTGTTTTTAATGAAAATTATCATAATATCATAAATAAAATGTAGCTTAAAACTACTTAGTCTAGAATACAGCAGTTCTTCGGCTTATAAGATTCTAAAGTAGTCCGGATAGAATGTTCAAAGTATATTTCAGGCCATAGGCCTAGTAATTTAGCTCAGTGGTAAATTTAGGTTCAAAGAATTTGACTCACTCACAACAACAAAAAAATGATCCCTTACTTGTTGAATTGGTCACCTGGGAACATGGATCAGGAACGCGGGTATCCCTTCAGGGAATCAGGCTCCTCAGGTCCTATCCAGCTCCTCAGCGTGCATTCGTCACCATGTAGAAGAAATAAGTACCACGAGTACTTACTCAACCCCCGGAACTCGGAAGCACTTATATGTATATACGAAATGTCCCAACGGTGCGATTTGCAATACCGTAATTCAGCAAGAAGTGAAATGAAAAGGTGGATATGCAAATAAAAATAGAACAGAATAAATAAGATACAATAAAGTATAAAATAAAATAAAATAACCCTGAAACAAAAGAAAAAAAACAGTTAACAATACGTTCTTAATGAGAACCACGTGTGCCACATTTTTCCATTTTCTTTGAGCTTACCTACGGAACTCTTCCGATATAATTATTGTTTTCGGGTGGTTCCTCCCAACCCAACCACGTCGTTAAATATATGGGAACTGAAAAGAAAGACAAACAAAATGGTAATTAAATCCAAAAATGGTTATGACGCCATCTTGCATGTGAATCAACCTCGATTATCGACTCCGATCACGAACTTACCATAAATTGATGTGGAAAGATATTGAAGACACTTTATTAACTAAAACAAAAAAAAACATTGTTTTTCCCAGCGAAGCCGGGGCAGGACCAAAATTCGAGTTTTCGCCTGTAACCCTTCACATCGTCAGGTCAGGCGGAAACTGATCTCTCAAAAAAAAATCCCAAGAGACAAGGCGTATCGAAGCTCCGTTCAGGAGGCTCCGACCATAGACTAGCGAAATGCGAACTAGTGAATGTACGAAACTAGTAAAAAAAAGAAATTCGAAATTAAATTAATGATCACAATCTCCACTAATGGAATTATTATAAGATTAATATAATTATTATCGAAAATAAACCTATCGAAATTTTTGACCAAAAACAACCAAAACGCCAACTCCCGCGCATCGAAGCACGCGCGCTCCGCGCCTTGACGCTAGATGTCACTACCTACCATTTATGAATTAAATTAAAATCGATTGATAAAATCACTACGTGACACTGTTCAGTGCTCTTACTGGGGAGAAATTCGTTCCGATATGGACTGACAGTATACTGCCGCAGCCTCCTAGGGAAATAAATGACTTCATAAATCGTCGCCATTTTTGTACTGTCAGCACTGGCGTTTTCGAGGTAAGATGCTCTCAGTGCTGACTGCGTTCCAGTTTAAACAGTAACCAATTTAACTAACTTTAAAGAAACGGCTTGACAGAATACTAAATTGACGTCACAACATACAGTGCTCGCAGTGTATATCGGAACATACCCATTAAGTAATCGCGGTGCTGATTTTAAATTGATCTTGAAGTTTTTTTTAAAGAAACTGTTTAAAATAACAGTTATATCAATCTAGAATATTGTAGAAAGTCTTTATGCATGTTTTAACAAAATAAACAGAGGACTATACCTATACCTTTTCATAGGGGCCCCATTATCCAAATTTGCCCAGGGAATCCAATATGTTAAAAACGGCCCTGATCTTACTCGAGTGATTTTTAGGAAGTAAAAGCACGTCAAAATAAATAAGATACTATGCAAGTTCAGTGACTCTTGACTGTGGCGCTTTATTTGCCTTATACTCAATCAGGCGCCCGTACTAACTCTGGGTCGCGAATCGCGATCAACATTGATCATGGGCATTTGGTCGTGGATTGACCATTTTTAGGGTTCCGTACCTCAAGAGGAAAAAAGGAACCATTATAGGATCACTTTGTTGTCCATCTATCTGTGAACCACCTTTTACGCTACCCGTTTAGCGCCATATGTAAGCCAGTTATTTCACAGCTGATTACGTGTGGTTTCTTGTTATTTTCTAAAAGAATTTATATTGTGTAGTGGTACGGAACCCTTTGTGTGCGAGTCTGGCTCGAACTTGACCGGTTTTTTTGACCGTCAATCCACTCTGTACACAATCAATCGCGTTCCAGATTGACTGTGTACAGGAAGTCTTAAAGTCAAATAAAAACTTCCAAGTAACAGGAACAGATTAACGCCCCATCTCTCTCTCTCTCGTACGTTTCTAGGGCCGGTGAAATTTCGGCCATGAAAGTATGTATCACTAGCCGATACCCGCGACTTCGTCCGCGTGGATTGAGGTTTTTTTAGTTCCCGTGGAACTCTTTATTTTCAGGGATAAAAAGCCTATGTCACTCTACAGGTCTTCAACTATACCCATGCCAAAAATCACGACGATCCATTGCTCCGTTGCGGCGTGATTGAACGACAAAACAACAAACAATCACAATTTTGCATTTATAATATTAGTATGATTAAAATAATTCAAAAATATCTGGACGTAGCCTTCGACATACTCGTATCTGTTTAGTGTTTACAGCCAGGCACACACACAATTATCTTCATGCGCGCTCGGAATTGCAAGAAATGTACCATGAGTTGTATTACCTACAGTTGCAGCCGGGAGCAGTGGTATCGGGGTTGGGGCAGGTTGGCACCGACCTGGGAGGTGTGCATCGGATCATCTTACAACAGCCCACGGCGACGCATCCCGCGCTCTATACCATACACCACTAGTTCAAGAACACACATTGAA
The DNA here is from genome assembly GCA_964035005.1 of Erebia palarica. NCBI lineage: Eukaryota > Metazoa > Arthropoda > Insecta > Lepidoptera > Nymphalidae > Erebia > Erebia palarica. The sequence goes on along the minus strand of OZ035987.1, from coordinate 28,296,008 downwards.
TGCGTCCATGTTTAGTTAGCCATACTGGTCCCCGATTGTGTAAGAATTGCCGATCAAACGTTTATGGTATCGTACATACCTAAACGTATGAGAATGGATACACGAAATTGAGCTCTAATTGAATACTGTTATGGTTTATTTTACTTTGACGCCGAACTTAGACGATTTGATCGGCAATTCTTAAATAATCGCACCTCAGATAATAATTAGCGTTGCGTTACATAGACATATTGTTTGGTCTAGGACCGTTAAATGATAGATTGATTGATTATTGATTGATAACATTGGTATTATGCTGAGATTCATATTCAATAATAAACATAAATGCTAAACTGTCTGCCACTGTGCCTCTGTTCAACCTATTTGGTACAGAAAAAGGTTGTATCCCGGGGAAGGACAAAAAATCATGAAACTTGAAAAATTACTATTTGCAAGGATAATAATTATCCTCGCAATAAGTAATTTTATGTGGCATTTGGTACATTGAGGCTGAGCTATCCTATTCTTAGTTCGAACGCGTTTCATCCAATTTCCAAAGTTTCTAAGTTTCTATTTCATGCGGTCCCCATAGTGAAACAATTTTTGCTTTTAGTTTCAACTTGGGTGTGTAACAAAATTTTTGTTCAATTCAATCTTTTTGGCGTCTGAGAATTGTCAGGCCACTGATCTGCCAATGTGGGTTCCAAGTCCCAGTTCCCGCCAACTTATCTGGCCCGGTGGCCAAAATTGTAACTAATTTTTGTGCCTGTTTTGGTTTTGTTTTTATTTTATTTCTAATATATACCTACTAGCGACGCTGACACCGGGTCACATAAGTTTGTAGGACTATACAGAGTGACCCGTTGTCTAAGATGAGCGACGAAAGCGATGCGCCGCAATTAGACTCCATAGAAAAGGAGACGTATTACGCGTTAACGTAGGCATCGTGAAGGGTTAGGCTACTGTTCGATATTGTCGCATCGTATCGAGTAGTGTTGTCGCGTTTGTAACTAACTGTTATTGCACCGATATTCTATTCTAACGAACGCAACGGATTCTAAATGCGAGTTATTCTCAGACGTCAAAGAGATTGCTTAAAACTTTAATAATTGTCTATTTAATTTATAAAAGTTAGTTTGTATAATCGTTACACTAAATATTTATTATGGCATTTGCACTGTTGTATTGAAGAGTTTGCTTGATAACTTACGGTCATGATTTGTAATAATTATCAATCTATCTTCTTTTTTTTTATCCACTACAAGTTAGCCCTTGACTGCGATCTCACCTGATGGTAAGTGAAGATGCAGTCAAAGATGGTAGGGGGCTAACCTGTTAAGGGCATGGCAGTTATATTCATCCCTAGCCCTATTCGTTTCTACACAGCATCGTACCGGAACGCTAAATCACTTGGCGGCACGTCTTTTACCCGCAGGGTGGTAACTAGCCACGGCCGAAGCCTCCCACCAGGCCAAATAACTGTAAATTACATTATATATATTCAATAAGTTACATAAACTTAAATCGATATAATAGGCATGACAGAAACCAAGAATCAATTAAATTATGAATTTATCTATATATATATATATTCATGGATTATAAAAAACGTATTTATTTTGCTATGTATTTTGATAAAATAAAACTATATAATACAGCAATCCGCCATAATGGATTAAACACCAAGAAGCGAATGACATCACAATTGTTTGTTTTCAAGCTTTGACAATCACACTATTGTTTACTGCACACTGCACAGAGTACATTGGTAATAACAATAGTGACGTCACTAACAGCGCCATGACACCGGCGAGCATTTTGGCGTGAATTTTAAAATTTAAATTTCAAATGCCAATTGTATCTACCAAACCTTAATTTTCTGCTGAAATAAGATATTTTTTCGAAATAGTAGATACTTCCGAACATAATCTGACCATTTTTCAAAATCAGTCATCATGCCTATTATTATTAATTTCAACTGTTTAGTATTCAATGATGAATAATAAATATCTTTTTATGATTGTTTGTTTCATTCACTTGCTAAAATAAAATTACACTACGATTATGTAAAATATTATTTTTAATTCATAAAATTATTATCATGCTGCAAAAAAGTGAATTAATATAATAATGGCAAATTAAAACTAAAACTTAAACTAAATGCAATGTCATATTAAAATAATATAATAATTAAACAAAGAAAATGAGGGCATCTTAAATAAGTTTTCCCCCAAGGTAGTGTTTTATACCCTCATTAATTGTCCTAATTAAGTATAAGTTACTTTTACTTTTAGTACCTACAATGCTGATATCAGTATTTTAAAACACTGGCAGTGGAATAGTAATTATAACTAATTTATTTGGGAAACTATGTGCTAAATCAGAACACAATAACTCTAGAATGTCTCAATCAAGATCACAGATATTTCATTCTTACACAATAACCAAAACCAATTTTTGGATCAACAGCTGATAGTTTAAAATTGCATAAGGCCGAAATTTATAAACAATCAATGTAGGATAGTTACTTAGCAAGTGTCATTCATCAAAAAAGTTGTAACAAAACCGCCTTGCTTAACTTATAGACCTATTACACTGCACTTTTTACAGGGCCCTGTGATAAGGGTGGCCGATAATTAGAGCGTCACTTATTACACAGCAATAAGGATCAAAATAGGGACCCTTTCTCCCTAAATCTTATTACACTACACTGATTCAAGTGTAAGGGTCCCTGTGAAAAGTGCAGTGTAATAGGCCTATTAACCCTGATCGATTGATATAAACTAAAGTAGAATTTTTTGCACAAAATTTTTTGCACAACATTTTTTGACATTTCCAGTGCTACCAAATTTTTATGAAAAAAATATAGTGCTGGGGATAAAAAAGATTGATAATACGAATCGCCTCACTCACTAGGTTTAGTAGTCATGGATAACTATAGAAACGTGACAAACATCGAGTCGACGGCTCAATAAAAAAAATAGATGACACAACTGAACCGCATCATCACTTTACCATATAATTATTACACAATCTGACATCAGGTAATGTCAAAACATGTTGACCCATTAAAAATTTGAGTATAGCGATAGCCTGCAGCCTCATTTCCAGTCTGAAAAGTATGAGCCGCAATTGAAAAAAAAAACATCAAAAAGCAAAAGCCACATTGGTGGTGGTGGTGGTACACCACACTACAGATATTGATGCGCGTCGTCTGCACGGAGGTCTACTTACAATAGGGATGATGACAACTTAATCAAATCAGTAAATCTTTATCAAACTTAAAAACAGTTCTGACATCATCAAATTTCATCACACTTTTTTTCTTTAATCCATATTTTAAAATGGTTATCAAACTTAAAACTTTTAAAAGACCCTGTATTTAATAACTAGTTAGAAATAATTTATTTTTGATATAGCCATCATCCATATTGACAAAATTTTTTTGATGCTTAACTGCAAGTTGCACGGAGCAGTTCTTGCTGAGCGTCACGTGTTGCACTTCAATAATTATTTCTAAAAAATGATATGAAATGTGCACATTTCATACCCTGTAAATGAGTTCGAAAGTTAAACTTCCAAGCCTAGGCCAGTAAAGAATGTATGTATTTTCATTACATATCATAAGTTTGAATTTGGAATCTTTCTTCGTGAATATCTTGTAACTTGCTATAATGTTCTTTGGCCTAAATAGTTTAAATTTGGAACTCTACCGTATTACGCGTTCAGCACTCACAGCGCAAATAGTAATTCCCAAGACCAATCCGTACATTCCGACGTACAAACAAACATAAATGTACCCGGAAAACCAATTACAATTTCAATTAGTAATTCAAATATAACTAATCTAACTCTTAATATTTCTTAAGTAAGTTGCTTTTTTTATTTACTTTCTTTTAATTACATAATATAATATATTTTAAAAAAAAGTCACTTGTTACATTTTTTAGAAAAGCACTATACACACCTCGACCGGTAGAGCATTTCTGGTCTCGCGATGTAATGTACTATTGTTGCCTAGTGGAGAGGCTTTATCCACACAGGTCAGTAACTAAATCATTAATCAAATTGCGGCCCTAATTATTTTTTTGTTGTTTATAAAGTCTGTCTAAGTGGTAACCCAACTAAACTATCAGGCATCAGCCAATCATAATATTAAAATTAGCCCAAAAGCTTTTACATCTCAAACACTTTGCACTGCACTTCTTAGAAAGTATAAAAATTAATTAGTTTTATAAAACTTCTTAAGAGCAACTTCAGAATAACTCCTTTTCGGAGTAGTAGTTACAATTAGAGATGTTAACATATCGCATATGTTTTTTTTCACAGGAGTGAAAAACTTCGTTTACTACTGTTACCGCTAACCATTTAACAAGTAGTAAAAAAGAAATGGTTTGTTTCACTCGCTAGTACACAGGAGTACAGATTGTTTATTAATATTTTCAACCATTAGTTGTTACCCGTTTAACTGTTTAGCAATATGTTAACGCCTCTAGTTACAATCAAATGCCGATCTTGGCCACAAGTTTACCACCGCACATAAAGATAACACACACAATTTTTTCTTTAAACTGACACTGGTTGTAAAGCCACAGTGTTAGGCAGTCTTGGCACAGTAGGAGCTGGATCAATGTTGTCACTGTGCGGAGCGCGAGGCGAGGCCGGCCGGCAGCTTGAGGTCAGTGAAGTAGCCGTGCTGTGGTACATCACGCGCAATGATGCGGCGCATTGGGTCGTATACCAGCATCTTTTGCAGTAGATCCATTCCCCTCTCGTCCAAATTTTGCACCTATAATAATAAAAAAGTACCATTTATCATTGAATCATCCTTAGCCAATATGCATCCACTGTTGGCGATAGGGCTCTTTTATGTAGTGGCAATGTGCTCTTTGTCTTTTCGCACCCAATTGCTGCCAGCCACCATCTCATCTTAAGTCTGGATGGCTGGCATTGATTGGTGGCCTCTTTTGAACATGGGTCGCTGACTCCATCAAAAGGCGACCGACCGACTAGGCATGTTGATTCACTTAAAAAAAAAAAACTCGTATTCGATTTAAATCAAACATACCAAACAATCGATCCTCGATTAAATCGAGGATTAAAAGATCGATTTTCGATTAATCGTCACATTCTGAAACAGTCTAATCATTCCGCAGTGTCTCATACGTCCGCGGCAAGCTACTGGCCGCGGCACAGATATCCTACGTTTCGAGCCAGCTTACGGGGCTTCCCCGCGAATATAACCTCTAACCTCCATACTACAAATTATTAACCAAGTACGAGTTACAACCGGTTATTTCTGCAACAGCAAAAAATGAAAAAAACTAAGATACCGCAGCCAGTTAAGGAGCTTTATCGCCAGTTATTGAACCAGTCCGATTTGAGATGTTTTTGGATCAATACATTGAAAGATGTGTTGAAATGTTCAAAATTCATCTGAAATAACGATTATTTTACTCTAAATAATCGAATTTTCGATTAACCGATTTCAGATCGACATGTCCACGACCGACTTTTAGTGGTGTAATAATTACAAAACTAAAGTAATTTGAATAAATGGCCAGGACCAATATCGGGCAGTAGCCATGAACCAGCTGTCCAGCATGAACTTTGCCAAAGGTTTATTTTACCTGATGCCAGCCAATGTACCAAGTGCTTATACATTATTGACTCCACTGACAACTTGAAGTTCCTTTTATTAATGTTATACTTACATGATTGTGCAAATTGAAACTGGTCCAGTTAGGAAATGTGGGCTTGTAGTCCGGTAGAGAGGAAACTCCCGGCCAGATCTCTTCAGTTGGGGTTCTCAACATCCTGGGAATGAAAACTGACAAACTAAAATATTTAAAATTTACTACTTTTGGGACTCTATTACCATAAAACATCTTAAAGAAAGAGTGGCTGTCTGTTGGCGATGGGATGACGAGAATATCCAGACTAATATTATAAATGCGAAAATGTGTGTGTCTGCCTTTCTGCTACGTTTTAACGGCCCATCTTTTCAACTGATTTTAACGAATTTGTATAGAGGTAGTTTAGATCCCGGGGAAGGACATAGGCAAATTTTATCCCGGCAAATTAAGGAGTTCCCGCAGGACTCAAAAAACTCTAATTCACGCGGAAGAATTCGCGGGCATCATGTTATCATAATGTTAAAACATTGATTACCTGAATATGCGAAACAGTTGATCGATCTCGGAATCTCCTTGGAAAAGTGGTTTCTTTGACGACATCTCAGCGAAAATGCACCCAATTGCCCAAATGTCTACTGGACAGGAGTACCTGTAATATTATTATATTACGATCAATGACAATAGATTTGCAACAAAAATAAACTTCTTTTATTTATTGGTACAAATTTTAACTTTTACTTTACTTTACTTTTCCATTTTTTAATTTTACTTCTACACTTTAGTAGATACGTTATTCGATATACGATACGTCTACCTGGAAAGACCTTCGCCAAAAATAGTACCTCCAAGACCCTTTTTAATAAAGTAATACTATGAAGACTACTTAATATGTTAATTTGTCATAACTAAAATGGCCATAATATTGCATCCAATTGAGAACCTGAAGAATTTAAATTACATTTCACATTGTAGAGGGATATGATAAATTGCATCCATATTAATATTTATATGCAATTTACCTTTGACTCCCTAATAAGACTTCTGGGGCTCGGTACCAAAGTGTGACCACTTCATGGGTGTAGACCCTGACTGGCACACCAAACGCACGACCAAGTCCAAAATCTGCGACCTGAGTACAAATTAATAGAATGGTATCAAAAAATCATTAAAACAGAAAATTTTATATTTTAGGCAATTGCAAGGAGGATCTTCAGATTGTAAGGGTAGAAACATACTAGTAGTCTGGTTATGAAATAGTGTAAACATGGTATAACCGCATCCACTCATAATAACATGGTTACATGTAAAATACTGACTGATTTTAATATACCCATTCTCCCAGCTAAATCTTGCACTATATTTTTGAGCAGGGAGGGACTTATATTTAAAGTGATAGCAATTTATTTAGACTATAATATATTTTTCAGCAGGGAGTATTCTGAAAGGGTATAAGGGGACAACATACTTATGATGTGTTGTGACAGTACTATGTCAAAATATGTGTCGTAAGTATGCTGGACTAAGAGTTGTAACACAGCAAGTATTAGTTTTCACCTTAATAATTCCTGACGTCTTATCGATAAGTAAATTCTGTGGTTTTAAATCACGGTGCAGAATGCGGCGCTGGTGGCAGTACAAGATGGCACTATTGATCTGATACAGGTAGCTCTTCACTAAACTGGGGTCCATAAACTGGAAAATATCACAATCTAGGATGAATTCTTTATATTGCACACACACATACACACTTACATATATAAATACAAGAAACATACAGAAGAAACTCAAAAAAAAACATACAAACTGCAAAGGCATTCTTATTATTTCTGTGCTCCAACCAACCAACTTATCATGCAGTGTTCTATAGAAATATCTTTGGTGATGCTGCAATACCGCATAATTACACTATACTATACACTTAAACACTACATGAAAATATAGATAAGTCAACATTTTATTATCTCAGTAAGCATTAAAAAATTGTTACTGTCTAGACTTGCTCCTATCAAAGTCCATACTCTTCATTAATGAATAGTCCTATCTACCTCATACTTTTACTGTAGCCTCTTATTAATAATCTTATTTTCAGAGTTATGTGTCCACAATTATGCTTATGAGCAAAGTGTAATTATGCAGTATCAACAACAATTTATGCATTATGCATGTAAGTATAAAGTACCTGTCCTAAATCAGAATGTAACAAAATCATACCTTGCCTGAACCAAGTGAGTCCATATATTTCTTCAAGTCCATAGATAGAAATTCAAAAATGAGGTAAAGGCGAGCTTCTTCCATCAACACATCTTCTAATTTTACAATATTTGGGTGTTCCAATTCCTTTAGCAATGAGATCTCTCTGTGAATACAAAAATTAGAATAATGTTAAGTGCCTAGAACTCATTTGTCCAATAGACTTGACAACATAGGGCCAGTACCTACTAGCCTGGCCTGTTGATTATAGTATTTTCCAAACATTAATATTTCTAGCCACAACAGCATTTACAAAATATACAAATTCATAAGCATACATGTTTTATGTTTCTTGAGTACAAGAGGTACAAATAATGCAAAACTGGCTAATCATATATTCATACTAACCTAAAACTGCTAATTTAGTAATATGTAAGTGAGGTTATACTTATTATATTATGCTGATACGGATAAAAAAAGTATTTAGTAAACTGGATCAGTTTACTTTTGTTAGAACGATGTTGTAAGCAGTTTACGAACCGTATAGCAGTAGATGGTATTCCTTCATCTTCAGAATCCAATCTGATTTTCTTCATTGCAACAAACTGACCAGTTTGTTTATTTTTACCCTTGTAGACCACTCCATAAGTCCCTTCCCCAATTTTTTCTATTTTGAGGAAGTCGTCCATCGTATATGGCGGAATTTTGTATGATTTTCCAGACACGTTTCAATGAAAAACTCCGGCACTAAGCATACGGGATTGATGCTCAGAAAGGCCTTGATAATTTATGAAATTGTAACTGTAATCTAAAGAAAATTTGAACTAAAAAGGAAAAAGAAAAATGAGCTGCTAGTTTTACACTTTCGTACCAAACTGCAATAAAAATACTAGCGTTTCACCATGCCATCACAATACAATTCAACGAATTCAACCGACTTTTTTCAAATTCGTCGTCAGCCCAAAGCCAAAGCCTCACGAATCAACTGAACTAGCGATGCGCGACTTTGAATGATCCCATTCGAATAAATCCGACTTGTGAAATCATTCGAATCAGTCGAATAATTCACGTGATTAGTAACTAATTCAGTAATGGTTAACAAATGGTTAATAGTCGCGCCGAAGATAGCCGAGTCGAGCCGAGTCGAAATTCGAATCCCCCCCAAATAGGCGACTAACTAGTAGTCGTCATTCGAATCTGAAGATTAGCATATTACTAATTTTCAAGTCGAATGCGTGGATTAGTAGTCGAAAATTATTCGAATGGGAAGATCATTTGCTGTCGCGCATCTCTAAACTGAAAGTCCAACGAAGATGTGTAATGAAAAGGTGTCAAACTGGTGTAAAACTCAAAATGTCAAATCAAAATTCAAGAAAGAGGAACGTAGAAAAATTCCCCGCGTCATTGGCGAGGTATATTGTACCCATTTGGTACAAATAAATAAATAAAAAGCCTTTATTTACTATTACGTTACAAATTCTTAGTCATAAGTACACAATAAGTAATTAATAATTCGGTTATTATTTCATTTAACGTAAGTCATGTCATATTCATATTTTATTCGATTCAATTTGTATGTAAATTTAAATTTAATTATTATCCATTTTTATTAATTACAACAACATTACAATTATTTATGATTATTATTACTATTATTTATTATTATGATTTATATTCTTGTCAACAGATAAAATATTGAGTCAAAATGCTATACAATTTTAAATTTGTCATAATAACGTAAAAGTCGCCTCTTCGGCGTAGGCCTCCCCCAAAACTTTCCAAAGCTATTCTATTCTATCCCTAGCTTGTCTCATCCAGTCAGGTCCACATCGCTCTGAGAAAATATCTCGCCATCTCTTTCTTTGGCGTCCTCTTTTCCTCTTTTTATCCCTTGGAATCCATTCAGTCACCTTTTTTGTCCATCTTGTGTTACTTTTATCTAAAAACATGTCTAGCCCATTTCCACTTTAAAATTCTAACTGTCTTCCTTATGTCTATTAATTTAGTTGTCTTCCGAATTTGTTTATTGCTAATTTTATCTTTAACTCTCATACCTAACATACTTCGCTCCATCTTCCTTTGGCATATGGCTAGTTTATCTTCTTCTTCTTTTCTTAATGACCAAATTTGACAGCCGTATGTCAAACTTGGCATTATAGAGACTTCGTAGAGTTTCTTTTTTATTTTTATACTTATTTCCTTGCTTTTCATCACCTCCTTGAAGCTCCAATATATAGCTTTAATATATAATAGCTTTTTCCATGCGATGGCGATTTTCCTTTGTATTTCTTTTTCACTGCAATTCTCGAAAGAAACGGATTGGCCCAAGTACACATAGTCTTCCACGTACTCAATGCTTTCTCCTCCTACCCTAATGTCTCTTTTATCTGCGTTGGTTAAAATTTTAGTTTTTGAGGTGTTCAGAAGTAACCCAGCTTTCTCACTCTCCTTTGCCAATTCGTTTATCATTTTACCCAGGTCTGAGCATTTTCAGCGAACACGACGATGTCGTCTGCGAAGCGCAAATGGTTCAAGTATTCGCCATCAATCTTCAGACCTTTCTGCCCCCAATCTAAGTTCCCGAAAATGGCTTCGAGGACTGCTGTAAAAATTTTCGGTGATGTTGGGTCGCCTTGCCTCAAGCCTCTACCCACACCAAACTCGGCACCTTCCCTTTCCAGCCTTATTCGTGTCTTGCATTGCGAGTACACGCTTTTCATTACGTTTAAGTATGTTGGGTGGATAGCTAGTTTCGACAGTGTCGGCCATATTGTGTTTGGATGTATCGAGTCGAAAGCTTTTGTGTAGTCGATGAAACACATATATAGAGTGTCACAACCTGGATATGGTCCATCGTAGAAAAAATTCTCCTAAAGCCGGCCTGTTCGCGGGGTTGATGTTCGTCTAGCGTTTTCGACAAACTATTTAATAACACTTTTGCAAAAATCTTGTAGATGTTTGACATGAGGCTAATTGGTCTATAATTGACCAACTCGCCTCTGTCTCCCTTCTTATGCAGCAGTATTATGATCGACTCTGACCACTGCTCTGGCGTCAACTCCGCGACAAGAATCCGGTTGAATAGAGTATGTAGCGGTTCTCGTAATGCATGCAGGAATGATTTCAATATTTCATTAGTAATTTGATCGTTCCCTGGTGTTATGCCATTCTTTTGAGTTTTAATAGCGTATTCGATTTCTGAGTGCGTAACAGGTGGTATGTGAGGAACTTCAGACATGTCGGAAATGGGGTGTGCTGTTGTAGGTATATTAGACTGACTGGCTGGTATAATGTTTTATAAAATGTCGTTGCTTCGTTAAGTATGTCAGGTCGCTTCGACAGTATATTTCCATTTTTATTTTTTAGATTCGCTGTCCATTCTAATTTATTACTCAGTTCTTTATAAGCTTTGTGTATGGCTCCTGTTTTAGATATGAACTTGTCAAACACTTGCTGCCTGTGTTTTTTTCTTTGCTCCAAAATATTTCGGTTTATTTTCTTGCTTATTTGGGCTATTTTTGATTTAGTATCTTTGGTTATTTTTTCAGCGTATAATAGTTTCCGGTCATGAAAGAGATTTCTGATGTCTTGATTGACGTATCTATTTTTTCCTTTTTCCTGTTTTGCAGCCCGATTCTGTAACTCAGTGGTTATCAAAAAATTAAAGCCACTGACTTATATTTTTTATCCATTGAAGATTTACTATGAAATGTTCTTTCATTTTTTCATAGTAAACCTTCAATGGACAAAATATATATGTCAGTGGCTTTCATTTTTCGATAGCCACTGAGTTACAGAATAGGGGAGCTGGTAACTGTCTTAATAAGAGTTTCATCGTATCCATCATACTACTATACTGAATTTGCACATTTTCACTTACTTTTAGTGATTCTATCAGTCTGTCTTCCCAGTACTTTGCACTCTCTTCCGATATTTCGGGTAAATTATTTGTATATCTCGCAGGCTCTATGAATTTCCTACTTTTCCTTAAATTTGTCTTTATTCTGCATCTTATCATTCTATGGTCCGTATTGAAATTAAGGTTGTTTATAATGTCAAACTTTTGTACTTGTTTAAACTTATTGGTAAGTATAAAGTCAATCTCATTGAAGTGTTTCCCATCTGGTGACTGCCAAGTCCATTTCTTATGTGTTTTACGTTTAAATATACTGTTTATTATCCTAAAGCTGTGTTCTAATGCAAACTTTAGCAGTTTCTGTCCTCGTGCGCTCCTTTTTCCATGTGAATATTTTCCCAAAACTTTTTCTTCTCCCTTTTGTATTTTTCCAACTTGTGCATTAAAGTCTCCCAACATAATTATGTTCTTGGAGTCAACAAAATCTAGAGATAACTCTACCGAGGTATAAAAGCATTCGATTTCTTCCTTTGTACTGGTTTCAGTAGGGGCATACACTTGAACGATAGATAGAATTTCGTTTTCAGTTGCCTGGATTTCCAATGTCGCTACTCTATCAGAAAATGATTTGAAACTCAAAATGTGATTTTTTAAAGTTCGCTTTATCAGTAATCCAACTCCGTTCCTTCCTTTACAAGATGAGGTGTGGTACAAGATGAGTTCTGAGTATTCTTCAATGAGCTCTTTGCCTCTTCTTACCTCACTCAAGCCAACAATATCCCAATTAAGTTTTTCTATTGCTAGCTCTAGTTCTGTAAGTCTATTGTCCGAAAGTAATGTGCGTACATTGAGAGCCGCGATGAAAAGAAACGAGGTTTCATTTTTCAACGGAGTTTGTGTTTTGGTGGATTTATTATGGGGGCTTTTTGGGGGTTGTTGGTCGTACGCCTCCACGGGGACCAGCCGGCTTGGAGAAGGTGATAAGTTATAGTTTATTTTATTATTTTTAGTTTTTGGGGGGCCTCTACTCGTCATGCCTCGCTATTATCATCATTGTTTTTAAGGTATGTCATCATTGGGTTTTTAGATGGGAGTTTAGTCCTATGTTTCTTGACACTGTGGTTATCTTTCCAGTTACTCTGTGTTGAGCCCAAATCATCCGCGTTTGAACCTGCTGTTGACGGTCTACTTGGGGTTCGCGAAAGGGATAGTTGTCTCTTCTTGTTAGTGTTTTCTAATGGTATTCTTTGTTTAACAATGAGCTTATCATATTTTATATAAGCAGTATTTCCTTTCTCTAGCTCTTTTTTTAGTTCCACTTTTAATTCCTTCCTTTTTTGCAAAATTTGTGCCGGAAATTCGTGACTGATGAAAATTCCCGATCCCTCTAGATGTTTCTTATTTGCTCCTAAAGTTGTGAAGACTACAGAAATTGGTCGAGGCTTCGATTCCTTTTTACCAAGTCTTTTCATAGACTGAATTTCTGATGCCTGGATGGATACGCCTATTTTATGATTGATGATGTTATTATATTATATATTGATGAAAATATGACTTTTCACTTTCGGAGACTCCAAAGAATACGAGATTTCTCTATACGCTAGCTTTTTCTAAGTGGTAGAGCCTTTTTTATTGGTTTTCTATTCGTGAACGCAGATCATTTAGGTCACGGTTCAAATCCTCGAATTTCTGGTTCATGTGTGTATTTACTTTAGATGTTATTTTTTCTTCCATTTGTGACAGTCTTGTTTCCATTGATGTAAATTTTGTGTCAATGTCAGTCTTAATTTGCATGATTAGTAATTTTAACTCTTCCATTTTGCCACTCATTGCTGCCCTCTTGCGTAATATGTGTGTACTTCTATCGATCTGGATACACCGCTCGGTATGACGGTGAATCTTCCTAGTTCCTGCAGATGGTACTAGATGGGGTACGTAGCACAGTCTAGCTAAATCCTCTGTATTGTGATAGATGGTGTTATTCTTACATATGATGATTTTGCAGTTTTGAAGTGAAATTTGTAACGTTTAATTAATTTTAATTGTCCTACTATTATTGCTCACTGTACCTGTGGTGTTTTATTGCACTAAAAAAGCTAATTGGAAGCCTTTTTTTCTCTATTAAAGTCCTTAATTTCACATATTTGTTTAAGTTTCTAACGGTATTCAGCCACTGATTTTTTGTTAATTTTTCACATTGACAATTATTTTCCGCCACTGTCCACATTTGTCTTCAGGAATCGTCCAAACAGCAACATTATTCATACAGTTTTAGAGTTGTTTATTCGATATTTCACTTTTTAATTAATTTTTTATACGCAGCTGATGTAAACATTGGCACACTAGCTCCCCCGTCCACGCCATTTGGTACAAACGCAAGCCATAAAACTAAGAATTGAATTGAATTGAACGCCGCAGAAAAGTCTATGGCAACTTTAGTGGCGGTCCTTACTCGAATAACTCGACTCACTATTTTTGATTTTAATGACTCGTCGTCAACCTATACTCTATAGATGTCCAATGCTGACATAAGTTTCTTGTCTGCTGTCTTGTTGCCATCGCCAACAACCAGAGCCAACAACTTCCTGAGATTTGCATAATGTCATCGATCCACCTAGTGTGGGATCTATGACATTATACGAGGGACTTCGCTCGTAGCTCTGTTTGACGCACGTGTCAGTGAGAGTTTTGGTGTAGTTTTTGTGCTTTTTTAGTGTGTAATAGTTGGTGTTGGTAAGAATATTTGTATAGTGTTCGTCTTACACAGTTTCCACGTTGTGGAAACATGGATATAGACCCCCTGCGTGGTCCCCCTGATCCGGGGGAGCACGTTGAAATCCCGACTTCTACTCCGCCCCCAGAATCGGCCTCCCCAGCAGGCCATAAACTTTCTTTTGAAGAAAATGTTTCATCTACCCCAAAAAAACCCACATTTGATCCTTCAACTGCAAACCCCTCGGTCCAATCGACTTATATACATCCGTCCTTAACCGAACTTCCTACAAAATATCTGGAAACGGACGCTGGACCTTTCATCGTATATGTCTCTCGTGAGGTGGCTGATCCATCGGCCGGCACCACAATCAGAGCTATTAAATTTGGTCAATTTCTACATAAGAACAAAATCCGATCTATTGTTAACGATGGCATCAAAAGCGTCGGCAGAAACAAAGTCTCAGTTGAATTCTCATGTGGAGAAGCTGCAAATAGTTTTTTGACAAACCCAATTCTTGAATCAGCTAACTTCAAAGCTCATATCCCCACATTTAATGTAACGCAAATGGGACTGGTTCGAGGCGTTCCGGTTGACTGTCATCTTGACGAATTTGTTGAGTCTCTCGAACTCCCTCGTGGATGTGGGGAAGTTCTTAAGGTTAGACGACTAAACAGAAAACAAGTTACTGATGGCGTTGTGACCTGGATCCCGACTCAGTCGGTCGTTGTGACTTTCAGGGGGCAGGTGCTTCCTGTCAAAATTCTTTCATACCACACATCTCTCCCGGTTGAAACTTATATGTTCCCAACTATTCAGTGCATGAACTGCTGCCGATTTGGCCATATTAAATCTCAGTGCCGATCGAAGCCTAGATGTTATAAATGTGCACGTGAACACTCAGGTGATACATGCGATTTAACTGTAGATGAGGCTTCCTGCGCTCTCTGCACCGGTAGGCATCTAGCCACAAACAAAAGCTGCCCAGAACATTCCCGACAGCAAGCTATTAAACAGCTCATGTCACAAGAAAACATCTCTTACATTGACGCTTCAATCCGTTTCCCTCCTAGTGGTCCATGCTACGCTGAAAAAACTAAGTCCCCTCCGTCATACCCATCTAAGCCCAATCCCACAACCTCTTCTCATCACAATAGTTCTCCTAACCAATCATATCGTGAAACCAAATTCCGCACTCCTCGTCCTAGAGCCCCAATGGCAAAGGGATACGATAGGCAAGCCCACCAGAATATATCTGGCAATTGTTCCTCCTCCCTTGGCAACGGTTGTGCTATAAATAATAATGAACACTCATATTCCCGTCAAAGCAACAATGACAGTCTTATCCCTCTTTTAACCAAGTCATTAATCAACATTTTAGAAAAGCTAAATAATCAATCTTCACCGCCCAACGTTGCCCAAATTATTCTTGAACTGTTTACTACACTCCAAAATGGACTTAGTCCAAATACAATGGAATTGTAAAAGTCTGCGCAGTAGAAAACATGAATTAATCCTTTTGATAAATGAATACAAACCTGTTGTTCTTGCCATCTCTGAGTCATGGCTCAGGCCAGGTTCCCATTTTAGGGTTCCAGGCTTTCCCTGTCTTAGGGATGACAGGGATGATGGGTATGCGGGAAGCGCCATCCTAATCCGGCGCTCTCTCGTTTATTCTTCCATCCCCCTTCCCCCGCACAACTCTCAGTTTAATGCTGTTGCTGTGAGAATCCTTGAAATCTCCTTTCTTTCTGTATATATTCCTCACCCCCACTCCTCTCTCATTCCAGATTTAAAAGCTACCATTTCATCTCTTCCTTGTCCAGTTGTAGTGATGGAAGACTTTAACTCCCATCACACAGCTTGGGGCTCCCATTCATGTGATGGGTTTGCTATCCTCTTGATGGAACTTTTTGATGAACTTAATGTTTGTATTCTCAACAATGGTTCTCCAACAAGGTGAGTGTACCCGGATCAAAACCCAAAATCTGTCATAGACTTATCCCTTTGCTCTCCCTCTTTAGCCTCACTTTTCTCCTGGCAAACCCTACCAAGCACTCATGGTAGTGACCACTTTCCAATCCTACTATCTCTGGCCCAAAGATCTACCCCACTTAAGAATACCAATCCTCTTATGAAATACAAGCTCTCTAAAGCACAATGGCCGCCGTTTGCTGATACTGTTGACAGGCTTGTTGGCTCTCTTCCTGGTCTGGGGGCTGACGGAGACTATCAACTTTACTATGAGAATTTGTAAAAAATTTAATTTCATCTGCCGACCTCCATTTTCCTATCAAAAAAACTGAACGAGATTTTTACTCATCTCCCCCCTGGTGGGATGATGAATGCACAAACATAATCAACCAACGCAAGCAAGCACAAATTTCTTACACGATGGATATGTCCCGTAATAATTTTTTGAAGTACCAGCGTATTGATGCTAAAAGTAGAAGAATTACATCTAAAAAGAAAAAAACGGGATGGGTATCATACTGTGAAAGTATGGGCGTACCCAGCATTTACTTAGGGGTGGGGCAAAAGTAAGGAAACTCGTCAAATAATAGAAATTTAAAATATTTTTTATTTATATCCTCATACAAATCTGTTTAAAATTTCGATTTCAAACTTATTTTGTGCTTCTAAAACCCTCTTCCTATGCACACTCATCATGCAGAGGCCGACAAGTCGATTTTCTTTAGGTTCTTTGGTTTACGCAAATATGATCATGTCTCTGAATTTCGTTCAAAGCTCAAGTGGTTACCCATTCGCTTCCGCCGGAATCTACATATTGTTTCCCTTCTGTACTGTGTATTGTTCAATCCCATGACTCCAAGTTATTTAAAGGAAAACTTTAAATATCTTGGTCATGACAGAACAGAAAGAGTTCTTCGGTCAGCCGGAAAACTCGTTCTTGCAGTCCCCTCATATCGTACAAAATATTTCGAAAATTCATTTATGTTCAAGGCTATTAGCTTGTGGAATGAACTACCCTTGCAAATACATCGAGCTAAAACTCTTAATAAGTTTAAAATTGACATGAAAAATCATTACATGTCTCTCTGTAATCATCCATAGCGACATGTTTAATTTGTCCAATATTTATATGTGTATTTAGTTATGTATTTAGTCTTACGTATGTCTATTTTATTTGTTTTATATATATTAGTGTATTAATACGTTATGATTTTATGATATTGTTTAGTTTATGTATCTATTAGTATTTAAGTTTATTTTTATGCACCACCTCCCACTATCCACTTGTTCATTGTCTCCGTATCGATAAGGTTGTCTGGAAGAGATCGCTGGTTAGCGATAAGACCGCCTTATTGTACCTACGTTTTCAGTTTTCATGTTTGTTATCTGTTTTTTTTTTGTTATATTTTGTGGTGTACAATAAAGAATATACATACATACATACATATTTTTTTGTTCCCACATATTATACCACAGTTCTGCTTCACCAAGAAAACCACTTAAATTATAATAACTACAAAACGGTTCTGTTTTTTTTTATAAAATCTTGATATGACATTGAAAATTGGTGGGGAGGTAGCTTAGAACCAGGAGACGGACATAGGACTTTTCATCCCGGAAAATTAAATTTCTTCAAGTCAGAGGGTGGGGCAAGTGCCCCACCTTGCCCCACCGTGGGTACACCCATGTAGTAGACCCTAGACCCCTGTTCTCCTTCTTCTACTGTTTGGAATAAAATTAAAAGATTCCGAAGTTCTCAGTCGCCTAACGACCTCTCATCCAATGATTCAAGTTCTTGGTTGGATGCTTTTGCAGACAAACTTGCCCCTCCTTATGTTCCTTGTGAAAGTACTGCCACTATTTTAGCACCTATTTCCTCTAATGAATCTGAAAGACTCTGCCCCAGGAAATGATGGTATTCCATACTCCTTCTTAGTTAATCTTAATAACAAAGCGAAATACTGCTATCTTGACATGATCAACAGGTTTTTATTGACAGGATTCGTCCCGGAGCCTTGGAGGACTCAACTCATAATCCCAATACGGAAACCTGGCAAAGACCCCCTTGACCCAAATTCATATCGTCCCATAGCTCTTTCTTCAACCTTGGCCAAGGTCATGGAGCACCTGATAAAAAACCGTCTGGAATGGATAGTGGAAAATAGAGATTTATTGGCTAAATCCCAATTTGGCTTCAGAAAGGGACTTGGTACAATGGACAGTGTTGCAGTCATCACGACAGATATTCGAACAGCCCTGGCTGGGGGACAGTACCTGGTGGGTGTCTTCTTGGACATAGCATCGGCATATGATAATGTTCTTCTCTCAATGCTCAGGCATAAACTGCAAGAGCTGAATGTTCCGCCGAGACTAACACGACGTATCATTTGCAGCCTTCTCTCGTCCTTTGCTCTACAGCATTTACACATATGATCTCGAATTGTGTGTCGTGAACGTCTGCAACATCCTCCAATATGCTGACGACATTGCTTTGTACATTTCGTCGAACTCTATGGTGAATATTTCAAGTCGTCTCAATTCTGCTTTGCACTATTTAGGTCAGTGGTTATCCAATCATGGTCTCTCTCTTTCTATCGATAAGTGCAAGGCCGTCATTTTCACGAGAAAAAGAATCATCCCAAACCTTAATATTGCCTACAATAATCAACACATTTCCCTTGAAACCAAAGCAAAATTTTCTGTTAGTGTTGTTCTAGACTGCAGACTCAATGGCGCAGCTCATGCTCAACATATAAGCCGAAAGTGTGAAAGCGGTATTAACATCCTCCGTGCGCTATCAGGGGCTGAGTTGTGTGATCAGAGACAACCAAGGCAAATCCTTTCTTCTAAAAAGTTTCCTTAAATTTACATCCCTTCCACATCCAATTAATTCTTCCCCCAGGCTACCCCTGTTTTCTACCCCTTATCAAAGTTTGATTCGTAAACCTCCAATTGTTAATCTTGGTGTTCACAAAGGTTCAGCTGAGGCTAACCAGAAATTTAATGAAATTATTCAAAACAACTGGCCCGATTTTCTTACAATATACACTGATGCCTCAAAACTATCTCAGAATAGCTGTGTTGGAGTAGCATGTTGGATTCCAAAATTCAAAATTAGTATGCAATTCAAGTGTCCCCCAGAATCTTCAGTATGCACAGGAGAGTCTATAGGCATATTAGAAGCAATCCTTTTCGTCGAAGCCCATAATATTAGACAAACTATAATACTGACCGACTCCCTTAGCTGCTTGCAAGCTCTTAAAGGAAAGGGTTACCCCCTTTCCGTAGTAAGGAGAGAGTCACTGTTGTGTTCAAGATCCGGGAGGTGTTATATTCTTGCGAGCAGAAAGGCCTAAACATTATACTGGCCTGGATCCCGGGTCACTCAGGTATTAGTGGCAATGAGACTGCCGATGCTTGCGCTAAACTTGCTGTTGAAATGGGTACTATGACCCACTATACCAACCACCTACAAGATCTCCGTTCCCTAGCAAAATCCGACATGGAGAGCTCTTGGACCTCAATTTACTCTGAATCGATTTATATAAAGGGTAAGCATTATGCTTCCATACAACCTGATATCCCACGACGACCTTGTTCTTCTTTCATAAAAATTCGGTTCGCTGGGTCACCTCTACTATCAGTCGTCTTCGAATTGGTCACGCCTGCACCCCCGTACACTTGGCAAAATGAGTGCGTGACAGCTCCCTGTGTGAGTGTGGCCTGGACGAGGGATCAGTCTCTCACATTCTCTTCTCCTGTCCTAAACTTCCCTTTAAATTATACGACGTTCTTCCCCCTAAACTTCCCCGTCCCTTGAATGTTGAGTGTGTCCTAATGTTAGCCTATAGCCCTTTCGTTAAGTATCTTTGTAAATATTTTAAAATTAACAAACTTAAATTGTAATTTGTACATTGTATAGTAGACCCCTTTTATTATTTTTATTTGTGTTTGTCTCTTTATGGTAAGTCTATTGTTATGTAGAGTAGTTTACTAACAAATATTATAAATATGCCTTCTATTACATAATATTTTTATTAATTTTGGCACTCTTTAACCGGCCAATCTCCTTCGTGCCTCCCTCAAGTTACTCGACACTGGCGAAGTGCATTGTGCTGGCTTGGCACTACTCAAAGCCATAAACCAAGAGAAGAAGAAGAAGACATTAAACGAGTCTAGGCATAGTGTAGAGTGAGGTCTGCCAGCCCTACCGCGTATCTTTTGCATCAATCAGTATAGGACTGCATCAATGCCAAAACATGGTTTTGATTTCGCGTATCATTGAGACTGTCCGTAAAGGATCGTTGAGGACAAAAAAACGTTTTGACATTGATGCAGTAACTATCGATAAAAATTAGTCATCTTTTAACAATATGTAACATTTAATAATTGTACGACAAATATACTAATGCTTTTCAAGTAATATTATTACATTATTGATAACAGTACAAAAAAATTGTTGCTATGTACTTTAATTACTACGCACAAAATTATGTACAAGTCAGAGACAAATAACATAATATGTAGTAAATGAAAATATCCATAGACAATTTCAGTACCTCGCACAGATTTATAAAGGGAAGCAGATTCAATATATTGAAAAAAATAGCGTGTCAATTTCAAACACACGGAAACATTACGCACACATAGACAAAACACAGGGCCGCACCTTGTTGCTGCATAACATATTATTAAGTAGGGTTAATAGGCCTATTACACTGCACTTTTCACAGGGACCCTTACACTTGATCAGTGTAGTCTAATAAGGGAGAAAGGGTCCCTAATTTGATCCTTATTGCTGTGTAATAAGCGACGCTCTATTTATCTAGCGACAACGCGCACCCTTACCACAGGGCCCTGTGGAAAGTGCAGTGTAATAGGCCTATAAGTCGTGAGGAAAAACAACGACGTAAACGTTACCCATCATTTGGAAGCTATAATTTGTAAGGGTTTTAAAAATAATAATAGGTCCTTTTATGATTTTTTCATCACAAGCGATCACAACTGCAATGTAGTAACAAAATTGAAAATTGTAATTTCATCTAGCTTTTTCCCGCATCGCTTGCGTTAAATTCAATTTTCATACAAATTTCAAATACCTGTTTTACGATGGGATGAATTATCAAAAATATTTTCTCGGCATACGCTCCTACCTTTTAACCGGTTTGTAGTTGGCTAAGGCCTGCCTCGATAGGATAGAGGCCTGTGCCAGATGTCTATTTCGGGCTTGGGTCCGCGATGATAATCCACCACGTGCGGGACCCTAGTCAATGTGATGAATAGAGTTACAGAGACCTAGGTATTACTATCGATAGGAAACTATATTCAATACGCACATAGACAACATAGTGAGCAAATGCTTTAAGCTGCTCAGTTTCATTTGGCGTAATTGCAAATCATTCAAGTCGTGTTTGGCCCTTAAGATAGTTTATTCGGCCTTGATTCGTAATACATTAGAATACGGTTCGAGCATCAGGAATCCATCTTATAAACATCCAGTGAAGAGAATCGAAAGAGTTCAAAAACGTTTTCTCTTTCTGCTAACAGCTCATCAAAACAAAAAGGGGGCATACAGGCAAAGACTTGACTTTTTTTAAATAGTTTCACTTGAAAACCGTCGCTGGGTAGCCGATCAGGTTCTTCTTTTCAAAATTTTAACTAACGGAATTGACTGCCCAAGTATTTTATCTAAAATAAAGTTTTCTGTGCCTCGAAAAAACTCGCGTATTTCTAATTACAAACCGTTTATAATTACGGGATGCAGAACTAACTTAGGACAAAATAATGTGTTGCTTAGAATATGTCGTGAGTACAATAACCTCTTCAAAACTGCTAAAATTACCACAGATCCTCATTCACTCTCTTTACAGCAATAGAAAAGGATGCTGTATCAGTTCATTGATGCAGTATCAAGAGACTCATAATATATCTAGCTGATTGTTTTTTTTTTGTAATTTTGTTTGTGTTTTTTAAGTTTAACGCTATTTGTTAACTGGTAACCACGCACTTGCGAGATCAGCTAAATGCATGCCGACTTGCCAGTAATTGGGTGTACACTCTAAAATGTTTTATATATTGTGTTTTGTTATTTTTATGTTGTTATTGTGTATTACCTGTTGGCAAACCATGAAATAAAATTAAAAAAAAAATTGGCAGAGATAACACGAATGTGAACTCTGCGCTGCGTGTTATAACGTCACTGTGGACTCCGTCAGTATCATGGCTAGTGGTTCTCGCGTCGTTCTCGCTCTGCATCGATGCGCAGGTGCTGGTTTTTTTTTTTTTTTCGGATTGAGTATGCTGCATAGGCCCTACTGGCCGCTACAGCGTCACCGGGGGGATGGGCGAGCGCTAAGCGTCGCCAAGAAAAGAGCCCTAGGGCTCGATGACATCGGGGGAGGCAACGTCTTCCTAAGGGCGCCTCCTATGAGGCTCGGACCACGGCTTAGGATGACGTTGGGACGAATGGGAGGTCGGTTGGACTAGGTTAGTCCACACGCCCCCGAGGCCGTGGGTTAAGACCACGTCCGGGTGACGTAAGATATCGGGGTCCTCGTCTTCGCCGGCGAAGACGCTGTGTTTGACATGTGTTGGTGTGTAGCCCTAAGTAGGATGCATTGTCGGTCGTGATTTGGTCGTCGTGGTCGTTAAGGACGTGTTTGGGACGTCTTTTGTCTGGTGGGTCATTTCGGTCGGGGGTGTAAGATGCAGTCTGAACTACAAGAGGGTTGGGATGTCTAACTGCCTTCTCAAAATAATTTTTGGAGAGCTGCTTGAAATATTGGGCTATGGTAGGGAGTTCGAGATCTCTATGGAGATCGACGTTGCGTACGAACCACGGGGATCCCGTGGCCATACGCATGAACTTGTTTTGGAGGACCTGGAGACTGTTAAATCGAGAGTGAGGGAGGTGTGCGAATAACACACATGCGTAGGACATAATAGGGCGGATGCACGTTTTATAAAGCGTGACTTTGTGTCGCAGGGACAACATAGCTAGCCTTGTTACGGACTCGGCGTATGTGGGCGTTAAAGCTGAGTTTACTATCAAAGGTTACACCTAAGTATTTGGCATTTTTTTGCCAGGGAATGGGGCGACCGTATAAGGTGATTTCGGGGAGGTCTAGCCTCTTCCTACGCGCGGAGGGACAAAAGAGCATAGCGGCGCTCTTTTCGGGGTTGACTTCGATTCTCCATCGGCGGAACCAGTCACCTAAACTACTAACTGCCGCTTGAAGACGAGATCTAATGAAAAGGCGGTTTGGCGAAGAGCTATATAGGGCGGTATCATCCGCGTACTGGGCCGTGCTGACATGAGGAAACGCGGGGATATCGCTGGTGAACAGTGAGTAAAGAAGGGGGAAAGTACTGAGCCCTGTGGGACGCCAGCACGAATCGGTCTGGGGGAAGAAAGGGTTCCGTCTATCCGATAGCGGAAGGAGCGATTTGAGAGGAATTCTCGTAGCAGACGTACGAGTCTTATCGGTAAGCCTAGATGGTGAAGCTTGTAGATTAAGCCGGCGTGCCAAACCCTATCGAACGCTTTTGCAACGTCAAAGAAGAGGACTCCGGTTGAGATGCCTCTGGAGAGGCGATTGAAGCCTGTGTAGATATGTTCCGTGAGGCGGTACGTTTGATGAACGCAAGAGTGTCTGGCTCGAAAGCCGAATTGCTCGTCGTTTAGGAGCTTCTTCTCTTCGACGACGGACTTAAGCCGGTTGAGGATAATTCTCTCATACACCTTTCCAAGCGTGTTGAGTAGACTTATAGGACGGTAGCTAGTTGGTAGGTTACGGGGTTTTCCCGGTTTAGGGATGCCTATCACTGTTGCTTCCTTCCACCTATCGGGGAAGGAGCACCCGGCCATAAGGGCATTAAATATGACAACTAGGAGATTTATGATCTGATCGGGGAGCAATTTTAATGTTTTGTTATTAATTGAATCGGGACCTGGAGCTTTCTTAGCGTGTAACTCTTTGATAATTCCTCGGACTTCGCCGCAAGTTGTGGGAGGGAGAGGTTCCTCTTCAGGAGAGGGGGAGGAGGAGAATCAGGTGCTGGAGATATTATTTAGAAGCACAGTACCAACGGATATCGTATAAATACCGCCAGATTTTAACTCAAAGTTCCTATTGACACTAATTTCTTGGCAGTAAGCCAAATATATGTGGTAAAACAATCGAATCGAATGGTTATTCCAAAAATTAGGTTAGAAGGTTAAATAAAAAAATTACAACAGGTTAAACTTACATGTTATTTATTCAAATAAACTTTACAATTAGTGTTTTTGAATCGCCAAGTGAATCTACCATTGATTCGGAATATCATTTCTAGCGAGAAATTATACTAATATTATAAATGCAAAAGTGTGATTGTTTGTTGGTTTATTGGTTTGTTGGTTTGTCCTTCAATCACGCCGCAACGGAGCAACGGATCGACGTGATTCTTGGCATGGGTAATAGTTGAGAACCTGGAGAGTGACATAGGCTACTTTTTATCCCGGAAAATTAAGGAGTTCCCGCGGGAATCAAACAAACTTAAACCATGCGGGCAAAGTCACGGGCATAAGCTAGTGTTACAATATGTACTATAAAGAACTAGAAGTGGATTAAAGTAAAAAGTAAAAGCAAACAACAAACAAAACTTTATCCTACAGCACAATTTTAACAATCTCAAACTGTGAGATTGTGTGTGTGATTGTGATTTGTGAGTATCAATTTTTGGCTTATAAAAATTAATGTTCTGCCTAACAAACAATATATGAATATTATTGTAAATGTATTGTGAAGACACCATAAGTATAGCAATCTCTTTAAACTTTTACATACGTTACAAGTATTACACGGACTTGTGGTAATATTGCTGGTATATTTAACTGATAAATCCATCCATCCATCTATCCATTTTTATCCATAAGTCTCTCAGGTATTCATCCTTTGGAAACCTGAAATTAAAAGTCGAAGTTAGATACTTAAAATAAAAGGGTCGTCAAGTCCGGCCCTGTAATTTATTAAAGTACTCAAAATGTCAAAAAAGATTATTCAACGACTTAAAACACGTATTTCTACCGAAAACCATAATATTATAGTTTTAATACATGCATGGCTTTATATTTCGTCATAACAACTACAAATATTAGTTAAAACTTATCGTTGATACGATGCGATAAACGAAAACATTTCAAATCAACATGATAGCATGAAAACTTACCGATGGAACGTTATTTCTGGAGTTTTCCTGTACGAAGCGTTGTAACACTGGGGGACACAACACTTCACCATTTTATTTCAATAAATATTGGCTACTAAACCTCCAAATTTCACAAAACAATTATTTATGACAACACAATGTAAACAAACGCCATATGTCTTATGTCATCTTTCCTACTACAGACGTCCACGTATTGAAATTTTGTTAATGTGTGCGTTTGTGTTGCACAGTGTTGCAACAAATAAAAAAAAAGATAGGAATAGACATTTTTGCTTGGAGGGAAAAGGACACAGATTCCCATATACTTGTCTATGTGGGTGTGAAATTTATGCTAAGTCTGCTTTTCTTTTTTTCCTGGTACCTTTGATTGCTTTGATTTTATAAAAATAAAATCAAAGTTTGATTGCATCAAAAAAAATTACTAATATACGCGCATGGCTTCTTTTATTAAAGTATTATTCAATTCAATTCAATTCAATACGATCCCTAAGGATATTTTTGGATGTGATATTGCGACAATTTTTAGCCGGTAGGGGTGCTGCGCTTTTCAGCGCCGGGTCGCCATTCCAGCACCTTGGAATCGGGACCCCACTTATAGACCCTTCAGCTTCGAAACTGTCTAGCTTTATTGATAACTCTGGTTCTCCGACGGATCTCATCATTATAGATCACGTAGATCAAACCTCACTTGGTTTGTGCTTAGATGATAATATGTAAAACTTTACTTTAGTACATACATTTTATTTTATTATCAATATGCCTTTGAAGTGAAAACTTCTTTAGGCGCGTTGAGCACTTTTTGGTAGGGGGTAAAAATGTGAATACGCGTGATCGACACCATTCTTCTGAAGACAAAAGGTCTTAAGTATAATAATATTGTACGTTCGTAATTGAGTCGCAGCTCTTAGTTACATGCAGCAAAACTCGAGACTCGAGTCTCAGATGAGATTCGAGTGACGAGTCCCACCGCCCAAGGCTGACAGCAACTGATAGTCTTCGAGTCGCAACCTGTGGTCGCAACCGAAGTTTCATCTCTGGTTGCAACTGTTCCTCTCGTAGCGTTGACTCGAGTAACTCGAGTTGAAAAATGGACTCGTCCTATCACAGCGTGGGTGGAGTTTATGAATTTATTTCTCTGTCTGCGCATCACAATTCACAAGCAAACACACAAGTGTCCCACCAGTTGTTTAAATCTTTTATCAGAGGTTTAAATAAAGATTTTTTGTTTGGTTCAGAAGGGCTGGAACCCAGAGCCGTAAAGCCATGTAACAAGAAAAAGCAAACACATTTTTTTTAACTGACTTTACGGTTTTGGGTTCTAGTCCTTCGATCAGTACCGCTGAGTACTTTTTTTAAGGTATACTTTTTTTAAACGAAATATTGCAACAAAAATGCAAACGCTCGGCGCCGAGCCAATTAAATATTATTTTTGTTGCAATATTCAAACTAAAATCAAACTATTCAACTAAAACTTGAAATTATTACTTCTTGTTCATATTAGCCATGGTTTAAGCATTAATGTTATTTCGATACCTAAAATCGTTTTATATGGCGTCAACTTCAAAAACTAACAAAAATATCAGTTTGGACTTCGATTTTAGTAGTTCGATATCTTTGTAACATTTAGGATTGATTTTGAAGTTTTATAAAAATAATTTTTCTCATTACCAGACTAATTTTAAAGTTCTCACGGTTTAGCGGTGCTTTTGCCCTACACTACCAATAGTTCCTGAATTTCTGTACTCAGTGGCGTGCACAGTTTATAGAGCTAGGGTAGGCATTAGTTAGTCAGAATACTTATTTACTAGCTGTTTTGATGAAAAATGAACATTGACGTTTCTATTTGGGCAAGCAGTGCTTTTATACCTCTATGAAATGCACTTCACTGTCTATACTTATGCGAGCAGTAGGTACATGCCTGCAGGTGTGTACAAATTTCCGTTTCCTCATGTTCCTGAATCAAATTAGTGGGAGAACGGTCAAACGGAATGGACACTTTAAGGATTCCTCAATTTACTAAGGAGTCCTAATAAAATCATTAAAAAATTTCACTACCCATTAATGCTATGCATGGGAATCGGCAAAACATGAATGTAAGTAAGAACATACGTAGCAACAATACATGGATATGAAATGATAATAAGTAATCGTTTGTTATTTGATAGAGATTAAATTAGTATTTAAAAATAGAGATCAGCACGTCTTTAGATCACGTATTCGTTCTTACGGCCGACAATGCGTGCTTCTATACTGATCTCCATTATCAGTAGATAGATCATGAGGAGATTATTTACTATATATTATAACCATGTTGGTAAGCTACTGGGGTCATTTAGTTATATTTTCACATGGAAGCGAAAGTGGCAAAATGTTGAGGCGAGTTCTTGTATTATCGTTGTTAACGCAACGGCATTTGGTAAGCTATTCGTCTTTTTGGGTAGTTAGTACATTCATTTATACTATAGACTAATTTACAAATAAAATATTACGAAGTTTTAGGGGAAGTGAGCTGTTAATATCATAATTTCTAAACAAACCATGTTTAAAAATATATACCCACTCTCGTAGGGCTAGCATGCGCACGACGAGTAAAATTATATCTTCAAGTTATCTCTATTTGTCTACCGACGCTAGCATGGTTACTTGTGTCATTATGTCAAAAGTAGAGATAAAAGTATCTATATCTTATCTGTGGTATTTTTCTCTACGAACCCTTACATGCAGACTATTTTTTCTTGTAATATACCGCATTTTGTGCATGCTAGTAGGGTAAAAGAAAAATTAGACGACAACATCTCTCTCTCTCTCGTCGCGAGATAATCTCGTGGTGCGCATGCTAAGCACACTAGTCTACTAATCTGGCTCATTAATTATTATTCGTATTGTAGATAATCTTGTAAGCATGTAACATAAAGCTTTTTTTTTGCCAATAAGTTTCAACTATGTCCGCTATATTCTGATAAACATATTTTTGAGTAAATATATACCTTTAAGTAAAGTGGCTCTAAATTCACCTATAAGAGTAGGTAACTAAATACATTATAAATATAGCCTCACCTACGTCTCAGGTAGAGAGATAGTTTGTGTCTCAAACTTTAAACAACAGGTCGCACCAAAATTTAGAAAACGACAAACAAAAAAAGTTAGTCAGAATAGCTATAATATTTTTACTGATATTCTTTTCTAAATAGAAAACTGTATTCAAAGTTAAACAAAAATAAACACGAAAGCGCTTTGCTTTGTCCTACTTACCTACTTGTTTACATTTTTTTTATAGATATCATCAGAACCAGAGGAAAATGGAAAAACCGAAAACCCACGTGCAACTAGACAATTGAATTTTGGCGATTGCTGCCCATGTCCAGGACAAGATGCGTTTCAATATCAGGATTCGGCGAATTCTTTTCGGCGTATAGATACATTATCAGCTGATGATGACGAAAGTTGCCCATGCAGGTCGACATCGGATTCCGAAGGCATGTCGTCCATCTTCCGTCCTGCCTTCAGAGCAGTGGATCCATTTATAAGGTAGAAACTTACTTCGATCATTTAGGCTAGGAACTAGATAATGGTTTCGTCCAATCTAAAAACCGACTAAGTGCGAGTCGGACTCGCACACGAAGGGTTTCCATACCATCGTACAAGATTTCACACTACCTATGTACCTACTTTTTAAGTACAAGTTTATTGTTTGAGAACCCCCTTCAATTTATAACTTTATTTTATTTTGATTTAGTAACTATTTGTATGTTATAGCAGCTATAGTTATTACTCACTCTTTGAAAATTTCATCCATTCCATCCATCTATCCATTTTCATTTGACACCGAAAAAACCACGTTCCTTGAATTTATTTTATTTATTTGTGGCTATAGTGGCAATAGAAATACACACTGCCAACATTTCAATTGTCTAGCTATGGTTCATGAGACAGCCCTGTGCCAGTCAGACAGGCTGGACAGCGGAGGCTTAGTAGTAGGACCCGGTGGCACCCGTTGGAACCCTAAAAAATTCTATCGATTTTTCTCGTGACAAGGTGATGATCTCAATCCTTTAATTCTGATTGGCTAACACTTTTCTACAATATGGCTATGACATGGCTGTAGCGAGAACATCATACATTTTATTGTACTTAATAAGTAGCTGATGCCCGCGACTTCGTCCGCGTGGATTGAGTGAGGTTTTTTGGTTCTGGTGGCTTTAATTTTTCGGGATAAAAAGTAGCTTATATTCCAGACTATACTCTATCTTTGAGCTAAATTTCATCCAGATCCATTCAGCCGTTCTGGCGTGATTGAGTAACATCCATCCATCCAAACTTTCGCATTTATAATATTAGTATAAAAGTAATTTTATATACTTATTCCTACATCCATGGTAAAAAGTCGTACTTATAGACTGCTAGATTACATAATGCCCGCGACTTTGTCTGCGTGGTTTAAGGTTTTTTATTCCCGCGGGATTGTTTTTCTTTTAAGGACAAAAATAAGTCCCTAGAAGAAAAAAAAGAAGACGGTGAAGTGATCATGTCATAAATATTCTATTCGTTAGGGCTATGTGGTAATTCACGTTCTAAGCCATTCCAAATTTCAACGAAATCGGTTCAGTCAATGTAGCGTGAAGCAGTACAAACATCAAAAATTTCAAATTTAATAAATTAACAGGATAGTCCGGAGAGTCACGAAAGAAGCGCAAAGAAGTCCCCAAGAAGATTGCGTTAGTACGACTTCGACGTGACACGGAATATAATACTAACGTTACATATAAATTAAAATATCCCTTATAATATCTCCCACAAGTTAGGCTGTTATTTTTTTAAGCTATGAATTGTTCATCAAATTTTCGTATACTCGTATGTATACGAAAATTTGATGACCAATTCATAGCTTTTTGTATTTGGCACTAAAAATTTATGACACCATTTAGCTTGGCCTTTAGTGATAAAGAAAACTGATAAGGCTAAATATTAACTAGGTACTATTATATGTGTAAGTATTGTTATTATATGTGTTTAATATCCTATCCAAAACTCAATTTTTTGACCTCTAGTTAATATCCTCTGACCTACCTACCCAGAAATATTTTGGAGAGTAGAGGTCACTCTACTCTCCAAAATATTTCTGGGTAGGTACGATGTAATTAAATAAAAACATATTAATTTCTTGGCTTACAGACCAGTGACAAAAAAGGAAGAGGCAAAACCTCTTCTGAATCCAGAAGTAGGCCTTGCATCATCAGTTTTGGAAACTTTACGGGAAGTTACAGATCAAGAGTATCATGAAGCATTGGTCAGAGATGCTGCAAGAAGTGCATTACAACTTATGGACCCAGAAATGCCAGAAACTGAATCAAAAAATGTAGTCAACATTATTGTAAGCCCTGGGGATGTTCAAAATGATGACATCATGTCAGAGGCTACAGAAATGCAAGGAAGTACTTGTGTCCTCCCTCCTTCAAACACGAATAATAACTTTGAACAATTGCGCCTACAGACTCCATCAAATTTCCTAAAACAAATTCTAACTCCACCGAAAATATCAAGTAATAGTATTTTAAATAGAAATCGTGTTGATATGGATGGTAGTGTCAGTAAACCGCAAGGAAGAATTGCACCACCTTTAAAAACTATTTTATGGGATAATATGAAGACACGATTAGATTCATTAAAAAGAACATTACCAAACTCTGATAACAGCGATTTTATGACTTCAACAAATATTATGCAAAATAATTATTTAAAAAATATGAAATCCAAGTCTGCAAATAATCTTAAGGAAATGTTTGCAAATAATGTTGTAGGTAATAAACAATTGGGTATAGGACCAGGTAATGTACCTGGTTTTAATAAAAACGCCTCTGTATCATTTGGTAATGGCGCAAGGGAGTCAAAAGCGCCCGTTGAAGACAATATACTTCAGAGCACTGACTGTACCGAAAATATAAGTGAACCAAACGCACCATTTGAAGATAATCTGGAAGATTTAGATGTCGTTCAAAGTTCTTCGAAAAATCTAGACATCACTGAAAGCCCGAATGTTGGTATACAAGAAAGTGAGATGGATAAGTTATTGAATATGGATACAGATACTAACAATGTCAATCCTAGTACCTTTGAATCTGTATCTCAGCAAAATAGCTTTTCCAAGGGTATTGAAGAAGCCTCAGAAGTAATTATAGAAGATTCTAAGGTTGCAGATTTACAAATTAATGATTTTGAAACTGAGAGTACCACAGAACATTTAGAAAATATTAAAGATATGGAATCTGAACCAAGTATCAATAGAGGAATAGTCACAAACTTGCAAGATACCGACAGAACAGAATGTATATCGTCTAGTGAAGATAAAGGAAAATTAAGAAATGCTTACCATACCACATCAGAAGATGTAAGAGATCAAGAACTTTTATCTTCAAGTTCTACAGAAAAATATATTATTGATTCAAGAAGTCACACTTTGCCAAATATAAAAGCAGACATTATTAAAACTTTAGAAAATTTTAAAAAGGCAAATGAAAATATTCAGGAAAAGTTAAGATCCGATGTACGAGATGCTTTACACCTAGTTAATAATGAACTTAACCACTCGTCACCCCGAACAATTACTGAGCCTCAAAGTGAAATACGCGCTTCTTCTGTGGAACAACCACAAAATAATGCAAACGCTGCAAACATAAGTGATGAATTAAGTGTGAATACTCAAGACTTGCAAAAAATGTCAGATTCATTACTTGAACTAAGTTCTTTGAAAGACATAGCTGAAACTTCGACGACGTCAAATAATAAGGAAGCGTTAGTTGGTGACGTAGAAAATAAACCCGTAGAAGTCGAAAAAGAGATGAATATTTATGACATGATCACTTCACCGTCTTCTTTGAATGGGAAAATTGATATTACAAACGTAGAAAATGATAAATTAAATTTAAATGTTAGGAATTCCAATAATGATAAAAACATATGTAGCGAGAATAGTATGCCAAAGAGCTCTGATTATAACAAAGCAAATAACGAGGAAAATGAAATGACTGCTCAGCCTAGTAATTCAGTTTTTAATAGCATATCTCAGCAAGGTTTGTATCCATCCAAATTGGAATTGCTACAAAGGGACTTTATAGTACAACCTGAAGACATGGCACATCCTTTCGAGGGTATCAAAGATTTTTTTACTAATTTAAGAGCTTTTGGTGCAGACCACTCAACAAAAGATGACAGTGGATCGGTAAATTTTGATAATCAACCTTTGTTCAGATCTAACAACTATGAGAAAATTGATTCTCCAAGAAGCATTAGCAAGGGTAAAACCCACAAAGTTATCTCAGAGTCTGATTTAAGTTCATACAAAGCTAAAGTAGCAGGTCCTAAATCTCTAGATATCAGTTCATTACTTCCAACCCGTCCATATTCCGATGATGAAGCAGATGTCTTGGGTTTCGCATCACAAAACATGCCACACAGTACTAATTTTAAAAATGTATTAAGAAATAACTTTGAAAATCCTCTCTTTAAAACAATACAAACGCCGAAGATGCTTCAAGACCATTTTGCTTCTATAGCTCCAAGACTTTCTGATAGTTTCAAATCTCACGCAAACAACGCATTAAACACTTTTCGAGATTCGTTAGATATGGCTCGAGATGGACCATTTACAATAAATAAAAATAATGTTTTGGGTAAATCCCTAAGAAATTCTGATCATTTCCTTGGAACAGTTTTAAAAACTCATGATGATTTTAATGACAAAATTCAAACTTTTCACTCTGATCTTAATAGGAGACTTAGTTCAATATCCTCAAGAACATCACCTGAAGGATCAAGATTATTATGGTCTTCAAACAGATTGAAAAATTCTAAAAACAGGGCCGAATTACAGGACATAATATTAAATAAATATCCCAAATCACCAACTTTGAAATATACGTTAATGTCAAAACATATGCCAAAATCATCTGATTCGGTGCCTAAATCAAATAAAGCTGATATCTTTAGATCTAACATTAAGGAAAAGTTAGGTATTCTACAAAATCAAAAAAATTTAAGTTCTACAAAAAGACCTATTGCCATTAACACTCCTAAAAGTAAAATCAAAGTTAAACCACTGAAAGAAAATAAAGTAACAATATCTTTTGCTACAACATCGATACGACCCGACACTTTAAAATCCAGATATAAAACGTCACGTGAATTGGATTTTCTGAGGTCTGCAAGCATTTCATCGAAATTGCCTAAACTCTCGAAAAGTTTCGAAGATAAAAAGAAACCAACTCCGAAGTGGAAATTAAAATCCAACGAGCAGAACGTTTTAGCAAGCGATATTTCAATGTCAAGAGCAGCACTTCCTGTAGCCGTAGAGAAGTCAAAAAAATTACACGAGGTTTCTTCTCTCGAGAAATCAGAAAGATCGGACGAGCCTGACGAGAATATCAATGATAACGATGACGATAGACGTTCCCCTAGCACAACTGAAGCAAATAAAAGAACAACTCTACTACTCTCAAAATTAAGAAGACCTGGATTAACTGGATTACAAAATAGACAAAAAGAAAATATCTTAGATGCAACTCAATCAGCTTCCAATAATATTGATTCCAGCATATCCGCTACTAGTTTGGTAGGAGAAAAATTTAAAAATAATAATCAATCTTTCAAGTGCAAAATGGTTTGTATTCAAGATATTTTAGATTCGACAGATAACTAAAAGGACTTTACCTTAATAAAAGAAGGATAGTAGAATACGATAGCCAGAGAAAGTTGGTAGGTAGATTTGTACATTAATAAATCTAATACCTTTAAACGAGCAATTCTTGTATCTTTCTGTATTCTCTAATCTTGGAAACGGCTCAAACGATTTTCATGAAATCTAGTATGCAGGTGGTTCGGGGGCGATAAATCGATCTAGCTAGGATTCATTTTTTGAAAATATCGTTTTATCCGTGTTTTCAGGCAATGAAAAACTGCTACAAATACAGTACAAATTTAAATAAATAAAATTAAGTAAATTTCGTCACGATCTGCAAGGTTATAATAGCTCAGGTGGGAGACGGGCGATCCCGAAACTAGAAGAGTCCGGATGTTCGATTATTTTTTCCCCTTTTTTTTCAAGTTCCTGCTTTTGTGAGAAAAACTATTATTGGGAGCCCAACTGCACTCGTGATTTTTTATTTAAATAATCAGTTCATATATTTTTATTATTATGTCGGTAAGATCGAAACATATTTTTCATATTTCATCAGTAAGTATGTAATTTGTATTTAAATATTATTTCCAAAAAACACGATTCACCAAAAAAATATCGAGCAAAGCTCGGTCACCCAGGTACTTAGAATAGTTGTAACTAGTTTATAAGCATAGCGTTATTAAGTTGTAAATAATTTAACGAGACTGTAAATTTTATATGCATGGTATGCATTTGGTTTAAATAAAGAGTAAAATATTTTTTTACCAGACTTTTATTCAATATAATTATTTATAGTGTTAAACAAAACGTGTACAAACATACTTATAAGTACTAGTATACCTGCCTAACTAAAACTAAGAATTAAAATAATTATCAAAATTTTGTGCCCTAGGTAAGGTGCCTAACACGCAGGCTGCATTCCCGCGCTGAATAGCTATAGAAATTCGTTGCGCGAAATAACTGCCCGCCCGAGGGTCGCCTGTTGCCTCCCTGAGGCGTTTACTAAGCTCCTTGCGGAGATTTTTAGCACCCCTGCCCCACGGGCCCAGTGTCTCGACGCCAAACGGAACAAATTCATATTGTGCGCCAAGACAATTGTACTTATTGACCTTTTGGCACTCGCGTGCGTCAGCTGCAGCCCCGGCTCGTACGCTAGTAGATTATAAGTAGGACGCCGCCAATGTATCGGCACACGTT
The DNA here is from genome assembly GCA_964035005.1 of Erebia palarica. Lineage (NCBI taxonomy): Eukaryota > Metazoa > Arthropoda > Insecta > Lepidoptera > Nymphalidae > Erebia > Erebia palarica. The sequence continues at coordinate 28,260,582 of OZ035987.1, read as the reverse complement.
GCGTCCCATACTAGCGCACGGCCCATTCTCCATGGGATCAACGACATCCCGTCGAGACGCTTGCCATCGTTGCGCACAATCTGGGGCTCCAGTGCGGCGGGAACGTTAGCATGTCTTAGGATGTCGTTGAGTGTGGCATGGCGTGAAAAGCGGCCGGCGCCCGAGGAGCAGGTAAGTCCGTGGTGGCCAAGATGATCTACGTGGGCTCCGCAAGAGACACAGTTGTGGGCTACGCACAGAGCAGCTCCAAGCCGGAGAGCAGCGGCAATGCGTAAAGATTCCGGGTCGATCAGGGTGCCAGTATTGGGTGAGGGGTAGGCATGGAGCCAGTAACCAGACTCTGGCCTAGAAGATGCAAGGAGCCTCGCCCGGTCCTTGCCTACCGCGGTGTCAATAAGAGTATCTCGTATTGAGACTGACATTATGTTGTCCCAAGCCCTTTGAATTTTCGGTTGGGTCGGGAAATTTAGATTAAGTCCGGCTAGCCAGGCATTCTTCGCCTCATCCAAGCACGCAACCTCGCAGTTTGTACCCAGAGGGGCTTTAAGGATTTTACCTGCGAGATCGGAGGTGCTATGGGTTGAGGCTAAGAACGCCGGTAACGCAATGGCGGAAATTTTGCGGGTACCTAAGCCACCATACCTTATCGGTAAGGTGGCTTGTGTCCACGCCTGTTCTTTTAATTGGATATTTAGAATTGATTCCAATTGCGATTTTATAAGCTGATAAATAGACCGAACTAAATGGCTGTGTTTCCATATAGGACAGCAGCGGAGCAAATATGTGAATTTTGGAACCAAACAACAGAATTTTAAGATAGAGAGAGCACAGTGGCTGTTAATTTTAAGAAGGCGGTCCGAATGGTTAATAAATTTGGATATCAAGTTTGTTAGAATAGGAGGAATGGCTTCATCAAATATGGGCGTTCCAAGGACAAGTAGACTATTCTTGAATACGATCTTAATGTTAGGTGCGACATTAATGAAATTTTGAAGAATATGAGAAGAAAGAGAATCTACTGAGTCAGAAATATACAACTCGCATTTATTGAAATTTAGTTCAAGGCCAATATCTTTAAATTTTTTACTAATTTGAAGAAAATCCGTTAGAACCGTCTGTGAGTCACCAGCCAGCGTGCCATCGTCAAGGTACCACACATTTATATTGGAATTTAGGCTATGGATAATCGAATTTATTGCTAAACTAAATATAGCTGGACCGAGGGGGTCACCCTGCTGACAACCTACTTCGGAAAGGATTTCATTGCTTTTGTGCATTAATTTAGATTGTAGTAAGAAATTATAAATTTTAGAGACCGTTATTTTAATTTCATTCAGTAAAGTATCCCTGTTAACCGAGTTAAAAGCATTCTTAACATCCAATTTTAAAAGTACCTCGCATGAGTCGCTCTGCACGAAAGTACGCACTGCATGTACGGCTGCTTCACAGCCGCCACGCGTACCGAATCCAACCTGAATCGGTTCAAAAAGATTTTGTAGTTCCTTTCGTGTATGTCTAACGCAGATTTTGGCTGTCAATCGTCGTAAAGTCGAACCAATGGCGATAGGACGCACACCACCATCTTTTTTTGAAAGGGCTATTAAGTTCACCCCGTATAATATTGGAGTTATTTCTTGACACACGTCTCCCAACAGCATGAGATTGATCAGCTTTGTGAGGCCAGAAACAAGGCGCTCGCCAGCAATACCAGCTCCATGACTGGTAAGGTCAACTAGATGCTGCGGGGATATGCCGTCTAGACCAGACGCAGATCCTTTTGGGAATGAAGCGAGGGCTGCTATAACGTCTCTTTCACTTACTTGTAAACAAACTAAGGGGTCAGAAGGTGGGTCCACAAAAATGGGGGTGGTAGGGCCGGGAGGGTGTTGGATAATAAAGCAGCCGCGCAGCGCTACGTCGACGCAACGCTGACGCAACGCGCTGTGTGGACCGGCTCTCAGTCAAAGGAAAAGGATAATAATTATATAGGTACCTATCTATAACTATAGATACGTTCTTTTGCGGAAGTCTATGATGAAAATGATGGGATTTAATTCGCTATAATCCGCCATATTAGGTAAATCTATCTCTATCTACCTATGGTGCAGTGTGTATCCTGCACTTATAGCTTGTGATATTCACTACACCACAGAAATCTTCCAAATTATTTTCAAGGTACGTTTCACTCCGATACCGGAGCATCCTTAGATGTTGACTCGACAATGCACGATGGCTTTGCGATTGCTTTACAATCGTGCACACGTACTAAAATAGGTATAGGGTTGTTAGATGTGTTGTTAGTTGCAGTAATAAAAAAAATGTTCATTTGTGTTTTTAAAGCAAATTTTCACATATTACATGGAACTTGTCTTAACCGCCCAATGGCGTGTTCTGTGGTATAACTAAGAGATGGTGATAAAATTAAGTACAATTTTTCACTATTTAAAGTATGACAACGGTGTAAATGACAAGTATGATAAAGGTACAAGATGTAATAAAAAAATAAACAAGCTAGTATAATTTTGTCATATGCTGTAACATTACGCGTAAAAACATTTGCTTTATTTACAGGTAGTTTTTCTTCGGATTTACAGAAAGTTGAATAAAATTAGGATCATGGAATAGAGCAAAATCGTACATTGTAGACATACTTAAAGTAAATAAGTGAAACCAATATTTAGATATAATCAACTTTAATCAACTCATAGCTCAATACACTGGACGGCTTTAATGATATGTGAAAATTTAACCCTTAAGAGGGTTAAATAGAGAGTGAAAATGTATATAAAAGCCCATCATTTTTAGGGTACCGTAGACAACGAGGAACCCTTTATAACCCTCAGATATCTATGACAAGGAAGCTTGGCAATAAGTAATTTGTTATTGCGGCTCAGATAGTTCTTTAGATAAAGACTAGCAAATAGCAATCCGTTATCGTCCATATATAGCCAGTGGGCCCTGGGCACCACATCAGGTTTCACATTAGTACTGCGTTATTATTATTTTTTAATCTTTATTTCGTGTTTTGTAACTTGTAACTACCTAATAATAATTATTGTAAGAGTGTGCACTGCCACCCACGCCTCGCCCTCACCCTGCGTACCACTGCCTTCCGCGGCGCGACATGCGCGAATTCATGTGCCTCGCCATTTTTTGTTGCACGTTACTTTATTTATTCGATATCTCCTAAGATATTCATCTAAATTAAATTGTTTAAGGGCAATTTTGGTCTAAATTAAATACTTGAGATGAATAACATATTTGCTTTGATAAGGATTAAGACTATGTTGGTAAAAACACCCTCGCAAGTGAAGCATTGTTTTAGAACACATTTTAAAATCATAAAAATGGTTATTGTGAGTCAACCATATGCTATTGCAGAATTTTATTTAGAACTTTTTAAGATAAACAACTCCACCATATATTATTTTCGTATAACTTTAACTATTTGCGCAGCGCACGCTACGGAAACTCTCAGAAGAGACGATTTTTTCCGACTTCATTCACATTATTGCAATTTACGTAGGGATCTCAAATTTTTATCTTTTTTCTAATTCTTAAAATCACTCGAGTAGTTTCGGAGCCTATTCAATGCAAACATACAAACGAACAATAAAATCTTTCCTCTTTATAAAATTATAATATTAGCATAGAGCATACATGATTAGTGAGATGGTGATAGTTAAAAAAACCGGCTGAGTTTGTTATGGGCTCTTCTCAGACCAGGGGCGTTAAGAACTCTCTTTAGCTTTAGAGTATCTAATTTGAATAAATAAACATTAAATTGAATTGAGTTATACGATTTTTGATGTATCGAATAAAATATATCGATTTTTATATCGATATCTGATGATTCGAGTAAAATGGAATGATCCGATGTATCGAGGGCAAGTATCTATATCTTATCGAACATCGATATACATATATCGAGCACCCCTAGGCGGCACTACGTCATTGCGGGAAAAAATAACAATTAACAATAGCGAAACTTGTAGCGGTTTCTCGTACAAACTGGACCATTGTAAGAAAAAGGATGGATGTATAGGGAAGTAAGGGACAGGCATAACATCGAGCCATGAAGCCGAAGATATCGGGCGACTTGAAAATTTTGTTACGCAGTGAATTATTTTAAGAAAACGAAGTCTTTAAGAAAAAAAGGAAAGTGAATTAGTAGTAATAAAATGAAGAAAATTAGAGATATCCGATCTTTGTTTAACACGACTCGACAAACCGATCAGCAATCTCTTGAGACTGAGAGCATTACGAACACGAATGAAAAGTCTTTAGAGGCTGCGAGCATTACGAACACGAATGAAAAGTCTTTACACACTTCCCCAGCAGCAGTCCCAGTGCCAGTCTTAATACCAAGTACGTCTTTTGATTCGTCATTAGACAGTGCTATTAAACAAATTTGTTTAATTTCGCAGTCAAAGATTATAAATGACTTAGGTTCACTTCAGACTGGACCATGTCAACCTCGAATTGACTTTCCTCGCAGAAAATTTGGAGAAAAGCTACGAGCATCCAACGCACAAAACTATGAAAAATATACTTGGTTAGAATATAGCATCAATGAAAATAAAGTATACTGCTTTGTATGTAGGCTATTTGGAAAGGAAATGCGTGATCAAAATGAAAAATTTACAACCACCGGATACAGCAACTGGAAGAAGTTGTCAGAGGCTCTTCAAAAACACGCGCAGTCTGCGGTACATCTCCAAAGTAAGGAAATGCATTATACATATTTACATCACAAATCAAGTGTCCATGAGCAAATTGTCACCCAACATGAAAAGGAAGTTGAGCAAAATAAAGAAAATCTATTAAAAATAATAGACATCATACTATTATACCTAGTACGTCAAGGATTGCCTTTTAGGGGTCACCGTAAAACAGCTGAATCAAAAAATAAGGGCAACTTTTTAGAAATGATTGAACTTTTCGCTAAATATGATGAAACATTTTTCAAACATCTAGAAAAACATGTAACCTATTGCAGTTTATACAGAACGAATTAATCAACATAATGAATCAGATCACAATAGAAGGAGTTGTAAGTAAAATTAAACAATGCGGTATGTTTTCTATATTAGCAGATGAAGCAAGATGTTATAAAGAAGAAAAAATGTCGATAGTTTTGAGATACGTAGCAGGATTGGAAATTGAAGAGTCGTTCATGGGATTTATGGATTGCTCTACTAGTAGAGATGCAAACAGTCTGGCTACGATGATTTTAGATTTTTTTTAAAAATATGGTTTGGATAATGTGTCCATAATAGCACAGTCATATGATGGCGCAAGTGTTATGTCCGGCAAACACAAAGGTTTGCAAGCGATCATCAAGAAAAAGTATCCCCATGCCATTTACGTGCATTGCCTGGCGCATAAGCTTAATTTAGCTGTTGTAGACTCATGCGCTAATGTGTCATCAGCAACCAAGTTTTTTTATAATCTGGAAGCACTATATATCCATTTTTCATACCCTGGCAATCATGCCCATCTCAAGAGAATCCAAGATTCACTTGGTATAAAAGCTGGTCGTGAAATCGGTAGTTCAAGTACCACGAGATGGAGCTGTCGGTACGAAAACTGTAAAGCTGTCATAAATAGTTATGATGCCATTAGAACAGCACTGGAGGAAGAAATTTGTCAAAATAAAGATAAGCATGTGGCGGAAGCCGTAGGTCTATTGGCTGCATTATCAAAATCAGAATTCATAGTATGTTTACACGTATTCCATTCGGCATTATTAATTATACATGTATTAAGTAAATACTTTCAAGGTAAAAATGCCACTCTCGGACAAGCTGGGACTATGGTAACTGGAGTCATTTCTAGATTTGAACAAGACCGTAACAATTTTGATGCACGTTGGAAGGAAATAGAAGAGTTTGCAGAAAAGCATGAAATTTCTCTAGAACCCACGAAAGTGCGCAAACGAAAATACAACCGAGTTGGCAGAGGCAGCACTAGCAGAGACAGCGGCTTTTATATTGAATCCACACTTGGCAGGGAAGATTGGGTTGATTTACCATCTGATACCCACACCAGTGAATATTGGAAAGTTAACATTTATTATTCAGTTATTGATACTAGTTATAATAGTTAACATGAAATGCAGATTTGAAAGTATACCTCTAGCCCAATCGATTGATGCGTTTTTAAACATAGATCTCGAAAATGGCAAGGCTTTTATAGATAACTACGAAGAAATTCTTCAAATTGATAGGACTCTTCTAGAAGCAGAGTGCTTAATTATTAAAAAAATAATAATAAAAAAAAAGGAAATTCTTTTTAAATTAATTCAAGCTGCAATTGTGATCCCGGAAAAAGTTTTAAATGTTTTTGCAGAGAAGAAACGTAAATTAGTGTTGGTCTAATTAGCTAATCAATAAACATTATTATATACACATTCGTTTTTTTTTTAACAGTTTATTCCAACAGTGTAGGTAAAAAATTTTACTTGTGCCCTCCTATAAATTCTAACTGCAAAAGTAAATTTATACCAACTGATAGGTACACTACAACAACAATACTGAGAAAATCTTTACTTTAAGACCATAGACTTTTGAGTTATAAATTTTCCTGTAATCTTTAAGAAATCATTTTTAGGATGTTTTCAAAATCTTAGGTTCAGTAGGCTTCAGAGTTAAATAACTCTCTCTCTTGCGACTGCCTATCATCATCGACCATGGCATCTCAGGAACCAGGGCCTCACGGCAAGATGACGAATCTGCACCATTTGTTTCGTGATTTGACATAACCTCGTAGGATAAATGTCAAAATACGAAACTAGAACTTCCACTCTGTCATAGTTAGATTTTTTTTGTAGTAGTGGGGCCCAGGCCCCTCCTGGAAAATAACCCTAGATACGCCAATGCCTGTAACTCTACTTATACGCTATGTACCCTATACCAAATTACTTATAGGTATATCAATACGACAAATACTTATAAAGGCTTGGCTATTCTTTGAAATTCCGTTCTTTAAAACTGCTAATCGAATGATCGAACAATCCAAAAAAACCGGTCTAATAATTCATAATTCATTTATTGTAGTGCCCGCATTTTGACTTTAGATTCTGATAAAAACCTTTTACTTTAACTATTATCGAAGTACCATAAGGGCGGCGCTAGAATGTATGTCCGCAAATTACTGCGGGCCTTCTTTCGTGAGACGGACTATAAGCTCTATGTACAGTCCCACAAACTTATCTGACACGGTGGCCAAAAATGGAACTATTTTGACTTTTATGCCTGACAATTTTTATTTTATTTTATTTTTCATTAATTAAACTTGCGACGCTCACACCACACCAGTCAAATAAGTTGTACGGACTATACATAAGGCTATTCTGCCAACGCTTAAAATTTAAGCAAAACTAAAGCCTTATGACAGTTTGATGTCACGTCACTTGACGTTCCTAAAATAAGGATTTTAATTCTAAAACACGAAATTCAACATTAATGAAACAATATGGCTATAAGCGTTGGCAGTATGGCCCCTTGTCATTACTATTGACAGGTCTTAAAGAATTGCTGCCAGAACTACTCTCGCGTAAATTGAATTAACTACCATCTATTCTTCTGTTCTGTTCTTAATGAATGGAATATTATTAAAGATTTTTTTTTCAGAATTACAATTTAGTAGGGTGAACCTGTGATTAGATACGAAAGGAGGCCCAACCTGGTCCGGCAACTTCGTTAATTTTCCAATTATCGTGGACAAAGACCGCCAGGAATTTGTTAAACAACCGATGTTCTACGCTATGGGACATTTCCCAAAATTTATCCCTCGTGACTCTGTGAGGATAGAAATAAAAGAACAGCTTTCTTTTTTATCGTCGAACTCATACAAACCCGCATTTCTAACGCCGAGGAACACTATTGTCACTGTTACAATGAGTGAGTAGGTGAATTTAATATAAATAAGTCGCTATCACCACGAAAACTTTCATAGTTTCTGTAAATTTCAACAAAATCGTATCAAGACTTAGTAAGACGTGTCACAAACGAAGACCCGTGGAATTATTCAAACTAACAAAATTAGTGAAACTAAGTAATCATGCTACTACTATCGCCGCGCTGCCTTCTTTCGTGGCACAGATAGCTACTTGTCAAGTTTACAATTTCAATTTCACAAAGTTTTTGCTAGGGGCGCTGGTTTTTGTTGTGTGTAAAATAAACATACCTAAGTGTTCGTCTTTTTTTTATCCATTACAAGTTAGCCATTGACTGCGATCTCATCTGATGATAAGTGATGATACATATTCGATTTCTACACGGCATCGTACCGGAACGCTAAATCGCTTGGCGGCACGACTATCAACTTGCAAAATGGAAAGAATCATGCGACCTTAACTTTGGAAGCCCATTCTGTTACCACCGTAGAATTTCCTCATACATAAGTTATTTGTATTATGCCTTGTAGTAGGTATTACAACAAGGCGCCACAGTTCCAGTTTGTAGTAGAAATGATATCTTACTGTTTTAATTGTTTCACTGTGGTTACTTCATTAAGTTAAACGTGTTAAGTTGCTTATTGCAACTTAACACGTTTTATTACGGTTGTCGTTGATTTTAATAGATTTGCATTTTGTCATTAAATTCAAAATCAAATGTTTTTTTAATTCAGACAGACATTTACCACTGAGAATCACACACAAGAGTAAATCTACCACTGGTTCGGAATACCATTAGTACCGAGAAGAACCAGCAAGAAACTAGGGGGTTGCTCTTTTGAAATAATTAATTTACAATTTATTATTGATTTAAACAACAATTTCGACAAAGTCGATTTAAAAAAGCCGTTACTTAAGACGTATTTTTCAATATTATGTTAAAACTCTGTTCTGTACATAACTTCAAATATAACTTTTGACTCTGAACTATAGTAAATAATAAGTCTATGATAGACTTAGCAGTGAGCTTTTAGCATAGTTTAGGTATAAGATATAAATAAAAAAATATACCTATATTAGGTCCTTACATATATAAAATTGGCGTTTAGTAAGGGAGGAACATAAAGTCGATTTTTTTAAAATATAATATTTATATTTATTTAATCAAAGCATGTACCATTGCTATCTATGCACTTTTGCCATCTCATGGGTAGTTCATTGATCCCTTTACCAAAAAAACCATTCGGACGGGAATCAATAAAATCTTTGAAGGCGCTTTGGACTGTCCCTACGGAGTTAAATTTTTTCCCTTGCAAGAAGTTATCCATAAATCCAAATTTCGAAAAAAATGGTAATCTGTTTTAGCAAGGGCCGGGGAGTACGGTGGATGTCTTAGACATTCCAATTGAAGCTCCTCTAATTTGGTAGCCGTCTGTTGTGCAGTGTGTGGTCTAGCGTTGTCCTGAAGCAGCAGTGCGTTGTCCTAGAGCGATTGACCAACCTCGGTTGTTTAGCAGCAAGCTTTTCCATCATACTTTGCAGTTGATAACAATAGACATCCGCCGATATAGTCTGGCCAGATTTAAGAAAGCTTCTTCATTATCAACTTTGGTGTCCGGCCGTCCATGGGGCTTGTTCTGCAGGTTGAAATTTCCAGAAAGAAAACATTGGAACACTGTGTTTTCTTTTGCGACACCGCCGCCATACACATCATTAATCCTTCGAGCCGTTTCTACAGCACTGGTACATACAATACATCGTAAATAACGCGATATTTCAAGTTTTCAATTTTGTAAACTGAGTGACGCAATGAAAAAACCAAAAGAGGAAAAAACAAATGAATGGTTTCAAAACACAAAAGCATGAGTAAATAGCTGTATTAATTTGAAATTGAAATTCCTAACCAAAGAGGAGATATTTGAGATCAAAGTGGCCAGTACGACAAAACAACGCCAAATTCGTATGTAATGGCCACAGGTAAGGACCTAATATTATAAGTACTTCAACGCGTGGAATAAGTTTTTTTATACCGCACCTGCTCAGCAAGTATCTTCTTACTTTTTCCAAAACGAGGTAGAAAGCATGAAAGCAGTAGAAACATAGAATATATACTATATTACACCTCTTCGAGTAGAAAGTACAGAGACATTGTGCAAGCGGGGCTTACTTAATCTTATTTAGATCTGTAATTGAATGAATTGAATTGACATTGTAAGCTCAGAAGAACTGGAACCCAGAGCCGTAAAGCCAGTTAAAAAAATAGGATAACCTCTGCACTGCAGAGGTTATCCGTTCTTGGTCTTGCAGAGTCTGCAGATAACATAACCAGAGAACATGCAGAGAACAAACACCACGGATTTTTTGGAGTTTTCTCCTTATGAATCGATTTTCATATACTTTAAGTCTGGATTATGGGGAGTAAAATCAAACTTTCTCTGTTACGTTACGTTACGTTATGCTGTCAACTTGCGAACTTTTGGCATTGGGGCCTTGTCCAGCAGATGATTTACGCAGCAGCAATAGCGTTGAGTTGAGAAGAAAAAAACTTGCAGAGTGCGATAAATTCTAATTAATTATTTAATTAGTACTAGTACATGGTTAGAACACGCGGTTAAGCGGTGGAGCCGAAGGTAAGAGAGAGATGTCAATAAGAAGTCATTGTCAAAATACTTATACGTCATACGTGTACATTAAAAAGATAGACAATTGTCTTTGGCAAGAGTGCGTTCAATTTCCAACAGACCTATTTTGGTATGTACAATCCACAGGTACAATCTCTAAACTAAACTTAAATGACAGCTCTAAGCCTAGTGCTGCCCCTTTCCGTAGGGAGTATTAAGAAAGGGAGAGTAATTTAAATAGAAAGAAAAAGCCTGTGTTAGGACTCCGGGCCTCTCGGATGCGAAGCTACTATAATGGCGCACATCTGAGGTACCAGGTGCCCCAACACTCATTTTCAGTCGCCGCCTTTTTGCGAACGTCTCTGGCATAGTAGTATAAACTATTAAAAGGCAGAATAATAAAGGTGGAAAAAGAAAGTAGTAAATATAAATATTGTATATTATTAATAATAATTATTTTTATAACATATAATAAAAAAATAAATTATTACTGATTAAAAGTGTAACACATAGTTTTTAAAGTGGTAGATATAAAATAATAAATTAAGCATGCATTCCCTACCACTACAGCCCATTAACGTCCCACTGCTGAGCACAAGCCTCCACTCTCGTAGGAGAGAGAGTATAAGAGCTTAGACCCACCACGCTGCTCCAATGCGGGTTGGCGGTCCTTAACGACTATTCTCTAGACTAGACTATCATGTTAGTGATAATAACCGGGACCGACGTCTTAACGTGCTCTCCGAGGCACGGGGGTGAAACACCACCAACTTCCTATCTCCAGGCTAGTACTGAGAATTTCTAATAAGAAAAACCCAATACTTAATTATAGCCCGACCCGGGACTCGAACCCGGGACCTCGTCGGTCGCAGTCGAATATGCTAACCACTAGACGAACGAGGCAGTCCCTTAAAGAAAGAAATATAAAATACATAAAAAGCAAAGCGAAATTTTTGTTATTATTTATTGGAATAACATATAATAAATTAATTAACTGTATACATTTTATAAATAAATATCTATAAAAAACATTGAAGGCTCAAAAAGTGAGTGTTTAAAATTAATTACTATTGCTGTAATTTTTGTAAGTTAAGCAAATGTTTTTTTTTAATTTCGTCTAGAGGTTTCGTAAAGGTGGAGGAAGATTGTTCCAACATTTCGTTGCAATGTATTTAAAACTACCTTTGAATACCGCAGATGTGTGACGTGGCATAAGAATAAGGTATTTAGCTGCCCTATAGTGTGGTGAGTTGTATGGAAATCACTGGCCCACTGAAGTTTGTGGAACAGATACTATGATAAATATGGTGTATATGAAGAACTTTATATTTTATAACCCCAAATAATAAAGTAGCAAAGTGTAACTGTCTTCGGTATTCCATTTTCATAATTCCAGCAGTATTTAAAAATGGCGTAACGTGGGTACGAGGGGGCATTTGAAAACAGTAACGAGCACAAGCATTTTGTACCCTTTGAATGAGATTCTTGGTGCGAGCCAGTAGTCGTGGATTTTTGAGATTATTAAGTATGTAGGTAGTCAACTGGTTTCAAGGAGAAAATTTGCGTCCTAAAACGCGTAGAAGAATGTCATTTTAGTTTATCAGCACCGTGGTCCTCCGCCTTCCAACGCATTTCCCCCCGCCTCAGGCTGTTCGAGCCTGGAGGTTGTACAAAGCCGCGCTTGCCCAACGTGGGCTAGGTAGACTCTTTATAACTAGTGGTTCGCCCGGAACTGAGACCTTACGGTATCCATAAGATGGTTTTAACTATATATTGTAATAGTTAACTTTTAACATTATACGCAAAAGAGCTAAAGAGTTATTGGAGAAACGAATAAACTTTTACAAAGCGCCACCTATTGACATCATTGTGTGTGAAGTTCTGTTAAAAATACTGAAGCTCATTAAAAATTAAATAATTTCGTTTCCTTATAATATTTATCTAATTTTAGTATGTTGTTCAAGTACAGGATATAATTCAAATAATTGATCAAGTTTCAGGCTCAGCCTTTCAGAAAATTGAGAGTTCTGAGGTCAACTGTGGACTTTAGAAAATCTCCACTTTCGTCAATTTTAGGGGAAAAATTAAAAAAAATATTTTTTTGGACTTTATTCCTAATTATCTTTAAAATGATATACCGCAACCCTATGTAACGCTATAAAAATATTTTACTTCGCATTCGCTTCTATGAGATCCCCCCTGAAATAAAGATTTTTATAACTTTTTAAGCCATATTCGGCTGGAGGCCATCGGTTTATATATTATATTTAAATTTGAAATAATTACATTCAGTAATTCAGAAGTTATAAGGTTCTGACAGACGGATGGACGGATGGACAAGTGCAAATTCACTCAAGTAGACTCAGAGACCTTCGCTTCGCTCGGTCAATAAGACTGCTGCCTTCAGCAATTTGCTCATCCATACCTATTTATAAAAAAAATAAAAACGAAATCAATAAAATTATCGATCCTTCATCGATCGATGACGAATAAAAAGAGTAATAGGCAGATATTTGTTCGCGGAACCCTAAGTAAAACAAACTGATATTAGAGACTTCCGATAAGCTTCTCAATTGCTGCTGTTTCACGGCTCTCATTGGTCGATGCTCAGTTGACGGGCTAACTTCCTTTAGATGATACATGAAACGTGTGAGAGTCATGAAGTTTCTTACTTTCGTTTTGATATTATTTACGCATACTAAATACCTTCGTGCGGGTAAGTAATTAAACTCTTCATTATGAATATTAAAGTTATTAATAAATAATTATAGATTGGAGCATTAATTCATTAAGAATTACTTCATTATTAATAAATAATAATTAATGCTCCGGCCTTCAAAGAGTACCTAACTGCCTACTCAAGGCCTGCTTGCAGAGACGCCGGGTTACGTTTAACCCATTAATAAATTTGAAATTTTGACAGAAGTTTTATAAAACTTCTGTCAAAGTAGCAGCCTCTGGGTTAAAAGGATAACCCGGCGTTTCTGCAAGCGGGCTTAAATTCACATAAAAAGCAGCAGCTCAGTTGGTAAGCAGAGTTCATTGAGGTCTTTGGTTAGTTTCAATTAGCTTAAAAACGCTTTAGTTGATAGGCACCCATAATAATAGGTACATCCAAAGATTTTCCTAAAATAAGTTTTAATCGGAAACAGTGGTGAATTTAAAAGTAGGTATATATTTTTAAAATGAAGTAAGTAGGTACTTATACCCCTCTCTCTCTTCGGTCGTTCCTTCGTTGCTGAAGATCGTGATCCTGGCTAGATCCTGACCTCGAACGGATTATTTGTTTCCACTGGCTTACTTAACTATCTAAAAATGGCTGCAATCCTATTAGACCTGTAATATAAATACCTAACTTTATATTCAACTCTTTCCTGGACGGCACACTACACTCATATTATTTTTAAAAGGTCTATTAAACCTAAATTTTCCCAATAGACAATCCATGTGCGGTAAGACCTATAGAAAATCAATCGGTGGTTTGTGTATGCAATTCAAACTATTGCGATGACATCACCAGAAATCATCCTGAAAACGGCACGTTCGTTGTCTACACTTCATCACAGGTTAGTTTAAAATCCTTTTTATTAGTTTGTAATAACGTTAGTACGGTAACGGTATAGGTTTTCTTACAATTTTATCGTAAACGTCATAATTTTTTCGAAAACTAAATTCGATGTCTTGTCGTGATGTAAAGTCGTCAGACGTTTCAAACCCTTTTTACTTCGTTTGAATTATTACAAGACAGTTTAGCGCAAATTTGTATCAGGGGTAACATTGAGGAGTAATAGGCCTATTACACTGCACTCATCAGAGGGACCCTTACACTTGAATCAGTGTAGTGTAATAAGTTTTAGGGAGAAAGGGTCCATATGTTGCTAACTAGCGGTCACGGCCCCCCTTACGACAGGGCCCTGTAAAAAGTGCAGTGTAATAGGCCTTTAAGTACAAGTTCAGACCGCGTGCGAGGTCTGAGGAATCGGGGCTGTGGTAGCGGGCAGGTGCGCAATGCGCCCGACGGCCGACAGTCGCGTTCATACCCCGCACCATAGAGGTTTAATATATAATACTGACTCAGTTCCCTGCACAATAGTGTTAAATTTTAATATTTTGAGAAATAATTTTTTAAAAATTAACTATATCACTTCAATAAATACGTAAAAAAATCTTATGCATTAAGAAATTGTAATCACCTAAGGAGTTCCTGTGACCACCTCCTGGTTCAATCACGAGACCCTGAGCAGCATGTAGGTTTAAAGTGCTTGTCAAGACAAATCAACAGGGTCCAAACACGACGGGTTTAAAATAAAATCATGAATGCAACATTTCCTTGTTGGCCAGCGTAGTGAAGTTGTTTATAGCAAAGTAAAAAAATAAAAATCACGATTGCAGCGCAGCGTAGTGGACTTTGTCCTTAAAATATATCATAAGAACTTTCTCATAAGCCATACATAAATAATGCAAAACCAGCATCTTAATCGGTTCAGTAATTTTTCAGAAAAATAGTAACATATTGAAAATCACTATTGCAGCACAGCTTTGTGAACCCTAAAATATATCCAAGAACCTTCTCAGAAGCTAAACATATCTAAAACAAAATTCCGCATCTAAATCAGCACAATAGTTTTTAGAAAGAAAGTAACGTCAAAAAAAATTAAAATCATGATTGCAGCGCAAAAGTGGTGGACTTTGACTTTAAAATATATATATCATCTGGAGTTGTTGACTGGTTCCGGTCTTATCTATGCGATCGCCAACAATCTGTAAAAACTGATGGCAACTGTTCTTCGCCCCTACCTTTCTCTACAGGAGTTCCACAAGGTGGTGTCCTTTCCCTGCTCCTCTTTTCGAGTTTTATTTATTAACGTCGCTACGGTTATTTCCTCTTCCTTTCATTTTTACGCTGATGATGTACAAATTTACACCTCAAATACTGCTGACCGTATATCTCTATTACCATTAGCATCGTTAATTCCGTTTTGTTCAATTTGCGAGTGGTGTAAATCCTATAGTCTTTCAGTGAACCCTAATAAATCACAAATTATCGTCATTGGCAATCCCAAAATACTCTCTACGCTAGATAACCTACCTGTTGTTTATTTTGGCGGAGTAACATTGCCATTCAGTAATAAAGTAAAAAATCTTGGTCTAATTATTGACAATCCTTTTTCCTGGGGACCACAGGTAGGAGAGGTGGGGCGGAAAATCTTCACCACTCTCGGCTACCTAAGGCGGTGGAAAAATCTCTTGCCGATCAGAAACAAGATTATGTTAGCCACTCTTGTTGCCAGTGTTAGACTACGCTGACTCTTGCTGACTCTTGTTATCCAGATCTGTCGCAAGAACTTCTCGATAAGCTTGAAAGGCTTCAAAATATGGTAAACCGTTTCATTTTTGGCCTTCGGATACGACCGTATTTCTGAGTACCGTGCTAAGCTGGAGTGGTTGCCAATCAGAAGGCGCAGGGACATGCATACGTTGACCCTTTTATACCGTGTCCTGTTCTACCCCCAAACACCGACCTACTTGAAATAACGTTTTAGCTACCTCGGTAAGAACTGGCTAGTTCTATCTTCGTTCCTGCACCGACAATAAGCTAAAGATGCCTTCCAGCCGTACGAAATTCTATGAGAACTCTTACACGAGGAATTGTGTCAAGTTGTGGAATCCTCTCCCCGCTGACACACGTCAAACAAAATTCCTTCATATCTTCAAACGTTGTCTGAAAAAATACTATCTATCTATGTAATGGAGTGTAATGTAGTATATTAAATCTTCTTATATTTAAAATTCTCGTGTCACAATGTTAGTTACCATACTCCTCCGAAACGGCTTGACCGATTTTTATGAAATTTTATATGCATATTCAGTAGGTCTGAGAATCGGCTACTATCTATTTTTCATACCCCTAAAACACCTCAATCCACACGGACGGAGTCGCGGGCATCAGCTACTTATGTATAAATAGTTATTATATATATCGTAGATATCTATATGTCTACTATTGGTATGTAGTCTATCTTATTATTATAAATTGCAGGACCTAAATTGCTTACCACACAACCCGTGATTTCCCCATTCTAATCACCAAAGGTTGTCTGGGAGAGATCGCTTTAGCGCCGCCGACCGCCTTTGCACGCTTCACTAAGATTAAGCTTCTTTCCTTTTGTAATTAATATATTTCTATGTTTCTTGAGTGCAATAAATAATTCAATAATAATAAGAACCTTCTTACAAAAATATGTATAGCTAATACATATTTTTGTTTTTTTTAATATATGGGCACATACTTTCCTCATATCATTATTATTTCATAATTAATTCAATGCACGCGCACAGATACTAAAGATGTGTTAGTATCGATACCTTATTTGACCGAGCGAAGCGAAGGTGTCTGAGTCTACTTGAGTGAATTTGCACTTGTCCGTCCGTCCGTCTGTCAGAGCCTTATAACTTCTGAATTACTGAATGTAATAACTTCAAATTTAAGTATAATATGTAAACCAATGGACTCCAGCCGAATATCGCTTAAAAAATTATAAAAATCTTTATTTCAGGGGGGTCTCATAGAAGCGAATGCGAAGTAAAATATTTTTTATAGCGTTACATAGGGTTGCGGTATATAATTTTACAGATAATTAGGAATAGAGTACAAAACTATATTTTTTTAATTTTGCCCCTAACATTGACGAGATTTGGGGGCTTTCAAAGTGGAGACTTTCTGAACTCAGAACTCTCAATTTTCTGAAAGGCTGAGCCTGAAACTTGATCAATTATTTGAATTATACCCTGTACTTGAGCAACAAATATTAAAATAAGATAAATATTATAAGTAAACGAAATTATTTAATTTTTAATGAGCTTCAGTATTTTTAACAGAACTTCACAATGATGAGGTAGGTTGGTAGATTCGGTGGGTAGGCGCAAAATTGTGTTGACGTGTTTTTATTTGCTCTCGTATTTTTTAAAGTTTTAATTACTATAATCAGTTAATTTTATTATGAAATTGTACTAGTAATTTTTATAATTCACCAGCATTATTTTCCAATAATTGTTTGAACTTTTCAACAATTAACTTATCAGTGCGTGCACACTAGTTAATTGTAACCGATACTTAACTACAATATGGAATTGCTCAAGAAATCCATTGAAGAGCTTGCTGCAAACTTTACGTCACGGATGGATGAGTTTCAGAAGGAAGTTCGTACTTCCATTCCAGCTGCGAGTCCATCGTCGAATATTAACGCGCAATTTCAAGTAATCAGGTCGTTCGTTATGACAGCACTCGAAAATCTTCAGCTGCAGCTACAACTTCTCTCCAGGCAACAAGATGATATGGAGGTCAGGTCTAGGAGAAAAATGTTACTTGTACATGGGGTTCCTGGATCCCGTGATGAGAATCCAGTCCAGTGCATCGCTGATCTACTCTGTGACCGGCTCAATTTGCCTGATATCACGGTGGATGCAATCTCCAGGTGTCATCGCTTGGGCCGTCCTAACAGTGACAGGCCCAGAGCGGTGTTAATTAAATTTCGTGATCAGGAGCTTCGAGACAAAGCATGGTTCTGTAAAACTAAACTGAAGGGCAGTGGAATGACACTATCGGAGTTCATGACTAAGGGACGACATGAGGCCTTCATCGCAGCCCGCCAACGCTTTGCTGTGTTGTGGTGTTAGGGCCCGACGGCGTGCGCCACAGAGTGGTCTCTGTGGCTGAAGTAAATGCGATCCCTGATCCTGCTGGCGTTGCGCCCGGGACTTCAGCACCGGTCGCGGCCTCCGTAACTCCGAGGGTCAATAAAACCGTTAGGCCTAGAAAGCCTGTTATGAAATAAGTGTTGGTTGTTGTGTCATAGTTAAATGTGTACGCACACTCGCAACACCAGCCATAGACACTAGACTAACATTGACGTTTAAAATTGTCCGTGAAGAATTGTCAAAAAAATATTAATTAATACTCTTCTCTCTTGTCAAATTTCCATGTGGAAAAATAGCTAAATACATTAAAACTGTTCGCAAAGGTTAAAATAAAAGGGATTTGTCGCTTCCAATATGTTTTACTTAAACATTTCGTAATAATATAATATTATAATGGATTGGTTGCAATTTAATAGTTCGTCGTTAGTTTAGTGCAGTGTAAGTAATTTAGGTATATGTTAGGTATAAGCTTCGGTTTTATAAACATTAAGTAGTTAACCTTTTGTTTACTGTAATCTTTATCACAACTGAAGGTAGTTTTTTTATTTATGTCTAGGTATGTTTTGTACAATATGACAGTTCAGTGCTGACAGTTGACAAATGGCACTGACAATATTCACTGTCAGTTGTCGTTTATTTGTGCCATAGACCTAATATATTGTTAAGCCTTTTTTACACGATGCTAGTAGCCCACTTGGGTAGGAGCTGGATGGTCAGTGCTTATGTTACCGCATGATGTATAACTGCGAGTGCCTTAAACCCTGGGCAAGTTGCTTGCGGGCTACGTAAAACATAGTATTGTTTATTTAAATTGTTAATTTTGTTTAAAAAAGGCCGGACGAACTATTGTTGTGTAACTATTTATTATTTCTATTATTCTAATGTAGCTTTTAAATTAAAGGTGCTGTTTTGTTTGTTTTATTTAGGTCTTTGACAATTATTGTGATTTACTTTTTTTATATTTTGCTTTTTCCCTTTCATTTTGCTGGTGGATTTGTAATAGCACAGGTACATTTGGTTTTAAGTTTTATCTAATATTTTTTGTTTACTATTAGTTTGTATTATATAATTATACATATTTATTTATTTAATTATAATACTTATGGTATCCTCAAATATTAGTGTTGACAATGACTTATTTCTGTCTCTGTCTTCTAGTGATGTGACAATAAGTGATGCAAGTTACCACAGTACAAGCGCTTCTCTTCCACTCAATGCGACTCTTGATTCTTACTTCTCCGATTGCGTGAAAAACTTTAATGCTATTCACATTAACGCACAAAGCATTCCGGCACATTACTCAGATATGCTTGCGTCTTTGAGTCCCAGAATATTCATGCCATCTTAGTGTCTGAGTCTTGGCTTAAGCCCTGTCTGCCTTCTACTTCATATTCTTTGCCTGGGTTCCATCTTATAAAAAATGATCGCATCAACAAGGGTGGTGGTCGCGTGGCGATCTATCTTAGATCTTACATTCCTTTCAATATTGTTAGTTCGTCGTGTCAACCGCCTCCCGTTGATGCCGCTGAGGATTTACTGATTGAAGTCTCCCTATCTCAGACAACTAAAATCCTACTTGGAGTTTTCTATAGCCCCTCTCTTACTATTAATTATTTTCCCTCATTCGAATCACTTTTAGAATCACTTCTCCCTACTTACACTCATTCAATATTAATGGGTGGCTTTAATACTTGTTTACTTAAAGGCGACAATAGGGCCGCCAAACTTGAATCTATCATTGATTCTTGTAATTTGCAAATTCTTCCCCTTTCGGCTACCCACAAACTTCCTAACTGTACTCCTTCACTTCTTGACTTGATAATAGTATCATCGCCAGAACTTGTTTCTAAGCACGGTCAGTGCTCGGCCGATGCCTTTTCTCATCATGATTTAATTTTTCTTTCGTATAAATTGCGCCCTCCTAAAATCAAACCTAAAATTCTTCTGCGGCGTAATTTTGCTGGAATGGATTTAGATCTATTGCGTGACGAAATTGACTGGTCTGTTATTGAAACTGCATCTGGTGTGGACCATAAAGTTGATATTTTCAATTCCTTACTAACTCAACTTTTTGATATCCATGCGCCTGTTAAACCGGTTAAACTAAAGCATTTACCTGCGCCTTGGCTCTCACTAGAGTTAAAGAATAGAATTGTTAAGAAAGGTATAGCGAAGTCCAAGTTTAAGTGCAATCCATCTGTTGAGAATCAGGGGAAATACAACAAAATTAGGAATCGCTGCAATACATTGTGTAGAGATGCACAGCGACGTCATATTCATTCGTCAGTCGAGAACGGCGACTCTTCTCGTGTCTGGTAGTTTCTTGAAACTGTTGGAGTTGGTAAAAAATCTCATCATTCATCACCTCTTAGTGTTGACGTTAATCTGCTGAATCAATATTTCACTTCTCCTCAGAACTCTATTAATAGTTCAAATAAATCACAAACCATTCATTCTCTTTTGACAACTCCAACTGCTACTTATCCTCCGTTCAATTTTAGTCAGTTTTCTGCATGTGATGTTAAGAAGACCATATTATTGTCCATTTCTTCTAATGCTGTCGGTTGTGACAATGTTAGCCGTTATATGATCATTCCTCTCCTTGATATTATTACTCCTATTATTACACTTATTTTAAATGAATCCATTCTGACGTCCAAATTTTCTGATGCCTGGAAAAGTGCAAATGTTGTACCTCTTCCAAAAAAGGCTAATCCCACTTATTTTTCAGATTTTCGCCCCATCTCAATCCTACCATTTCTTCCCAAAGTCCTTGAAAAATTGATACACCATCAGTTTAACCTTTTCCTAAACAAAAATTGCTTATTTAACCCTTTCCAGTCTGGCTTTCGCTCTGGGCATAGTACGGCCACTGCTCTGATTAAAGTTACCGATGACATTCGTAGGGGCATGGATAATCAGCAGCTCACAGTATTAACCTTGCTGGATTTCAGTAATGCCTTTAACACGGTGGATCATGATATACTTGTGAGTATGCTGCGTTCTCTTAACATATCTCCATCAGCAACTGACTGGTTTCATAGTTACCTTAGTGGTTGTCGGCAGCGTATTCGTATCGAAGAAACTTTTTCGTCTTGGTGCGATATTACTGCTGGAGTACCTCAAGGTGGCGTGCTGTCACCATTACTCTTTTCTATTTTCATTAATTCTATAACTCAAAACCTATCTTCTCTCTACCACATGTATTGCAGATGATCTCCAAATTTACACCCAGGCAACTCTTGAGAATCTTCCTGTAGCTATTGAGCAAATAAATAAAGATCTTGACTCAATTTTGGAGTGGTGTAGATTCTATGGCCTTAATGTAAATCCAAAAAAATCTCAAGCCATAATTATAGGTAGTCGGTACCTAATCTCTAGAGTTGACTGGTTTGTGCTTCCTCCCATTGAATACAATGGTATAGTTATCCCGTTTTGTGATACTGTCAAAAACTTGGGATTACATATGGATTGCACTTTAGGTTGGACGAATCATCTGAATCAGGTTAGCAGGAGAACTTTTGCATCTCTTAACTCTCTGCGTGCTCTGCGATCTTTTCTTCCAATTCCTACAAAAATTATGTTAGCACAGACTCTACTGCTTCCTGTTCTTGATTAACCTGACTGAAGATCAGTTAAATAAACTTGAGAGACTTCAAAATATTAGCATTCGGTTCATATTTGGATTGCGCAAATATGACCATGTATCTCAATTTCGTTCTCGTCTCAAGTGGTTACCCATCCGTCTTCGCCGGAACTTGCATATCCTTTCTATTCTGTACTGTGTGTTATTTAATCCCTCATCTCCTGCTTATTTAAAGGAGAAATTTGAATTCGTAGGCCGTCCAGGAGAACATCTACGTACTACAAGGAAGCTTGTTTTAAGGACGCCTACTCATAATTCCTCTTTCTTCCATAAATCCTTTTCTGTATAAGCTGTTAAGTTGTGGAATGCACGGCCTCTTGACATCAGGCTCAATCGATAAATATATCTAAAAGACTTGTAAAGAAATACTATTTGTCACAATAATATTATTTACTTATTAGTTTATTTTTATATATTTTGATACCTACTGTTTCTTTTTTTTGAGGTTTTCGTTTATTTATTTATATTTTTATTTATTTGTGAGTATATATTATGTATGTATGTTTATTTATATATTATATGTGTAGTATTTATGGTTTGTATGTTATATTTAGTATATTTATGTATATGTATTATAATTTGTAGCTTTATATCAATATTTTTATTTATTTTATTATTTCTGCACCATCTACCGGTTGTTTCTGTAGCTATGTCTGGAAGAGATCGCTGTGAAGCGATAAGGCCGCCAAATTATGTACTTCCTATGTTATTAGCTAAGTTTACTGTTGTTATTGTTTTTTGGTGTACAATAAAAGTATATTCATTCATGTCAATAGATGGCGCTCTGTAAAAGTTTATTCGTTTCTCCAATAACTCTTTAGCTCTTTTGCGTCTAATGTAAAAAGTTAACTACTACACTATATAGTTTTATCTATCATACGGATACCGCGAGGTCTCAGTTCGAGGCGAACCACTAGTATCGACTAAATAACAACTCTATCTCATAACGTCAACATTCCTTAAGATTCCTCGGACCTCGCGCGCGAACTGTAGTTTTGTATCATTCTTACCGAAGCTTAGGTAGTTAGGCAAAGTCCGTGCAATAGTCCGTGATACGAAAGAAGCATTGCTGGCATGAAAATGGGACTGCAGCGAGCGGACTTTATTCGTGATCGTGACATGGACTCTACGTAGGTACCTACCGTTCATATCCCTTTGGCTCTAGCATGGGTTTGCACAATGCACATGCCTCGAGAATCGCGCCAAAATTTAAATATTATAAATTCCATTTTTTCGAATAACATAAACATAATCAAAACTTTTTCAAATAAGAACATTCCATGCACACTAGCACTACCCATTAAAATCCTTATACGTAAAATATTAAAAAATATTATGTCCGATTAAAATTAAAGTACCTATTCAATATTAATTCAATGCATTATCAAAAAATCGTCAAGTTAGTGATAAACTTACATTTTGCACATTAATAAGTAAGTACTCAGGTACTTACTACATAAAGTAATAAGTACTTTGGTGACCGAGCTTTGCTCGGTATTTTTTTTGGTAAATCGTGTTTTTTTTGGAAATTATATTTAAATACAAATTACATACCTAATTACCTACTGATGAAATATGAATAATACTTCATTTTTTTTCTTTTTTGTTTTCTTTCTCATACTACCTAGGATACGAGTGAAGACTCGTATATCTTTTAATTGCACCTAATCAATCATTCACGAATTAGACATATTTATTCATATTATAATTAGTAAAATTTTAGCTTTATTGTAATGTTTTAATAAAATTTATAGGTAATCTATGAGGCAGGTGGCTCACGAAGTAACTACCTACTTACGTGACGTGATCACGATCAGTAAATAAAAATTAAGCACTTACCTACCTAGTAATAAAGATTTTCTAATGAAAATCTATAAAGTGGAAATGTAGTTCGTCACAGTGTGGCCAGTTCTATTTATACTTAGTCCGTGAAACTTATCTGACCCGGTGGCCAAAATTGGAACAAATTTTTGGAGTTTTGTACCTAGTTTGGAGTTTTGGAGTTAGTGAGTTATTTTCGAAAATGTATGGGGAGTAAAATCGAAAACCGTTACATTATTAACTAACAACCGTTAGGTTATTTTCACATCTACTAGCATGGCTGTCACCGGGTCAGTTAAGTTTGTGGGACTATAAGTCAATCTCTGAACTAAACTAAAATAAACTACCGCACTTTCCGTAGGGAGATTTATGAAAAGGAAAATATAAATAGAGCTGTCAATTTAGTTTACCTTAGATATGGTGTACAATCACTTAAATACGTGTCAGTTGCACTCGCAGCTAACGGTTACCGTTAATTTGTCCAAATAAAGTTACAGTTCGTTAACTTTTTATCACAAGATAACGACATATAAACAACAATAATTTTCTGTGATGCTTTTGCATTATTTTTTGCAAAGAAAATTAAATTTGCCTATCAAGCAAGTATTGTATTAATATTTTTTTTTCAGAGTGGGCTACGTTTTAGAAAAAGTGTTGGTCGTTGGAGTGAAAACCGTAAGTTAAACCGTAAGAAAATCTAAACTCAATGCATCTTCTACGCTCTTCAGAGTCTGCTCTCTGCAGTCAAGTAAAAATTAATAATTACCTGCTACCACCAAGCATTTTGTTTTAGCTATAGGTATATTGAGGCCAATTTTGTTATACACCATCTCTTAACTAAACTAATATGACAGCTCTATTTCTAATTCTAACGCTCTATATACATAATACATATACAGCTCTTTCATTTAGCTAGATTTAGAGCTGACATTTTAGTTAAGTTTAGGGATTGTGTTATACAGAATTGGCCAAATTTCTAAGCGGACCGAGTATTTTTTAACTAGGTATAAGCCTACATCTAATCTGGACGAAATGATCCTGGGAATCCAGTCATGGGAAAAAAATAATTATAAAAAAAAATATTCGTGTAAACCTTTTTTAAATATTAAATTCCTTTTGCAGACGCGTCTTCTAAAACAACTCTAAAATTGGATCCATCAAAACAGTATCAGCGCATTGAAGGCTTCGGTGGATCTGTAACTGATGCTGCCGCTATCAATTGGATGAGTCTTCCTCCCGTGCTGCGGAATTCTCTAGTCAAGTAATATTATTTTACACTCACTTGCATGTCTCAATAAAGATAGAGACTTTCTAAGACGCGTCATTTGAGTTTATTACTTGCAAGTTATCTGTAGAAGTTACAGAATACTATGTAAAATAAATAACGCACATTGCATATTAACATCAGAGCCCATCTCCGACCCAGAGAACCAGCGACAATCAATTAGGTCTTACCTTATGAGCAAATTACTATCGACGTAGGTCCTACTTCAGCGAGAATGGCCTGGAATACAATATGGTGCGGACGCCTATCGGTGGCAGTGACTTCTCAACACGACCCTATGCTTACAATGAGCTGCCCTGGGATGACTTACGCCTTACCAATTTTACATTCTCTCCAGAGGACGTTTCATACAAAGTAAGTAAACTCCTGTAATTTCTTAAAATTTTAAAACCATGCCTTGGTATGGTAGGATGTAGAAAATTGTAATTATTCCTTTAAAATCGCACTTTGGATATATATATTTTTTTTAATCTTTAATTTTTTGGGAGGCTTTTGTCCTTTTGGACATGTTAGCCCCATCGTACAAACTTTGGATACTTGGCAACTTAGATGGCGGTAAAAATTAATGGAAGTGTTTCGGGGATAAAAGGACTTAAAACGCTCTTGGTTATTAGTAGCTTGTTTGTTGTTAAGGTATGGGCGTTTATCCTTAAGTATTTCTTTGTAAAATAGCCAACGGTTTATCATTTTTAAAGTTGAAAGTCAATCCAGCAGCTCTATATTGCGGAATCAGTCGGATTTCACTTAAAATGAGCTCTATAAACTGATCGCAAATCGACCAGTGCATGTGAATAAATGAATGATTGATGAATTTAACGAAGAACGACCTAATTATTTATTAGGTCGTTCTTCGTTCTTCTCCAAAATTTTTTGGAAAAATATTGGCTACTTGTTTGCAGATACCCATGTTCAAATCAATCTTCGAAGTGGCAAAGATACCTGTACACATCGTTGCTACAACCTGGTCGCCGCCACCGTGGATGAAAACTAACCATAATTACACCGGCTACAGCAAACTCAAGCCTGAATACTACCAAACATATGCTGATTATCATTTAAAGTAAGAGTTTAACCCGAAGAACTAATTCGTAGACTTAGACCTAAAATTGTGATCACTGCATTATGGTAATTTTGCAACAATTGAGCATTATAATTAAAAACATAAAATATGTCTTCAAGCTATCGAATTCGAGAATATATCTTACTACGGGTACATACAGAACTCAAAATACTTCATTTTTCCGGCTGTATGCCTTACTTTCGGGAGTAAAATAATTTTTAGAGTCATTATATTTTGGTTGTTTATAGGTTCCTTTATCTTCCAAACTTATCTACTTTGTTACAATATTTAATTTTCAGATTTATAGAGATGTACAATGCGGCAGGTGTTCCCATCTGGGGTATCACAACAACCAATGAACCTATGGATGCTTTATATGGCGTTTCTAATATTAACTGTCTTGGGTGGACAGTAAGGGAAATGGTAATTTACTTGTGCTGATCTTATCGCACGTGTATCAAAGTGTTTCATACCTTTATCAGGTTACCAGGAGTGCTTTATTTGGCAGTGTATATAATTTTTTCCAATAATTATGTTTATCACTTACATTTTGATAAAAAATATGTGTTGTTGCCTTTTCTCTTAGTCGTGACTCGTATCATAGGTTCTATTTGAAACTAATAAAGGTGTCATTTGTTGATTCCAAAGAGATTCAATTGCAGATTATGTTTAACGTTAAAATTTACCAACAAAAAGCTAGCAAAATGCTCGGAAATGTATTAATAATAATTTTTTTTGTAAAAAGTAAAAGAAGAGTCGGTAGACTTTTATAACCCAAAGTGGTATTTTTTATGTGGTCAAATACTTTAACCATAACAATCAGTGGTGGACCCTTAAGTTTTTACAAATAAAGAGGCGTTGCCTTTCATATTAGCCGGAACTTATTAAGTATATCTCAGTATTTACTTGTTATAATAATATCATGTCATTAGTGGTCAGTTTCTTAAAGCATGTTTCTTAAACAGAATGATTTCAACATTATTTTATAAATTGTACTTACGAAAAATTACAGGGAAAATGGATTGTACAAAATTTAGGACCAACAATACGTAATTCTGCGTTTAAAAGTGTTAAAATAATTACTGGCGACGACCAGAGGCTAACAATACCCTATTGGTTTAACTTAGTAAGTATACCTAAAATTCTTCTTTTCAAAATTCTTAGCAAAAATAGTACTAAATAACAGACGAATAGAAGGCTTATCGTGTAATTATGTAGGTAGTACTTGGATGACCGAGCTTTGCTCAGTATTTATTTTTTTGGTAAATAGTGTTTTTTGGAAATTATATTTAAATACGAATTACATACTGATGAAATATGAATAGTATTTTTCGTTCTTACCGACATAATAATAAAAAAAATATGAACTGGTAATTTAAATAAAAAATTACTAGTGCAAATGGGCTCTCAATAATAGTTTTTCTCACAAAAGGAGGAACTTAAAAATAAAGGGGAAAAAATAATCGGACTGGACATCTAGACTCGAACCGGGGTATTCTGGTTTCGGGACCGCCCCATTTCCCAACTGAGCGACAACTATTATACGTCCTTGTAGATGATGTTGAAATTTACCTTCGTATTCTAAAGATATTGCAGCAGTTTTTCGTTGCCTTAAAACACGGATAAAACGACAT
This sequence comes from Erebia palarica, assembly GCA_964035005.1. Lineage (NCBI taxonomy): Eukaryota > Metazoa > Arthropoda > Insecta > Lepidoptera > Nymphalidae > Erebia > Erebia palarica. The sequence continues at coordinate 28,232,917 of OZ035987.1, read as the reverse complement.
TTTCTAATAATTTATCCTAGCTAGATCGATTTATCGCCCCCGAAACCTCCTGCATACTAAATTTCATCAAAATCGTTTCCGAGATTCAGATTATACATACCTATGTATATATATGTCACCGTAAGATTGTAAAAACCATTAGATTAGAATCTAACTTGCGAAATTCTAAACTGTCGAAAGATTAGAATTTAACGCATTATTTTCCGGTAGATTGTAATCTGATAGGTATTTAAACCCGATAAAACCTAAGTGCCCTACTGTGGCACTACTTGTTTATTTATGTCGAACCCTAATCTAACCTACAAGAAAGAAACAAGAAAACGTAAATAAAATGAATATTTCAAAAATTGACACTCAGAACGCGAGTTACATTATAATCTAACGGTTTTTACAATCTTACGGTGACTTATACAAGAATTGCACATTTATAGGTATTAGATATAAAACCATAATTAAAAGCGTCAGTCTAAGGAAAAGGATAATAATTATATACCTATCTATAACAATACCTATCGTAACTTTAGTTTTAAGATACCGTTACTAATTATCACCATTATATTTTATAATAAGTGTAGTGTACCTACCTAAATTGAAAAAGACTTCGACTTTTGACTGTAGCCGAACTCTATGTGGAATGTTTATTAGACCGTTGCTTATCAAGTATCAACCCTTAACAGGCAGATGATAATAACCTATTGGAAAATGATAATAATTATATTTTTGTGACATTTATGCATAGCTATTACAAACTATTTACCTAAATATTTGACATATTATATAAGTCAGAGGTTGTGCATAAAAATAGATTTTATAGTTTAAAAGTACAATGTTACTTATCTGCGACAAGTTTTTGTTTGGACAAGTTCACACACGTAGTAAAATAGTTGTTAGATATTGTTTTGTAGTAATAAAAATTTGTTAATTTTTGTTTTTAAAGCAAATTTTCTACCATCATATTACTAGATTGGGCGCTTAAGACAAGCTCTAAGAGATGGTGATAAAATAAAAAAAATTAACTATTAAAAATATGACAACCCTATAAGGGACGATTTACGGTTCGTTTACAAAGATTCCACACCGAGTTCTACTTACTATATATTATGTAGGAAATCGAGCAGTTTGACGAAATCTCGTAGCATATCCTACGACTGGTATGTATTAGAGTTGTTCAAAACTACTATAAAACCAAAGAACGCTACAGGCTATAAACTATAAAATTTTAGCATGCTTTTAAATATGCTATATGCCGTACGCTCACAGCAGCGCGTTACGCGAGAATAAAGTTCGGCCAGCGCGCTACCGGAAGGCGGGCGTCGCGTCGCTACAGGCGCTACCTACCTACTAGTGCTACGAAACGAACTACGAAGCATAGAGGCTCCTCGGATAGCATGCTGTTCGTGCTATGGAAAAAAGCGCGCTAAGCTTTTGTGCTAGGTGCTTTATTAACCACTTTTAGTATGTATGTGTTTGTCATGGTATCTAGAACACGAAACTGTCGGTCGTAGAACACGCAAGCGTACATACGCGTAGCTGTGACGTCACAAAGATGGGGTCCGACCGTTGTAAATTTTTGGTTGATTTCCCGAATAATTGAACAAATGGGTTGTGTGAGATGTCTTTGGAAAGCTTATATAATGAACTATAATTACTCTTACTTACTCTGAGACCTACAACGTAAATGTAATGATTTTTAGCCTGTAGCGTGCAATGTTTTTATAGCAGTTTTGAACAACTCTAGTTGTAGGTATATAGAAGAGATTGCTACGAGAATCGTGAACTAGACGACTTTGATCAATTGCCTATAGACTAATAGTAATAGGTAAGTATTTCAAAATGAATGGTGGAAATGGAGGTGGTCCACGTCATGAAAAAAGTCTCACGCCAATTATTGGAACTAATAATTTTACTTAATAAACAAAATTGCATATTACAGTAATTTTATCTGTGGTAAATTCAGTTGTATTGTATGAACACGTTCACCGATTTCAGATGCTCACTTTCCACCCCAAGGTCTTGGAGTATATAGACGGCTTTGGAGTGCATTATTATACAGACAAATTTGTTCCCCCCGTAATATTTGATACGGTGACATTAACACATCCAGAAAAATTTATTTTGGCAACTGAAGCTTGTGAAGGTAAGTAATTAATGATTGATTGGTTTGCAATAAAATTGATTGATTGATGAAGATCAAATAAAATAAAATAAAAATATTTTAAGTGACTTACCTATCAGCTGATCTTACCTATAATAAGTAGTAGGTATGCGTAAACCAAGTACCTATGCCTATCTACTCATATAGTTGCTTGAATAGGTGTACAAAATTTAATAAAAATATAAGCAAGCTATTTGTCATACGCTGTAACATTATGCGTAAAGACATTATAAATTGCTTTATTTACAGGTAGTTTCCCTTGGGATAAACAGAAAGTCGTATTAGGATCATGGAATAGGGCAAAATCGTACATTGTAGATATACTTGAGGTAAGTGCTTAACTTAGCCACCTTCCTTCTATATGCCATAAAAAGCTATGGAATCGGAGAGATATATATATATATATATATATATATATATATATCAATGGACACAGGGCACAGTGGTACTGGGTCGGTCGAATCTCTAATAATATATATATATAATATATATATATTATTAGAGAATATATATATATAATATATATATATATATATATCTTGAATATATATATATATCTCGAATATATATATATATATATATATATACATATATATAATTGCAATTCTATTTCGATGACTGTGGCAATAGCCTGTAAGCCTACATAAACGCTATAGTATAGAATTACCAAATTACATAAATGTCACCGTAAGATTGTAATATCCGTTAGATTATAATCTTACTCGCGAAATTGTAAACTGTTGACAGATTGTGAACCGATCAATGTTCTCAGTGTCAATTTTTGAAATATTTATTGTATTTACGTTTTCTTCTGTTGACAGATTGTGAACCGATCAATGTTCTCAGTGTCAATTTTTAAAATATTTATTGTATTTACGTTTTCTTGTGTCTTTCTTGTAGGTTAGGTTAGGGTTTGACATAATATATAAGCAGGTAGTGCAGGTAGGGCTCTTAGGTTCTATCGGTTTAATATACCTACCTAACAGATTACAATCTACCGAAAAATAATGCGTTAAATTGTAATCTTTCGACAGTTTGCAATTTCGCGAGTTAGGTTTTTACAATCTTACGGTGACATATACATATACACTACTAGCGAATGTCCGCGACTTCGTCTGCGTGGTTAGAGGTTTTTTGGTTCCCGCGGGAACTCTTTAATTTTCCGGGATAAAAAGTTGCCTATGTGCTATTCCAGGCTATAATCTATCTCTGTGCCAAATTTCAGCCAGATCCGTTCAGCCGTTGGGGAGTGATTGAGTAACAAACATCCATACATCCATACATCCATCCAGACGTTCGCATTTATAATATTAGTATAGATTAATAGGTACTTACAGTGGCTTGGGTATCATTTGAAATTCCGTTCTGTAAAACTGCTAATCAATTGATCGAACAATCCATTATCCAAAATAAAATAGTCTAGTAGTGTCGGCATTTTGACTATTACCTAAGTATAACATGGAATTAATAAAATATTCATAAAGTTCGTGTCGCTAAAGAAGTCCCTTAAGGGCGACGCTGGAATGTATTACTTAATCCGCAAAATATTACCACAGTAAACAGATTATTACAGTGGGACTTCTTAGGTACGTACGACACGGACTATAAGCTCTATGTACAGTCCCACAAGCATAATTAGCTGACCCGGTGGCCAAAATTGGAACTTATATTATAACTTGGCCCATTTATTTTTATTTTATTTTAATTTAAACTAGCGACGCTTACACTACACCAGTCAAATAAGTTTTACGGACTATACAATATAAAGACTATACTGCCAACGCTTAAATTAAAGCAAAACATAAAAGCAATATTACTCAAAGTGGCAGTTTGATGTCACGTACCTTGACGTTCCTAAACTTAGGATTTTAATTCTAAAACACGAAAGTCAACATTATTGAAACAGTAGGCTATATGCGATGGCAATATGGCCCCTTGTCCTTACTATATTGACAAGTCTTAGTATGAGATCTATAGAGTTAAAACGAGACAGATTTATGTAACTCACATAAGTCTCTTTTCAACTGTGAGTAAAGTCTGAGCTAAGCCAAAGCACGCTCCTTATATCTCAGTATTAAAGTATTGCTGCCAGAACTGCTCTCGCATAAATTGAATTAACCGCCATCCATTGTTCATTATGAATGGAATATTATTATAAGATATTTTTTTCAGGACTTAAATTACAATTTAGTAGGGTGGATTGACTGGAACCTGTGCTTAGATACGAAAGGAGGCCCAACCTGGTCCGGCAACTTCGTCGATTCTCCAATTATCGTGGACAAAGACCGCCAGGAGTTTGTTAAACAACCGATGTTCTACGCTATGGGACATTTCTCAAAATTTATCCCTCGTGACTCTGTGAGGATAGAAATAAAAGAACGGCATTCTTTTCTTTCATCGAGCTTATACAAAACTGCATTTTTAACGCCGAGGAACACTATTGTCGTTGTTATTTACAACGAGTGAGTAGATTAATATAATATTAATAATAACAGCTTTACGTATTGTTTCGCAGCATAGATTTGTTGGCTGCAGTTGGCTGATTAAATACCCTACATCACGAAAATAGTTCATAGTTTCTGTAAATTTCAACAAAATCGTACCTAGACTTAGTAAGACGTGTCACAAACGAAGACCCGCGGAATTAAAAACTAGCCACGGCCGAAGTCTCACAGCAGGCCAGACCAGGGAAAATTCGGAAATTATAAATTCCCAAATTGACCCTGCCGCGGATTGAACCCGGGACCTCCGCACGTTAAGACAACAGCGCTCAACACTGCCTTATGTCAGGTCAGGACGTCTATCTATTATGTATCATAGATAACTAATCGAATCCTAATACTCGGTCTACCTACAAATTGTCTCTGCATGTTGTAGATCTGGATGTTGCAGCATCAGTAGGTAGGTATATAAGTATGAATATAGAACATAATATATTATTTTTATTTATTTACAGCGGCAGCGCCCGAACCATCAACATGCAAAATGGAAAGAATCATGCGACCTTACCTTTGGAAGCCCATTCTGTTACTACTGTAGAATTTCCTCATACTTAAGTTTTTGTAATGTGCGTTGTAGTAGAAATTATATAGGTCTAAGATATAGGTACAGTTTATTTACTGTTTTGTTTCAGTGTGGTTACATAAGGAGCAACTTATCATTGAGGTTTTATTTTGGTGATGGTTTATTTTATAGTGATATAAATTTATTATAATATGAAATAAAAGATATTTTAAAATCAAATAGCGTCCATCTTTATTCAGGAATTCCAATCCTCGACCATAGAGTAATCAACTCGAGACCGTAAGGCATTCATGAACTGTCTCTCGCGTAACAGAGCCTTCATTTCTCGCTAGGTGGCGCTACACGTTACGTTTTGGATTAAACCGTGATTAAACCTCAGATTACATACCTGAGGTCATTGATCTGCGGATTAAACAGAATGCAATAATTTGAATCGATTGCGTCATTCTTGTCTATGTGCACGGCTTTGACGCTTTGACAGTTTTTTTTTGTTCCGCTGGAAAAAAGGCGTGGTGTTTGGTTAGATTCGAAAAGAAACCAAGTTTTAGTATTAAAAAACCCGTCCTATTCGGTCTAATTTGCTCAGTATAATAATTTTACGTATCCCGGTCTCGTGTGGCAGTAATTGTCATTACCACGGTTGATAACATACGTTTTTTCACCCCCCTTTTTATTCGCCACATGGCAAGGGTAATTTCTAGTGTAAATAATTGTGCCTAGATTACTTTAAATAAATAAATAAACTTAAGTTGCTACGGCCGCAGGCGCCAGGCGGCAAATAAAGCGGCAACCTAGGAGGGTCCAGTTTCACAAACACATATCAAACACACACCCCACACCGTCTTGGGCTGTTAAGAGTTTGAGGGGACTCAAAAGGTATGTGTCTAGCCTAAAAGTTCCGTTATTAGTGTATTTTTAGTTCACCTACCCCAGTCACCGCTGAGTTCTACATTAAGAGGCCCCTGACCTGAAAATTGGTAGCAGAGCGTGGTTTCTTCCTCAGACCCACATTTCAATTCAATAGGCATGATGACAATAACAAAGAATCAATGAAATAATGAATTTATATAATGAAATAGGATTCATGGATTATACAAAACGTATTCATTTTTCTATTTCGAGTGAGATTGCTATTTATTTTGATAAAATAAAACTATAAAATACAGCAATCCGCCTTATTGGATTAAACACCAAGAAGTGAATGTTTGTTTCACGTCACAATTGTTTGTTTTCGAGCTTTGACAATCACACTATTGCTTACTGCACACTGCACAGAGTACATTGGTAATAACAATGGTGACGTCACAAACGGCGCCATGACACCGCTGTTTACTGTGGTTTTGGCGTGAATTTTAAAATTTAAATTTCAAATGCCAATTTTATCTACCATACCTACCTTATTTTTCTGCTGAAATAATATATTTTTTCGAAATAGTTGATACTTCTGAACATAATCTGACCATTTTTCAAAATCAGTCATCATGCCTATTGTGAACTTAAAGCTCTGCGGTAACTGGGTACTTATAGGATTATTACTTGTTTTAAGCATTAAGTTTAGAACTTAGCTTAACTTACTTGTACACTTAAAACTTTAAAGATTGGTAAATGTATTTTGTCCAAACTTGTAACTCCAACTCTTTGAAGGTTAAAATTAAAAGTTTCTATTGCAAGTCACCGTCGCAATCATGATTGATATTGATATTTGTTTATTCTTTGGTTATTCTATAGTTTGTTTGTTTATTGATTACAATATATTGTTCTGATAAATTGACCTAGATAAATACCTTTATTGATTTGTCCAATCTTATTAGTTAATTATTAAATGTCGGCTCAAAAGAAATTAATCGTCCAGCTACAATCAGAGCTGCGATGGGCGGCTACTGCCAACTCCCTGCTAGGTAGGGAGGATCGCGCCGCTGCCGTGATGACTAGGCAGGCGGTGGTCGAGCAGGCCTTCAGCGACCTACTGAGTTTAGATCTGCCCCAGAAACTGTTCAAGTCCGCACAGCAGGACTATGAGCAGTATTTTGATTTGACCGACAGCCTGGTAGAGGCCGGGTCCAAACTCAGAAAGGAAGCGAGGTTGAGTGCGCTCCCTGAATAGCCATGCAAGCCGCCTACTCAGCCCGCCTTATTGGGAAGGCTGCCTATAATAGAATTGCCGAAGTTTGCCGGTAATCTGAGTGAGTGGCTGGGTTTTTTAGGGTTATTTGACAGCCTGGTGGACGGTGGACGCCCGGAGGGACCTGTCTCCCTGTCAAAAATTGACATACTTGCTCTTCTCCTTGCAGGTAGAGCTCTAGGTTTGGTACCTACCTACCGCCTGGCAGAGGCTTACCCGGCGGTATGCGAAAATCCGTCGCCTCGCAGACAATCACGTGGCGCAGATACTGTCGTTGCCGCGCCTCTCTGGAGTGGCCAATCTCAGGGAATTGTTGTTAAACCCGCTTATCGTGGCCTGCAACACCCTCCGGCGGCTGGAGTTACCGGTAGACCAATGGTCATTTCTGCTTCTGCACATCGTCCTATCCCGCCTACCTCCCGAGCTACGGCTGCGGTTTGAACAGAGGTATGGCGGAGACGAGGCGAGCTACCTGCCACCGTTCTCGGATCTCATCAAATTCCTGGAGCAGGAGTGTCTGACCTGTCAAAGAAGGGTAGGAGCGGTAGGGACGGGCCAGGGCCCCCCTGGCTGAGGAGCTCCGGACCGCAGGCTTGGAGTTGGGGGACCTGAGGAGGCTCGACGAGTGCTACCCGTTTATAGCGGATTTGCAGCCACGGCAGCACCCCCTTGCGTTTATTGAAGGCGGCCGGGCCACTTGGTGCTCTCTTGTCCACAGTTTTGGCCAAGTGGGTCAAGGACCGGAGGGGTATTGCTAGTACCCGCCGCTGGTGCTTCAGCTGCTTAGGACCACATATGCAGCAGAACTGCCCGCTACAGCGGCCTTGCACCGAGTGCCAAGGTGGCCGCCAGGAGGAGGTGGGGACGCTATTGCTGAACCCTCTCCGGTGGACTTGCGTCGGTCCCCAGTAGAGCAGCTCGTTTCCCGATGTATCAGGGCCTCACCCCCCCGGGAAGGGGCTTCCAAACTGTGTTTTTCGTGTATTTTCTGAGTTTTCATGGTGCTATCGTATAGAAAACAAGTTACTCTATAAAGTGTATTAAAATAACAAAAAATATTGGATATTTACTGTGTTTCTGTGGACTATTACTTTGAGAAATGACTCCATTAGTGCTGAGTTTAAGGTTTTCCTGTGGGAATAACTGAGGATCCAGATCTTCAATAATAGTGTAGTTTAGTGTTTTAGTGCCTTCACGCCTAGAAACAGGACGTTTTCATAGCTTTAGTCCCCTTAGTTAGGTTAACATAGACCGCATGTTCTTTGGCACACGTGGTTTTGTAGGTTATGTTTTTAGGCTAGCGCCCTTCTGCGGACTTTGTTCGTAGCTCGTTGCAAATAGCGACAGTGACAGTGATACTTTTCTTAGTAGTGTATACGGTGTGCGATAGGTGTCGTCTTACTGACACCTGTCACAGTTAATGACACATTTACTGTGACTTTGACGGTGACTTTGACATTGACATTGTCAGACAGTCCATAGAGACAAGCGTAATTACGTGTCACAGTGATTGCGATCGAAAACTTTTTTCAATCGGGACTTAATTAATTTTACTTTCTTCTGTGGTAGTTCCATAGTGTAGGTCAACATCTGTGGTCAACATGGACGGAGAGGAGGCCCCCGCCTCCTCCCCCTTCGCACCACGCTCGTCGCACCGCATGTGCTGCATGTGCTGCATGATGCATCACATGCTAATATCATATTTGAGCATATATTTATTAAATATCAATAAATATTTACTTTGCTTTTAGTGTTTATCTATCTAATGTAATAATCACTCGTTTTGAACCTGCGATTAAAAATCTAACCCGGAATCCTCTGCTAGGGGGCTTTATAAAGCTAAATTGTAATGCTCTTGAAACCGCAATATTTGCCAAAACGGCATTAGATAATGAAACTAAATTATTTGAATCCTTGTGCAAGCAGGCCTAAATCTCATATATCCACCACCACCACCACCACAGCCCATTAACGTCCCACTGCTGGGCACAGGCCTCCACTCTCATGAGAGAGAAGGAATTAGAGCTTAGACCTACCACGCTGCTCTAATGCGGGTTGGCGGGCTTTAACGACTATTATCATGTTAGTGATAATAACCGGAACCGGCGGCTTAATGTGCTCTCCGAGGCACGGGGGTGAAACACCGCCAACTTCCTAACTCCGGGCTAGTACTGAGAATCTCTAGTCAGAAAAACCCAATACTTGTTTTGGACCGACCCAGGACTCGAACCCGGGACCTCGACGGCCACAGTCGAACATGCCAACCACTAGACCAACGAGGCAGTTATCTCATATAATATGTCACCGTAAAATTGCAAAAACAGTCAAGAGGTGCGATTATGTAAGAATTGCCGATCCAAGCGCGTAAGTTCGGTGTCAAAGTAAAATAAACCATAATGGCATTGGATTAGAGCTCAATTTCGTGTATCCATTCTCATACGTTTATGGTATCGTATATCCCTAAACGTATGAGAATGGATACACAAAATTAAGCTCTAATTCAATGTAGTTATGGTTTATTTTACTTTGACGCCGAACTTAGGCGATTTGATCGACAATTCTTACTCAATCAGGGGGCTGATTGCAATCTAACGCTTTTTATCTCGATAGATTGTGAACCGTTTAATGTTCTGAGTGTCAATTTTTGAAACATTCATTGTATTTACGTTTTCTTGTCTGTTTCTTGTAGGTTAGGTTAGGGTTCGACATAAAAAGGTTTTATCGGGTTAATATACCTAACAGATTACAATCTACCGAAAAATAATGCGTTAAACTGTAATCTTTCGACAGTTTGCAATTTCGCGAGTTAGATTATAATCTAACGGTTTTTAAGGGCGCTCCACATTCTCAAGTGACATTCACGCGAGAAGCTCCGGAGATTCTCAGCGAGAACTATAGCGAGAACTTCTTTGGGTACACACTCTCACAGTTCTCAAATAGTTCACACTACAGTTCTCGCGCTCGATGACGATGGACGCAGAAGCCGCTGCGACAAGTTTATTGTTATGCGCATTCGCATATTATAATTATGCGTATGCTAAAGAGAAAAAAGTTATTAAAAAGAAGATGGTGGATGACAAGTATTCATCGTAATAGAACAAGGTAAGTACTTTTTGAACGACTATGTAGGTTGTTATAATTTTTATGTCTCATGATTATTTAAAAAATACCTTGATCAAGTTGATGATTTATTAATGCATAAACCAAAAATGATCAACACTTTATAATAATCATGCTAATGAAATAACTTTCTCTGTTTACAGCCTAACTATGGATCAGCAGTTGCATGAATTGGCCGAACCATCAAAAGAATTTAAAAAGTTTACTCGAATGTCTTCAGTGGATTTTGAATATTTATTGAATAAAGTGTCAATACAGATTTCTAAGCAAAATACTCAATTATGGGAAGCCATTCCAGCTCGGACACATCTTGCAGTAACACTACGATACTTGGCCACAGGAGATGACTACCAAAGTCTCCATTTTTTATTTAAAATATCCCCACAAGTGATTTCGCAGATAATACCAGAAGTTTTTCAAGCCTTATATGAAGCTTTAAAGGAACATTTAAAGGTATGTGTGAATGGCTGTTGCCACCTGTAAAAAAATTCAATATGACATTTTATGACTTTTTATTTAAAAAAAACTTATTAATACAACATTTTTAAATTACAACGTAATTTCAAATAAAATTAAAAGTATTACAACAATTTTTAAATTACTTACGACCGAATTACAATTTTTTTAAGTGTTAAATTTAGTATCAAACAAATTGTTTTATTTATCACACAATTGATAGGCTTCATTGATGATATTAGATGCAGCCCTGTTATTTTCCCGAATAAGTGAATTTGGCGAAATTAAACCTTCATAGGTCACTGTATCTATTTCTGCAATAGTGTTTGAATCAGGAATTTGAATAACTGGTGGGTAAATGACGTCATTCGACTGAATATTAATATTTGAATTTGGTGAGTTATGAATGATCGGCTCGGAATGTGAAGATGACGAGGTTCCAGGTCTCTGTTGATAGTGATCGTGAGATGATTTGCGTGATAGAATAAATTGACTGGCATGTTGTGACTGTGGTGACGGTGTTGGTACTGGTGAGTAATGCATGATCGGCTCGGAATGTGAAGATGACGAGGTTCCAGGTCTCTATTGATATTGATCGTGAGATGATTTGCGTGATAGAATAAATTGACTGGCATGTTGTGACTGTGGTGACGGTGTTGGTACTGGTGAGTAATGCATGATGGGCTCGGAATGTGAAGATGACGAGGTTCCAGGTCTCTGTTGATATTGATCGTGAGATGATTTGCGTGATAGAATAAATTGACTGGCATGTTGTGACTGTGGTGACGGTGTTGGTACAGGTGATGAGGATTCAGAATGTACTGCATATTGCATATACATGCCATCTATATCATGCATAAATCTTAATCTTTTTCCTTCCGATAATTTTCTCAACTTTGTAGCCAAAGGCTTTGCGTACAAGTCACAATCATCGACTTCTTTTGGAATTGGTTGAGGTGTATTTCTTTTAACAGTTGCATTAAACGTAGACAAGGCTTCCTTCATAACTTTTTCTGCTTCAAAGAGTTCGGTGGGGTGTTTTCGCCGACGAATTGTTGATACTGCTGTTGCATTTGTATTAACTGTTTGACTTTGATGATCAGCTTGCGGATTTTGATTACTCTGAATTTCTTCAAGTTCTTCATTTCCTCCGCTACTAGTAGACTGCTCCTCCTAAAATAGAAATAAATTAAAATGATTATTTTTATTGTTGCAGTTACCACGTGCCCCGAAGAATGGCTACAAATCGAAAAAGATTTTGCATTGAAATTCCCGCGTGCTGTTGGATCAATCGACGGCAAACATATTGTTAAGACAATTCTAAGGAATGTCCCATAAATTCCAGATCGGAATATTATAACTATAATAGAACATTCAGTACAGTTTTGATGGCGTTGGTTGATAGTCAGTATAATTTTATTTTCGCAGACATTGGCTGTCAAGGCAGAATTAGTGATGGCGGAGTTTTCACTAACACAGTTTTATGGTCAAAAATGCAGACAAATAATTTAAATTTACCACAACCACATCCGCTGCCTGGTTCAAACATCGACGTGCCGTACATTTTTTTGGGAGACGGCGCTTTTGCCCTTTCGGAAAACATTATGAAACCCTATTCGGGACATCACAACTTGGGATCCCCAAAATGAAAGTTTAATCAGATTTTGTCTGGAGCACGAGTAGTAGTTGAAAATACTTTCGGCATTTTGGTAACAAAATTTAGAATTTTTAAGAAACCAATAAATTTACAACCTGAAAAAGCCGCCTTGATAACGTTGACATGCATACTCTTACATAATTTCTTGAGATGAAGCACTACATCATCATACATCTATACACCTTCCGGAACTATAGATACATAAGACAACAATAATTTATTAATAGAGCCCGGCTCTTGGAGAGGAGAAGTGGAGAGCACCTGTGCTATTCGAAATTCGCGACATATTCCACGCCGAGCGGCTCATCACGCAACAGAAATAAGAGACGAATTCGCTAAATATTTCAGTAGATAGGTTATGTACTGGTTGTCAACAGACATAAGTTGATTGTGTAATAAAGGAAAACTTGCTGTATCGTCGAATAAGGCGCTTTCGTACTTTCCTATATGTAATAATAATTATAAGTAATAAAAGTTGCTGCTTACCGTATTTATTGTCTTCTTACATTTCGTAGTATCCCCAAAAAAGAGTCACCTGCTCCAAAGTTTTAACTTACGTCAAAGTCATCTTCGCAGAAATAAATAGTAGAATTTAGTCCTATAGCTGTAGGATCTCGCCGTGCAAGACTAAGCTACTTAGATCGCATTGTTTTTTAAAGTGGCGCGTGAATAAATAACTTGCTTGGAGTTAATTTTGATGTGTTATCACACTGGGGGACCGCACACGACTTACACACTTTAGAATTCATATTAGTCACACAAAATATCTAAATTGCTGTACGAAGACTTAGTGTTTACTGCACACAGTACATTAGAGTACATTGGTAAAAGCAATAGTGACGTCACAAACGACGCCATGACACCCGTGAGCGTTTTGGCGTTATTTTTAAAATTGAAATTTCAAATGCCAATTTTATCTACCAAACCTTTTTTTTCTACTGAAATAATATGTTTCCGAAATAGTAGATACTTAAGAACATAATCTGACCATTTTTCAAAATGAGTCATCATGCCTATTGAACGGTTCACAATCTGTCGACAGCTATGCGATTCTCTTAGGTAAAATAAAATTTACATCGGTTGCACATCGGATGTTTCATCAGTTGTAGCGCATTTTGGATTCTCTAGTTACCTTCGACTCATCGCTGCTACACTAGCGCTTCATGAGCGACTGTGATGGATGTAGGAAGCTCTCGTTCGACATAAAATGTATGGCAAGTGATATTCTGCAAGGTATTTTAACTCATCTTCGACTACATCGTACGCCTTCGCCTTCGATTTTAAGTGTCAAAATGAAAAGCCAATTTTTTGTAGCTTTTTTCTTCGATGTACGCACGATGAATAGAGAAATTATTGTGTTCGGACTAAAAATAATAAAACAAATGGGAATTTTCTTATACCTTATCACGTTATAAGACTAGCTGATGCCCGCGACTTCATCCGCGTGGATTGAGGTTTTTTGGATCCCGCCTGAACTCTTTCATTTTCTGAGATAAAAAGTAGCCTATTGTTATTCCAGACTTCTACCTCTGTGCCAAATTTTATCCAGATCCGTTCAGCCGTTCTGGCGTGATTGAGTAACAAATCCATCCAAACAAAAAAAAAACATCCATCCATGCATCCATCCAGAATTTTGCATTTATTAACTAAATTCATCCAAGCTTGCATCTCATAGCAATTCTTATAATGCTACAAATATTTTTCCAATATTTCCAGTCAAAGATTTCAGAATTTTTCAGGCCACCAAATTCATAATATTTATAGCATTTTTGCATTATGATGTTAATATGAACAACATTGAAATGGCAGTTGAAGGAATATTTGTTTGAAACAAAAATAGCACAAAGGAAACTTCGGAAACCAATTTTTATTATTTTTCAATCCTTAGGCTAGTATCCATTCTTATTTCTAATATCTATTAAAAACCTTATTAAATATATATAGCTGATGCCCGCGACATCGCGACATAGGCATCTTCTAGGAAAGCGCGCTCCACCTTAGGCTGCATCACCACTTTAAGCAAGTCTGATTGCAGCCAAGCGCTGGCCTATATAATTAAAAAAAAAAAAAAACTTCGTCCGCGTGGTTTAAGTAAGCCTCACTCTCCAGGTCCTCAACTATACCCATGCCAAACATGACGTCGAACCGTTGCTCCGTTGCGGCGTGATTGAAGGACAAACCAATGAATCATACTAGTATTATAAATGCGAGTGTTTGTTTGTTGGTTTGTCCTTCAATCACGCCGCTACGGATCGATGTGATTTTTGGCATGGGTATAGTTGAGGACCTGAAGTGACACAGGCTTTTTATTCTGGAAAATTAAGGAGTTCCCGCTGGAATAAAAAAAACTTAAATCACGCGGACTAAGTCGCGGGCATCAGCTACTCGTAGTTAAATATCATTAGATAATGCCCACAACTTCTCCTGCGTGGATTTAGGTTTTTTAGAAGTTCCATAGGAACTTTTTGATTTTCCATGTTAACTTTGCCCATCTCCTGAATATAAATTACCTATGTAACTGCCAAACTTCATTAAAATAGGTGAAACAGTAACTTTACATAGAATTAGCCT
Source organism: Erebia palarica (assembly GCA_964035005.1). Classification (NCBI taxonomy): domain Eukaryota; kingdom Metazoa; phylum Arthropoda; class Insecta; order Lepidoptera; family Nymphalidae; genus Erebia; species Erebia palarica. The sequence continues at coordinate 28,217,812 of OZ035987.1, read as the reverse complement.
TTTTATTCCACAACAAGTTAGCCCTTGACTGCGATCTCACCTGGTGGTACTGGTAAGTGATGATGTAGTCTAAGATGGTAGCGGGCTAACCTTTTACGGGTAGGTATATTAGTTATATTAAACCAATTTCCCTAATCAGTTTCTGCATGGCATCGTACCGGTACGCTAAATCTTTTGCCAACACATCTGAACATGTATCCTAGGTTCTTCAGACTGCAAAATTTTGATTCTTCCAAATCCTTGTTGTTTCCAGTCCAGTGTCACTGCTTGATCTGGAATTTTTTAATTTAATACATATATTTAAAAATTGTAGTATGCATTAGACATGTTAATATTAAATTGAATATTTTGAAAATGCTCTAATTCAACTTATTATGTCAGAGTTAATTCAACATGTTATAGGCAATAAAAGGCAAGAGCATTCCAACATAGACCAAAATCGCTCAAAATTGTTACATACATATAATAGAACCCACATTTTTTTTATGCCACTGCAAGTTAGCCCTTGACTGCAATCTGACCTGATGGTAAGTGATGATGCAGTCTTAGATGGTAGTGGGCTAACCTGTTATGGGTATGGCAGTTAAATTAAACCCATACTCTTAGTCAGTTTCGACATGGCATCGTACCGGAACGCTAAATCGCTTTGCGGTACGTCTTTGCCTTTAGTGTGGTAACTAGCCACGCCCGAAGCCTCCCACCAGACCAGACCAGAGTAAATTCAGAAATATTAGTTCAGACCCAGCCGGGAATCGAACTTGGGATATCTCGAGTGAAGACAACAGCGCTCAACTCTGCGCCAGAGCGATCTGAATATCAGACGGGGAAGTCGCAGGTAAAAACTAGTACGCAGGTAAAACCTTAATTATAGGTAAGTACTTAGTAAAGTTTCCTATAATACGTCTTGTTGTTTATAGGGAAGAAGTTAAATCATAAGCCATAAGAAAATATAGCGTACAAACCCTTTGTTTACTGCTTAACAACATTAGCTTGCTTTGTTTTCTTGGAATAACTACCATTGATATTCAAACAGTGGCATCAACTTTTGATATGTATAATTATATCATAAGCCTTTCATGATTGTTCGGTTACCAATGTCCCCACTGAAATCTAGTTTCTGCGACCTTTTCAAAGTGCTGCATGCAGCATAAGTATATTGCCAGGGTCTGAAATTAATGACGAACAAACATTGTTTTAGGTTATGTAGCAATTATTCAAAGAGGAGCTTATTGCTATATAACTGGTAAATAATATTTTAGTGCTTTTACTGCTCACTTATTACAAATATAACACAACATATTATGTAATATGAACTCACAACTTCACAAGTAGTCCGAACATCCTGTCCCTGTCGCCATGGTACTTCAGTATTGCGGGGATCGCCATGGAATTTTAAGTGTTTCACTTCGATTCTATTTTTATACTTATAAACAATGTTTGCCTTCACAGTCACAAGTGTTTCGAGTATTCCTTGGTCAAGAATTTAGTTTTTCGCTAACTTGGATTGTAGATGTAGACATCTCGCCAGTGTGATAACGTTTTTTTAAAAGCACCCGGTAAAGTATAGGCAAAAGTCTTTAAGCATTCTGCCTATGTCAAAGACAAAAGTATTAAATAATGATTATTCTTTAAGAAATTGACATTTCGAAATGTAATTTTGTATTATAACAGTAAAATTATAAAAACAATAATTTATAAACCATTATATAGACTTATTTTGTCAATCGTAAGCATTTACCGGTACCAATGTAAAAATAGTATGACATCACTGGCTCCCTGAGAAAACATCGTAGGGTTCGTCTCATCGATAAGATCGTCGACGAGCGTTATGCCTCTGCAGAATGCAAAATTTACAACCGTTGCAGGCAATGTCGATATCTTCGATGTTACATCTCAGACCGCATCGATGCGAGCAATGCTTAGACGTTTCTTAGAGAATCACACTGCAGTTTACAATCTAACGAGATAAAAAGCGTTATCTGACGGATTGCAATCTGAAGGTTTTTGCAATTTTACGGTGACATAATCAAAGCATAATTATTTAAATGATTTACTCTGGTCGGTGGTAAAAATTCAAATGAAAATCAGAGACAAGTAACCAGAGAGTAACAAGGATCTTAAAATTCTTATATTATGACATCAGACCACAGATTTATAAAGGGAAGCAGATTCAATATATTGAAAAAAATAGCGTGGCAATTTCAAACACACGGAAACGTTACGCACACATAGACAAAACATAGGGCCGCACCTTGTTGCTGCATAACACATTAATAAGTAGGGTTAAGTCGTGTGGAAAAACAACGACCTAAACCTTACCTATCATTTGGAAGCTATAATTTGTAAGGATTTTAAAAATAATAATAGGTCCTTTTATGATTTTTTCATCACAAGCGATCACAACTGCAATGTAGTAACAAAATTGAAAATTGTAATTTCATCTAGCTTTTGCCCGCAGCTTCGCTTACGTTAAATTCAATTTTCAACCAAATTTCAAATACTTGTTTTACGATGGGATGAATTTACAAAAATATTTTCTCGGCATACGCTCCTACCTTTTAACCGGTTTGTAGTTGGCTAAGGCCTGCCTCGATAGGATAGAGGCCTGTGCCAGATGTCTATTTCGGGCTTGGGTCCGCGATGATAATCACCACCACGTGCGGGACTCTAGTCAATGTGATGAATATAGTTATAGGCAGAAATAACACGAATGTGAACTCCGCGCTGCATGTTATAACGTCACTGTGGACTCCGTTAGTATCATGGCCAGTGGTTCTCGCGTCGTTCTCGCTCTGCGTCGATGCGTAGGTGCTGGAGATATTATTTAGAAGCACAGTACCAACGGATATCGTATAAATACCGCCAGATTTTAATTCAAAGTTCCTATTGAGAATAATTTCTTGGCAGTAAGCCAAATAAATGTTGTAAAACAATTTAATCGAATCGTTATTCCAAAAATTATGTTAGAAGGTTAAATAAAAAAATTACAACAGGTTAAACTCACATGTTATTTATTCAAATAAACTTTACTATTAGTGTTTTTGAATCGCCAAGTGAATCTACCATTGATTCGGAATATCATTTCTAGCGAGAAATCATACTAATATTATAAATGCAAAAGTGTGATTGTTTGTTGGGTTATTGGTTTGTTGGTTTGTCCTTCAATCACGCCGCAACGGAGCAACGGATCGACGTGATTCTTGGCATGGGTAATAGTTGAGAACCTGGAGAGTGACATAGGCTACTTTTTATCCCGAAAAATTAAGGAGTTCCCGCGGGAATCAAACAAACTTAAACCACGCGGACAAAGTCGCGGGCATAAGCTAGTGTTACAATATGTACTATAAAGAACCAGAAGTGGATTAAAGTAAAAAGTAAAAGCAAACAACAAACAAAACTTTATCCTACAGCACAATTTTAACAATCTCAAACTGTGAGACTGTGTGTGATTGTGACTTGTGAGTATCAATTTTTGGCTTATAAAAATTAATGTTCTGCCTAACAAACAATATATGAATATTGTTGTAAATGTATTGTGAAGACACCATAAGTATAGCAATCTCTTTAAATTTTTACATACGTTACAAGTATTACACGGACTTGTGGTAATATAGCTGGTATATTTAACTGATAAATCCATCCATCCATATTCCATCCATCCATTTTTATCCATAGGTCTCTCAGGTATTCATCCTTTGGAAATCTGAAATTAAAAGTCGAAGTTATATACATAAAATAAAAGGGTCGTCAAGTCCAGCCCTGTAATTAATTAACATGATAGCATGAAATTTACTTACCGATGGAACGTTATTTCTGGGGTTTTCCTGTACGAAGCGTTGTAACACTGGGGGACACAACACTTCACCATTTTATTTTAATAATTATTGGCTACTAAACGTCCAAACTTCACAAAAATTTTATGACAACACAATGTAAACAAACGCCATATTATGTCATTTATAAGTCTTCTGTCACAGACTTCCACGCATTGAAATTTTGTCAATGTGTGCGTTTGTGTTGCACAGTGTTGCAACAAATAAAAAAAAAGATAGGAACATAGACATTTTTGCTTGGAGGGAAAAGGACACAGATTCCCATACACGTGTCTATGCGGGTGTGAAATTTATGTGTCTGCTTTTCTATAATATGTCTGTGCATCAGACATACCTGTTGTCTCTCTGGTTAACTTGTTACTTGTCTCTGCTTGTCTCTCAAAACATGTCTGTAATAAAATAATAATAATAATAATATAATAATAAATGTTTTATTTCAGGCCAAGTACCCATATCGTAAATACAAAAATACAAAATACAAAAATATTGTAAAATACAAAATTTTAATACTTAAATACTAAATACAAATAAATAAAAACAAAAATAAGAGCAATAAAATATTGTTCCAACTTTATCCTTATTTCCGATTCGCACTGCGATGCTGCGTCAACCAATGCCGGAAGATGGCGACATCCAAGTGGTCACACATTGTTCGGAGAATCTCATTATTCGTGTGACGTAATCGCTCCCAAAATGAAGCGATTCTCGAACGTAGTACAGCAAAGAAGTCGGGCATTCTTGCCGATGCAAACATGTTCGACGCGCTACAGAATCGCGGTAGTTTCATTAGGATGCGGTAAGCATCATTGTACTGCACCCTGATGGCACCATACGAGCGTCTTGTGTAGTTAAACCACAACTGACACGTATATAGGTTTTGACAGAACGCTCTAAAAAGAGTGTTCTTGACCTGTTCGTTGCATCGGAAGAATCTACGCGCGCTCATGTTGCATCTTACGGCAAGGGCCCTCCTCTCGCGCTCAATGTCATTATCGTCATTGAGGTTCTCCGTCAACATGTGCCCGAGATACTTGAAAACCCCCACCCTCCGGATCTCCACACCATTCATAAATACCGGAGGGACACTGTCCGGACCCTTTCCACACTTAAAAACCATCATTTCGGTTTTAGAAGCGTTATACTTAAGTCCATGACTTAAAGCGTATTTCTCACAAATACTTAACAACTTCCGCAGTCCCTTGATAGAGGGGCTGAGAAGCACCATATCATCAGCGTAACTTAAATTGTTGACACAAACTCCACCGATGTGACAACCGATTTTGGTGCTCCTCAGCTCCTCTATCAGGCCGTTTACATAAATGTTAAAAAGGTCCGGCGATGTCAATCCACCTTGGCGTACACCACATTCTAACCTATAATCGTTAGAAAGTGTGTCACCCCATTTCACCTTTTTGCTCTGGTTCTCGTACCAATATCTCAAGAGATTTATGACATCAGATGGTACTTTATGTTTATTGAGTTTTGACCATAGTAAGTTGTAATTTACCAGATCAAAAGCTCGACTTAAGTCTAAAAAACAGGCATATATACTAGTGTCTCTGTTAGTATAGTATTTAACTGTGTTTTTTAAACTGAAAATAGCAGAATTAGTTGAGACATTGGCACGAAAACCGAACTGCGCGTCATCAATACTGACGTTTTTCATAAGAAACGGATGTAAAAGTCGTTCAAATATTTTATCAATGATAGTACCCAGTGAAATGGGCCTATAATTATTCAATTTTGACAAATCTCCAGTTTTGTTTTTGGGGATTGGAACCACCACGGTTTTCATTAGATTCTCAGGTAAATACTTAAACTTAATACATAAATTAAAAAGTGTGCATAAAACTTTACTTATATCTTCACTAGCATAGAGTATATGTTCGACACTCAATCCATCGTGACCCGCGGATTTCCCACGCGTCATTTTTCTTATCACTTCAACCACATCTTTATGTGAGAATTGCAGGTTCTCAATCCGCGGGTCCGACGGAGAGGTGTCGTACGTTACATGCTCCACTCCTTCAACGATAAGTGGTTTGACCTTAAAATGACTAGCAAAAAGTTCGGAAATATCTTTCTTATCAACTATGTTCTCAACGCTATGTGGTAAGCGGGGTTTATTCTGCAGCCGCTTAGTGGCTTGCCAAAATTTTGGGAAGTTTTTATTTGCTCTGTACGCAGCTAAAACATTCATTCTAATCTGGTCTTGGTTATTCTGACACCATTTAAGTTTGCTTTTGAAATGCCTACGGCTTATCACCATATCATTGTAGACTGGACCAGCAGTTGGACTACCAGCCACCAGCCAGGTCGAGTAATGAAGCCGAGCTATTTTATGACTCTGACTTACGTGGTAGTTCCAACCCACCACCGGCTTCCGTTTCCTATTCGCATCGCAGTGTGAATCGAAACTAATAACAGCAGCTTTTCTTAAAATACCTACAATTTTATCATAAAAACTATCTATTAAAAATAAATGCTCCGTACAAGTAAAACTATCACAGTTTGAACATTGTTAAGATTATCACAGCAATAGTTATTATAAATGTTAATCTGATGAGGCTTTCGTTGTCCCCATCTAACTTTATTAACTAAACTATTTTCACTGATAATTTTACTTACAACTACGTCAAAATTACATGTAATTACGAGTGGATAGTGGTCAGACCAACCCACGTCATAATCTACGCTTACAGCTGTGACTGTTTTTCGCGCCGCACTTGTCCCTATGCAATGGTCTAGCCACCGCGTCGAGCCACTAGCGTCACTGACTTAAGTGAACGTAGATGAGTTCTTACCTAAGATGTCATAGTCCACGCACTTAAAAACTTATTCAAAACACATCCTTGCCAAAGACTTATAGGTATGACGTATAATGTACTCTGTGCTTTTATGATTCAAAACAGAGACAAGTTGATTCAAAATGTAAAAATCAACAAAAAGAAAAACATTACTTCGATACATTATTTATTCCAAAAATAAAACTATGATTTACTACATTTTAAAAGTTAGGAAACTTAATACTTGCATTTTATTATTAAAAACACGTGAAATACTAACATAGCGTCGTCTCGAATAAAATGAATAGGCGATCAACATTTCTTCTCGCTGTGATTGTAGTGCTGGTTTATTTTTCGTTGATTGTTTTTATGTTACGTCCCTTACATGGCGGTAGGAGTTATTATGGCAGCAATATGGGCTTCAATCATTTGGGCTTGCGTGAGATGCCAAGAGTAAGCTGGTGTAAAGACTTGAAATTGCGCTCCCCGCCGTCCTCCCATGTAGCAGCCCTAGTGTCGTATCCAGGGAGTGGGAATACTTGGCTACGGTATCTTCTACAACAGGTTACAGGTACCGAAACTGAACTCATGTTAACTCTACCTATACAGAATTACATTAATTGGTTAAGCTCAATTAAAGCATATGGGTAGCTATAAAAATATTTAGACCAATTTAAGTTCTAATAAGTAGTCCAACAGACATTGATGTAAGTTGTGCATAAGCAGCATGTACAAATAAATAATACCATTAAAAAGTATACATTGTACTAGAAATGCAAGGCTACTTACTAGCAGTACAAATTACTTACTTTGAATATTTCTCATTATTGATCTATTGCTGTTGGGACTATCTACAGTAACCATTTTAAATACCTATTGTACAGTTCATTCAATTCATGCCCTATTCTTTTTGTCTCATGATGATTTTTGCTTTACATATATTATTTTTAAAAAGTTGAGTGTTTTATGGTCTTTATTATGCTACATTCCTATTATTAATAAATATTTTCACATTGAAGGCTATATTGCATGTTATATGGTACCATCATCACAATATTTATAAGAGTTTAGAGTATCTTGGTGGATTGAACGAACTATAGCAATTTCTTGGCTGAAAACTTATGATGATACTAGATGATGCCCGCAATTACGTCCACGTGAATTATGATTTTTGATTCCCATGGGAACTCCCTAATTTTCCGGGATAAAAAGTAGCCTTCAGGATACAAACTATCCCTATAACTAATTTCATCAAAATTGGTTGACTAGATGGGCCGTGAAAGCATAGTAGACAGACAGACACACTTTCGCATTAGTATGGATTATAAGCTTATTATAGTGCATCTTATGCTTAGAGGTTACTTTTACTTTAAATAAATAGAATTTACTTGGCAAATACTTTCAGGGATAATGACTGGATCTATTTACATGGATTATGGTCTTCGCATGCATGGTTTTCCAGCTGAGAATGTGACAGATGGCTCAGTACTAGTTGTCAAGACTCATGAGGCTCCTCCATTGGAGCCTGACAAATTCAAATCTGCTATTCTTCTTATCAGAAACCCTAGAGATGCTATTTTGGTAAGCTTTTACTATATTTGATTACCTTTGAAGCCCAGCATGCAATATTTTGTAATAATGAGCATTGTAATGCCTCTTCTATTTTACTACTTGCATGCCACCTTGTACTTACTATGTGTGTATTGATGTTACTCTGTGAGAAACTCAGAACCCTTTGCTAAGTGCCAACAACAACTGCGCAAAGTCTCAACTTAATTGTATGAACAATTTGTGGACCCTACAGGTACAGGGTATGAAACAGCCAGACAGACAAACCATTATGTTTTACATATAAAAATACAATTAAATGTTTGTAGTGCATGTTTTTTTATCAATTTTTATTCTTTATATAAAATAGTATCATTGTTTATGCATTTTGTCATAATAGTACCCAATGGTACGCTAGGATTTTATTGCTGTATAGTGGTAATATGAAATTCTTATGTTGTGAATATATGGGAATTTTTGTTCAGTTTTAGCCATTGCCATCGAGGAATTAATCACTGTTCTCTGTTGATGCTTTAACAATGTAATAATGCTTCTGCACTTGCTGCCTACATGATGGTAATTATTTTTGTGTTTCTTTTATCATGTTATTGTAGGTATATGCACAAATTTTTTGATGAGTTTGAGATATTATGTGATTGTCAGAAAATTTTTGGAATTATTTTTTATTCAAACCATTTATGTTCACTTGACTTGTGAATCAAGCACTGGTATAACAATTTTATTGAATAAATTTTTAATCAATCCTAATGTAAATTAGTTTTAAAGTCTAATATAATTAATGTACATATTATGAGAACAAAAGTGTAATGCAATAAAAGCTTTATTTATTTATTTAAATCTCACTATCTGCCTGTCTACACTTTCTCTGCCCATATTTTCAAACGATTTTATCAAAATAAAAAGGAAAAGAGATAGTTTTCAGCACAGGATAGAACCTTTTACCATGGAAAATTAAAAAGTTCTTGCTATAAACAAAAACCTTATCTATGCAGACTATCTTGTTTGCTCAATTTAGTTTCTATGTAGTTTTATTAGTATTTTTGGAAGCTGAGAAGTACGTCAGGACTGCGGAGTCAGGTCTGCACAGGGACATGAAAATTTTAGCAGTGCTGATTGACCAATATGCAACCTACATTGCATTGCAACTTAAGCAATTTTTTCAGTGACCCAAAAAATTGGGTCGAACTGTACCTTGCCCAATTTAGTAAATATCGATTTTATTCACAATGAATTTACAAAAAACAACACATTATTAATGGTATACTTTAATATGACATTTCAGGCCGACTTCAATAGACTACATAAAGGTCACATAGGCACTGCCCCAAAATCTGCTTTCAAAAGAAAGTCACATGAGCAGAAAAAATCTGGTATGTTTTTTAATTGTTTTTCTGTTGATAATAAAATATCAACCAATTTTAATAAAGCTTAGCTTATGTATACCTACGGCGTAATGGAAAAAATCACTTTCGTTGCAAGATCGCAACCTTGCACCTCTAGCGAATGGCCATGGTACCAGTGCATAGTCAGCTGATTCCACGGAATTGCATCACCTAATATATAAAATTCTTGTGTCACAGTTTTAGTGTTGACGGATTTTGATTAAGTAGGCATGGGAATAGGTTTATAACTAATTTTTACACCCCTAAGTGTTAAGGGTGGTTCAAATCCTAATAGTTTTCGAGATATTAATTTTTTAAAATTTCAAAATTTTTAGGTATATTTACTCAAATTCGGGCTTAGCTCAGTTAAGTGGCGAGTGCTTAGTAGTCGGCGGGGGGAGCCAGGGGATCCTCCTCTCCCCCTCCCCCCCTTCCCCTCCCCCTCTCCCCGCACATATAATAAAAAACAATCGAGCATTTTAAAAAATTCCTTGCAATAGCAAATGTATAACTTCCTCTTAGGACAAATCTAATAACAATAATATTGTAGTAATATTATGATTTAACTGTTCACATATTATATTATGTTTGCTTACAAAAATTTTTTTTTACTTAAGCTCGGTATATTAACCCCATAAGAACCTAATTTACGTTCAACCCTAACCTAACCTAGGCTAGGTTAGGTTAGGGTTTGACAAATATTTGTTTATTAAGTACTTAAAGTTGGTGTATTAACCTCATAGGAACCTAAGTGCCCGGCCTGCGGCCGGGCGCTACCTGGCTATTTGCGTTCAACCCTAACCTAACCTAGTGTTTTGACAAATATTTTCATTTACGTAAGTTTGGCGTATTAACCCCATAGGGACCTAAACCTTAAACTGCTGTGGTTCCATCACAGCCTTCTATGACTGCTGTAAGGATTTCTGGATTGTCGTCTTTCTAGGCAGTTAAAAAAAATAAGTGGGGAGGGGAGGGGGGCGTGGCCTAAGTAGGTTACCCTAACTCTAATTCACTCGCACCATCCCTCACACAAATAAGTAGATAGCACGAATTTCGGAAAACCTAACCTCAAAATGTCGAAATTTTAAAAATTAATTTCTCGAAAACTATTACGATTCGACGGAAAATGTTTTGGCGTTACGTTTATTACATTAATACCTTTTTGTAAAAAAAAATTAACTCTTTACTGCACGGCACATATACTAAACCAGAGCCCGTGTGCGCCCCGCGCGAGGCGTATATAAAGAAAACACCCCTCTAAGACCCCGGAGAGTCCTCACGCAATATTCTAAGACGCAACACGTCTAACCGGGACTCGAGACCGTTACCGCGCGTATGCGATGTACTTATGTACCTATTTTGTAACTCGTGCTCATGTTTTGTGTTTAAGTTGTAATGCTGATCTATTATAAACTAAACTCGCCGGCATATTTAGCGGAACATAAAAAAAAGGTTTGATATCAGTATCATATAAGGTTGCTGGCTGGTTTATACGTCATTTAATTTAAAAAGAAATATTTTCAAATTAAGAAAACAACTGAACATCACATTTTATGCAATTGTTTTAATTTTTATTCAAATACACCATATCTGGAGCGAACTTCGAGTATTTCTTCCTTCTGAGTTTGATTTAAAATTTCATTGAAATACTGTTTTTTGTTAGTTTTTTTAAATCGCGTATCTTTCTGGAGTTGATGACTGAATTATGCCTGACTTAGCCCCATCGGAGATTGCCAGGGCACTCGAAATGCGAAGAAATGGTCAAACCTACAGAGTGATATCCAGAGATCTTCGTCGACCAGTTTCAACGATCCATCGGAGTATCCAACGATTCAGGGAGACCGGTACTTATGTGAGAAGAGCAGGACAAGGCAGAAAAAGACGCACTTCGAGTAGGGATGATCGTTTCATTCGGCTTCGTGTACGTAGGAACCCCCGTTTGACGGCCGTCCAAGCCCGACATGAGTTAGAAGCAGTGCGGGATGTAACCGTAAGTGAGCGTACGGTACGACGAAGGCTCGAAGAAGCTGGTTTGGGCTCATTTGTGCCCGCCAAGGCTCCAAGGCTCGAGGTAAATCATCGTAGAAACAGGTTAACTTTTGCTCAGGAACATCGACTTTGGAACGCGGACCAATGGAGTAAGGTATTGTTTAGTGATGAGTGCAGAATTCTCTTAAATCAAATTGACGGCAGGCAAAGAATATACAGACGCAAAGGAGAACGATACATTCAGACAAATTTTGAAACTACAGTTGCATACGGTGGTGGATCAATAATGGTTTGGGCGGGCATTTGTTTGGGAGTTCGCACAGTCTTGGTAGTGATTGACAGAGGGAGTCTGACTGCAGACCGCTATATCAGAGAAGTTTTAGAAGAAAATGTCGTACCGTTTGCCCCATATATCGGTGAAGATTTTGTTTTTATGCAGGATAATGCTCGGCCGCATACCGCTCGGGTAACTCAAGCTTATCTTAATGATATGAATATCACTGTTATGGAGTGGCCGGCGAGATCACCGGATATGAACCCAATAGAGCACGTTTGGGACTTGCTGAAAAGAAAAGTTAAGTCCAGAATTCCAGCTCCTGCCACCGTGGGAGAACTGCGAATCGCCGTAGTTGAGGAATGGCGGAGACTATCCCAGGAGACCATCGATAACATCATTCTCAGTATGCCTAGACGGGTAGAAACTTTAATAAGAGCACGTGGAGGAAATACGCGATATTAATCACCATTTTTCTAATTTAATTAATTGTTATTTTAATATTAAATTTCACTTTTCCTGGTTACATGAAAAGTTCAAAAATGTACCATTTTTCACAAATAGCCTTTACTCGCAAAATCTATTCTTAATGTGATCTCATTTTAATTAAAACAAATGAGACTTTAAATAACAAAAGAAGTGTAGTAAGTAGATTTTAATATAAAACCATATTATTTTAAATATGGACCTTTTTTTTATGTTCCGCTAAATATGCCGTCGAGTTTATTTGTGACTAGTAAAGTGTTTTATTGGTCATATTAATTTATTTAATAGCAAGTCGTCTAATCGTATAATTAAGTTCGTCGTCTTCTTCTGTAATCCTTCTGGCTGCCGCCCTACGTAACTAGCTTAAAAATTCTAAGGCGTGATACCTACTATGACTACAAACAATATATGCAGCATTTATATGTTGCAAATTAGGATTTTTAGCGTGTGTGTGAGTGTGTGGTGCCCCACATGCCAAACCTGTAACAGTTCAGCAGGCTTGAGTCCTTAACTCAAACTGCTGCACAGGTGTGTTATATGAATGCTAGAGCCTAATTAATTACTTATTGATCACCTTATATTTGTATACAGCCTGGAATTGGATGAAGTTAGAATATCCTCACAAAATAATGCCGAAAATCAGAATTCAGGTTGAATATTGAAGCAAACTTTCCTCAGGCATGGACAGCCAAACTTGCTATCTTTTATCGAGGTGTTATTTTTAACACCTCGATAAAAGATAAGATCGTGCATTCAGTGAAACCGATTAAAAACTATATTTTGACGACCTCCGTGGCGCAGTGTTGAGCGCTGTTGTCTGTGCGTGCGGAGGTCCCGGGTTCGATTTCCGGCAGGGTCAACTTAGGAATTTATAATTTTTGAATATTCCCTGGTCTGGCCTTGTGGGAGGCTTCGGCCGTGGCTAGTTACCACCCTACCGGCAAAGACGTGCCGCCAAGCGATTTAGCGTTCCGGTACGATGCCGTGTAGGAACCGAATTAGGGTATGGGTTTAATATAACTGCCATGCCCCTAACAGGTTAGCCCGCTGCCATCTTAGACAGCATCATCACTTACCATCTGGTGAGATTGCAGTCAAGGGCTAACTTGTACTGTATTTAAAAAAGAAACAATTGCACATAATATTTTGTCTGATAACAATAAAATGTGATTTATTTCCAGAATGGTCAACATATGTGTTCAGCCAGTTATCGGTGTGGGAGTCATTGCACCGCCAATGGTTGTCCAGGTTCCTCGGGCCCATACATGTGGTGTTCTACGAGCTGCTTGTTCGCGACACTAGGAACACGCTGCTAGGGATTTTGAGCTTCCTGAACTACACTGTTTCTGAGGTTTGTACGCTTATTCATTATATTATACAGGCTGTAAGGTACACTACTGAAAACAAAGACAGGTGATAGTACTGGTGATGAGTGATTAGTTATAAGAATCATACTATATTATAAAGTAGTTTTTTTTGTTGGTTTGTCTTTCCATCACGCTGCGACGGAGTAACGGATCGACGTGAATTTTGGCATGGGTATATGCCTAGCATGCGCACTACGAGTAAAATTATGTCTATCCGTCATCTCGGTCTACCGAAGCTAACATGGTTACGTCAAAAGTAGAGATAAAAGTAATTTTTTTTCTATCTGTGGTATTTTTCTCTACGAACCTTTACATGTCGACTATTTTTTTCTTGTAATATACCGCGTTTTGTGCATGTTAGGGTAAATGAAAAATTTGCCGACAACGACAACATCTCTCTTTCGTCGCGAGATTATCTCGTTGTGCGCATGCTAAACACACTGGAGAGTGATATAGGCTACTTTTTATCCCGGAAAATTAAGGAGTTCCCGCAGGAATCAAAGAAACTTAAACCACGCGGACCAGGTCGCGGGCATCTGTTAGTACCATATAAATAACCGTGAAATAGTAAAACTAAATATTTATATAAAGTATTTCAAATTAAATACTAAATACATTTCGAAAAAAGTATTTAAAATGTAAAATGGAAATAGGTATTTGCATTTAAAATACAAGTATTTCAAATAATTCACATCTCTGATTAATTCCTTCATATTTGGGACATTGGTAATAATTGTTTGATACATTGAACGTTCATCCTTGTGTTCTTTTAGTGTTTTACGATTTTCTTAAATTACTCCTCATATTATTCCAGGAGGACATAAATTGCGCGATGGCCAACAGGGTAGGAATTTATAAGCGCATGAAGAAATATAAAAATTTCGAACCATTTTCGACCGAAATGTACTCGGCCATTAACAAAGTCCGACAAAGAGTACTGCATATGATTACGGAATATAAAAATAAGCATAAAAATTACACTTCACATTACAGAAGAATACCATAGATATCTTGTTAACCTAGTGAGGTAAGGTTGTGTTATGTGCTATGTAAGGTATTAATATCTTGTTCAGAAGAGATAATATTTTGTGGCCTGTTATATTGTACCTACCAGAGTCTACTAAATTAAAGTTTTTAAATAGTGCAATTTTTTGTCGGAAATGTTAAAAAGACGGCATTATTTTTAGACATGTCATAAAATACTTTGTTATGCGATATTAGACTCTTCTGAATCAAACGGCTCACTTTATACGTAAACATAATAATTAGTGTGGTAAGATCGTGCTGTTTGTCAATGTTATGCTTATAGCCCGCCAACCCGCATTGGGGCAGCGTGGTGGGTCTAAGCTCTAATTCCTTCTCTCCTATGAGAGTGGAAGCCTGTGCCCAGCAGTGGATTGTTAATGGGCTGTAGTGGCATCACCACCAGGTGGTGGAGGTATCTAGTCATATACCTAACTACTTATATACAGTTCGCGCGCGAAGTCCGAGGAATCTTGACGTAATGAGATAGAGTTGTGATGTAGTCGATGTTACGTTATCAATACTTACACATCTTTAGTATCTGTGCGCGCGCATTGAATTAATTGTGAAATAAAGGATAATAAGTGAAGGTAGAAACAAAAATCGTATCATAAAATTTAATTACAATGAACTGTAAAAAATGAACTTAAAATCTAATTAATCTGTCGCAATCAGAATAAGTACTTTAAGGAATTTAAAAAATAAACAGTCAGCACAGACAAAGAAACTTTTGAGTATTGTACTATTTATAGTATAATATAACCCTTTTTTTTAAATTATATAAAGTACTAACAACAGTTAATACACTACAAAAGTTACGATCTAGCCTATGAGTAAATAAAGCTAATGAGTAACATTATTTTAACCTAAACTTATAGTATAAAATTATATCTAAGAATTGGTCCATTGACTAATCTTAGTTTACGTTATATTATATTATGAGACACTGTGTTCTTATGTTATTTGTATTGCACTTAGCACTACACTTTCACTTCACCACACTAACTCCAAGGGCTTAGTCCTTTTAAGTCTACGCACTAAATCTGTATTGTCAAGGGGCTGGATGGCCTCGACGTTTACGTGATGATGAAGCCTGTTTTCGTGGGATTTCGCTTGTCTCCTTATGATTATATCTACGAAGTCTATTTGCAGATTGCGATGAATATCTTCGTTTCTGACGTACCAGGGAGCATTGACGATACCCCTGAGTACTTTATTTTGGAATCGCTGTATTATTGAGATATTGCTTTTTCTGGTACAGCCCCACAGCTGACAACCATAAGTCCACACTGGCATCAGGACTTGTTTATACATATAACCCTGCTATTGCAAAATTAAAAACAGGACTCGATAAAGCGTACTCTCGCGTCACGGTCGGCACTAGTATGGGAGTGTGCGGGGCTACGTCTCAGCCCCCGATTCCTCAGAGCTGGCGCGCGGACTATAGATAGGATGTACTTACAAACATTGGGTCCCTATTCGGTTATACCCTATAGCATAGCACTTTATCTAAATAAAGTGCTATGCCTTTTACTACTGCAGAACTGGCGATTAAGAAATTGCGTACCACCGAATAGGAACCATTTAAAATTGTAAGATTGTAAAAACCGTTAGATTATAATCTAACTCCCGAAAGACTGTGAACCGTTCAATGTTCTGAGAATCAATTTTTGAAATATTCATTGTATTTACTTTTTCTTGTCTGTTTCATAAATAATCAGGTAGTTAAGTTTTATCGGGTTAATATACTATAATTTATAATAACAGATTACAATCTACCGAAAAATTATGCGTTAAATTGTAATCTTTCGACAATTTGCAATTTCGCGAGTTAGATTATAATCTAACGGTTTTTACAATCTTACGGTGACATATACACGTTTATATTTTATTAAAGATATTTTAGATCAGAAATAAAGTTTGAACATACTAAAATTTAAGTGAGTACTACTTCAGTTTTAATTAAAAGAACTAGTAAAGTGTGCCTAGTGGGTTCAACAAAATTGTAATTAAATCATAATGAGATCGAATAGGTATAAAATCACTCACTATAGACACACTGTTTTAGGAGGCGCTCATGTACCTTTTACTGAAGGTACCTTTTATGATGTTACCTTTATCTGAAGGTAAGTATTTAAAACCGAATTTAGCTACTCTAAATTTAACCAAACTGACTTTCCTTAATCTAACATGGTAAGTATATGAGTAATCTTGATTGATGTTCGAGATAAACGAAGGAACTGGAAATATGAAATCACCTTGAGATTATGATAATTTTTAACTTTGTTATCTATTTACATGTGTTGATGCTGGTTAGCATTATCATCACACATATTCAGTTTCTAAAACACAATCACTAAATTCATTCCTGATATTTAAATTATGACCTAACTATTTAGCTCTAAATGCAGGCCTATCAATTATTTACTGTGATTACTTACCTATAGGCTATAGCATTAATATGTATTTACTAAAAGAATTATATTCTGTTAAGCTGTGAGCGTAATATAATATCCAAAATATTTTAGTATTGTAACATTTTTCAATTAAAAAAAAAGATTTAAAGTATCCAAAATATTATTTTGGTCATAAAGAAATGTACAATTAATGTTAAAAATGTATAATTAATAGTTAATACCTATTTTAAATGATCGAGAGTTTATTTTTACTGTACACTTATACAAGCAGTATTATTAGTTTATGTAAGAGTTTATTTATTTAATTTTCTCTTTTATTAAGTTAACTAGTCAATTTTATTAAATGTATGCAACGACTGAAACATTATTATAAGCTTGTGGTACAGTTGAATGTTATTTGTTAACGCAATACTTGAGCAATTATTAAGTATTATTAATAATTTGTCGTTATGATAGGTGCAGCTGTTATCCTATTTATTAAAAAGCTAGTAAAATATTTTTTAACTAAAATCAGTTTCAAGACTAGCCCCAGTTAGAAACTGTCCTAGTAGGACAATTTGCTTAACTCTACTCAACATTGAAATAATATAAAGTCATAGAAGATTATTTCAGAGTAATAAGTACTCTGAAATAATCTAGTAAAGTCCAGTACTAATAGGCCTATTACACTGCACTTTTCACAGGGACCCTTACATTTGAATCAGTGTAGTGTAATAAGATTTAGGGAGAAAGGGTCCTTAATTTGATCCTTATTGCCGTGTAATAATTAATTGCTCTAACTAGCGGCCACGCCCACCGGCACTTACTACAGGGCCCTGTGGAAAGTGCAGTGTAATAGGCCTATAACGCTGTCCGCTCAAGGTATAAATGGATGGATTAATTACGTGAGCGAGAAACGCGACAACGCGACTCGATACGAAGGGACAGTAGCTGATGTACTTAGCCTACGTTGTCGCGTTGATTATTAAGTTTGCATTTTCTAACGAGTCGTATCGCCTTTGCCGCTCACTTGGGACAACGGGTTAAGTCGGAGAGTTTCTAAAAACCTCATGATTAATGGACGACCACATTACTATGTGATTTGAGTTTGAATACAGCATTAGATAAACTAGTATTTATTTTTTATACTTATGCATTTATTCAATTTCCGCCTAGGCCTCAAAACGACTATGCACAGATCCTTCGCGAGGTACTTTTAATTTCTTAACAGAATTTTAAATGCAACAGGGGTCTTTACTATCATCGCTTAAAGCAGTATTGTTTTAATATTGTTGACGCTTTTGTTTCAGAACTATAATCCTTATTTTAGGAATGTCAAGGTACGTCATATAAAACGTTAATTATACTGCTATAAGCGATGATAACCCCCCCAGAATATCTCTACAATGCGTCAGATTAGCCTTATCGAATGAGCTTACACGGACCTATCTTATCATTATATTTTGATTTGCGGATCCAAGAAGTCTTCTGTGTGCCCGGCCGCCTTTGCCCATCGGCGCGTCCAGTCTTAAGGCTAAAAAAAATGCCCATACTCAATAGGTTTAGGTACTCAGTTTTTATCTGATCGCAAGTAACCGTAGATCTGTCGCTGTATAAGAGGCGACGTTAATCGCACTGACCTGCTTCCGTCCTTTGTACGGAGGACTTTTTGCCCGAATTGAGCATGTTGCATTTCTATATTACCTGTACCCATTAAATTAAAACTTTGCATTATTTATATTATGCAATAGCCTAATGATGGTAATGACCATAATTAAATAAGATACATACTTATATACAACGACCTGAATACGATAGAATAAAACTATATCTAAAACTATAGGTCTGTGTAATACTATACATTAAGTATTTATATTGTAAAACTATAGTGTAAATATACTTGTTATTGTTTTTAAAATGCAGGAACGTGTGTGAACTGCTAATAATATGTTAAATTTATTTAAGTATAAGTATGTACCTAATCACAGACCAGGTATACCAAAAGATCATTGTACCTATTGCATTCGTTCTCATGTACCTCATATAATTTATTCTTATATTAAAGTAGTATAGTAGTTCTATTTGTTAAAAATATATTTCATTTGTTAAACCAAAAACCAGAAAACTGATTAATATTAATAAATGTTTACAAAATATTTTTTATTTTATAACATATTTATTATTATAAATGCGAAAGTGTGTCTGTCTGTCTGTCTGCTACGCTTTTACGGCCCTTCTGTTCAACCGATTTTGATGAACTTCTTATCCCGGAAAATTAAATAGTCCCCGCGGGAATCAAAAAGGCCACACGGACGAAGTCGCATCATCTAGGTAATAATAAATATGTACAGAATATACTTATTTATTTCATAACTAGCTGACCCGCCGAACTTCGTACCGCCTAACAGTCAATGAATGTATAGTACGCACCCGAGTTGAATGCAGTCGGGGCCTGAGGTGACGGGCGGGAGCATCTCCCTCCCCCGTCCGCCCTCACCCTTGCGCATAGTGTTGTCAAGTGCTGTCTTTGACATCTATCATACGATATACATACGTATGTGGAGTGATTTATAAAGTTGTTAAAACCGTCTATGTTCAAATTAACGCTGTGATGCTTTGATTATACAAGCTGTGATGTCAACATTAACGTATCAAATCCGTTACGGTTGGAATAATTGTTTTCTTGCTCGTGCTACCTAGATTAAGTAAATCTTAAATCATCTCATTGACGAATTTCGAGCTCTAACGTATCGAAACCGTTTATGTCGACATTTCCTAGGAAATGCTGACACATACATACTCTTTGATCGAACGCTTGTTGCTTGTATGTCGCTTAATAATCAAGTTGCTTTCCGTGTAAATTAAAAAAAAGACTGATTTAAGAGGTTCAATAACAAAAAACGTGTTTTTATTCATCGCCAAGCACGAAATTGGCGAAAAATGCTTTGGATATGTGTACCTACTGAAGAAAGACAAAATAACTATTTGACCTTGCCTTTAACGGCAGGTCTGCCGTTAAAAGCAAGGTAAATCAAAAAGAACATTATCTATAATACAAAAACAAGCTTACGAAAAACGAGAAGGTCCTAACCTCTTCGTTCTTCGTAAAAAAGATGATATTTACCGTAGTGTAATTCACAGAACTATATAAGGCTAAAACAATCGTCTCTACTTGTCCGAATGATTTTATTTTCTTTACTTAAGAAATGAAGTGAATTTTGGACTTTATTATTGTTTCAACCAATATTTTTAAGTTTTTAAAATACTATACAACCAGTGCTTGTTTTTGTAATTTATCGATATGACAGTCAGTAATGAGGTTACGGGACTAGCACATTCCTAATAGGCCTATTACACTGCACTTTTTACAGGGCCCTGAGGTAAGGGTGGGCGTACAATAAGGACCAATTTAGGGAGCGTGTGCAGGGGATCAGTACATACAGGCGCTGGTGATCAGTACATGTAAGTGCTGTCGAAAAGAGATCAGATCAAATCAATCAAAAATCACTGATTGCCTATGGTAAAACGTGTCGTGTGCAAGCAGCCCTGCAAGATGACAGAAAAAACCTTACCACTTATCACTACAACCCCTTAACGTCCTACTGCTGGGCACAGGACTCCACTCTCATAGGAGAGATAATTAGAGCTTAGACCCACCACGCTGCTCCAATGCGGGTTGGTGGGCTTTAACGACTGTTATCGTGTTAGCGATAATAACCGCGAACGACGGCTCAACGTGCTCTCCGCGGCACGGGGGTGAAACACCGCTTACTTCCTATCACCGGGCTAGTACTGAGAATTTCTAGTCAGAAAAACCCAATACTCAATTGTGGCCCGACCCGAGACTCGAACCCGGGACCTCGTCGGCCGCAGTCGAACATGCCAACCACTAGACCAACGAGGCAGTCCTTAACACAGCAGGTAATACAGGACATTCAAATAAAATACGTGTCAAAACTAAATATGCTTTATTTCACAATATGTCATTCATTGGTCACAAACAAGTTTGCACTTCGACAATGAACTTAGTTACTCCGAGCTTCATTCAGTATAAAATATATGCAAGTATAACAATTCCTGCTGATAAACAAAACACTCCATTTCTCTCCGCTTTACATAAACATCGTCTTGACATTGATGTGTGATATAAATTAGAGATCAACAAAAATAGACTTACAATATGTCTAATATAAGATACCCACATAAAATGAAAAATAGTTTGTGCAAAAAGAAAGAAAATTTTAGAAAGAAGAGATTTATGTCAAGACGCACATTCAAACCCTTAATTCCATACATTAGGAAATCTATTCTTTTCAGATAAGAACCGTTACTTTCGACGAAGACCAATAATTATTTCAATGAACTGATAATGACAATACCACATTTAATTAAGTTCAAATTGTATTTGGGCACAAGTTTATTTTGTTATATTTTCAAATTACCATGGTTATTATTTTATTACTTATCGTATTATAAAAGACTATCATAATATTATAAGTATCCCATGCTATTCGCATACACCCTATTAAAATTATTGTTATTAACAATAATTAAATAAAATCAACGTGTACTATTAAATCACCATTAATTTATCGTGTATCAACATGTTTTAAACTCTTATATTATTATCATATAAAAATTATCATCAATATCACAAATAAAATATAAAACTCGTAGTTATTAGTAATTCGTCGGTATATCGGATATTCGGTTATACATGTTACAGCAATTTAACGATGCTTAATGTCTTATAACCTACAGTTCAAAATTTGTGGAATTGTGTTAAACCTTTCGCATCGTTTAATTTCGAGATTTTGTCTTAATTTATATTAACAATACGGCATTGGCGTCTAAATATACAAAGCAAGTAGGTAATATAAAGAAACACTAACTTCAATATACAAAATATGGACTTATAAAGTCGAGCATTCGATAAACTTTAAGCAGCGTATATTTAACTAGGAAATAGTCAACAGACATACTCTACGGTGGCCTATATCTTTTACACAATATGCGACGGAACAACGAAAAAGTTAATAGGATGTTATGAGAAGTACCATTTCCTGTGCAAATATATTATTTTATGCTGCATTTTAAGTTCGATGTCGAATCAATAAAGTAATTTACAAGTACAAACGGTATCACACACGGTAAAGCTAGTAGTGCCGTTAACCTTTCGAATTATACATTCAGTAAATAATAATTTAATGGTAGGTAGTGACTATATGATTACCAAAACAATACCGCGAGTAATAGACCTATCAGCCGAGTATCGTCATTATGTATAGCCACGAATTATCTAACAGTTCAGTCTATAGTGGCTACCAAGAAAAAAAAAACAGCCTTCACACTATGGACATTTCCTAACAACATTCTCTATCATTTTCTATCACGACCTTACCGATTTTAGCATAATTCCCCATTTTTGGCAATCCAAGATGTATTACAAATCTAATATGGACCTAACTTTGCAAGTATGGGTGCATTTAGACGAGTAAGTTTTCTAAATTTTTTAAATATTTTCGGGGTTGTCAATCACATCCATAACTTTCTGGAATACATCATAAGTTTCCACAATGTTCTGATTTTATTTAATACATCATTCTATTGAATACATAACATAGATAAATGTGAATTTATATTTAATACTTAAGTTGGAGTAACTTGTCATGAATCATGATGTCATCTATAATCTGATTACACATTCGCATTCTTAAAAAAATAACAAAACAATATTAAAAGCCACGTTTAACGAAGCAGGCTGACTAGTATAATTAAAATAATGTCTTGTAAATATGGACTTTTTGTTGCTGGAAAGTGCGAGCGTGATTTTCAAAGGGTCTTTGAAGTAGTTTATTTGTGTATAATCCACAAGTTCACTTTACCAAGTTAGTCCACAGTAATTTAGGTTATTAGGTTTAAAGGTCTTTCAATATTTTTTACCAACTTATATAAAATTGTTTGGCCAAAAGCTAAGCGCGCTTTGCGAAGTATTCAAAGTATTCGTATATTAGTAATGTATAGTATTAGTAGGTATTCCAGACTTATACTGTCAAAATAAATAAACTGTAGAGCCCTAACGTTTATTGGCCAACAAGCTCGGCGAATTAATTCGGAGAAAGTTTACATAATGGCGATTTAGCGTTCATGTGTGAGGCCAAGCGCGAAACATAAAAGGATCTTAGTGTATTTGTCCTGCTCCCCGATTGTCTAAAGTTACCGATCAAATCGTCAAACTTCGGCGTCAAAGTAAAATTAACCATAATAGCATTGAATTAGAGCTCAATTTCGTGTATCCATTCTCATCCATTTATGGTGTCGTACATACCTAACGACGATTGGATCGGCAATTCTTACATAATGGCATCTCTGGAGCAAGAACTTTTTCAATAATAAAATATGCTCCCATTGATTAAGCTCAAAAAATATGAAGTAAGATAAATAAGTCAATTAACAGTAAGTAAACAAAAAACTTTCATTCAATAATAATGTTTCAGTCAAACGTCTTCAAGAAGGCAAAAGATTTATGTAAATAAATAACATATACTTACTATGTGAAAAATCGCAATACGCACTTGGCAAGTTAATGCCAATTTGAGTAGCTGCATTAACAGTTCAAGCAGAAGACATTTTTTAAATAAATAGCAACATACTATCAGTTTCTAAATCGTAGTCAAATAGCTGACGGACTTTTTTATTGGGGAATATTTTACAACTCTGTATAAATCGCGTCCCGTAAGTTGAGCCAAAATGGCGGTCGTCTGCGCAGGTACATCGTACTACAGGGCCGAGCGGAGCATGCGCGAGGAGCAAGGGGTATAGTAACGCGCGGCGCACCTCAAACAGCACTTCGATTGACACCCGAAATGTGTTTCTGCGCATAGTTCAACTTACGCGGCGGCTATTATACAACCTTGACCTTTTTGATTTCCAAAACTTGAAGTTCATTGTGTCTAAGGGGCAAGTAATATTGAATATAAACAGTCATGATAATCAATTTAGCACAATCAATATTTGTTATGGATAACCAACCTGTACCTAACCCAAACCGATGATATTAGGATAAAAAAAATAGGTTTATCTCTTTTCATCTTATGATTACAGTCACTCAAGAGAAAAGTGATCCTAATAGCATTTCTGGATATAATTATAGCTTTATATACTTTGAGACATTGTTGAAAGGTTTACCGCGTATCGTCATCGTCGCCCTTATGTCAAAGTAGATAAAGCTAAGTTTGAGTTGTTATAAAGAAACATGCCGCGTCCTGCGAAACTTTTAAATCTAGTTTCACAGAATCTAGTCCGAATATTATTATTTGTTTACCTGGGATTGAAAAATCTGCCCTAAATAATATTCTTTACGAAAAACGTGCTAGAGTTTGGCGCAACATCTCCGTATAACGCGTGCCAATAAAAAAAAAGAAGCGGCGCTAATCATTCCGTCTCACTCTCACTTTACACGTGTATATGTATAGGCTGGTCACGCTGCCATATTTTAAATTCAATTGAAAGAATCGAATGATAAACACTGCTATTTTAGATTGGTTTATTTATAAAGACACGTCACACAGGAAATGGAGGCAATGAGAGCAAGGTCAGTAGTATGCTGTGTTGAATATGCTTGCTTACTCATCATTGGGATTGAATGATGAGCGCTACTCTTTCAGTTTCTTTCATAATCGGAATAAATTTTTCAGGAAAGTGAGGTAATGAGAGCAAGGTCAGTAGTATGCTGTGTTGAGTGTGCTTGCTTACTCATCATTGGGATTGGATGATGAGCGCTACTCTTTCAGTTTCTTTCATAATCGGAATAAGTTATTCAGGAAAGTGAGGTAATGAGAGCAAGGTCGGTAGTATCATGTGGATGGGCGGTCGAGAGGTGTCGGTGTGTGTAGTGTGGGGGGGTCGTCTCAGGGCGTGCGGCGCGGTCACCGCAACGCTCGGCATCGGCGACAGACACGCACCGCGCCCATGTCGCCCCACGGACTCATCTCCGAGCACGAGCCGCAGAATATGCCGCCGCAACGCCTGCGATACACGCAACTAGTGAGTATTTTTTATTCAAAACTACACTTTCACACTATCACTTCATAAATAGTGAGTATTTTTCTTCAAAAGCAAAACAAAACGCTAAATATGGATGGATGTTTGTTAGTCAATTACGCCAAAACGACTGAATGGATCTGGATGAAATTTGGCACAGATATAGTCTGGAATAATAAATAGGCTAGGTATTTATGCCGGAAAATTAAAGAGTTCCCTCGGAAACCAAGAAACCTCGATCCACGCGGACACAGTGGCGGGGATCAGCTAGTAACTATATAAATATACAAAAGTGGATCGATCTGTCTGTCTATTAAGGATTCATTTACCTTTAAATCTATTTTACTTGTTAAAATTTCGTATAGACCAGAGACAGCGTGCACCCCGGACCTAGGCGTGAGAGCGCTTAGAATCACAAGAGTGAAGTCGGGGCGTGTCAGCCTACCTTCATCACATTACTAGAACGTCTCAATGAATGATACATTAACAGAAAAGGTGCGGCGCTGTCGGGCAGCTACCTCCACCTCACGCCGCGCGCCTCCTCGCCCACCTCTACCTAGGAGGCGCTTCCGCTGTTGCTGCCCCTGCGGGGAGGGTAATGTGTGGCATGTCTCACCGGCAGTGGTGTCGGCGCCGCGTCAGCCAGAACTGATTGCGGCAGTGCTGGCAGCGCGGCGCGGCGCTGCCGGGCAGCCACCTCCACCTCACGCCGCGCGCCTCCTCACCCACCTCTACCTAGGAGGCGCTTCCGCTGTTGCTGCCCCTGCGGGGAGGGTAATGTGTGGCATGTCTCACCGGCAGTGGTGTCGGCGCCGCGTCAGCCAGAACTGATTGCGGCAGTGCTGGCAGCGCGGCGCGGCGCTGTCGGGCAGCCACAGCACGTCGCGCGCCTCCTCGCCCACCTCCACCTCGGAGGCGCTGCCGCTGCGGGGCGGGTAATGTGTGGCATGGCATGTCTCACCGGCAGTGGTGTCGGCGCCGCGCCAACCAGAACTGATTGCGGCAGTGCTGGCAGCGCGGCGCGGCGCTGTCGGGCAGCCACAGCACGCCGCGCGCCTCCTCGCCCACCTCCACCTCGGAGGCGCTGCCGCTGCGGGGCGGGTAATGTGTGGCATGGCATGTCTCACCGGCAGTGGTGTCGGCGCCGCGCCAACCAGAACTGATTGCGGCAGTGCTGGCAGCGCGGCGCGGCGCTGTCGGGCAGCCACAGCACGCCGCGCGCCTCCTCGCCCACCTCCACCTCGGAGGCGCTGCCGCTGCGGGGCGGGTAATGTGTGGCATGGCATGTCTCACCGGCAGTGGTGTCGGCGCCGCGCCAACCAGAACTGATTGCGGCAGTGCTGGCAGCGCGGCGCGGCGCTGTCGGGCAGCCACAGCACGCCGCGCGCCTCCTCGCCCACCTCCACCTCGGAGGCGCTGCCGCTGCGGGGCGGGTAATGTGTGGCATGGCATGTCTCACCGGCAGTGGTGTCGGCGCCGCGCCAACCAGAACTGATTGCGGCAGTGCTGGCAGCGCGGCGCGGCGCTGTCGGGCAGCCACAGCACGCCGCGCGCCTCCTCGCCCACCTCCACCTCGGAGGCGCTGCCGCTGCGGGGCGGGTAATGTGTGGCATGGCATGTCTCACCGGCAGTGGTGTCGGCGCCGCGCCAACCAGAACTGATTGCGGCAGTGCTGGCAGCGCGGCGCGGCGCTGTCGGGCAGCCACAGCACGCCGCGCGCCTCCTCGCCCACCTCCACCTCGGAGGCGCTGCCGCTGCGGGGCGGGTAATGTGTGGCATGGCATGTCTCACCGGCAGTGGTGTCGGCGCCGCGCCAACCAGAACTGATTGCGGCAGTGCTGGCAGCGCGGCGCGGCGCTGTCGGGCAGCCACAGCACGCCGCGCGCCTCCTCGCCCACCTCCACTTCAGAGGCGCTGCCGCTGCTGCTGCCGCTCGCCGCGCCGCTGCTGCTGCCGCTGCGCAAACTGCGGCGAGCTGTGCCATTCCCGTTGCTATTACCCGCCGCCTGTAACGTACATTCAATTTGTTATGTTAACATTTTTGTTATCCACTACAAGTTAGCCCTTGACTGCGATCTCACCTGATGATGCAGTCTAAGATGGTAGTGGGCTAATCCGTTAGGGGCATGGCAGTTATATTAAACCCATACCCCTATTCGGTTTCTACATGGCATATCATACCGGAACGCTAAATCGTTTAGCGGCACGTCTTTGCCGGTACGGTGGTAACTAGCCACGGCCGAAGCCTCCCACCAGGCCAGAGCAGGGAAAATTCAGAAATTATAAATTCCCAAATTTACCCAGCCGGGGATCGAACCCGGGACCTCGGCACGTTAAGACTACAACGCTACTGCGCCACGGAGGTCGTCAAACCAGACATGAATTCATACAAATGCAAATATTTATGCGACTGTGCACACTGACACTACTAAGTCAACTAGCTGATGCCCGCGACTTCGTTAGCGTGGATGAAGAGTGAAGGTCAAAAACAAAATCTCAAAATCTTGGCCAGAATTATCATTTGATGGCTCCTTTATTTAATAACAACACGGCTTGCGCGTTTAAACCACTTGGGAAGTGGAAGTTGGGCTTCGCCTCGTGCTTCCAATATTACGCGGCCGTCAATTACTTTATTTCAGGCCTGGACAGTAATTTACTAATACCAGGCAAGCATAATTAATAAGGAGTTGTTATCTCAAATTGGGGACTGAATTTGGAGGTTCAAATTTGGCCTTTTCGTTTCCTCCGTGCCTCGGAGAGCACGTTAAGCCGTTCAGATCATCTGATAATAATCGTTACAAAAACGCGAGAGTTTAAATACTCTTCACTACAGCCTATTGACGTCCCACTGCTGGGCACAGGCCTCCACTCTCATAGGAGAGAGGGAATTAAAAGCTTAGACCCACCACGCTGCTCGAATGCGGGTTGGCGAGCTTTAACGACTATTATCATGTCAGTGATAATAACCGGGACCGACGGCTTAACGTGCTCTCCGAGGCACGGGATAAAATACTCCTACGGGCCTTAAATACTCTTAGTCGAGTCGTATTCAGAAGGACGTGGGAACCCACCGCATCATTATCCCAAGAAAACTCCTGCCATTATTTGATTAATGGAAAGGGGTCACGACCCTCAGTAATGAGGAATACGAGGCAGAGAGAGATCTCGAATTAAACACGGGTGTTACCTGTGCGTGCGGGGCCGGCGGCGCGGCGGGCGCGGGAGACGCGCGTCGCAGCGCCTCGCGCGCGTCTCTTAACTGTCCCCGCAAATCTTCCACCACTTTCTGTGGGATACAATTAATAGGCCTATTACACTGCACTTATCACAGGGACCCTTACACTTGAATCAGTGTAGTGTAATAATATATAGGGAGAAAGGGTCCCTAGTTTGATCCTTATTGCTGTGTAATAAGCGACGCTCAAACTAGCGTTAACATAAGTCCATCTCGTTTTAACTCGATCAGTGTAGTGTAATAATATATAGGGAGAAAGGGTCCCTAGTTTGATCCTTATTGCTGTGTAATAAGCGACGCTCAAACTAGTGTTAACATAAGTCCATCTCGTTTTAACTCTAAGCAGTAGGCCTATTACACTGCACTTTTTACAGGGCCCTGTGGTAGAGGTGGGCGTGGCCGCTATTTAAAGCGTCGCTCATTACAAAGCAAAAAGGATCTATTTAGGGACCCTGACTTCCTAAATCTTATTACACTACACTGTTAAGTGTAAGGGTTCCTGTGAAAAGTGCAGTGGAATAGGCCTATAAGTCATGGTTAAAACGAGACAGATATATGTTACACACATAAGTCCATCTCGTTTTAACTCTAAGTAAAGTCTGAGCCAAGTCAAAGTACGCTCTATAGATCTCAGCATAAGAGTGCCTGTGTTGCGGCGGCGGGCTTACCTTCTGGTAGAGTATGATCTGGTGCAGGCGCGCCTGCAGCGGGTCGGCGGCGGGCGGCAGGCCGTCCAGCGAGTCGGCGTGGGTGCGCGCGCCCGCGCCGCACACGCAGCGCACGCGAGACACGCCGCCCTCGTCCAGTGCGCCCGCGCCGCCGCCCTCGCCGCACGCGCCGCACCAGCAGGCGCTGCCCGACGGCGGCGGCTCCGTTGCACTACCTGCCCAATTATAGTTTTGTTTATTAAAAACCATAAATAGTTAGTTATAGGGTGGGCGTGGCCGCTAGTTAGAGCGTCGCTTATTACACAGCAATAAGCACAAATTTTGGGACCTTTACTCCATAAGTCTTATTACACTACACTAATTCAAATTTAAGGGTCCCCGTGAAAAGTGCAGTGTAATAGGCCTATTAATCCTTGATTGGCACAAAAAACCGGGCGGTAAAAAAAAATGGGTGTCCAAAAGAACCCGGCCATCTTGGATCATAATATTTCAATTTTCAACCCTCTAATTTCGTAAATGACACCGATATACTAGTACAATATTTTAAAGACACGATTCTTAACACAGCTAGAAGAATCCGTAAAGTTCGGCTTCAAGTCAGCAACTGGTCAGCCTGGTGAGATTAGGGGTATGTTCCAATATACACTGCAAGCACTGTAACGTGTGACGTCAATTTAGTATGCTGCGAAGCCGTTCCTTTATAGTTAGTTCTACTGGTTACCGTTTAAAACGGAACGCAGTCAGCACAGAGAGCACCGTACCTCGAAAACGCCAGTGCCCACAGTACAAAAATGGCGACGATTTATGACGTTGTTATTTAGACTGTCAGTCCATATCTGTACGAATTTCTCCCCAGTAAGACCACTGAACAGTGCTCGCTGTGTATATCGGAAAACACCTTACACCTCCTCCTCCCTCGCCGGCGTGAGCTGGCTCGCCACGCGCGTGCTGCAGCTCGCCGCGCCCTCGCCCTCACTCTCCGAGCTCGCGCCGCCTGTGTGAGTGTTATCGAGTGCGGTTACCGCTCCGGTGCCCGTCGGCGCAGACGCAGGTGCAGTGCGGGCAGGCCTGGCACGGCGCGCGGCGCGGCGACGCGGGGCACAGCGTGAGCTGGCTCGCCACGCGCGTGCTGCAGCTCGCCGCGCCCTCGCCCTCGCTCTCCGAGCTCGCGCCGCCTGTGTGAGTGTTATCGAGTGCGGTTACCGCTCCGGTGCCCGTCGGCGCAGACGCAGGTGCAGTGCGGGCAGGCCTGGCACGGCGCGCGGCGCGGCGACGCGGGGCACAGCGTGAGCTGGCTCGCCACGCGCGTGCTGCAGCTCGCCGCGCCCTCGCCCTCGCTCTCCGAGCTCGCGCCGCCTGTGTGAGTGTTATCGAGTGCGGTTACCGCTCCGGTGCCCGTCGGCGCAGACGCAGGTGCAGTGCGGGCAGGCCTGGCACGGCGCGCGGCGCGGCGACGCGGGGCACAGCGTGAGCTGGCTCGCCACGCGCGTGCTGCAGCTCGCCGCGCCCTCGCCCTCGCTCTCCGAGCTCGCGCCGCCTGTGTGAGTGTTATCGAGTGCGGTTACCGCTCCGGTGCCCGTCGGCGCAGACGCAGGTGCAGTGCGGGCAGGCCTGGCACGGCGCGCGGCGCGGCGACGCGGGGCACAGCGTGAGCTGGCTCGCCACGCGCGTGCTGCAGCTCGCCGCGCCCTCGCCCTCGCTCTCCGAGCTCGCGCCGCCTGTGTGAGTGTTATCGAGTGCGGTTACCGCTCCGGTGCCCGTCGGCGCAGACGCAGGTGCAGTGCGGGCAGGCCTGGCACGGCGCGCGGCGCGGCGACGCGGGGCACAGCGTGAGCTGGCTCGCCACGCGCGTGCTGCAGCTCGCCGCGCCCTCGCCCTCGCTCTCCGAGCTCGCGCCGCCTGTGTGAGTGTTATCGAGTGCGGTTACCGCTCCGGTGCCCGTCGGCGCAGACGCAGGTGCAGTGCGGGCAGGCCTGGCACGGCGCGCGGCGCGGCGACGCGGGGCACAGCGTGAGCTGGCTCGCCACGCGCGTGCTGCAGCTCGCCGCGCCCTCGCCCTCGCTCTCCGAGCTCGCGCCGCTCGACGACGCGCCGCCTGTGTGAATAACATTCATTTTTTTTTAAAGTTGCCACATTCATGACTATATTTCATCAGTATTTCTATGAAGAAATGTAACTTACCATTCAAATCGACTGCCAAGAACTTCGTAGCAATATCTCCCAAGCCGTTCACGGCACCATTGCTCACTAGTTTCACTTCCCTATTATGGTTCGTCAGTTCATTCACAACGTTATGGTTGACCACGTCTCCTTCAGTGGAGTTGTGGTTATCTAAGGGGATTTCCTGCAGGCGAAGAGTCGCAGGTTCTAGGCGGTTCTGGGGCGAGTTCTCAGGGATATCAAAACCCGTAGACGATTGGTTGCTGGACTCTGATATGGACCGCCACGTTATACTTATATTTCGCGTCCTTGCGGATTCTCTTGCTGCCTGTGAGATTTTCTTACATTAATAACAAGCTAACCAATTATACAATCCATTCAATAGGTAAAAATATAACGTCACGATTGAGTTCGAAATTGGCTGAGATTGCACTTGGCCCAAGAGCTGGCGTCGAATTTCGGGAAGGTCCTTTTGGCAAGCTGAAATTGTGGAAAAAAATATAATTTCGTCAATTGGCGAATCCAGTCATGCCAGTCTGGTAGAGCGTTTGCGGTTATTTCGTATGTCGTACTCATTTGAAAACTTTATTCACGTCTGGGAATTGTTTGAAACCGTAAAATTTGTCTGGCGATTTGCAGTTATTACTGAAATTACTCAAAAATACGTGATTAAAATTTCAGATTGCCAAAAGTATATTTTTTGGAAATTGTAATAAAATATTTTTGAAGAGGTCTGGTAATACTTTATAACCGACACAAACGTCTGGGTCTTTTTTTCGAATTATATAGTACTAAATTAAAAGATTAAATAAAAAAGTTGCCAAAAATTTTTTTTTGTTTTTTTTCTAATGCTGCGCAGTAGCGAAATAACCACAAATTCTCTGCCAGACTGGCAGGACTGGAATGGCTAATTGACGAAATTATATTTTTTCACAATTTCAGCTTGCCAAAAGGACATTCCCAAAATTCGTCGCCAGCTCTCCGTCTAACTGCATCGTGAAAATCTGTAGAAGAATAAAAGTGACAGAGGATTTGCGGCGGGAAGTGGGTACATCAACATGACCAAGCACTATGTGTGGTGGCGAAACTTTAAGTGTATCACTTTACTTGGGTGGGTGTTTGTTTAGTTACAAAAAAACTAGGCTTACAAGCAATTTAAGCTTTATTTGTGCCAGGTGGGGAAGCCGTGGCTAGTTACCGCCCTACCGGCAAAGACGAGCCGCCAAGCGATTTAGCGTTCCGATACGATGCCGTGTAGAAACCGAATAGGGCTATGAGTGCCATTCCCCTATTAGTAAGCCCGCTACCATCTTAGACTGCATCATTACTTACCATCAGGTGAGATCACAGTCAAGGGCTAACTTGTAGTGAAATAAAAATCCTAATATTATAAATGCGAAAGTGTGTCTGTCTGTCTGCTACGCTTTCACGGCCCAACTACTCAACCGATTTTGATGAAATTTGGCACAACGATAGTTTACATCCCGGGGAAGGACATATGCTTTTTATCCCTGAAAATTGAGAATTTCCCGCAGGAATTAAACAGCCTCAATCCACGCGGATGAAATCTCGGGCATCAACTAGTAAAAAAATAAAAATACAAAAGCGAGGAACAAGCAACTGTTACATACACTCACCTCGGCCATGCCAATAACGTCAGTGTAAGTTTCGCACACGAAAACCGGCGGCTCCTCAGGTGTGTCCACATCCGCGACCCGGACGCTGTCCGCGATATCGGCTTCCCCATTCACTATCACGTGATTTGAATCCACAGGGATTGGACTCATTTCAGGCTTGTCTTCTTCCAACGAGACAGTGGGCGCGGCTACTATTTCACGCTCTAGAGAGGACGAGTTGCTGGTAATGTCCCGCAATCGGTTTTCGAAGTGGTCAGGATGTAAGCCGTCGACCTTGAAACGATTAGCAGGGTTAATATTTTGATTTTGAGCTTAGCATTGATAGAAAGGGTATTTTAATTACTTGTTATACAGCATTTTATTAATTTGTATTTCAATTAAAGCAAAGCATATTGTATTTTGCCCAGCCCTGTGTATATATATAAAAAGACAAGTTCCGAAATTGACTCACTGACTCATCGGCGCCCGATCCAAACCGTTACACCTAGAAAGCTGGAATTTCGCACAGAGGTTCCCTGCATAGTGTAGACAAGGCAGGAAACTCCCATGTTAGCGAAGCTGCGGGCGTTCACTGGTTTTTGGATATAACGAATTCGAATGTATGAATGGTAGGGCTCTCTCTCTCTCTCTCTCTCTCTCTCACACCCACCCACCCACACACACACACACACACTCCCACACACAAACACACACACACACAGAACACATACCTGGTCCGTGTCAGTGTCAGTATCAGCTCGTAACTGGTCCACGCCGCTATCGGTGAGGGTGGAGCGCATCGGCTCTGTGCACACGATATCCTCGCATTCACGTTCGCTGTCCACACTGTTCGTACCGTTTACCACCAGTGAAAGTTTCCTGTTCAATCATAATAACGTTATAAATGCGAAAGTGTGTTTGTTCTTGAATCACGCCGCAACAGAGCAACGGATCGACGTGAATTTTTTGCATGAGTGACCTGAGGGCCTGGATAGTAACATATATGCTTTTTAACGATTAAGACGACGGGAGGGCGGTTTCCCCATACAATCGTATTAGTCGGTTTTCTCCGTGCATAATTACAGTAGAGAAAATATTTTTGCACCATAAAATCTATGTGTGCGTGCCATGTCCCTATGTTTTGCTTTATTCGATAAATAATAAATTTAACCTTCAAAAATTGCAAAAATGGCCCAGTTTTCGCGTCATCATCAGATATTTCGCAAATGAATTTGCCAAATATAAAAAGAAAAACATACCGCCATAGCCTGAGTTATTCTTAAATTATTCTTGTTTTTTTTATCGGTTCTGTTTTGGAGGAGGTAACCGATAACTACGAGAGTAAGAATTGGACTGTTTTTCATAGATATTATCGGTCCAAGCTGCAGCTGCAGTATCGGGTGTTATGGAATTCTATTCGAGGCGCAGCGTGACGGCAATACCTATTCACAAAATTTCGTGTTCATGCCATATTCTCTTAAGGAGGTCGCATGGGAATTTAAAAAACTTATTCCACGAGGACAAAGTCGCGGGCATCCGCTAGTAGTCGACAAAATATTAATTACTTTCATCATAATTCAGCTCGTGGCTTTAGGGAAAGCCTGATTATGAACTTACTCATTTTACACGCAACAGAAAATAAAATAATTGGGAATTTTTGAAATAGGAAACATCCCAATTAAATATATACCAAATTTGCTGTTGTTTGTTAAATGTTATTGTTATTATTAATATACGAGTATAAGGAAAAGTATAATACAGTGAAATTAGATTACGTTTGGTGTCATGTTAAAGTTAACGTTATCCATCTATTACCCCCTTAAAGGCGGTTGTCCTTTGCACATTTCTTTGTAGTAATTATGTGTTTTACTACTTCTTTTTAAATTATATTCCTGTATTTTATGTGTGTGCAATAAGGATATTTAAATAAACACTTACATAACATCAGGCGTTAGGCTGGGATCGCTGCACCGTCTTTGTGTCATCCGTTTTTCACCCTCCTTTAGTAGATTATCACAGGATCTAGTTTTTGTCATTAAACCTAAAAAATATAATAATATTATTGTTTGGATATTTTTTCACTAATTCGTTTTAAAGGCTTGAGACAAGTATCATTAATATTTTAAATATGTCTATCAAAGTTGTCTGTTATGAAACATTTTAAAACTTCTACTCGTATTTACCTAAGTCCCTATAGCTCAACAGTTCAATGGGCACTCACAATTTAGAAAAAATTTATTAAGTGTGTTGCGGGGGACTTCTAAGCGGGCGTACGGGCTTCGAGGCCGGGCCTCCTTACCCGGGTGGGCGCGGGGTAACATTGTGCCCCGGCCTCGAAGGCCCGCTTATCTTCAAGCCTTGTCGGCTTGAAGATAAGCGGGTATTCAGCAGCAGCAGTATGAGTATTCTATGTCAAACAAACACGACCAGTGATTTTGTTGCTTGTCGTCGCCGGAGATGGATCCGAACTGCGGGTGACGTCATCACCACCGCGTGCAGGACCCGCGTCGATACCGCTGTGTACTTAGCAGGAATGGAGGCGCGTGAGCATCGCCATTCCTGCTGTGAGGGCTTGTATTGCGTCCTATATACAAGTCCCGGTGAAGTATGTGTACAGTGAGCAAGGTTGCACCCCGGCAATACAAGTCCGGGTTAAGTGTGTGTACAGTGAGCAAGGTTACGTCCCGGCAATATAAGTACGGGTTAAGTGTGTGTACAGTGAGCAAGGTTGCGTCCAGGCAACACAAGTCCGGGTTAACTGTGTGTACAGTGAGCAAGGTTGCGTCCAGGCAACACAAGTCCGGGTTAAGTGTGTGTACAGTGAGCAAGGTTACGTCCCGGCAATATAAGTACGGGTTAAGTGTGTGTACAGTGAGCAAGGTTGCGTCCAGGCAACACAAGTCCGGGTTAACTGTGTGTACAGTGAGCAAGGTTGCGTCCAGGCAACACAAGTCCGGGTTAAGTGTGTGTACAGTGAGCAAGGTTGCGTCCCGGCAATATAAGTACGGGTTAAGTGTGTGTACAGTGAGCAAGGTTGCGTCCAGGCAACACAAGTCCGGGTTAACTGTGTGTACAGTGAGCAAGGTTGCGTCCAGGCAACACAAGTCCGGGTTAAGTGTGTGTACAGTGAGCAAGGTTGCGTCCCGGCAATACAAGTCCGGGTTAAGTGTTAAGTGTGTGTACAGTGAGCAAGGTTGCGTCCAGGCAATACAAGTCCGGGTTAAGTGTGTGTACAGTGAGCAAGGTTGCGTCCCGGCAATACAAGTCCGGGTTAAGTGTTAAGTGTGTGTACAGTGAGCAAGGTTGCGTCCCGGCAACACAAGTCCGGGTTAAGTGTGTGTACAGTGAGCAGGGTCACTCACCGTTGTGGTGGGGCTCGGGCGCGGGCGGTTGTGCGGCGGCCACGTCTCGGGCGGCGGGCTCGCGCTCCCCGCGCGTCAGCCCCCACCACACGTGCATCGCGCGCACGCTGCACTCCGGCCATATCACCTGCACCGAACATCCTTTCTTTTTGGTATACTTTTGTGATTTCCATATATTCATCATCATCATTATCACTACAGCCCATTAACGCCCCACTGCTGGGCACAGGCCTCCACTCTCATAGGAGAGAGGGAATTAGAGCTTAGACCCACCACGCTGCTCCAATGCGGGTTGGGGGGGCTTTAACGACTATTATCATATTAGTGATAATAACCGGGACCGACGGCTTAACGTGCTCTCCGAGGCACGGGGGTTGAACACCGCCAACTTCCTAACTCTGGGAATTTCTAATCAGAAAACCCCGATACTTAATTATGGCCCGACCCGGGACCCGAACCCGGGACCTCGTCGGCCGCAGTCAAACATGCTAATCACTAGACCAACGAGGCAGTATATTATTATTATTTTTTTTAATTTACGTTTTTTTTGTATTTGGCGATTTACCTTCTATAACTTAGTTAATTATACTGTTTCAAACTTTATAACTTTGTTATAAGTAAGTTATGCATACTGATGTAAGAATAGGATCTCTAAAATATTAGTGCATGTTTGTAACTAGATCTTAGTGTCACATCTGTAATGGACAACCATATGGGTAAAGTTGGACATATTTTTGTCATAATCATAATGTAAGTTGTTGGTGTGAACAAATAAACATCATTAAAAATCTATACTAATACTAAATGTATTTTTCAATTCCACACCATAAAAAAATAACAAAAAAAAAATTGACCAAAAAATCAAAAAAAAATTTTTGGGGTGAACCACCCTTAACACTTAGGGGTGTAAAATTAGTTATAAACCTATTGTCATACTTACTGAATATACATATGAAATTTCATCAAAATCGGTCAAGCCGTTTCGGAGGAGTATAAACACTAAAACTGTGACACAAGAATTTTACATGTTAGATACTAGTGGGCCCGGCAGACGTTGTCCTGCCCTATCTTCCCCGCTATTTTTCCATATTTTCTCACCGCTTAAACCTTCCCTGGACTACGACAATCATTTCAAAACCAAAATCAGCTAAATCGGCCCAGCCGTTCTAGAGTTTTAGCGAGACAAACGAACAGCAATATCATCATTTATTCAATATAGGTACACTGTAGGTACACTTATTGACGTTAAAAATTACTTACTTATAAAACATGATGGTGATAATTGGTTACGGTACCTTAAAACTAAAACTACGAGGGTTCCAAACGCGCCCTGGTCTGAGAAGAGCCCACAACAAACTCAGCCGGGTTTTTTTTATTCTTTTTATTATCACCATCTCACAAATCATCTTAACTAAGGAACTATCAGAGCCATAGAGCAAATCATTGCCAAGCTTCCTTGCCGTTTAAGTAATCCTTTACACGGTAATAAGATTTTTCAATGAGTTGATTTTTATAATGTATGATTTTTATATATATAGATAGATTACTATAGATGTAATTTCAAGTGATCCTTAGATTATTAACCTGGTCGTGTTGTAGGTGCGGCGAGTATAGGTGGTTGCGGTATGCGGGTGCCTGTAGAAGATGCCACACTTGCGCCGTGTCAGCCGCGCGGCACTCGGCGCGCTCGCGGCTCGTGTTGCACAGAAACGTGCCGAACATGCACGAGTGGACGTGTGTGGCCAGCTTTATCTGAACAACGATCTCACACTTTATAAGCCTATACGTAATAGGCCTATTATACTGCACTTTTCACAGGGACTATTACAGTTGACTTGAATCATTGTAGTGTAATACGATTTAGAGAGTAAGGGTCCCTAATTCGGTCCTTATTGCTACGTAAGAAGGACCAATAGTGCAGTTTAATATGCCTATGTCACCGTAAGATTGTAAAAACCGATAGATTATAATCTAACTCGTGTAATTGCAAACTGTCGAAAGATTACAATTTAACGCATTTTTTTCGGTAAATTGTAATCTGTTAGGTTTTTAACACGATAGAATCAAAGGCACTACCTGATTATTTATTTCGAACCCTAACCTATCCTACAAGAAACAGAAAAGAAAAAGTAAATAAAATGAATATTTGACACAGAACATTGAACGGTTCACAATCTGTCGAAAGTTTACAATTTCGCGAGTTTGATTATAATGTAACAGTTTTTATAATCTTACGGTGACACCTATAAGTCATGGTTAAAACCAGACAGAATTATGTTACTCACATATGTCCATCTCGTTTTAACTCTAAGTAATAGGCCTATTACACTCCACTTTTTACAGGGCCCTGTGGTAAGGGTGAACGTGGCCGTTAGTTAGAGCGTCGCTTATTACACAGCAATAAGCACCAATTTTGGGACCTTCACTCCCTAATTCTTTTTACACTACACTGAATTAAGTGTAAGGGTCCCTGTGAAAAGTGCAGTGTAATAGGCCTATTAGTAAAACGAAAAATGTGTAATTTCTCGTTCAATGAGTTCCATCGGTTTTTTTCCTCTTACCATAAAGTTCCATTACAATATTTACGGCAACTTTATTGTCTACTACTATCTAGCCTATGGGCTTATATGTAATATTATTGTAGCTTAAACTTCTACTTAAATATGGTTCCCAAAGAGTTTCTGGATTTGCCATTACATAGATTTAAAGACTGTGTTAAACAGCATTTGTTAAGTCGAGGTTATTACACTATTGATGATTTCATTCATGACAAAGTTGCATGGAAGCAACCGGCCTCGCATCCCGTGACCCACAAGTCAGTGTAATACTTGTAACGTATGTGTTGTGTTGTCTACATATTGTAACTTTTTCGTTTCTATGAAAAGAGCAACTGCTGAGTTTCTTGCCGGCTTTTCTCAGTAGAATCATTTTTCCGAACCGGTGGTAGTCTTAACGTTTCACAAGTGACACAAGTTGTCCTACATGAAATAAATAAATCATTTATCGCTTATAATTAATTTCTACATCTAATTTACAATCCAATAACTGTCCTTAGTTTATTCTAATGTACTTAATGTTCACTACGTGTTTGTTCCATCGGATATGGGCCTTTGATAGTAGTTTCGATACTGCAATATATAACATACCCTAAGACATAAACAGTAGCATTAAAAGGCTGGAAGCATATCTAAAATTTCGGCACTGACTGGTAAGTGAACCGTGGCCTAGCTATTAAAGGCGTACCGGGCAGTATTCCCAGAGAGACGCAGGTTCAAATCCTGCAGTTTTGCAATTTTGGATATGTATCTGTCACCGTAAAATTGCAAAAACTGTTAGATTGTAATCTAACTAGCGAAATTGTAAATTGTCGACAGATTACAATTTAACACATTACTGTTTGGTAGATTGAAATCTGATAGGTATATTAACCCGATAAAACTTAAGTTTCTGTCAGGGCACTACCTGGATGTTTATGTCGAACCCTAACCTAACCTACAAGAAAGAGACAAGAAAACGTAAATACGATGAATATTTCAAAAATTTACACTCAGAACATTGAACGGTTCACAATCTGTCGACAGTTTACAATTTCGCTAGGTAGATTACAATCTAACGGTTTTTGCAATCTTACGGTGACATATCTGAGTACGTTTAGACACTTTCCAAGTGTGTAATACAATAATAAAATAAGTGGTAAATTGTGTATAGGCTCACCAGGTAAGCCTCATTGAACTCGAAGCTCCATGGGTACTGCACCATCATCTGGTAGACAACGTGCAGCCACTGAAGGAAGATTGGCGAGCGCTCGTTAGGGTCTTCCGCGCCGAACTGGTGCCCGCACCGGTCTGCGAACTTGTGCCCGAAATCGAGCCACTCCCTTTCGATGAGGACACGGAAACCCTGGAACGAATGTATAGTTACATTCTGAAATGTAATTAAAGGTAATCAATACTTCCAATAGACTAAATATAAAGCTCATACAAAACTAAGATGTTTGTGATATGTGAATTTGACTACTAGTTTTTGAACTCCAAAACACCGTGACGCTTTTTTTAGCGCACACAAACTAAAACAATATAAAACAACGTTGAATCTGCGCATTAGGTTTATTATGCAGAACAAACGTTGGCGCGGTAGTAGCAGTAGCGTGCAGTTCATAGAGGTATAAAAGCACTGCTTACGTCAATGTTCATTTCATTATAACAGTCAGTAAATAGGCTTTCTGACTAACTAATGCCTACCCTAGCTTCAAACCCTGTGCACGCCTCTGGGTAGCCTGGGTCGAGGATGAGCTGCGGCGTGCGGTCCCAGCCGTCCGAGCAGTGCACGAGAACGGGCCGACCCGAGTGCACGGCGCGAGGAGTACCAATCAATGTCAATGTGTCACCTGCAGCGTGCGGTAGTAGGGGTCTAGGATGAGCTGCGCGGCGGCCACGAGCTGCGGCGTGCGGTCCCAGCCGTCCGAGCAGTGCACGAGAACGGGCCGACCCGAGTGCACGGCGCGAGGAGTACCAATCAATGTCAATGTGTCACCTGCAGCGTGCGGTAGTAGGGGTCTAGGACGAGCTGCGCGGCGGCCACGAGCTGCGGCGTGCGGTCCCAGCCGTCCGAGCAGTGCACGAGAACGGGCCGACCCGAGTGCACGGCGCGAGGAGTACCAATCAATGTCAATGTGTCACCTGCAGCGTGCGGTAGTAGGGGTCTAGGATGAGCTGCGCGGCGGCCACGAGCTGCGGCGTGCGGTCCCAGCCGTCCGAGCAGTGCACGAGCACGGGCCGGCCCGAGTGCACGGCGCGAGCGACTGC
The DNA here is from genome assembly GCA_964035005.1 of Erebia palarica. NCBI lineage: Eukaryota > Metazoa > Arthropoda > Insecta > Lepidoptera > Nymphalidae > Erebia > Erebia palarica. The sequence continues at coordinate 28,176,818 of OZ035987.1, read as the reverse complement.
GCACGCCGCTCTAGCCACGCCGCACACGTACTGCGGCCATAGCGTGCGCTCCAAGTTACTGTGCCAGCTGTTAACAGAAAAACTCTTGATTAAAATAATTTCGTATAAATGACATGATAAATTCCCACCCTATGCTACTAATTTTATAAATGCGAAAGTTTGTGCGGATGTATGGATGGATGTTTCTTCTCTTTTTTCTTAGGCTAAATTTGTTATGGGTATAGACTAGATATGGGCATGGACTCACTTGGGCTGCTCCGGCGGCTCGGCGGCGAGGTCGCGCATCTGTTGGAAACTCTTGCGCACGTGGTGGATATTCGGCAGACTCATGAACTGGATGTCCGCAGCCGGGTAGTACTGCGCACACTCGCAGCCGCCGCCTCGAGCGCGGTTCGTCACCGCCGATGCGTACGAGCGCGCGTCCACTATCAGCAGCTTGAGTTGCTGCAACCAAACAAAAATATCGTGTCATTCCTTGCTTGCCGTGGTATGTGCTGTGTCATTTTTAATTAATTAGTGTCTTTCCGTACTAATTAAATTAAATAAATAAATAATAAATAAATGAATAAATGGCAGAGACTCGTTTGGGTTACCCGTTGTCCTAGGTGAGCGACGAATGCGACGCGACGCGACGCAATACGGCTCCATAAAAATGCCAAGCTTATCAATGCGACAACATAGGCCATGTGAAGGGTCAGCTACTCTTTGATACTGTCACGCTTGACACTCCACGTAGGACAATGTCTTGGCATGCCTTAATTATAATTCGCTGATTAAAGTGAAGTCTCCGAATCTACTTGGTCCAGCCGTGGTCAGAGTTTCATAACTTATATATTAATGTACAAATCAATGGCCCACATCCAAAAAAAAGTAACATTACTCAAGCATGATAGAGATAAATTAATTATATTATTACTTTTTCCGTGTCAGAAAGTAAAAGGGCACCCTGCCTGGTTTTCCCTAAAACGTAACAATTTAGTCGCTATGAGTCTAGGGCCCGGGGGATATTAGAACAGGTTGATCAAGCTCATAGGACTCGTAAGTTTACTTCAGGGCGAACAACTAGGTTGTCTAAAAAGATTTGATTTACTAATATCTTTGCCGCTTATAGACCGACCTAATTGCTATTAAAAATTTGTAAAATTTAAATTATTTTGTTACTGCATTGTTAAGCCAACCTATCTAAAATATCCATGACATTTATTTGAATGTTCTTCTTTGAAGAATCTTTGAGAAGAAGAAGATAACCGCATTTTGATTTATTAGTCCAGTTAACGAAAAGTAAACCTTAAGTTAATGTATCTGCAATCTACATTAACAACAACTAGTGTTGTCTGAGGGAACAAGCTATGTCGGCATTGAATTAAAAAAAATATTACATTGGGTGGTTAAATAGCATTTTATCTGAACCGGAATCCATTCCAGCTAAAATCTTATTTAACTTTTATATTAATAGTATTTATAAAATATAGAATAGATACATAATTAGAATTTTTATGTACTTAAATAAATTAAGTAAGTAGAATTGTTAAAAATAATAGATAAGCTACAATAGGAACAATAGGACTGTCATATACATATTGTATAAAAGCCCTTTAAAATAAATAAAGATTTCAAAAAAAAAAGAACAACTAGTGTTACCTTGTTAGGAGTGGGTCGGTCCTGGTTGCACGCGGTGACGAAGGCGGCCAGCAGGCGCTCGTCCTCGCTGGACCGCCAGCCGAACCAGCCCACCTCGGGCTGCGACGAGCGCGCGATCACAGCGCCCGTGCCGCGGTGCCGCCACACCACGGCGGGGATGCGGCGCATCGCGCGAAAACTACCGATAGTTACCTTGTTAGGAGTGGGTCGGTCCTGGTTGCACGCGGTGACGAAGGCGGCCAGCAGGCGCTCGTCCTCGCTGGACCGCCAGCCGAACCAGCCCACCTCGGGCTGCGACGAGCGCGCGATCACAGCGCCCGTGCCGCGGTGCCGCCACACCACGGCGGGGATGCGGCGCATCGCGCGAAACCTACCGATACGATTTGGGGATGATGCGTATGCATAGAATATAATAGAATAGAAAAATCTGTATTGGCAGCTATAAACACAAAATGTTCAAAAAAAACAAAATTAAAAACTATACTAAGTTACATACATATCAGAAATTGTTATACAGCTTGTCCTGGCCTCTTTGACTTAAGACTGGTGATGCCGCCAGGACTCTGAGATGCCAGGTGTCCCAATGCTGATTTTCAGTGACCGCCTTTAGATGCGAACGTCAATGACATAGCCTTTATATTATATGTTTGGCAGAATATATGATAATAATTTGTGTGGGTATAAAAGGAAAATCTTTAAAGAAAATTGAATCAGAGATACCTTTCTCTGATTCAATTTTCTTTAAAGTTTGAGATTGATATGTCATGTCATATGTCAAAAATATATGTTTTTCTAACTATTATGATATAGAGGGTCTTCCAAAAGACGTAATATCGCTGCCCACTGTTAGTTAGCCCACTGCACAAACTATCGATTAAAGTGAGTCGAACTATGAGGACGTCACAAGCAAGAATTTCATACAACATCCGATACTAAGGGCGCATTTTGAGGTTTGAAAAAATTACCCAATTGGGTATTTGACTACTAGTCAAATCAGCAATTTTTATTAAGAGTTCCACAGAATTTTCATTGAAAAAAACCTGGAAATCATGATTAGGATTATATTGGCAGTGGCCCGTATAGCACATGTCAACAAAATAACAAATCGAAACTGTGGCGGCCAGTAATTCCGTCTCAGACACTACATAGGTACAAAAGCATTATGTGTAAGTGAGACGGAATTAAATACAGTGAAATATGTGTTACCTCGCGACTGAGTCCAGATCTTCGTCGCAGATAGAGGCGGGCACGATGAGCAGTTGTGGGTAGGATGGACATAACTTGTATTCCGAATTGACGGCTGTCACACGCCACGCGGCCTTAGTGGTGAAACCGAGACGCTCCAACTGAAAAGAGACAGTTTCAAATATTAGCGCCAACGTTCTAGTATTCTGTATTTTTGACGACCTCCGTGGCGCAGTGTGTAGCGCTGTTGTCTTAACGTGCGGAGGTCCCGGGTTCGATCCCCGGCAGGGTCAATTTGGGAATTTATAATTTCGAAATTTTCCCTAGTCTGGCCTGGTGGGAGGCTTCGGCCGTGGCTAGTTACCACCCTACCGGCAAAGACGTGCCGCCAAGCGATTTAGCGTTCCGGTACGATGCCATGTAGAAACCGAATAGGGGTATGGGTTTAATATAACTGCCATGCCCCTAAAACGTTAGCCCGCTACCATCTTAGACTGCATCATCACTTACCATCAGGTGAGATGGCAGTCAAGGGCTAACTTGTAGTGGATTAAAAAAACAATTCGAACCAACTGGTGGTAGAGTCAAAACACGACTTAACATAAGAGACATCTGTATGTCCTACATGTTATAGACAAATTGAGTTTTAGTTTTAAGATTTCCTTGACTGCGATCTCACCTGGTGCTAAGTGATGATGCAGTCTAAGATGTTAGCGGGCTAGCCTGTTAGGGGTAGGGCAATTATTACTAATAAATACACTAATTGGTTTCTACGTGGTGCCGGAATGCTAAATCGCTTGGTGGCATGCAAGCAATGCGTGCGGCAAACTTGTTTTAAGCAGCAAAGGTGCTTTTTTTAGCTAGTGATGAAAAATATTATCTTTGTAATATTATCGTTGTAACGCTTTTTTGGGATGCACCTTCGACCTTATGATATTGCCATTAATGATAAGTACTAAGGTATTGTTTTTAAATAAGTATCACGTGATTATTACATAAATGTCGACGTTCATTTAATTAATGCTATTTATGTAAACGGTTATTGTCTATCATGCAAAAATATATTATTATTCACGTGTCAAAGACAGCAGGATTGTGTTAGGTAGTCTTTTTATACGACTGCCTGAAAAAAGGAGTATATTGTTTTCATAGTTGGGAATAAGTGGAATAAGCCTATTCCATATATCTCAGTGGATATGGGTTTTTTTTATCACTACAAGTCTCACCTGATGCTAAGTGATGTTGCAGTCTAAGATAGACTGCAACATCACTTACCATCAGGTGAGATCGCAGTCAAGGGCTAACTTGTAGTGATAAAAAAAGAGGTATCTTTAGAATTCCTAGCTTATTCCGGGTGACATGGGCTAGTAAAATTTTTAAAAAATGATGGGGTGACCATGGTCCCGCATTAAAGACCAAAATTGAAAAAATATTTCGATAGTGAGATTAACTATATAATCATCATCTAGAAAATGATGAGTAGATTCCAAAAATGTATAACATTATAGTTCAATATCCAGTGATTCACAAAAAAATAACATTTAATAAAAATGTGAATAAAAGTCTACTTAACTAGATTAATTTAGATTTTTAACTTTTTTGTTAGTTTTTGGCAGGGCAGTCGTGTTTTGTAATTTTTTAAATTATGACTTGTAACCTTATCCCAACTGTTTTATTTTTGTAATTTTTACGTAAAAAATATGAATTCTGTATGCAAGGTAAAGAAATAACAGACAAACAGATGCACTTACAAGTAAAGATAAGAATGTTATCAAAATAGTATATATAATATTGAGAGTTTTCCAGTTTGATTATTTTGACGCTAGTTTTAATAGTTTATTTTTAGAATCATAATCAGTTAAGCTAGCAGTAGATTAACAGAAACTGTCAGAAAAATTCAAAAAGTTTATCTGCCCATTCTTTTTGTACTAGACCCGGCAGATACGCTGCAGACTGCCAGAATGTTGCCGGATCGGACGTACGCTTTTGGCGTTTGTGTGAGGGACAGAATTTGTTCTACCAGAAATTTCCGACTATGACTAATTAAACAGTTATGTTAGTGTTATGGAGCATCTTAATTGCTTAACTGACAAGGAGCTCACTGAAATTTAGCGCAGCCAGCAGAAGATTAATAGAAATTTCGGTCAGAAAAATTCAAAAAGGTTCTTTGCTCTTTCATTTTGTACTAGATCAACAGACACGCCACAGACTGCCAGAATTTCGCCGGATTGGACGTTTGCTTTTGGCTATTGTGTTAGAGGGACAGAATTTGTTCCAACAGCTGACAATATGAAGCTGATTATTTGATCATTATTTAGCTTTTTTGCCCCCTGATAATTTATCACTGCATTAACTCAAACTTATTCATACCAAATTGTCGGAAATTATCTGATCTACCAAAACATCTGACAACATTTTGAAATTAATAAATAGATTGTTCCTTATTGCGAAAATACCAAGAGGCTGTTATTCAATTTTGACGTTAGCGAACGTAAACTTTAAATAAATTGAGTTAAACTGACCCTACTCGCACAAGCTCGCCTAGTTGAAGGCGAAAAAATTACCTCAGTTCCGAACCAACTTCGTTGCGGGGCGTGCGACGCCCTCATCAGAGCTCTGTGGACGGACGTGGGAGGCTGTTCCTTGGCCCAGGCTGCGTACGCCGCGGCGAAGGTCTCTTGAAGGGAGCTGATAGGTACTAAGGCCGTGTTCAGTCTTCTCCACCATTCTATGCATTGGTCGCCTGTGCTGAATGTACATCTGAAAAAAAAAAGATACAGGATTATGTACTGATTTTTATAGAACATCCACTATGTAGAGTGTAGACCTCACTCTGAAGTTGCGTACAGCTCGTTTCAGGTAAAAAGATCGCTGAACTTCATATCATAGACTGTCATATATCGCGTTCTCAGTATCCTGTCGAAAATCGCATGCCGTGTTCATTGAAACAGTTCCAAATGCGTGAAGCAGTGTTGTGAACACACACTACACGGATCTTAAAAACAAAATTGTAAAGTGAAAAAGAACACTAAACGACACGTGACACGACAGCAAGAGACGTGGTATGAAACCAGCCGAGTATTTTTATAGTTTAGTGTCGACTTCACAAAATAAATTAGAAATAACAAGAACGGTAAGTATACGGCTGCAGATGATTTCTATTCTCTTGGTTTGTCAGCACGGTCATTAAACTTTTAGGACACAAGTGACTGCATCAAAACTTATAACTGCTGAATGTGTAAAATTTAACATTATTTACGAATATAGACGCATCGCATATTTTGTTAGTAAAGGTGATTTACTTTGGTAACTTTGTTGTCTGAGGTAAATACCGATGCAAAAAATCATAAAACAGAAATATTGAAATTAAACAGAACAAAGAGACTTGGAAACCACTCCTTACTAAAACCAGGTATTGCTACGCCTGTTAACATATGTTTATTTCATAATGTGTACGGACCGTTTCGTGTCTTGTACAATGTAAGTTTGTTCAACATTATTTCAACAAAATAGTTCAATTATAATTTTACCCTCATCGAGGACGGTTATCTCTTTGACAAACTTTTTTCTGGGATCAAAATGTAGTACTTATGTCATTATCCACCTCTGATGTTGCCTTTCTGTATCAACTTATATTTTATTACCTACACGATTTAAAGGTCTAGTCTGCTGATAGTAAATTTAACTACTGTTGCGCTTTGTCCGTTACTACATATTTGATAAATGATAAAACTTATCTGGATAGAAAACCAAAGGTAAAATCTCAAAATTCTACGATAGCGTCAAAAATATTGAAAGCAGTTCAAAGTCAACTTATCATATCGCCCGCGCCGAAAGAAAATTTACGTATGTACCTATAGTAATATAAAACTTTATTTATTCCACAACACAAATATATTTTTATCAGTCAATGATCCCAATTCAGTTGAAGATAACAGGGTTTTTGTGGCTTTATATTATTAGACCCAAATACATTCAATTAACCAACATAAATATCTACCTCCTATCTATACCATTTTTATGTGCACTTCATAATCTCTACCAGCTTTACCCGAGCATAATAAGCTGGAGACGCAATAATAATATTAGCCGCTCTGCACAACTCGAGGCGACGAACCATAGACCACCCAACGATTGACGTTGCATTGGTAGGATGTTGGATGAGTTTGAACTTACATTTGCCAATGACATCTTTTTTTATTTTAAATAATTGTTTTATTGATGCCATAGAGTTTACAAAAGTAAGACTTAGGTCTAATGATACATGGTATGGTCGGTCTTTGCTGCATGTTACAGAATAATGTTTGAACTTACTTGAGTTGACGGCCGTGTTTACAGAATATGATAAGGCAGAGTAGGTCGCGGATCTCGAGGGCGTCGATCAACCGCAGGGGTACGGAAGCACCGGGGCCGTTCCTCCGACGGGGTTGCAAGTGAAGCCTGTAGTTGGACATCGCGATCGTACCGCCATCCGCCGTGCGGCCCACCCACTGTGAAGAGAGCCCCTCAAGTATTGAATGACGCCACAATGATTGAATCGATTTGGCTGCAAATGGAGATTGCTTGAATACCCTGAATTAACACATGTGCTACACGTTATCCCAGAAAATTAAAGAGTTCAGGTGGGAATAAAAAATCTTGATCCACGCTGGCGAAGTCCCAATCCATCATATACTCATTATATCCTATATCGATAAAGTACACGTCATGGAAAGGGAAAGATCAAAGACCAATGATTCCTCAATTGTCTATGGCCCGTATTAATCCCGTATACCTATCGGTATTTTTTTATACGACTGCCTGAAAAAAGGAGTATATTGTTTTCAGGGTTCATGTATGAATGTATGTATGTGAGTTTGTATATTCCACCATAACTTCTATACGCCTGAACCGATTTTGATAAAATATGATAATATTCCGGGTGATATAGGCTAGTAAAATTTAAAAAAAAATTGATGGCGTGACCATGATCCCGCATTAAAGACTAAAGTTGAAAAAAAAAATTCGAAAATAAGATCAACTATATAATCATCATCTAGAAAATGATGAGTAGATTCCAAAAATATATAGCACTATAGTTCAATATCCAGTGATTCACAAAAAATATCATTTATTAAAAATGTGAATAAGATTCCAAAGGCTATATATAAGTATATGCAAATCGCTTCTTAGGGAGGTTAACTCCAAAAATAATATGGCAGGGCAGTCGTATTTTTTAATTCGTTAAATTAAGTTCACTTGTCTTATTATGTAATAGATAATAATCTATGCACTGGCTTAAGGTTGGTCTAAGATCTTGAAAGCATTGCTAGATTTTCGAATAGCCTCCCGAGATCTGTTTGTCCTGTTATGTATTTCTCATGATTACAATCCAAATGGATTTAAAACAATCAATGCATATGAAAAGCAAAAGACTGGGAGATGCCTTTGACGTCCAATATTAGGCCAGATCACACTTGTAAATATTATGTGTAGTCGCGTGAACTAGCGTGCTCAATACACTACATCCATACTCATATTACAAATGCGAAAGTGTGTCTGTGTGTGGAAAATTGAAGACTTCCTGCGGTAATAAAAAAAAAAAACCATGCGGACTAAGTCGCGGGCAAACCTGCTAGTATAATATAATCACATATTATATTGTTATTTAAACACATACTTAAATTAAAAATACATAGCCAGCTGGCCAAATTAAAATCTTGTTAGGTAGGTATACATAAGTAAACTGTAAATATTGGCTATAAGCGTAAACTCGTAGCGTGTTTATTGTATAATGTTTTTTGTTGCGTTTATTTTACTGAATTATTTATGTTGAAGGTAATAATTATTTCATAATTTATATACCTACATTAGCCTTTGTAATGCAGGTAACTTTAATGTATTCATACATTTAAATACCTTCAGAATTGAATTGGAAAAATTTATATGTGATTTGTGTGTCGTTATCGCGTTGCCGTGCAATACACAATTCCAATTAATTGTTGACCAATAAAGATAATAAAACTAAAACAGCTCAACTATTTAAGATAATAAACTGGATAATGCGTATTGTTGCTATGCATGTTCATTGTACTTTCACAACAGCTGTATTGTTATGAATAGTATTTTCAGTGCTTCGGAGTTCGGATATTTTATGTTCGGCCATATATACATAACAAAATATACAGTTGTATTAAATAGTTATGTAATTAATAATGATACGTCACGAGGTTGCGCTGCGTCATTCAACATTCTGTTAATCACATGATAGTATACATTTTACAACATGTACACAATGTGATTAACTACCTATAATCAAAATAAAAAACCCGGCTGAGTTTGTTGTGGGCTCTTCTCAGACCAGGGCGTGTTTGGAACCCTCGTAGCTTTAGTTTTAAGATACCGTAATTGATTTTCACCATAATTTTTTATAAATATTTGGACGTCAATAAATGTACCTATGTCACCGTAAGATTGTTAAAACCGTTAGAAGTATTACAACTTAACGCATTATTTTTCGGTAGATTGTAATCTGATAAGTATATTAACACGATAGAATCTAAGTGCCCTTCCTCGTAGTTTATGTCAAACCCTAACCTAACCCACAAGAAAGAGACAAGAAAACGTAAATACAGTGAATACTTCAAAAATTGATACTCAGAACATTGAACGCTTCGCAATCTGCCGACAGTTTACAATCTATCGAGATAAAAAGCGTTACATTGCAATCTGACGGTTTTTGCAATTTTACGGTGACACCTACATTGTACCTAATTTTAATAAATGAATATTGAATTGAATTGAATTATTAAATACCATATTATTCTATTATAGCATGTTGAAAAACAAAACAACATTCAACCAATAAAAGGTATACACACGCTGATATAATCAAAGGTTAGGTAACGGCGGCTGGTAATGTACTGGATAGAGATAAAGGGCGTGACGTTTTCAATGAACGTGCAGTTTCAATAGCATTTGGACGTATCTACCTACAAACGATTAAAAACCAAAGGTTCGTTCAACCTACTGCATTCAACACGGAGACTTTTAGCATCACACGATGCGACATCTGTATGATATTTAATTACTTTCACTATAGTAATTGCGACAAAATACCTAATAGACTGGTATTTACCTAATCCTAAAAAGTTCTCGTATTGATTGTATACAACGTTGGTAAGAAATATGTTTTAGACAGCGAATTTAAAATTGTAAATGTCTATAAATAGTTATTAAAATAATATCTAAAGTAGTGTCTTCCTTGTCACAAAATTTTAGGGCTTTTCTTATTTTATGCTCAAAAGAAAATGCCATTATCTTAATTATTACTAATGGTCATAAATAATCACAGATGCTCGTATTAGCGTCGAGGGACTGTTACCTTTCAAGTTAGTAAATTATAATAAATACATCTATAGCGAAACAGATACCAGGATAATCCGTGAACAAAAGTGAATGGGTTAAAATCACAAGGGCCAGTTTTTTCTGCCAAGCATTGAAAACGGTTACCTGGGTCCTGGGATCAAAAATTACAAAAAAAAGTGGCAAGGTTCTACCGCTGATTTCTAACAACGTTGAAATGAATCTACTTTTTTGATAGTGTAATGAGTAATCGTCAAGTTGCTATTTTTGAGAATCCCGGCTCGCACCTCTTACTTTTCGAAGTTAAAAGGAAAACATTTTGAACTTATATTCGCGCTCTAAAACTTTATTTGAACCACAATAAAAAAGATATTGAAATAAAACCAAATGGGGAATATTTTAAAAAGAGTCACACATGTGATCAGAAGTGGCCCAGTATAGCTCACCTGTATAAATTCACCGCATATTGGCGAAAACCCAGCATCGAGTCCAGGTTCATCGTAGTGCGTCCGCAGTCGCGGGTAGAGGTCAGAGGCTCGCACGCGATGCGGTGGAGGCTCCGGCTGCGGCGGCGAGCGGTACCGCTCGCGCTCGCTCATGTCGCTCGACGTCGCTGCCACCTGTAGACAAACAACAATATATTATCATATAGTCATAACATACGGCCTAGCGTTATGATAAGCCGTGGTCAGAAGCTCGCAGGAGGCACTGTTAGGAAGAAGTTACCCCACGATCTCTTCGAGCTTTAGGGCTCACACAAACAGTTGGCGGAGTGGAAGCACTCGCCCAACTTTACGGTAACCGCGCTGTAGCGGCCAATATTGGCGTCTACGCCCAATATAGTAAATTCGAAAAAAAAGGTTTTCATGAAGAATATATGTAAATTATTATGTATTTAAATTTCTGGGAGATCAGTCCGAAATACGAACAACCCGTAAATTAACTTTATGCATACCATCGCATAAGACAAAGTTTTATGCGCAGTCTTTCACAGTGCAAGCTGTTTTATTATGGAATGCTCTCCCATTAAACATACGACAATCAAAGTCACTGGAAATATTTAAAAAATCTGTTAAGAGTTTCTATTTATCACCATAATACGGACGACTAGTTTTAACTTTTATTTAGTATGATATTACTTAAACTAAAAATACATAATATATATTAGTTTATTTTCATATATTTATTATAAGTATTATATTATTTGTGTAACAGTTTATGTATTAGTATGTAGGTATTTGTTTGTATGTTTATATTGATACACCACCCGCGAGTTAATCTCCTTACTTCTCCTATTCCTAAGGTTGCCTGGCAGAGATCGCTACTAAGCGATAAGGCCGCCTTTTTGTATACTACTTAGTTCTTTGTTTTCTATGTATTTTTTGTGTACTTTTTATGTGTGTTGTGGTGTACAAAATAAAGAGTAATAATAATAATAATATGTATATGAAAGATATTCCATATCTCAGCCATGTCAGCTGAATTCTACGCTACGGAAATTGCCCCACAGATAAAAGATATTGATAGTTGGGAATAAGTGGAATAAGCTTATTCCGTATATCTCAGTGGATATGGGTTTTTTTATCCACTACAAGTTAGCCCTTGACTGCGATCTCACCTGATGGTAAGTGAAGATGCAGTCTAAAATGGTAGCGGGTTAACCTGTTAAAGGCATGGCAGTCATATAAAAACCCTATTCGGTTCCTACACGGCAGCGTACCGGAAAGCTAAATCGTTTGGCGGCACGTTTTTTACCGGTACGGTGGTAAATAGCCACGGCCGAAGCCTCCCACCAGGCCAGACCAGGGAAAATTCAGAAATTATAAATTTCCAAACCCTGCCGAGGATCGAACCCGGGACCTCCGCACGTTAAGGCAACAGCGCTCAACACTGCGCCACGGAGGTCGTCAAAGTCTTGATAGTGGTATTATAATTTATTTATTTGTTATAGTGTTATTTATGAATTTATTATTTATTTATTTGTTATGTTACGGAAATTATCCATCAATTTCCAGTCAAACCCTTTTAATCTATCGTTATACCTAATTCACTACCCAATAAAATAATACATTGATTTTATCACAACCGTCTGAACAACAAATAATAGAGTCTATGAGATCTTTGCTAGAAGCAAATTATTCATTAGTTTCAATGCAGGTTAGATTAATTTGGACAATAAATAATAAACTAGAACACACATCATAAACAAAATATGCTCTAGTAAAAACCAGTCACTTTGGTTATTCTTAGTCTGTAACTTTTACATGACAACTCCTAAATCAAAAAATAATAATCACAGTCCACCCGCAGACGGCGTCGAGGAAGGCCAAAATTTTTAAATCTATCCTTGCACGGAACACGTCTGACCCCCAATAAGGAAATGTACAACTGCTCATTTGACCACTGTTCTTATCTCACCGATAAAGGACTTCAATACAAATAGAAAGACAGAGAGCGTACGGGAACTATATTAAAGGTCCTCACCTACTTAAGGAGCCAGACTCAGACAAAGCAAAAAACGTTGTTTTTCCAAACATAATATATATAATAGAATCGGGCCCATTGTTGCATCGGGTCTCGTCGTAGTCAGTAAAGTACGTTGATCTTGGACTTGATATACCATGCTTCATTATGTGATATTATAAAAGTGTTACATCTCTCCGCATCTGATAACCGATTTTGATGAAAGGTACAGAGATAATATCACATGAGCAACTAAAGAATTTTCAAACCAAAATCTAGTCGCAGGCGTCAACTAGTAGTCGAATAATGATAGTTACAATATATAGAACTTCACAGAATTTAGCTTAGTTTGTTTTATTTCAAATAACGCCTTTTTGAGTGAAAGACTGGCTGGGGAATGCTTTCAGTATTCACTAAAAATAAGAAAGAATTAGCGTTTTAATAAATAGTATTTCTAGAAAACTTATTGTTTCCAGCTTTAGTGCAGTCATAAAAATCACGCAAACGATCATTAACTGTTTCGGTCGTAATTTTAGGAGTGGCATCTTAAGCTCATTCCCGATCAAATACTGGACGACCCAATTCCTTTGGATATTTTATAGTTATACAAATGGAAACTGTCTATGTACTTATTAATAAGCATTGGCCGAGTCACGTTCCGATAACGATCAATCGAATTGTACAAGTAGGTACCATGGAGACGGATTATTTCTACATAATGCATTTACGAAATGAATGAACGTTTGTTTCGTACTCAGACGATTCAATATTAGAAAAATACTAACTAAAACCAGACCGACAGAAGATTGTTCACATAGCCCAAGTCCTTTATTCAAAAAAGCAGTCACAGTGGGTAAGTAGTTTTATAGAGGCAAAGTCCATTCGACAATTAAACATAAACAATTGAATGTAGATAGAAGAAGATACGACTTTGTAGTTGGTATGGGTGTATAAAAATATGTGACTAATGTAAGGACAATAATATAATCATTAACAATAACTAGGCCTTACTTTACTTCCCGTTAAGTAATTTAAATAAGTTAGTATCCACTAACCAAATATCTAATAAGTTTATTTGAATATAATTAAAAAATTAAAAAACACGACTGCCCTGCCAAAAAACGAACTAAAAAGTTAAAAATCTAAATTAATCTAGTGAAATTAGAATCTTATTCACATTTTTATTAAATTATATTTTTTTGTGAATCACTGGATATTGAACTATAGTGTTATATATTTTTTTGGAATCTACTCATCATATTCTAGATTATGATTATATAATTAATCTTATATCCGATTTTATCTCTCATTTATCAAAATCGGTTCATGCGTAGAATGTTCATAGAAGTTATGGTGGAATATACAAACTCACATGAACCCTGAAAAAATAATATAAAAATAATACGGCGCCTGTTCAAAGGAGCTATGAACTCTTGGCCTTGACTATAAAAATAGGCAAAAATACACTAGTTTATAAAATATCCCAGTCAGGTCACGTTTATAATAAACACAATCTGGCAGACGCAGCATTAAGGAAAAACAAGAATGTCGCTAGACTCGAACCATAGAGAGATGCATGATACAACGATAAACGTCGCGGCAAGTTTTGTTTTGGTTGGGAAACATTACGTAAATTATAGGTTATTCAGAGCAATACTGATGTTTTGATGACTATTGATAAGCAAGGTCTTGTAGTTCAAACTAGGTTAGTACAACAGTTATCGGCATAGACTTGGTGCACATTGGCTATAAATTACTATCGTAAGGTAACTGTCTTTCTTGCGGCCAAAACTCGTTCTTTTGGCTGGAAGGAAATACTTTTATATCCACCACAAGTAAGCCCTTAACTGGAATCTCACCTGGTGGTAAGGATGATCTGGTGCGATGATAAGTGGATGGTAGCGGGCTAAACTGTTAGGGGTAAGAAAGTCACACCTACCTACGCATTCGTATAGAGGTACACCTCCAAGCTGCATACCTACTAATTTTGTGCTAGAATTACTGAATCTTGTACGGAAAATTCTTTCAGCTTGGCGTTCCGGTCTCCCGTCCTGTGATCATAGGACAGGAGTTCTAAAAAAACCTGCTCTTTTGAGTCAGAAAACTTGTGATTTCTCAACTGATAAAACTATTTTTAACTAACGCGAAAATCGGTTCAGGCGTATAGAAGTTGTGATGGAATATACAATCTCACATACATACATACATGAACTCTGAAAAAATATACTCCTTTTTTCAGGCAGTCATATAATTAGTCTATGTATATGGAAATTGAACACCACTGGATTATACACAAGTGTTGTCATTTCGCACTGCTTTGATCAATATAGTTAATCAATAACTAATGACATATTTATAAAAGTAATTAGCAAGTTTTCGTCCAAAACAGATTAAATACTAAAATACTTATGTACTATAAATAAGATGTTTACTCATCACCGCAGTCAAGGCTCAAGCCTCAAATCTGCATATCATTGCCGGTGAGATAAAGGAAACGCATAACAAAGAGAAGGAAATCAACAACAAAGCCCCGAAAAAGACAAAAACAATATTTTAAGACATCATTGAAATTAGCATTTATAAGCATTTGTTAATGATAAACTTATGATAAATGATAATTCCGCAAAAATGCATCATACGGTATACCACAATTAACAAGAATAAAATCACAGGAAAACGGCAAAATACAAACCTTGAAAACCTTATTCAAGGTAGTATGTTTACCTTTATACGTATGTTTAGTTACCGAATATCCTCGTATAATATATAGAGTTATAACTGCCTCGTATGTCTAGTGGTTGGCATGTTCGACTGCGGCTGACGAGGGCCCGGGTTCGAGTCATAATTGAGTATTGGGTTTTTCTGACTAGAAAATCTCAGTATTAGCCCGGGGTTAGGATTTTGGGGGTGTTTCACCCCCGTGCCTCGGAGAGCACGTTAAGCCG
This sequence comes from Erebia palarica, assembly GCA_964035005.1. Classification (NCBI taxonomy): domain Eukaryota; kingdom Metazoa; phylum Arthropoda; class Insecta; order Lepidoptera; family Nymphalidae; genus Erebia; species Erebia palarica. The sequence goes on along the minus strand of OZ035987.1, from coordinate 28,161,240 downwards.
TCGGTCCCGGTTATTATGACTAACATGATAATAGTCGTTAAAGCCCGCCAACCCACATTGGAGCAGCGTGGTGGGTCTAAGCTCTAATTCCCCCTTTCCTATGAGAGTGGATGCCTGTGCCCAGCAGTGGGACGTTAATGAACAGTAGTGATGGTGATGGTAGTGGTGATCTAACAAAACATTCGAAGCAGTAGAGTAGGTCTCATTATTATACGTGAATTTGTTTTATGTTATTATCTTGGAATCTACTTCATATAAACGGATAAATAATATCAACTTGAATATGTATACAATTTATCATATGAGGAGGCCCCCATATCTTCTCTATTTATAGAATAGGTAATATACCTACTAGCATTAGTTTAGCAGGCGTATTATTCCATAATAATGACGTACCTAACACGAGGCGCCTGCGACTGGTTATGCTATGGAACTTATAGAATAACGTGGCGGTGAGTCAACTCATGGCGAGACGATAGTAGTTATTTTCGGGTAAATAAAGTGATTTGCGATTAATCTAGGTACTTGGTAAACGAAAAAAATGCAGTTAAATCGTTTGGTTTGCTTATAATGTGCTTCGGTTTGCATTAAATTAAAAAAAATTGCAAAACTTATAAATAAATATAATTTTGGAGCAAACCATTATGACATTAATTGCCAATCAATTTTGATATTTTTCCAAACCATAAACAGCAAACCAATTTCATATATTTATAACATTTTATAGTAAACCAAAACATTAATATTTTGCCAACCAGTTAAATGATAGCCGCTTTTTTCATCCTATAATCTAATTTGTTTTATTATTGTTTATTGAAATTCACTTATATGTTTGTAAAATGCAAATGTAAGAAGCAATACCTTATTCTGTTTCAGTGATAGTATACAACCTGTTATTTTACCATCAACCATGACCAATCGTAACAACAACAACACATCAATTTGAAGGGATCTTGAATTCCGTTTCCGGAAAAATATGCAATACCATTGATTGAGATATTTAGGTTAAGTATTATATAATCCAAGTTCCAAAACTTGGATTATATAATGAGACGCCTTACAATTAATTCGTTTCACTTGCTGGTTTGAGTATTCGTTAGTAATTCAACGTAGTCATCCTGCCAGGTGCGAATATGCAGAAATGAACTTCTAATGACCCACTGTAGTCTGCATGACAGTTACTTAGGCAGGATGGTCTTTCTCATTCGTTGAGTAGTCATTTACAAACCGGTGGAGCTAGAGATCCGTGAATCGTGATGTCATTAGTCTAAATTTAATATAAGTAATTTGCTCCGATCTGCTCTTATTGATTAGCAACAGCTAGGTGTACTGTGAAGAGTGGACCGACAGTCGTTAATCGTCACGCCTACTCTCACGTTCACAAAGCAGAACACAACTGCGCCCGCGCACCAAACATGGAAAGCAGGCAAAGGTGAAGCACGCTTTTCTTGCATCAGTATCGTATGACCAAACAAGGAAATCCGACTTATAGACGGAAATACATATTTAATAACTCAATTCCTGCATCCTATTCGGAAGACATTTGCTATTATCTTTATTAAAGGAATTCTTTTCAACCAAAAGTATATTTTCTGCGTTTATACTTTAGCTGTCAAGGATAAAGGTACTACTACCAAATAGCAGCGCTAAGGTCTACACGGCATCACACATCATGTCTACGGGCTTCCTGGGTTACCTACTACCTACTTATTTGGTTGCGATGGCGGGGCTTCCTAGGGTACCAACTAATTGATAATGTAATATCGGTATCAATCAAAAACACTCTTTTAAGCTGGTACATGCCGCTGAATAACTGAAGTCGAAATTCCTTTTATACAAAACCAGAACGTCAAAACAACATTGTTTATAATGATTCCAACTGTAACACTTAAATATTACATAGATCACCTAATATTAAAATTCCTACTGTCCATTCACCTCACATCTTATTGGTCGGCGTTAAAAAATCAACTATTTACCAAAGGAGTTTCGGAGGCGCTACCATTAATGACAATTGACTCACACGCCTTTGAATTTTAAAATTTGAAGCCCTTGACGCTGAGTATAAAGTTCAAAGTTACACGCTTCAAATACTTAAAATAATTCACGACCGACGCAATGGTACGTTCGTGGCTTGGTTATGCCTTCTTCAATAATAAGATAAGATGAGTCAATAGGTACCCACTACCGACTACGTAACAGAGTTGAATGCGAATACTTTGTTTAGGTTTAAAATAAAAATACAACAACATGTCATCACATTATCATTTCATTCATTAAAAGATAGTAAGAAAGTAGAAAGTTAGAAACGTTGTTCAGGTTATCTAATCTAAGGGCTTCAGTTAATTATTTTTTTGTAAGTACTAACTGTATTAAATTTTACGATTTCGAGTATATTATTAGTCAGTATTGTAATCGCTTTCAGTAAGTTTTATGTAACGACTAGTGGGCCCGGCAGACTTTGTCCTGCCTTGAACCTAGAACCCGATTGCAGCTCCCCCGACCGGGTCCAATTATGAATGTAAACCATCCCTGGACCCACTCAATCATGCCCAAAAAATTTCATCAAAATTGGTCAACTGTTCTCGAGTTTTAGGGAGACAAACGAACAGCAATTGATATATATATATTATATTGTTTTTATATATGTCACCGTAAGATTGTAAAAACCGTTAGATTATAATCTAACTCGCGAAATTGTAAACTGGTTACGGTGACATATAATATATATATATAGATACGAGCTTCTTTAATTTTCTTCTGTATAAAGTACACCTCAAATTGTTTATTCATATGAATATTCCTGTTATAAATAAACTTTACAGCGTTAATTATGGAAACCCAATGAAATATTTATTGGACTTCCGTCACTCAACAATCAAAACAAACGTGGGAAAAACTGGATGACTCATGCTGTAATGCATTGTAGGTAAGTACTAATTGTATCATTCAAAATTTCATGTCAATATTAATAATAATTTGCAGCACGAAATACAATAGTTATAACTGAATCTAATGCATGAACCTTCAATAAATAAAGATGTGAATGGTCAATGCAGCATGTCTAGATTGTTTTTAAATTTATTCGAAACTATTGATGTATAAATATAAAAAAAAATACAGACTTTATTTAACTTACAATGTTTGAAGGTTTGTTTAGGTCAAATCTAGCAAGTGAATTTTAAATCAGTTATCCCAAACTGATGGAGTTGAAATGTTGCTTGCATACACGTTGAGTTTGAATGACAATGCATGGTTAGATAAGTGAAGTCATTCTAAATCCAATATGGCGGATTTCCAAAGATGGCGGACTAAGTAGTTATTTTTTATGCACCCCCGATATATAATAATTAAAAGGCTTTGCTAAGAAGAATACGAATAAGAAAATGACTTCACACTAAATTCAATATGGCAAACGATAAAGGCAAAAAAAAAAAAGATTTTTTAATGGTTTAAATTTAAAACTATACACTTAACATCTATTCACTTTAAAATAATTGACGATAGAATATTGGCCTATTCAACATTTACAGTTTACACATAACTACAATGTACTTACTGACTTTTCAAACAGGACATATTGCACACAAAATCTTGCAAACAACTATCTGTGAAGTTAAACTATGATGTTCAACCAAGGACGTTCACGGCGTTTAAGTAATAAGTTACTCAATCGCGGAAACGATATTGCAACGAAGTCTCGCGGCTAACGCAACGTCATTTCATCGTGAACCGGCTACAACGAACAATTGAGCTAAACATTTTCAACAACATGCGATGGTATCTGCAAATTTCTATATTATATGGGAAGTACTCACATAATATATTATCAGTTACTTACCTAGTTCTTGGTTGGTAAAATTACACATTCTGAACTGGCAGAAAATAGGTAAGTAATCTGAGTTTATCTGAGGCAAATGTTAAATCTGAGATTAGTGCCAAGGATATAATATTATGTAATCTATAGATGAGTTTTTAGGATTGGGAAGATTTTACACTTGTCGATAATATTATTATGTTTTCTGTGATAGAACCTTCAGTCTCGAGTTTTCTAATAATCGTTAAGTTGCACAGCACTAAGGCTTCCATGGCCTTAGGATATCCTGAATTTGTCACAAAAGGTGTTACAAAGGTGGTTTACAATAGGGATTACTCCTCCAATCATGTCCAATATTACTTTGTGCTATAATGTAAGCTCCTTCATTATTCTCTATTGTTTCAAAATTAAGGAACAATCATAAAGAGAATTTAATGCGACAGGCGTAAATAAAAATTTATAGTTCCTGTACAGACGAAGGGATCAGTGGATCACGCTAGTTGTATTTATTTTTTTCGTCTATTTATTAATGTTGATTGTATGACTCTCTGGTATAGTTTGTGGCCAGATCTAACCAAATAATAATATTTCTTATTTATTTTAGTTGCTAGGTTGTTGTTTACAACTATGATATCTGAGAGTTTAGTTGATGGTTAAAAATTATGATTAAACATTTACCATTATAATTTTAAGTTAAAATTATAATTATAAAGGTTTGAAATAAATAAAAGATAGGTACTCTGACAGGGTTGAACGGAGGACTTCTACGTCATTCAGCGGGAAGAAAAAGCATCACTTTCTGCCCTAGGGCAGAGAGGTCTGAAATTGGCTAGTTTCGGGTGGCTCAACAGGCATTGAAACTCGCAATTTCAATGCAAGTTATATGAAAACACATTGTGTTAAGAAGTAAAGTTATTCCAGATATATTGCGGTGTAGAACGCACCGCGTTTATATGATGTTTAATTCAATAGGTTTATACGTAAATAGCATACAAGATTATTTTTTGTCTTGGGTATAAGTAAAAACTTTTTGTTTGATATGCAAAACTTGTTAGTTGTTACGCCGTTCGCACTCTCTGGCAAAATAATGTTGCTACTATTGTTTGCAACTTCAACGTTTTTTTTTTGAATTCCTATATGGGTACCATTAGGGTTTCACTTGTAAATATAAAAAATTAGCGAGGGCTTACGCTATGTTGCCGGTTACCACTTACCAGTAAACCCCTCGAGTTTAGTTTAATTTGGTAGATACGTCCACGAGTCCCATTCACATCAAAGGTACAATTGGTGTAACGCGTTTTTATTTTATTTAACTAAGTATATATTAACTTGTTTGTTGTAGGTATATTAATTACCTGTTGAAATTCAGGAGACGGTGGCCGTGGGTACTTGGAAACCAGACGTGCGCCCGCGCCGCATCCTTGCGCAGCCGGTGGCTCATCTTCTGGATAGTACAGGTGCACGAAATCCTCCGTGTCCAGGTACGTATTGATCAGCATACTCCGTCAATAAAACTAGTGTCTAACCAAATCAGACTTATATCACCACTCACTAGTTCAACTCACTAAACCAGAGAGCACACAATCGAAACATGTCCGTTCTGTAACGTTCCATCTTTCAAGGATTAACTGTATACTAATTTATAATAAATAAGTAGTCACTACACTTGTATATTATCACATTTGCAACGCAATTCGATCACCCAGTTGTCTTCTGAAAGGTAGGTAGGCATGAGAATATATTAGTGATATATCACAAATATATTCGTAAATTACGCAGAGCTCCGGAGTGTTTCGATTTATCAAACTTTGTACGAGTAGTTTAAAAATTCAAATAAAATTGTGGAGGCAGAGATTTCCTACAAATCATAATATTTGTTATGATAATATATCAATTAAGTATGTAAAAAATGTTTACACCTCTGGGATGTGAAAATTGGCATTCGATTCTCACTTCGATATAGACATTCACTAAGAAAATATTTAACATAAAATCCATAAGGGCGTAGCCGGGGTCAAAATTATTAATAATATGACAAAAAAAACAATTAGCTATCCTGCAATAACTTTGTAACAATTTCTCGCAATTTTTTAAAGAAATATAGATATCTCAGAAGATAGTATCCATAGAGTATAGAATGCCTATGCATGCCCGCATCGAAAAGACTCAATTGTAAATACCTCGGTGAAGTGTGTAGTAAGTTTTGCAGACTAAATAAAAAAAACTATGATACGGTAGTCTGTGCTGTTTATTTCATATTAAATCAGGATAGTAGTTATGATGAAGTTGAACAACCTGGGTAATATTAGCAATCTTTTATAATGGCAAAATTCAAAAAATAAAACCGGGTCTTTAACCACTTATCAAATGATAATTTGAGTAGGTTTTGATGTTTGCGTATGGGGATTCGTTGAGAAGTAATTTTACGTCGGAAGGAAAAATGATTTGTCTGGCTGGGTATTGGGTGGGTCGTCCCCCCGAAACCTCGAAATTCGTATTCAATAAATTTAGAAAAAAAAACTTAATTTGTATTTTTTTGTTTCTTAGGTTGTAACTATGTATGTTATGACTAATTATGTAACTGATGACTACCAATGGCGCTGGACCTGTGAGGCGGAAAAGTAGTCGTTACGCGAGGTTTCCACCAATCGGAGAAGTTATCGCAGATTATGTTTAATGGCGTGACGTCATAATATTGTTTAGAATATTACAAAATAACAACTTCAGTCTCTAACCATATGTAAGTACTCAGATTTGCCTTGAATAACAAGTATCAAGAAAGAAGACCTATCTTGGTTGGTTTTGGATTTAGCTGTTGTTATATTATTACTTATTAATATAATATAATATGTACTTATGTTTACTCTTTGAATATTATGGAATAGTATTTTTATTACAAATTGTTAGTTTGCATCTTATCAACCCTGACCATCACTATATGCAAGTAGGTTACATAACTTAATTAAATAGTGGTCCTCAGAATAAACGAGTTTTATAAAGGTTATGACGCCCTAGGTGAGGGAATGACTTTTAGAAACAATTCATGAACCTCAGATAAAAAAGCGATGTTACTTCCACCACTATGAAAAAGATTTCCTTAACTATAAGTAGCATAAAATAAGTCAAAGCCAACATTATGTTATTGTTATCAAGAACATAATACATTCAACAGAACAGGTCGTTCACCTCCGGATGTCGGATCGAGCCCTCACTGCAGGATTGGATGATCCGAAACAGGTACATTGGAGTGATTAATTTATTTAAAACTAATGAGATTTTCGAAAACATTTTAAACGGTGCACGGTGGATAGTTGGATACCAAACTGGTCCGAACTCACGTCGCGATTATGTAGACTCGAAATTAATTTTCTCCTACTTGCTCGGATATTTTGTCACTATTTAAGTAAATAAATAAATGTTTTCGCGAGAGTTAAATTAAGTCAACGCCATCAAGTTAAGGCAAAGTAGAAAAGTTTTCATAACAAATTATTTTTATTGTTTCCTCGCAAATTAGAAAAAAGTACTAAACCGAAAGTACTAAAGTAAAAAAAAGTAAAGTCTCGTCCGAAGTAGCAATTCACAGACTCGTCTACTTAAAAAGGCCTCGTCTGGTGCCTCGTACTTTTAAAATTACTTGGGAATCCTCGGCTTCGCCTCATACTTCCAATATTTCTCAGCCGTAAATTGCTTAATTTCCGGCCTGGGCAGAAATGTACTATTTAACAGTGTTTGAAACTACAAGAACTGCAAAATGGCAAGGAACTCACAAGTTCAAAAGACCGTCTATGGTTTAACAGTGTGACGCGTTCTGTGAGTTAATTAAATGACATTAATTAAGTATTGATTTGAAATTCATAATATTATGCAATGTTTGGGCCGCTATCAATTAGTAGGAAGGAATTAAAACCGTCCAATGAACCACACTATAGCCTATACTGTACTGTTAAGTATAATAATAAATATAATTCATTTCGAACAAAGTTGTTTAATTCCGAGCCTTTGAAATCAGCTGGACAATGATAACTTACATATAACAGTCAAGAAGCAGCAAGCTTATTACAAATTTTTAAAGATATGAATCAGAAGGTTAAAAATAACAATAATTTAATACAGCAATATACTGAAGAGCCACAGCTCTACAGTAATTATATTGCGTTGGTCACACCAAAGAAATTGGATGTTGCAATTTTGTAAAATCTAGACAGCTACTTTGCATGAACCATGGCCACAGCTTGGTCGTGCCGTGCTGCCTTCAGACCTTCTTTACATTAAAACCGGATGACCTTCTGAAATAGCCATGCTAAAATCAAAGGAAGTGACTAGTAGTCAGCAGACATGCGACTAGTACAGCCTACTAGTATTAAAATTGCAATAGGCAGGAACAGATATAATATCGCGATTCTAGTAGGTGTTCAACGGATACTTGCTCCACATTCGGCGTCTAACAACAACTAGGAATGCGGTCAACGATGCCCGATGCATAAAACTTTATAAAACTACAAACAGAAACTCGTAAATTTTATGTTCAATTTTCGGACATTTCTCACAAGAACTTTGGTCGGAGATTTTTGAATTTCTTGCGTTGATAGTTCTTATATGTAACTAGTATAATTTGCACAAGCATTGTATTGACGTGTTTCGCAACAGTAAATTAGTAATAAATATATATATAAATCAATTGCTGTTCGTTTGTCTCGCTAAAACTCGAGAACGGCTGGGCCGATTTAACTGATTTTGGTTTTGAAATGTTTGTAGTAGTCCAGGGAAGGTATAAACGGTGAGAAATTGCGAGGAAGATAGGGCAGGACAACGTCTGCCGGGCCCACTAGTAGTAAATACAATACATACATGCTTTAGGTATAAACGCAGGCTTGTACTGTTTACAGTTACATTTACGTAAACCTCATTTTGTGAAACAGTCTTAAATAGATCAATATAATGCCAACTGTTCCAAGTAATATAATGTAGCTTTGTAAGAGATAAATAAGTGCACTGTAAATAATATGGCTTATAAAAATAAGTGCAAAGAACTCATTAACGATAGACGATGATGATCATATCACTACAATTTTGAATTTAGTTACAAGAAAATCATTCGTTGTAGTTGTAAGATGAGTGCAGTCTGCAACTTCGTTTATAAAATTGAGGTTATTATTGGGAACCTTAGGTTTGTGAGTTTGAATAAAAATTACTGTCTTTAAAAACTTTTCTAACTTTTGTCTAGCGAAAGGTATACAGAAATACGTCATACAATATTACAGACACAGAATGAAACAGTAGACAGCTAAGGGCTCGCGTTTCACACGGACCGCAAGTTTTGAACGGTCCAGTCAACGACGCCATTCACTAATCTCATATTACCAACAACTGTCAACGAACATTCCTTCACACCAAGTGAAACACACGAATGAATTATTTCACACAAACGTTGGGAAAACAATTGAGTCTGTTTTAGAAATTGTTATTGCAAAAGCAGTGTCTATTGCGGTTAGTTTTGTTAGTAAAACTGGTTAAACTACACAGTTACTCCAGTTCGCTTTGCAGTTTCCGGGTCGACACATAATATCTTTCACAATATTACACGGCAATATATCATGCAATACCTAAACGAAAATATTTTAATATCCTGTTGACATTCAAGCTGGTTTAGATGCATTGAAATTACTAGGAAGAGGAAATTCATGTATGAATTTATAGCATATGTCATCCAAGCAAGGCCGTTTCTAGAAGTTTATCGTGTAAGCAATTGACCGAGAGCGGAGCTTAAAAACAAGGATGATAGTTGGTCAAGGTTTATTTTTGGTGATCTCACGAAACGTGTTGAAAAACACGACGTGGTGTAACTCAATGCCAATCAAACTTGAGAAAATCAAATTTGTGAAATTAGGGACTGATGCAATGAATCGCTGCACGATTACTTGGTAGACGACCTTCCGTATGTTTCACTAGTGAAAAACTTTATTGAACATTTAATCAATCGTTTATGGATAAGGTAAACCTAAACGACGTGTGAAACGAGCGTTTTGCCAAAAACTGATGATGATGATTGATGAATGACATTGATTATTTCACAAACATGGTTTCGGATGAAATTATTAAAATGATTAATAAAGAAACAGTTCATAAACAAGTGAAAAATTTAAAATCCAAGTTGCTTGTAAATTATAACAGCAAAAGCATTGTTATAATTAAGATATTCTGGGTTCGGTTACTAAAATATGTAACAGGAAAGCGTTCATCAGGTTAATTAATATAAACTTTCACTGAATTTACAGAGACCAAGCAAGAGAAACAATAAATTTTTTATAATGGAATGAGGCCGGATTTCCGCGTGGAAGGCATGATACGACCTTGCTATCGATAAGCGATTGTTGCGTGTGGCCGTTTTGTTTTCGCCATTAAGAACACTTGATAATATCTATATTAAACAAATATCCATATGTTCCTATCTTATTTAGAAATATATCTACAGTAAGTTGGCAAGTCTAAGGACAAAAAAGCTACACAAGCTATACAACTTGTAAGATACTACAGTAATCAACTTATGGCTACGGAATCTCACATTAAACATAAACAGAATAGGTAGAAATATTTACAATATGTTACGGCACGGTACAGTGCAATTTTTGTATTGTAATCCCAACGATTACTAGCGATACAATGCTTCATCGGTGTTAATAAACAAGTTATGCGAGCTATTCCGAGAACAGGTGCCAATACTCATGAGTTTAACCTTTAACCTCGTGAGTAGTAGGTTTTTGTAAAGTTTTGGTCAAACAATATGAAAACAACGACCAATTGTAAATGAAAGACGTACACAAGGAAAACCAGCATTGGGAATCACGCGAAATATACCTATTACTTACCTACCTAATTCACATTTAGCGTTTAGCGCCATGACTGATTACTGTTGCATGGAAAGTGGTATAAGAACTTTAGTCTCTAGCTCAACATGAAATCGTAAATAAATCACAAATAGTAGATTAAAAAAACGTATCTTCACTGAATTCTTATAATAGCACTTTTCAGTATCATAAGTAGGGCTTGGTATCTGGATATCCAGATATAAGTTTAATTCGGATATTCGCCTTATTTGGTATCCGGATAAATAGTAAAGTACATTAGGTAACTAATTGAGTTTTCACTTCTTAATTATAAAATATAAATGGAAAGTATATAAGTACTAGATGATGCCTGATGATGATGATGATGATGATGATGATGATATGATGATGATGATTTACTTAGTTTTTTGTCTCCCGCGGGAAATTCTTTATTTTCCAGGAAAAAGTCCTAGGCTTAAATAAATAATAAATAATTCCTCTTTTCTTCTCAGGATGCAACCTATCCCTATACCAAATTACATCAAAATCGGTTGAAAAGATGAGCCGTTATAGCGTAGCAGAGAGACAGACACATTTTCACATTTATAAAATTATTAAATAGTCTATATTATTATATTTATGGAAATAACAAGAAGCCTGCAACATTATAATAATTTATCGTTCTTTAATGTCGAAAATATTGCAGACGTGTTATTTTATTACGTGACTAATGGTTAATAGTGAAATATCGATAAGGATATTAAACGCATTCTTTGCAGACTCATACAACGTCTTCAAGGTAAGACTTAGCAACACCTATCCACAATTATTATACAACGTTATTCCTTTAGTAATAGATGTAACAGTTTATCTGAGCATATTTTTACAAACATCAATTTAGTAACAATTAGTACATAGATTTTTCCTTTTAACCATAAAGCACTATTTAACATGGCAGCTTCACTTTCACTGACACTGCTCTTATGCACTTTTCAGACTAATTCGAACGGTTTCGTTCTTTTGAGTCTCCTTTTGATATCGAGAAGCTTAATAGCTCAACATAATGCCGAAGTCGATGTTGATGAGCTTTTTTGTACTTTTGTATGGTGTTGTTTACGAAATCTACCTTAAGGTCTCTGTGGAGATCGACATTTGTTACGTACCAGGGTACATTAGCTATTTCCGGGAGTACTTTGTTCTGGAATCTCTGTATTACTAGAATATTGCTCGGTTTAGTACACCCCCACAGTTGTATACCATACGTCCATACATAATATCGATATCAAACTTCATGAATCAGATTTTTTTTATCAACTACAAGTTAGCCCTTGACTGCAATCTCACCTTATGGTAAGTGAGGATGCAGTCTAAGATGATAGCGGGCTAACCTGTTAGGGTATGGCAGTTATATTAAACCCATGCCCCTAGTTGGTTTCTAGAAGGCATCATACCGGAACGCTAAATCACATGGCGGTAGGTCTTTGTCGGTAGGGTGGTAACTAGCCACGGCCGAAGCCTCCCACCAGACCAGACCAGAGAAAATTCAGAAATTATATATTCCCAAATTGACCCTGCCGGGAATCGAACCCAGGACTTCCCACGTTAAGGCAACAGCGCTCAACTCTGCGCCAGGGAGGTCGTCAAAATATTATGAAATGAGAGTGCGGTCCAATTTTTTTTTGTGGCGTAATTCTAACTGCGTTTAACATGAGCTTTCCATCTAATTTACAATACTGAAGGTTTTGTTCATTATTATCATCTTTTGTTTTGTTTTAAGTGCAAGGGCATTCATTTAATCTTGACTCAACGACTAAGACTTCGGCAGTGAAAGTCACCTTGGCATAGATTCGTATTAGTTCCACAAGGAAATTCATCAATGACCGATATAGCAAAAGAACTATCATTGAATATTTAATTAATAAGATAACATAAAAGACTTTTCTGCGTTCTGAATGGTAATTTTTAGCTAGGTTTTTGAAGAGTTGTGGTTAAGCTGTCATTTCCTAGAAACTTGCCATAAATACGTGTTTTCCAAAAAAAAAAATGTCCTCGAATTTGAAAGTAAGTATATATTGTCCGGTTACTGTTATCAAATCAAAATTTGAGTTTGGTTGAAGATTGAAGAAATAAAAGAAAACCAACATAACAAAATACCAAGATAATAACCTCAACAGCCTGTCAGATTTGATGAGTTAATTTGTAATTTGTTATTTAAGGTAGATTTATCTTTCATAGGTATTATGTGACGCAATACATTTGTATGCGGTGTCTTATTTTTAGTATGCATTTATGAATTATGATACCAATTATGCATAAATTGATTTTGTGAATTAGTCTAAGCTGACCACGTGACGTGATAGGTGGTAACGATTTTCCAAGATCACAGCTGTGACGCGTGTACTTGCGCACAAGTGAAGTTTCACCACGTGGCAGACAAGCCCTCTAACTTAATAATATAACTTATTAAGTACGTACATATATATAATATATGCATATAAGTAAAACATGAATAATTGATTTGACTATGAAATTCAACCATATACGAAGTTATTTCCATATACAGGTTAAAATGAAATGAGGTTTCTAATGTTTAGTTTTTAGTTAACACGCGTTTGTTTTTATAACTATATTTCATATTTAAATGTATGAGAGTTTAAAGAATTTTAAGGGCGATATAGGTACCCAAACCTATTAAATCTATAATGAAATTCATCCGTCGCGTCGGAACGGACATGCGCACTGGACCCGATTCCGCCACGTGGCTTTCTCCCGTTGCATAACCTTTCCCTAATGCGACAACAATTACCTACTATGGATATGGTTTTAGGAAAATAAGTCTAGAAGTTCTATAAACTTGAATCTACACATAAAACAGTACTGAGACCAGAATTTTAATTTTTGCATGTAGGTCACATTAGACAACACAAATTCTGATTTCTAGGGTGATTAAGATTTAATTCCAAAATAAATTGTAGATAGGTAAAACAACTAATTTGAAAATATCGTAGAGAGCTTGTATCCTAAAAAGTATCCGTTAATAACAAACAAGAAAAATATTATAACTAGGTATGTGATATTGCAACTAGTAATAGAGGTGTTCTTTAAAGTTTAACCAATTAAAAATTAATTTTAGCTACTAAGTACTAATTTATTCTATTAAGCGGACAAACGTGAATGATAAAGGTGAGCAGATTTAAAATTATACAATAATAATGACGTGTCCAAATGATTGGCGTTTAACTAAAGACTTTCAAATAGACCATAAACGTTTAAGTAAAGCTATTTCCTCAGTAGTATAAGAAACCTGATTTCTCTCAATGGTTTAGTTCTAGGAAGTAGACGCGGAGAGAATGTGTCTGGCCACGCCTACGGACCCTTTAGTAGTAAGTATTATAGTATAATCTAGCCACGTTGCTGATTATGCACACAGTCAAACATTTCACACACACTGACGCGTGCAGTGGAGGATGGCAATATAAATTGCCGGTATGGACTAAAGACAAGTTCCAACCAATACTGTATACAACAATTTAAAATATTTAAATTCACTTGATGCTGTCTTTAATGTAGAATGACATGCAATGTAAACAGCTGTTATGAAAAAAACAATTCATTGAGTGATTAGGCAACGTTTTGTGAAGCCGGTGACCTCGGACCAAATTGTACTTTGAACAAAGCAATGTTCACGCCTTAAGAACCATTATTATTTTACTAAATTAAAAAAACCTATACAGATTTCATCACCAAACTTAATAGGTAATTTCACATGTTTGTTTTTCATTTTATTTATAAACATCATCTTTCTTTTTGACATAAATGCTTTTAAGTTTATCTTTTATCTTCATGAATGGGCTTTAATTTGATGACATCGGTAAATTTTACTGCTAAGGTACCATACCCATAAACTGTAGCTCATGAAAATTAACTAAATAGTTAGCAAAATACAAGGTAGCAAGTCAAAAGTTTTAAAATTTTCACCACTAAACAGTAATTTCATATATTTTATTCTATTATTTCTGCCTCCACAGTTTCATGAAACCATGTGTCAAACACGTCGGAACGCTCAGCTAGCCATACGATAAATTCCAATGCGGACCTTACAGATCCTAAACGTTTCCTGCGGCACTTTATAATATAATCCATTTATACTTGTCGAACACTTCGCAAAACCACAAATATGTAAACCGAATGTTGAAAAGAGCGTGGATGTGATATATATCCATATTACAGATAAAAGCGGTGTCGCATAGATAATGCGACGGTCGCGCACGGCAGCTGCGAAGCAACTGGAAGCACGAAAGACGAAAAAGAGGGGAGGGGGCACGGCCGGCGAGCCGCGCGGGAAGCACGCGGCGCGAGGCGTCTATACTCTATAGCGCACGTCACTTACTATAGACGCAAGGGGCACCCTAGCATTGTGAATTTATGCAACTTACGCGTGTGCTAACTCATTATAAATATTATACTCCTAATAAATTCCTTTATTTAAGCATTTTTTCTCTGACAAAAACTAACAGGCAATACATTACAACTTTTCCAATGGAGGTAATAGGTACCTACCAAATTTAAGTTTATGTAAAATAAAATGAATGCTAAGTAATCATAAAAAAAAGGATTAGTACCAAGATAGGACCTAACCTAACCTTAATATATAAAAGGATAGCAAAGTTAGAAATAATACATTATTATCAAAAAATAAATGAAAAACCTAAAATAAAAGAAAATTGACTGTGTTAACAACGTAGGTAGCAAGTTGGCATTGTAATTATTATAAAGTTTAAAAAACACTCGAAAATGACAAGTCATCAAATATATTCCATAGGTACATATAAATCTAATTAGCAAAAGTTAGCTGCAAGGTTAACTCTTATACAGTAAAAAAGTCAACTTTTGCATTTTGAAAGCTAAAATTTTGCACAGTGATTCCTTCTATAGGTGTAGACAAGGACTAAGGCCAGATTGGTCGAAATTCCTACCGAAACATCTCATTCTTTTTTATTTTTTTTGCAAGTTTTTTCAAGTTTTCACTTCAACGCAGAAAGCTCTAATAAATAATTAGAACTTTCTGCGTAGAAGCTGAAGCTTTGTTTATCTTCAGACAATAATAATTTAAAAAAACGACTTCAATAATAACTAAAACTAAAAAGGAAAAATAATTTAATTGATTACAAAATTTGTTTAAACAAGCTTTAATAATAGAATAGTGTTTTTTGGAGTCGGTGCCAGACGAGTGCAGCGTGCCAACGTCCAGACTGACGTGGTTGACGGTTGGGTCCTCGTTTAATTTTTTTTTCCAAGATAATTTTATTATTAAATGTCGTATAACAAATTATGTTATAATTTAAATTATTTTTTTCCTGTTTAGTTTCAGTTTGTGTTTATATATAGGCTAGTGTTTGGCTGCAATCAGACTTGCTTGCAAGTGCAGGTGATGCAGCCTAAGGTGGGGCGCGCTTGCCTAGAAGATGCCTATTCACTCTTGATTTGAAGGTACCAATATTATAAAAGGAAACCGGAAGGGCATTCCATATTCTAGCGGTTCGAATTAGAAACGAGGTAGCAAATCGCTTCGTACGAGCCCGTTTAATGAAGTAAGTTATCGAAGTAGGTTTTTTTTAATAATTTATTTTATTTGTTTTTTTATTTGTTATCATATTATAAATAATAGGGCAAATAAAACTCTTTCGATGAGATGAATAATAAGATGCCGAATAAAATTTTAGCATATGTACCTACGTATAGTTCGCGCGTGAGTTGAATGAAGTGTAAATGTATCGGTGACACATACATTTACTCTGCATTCAACTCGCGCGCGAACTGTAGGTATATTATGTACTATGCAATATGCACGGTTAAAAGTCTACTGTACGGAAGCAGTTGATATGGTTCGACCGTAACAAAGGATGATCATCCTCCGTTGTGTTGTGCTCGGGGACCAGTGGTCCCACACTACACACTGAATATACTCTGATCGCGAGCGATTTGCTCTTATTCATTGAGGAGTTCCGTCCTCCATCTCCGAAGCTATCCATCAGATCTTCACCAAATTTAAATGAGACCGGACCAACCTGACGGTACTTTCAAATGAAGAAAAAATTTTATCGGTTCAGATTTGGCAGATAAAAGAGTAACAACGCAAAAATAAACGAGAACCTGAGAGAGAAATATTTTTTTTGAAGTCGTTTAAAAAGAGTCAGAAAAACTGGTACAATTAATTTTAATTAAGTAAGTAATGCAAAACAGAGCTCAGATAAAGTATTGCTGTGCTAAGGGAACGCTGTACTGGTAAGCATGTCAGAGAGATTTTTGTTGGACTTTGATGAAAAAGTTTATTCCATAAATAGTCACATTATGATTAAAGTTGAGAACTCTACTGCCTGTAAAAACATCAGCTATTTGATGTTCCTACAATACAACATAAAACTTACCGGTGCAAGACAAATTTACTAATCAATGCACCCTGCTAACAACGACTTTTATGTTTACACGTCACACGTCAGACTAGATTATGCATAGGTATAATGTTTAACATTTCCTGATATCTTCATAATCAAACGATTAATTTCAAATAACACGATTTACATAATTTCAAGGCATAACGAAAAACAAATGCCACTTTTAAAAGTCAAATTCTTTACATTTAATTTTAACGTTATAGACTTGCACGAATAAAAGTTACTCTGCTAAATGTTAATATGTTTATGTTACAATTTGATAGTTTTGAAAAATAATTCAAAAATATTTTTCAGAAATATACAGCTAACGTTCGTGAAGTTCGTCACGTAGGCAATTCTCGATATGCTTGTAGGTTAAGGGCATACAGCTATTTAAACTAGCGTTGTTGCTCCAGGGGACTTACTACCATCGCTATGAAATCCGTATTGTTTTAATATTGTTGACGTTCGTGTTTTAAAATAATTATAATCCTTATTTTGGTGGAAATGTCAAGGTACGTGACATAATGGAATGGCCTTCTTCCGTTTCCGTCCGGCTTCCGTTTTCCCCTCCTCTTATAATATTGGAATCTTCAAATCAAGGGTGTAAAATCCATCTTCAAGCAAGCGCGCTCCATCTTAGGCTACATCACCACTTGCAAGCAAGCCTGCAGATTGCAGCCAAGCGCTAGCCCGTATATTTAAAAAAAACTGACAGTTTGAAATAATACTGCTTTAAGCGATGGTATTAACCCACCAGGTCAGTGTGGAAGAATTTTTGTTCGTCCGATAAGTAGGTATATGATCAATTCCCTATAGAAATATGCATGCGGGTAATGACAAAATCTGCACTGAACTAAATTGCATCATTGTGTTATTAGCAAAAAACATACATGATTATTCTATTTTACATATTTGTATTTTACCCATATCTATATAATTGTACTTAAATAGTTCTATGCGGGTTAATAGTTTAAAAAAAGAGTTAATTTGGTACCGAATTCTGGTAATAGAATAAATATTCTTACTTTGCATAATGTGTGTAAGTACTAATAAAACAATAGGTCTAATAAAACAAGAGTCCAGCTCATTAGCCGTATCGGCGTACAAATATTATAATAAAAATAATTTCCAAGAAACCGACTTCCAAAGCCACTGTAAAGCAAAAAATAATTTTGATTGCTCGCCCGACTTCAACATAATGTATAAATCAAAATTATTTCTTACTTTACTGGCTTTGGAAGTCGGTTTTTTGGAAATTATTTTTATTTTTAACTTTTTAGTGTCAGGGTTGAAGATTTGGAGTCAGATTTTTTTGTGGAACCATCTCGAACGCTTCCTCTAAAGACTGAAATACAAATTTTTCTAATCGGTACAGAAACCACGGAGATATGCAGGTATATACATTAAAAAAAATACGCGTCGAATTGAGAACCTCCTCCTTTTTTGGAAGTCGGTTAAAAAGGCAATTGCGATTCAATTTATTTTAGTTAATATTCCAAAAATAATATTATAATATAACAATGTGAAAAAAAAGATGGTAGATACGATCATGTGTAAGGGCGAATGGAGTGAAAAAATTACAATATTAAAGCCTAAAACCGAGTTAAGATAGCAAAATGTTCAAGATTTAAAACAATATACTGAGGAAGGAATGAGGATCTTTATGGCTTCCACACGGAATGCCGCCTAGACGCCACCTTAACGTTAAGAGCACTTGTGGTTCTTTGCCTAATAATAAATAAGTAATTGATAGACGGAGAAGTAGGGGTTACCAAGATTTCAGACTATAAATTATGAATTCATTGAGAAATCAAGACGAAGTTCTGTTATAGATAGATAGATAGATGAACTCTTTATTGCACACAAAAAACAAAAACAATAAACAACAGGATACAAGATAAAAAAAAGGGTGCAAAGGCGGTCTTATTGCTAAAGCAATTTCTTCCAGACTTTAGGGAGAGGAGATTAGCAAACAAGGACAATCAACAAAACCAATAAACAAACACACTTTCGCATTTATAATACCACTACCGCTTAATACTGTCCACAGGCCTGCTGTGCACTGCTGGGCACAGGCCTCCACTCTCATAGGAGAGAGGGAATTAGAGCTTAGACCCACCACACTGCTCCAATGCGGGTTGGCGAGCTTTAACGACTATCTATCTATCTATCATGTTAGTGATAATAACCCGGACCAACGGCTTAACGTGCTCTCCGAGGCACGGGGGTGAAACACCGCCAACTTCTTAACTCCGGGCTAGTACTGAGAATTTCTAGTCAGAAAAACCCAACACTTATTATGGCCCGACCCGGGACTCGAACCCGAGACCTCGTCAGCCGCAGTCAAACATGCTAACCACTAGGTCAACGAGGCATTTATAATATTAGTATGATTATGTGCTTTATTTGTTTTTTTTATAGCAATGTAAACTAGAGGTTCGCCCCCCGGACTAAGAAAATACTTATACGTACCCAAAAAGCGCCACAAGTATAGTCCGCGCACGAACTCCGAGGAATCGGGGTCTCAAGAAACGATGGCTGTACGCCACCCCCGATCGTCGCTCCATATCCAGCTCGCTCCTAGCACTAGCTTCGAGCTTGACGCGTGTAATTTTGCGATAGCAGTATTGTTTTGTACTTTAAACAACTGTAGGTCATTACTTTAACATTCCATAGGATTCCTCGGAGCTCGCGCGCGGACTATGTGTATTGGAAATTGCCGATATTGCAGCGCTTTCTATGAGCACAAAAAGTACAGATTTGGCCAAAGGAGTAATGGTTATAGGAAAAAGTGTCTTAATTGAATTTCTGTATTATAATTGACTGATTAGTAGTTGTATTAGTGTTTAAGTATTTAGCGATTAACTACAGGATAAGCCTGAAATTGTACACAAGTGACAGCGTTTGATGTAAAGTTGTTTTAAAGAAAGCGCTCTGGACAAAATTCGTCTAAACAGGAACTTTGGTAGCCCCTCAAATCGTCAATTTTTGTAGTAAAAATAAAAAAATAAAAATCTACTCAAGTTAAAAGCAACGAATATAGGATATCATACAAGCCTAGGTCAAACTAAAAATTATAATTCATTTACTTCTCATTTGCTTCAATCCTTATTACTCAAATAAGGATTTTTATATTTTCTATGTAATGTTCTGCTTTAGGTCATTCGATTTACAGTATTATGATGATAATATGTTAATTTGAAGTTAGAGATTATAATATATTTGTCACCGTAAGATTGTAAAACCCGTTAGATTATAATCTAACTCGCGAAATTGTAAACTGTCGAACGATTGTAAACTGTTCAATGTTCTGAGTGTCAGTTTTTGAAATATTCATTGTATTTACGTTTTCTTGTCTCTTTCTTGTAGGTTAGGTTAGGGTTCGACATAAATAATCAAGTAGTGCACTTAGGTTTTATCGGGTTTAAATACCTATCAGATTACAATCTACCGGAAAATAATGCGTTAAATTGTAATCTTTCGACAGTTTGCAATTAAGCGAGTTAGATTATAAACTAACGGTTTTTACAATCTTACGGTGACATATTCATTAATTCGGAAGTTATAAGGCTGTGACAGACGGACGGACGGACAGACGTCAAATGGCAATCCACTCAGAGACCTTCGCTTCGGTCGGTCAAATAACTATGCCTTTTAATAAACCTACACTAGGTAAAAAGTTTATGCAATAGATAAATAATGATGTAAACAAATATATTATATCGCTGTAAAAGATATCGGTGGCTGTGGCGCCACAGGTATTTTTTACCAAGGACAAATGATTGTAATTAAATGATACAGCTTCAAGCTATCCATCAAACCGCAAACATATTATAGGTGAGGTACATAATAATATGCGCCACAACAACTTTTCACTCATCAGTCATCACCTAATTAAGCCACAGAATAGATAAATAGTACACGCCGCCCAAAAACTGTAGAACTCTGCAGCACCAGACGAAATTCTTATTGGAGTTTGTTTATTCAGCCCTTGAATAACTCCACAGTCCATACCATAGCTTCATGGGAACGTTGCTTGTGAAATGTGAAAGATGTTCCTACAATTTTCCTATTCAGAATCTGGAGCAGCAGTAGTAATAGTTACATTATAGGTTTTTTTTAAATATAGATAGCGAGCAAACGAGCAGGCGAAACCTGATGTTAAGTGATTACCATCGCCCATGAACATTTGCAGCACCAGAGGAACCATCAATGCGTTGCCGGCTTTTAAAATATTCAAGTTATTCGGAATAATCCATATCCCATCAAAAACATAAATGTAAAATGAGAGCCAAGTTCAAAATTGTGATATATATGCCTTGGTTGTTGACTTCAGCGACAAAAGAAGTGAGATCTAAATGGGTGCCAAGTTCAATGGTCAGTCCTGCAATTTATATATCCCATCAAAAACATAAATGTGAAATGAGAGCCAAATTCAAAATTGTGATATATATGCCTTGGTTGTTGACTTCAGCGACAAAAGAAGTGAGATCTAAATGGGTGCCAATGGTCAGTCCTGAAATTTATTTATAACAACATATAATATTTTATAACAACTTAAAATATCATTTCTTCTTATAACGTAGTATAAAATGTTGAAGACTAAGGCTTTGGCTTGGCTAGTTTTCATATACGAATTATAGCGTTCACAAGTTGTAAAGCTGTAAGTTCTTATTTTATTCTTCCGAAAATTTGGCTTGCTGGTAGAAACTGTACTTTTAGGTACCTACTTAATAATAATTCGTATATGGAAACTAGCCAAGCCAAAGCCTTAGTCTTCAACATTTTATACTAAGTTATAAGAAGAAATGATATTTTAAGTTGTTATAAAATATTATATGTTGTTATAAATAAATTTCAGGACTGACCATTGAACTTGGCACCCATTTAGATCTCATTTCTTTTGTCGCTGAAGTCAACAACCAAGGCATATATATCACAATTTTGAATTTGGCTCTCATTTCACATTTATGTTTTTGATGGGATATATAAATTGCAGGACTGACCATTGAACTTGGCACCCATTTAGATCTCACTTCTTTTGTCGCTGAAGTCAACAACCAAGGCATATATATCACAATTTTGAACTTGGCTCTCATTTTACATTTATGTTTTTGATGGGATATCATTACTTTTTGTACAGAAATTATTGAACTCAATCTCAAACTCAAAACATATTTATTCAAAATATGTACCTACAAAGTACACCTTCTGAACGTCATGCTTACAGAGCATAAAACGTGATGGTGATAATTAACTACGATATCTTAAAACTAAAGCTACGAGGGTTCCAAACGTGCCCTGGTCTGAGAAGAGCCCGCAATAAACTCCGCTTTTTTTTTATTATCACCATCTCACAAATATTTGAAATTATATATATGTACTTATAATATAACATTACATAATCAGCCGTTGTAACAATTCATACCCATGCCTTGCTATCATTCAAATAATCCTTTACACTGTAATAGGACTTTTCTATTAGTTTAGTTTACGTTTTACATTAGTAGGTACTTATTATTTGGTGTAAGGTCAGTGTGTCACCCACCAGTAATTCTATTGTACGACTCATTGTACAAGATAATTAAAGACGAGAATTCTCAAGAAAAATATATAGTGTACCTAGAGTTACACTGACATTGACAGATTACATCTATGGTCAGACTACCTCTACAGCACATTTCTACATCTCATCAATTTTGATTGCAAAAGTTCAAAATCAAAAGTTTTTTGTGAAACATTGAAAACAAGCACGGTAAACAGTCGATATCACTAAAACCACTATAAACAATGAATACAAATCACAATGACTGACAGCTTGAACTGACGACTTCAAATACGTTTCTTCTTCTTTTCTGTCAATGACGTTTCGTTGCACAAAATGTACGAATACGAAGGTAAGGTTTTAATGCAACTATATTATTATTCATTATTATTTACATTAAAATAATAATTATGTGTCATTTTCAATAGTTAAGGAGTTACTACCACCGCTTAAAGCAGTATTGTTTCAAACTAACGGTTGAATGTCACGTACTTTGACGTCCTTAAAATAATGATTATAACACTACAACATAAACGTCAACAATATTAAAATAATACGGCTTTAAGCAATGGTAGCATGCCTCGTGTCAGAGTTTTGATCTATACCTTTGATCATAAAAATGACGATTTTTGTACGTTTATATCTAAATAACCATTTGAGGTGTGCTTATGAAATTTGGAGCACATATGTATCTCACGGGTCTCAATATATGCGCCAAATTTGACATGTTTATGTGAAATAGTTTTTGAGTTATGAGGGGGTCAAAAGTGGCTCCAAATGGTTCGTGTAATATTACACACGGTGCTGCTCGCCAGTTTTTTTGAACTTTGGCTGGACACGCTTCCGCGTGTCTTGATACCTACAGTTCGCGCGCGAGTTGAATGCAGTCTAAATGTATGTGTCACCTTACATTTGCTCTTCATTCAATTCGTGCGCGAACTATAGTGTGGAAATTCAAAAGTTGAGTGGTGAGTATGCCTATGTACTTTACATAATTATAGGTAAGTACATATTACGTTTATTGCTTTGAATATTTTCAGTGTAATTTGAAATTTCAAATAAACACGAACATCAATACATAAGGCGGCAAAGTCGATGACCTTTGTATGTGATAAGCAGTATGAAGTGGCGACCAAGGTCTTGCCCGCAATTTTTCCTTTACATATTACATTACCACAAAGGCGAAATTATAAATACTAACAATAGGATTAATCTACGAAAAACTATTGATTTACACGGACACCAAGTGATCCCAACATGTTTTAAAAAAAAATATATAACTAGTCAGAAACTGCCTCTTTCGATGTGGCGGCACCCTTTTAAATACTGTTTTAAATAATTGTGAACTGTTCTTGTACCTAACTTTTTTGCATGCAGTTCCATGCCTTACAAACTACCTGATATAATAACTATCATATTTCCAATAACTAAATAACTGTATTGCTATTGAGTAATTAAATTTAAATTCCTATAACTAAATAAATAATGGGCTTGTGTTTTTTTAATATGATCGCTACATGTTAGTAAAGTAAATCTACTTCATGTCGAGTGTCAATTTTATAATTATTAATACTGATTTGAGGCGCCCGCGCCTCCACAAACTTCAGTGATATCATCTTGGAATCTACATATAGGTTTAGTTTAGTTCAACTAAAGTTAACATCTTCATACAGTCCGTAGATATCTTATCTACTGATAAAGTTATCAGATAAGATAATAGTGAACCTTAGAGTATTTTAGATTTTGCAACTTTGCAAGTGCTCTATCTATGAAAATGTCTGGCTGATATACACACACATGTAAATTGTACATCCTAAACAGCCTAGAAATTTTAAGTGTTTTAAGAAAGGTTTTTATTATTCCACCCGAGCGAAGCCTGCTAGGTGTAGGCCCCATGAAGAAGCTGGGTGCTGCCAGGAAAACGTAGCGGAGCTGTGAAACGGTGTTACACTTTCCGTGACAGTGACTTCCACTAAAGCTGTTCAATGTATGTAGCAACGGTGCAAGACAAACATTTGTTTTACAGATTTCAAACTCAGAATCAAATTTTGGTTTTATAACGCAACTTTAGTCCAAATATAAAGTAAGTTCTGAACGTCATGTTTACAAGGAATAAGACTTGATGATATATATTTACAATTGCATGAATCTAAAGATACGTAAGTGACCGAAGTCCTGAGCATTGCTGGAACGAGTCAAACCCATGCGCAAATGCAATTATGTATTATTGTTATTTGTCTGAATACCGAGGAGGAAGAGCGGGGACCCCGAGATACAGGTTTTTTCAAACTTACTTCGGGGTTCCTGACATAATTGTGAAACGACGAATATTTTTATCAATAAATTTCATTTCATTTCATTTTATCAATAAATTTAATTTAATTTCATTTCATGCGCTTTTATCATTTATATAATCTTCGACAGTATAATAAGGTTTTTTGTTTTTTTTTAAATGGTTTTTCATGCATCAAGTTAGGCCGGCCCGGCCATTAATGTAGAATTTTAATACTTATCTGCAGTTAGGTTCAGTTGACAGCAATACTTGAAATCGATTGATCCATAATGTGTATTACAAAGAAGTGTGAAGGTCATAGTTATTATGTTTGTACAAGAGCATGAAAACATACTGATATCTTTTATCAGTTTCGCAATAAGGCCTGATCCATG
Organism: Erebia palarica; assembly: GCA_964035005.1. Taxonomy (NCBI): domain Eukaryota; kingdom Metazoa; phylum Arthropoda; class Insecta; order Lepidoptera; family Nymphalidae; genus Erebia; species Erebia palarica. The sequence goes on along the minus strand of OZ035987.1, from coordinate 28,135,950 downwards.
CTGCAGACATTATTTTATAGTCGCTCGCTTATTTTATTTCCAAAATATAAGACAACATATTTTTTTTTGCAAGAAGTTAGTTTAGATAATCCTTGAATAAGTCCCTTAACTTAGTAACTATGACTCAACAATTTTTGTTGCCTTCAATAATATTCTCTGTCTCTTCGGTCATTCCTTCATGCTGAAGATCGCGATCCTGGCTAGATCCTACCCTCAAACGGATTATTGCTTCCATTGGCTTCTGTTGGTATCAATTGTCACTAAAGCACGAAATTTCGACGCGTTAGACTCCCTTAGTTGGTCAGACCACCTAGTTAGTGAGCGGCCTCTCGCTCTTTTGCCCTCAGTGTTGCCCGTGACGATAGACTTCTCGAGACTGCTGTCCCCACGTCGTACGAGGCGACTCTTCGTTTTGAGCGAGATGCCTCGATTCCTCCACAACCCAGTTTGTTGTGTCATGGCGTTGTTTTCCATTGCGATTCGTCTCTTTATTTCTGGCACACAGCTACCATCATTTCAGATTTGGGAATCAAGATAGATGTAACTCTCCACAGTAATATATTTGTGTCAGGTAATTTTACCAGCGCGGTCAACTGTCTTTAAATAATATTTATCAATATTATATTATGTCTAATTAATTTTAATTTCGGTTTGATTTGGTATTGTAGAAGCCTACTGCGATTAAGAGCCCTGCAATTTAAACTACATTAAAACGCTAAAGCTAAAGTTTCAACGCAGCTCGAAACAGAAAATTGCTCGACTTTAGAACCCAGGAAGAAACAAGATTTTTAATAGGTGTTTTTATACGACTGCCTGAAAAAAGGAGGATATTGTTTTCAGGGCTGATGTATGTATGTATGTATGTATGTATGTATGTGAGTTTGTATATTCCACCATAACATCTATACGTCTGAACCGATTTTGATAAATGAGGTATCGTTAGAATCCCTAGCTTATTCCGGGTGACATAGGCTAGTAATTTTCAAAAAAAATTGATGGGGTGACCCATGGTTCCGCATAAAAGACTAAATTTGAAAAAAAAATTGAAATTAAGATTAACTATATAATCATCATCTAGAAAATGATGAGTAGATTCCAAATATAAAACACTATAGTTCAATAAAATTCTAATTTTAACTAGATTAATTTAGATTTTTAACTTATTAGCTCGTTTTTTGGCAAGGCAGTCGTGTTTTTTATTTTTTTTAATTATGACTTGTTTTGTAAGTAGTTAATTCGATCCATTTGAATTCAATTTCTTTGAGTTTGCTTTTTGTACAGTTTTGTCTTCAGAAAAAGTTCTTTCTTTATACACTCACTTTGTTTTTCACTTTGTTGTGTACACTTCAAATTAGAAAGATTGTTAATTTTTTCACTCAAATGAAAATTCATAATTTATTTATTTCATTAAATTGATGTTTAACTCATATAATTAATTATGTAGATCAATTCTTTCGTAAGGTCTCTAGTGTACCTACGCATTGGACGGTGGACCTTTGTCCTCGCGCAATCTTTGAGAGAACAAAATTAAAAACAACTATTTAAATGTTAACATCGATGTTAACATCATCGGGGACTATTTGCAATAAAAATATAATACTTTTACGATTATTCTCATTTGTCGATCGTGTGTTTAGCTGTTATAACTTCAGTCACGCGAAGGAACTCGTGGCTTGCTTTGTCAATATTGTCTTGAATACATTTCTTACCATTATTTTCCGATGATTATAAAAGATGCGCTTCAAAATAATGATCGCCCTACATTGTACCATAAATTATTCATAAGTTGTAGTCCGTAGTGGTTATTTATAAAAGGTTGAATGCACTAGGGTTCAAAATATACCTTGATCAGGGGTTTAAATTGATCTTAACTCAAATAAGAGCTGCTATCTATACTAATATTATAAATGCGAAAGGTTAGATGGATGGATGGATGACGGGAACCAAAAACCTCATACTAAGCGGACGAAGTCGCGGGCATAAGTTATGTAGTTACTAATAAAATCTGACAACGCAAGTCGGGGAAGAATCGAGAGGTGCAAGTTGCAATATTACTTAATTAATAATACAATTATTGGCTTGATCTTATAAACGTAATTTACTATGATAAAGATTTTGATTCAAGTGACAAGCAGTAGATCTACTTTTACACGTCCGTGCACTAAACTGACTACTGGTTTAGCTAAGTTTCTAGCGGTAGATTATGTGACATGTTAATAGGCTCTTACCGGCTATAAATAGTTTCCAGTAAGTAGGTACCTGTAGGTACCGCTGATAACTATCGCCCAGCAATAAAAACAAATAACGGATAGGCAACTATTTAAATAATATTTTAATTCGACGATATAGACGGCAATTTGGCATCAACTCAATTGCGTCTAGAAGTACCAAATAAAATGCTCAGTTTATCTGCGGGAATTATGTACGTAAAAACGTTAAGTAAGTAGGTGGCTATGTTATTATTCTTGGTGATGTGCATTTTTATGCGTCGACGCTCTGGGAGCAGACAGAAATAGCAGCGCGCGCGACGCGGTGGTACCAACGCTCATGTGGCGATAAATGGTATTGTAAAGGGTACTGTGCAAGTCATGAGATTTCGACTATTTCCCGATCTTTTGCCTTATCTTTTAAATTAAGAAGTACTTAGTACACTTACTTAGTAAAATTCACAATTTTATCTGCAAGCATATTACACAAGGAACGAATTCATGGAGAAAGTTCAATCCAATTTTTAAGCAGGGAAATTGAAGATTACTACTAAGTAATTTAGACTTTAAAGAAATTTAATAGAAAATTAAGACAGATTTTGGCAGATTTAAGCACAGTTTTTGAAGACTTTTCTATTACTAACTATATCTCTTTTGCGATGCTAATGCGAAGTTTTTAGTTTTCTCGGTATTTTTTTTTAAGTAAATCGTGTTTTCTTGGAAATTATATTTAAATACAAATTACATACTGAAGAAATATGAATAATATTTTTCGATCTTACCGACTTAATAACAAAAAAATAAGTATGAACTGGTTATTTAGATAAAAAATCACGAAAGCAATTGGGCTCCCAATAATAGTTTTTCTCATAAAAGATGGAACTTGAAAAAAAGGGAAAAAATAATCGGACTGGTGACATCCGCATGTCACCAGTCCGATTCCGCACTCGAACCGGGACTTCTGGTTTTTGGACCGATCAATTTCCCATCTGAGCTATTATAACCTTGCAGATGACGGCGAAATTTACCTTCGTATTCTAATGATATTGTAGCAGTTTTCACTGAAAATACGGATAAAACTACATTTTACAAAAATGAATCCCAGCTAGATCGATTTATCGCCCCCGACATCCCCTGCATACTAAACTTCATTAAAATCGTTTTAGCCGTTTCAGATTCAGATTATATATTTATATATATACAAGAATTGCTCGTTTAAAGATATTAGGTATAGCTGGGAATTAGGATAACTCATTAATGGAATTATTATTTAACTAGATGATACCCGTCTGCGTGGATTGATGTTTTTTAATTACCGCGGGAACTCTTCAATTTTTCGGGATAAAAATTAGCCTATGTCCTTCCCCGGGATGTAAACTATATCTATACTAAATTTCATCAAAATCGGTTGAGCACTTGGGCCTTGAAAGCGTAGCAGACAGACAGACAGACATGTTGGAATATAGCAAAAATACTAGTCTATGATAAAAAAGTCTGTAATGACACAACATAATAGTTGTCTATGGACGTAGTTCATACTTCATTCCTTCAGTCACTCTCATACATTCTTCTCACTCACTTAGACAATCATTCACCATTCATTTGCTCTTTGCTGTAGCCTGTACAATATTTCATTATTATTAAACAGACAGTCGTACAGTGCAGACGTCTTTTCTTTTCCCTGCGAGCTCATATACCAACAGGTTATGGGGCCAGGTCACTTTTAAAATTAAAATTAAAATTAAATTAAAATTCGTGTAAAAAAAGTCAACCGTAAAATTTAATATTAAAAAAAAAATAAAAAAAAAAAATACGACATGGAGTCGCGAAGTAAAAGAAATATTCAACCGTTCAACGGAGATCGTTATAGCACGTGGAAGTTTCGCATAAGATCTCTTTTAGGTGAGCTGCAAGTGTTAAGTGTTATTGATGAAGAAATACCACTCGATCCAGACGAAGAACGAACGAAGAAAAATCTGACAGCTAAAGATTGGATAAGAAGAAATCGTATCATAATACACAACCTAAGAAAAAAATCATACCCTGGAATTTCTACCCACAAGATCTCGAAGTTATATTGTGATCATTGCGGCAGAAGAAATCACGAGTTAAAAGACTGTAGATTCTACAAAAGAATTCAAAATGGCGGTAGTAGCGGTCGTAGCAATGGCGCTAGTAACCAGTTTAATGCAAACACAATGAGGATCGATGATCAAGCCAAGATCGAGGACAGTTCCGCATTTATGTTTTCAAACTGTAAGTATTCTCACACGAACTCAACAACTAATATGATTTATTTTCTTTTAGATTCGGGAGCAACTGACCATATAGTGAATACCAAGGATTATTTTTCATCATATTCCGAATTTACAACCCCATTAAAAATTGGCGTGGCTAAAAACAGTACTTGCATTGCTGCATTTGGTAAAGGAAAAATAAACGTTACTACTAATTCAGGTTTGCAAGATACAATCGAAAATATTTTGTATTCACCAGATGTTCCATATAACTTGTTATCGGTAAGTCGTATTCAAGAAGCAGGTATGACGGTTTTTGAAAATGATCAAACTCATATATCTAAAAATAACAAAATCTTACAAACGGGTATGCGTGATAATAATCTTTTTAAACTGTGTTTTCAAGTTGATCAATCTCAATCCTTATTATATGTAACTGAGAGCTCCATTTCTTATAAGTTATGGCATGAACGTCTTGGACATATAAAAAAAAAAACAAAAATATAATATTCTTAAAAATTTTATTGATCACTATCATATAATTGAGAATATTATTCCAAATAACGAACTGTGTGAACCTTGTGTACTTAGTAAACAGTCCCTTTGCAAAGTCAAAAGATAAATCAATACGAAATAGACCCCTATTCATTGTTCATTCCGATGTTTGTGGCCCAATAACGCCAACTACCTTCGATGATAAAAATTATTTTGTTACCTTCATTGATGATTTTACCCATTATACAGTTACTTATTTAATGCATTCTAGGTCGGAAGTATTTAAATGTTTTACAGATTATGTTGCAAAAAGTGAGAATTTTCTTTTCTTAAGTAGTTAATTTATACTGTGATAACGGACGAGAATATCTTTCGAATGAGTTCAAAGAATTTTGTGTTGACAAGGGAATTATGTATCATTTGACGGTACCTCATACCCCACAACAAAATGGTGTATCGGAGCGTATGAATCGTACGTTAACCGAAATGGCTCGTACATTGGTTACAAGTGCGAAATTACATAAACAATTTTCGGGAGAAGCTGTTTTAACAGCCAGCTATATTACAAATTTGCTACCCACTAAAGCTCTGACAAATAAAACACCATACGAAATGTGGCATGGTAAAAGGCCGAAAATTAATCATTTAAAAATGTTTGGTGCTACTGCATACGTACATAACAAAACGCGTAAAACTAAATTTGACAAAAAATCATTTAAATCAATATTAGTTGGTTACCATCCAAACGGATATAAATTATTTAATGTTAATAAAAACGAAGTTTTTATAGCTCGCGATGTTACATTTGATGAATTAAATTTCGATCAAACGCGTCCTGTACGTAGCATTAGTGAAAACATTGAAGTTCCCACAAAAATTAGTAAACCTGACTTTGAATCGGTAAAGCTAATAGAAAGTCAACATAAAGATTCTTTGAACAAAAATTCTGAAAACTCGTCAATAGATAGTTCATCAAACAGTAATCTAAGGCGTAGCGAAAGAATTAAGGAACTAACGCCTATAGATTATATGAAAATGGACGACCCTGATTTATTTTTATCGCTCTTATCTGTAAATTCAATACCATCATCGTTCTAAGATATTTTTAACAGACCCGACATAGATAAATGGTTAAAAGCCATACAGAGTGAAATTGATTCACTTCGAAGTAATAAAACATGGGATCTTGTTGAAATCCCAAAAGATGTAAATATCGTTAGTTGTAAGTGGGTATTTACAATTAAAAACAATGAGTTACGTGAACCCACGCGGTATAAAACCCGCTTAGTAGCTCGAGGTTTTACCCAAGAGTATTAACAGGATTATGACGAAATGTTCGCACCAGTAGCTCGGATGAATACGTTCAGATTTATTTTAGCTTTAGCAAATCAATTTGACTTACTTTTACATCACATGGATGTAAAAACTGCATTTCTCAATGGTACATTAAGTACCAGAAGGGATTATCGCTTAAAATAACCAAGTATGTAAATTAAATAAAACATTATATAGTTTAAAACAATCATCCAGATGCTGGTATGAGCGCTTCGATCTTGCTCTTAAGGATATGGGTTTTAAAAACTCTGTTTATCCCATGTTTATATATTTTAGATTTAAAAAATGCATAGATAAAAATGTGTATATAGTTTTGTAAGTCGATGATTTAATTATTGCAACTAAGAATACAGAAGTTATACAGTTTTACAAAAACAAATTAGTGAATAATTTGAAATTTACATTTTGAATGTACCGACATTAGAAACTTTAATATCAATTTGTGATAGTTTTTTTTGATTGGTCGGTGGCTGTGAAAAAGTAACTTTGAATGTTAGGCGCCACCGAGTTTCTTGCTGGTTCTTCTCGCTAGGACTGTGGCATTCCGAACCAGTGGTAGATTCGTTTAAAATCATTAAAGTGAAAGTACTCGTATTTATACAAAATTCGAGATAAAAAGTTTTGTGAGGAAACCAACTTGCTAACATGTTTACAAAAGCGATAGCTGTTCAGAAATTTAAAGATTTAAGAGATAATCTAAATTTATGTTAATTAAATAATAAATAATGCACTTCATTATAGTTAACTGGAATCATGTTTGATTACTTGTATTTTTGAGGGGGACTGTTGGAATATAGCAAAAATACTAGTCTATGATAAAAAAGTCTGTAATGACACAACATAATAGTTGTCTATGGACGTAGTTCATACTTCATTCCTTCAGTCACTCTCATACATTCTTCTCACTCACTTAGACAATCATTCACCATTCATTTGCTCTTTGCTGTAGCCTGTACAATATTTCATTATTATTAAACAGACACTCGTACAGTGCAGACGTCTTTTCTTTTCCCTGCGAGCTCATATACCAACAAGACACACTTTCGCATTTATAATATTAAGTATGGATTTGCAACGATTATAAGTTTAATACTGAATGAAAAGTAATATAAAATGTGTACATTAAATTAATCGTGTACATTATTAAACTTGCGCCCACGACCAGACGCACTCGCAAACAGGCGCCCACTCAAGGTCATTGCATTTGCGTGCACGCATCGTGCCAGCATCACAAATTATTTTATGTGTAAAAATATTTTTATCATCAACCTTCTAAATTTAAATTGCCCGCTTTATTTTTGTTTCAGGGTTGCCCCCGTATTGCCCCTGTACCCTGCTCTGCAAATAAAGATTCGCAAAATATAGGTTGTTGAACATATTGTGAACAATACTGACTACCTATTGGCAAGATATAAAGCGAGACAATTTAGTAAACTGCATCTCCATTCGGGATATACCAGGATAAAAGGAAATATTCAAAAAAAATAAATAATAATAGGGAATGAAAATTTAAATATTGGTGTGAGAAAATTTTATTATTATATAGGTGAGCAATTATTAAATGACTGCCTCGTTGGTCTAGCGGTTAGCGTAGTCGACTGCGGATCACGAGGTCCTGGGTTCGATTCCTGGTCGGGCATAAAAATTGTTAGGTATTGGGTTTTTCAATTATGAAATTCTCAGTGCCAGGCCGGAGTTGGCAGTTGGCGGTGTTTCACCCCCATGCCTCGGAGAGCACGTTAAGCCGTCGGTCCCGGTTATTATCACTAACATGATAATAGTCGTTAAAGACCGCCAACCCGCATTGGAGCAGCGTGGTGGGTCTAAGCTCCTAATTCCCTCTCTCCTATGAGAGTGGAGGCCTGTGCCCAGCAGTGGGACGTTAACAGGCTGTAGTGGAGTGGAAATTATTAAATAGGTATGTTGGATGAAAATTTTATGACGTTCGGCCGTAGTGTGGTATACCTACAATTAAATACTTAAAATTTCTTGAACATAAAACCTTTTGATAATTAAGGATTGTAAGAAAAAATTTAAAAAGGTTTCAAAAAGTTACAATCTCAACGAAGTCACGGTTTTATAGAGGTCGAACTTTTGTCCATAGGTCTCTGGCAGCGCGAAAATTTCGTAGCGTTCCACCTCACTACTTGCCAGCAAGTCTGATTGCAGCCAAGCGCTAGTCTATAAAATAAAGTTTTGTAGAGATGTAACGGATAGTTGTTAGGCTGGATACCGGATTAACATTGAAGCCGGATGGCCGAATATCCGGCGGCCGGATATCTGCCCCGTATTATGTAGCAGGTTGTGACAATTTCAGCGCCGCACAGGTAACTACAGCAAAAGCGATCGAATCAATTCGGGCGGTTTCGGATTGTCATCGTGATTGATCGTGGCCGGCAGCATGAGTGATTAGTTGTACTTAGAGCGAAAATTAGTTGTTTACTTGTTGCGTAAAGAGATCGTAAAAAATCTAAGTTTTTTGCAAGGTTATTTCATAAAATTATAACACGATCTTTCTTATTATTTATCTAACAAAAACTTATGTTTTAAAGTTTATTTTTAAGTTTATTTTGAACTACCGGTAACCGGCCGGATATTGAGTTACTATCCTGTATCCGGCCAGATAATAAATTTACGCCAGATAGGCCAGATACCGGATAGTTACCGGATATCCATTTCATCTCTAATAAAAACTCACAGGAAATCAGTAATTGTACGCGGACGAAGCCGCGGGCGACAACTAGTAAAATAAAACTCTTTGATTAGGCTGCCCGTGCATAGCCGAATTCAGTCGCTTGTCGTAAAGCTCAGCTGTAGTTAGGCTGTAGTCTAATAATTTACAATATTCTTAATTTACTACAGTAAGTAACTATTAAAAGCACGTTTATTTTAAGACAACCTTAGAAACATAGGGTGACCACAAACAATTTGATATACAATATACATGACCATTTACCATTTACCCTTCTTAGTTGGCACCCGTAGTAAAATAAAGTGTTTTTTTGTTCGTATGGTTAACCTCAACCAAAACTAGGTTGGTTAACTCTGGTTCTGGACAGGACCGAATCGACCCTTGTGAGTTGTGACTTGTGACGGACATTCATTAGTGCTTTCATGTAACAGTGGCCCCAGCAACAGCAACGCTAGACACAGCGTTTATGCGAATCTTTATCGATTACTCACGTCTCACAGTATACAAAATGACGTCTTTATAGGCTCTAGGGCTTCTTTCAGACATTTCACGCTACCCTTTAAAGCGGTCGTTAATCGTTATAAAGCGGACGCATCATAGCATTCGTAGGAAACTAGAGCCAGAAAGTACGTCTTGTATCTATTTTGCGCTAGAGCGAAAGTTACGTAAAAGCCGTCTAAGCTAAAAATGAGGCTACTCACTAATAGTTCACGTCATTTATGCACTAGGTGGGCAGCAGATCAGGCCATGGTATTCATGTCTGAAAACCCACTAACTGAATGAACAATGAGGACGTCCAATTTGTGATTTGTTATACAGTTAGTTAATTACTTTGCAGTTTACATGTGAGCCTAAACACATTTAATTTTTAGATGAGACGACTTCTACCTACGCGTAAGTCCCTACTTTTTTTAAACATTCTTCTCTCAAGACCAGATGAAGCCAATTTATGTATTTTTTGAATAGGTGCAATCAGCAGGATGTACCTAAACAAAATATTTAAAAAACATTTAAATAAAAAGCTGTTATCATCCGCCATATTGAATCGAGTGTGATGTCTCATTTTATTTTCGTATTCTTCAATACCCATTGATATCATGGGGATGCATAAAAAATAACTATTCATCATCTTTGGGAGTCCGCCATATTGTATTTAGAATGACGTCAATTAGCTAACCATGCATTGCCATCCAAACAAAACGTGTATGAAAAATTTCAGCTCAATCTCAATCAATGACTTAATGACACTTACTCTGATGTATGGCATCACTACATAATGAGCTGCAGTATGGGTGCACAATGCACATGCGGCGAGGTTTATTTAATTGCTACGTGTTTAAACTATTAAATTAAGATCGTGACTTTAAACCGTGGCGTGGTGGAGAGCGTTTGATAAACAAACCAATGAATTGATTTCTTCAATGGCTTTCAGACCAAAAGCAAAGGAATAAGACTATCACGAGCTTAAGCTGGAGGCAAACGGGTGGAGTAAACAGCACTTGAAGTTATAGTATTGAAGGAGTAGTGTAACGATTTAGGCAAATAATATAGAGTATGAGCACAGGAAGCACACACAAAACAGATTCTAGAAGTCATCTAATTTAAAAATGAACGCGCCTCAAACATTCCCGTCATAGGAACGGGGTGTAGAATCATTAAGTCACTAAGTAATATAAAATAATAATGCGTGTTTGTTGGTTTATTGGTTTGTTCTTCAATCACGCCGCAACAGAGCAACGGATCGACGTGATTATTTTCATGGGTATAGTTAAGGACTTGAAGAGTGACATAAGGTACTTTTAATCCCGGAAAATTGAGGGGTTCCCGTGGGATTTAAGAAACTTATTCCACGCGGACAATCACGCGGGCATCAGCTAGTGTTCATATCTAAATAGTAACTGTAAGTAATAGGCCTATGACACTGCATTTTCCACAGGGCCCTGTGGTAAGGGTGGGCGTGGCCGCTAGTTAGAGCGTCGCTTATTACACAGCAATAAGGATCAAATTAGGGACCCTTTCTCCCTAAATGTTATTACACTACACTGATTCAAGTGTGAAAAGTGCAGTGTAATAGGCCTATAAGTCGGTGACTGAATAATGACGACATCCAATTTGTGTGTATTTCTTAATGCTATACAGTATATACTATGTAGATACTTTGTATGTAATATATAGATTTGACCTCCCTAGCGCACTGCCGTCTCATAAGCGGGAGGTCTCGAGTTCGATCCCTGGCAGGGTCAATTTGGGAATTTAAAATTTTCTGTTTTTTTTCTCGTCTTGTCTGCCGTTTCGTGGGTTCGGCCGTGGCTAGTTTCCACCCTACCGGCAAACGTGCCGCCAAGCAATTTAGCGTTCCGACACAATGTCGGGTCTTAGCTAATAACCGATAAGGAGTATGGATTTAATAATATAACTGTCATAACCGTAACAGATTAGCCCGTCACCATCTTAGACTGCATCATCAATTCATCACTTACCACCAGGTGAGATCGTAGTCAACCTGCAGTGATGCAGATAAAAAAAACTTTGCAAGTGAGCAATAAACACATTGCGGAAACAGAAACGATACTGTAACCCAATCAATCTGTAACCGTTTATTTCTGTTAATAAGTGTTTTTATCTGTAACCCTAATAGGTACATGCCCTAACAAACTGTACGGTGTGACAACGCGTTCTTCTCACTTCATTCGACTTTACACAAACTGACATAACATGGCCATGTTTTTCTTATAACAATTGCAACTATCAGTGCTTTCGCCTTAGGTTCTTTGAATAGGCGTCAACAGTAAATTGGGCAACGTCGCTATTTCGGTTACATTTAAAAACACTTTAAAACCCTTTATTTCTGGTACAGATTCGTTTCTGTTACAGAAATAATATAAGTGTTACGGGTTAGCAGAATTAAAAACACATTCAAAAGGGTTACAGCTACGATTCTGTTACACTTTCATTCTGTAACACTTATATTTCTGGAACCTTTATGAATGTGTTTTTCAGTCCCTGGTGATGCATCCATATTTAGATTAGACCTCCTGTTTAGTACTATTGCTCCGTCTGCTCTACTGTTTACATAATAATATTGTGACAAAAGAATACTGAATTTGGTACAGGTTACTTTACTGACTAAGAACCTTGGACGAATCTGGGCACTGATAGACTAGTTAAATAGTAGTTTATGAAACGGTTGTGTTGCACACTGTCAAAACATGAGTGTGAGTTTAAATTATTATAAAACTTTATATTATTAAAATTATAGCACACGATTTTTTTAGTACCCAGTTAGGTACCTAAGTTCGATTGACGAAGGCGATAAATTATAATTAATCCATCTCAAATGAAATGGATATCGAAGGTTAATATGATATCAATTTTCGTAGCCATTGAGTCATTCATTGTCACTTCAAATCCAAGAGGCATGAAGGAGGTTTAGCACCTAGCTATGTATGTACCTAAGTATTGTGGTTAGGTGCTTATCCTCGTGACAGGTAGGTGTCGTGTTCGTCACGGTATGCGTATTGAAAGACTATGATTGCAGCTGAAAAAATAACTTAGTCGATCGACCTCAACTACCTACTTGTGTTTAATAACCTACCTACCTACCTAAACTAAATAGGTAACTATATGTTTCCCTCTTAATAAAAAGCTGTCCTGATTTTGTTATTGCTATGCCTAAATCTACTAACCTCCTTACGATCGCACCCACACGTCCTTGACAAGGCCGCCGCCATAGAGATAATATTATATATGTCACCGTAAGATTGTAAAAAAATCCGTTAGATTATAATCTAACTTGCGAAATTGAAAACTGTCGAAAGATTGTGAACCGTTCAATGTTCTGAGTATCAATTTTTGAAATATTCATTATATTTACGTTTTCTTGTCTGTTTCTTGTAGGTTAGGTTAGGGTTCGACATAAATAATCAGGCACTTAGGTTCTATCGGGTTAATAAATCTAACAGATTACAATCTACCAGAAAATAATGCGTTAAATTGTAATCTTTCGACACTGCGATTTCGCGGGTTAGATTATAATCTAACGATTTTTATAATCTTACGGTGACATATATATACCCTAAGGCCGCTGCTGACTTTGGCGCACTAAAAGCCAATAGGTAAGTAAATAAATCTATCTGACAGTTATCTGGACACTAAATTTAAAAATCATATATGTATAGAGACTGGATAATGAATGTTTTTTTGCAATTCAAGATATATACATTACATATTTAATTATCTCTAGCAAAAGAAATGTCAAAAGGATATCTGTTATTGAATAAATTGCTGTAGTATATTTATGTATAATCTGCATCAATCATTGTTACAGTCTGAATTGTTGTGATTGGCTGAATTTGTGGTATTCTTGCTGCATAAACCATTCAAAGGTGTGTGCGATTGTTACACTGTAGCTGTCGTTTTTATCTAATGAGGGTCATGGAATACCAATAAAACTCTAGAATAGACATTGATATCAGAAAATATCAAAAAAAGAATAAAAATAAATTGTTTCAATCTATACTACTTAATCCACTAATCATCACATTAGTGGTGCTGAACAAAATCTGGTTCCAATCTATTGTTCAAAAAACATGTTTTGAATTGGCAATTCATTTCACAGTGTACAATAAACAGCTGTGTAGAATATTTCAATGATGTATTTCTGTAAAATTTAAAGATAAAGAATATGACTGTATTGCACGCCAAAAAAATAACAAAATTAAGTTGTCCCACATTAAACATACTCTTTTGTAAATTACAAAGCTAGTTGAACTCTCAACACTTCTTTTTTTTATATAATATACTTTGCACTCGAAGAGCCAGCAGCGGACATCCATCAGTTGATGATGATTCGTAATACTTATCAATAAACTAGCTGATGCCTGCAACTTGGGCCGCATGAAATAACTTTTTTAATTCCTATGGAAACTCTTAAATTTTCAAAATATCTTCAATGTACAGAATTCGACGTATTGTTACAGTTTCTATTATAAGTATAGATGAACATCAGCATTTTTTGAAGTAAAAACTTCTTTAGCAGCGATGAGCACTTTTTGGTAGCGGTAAACTTGTGGATTTGCGTCACCAACACCTCACTCCGACATGCTTGCGAACACCAACATGCTCGCATTTTTACGAAGACAAAAGGTCTTAAAATTATAAAGATACTACATTCATAATTAAACTTTAAGGTTTATATTTTAAATATATTATATATTTTTTTAAATTTTTGAAAATTAAGAAAGAAGGTAACAAATAATAATTAAATATTCTTTTTCTGTTGGCATTCCCTATGACTGCCAATTTTTATTTTTTATTCATAGGCTAGTGCTAATCAGACCTGCTTGCATGTGAAGTTGTACCTCAGCAACCTATTGGTATCTCAAGTATCTTAAGCCTAGATCTGACTAATTCTTGAGAACCTGTCCTTCGCTGATTTTGGTTAATTAATTTGGGCCTAAGATTAAGTCAGGAAACTTATAAGAGGCTCCATGAGGTTTTAACACTACTTTCAGGGAACTTGTTTCTTTCAACAGGATCACTCCAGTATTCAAGCAATGCTAATCCATCAGCACAGAACTTTGTGTGCTGCTGGAGAATCTAATTAAGTCTTTTATTGGGTGGATACACCACAAATTTTGGCAGTATGTGTCCTGGTATAATGTCTTTCTCTAATGCAATTAATTACTTACTAAGTCTTGCTTAACATGATGCTAAATGTCTACACTCACATTGATGTTTTAAATGTTAAAAGAAACCATTATTATGTAGATTTACTTTGTTCATCTGCATAAAATACTGCAGTAATTATATTATAGTATCAGATAACTTATATGATAGTCATGCACTCAATTCCTAACCAATTATTTTTTTAAAATTTTTATAATAATTATTTCCATAGCGTCAGATGAACGTCAGACCCTTTGTTTTGCACTTGAACTTTGGGTTACAGGACAGACATATTGGGCAATATACTTAAGAAAATGAATTGAATTTGAAACTAACTCGAAACGTCCAACCAAAATTGATTTTCTTTTAAAGAGCTGGTCATGCAACGAAATTATTTAATAAAACATTTTCTGATGTTTTTTCTTGGCTCAAGGTTGTGTTGTTCGATGTTTTTGGTAGAGCTGTTCTGTCACAGTGAGAGATCAAGATATTATACGCAATAGGCTCTTACCTGCTTTTAAGGACTCGAAACTTAAACTTAACACCGAAATCCAGACACCCAGACACTTAGGTTTAGCTTGACGAACTACAATCACCTACGACAACCACTGAATCTTGATAAAAGTAATTTCTTATCACATAGTAAAAGCAACACAATCGGACGGAACATGGAGAAAACACAGCACAAAATAAACTTGAAAGAAAAAATAACAATTCTCCACGAAGGAAAAAGACAGAAAATAATGACCATAGAATCTGAGCATAGATTTCAAGATTCTTATGCTATTGACAGAAACGAATAGACAAAAACAGCTGTCTATGACAGCTGTTGTGGTTGTGTCATGAGGTGTCATGAAAGGTTGTCTCTGGTTCTGTTGGTTGTCAAAGGCTCTGATCAAAGGTCCTTGTTGTCCTCAGACCCTCAGTTGCAGAGACAAGAGAGACAAAGAGACTTTCAAAGAGAGACATTACAAGTCATAGATCTATTATTCTTACTCTATGTTACAAGTACATGGTTGTAACATATAATGATTGTAACTATGGAGGGTGGAAGATAAGGAGTAACCTCAAAGGGAGTAAGGATTATATAAAGCTTTATATAAAGTGTCCGTCGAAATGCAATAAATTGGGGGCGCCACATTGGCATCAGGGTAAATTTAAAAGGAAGCGCCAAATATTATTAGAATAAGTTTGAGAAATAAAAAAGGAAAGAAAACATTCATCATTATTTTGTACAACGTAAGTTGTTGAAATTTTCAATAATTAACTATTTTAGTCGACAATATTATTTTTTTTTACTCTGCATACTTCACTTCAATCTACAATTGCTACATTCATACCATCCCTTTGCTAAACTGTGGAAGGTTTTTGAACTGTTATTTATAGCTACCACTGGAGTCTGGACCCTTTTTAAATTTTTCTCCCATGAGATGTTACTCCATAAGTCTACCCTCTCGT
This sequence comes from Erebia palarica, assembly GCA_964035005.1. NCBI lineage: Eukaryota > Metazoa > Arthropoda > Insecta > Lepidoptera > Nymphalidae > Erebia > Erebia palarica. The sequence continues at coordinate 28,119,859 of OZ035987.1, read as the reverse complement.
AATTGTAACTTATTTAGTACTAATTTCCCAGAGACAAGTTAACACATAGTACATTATATATACTGGTATAATTTCCCTTTGAATTTAAACCTAATCAAAGCAATTCCAATTTAATAGGGATGATGACAACCCAATCAAATCAGCAACTCTTTATCAAACTTAAAAACGCTTTTCTAGGAAGTTGTATGAAATTTGCAATTGTGACGTCATCAAACTTCAACGCACTTTTTTTCTTTAATCTATATTATAAAATAGTTATCAAACTTAAAACTAACGCAGGGTGTGAATTTTAGGTCTTTTTGAAGACCCTCTATTTAATAATGAGTTAGAAATAATTTATTTTTGATATAGGCATCATCCCTATTAACAAAGAAAGGTCTTGTCCAAGATTGGGCCTTGAAAATGAACCAAGATGATTTTAATACACGTGAATAAAGATCCATAAATATGACTTATAGAATAATCTACACATTTTTAAAGGACCCAATTTGGAGAAATATTTATTTTTATTTTGTGGCTTTTTATACATTTACATGGGTTCTTAGCTTCCCGCCTTGAAGGCTTGTCTGGGAATTTCCTACCCTATCGATTTGCACAAGTAAATTGTATACATGTTATCTATGGTAACATGTCTCGTCGAGCCATAGACCATAGTCCTAAAAAAAGAAGTGTCAACTTTTCTGGTGACCTAAATAGTTTTCTTAGAATTAAATTCTTTGAAATACCTACCTAGTAGCGAAAACAAGATATTAGAATTTAGTAATTATTTTTACTATATTGTTAAATCTCAGTTGTTTGATCTCCAGTTATAAGTATTTGACAGATGTTTGTAACCTTTCGTCATTGTGAATAATCTTGCAGTTAAAAATTTAGTTCCATGTACAAAAGTAAGCCTAATTAAAATAAAATAAACGCCGACATAAAAATTATGGCAAAAGAAGAGGAAGACGACAATTTGCCTGACAAAGATGCAGCGAAGGAATTCTACGCAAAGTATGAGCCAAAGGAAATAATCGGCAGGTAGTATATACGAGGTTTAACAATTTATGTTGTTAACAGCTTCTTACAGGACAATAATTATGAAATACATCTGCGATTTGCACTGTTGCTAAAAATGACTCTGTGAATTAATTATAGTTTAATTTGCTATGACAAATTTTCTTCCGATTTCAATATTTTTACTACTATTTAGCATGACCTTGATGTTGACATTTATTATTAGATTTATTCTCAATCAACCCATCTATTAGTTTCAAAATTGTAATATGTGATAGAAGCAGGCTGTACTTTGCGGAATGACAACATGACATGACAAGGAAAAAAGTAGAACTTTAATTTGCTTTAATCCATTACAGTAAGTAAATCTATGTGGTACACTATTTATCTTGCGATATTCATGCGATAAAGTGATATTTACAATTGTGCATTGTTGAGTCAACATCTCCCGAAGATGCTCTGGTGTCAAAGTGAAATACTTACGTTGAAAATATTTTGGAAGATTTGGTGAATATCAAAAGATACATACTGTACCGCATAGATTTAGTTAGTGCGTCGGATTATAGGGATTAAAGTTCTACTTCTTTTATCAAATTTTGTAAATTGCTTACATTGATTTACATAATTACAATTCAATGAACCTGTTGTAGTCCATTACTGAACTTCATATGATCTAGTAATTGGAACTGAATACCATTTAAGTTATAAATTATAATACCACTAATAATAATTATTCTTAGTCCAGCTTTATCAGCAAGATACTGTTCTTAATCCATATAAAAATATACCTATAGATGGATTTGCCAGTGACTCATAAATTTTTTTTTGAGCACATGTATAGTCATAGCTAATGATAAGCTAGTATAGTTTGTTGTAAAAATACTACAAAAATCCATATGCACAGCAAAAGTGTATTTGTAATTATTAATTGTATATACTGTGTAGTGACAACTAGAAAATTCAGATGGTTTTAATTTTAGGGGCATAAGCTCAACTGTCAGAAGATGTGTAGAAAAAGAAACAGGACGGGAGTTTGCTGCAAAGATCATTGATCTCAGTCAGGAGTCGCAGGATGGTGTAGACACAAACACAATGCGAGAGGCAACCAAACAAGAGATTAATATGTTGAGAATGGTGGCCGGACATCCATATATTAGTGAGTGAGTTGTTATAACATCATGAAATCATAATTAAAGTAGATAAGTAGTTATTTTCAACAAAGCAACAAAAATGAGTCATTTAGTTTGAGCTGAAAATATTTTTAGGGTTCCTCAAAAGGAAAAAATAACCCTAATAGGATCACTTTGTTGTGTCTGTCTGTCAAAACCCTTTTTCTCAGGAACGCATGGAGCTGAAATTGATATCAAATACTCAGGTTCTACTGTCCCTTGGAGCTGTGAAAAAATTCTTCTAAGCCAACACAATCAAAAGATACAGCCGTTTATGCTGCAAATTTTCGACACTCGCAAGGAAATCAAAACCTACAGGTTATTCAGAATCTCCCGTGAACTCAGAATCTTGAAATTTGGTACAAAGCAACGTCTTATTGCAAAAATTGTAAAAAACATAAATTTTTAGTTACTACAGGTTTGTAAGGAACCCTCAGTGCGCGAGTTCTACCCTCCATCTCCAATCCACTCTGATCTTCACAAAATTAACATGGGAGTGGGACCAACTTTACAGAATTAACTTAAAAAATATTGGTTGTGATTTGACAGAATCAACCAAAAGTTTTGATCCCCTCTCCATAAGGAGCTCTTTGGTAGAAGCATTTTTTTTTCTGGATTAAAATATCCTTTATAAATGTTAACCCAGAGTGTAACTTTTATATGTGCCAAGAATCATTTAAATTTGTGTAATAGTTTCAAAGTGAAGCCGTAACAGACAGACAGCTTAATTATGGCCCTGTATTGATAAGAAACTATCCTCAAATTAATATTTCTCAACAATTTTGAATATACAGAATAATCTCACTAATCCGGTACTATTAAAAACCAGAAGATGCCAGATTATTGGAATGTTAGGATTATTGGATTACATAGAAAATTCATAATAAATTAAATAAAGAATTTCATAAAGAGGATATGATATATTTTAATTCATGTTCTAAACGTCTTTTTTTATAACTGTAACATATCTCACAACTTAATACATAATTACGTAATTTTACAAAACAATAATTACAAAGTAGAGGGGCGAAGGAGGCCTGGGCGGAGGGTGTCGGACTATTGGACGTATCGGTCTATTGAAGTGCCAGATTAGTGAGATTGTACATTAATACATAAATAGTATATTAGTACATAAAGGGGTTTGAACCTTTTTGTATGGAAGCTGGCATAGCAACCTGCCGCCATTTTGATTTTTTTTTCAAAATCGCGGCGCACGACGGAAGTGGTATGTATGGATAGAGGACACAAATAATGTCAAGTAACATAGTACCCCAAAGTGTCACGTTACCGAGATATTTGGAGGTAAAGATAGACATATGAGGACAACGACAATCATTAAAAATAGACTTATTACGTGTCTACAGGTGTTAGATTGTATCCAAATAATCGCTCCCAGATTGATTATTATTATTACCGTTTATTAGAAGAGAGTAGGTACATTACATACTACTCGGAGCACGAGAAAACTACTACTACAATTAATTATTTGCCTACTAAATCGCATCGCATCGCAATGAATCACTATATTATGTCAAAGTATCTCGCGCGCGCGTGTTGGCTTGTCTTAATGTCTTTCATCCTAAAATTCTTGATAATTAATCTTGTATTAGGTGAATTAAAACAAGCACATATCAAGACACGCGGAAGCGTGTCCAGCCAAAGTTCAAAAAAACTGGCAGGTCGCTATGCCAGAAAGTTTCAATCCCCTTTCTAATTACAGTTATAATAAAGTGTAGATAAAAATCAGCACTACATATACCGTAAGATTGTAAAAACCGTTAGATTATAATCTAACTCGCGAAATTGCAAACTGTCGAAAGATTACAATTTAACGCATTATTTTTCGATAGATTGTCATCTGTTAGGTATATTAACCCGATAGAACCTAAGTGCACCGTGCACTACTTGATTATTTATGTAGAACCCTAACCTAACCTACAGACAAGAAAACGTAAATACAATGAATATTTTAAAAATTGACACTCAGAACATTGAACGGTTCACAATCTTTCGACAGTTTACAATTTCACGAGTTAGATTATAATCTCACGGTTTTTACAATCTTACGGTGACATATATGTAGTGTTGATTTAGGAGAGGATACGAGAAAACACTGGTTATGCGCTCAATTATTAGTTATTCCATATTTAATCACACAGACACAGTAGCCATCTTGACATTACTCCCGGATCTTCCGCCAAGAGCCTCCAATCGCACTGTAACTCCCGAGAGCCTTAGAGGTAGTAAGACTATGGATTTGATGTCAATCATAACAATACTTATGTTCTTTTCCAGTTGAACTACAGGATGTTTTTGAATCGGAGACATTCATATTCTTGGTGTTTGAGCTCTGCAAAAATGGTGAACTCTTTGACTATCTGACATCTGTGGTGACACTCTCAGAAAAAAAAACTAGATATATCATGAGGTATATGTTTGTATGTATAATTGTAATTTAATATTGCATACATGTCCAGTCTTAGTCTGTCTAGTAAAAGCTGACGATTCTATAAGGCTGCAAAAAAAGAAATTAGGGGTGGTATTTCTGGATGAACTAAGAATAAACCCACTTGATATTTTTCTATTATTTATATTTTTCAGACTTGCCATCATATTAATCTTATAAATGCGAAAGTGTTTGTTTGTTGGTTTGTCCTTCAATCACGCCGCAACGGAGCAACGGATCGACGTAATTTTTGCCATGGGTATTGTTGAGGACCTGGAGAGTGACATAGGCTACTTTTTATCCCGGAAATTAAGGAGTTCCCGCGGGAATCAAAAAACTTATACCATGTGGACGAAGTCGCGGACATCAGCTAGTTAACTATAAACGTTAAATATAATCAAACTCTCGGTTCTCACTAGTGAAATATAATATCCATATATTACTGTATGGCTAAACTACTAAACTGATACACACATGATTATTATTAATAACCTAATGCCCGCAACTTCGTCCGCGTGGTTAAATTTTTATTGAATTCCTCTGGGAATTCCTTAATTTTCCGGGATAAAAAGTCTATGTCACTCTCCAGGTCCTGAACTATACCCATGGGAAAAATGACGTCCATCCATTGCTCTGTTGTAGTGTAATTGAAGGACAAACCAGCAAATAAACACACTCACATATTTTATAATATTATTAGTATGATGTGGTTATATTGCATCTAAAGTGTTCCAACAACTTTATATAAAATATATAAATTTGCTGAATTTATGGATTTCTACGCCTTAATCTTTCACAATATATAAACTTTTTATGTGTCGACCTCGACATCATGTCGATTCGTTGACGTGTTGTACGTAGGTACAGTTGAGACTCTAGAGAGTGATATAAGTTTCATTTCCAACAGTTGCCTTGGACTTTTAAAAACATATATTAACGCCGGCAAAGTTGCGCGCATCATCTGGTATCACAATACACGAAAAAAACATTTCCTTGTTTTCTTTAATATGCCTTTATTTGATTTGTTTGATAAATATTGGTTTCATAATTCAATGAAGGTCAATTGTTATTTAACAAATGATGACACCCTAATCTTCCTACTTGTTAGTTTTACTGATAAAATTTAATAATTCCTGCTTTTTACGGTGGTAAACTTGTTAAAAACAAGTCTTGTGTCGTCACAAAGAACATTTGCGATTCTTGACGTAGATTCACGCCCTCTTAAGCCTATTATGTGAACACCATTATACTTACCAGTTGCATATCATCTCTTGAGTGAATGTGTACCCCAGTCTGGAGTTTTTGTTTTCGGGTTTTGATCCCTAAAAATGGCTTTCAGAGTTATCTTCTATAACAAAAACGAAATTTATAAACTTTTTAAAGTTATTTTTCAATTTTATTAATAGTTACATACAAAATGTTAACTGTGTTATTAGAATTCAATCAAATATGCAGAAATATTTATATTAATAAATGCCAGTTATAGACAAGATATAAAATAGGCACTTAATATAATAATGCCTCATTATTATATTATGATTGAAACTTGCAATATTTTTACAGGCAAGTTTTGGAGGGGGTTAAGTTCATACACCGTAAAAATATAGTGCATCGTGATTTGAAGCCTGAGAACATTTTGCTCGATGATCAGCTCAACGTGAAAATCACTGACTTTGGTTTTGCCAAGATGCTCAAAGAGGGGGAGAAGTTATTTGGTGAGTTTCTTATAGTTTCCTTAGCAAATCCATGTATATAAAAAGGGCTGAGAGATATGCATCCTGAACATGATACATTTTTGTGCCCGCAGCAACTTATATTATGTTCCAGCTACTTTTTCCCTAAAAGTTAAGGCCTTACAGTGGTAGTTTAAAAAATACTTAAACCATGCAGGCGAAGTAGCGAGCATCAGCTAGTGTAAACATAAATGTGATACCACTTGATATGCTCTGATGCTTTTATTTAACTATGTGCTTATTTCAGTCAAACCAGTTTTTACTTTAAACCATCACACATAATTTTTACACCATCTAGATTCTAGTATATCATCCAATTTTCATGAGGTTTGATGACTGAATCTTGCAAACTAGGGGAAATCATGTGGGGATATCAGTTTGCATGACAAACATACATACAAAGCCTATGGTATTATACAAATTAGACAACTTATTTAATGTTATTTGGAGCCATTAGCATTTAAACACTGATAAGATTGATATGAGTATAATTTACAGTCTTATTTTATTTCAGAATTGTGTGGCACCCCTGGATATTTAGCACCTGAAACACTGAAAGCTAATATGTTTGAAGACGCACCTGGTTACGGCAAGGAAGTAGATGTGTAAGAACTCCATTTTTATTTGTAACTAGATGATACCCGCGACTTCGTCCGAGTGGATTATGCTTTTTAATTCCCGGGGGAACTTTTTAATTTTCCGGGATGAAACACATGAATCCCATGTGTTTCCCAAATATGTAACCTACCTCGTAATCAAATTTCATGAAAATCGGTTGAAAAGATGGTCTGTTAAAGTGTAACAGACAGACAGATAGACAGACACACTTTCGCATTGGACGAAATATGTAATATAGCTTTCTCTTCCTTTTCTGTCCCGCTCTTTTCGTCCTGTCCTGTCTTTAACAAATAACTATTGTATATGCCTGATAGTTCATAAAATAACTTGTTATTGTTAAAAAATATGTAAAAAAACAATTTAGATTATTTTGAACAGTTGTAAAAAATACAAAATCTTTCTTTTTCAGATGGGCGTGTGGAGTTATTATGTTCACATTGTAAGTTATAATTTAATTGTCTTATTAATTGTTACCAGCACTGGTATCATATTACATAACACCTTATCGTTTATGCTAATTTCATATTCATTAAACTATAACAAGTTTTGTATTTAAACGAAAACAATTAATAAGTTAATTGATTTTATGATTTCATGTTTTTAACAGCCTTGGCCGTATTTGGTGTTTTTAAAACAAGTAATTCTTTAAATTAATTCGCAACTATTTGGCAATTGCTTGGTTACGATGTAAGACAAACATAATTAGGATTGCCATATATTTAAAAATATCTGATATACATACTCGTATCTTTCATAAAATGTTTCTTTCGTGATTTTGTGATTATAGAATTATTGTGATAATATATAATAGTGGAACCAATTTAATCCCACTTGAAGCTTGGTTTATGTTTGAAGAAGATGATGAAGTATGATTAGATTTCGTCTCAATCGGTCAGTGTGATTCGCGCCAAAATACTAAAAAAACTATTAAAAATATACTGTGAAAAAAAAGTTTCTAATTCATCTGTGAGAAAAATGTTTGTTATATTCCTTATAACTTTAACGCACCTGCGAAAAACGCATATAATTCAAACCGGTCACTTTGAATGCTCCAGACAGACAAAGCGGTTTTCATAACACCCAACTTTTTGCCTCGGGGGTTAAAAATAAGTATTCACCGCCCAGTAAGCCAGTAATTCGAACCGGCTCAGCATCCACCACCACCACCACTACAGCCTATTAACGTCCCACTGCTGGGCACAGGCCTCCACTCTCATAGGAGAGAGGGAATTAGGAGCTTAGACCCACCACGCTGCTCCAATGCGGGTTGGCGGGCTTTAACGACTATTATCATGTTAGTGATAATAACCGGGACTGATGGCTTAACGTGCTCTCCGAGGCACGGAAACACCGCCAATTTCAACTCCGGGCTGGCACTGAGAATTTCATAATTGAAAAACCCAATACCTAACAATTTTTATGCCCGACCGGGAATCGAACCCAAGACCTCGTGATCCGCAGTCGACTACGCTAACCGCTAGACCAACGAGGCAGTCAATTGACGGTGAATATCGCAAGCTGCAAGTGCAAGATACACACTGTACTACATAGATTTGTCTGCTGTGGCGGATTATAGCGAATTAAACTTCTAGTTCATTCATTATCATGGACTTCCGCAAAGCAACGCCTATATTTTGTTAAAAATAAACACTGTTGTGTAGATTAGTGGGGTGTCCGCCATTCTGGCATCGCAAGCAGATGGTGATGCTGCGAAACATTATGGAGGGAAAATACTCTTTCACTAGCCCCGAGTGGGCCGACATTTCAGGTTAGTGTACATAACAGCATATACATTTGTTATTGTCATGAAAGACGCTGCGCCTCTGCTAAACTCTTATTGGCGGGTGTGCGCTTTGCATTGGACTTACTGTGAATACGCCTAAAGGCGCTTTTTTTATCCACTACAAGTTAGCCCTTGTCTGCGATCTCGCCTGATGGTAAGTGCAGTCTAAGGTGGTAGCGGGCTAACCTATTATGGGCATGGCAGTTATATTAAACCCATACCCCTAATCGGTTTCTACACGGCATCGTACCGGAACGCTAAATCGCTTGGCGGTACGTCTTTGCCGGTAGGGTGGTGATCCCTGCCGGGGATCAAACCCGGGACACTCAACACCGCGCCACGGATGTCGTTGAGCTCTATCGTTAGCTTTTATTTTTAAGTTGTTTCAGACACATTAATACAGTTCAAACACACAACACAAAATGATACACATGTACCTAACATGTGTATCATTTTGGCGACAATTTCGGCGCAGTAATGTTCGCCATCTGATATGGTAAATGTGTTATTCCTATAGCGAACTTTTGTCTCCAATAAAACCTTAAACGCCGCCTGGATCCAGAGGCGCAAGACCATGTGGAATTCCTTACAAAGAGTCCAGCAGTGGATGCCAATCGGGTGACGGCGAATATCGAAACGCTTTAAGAGCGGGTACAAAGTGAAAATGCCAGTTTGAGATTTGATTTTTACAATAGTAGATCAAGTTTCACCTACCCGAAAAAAAACATATAAATATTACACCATAATGTCAAGAGACTGGATACGTAAAACCATAAAAGAATAAAATTTTATCGATAAAAAAAAATCACGAAGTTAGGTCTAATTTTCGACTAATTTCAATTTATTTTCAATGTAATACATATTACAGAGCTAAAATTTTAATATGTAATTCCAATTAATATTACCAAGGGCTCACCTAAGCGATTTAAAAAAAAAAACTATATTTTAAGAGATAATAAATAAGAGATTTTTGGCGTTTACTACATTCCTATTCCGCGCAAAACGCGATCGTCTTTCTCACCTGACACGAGGCTTTGGGCATATTTTTTTTCATCAATTAGTCGCGATCACTCCATTGAGACGAGAAGACTGTATTTCTGTGCTCGAGCGCCGATTAATTATTTTGTTTTGTATTTTTTAGATATAGCGTTTACATGTAAAATAGAGATTGTGTGTTTTCATATATAGCGTGTATATTAGGTACTAGGTATTTTTAAATTATTTTATATTATTTTTATACTTTAAATGTAAATATTTATTTACTTTTGATAGGTAAATAAATTGAGTTGAAGAGTACTATCGCTTTAAAATATCGACCTTTTACCCATTGACTTTAGAGCGCAGAATTCAATGTGCTGAGTGCTAAAGCAATGACGGCACGGGTAGTATATGCAAAAAAGTACGATGGTTTTTAATAATTTTTAAAAATAGTTTTTCTTTATTTTTATATGACCAGTATTGCGTGCAGTTGTTGCAAGTCCACGCGGACGAAGTCGCGAGCATAAGCTAGTCTGAAATAAGCAGCGGGCGGATAGATGGATAGAAAGACACAGTTAAACTATAAAGATTCCTTAACCTAAAAGTAAATTTAAAAAGTTTGAAATTCCTTATTATAGGACAAAGTTTTTTTCAGAATCGAAATCTGGGGTTCCTTTTGATCGTAATAGGATTTTGATTTTGACTTTGCTATTTGAACCGAATTCTCGCAAAACGACATCTGGGTTCCCGAGTTGTAATTAAAAAGGAAATTGTAGCCAAAATTTTAAACGCACAGCCTAAACCGCTGGTCCTAGAGACATGAAATTTGGAGGGTGTGTTATTTGTAAAGAGAGGATAAGAAAGAAAGGATCCAATAAGAAAGGATTTTTCGAAATTTTCCCTAACTGGGTTAAATGGGGCTTTGAAATTTATGTAGTCCACGCGAACGAAGTCGCGAGCATAAGTTAGTTTATTATAATTGACCAAGGCGTACTCGCAGTTCACACGTTCACTACAACAAACAAATATTAACGTGCGATTGCACCTTGATAACTTTTATTATTAAATAATTTACTAAACGAAAAATAGAAAAATAAAGTCCCTTTCTACCATTCAGAAATATTATTCGCCAGAACGCATAGATACAGATCAGCGCCCGCACTATTTGGCGGCATTGGCGCTCCGATTCCGGGTGAGCAGTCTTCTTACTCTAGCGAACTACAATATTGAATAACAGAGAGATAGAGCTACGAATAAATAGTGTAGTGGGCAGACATATGATAATAAAAAAGTTTCATACAAAAAACCTGCTAAGTGTGAGTCAGATTCTCGCACCATGGGTTCCGTACTACAGAAGAAGTAATAAAATCACTTTTATTAACGAAAAGCAAAACTAACTAAGATACCGTCACTGATTATCACCATTATATTTTATATTTTACAAATAACTGGACGTCAATAAGTGTAGTTTATCTACCTATATTGAATCAACATTCTTTGACTTTAACTTTAATTTGTAGAGATTTATTGTTGATATCAAAAAACTATGATAGCTAGAGCATAGATTTTATTTTTCATGTAAAATATGCATAAACCTCTATTGACCATAATTATTTCAGATTTTTCGATTAGTAAATTGTGGAGATAAAGAGAGAACGGTATTTTTAATGACATTTTGTACGATAAATCAAAAATTATTACGTATAAAAATAAATAAGAATCTGTTTAAGAATGTATAGGTAAAGCTCTTTCATATGATACCCCACTTGGCATAGTTATCTTACTTTGAAAATTACTAATTATTTGTTTTGGCCACATTTTAATTTTTTTTTGTGATGTAACCACAAATTTTTCCCTTCATTTGTGCTTTAAGACCTACCGACCTGCCAAATTTCATGATTCTAGGTCAACGGGAAGTACCCTATAGGTTTCTTGACAGACGTACAACGAAGCGATCCTATAAGGGTGCCTAAAAATACTGTTAGTATTAATGTGTGTTAAATAACCCTAAAAACCCCCATAAATAATGAAAGATATAACTACCTTTGTGTGTTTATCAGTATCGAAGAATATGTTTAGGGTTCCGAAATGAGGCTAGGTGATCCGATATGCAATATGCACTTGCTGGTTTTTATCTGATTATCTTACCTATACTGTGCACCAAAACACAAGAGCGCCTGAGACGGGGCAGCCATTGGGCGCTCGGGCACGCTCGGATTTACCCGGCACCGCGTAGGATTTTAGTCATGACGAGAGCGGGACGCGAGAGGCGCGCGGGGTTGAAATCTGATTTTTTGCTCGCTTTGTACCCGCTCTTAAATGAACTCTAATATTGTGTTCTACATATGGCTTATTCTGTAGGCAAGCTCTTAATTGAAATGGCAAGTTTTAATGTATTTGCTATCGTTTCCATAATAATCCCTGCGGAAAAGCATAGCACTTGGCTTAGACCAGAGAATTTTCTTTAGTTTAGAGAGCGTGTACAATAGAAATAGTCACATTGTTCTGTCGCATAATCAGTTAATAGGGATGATGCCTATATCAAAAATAAATTATTTCTAACTGATTATTAAATAGAGGGTTTTCAAAAAGATCTAAAATTCACATCCTCGGTTAGTTTTAAGTTTGAAAACCACTTTAAAATATAGATTTTTAAAAGTGCTTTGAAATTTGATGACGTCACAATTGCGAATTTCATACAACTTCCATAATAGAAGAGCGTTTTTAAGTTAGAGTTGCTGGTTTGATTGAGTCGTCATCATCCCTATTCTTTTACTTGCAGAGGATCCTAAGAACTTGATCAGACGATTTCTTGTCGTCGATCCGAGTGAAAGGATCGAAATTGATGATGCATTGATGCACCCTTTCTTCAATACAGTGGTGAGATTTTATTTTAATTTTAATGTTATCCTAGTACATTTCTAAACACTGATTTGAACTTGTGGAACTCTTATTTCTATTCTTCACCTTAGTATAATTATTGTACTCTACCATCTGTTTAAAATAATCTGTAGTATTTTTTTTTAAACCACGCAAGCATCGCACTTATTTGAACTCTCTGAATGGCTACAAGAACTACAGTTCATATAATGTGAATTGTGACCCACATTTTAATAGTTAACCATTCAGACAGTTCAGTATATGATATATTTTTTCCTCTATATGATATTACTATTATGATAATTTTTCTTTTTTTTCAAATTACAAAATCGGTTTTTCGCAATAAAGATTCTGTTCATAATTACATATAATTTACGTTTTTCGCAATAAAGATTCTGTTCATAATTACATATAATTTACTTAATTAATATATTGTTTTAATATAAAGATTACTTTTTTTCTATCAACATGAAGCTGATATGTTGGTTTATTTTTTTGTTTTTCTGTTTTCTTAATAATATTTTTCATCTTGCTTAATAATATCATAATATGGCTGTGTCTAATTTTCAGCGAAACTTAATATTGCTTTTAGTGAATATTAGAGAATAATTTACGTACACTATAAAATAGTGTATGACACAGCACAGCTTTTTGCACTTGGCTTCAAAATTCATTTAATTATGCGTTTTAATACTTTAAGAATTAATGTTAAAAATTTGTTGAATAAAAACGTATAAATAAATGAAAAATGGAATCATACTATTAAATATTTATTGATATGTCAAGCATGTAACATTTCATCAAAGCGAACGATTCTCACAAACGTATGTTGCTATTTTTGGTGATACTCGTTGACGATAAATAAAAGGTTTCGAAGGGAAACATGTTAATATAATAAGTACAGTGTAATTGTAAAAAAACTATGTTGTGGTTCGTTACAACGCAATCTTGAGAGTTGCGATCGAAGGATCGACCAATCGTAGCGAGCCTCGAATATCAAAGCACCAGACAGACTACTCTGACGTCACAATACATATAAATTAACACAGACGATACTAAATTTTGTTCCTTCGGGATTCTTCTATAAATTAGGATTGCTCGTCGACGAGATTCCATAAAAGTAGCTGCATATATTTCGCTATGATGGCATGTTTCTACATTAAAATTCCCTGGTAGCTATGGGACCAGGACATGACACCGCTGAAGAAGTCTTACTCCTGCGCCAGCCGCAAAATGTCCAGGATCGAAGAGTTGGCTATGGTAATGATTTAGAAGTTTGTGTTTTCAATGCTAACACACACAGCGTTCACTGTTTACTCACATTTACAACTCATATCAGAAAGATTTGTGTAAAACATATATGAAAGTAAATACCCTCCTCCCTTTTTTAATCAGAAGCAACATGCTTACAAGGGATAAGGAAAAAGTAAGTCTGAGGGCCGCTTGCACAAGGACATTTAAACTGATTTAGTTACATTTTGTAATGCTGTCCCTTTTTGGCAACTAAAATAATATGCATTTGCCAAGAAGGGACAGCATTACAAAACACGAACTCAATTTAAGAGTCCTTGTGCAAGTGGACCTAAATGTGAGATCTATAAAGCGAACTTTGACTTTGCTTAGACTTAAAACGAGACAGATTTATGATACATAAGTCCATCTCGTTTTAACTCTAAGTAAAGTCTGAGCCAAGTCAAAGTACGCTCTATAGATCTCAGCATTAGCACCTGTTGTAACCCTGTAACAGACAGCCTCCCAATTGATGTACATTCCTATAGCAATTTAACTACCGTCTTTGTATTACAGTAATATTCCGTAACACAAGCTGAGCAGGATATGCTCACAAATATCTTTTGAAGTTTTTGAAATCATGTTTTACTCTAAATATGAAATTACAACAGTTTGAACACTTCAAAAGTTACTAAAATTTTAGAAAATAAGTTGCATGTTTCACGCATGTGCATGTTTTCTTGACATTAAATATCTTTTTAGTGTTTTTAATAATATGTTTAATTAATTATTATGTTATTATAATTATTCCCTGTCGTCGAGTAAGTCGAGTTGTCAACTAGACAACTGCCAAAAAAGTCTGGTATCGTGTATTTGAGTTAGTTTACATCACAATACTGTAAATCTACTAATGGAATATTGTGAGGAATAAAAATGTCACCTTAGGCTCTTACTGCATTTTCGAATCCGAAACCGAAAATAACTACCCGGACCTAGTGACTCTCCATACAAATAGGTACAACGGCTACTTCGGACCGAGAATTCTCGGATTCGGATCGGATACAGAAAGTACTAGCAATCTCTTCACACCTAAAAACAACCAATTAATTATTGAAACATGAATGCTGTTCAACTTAAACTTTTTTAATATGGGTACTCCGTACTTGGTTATTAATTTGTGTCTGGGATTTTGGGATGAACACTCACTAACTTTCTAGCGGTGATTTTTTATTGTTATTAATCAATCCGAGGATTTATCTCATGCAAATAAATAAAATTTACAAAATGATGATAATAAACAGGTGCATGGTGTAAGTAAGTATGCACCTATTGTATGTATAAAAATGTTTTTAAACCGAACCGAAGTGGGAATATAATTATCGATGCTATTTTCGATTGATTTCTTTATTGGCACGACTGGTTACGTTTAATTCATTCATGGGTATATGGGCAGTGGCGTGCACAGGGTTTGAAGCTGGTGTAGGCATTAGTTAGTCAGAATACCAATTTACTAGCTGGTTTGATGACAATTGAGTATTGACGTATATTCATTTGGGTAAGCACCGCTTTTATGCCTCTATGGACTGTACGTCACTGTATATGGGATGGACACCTTTTGATCCGAATTATTTTCAAACGGCAGGCGATAAAGGCAAGCGGTTTCAATGCGCGCGCCAAGTTGCGGGTGGCTATGGTGACGGTGCGTGCGGCGGTGCGGTTGCGTCATCTGCCGCACACGTCCGCACGCGCTATACCGCTGTGCGACGCACTGCGGGACCCGTACACTATGCGAGCGCTGCGTAAGGTGAGCATAATATCGTTCTTCGTTATATTGTAGCTAATAGGCCTATTACACTGCACTTCTCACAGGGACCCTTACATTTGAATCAGTGTAGTGTAATAAGATTTAGAGAGTAAGGGTCCCTTATTTGGTCCTTATTGCCGTGTGATAAGCGACTCTCTAACTAGCGGCCACGCCCAGCCTTACCACAGGGCCCTGTGAAAAGTGCAGTGTAATAGGCCTTTAAATTAGGCCGCAATTACACTTGTAAGTTTTTACGTACGTTATGCAAGCGATAGGTGACTTACAAGACTTTATTATTTTTTTTTAATTAATATACTCGTGTAAGCGACTTAAGCGATTAAAACTTATAATTGTAATTACGGCCTTACATGTACGGATAACCAAGTCGTATGGAAGGGGAGTCTTCAGCAAAAAGAAGGACATTGTATTCATCGTTATAAGCAACTTACTGACTAAACATTAAATGGAGAAAAAAAACCAATTGTTCCAAACAAAATCAATTTCTAGAGCTTTACACCTGAAGCACCTGAAGCTCGTCAAGTAGACAAGCTTTATGTGACATTTTGGAATGTATAACAGTCTTAGTCGTAGCGTTCTTATATTGTTTCAGTACCTATTCGGCTATCAGTATCTGTTAGGCTTCGCGTGGCAGCCAGTTTGGATCATACTGTATCTCAGTAAACTGATGAAGTCCGGTTCTTATTGGTGTTGTCTTATTCAGCTCACACACAGGTTTTGCACTAACAAAGAGACAACAACTTTACTGTAATTAGAAAAGAAGAGATTTTTTTATTCAAGACGCAACTAAGGTCATACTCAGAAGTGACATCGTGGCATAAATTCACTGCCCACTAGCGTAAAAACCGCGTGTTTAAAGCTTTAAAAAATTACAAAGACTATATAATATGACTAGAGATGCGTTTTAAGAGTCCCTTTATAATGTATGAACTCGTGTACTTGCCAGGTGATCGACGGTTGTGCTTTCCGCGTGTACGGACACTGGGTCCAAAAGGGTGAGGGACAAAATCGTGCAGCTCTCTTCGAAAACATGCCTAAAACGGAGCTGAAGAGTCTCTATGTTAGCAACCTGAGCCGATAGCCAACGCGCCCACGCTTGGAGCGTTCCCTTGCCGGATCTGTTCTCCTAGTCACACGGTAACTACTGTCTTGTACTTAACTATTACTTGATTGGTTCAGCAGTTACTTTTTTATTACAGACCATGCCCATAACGTTGCTTTAAGAGCCTGTCAGCAACCTGAGCCGATATCCAACGCACTTCAGATTGAGGCGGTATCTTGCCGGAAAATGAAAAGAAAACATCACTAGCAGCGATACTGTTAAATTCCCCATTCATAAGTGCGTGGATACAAAACTGACTTGAACTGGCAAAGTGAAACGACTGAACTAGGCACGTCATTGGCTGGACAGGGCACATTGTTGTCAAAATATAATAACCTTATTCCTCGTGTAAATAAAAAAGGAAGCTCAGTGCAAAATTTAAATTTTCTAGGTCCAAGGGTATGGGTTGAGCATAGATGAGTCAGTGAGTTAGAAATTTACCTTTTTGTATAAGATTGGGACTAGAGTTGTTCAAACTGCTATAAACCATAGCATGCTACAGGCTATAATCTATAAATTCTTAGCATGCATTTAAATATGTTATGTTATAGCACGCATGAAAGCATAATATGACGTACGCTCACAGCAGTGCGTTACGCGAGATTGACGGTCGGCCAGCGCGCTAACGGCAGACGGGCGCCGCTACGGGCGCTACTAGTGCTACGAAACGAACTACGAAGCACCGCGCGCGCTCGCGCGTCGTAGCACCGTAACAACATAGAGGCTCCTCGGATAGCATGCTGTCCGTGCTGTGGAAAAAAGCGTGCTATGGTTTTGTGCTACGTGCTTTATTAACCACCTCTAATTGGGACAGTATTTCCAATTGACTAAACTCTAGAACGAATATACCTGTACTTATATACGACGAGCAAATGAAACTTATAGGCTGGGCCGTGCGTCCGTATGTGTGAGAGATTTAGTTTATATTGAGAAAATGTGACAGGCAACAAATATTGACTATGCAACACTTTTCTCGGGATATCCTTCTCTTATTAATGTCACGCATAAATCATTCTTGGTTGATTCTTTACCACTCTTAAACTTGTTTTTTAGGTATGTCCTGGGTACTAGCATCATAGAAGACCTGAGCCAAGATACATGGCCTGAGCAAGCGTGTGTGATGTAGGTTAGTCGTAGATTTGGCAAATTTTATAGTATCCGTACTACAATTAGATAATTTTATTATGCGTCCTCTCTTATTGTATAAATATTATGTTACTTTGAGAGGGCACTTTACGTTTCCCTAATAACGTAAGTATAGTTAGCAATCTCCTAATTAGCAATAAATGCAAATATGCAATAACTTTACTATTATTGTATTATTTTTCTGAACAAAGAAAATTTTATGTAGTTAAATCAGTAGTGTTGTATAATTATTTAGATTAATTACTTTATAATAATATGTATATTCTTAAGTATTATTGAATCCAACTTAAGTAATTATTTGAATGAACACAATAGAATATCAGGGTGAAATTGTTTTACCGATATTCTATCCACTTGTAATGAATTATTGGTAACTAAACTATGTGGTTTGGCAAATTAAATAAATATAAAGCATATTTTGTACAGCACAATGAAAATATACCTAAAACATGAATTACCTATGCAAGTCTGTCAATTAATGACACAGTGATTTTGTGACACAGTGAAGGAAAAACAAAAATCAAAAGTAATTATAAAGACACTAACACTTAAACTACACTTTAAAATTTAGTAAATATTTTTGCTTTCTTTGCGATTAAGTTTAGAAGAAGAAATCTGAATAGAATATACTTTTCAAGAATTTATAAACTTAAACATTGTTGAAAATTCGAAACTAAATAATAAACTAAACCTTACAATAATAACAAAATTTTGTAATTAGTAAACACAAAGTTGTGTCGTTATCTCTCTCTATTTTTTGAGATTTCTCTAATTTTGCTCCAATGCGCCTTGGTCGGATAAACTTTGTATGGGAATTTTGAAAATACATCATAATTATACCGTAAAAAATAAATCGTTTCAACGTCAATCACAATCGCTTTTGTTTTTGTTTTTGATTTGAAATTATATATCTATACATCTATATGGATCATATATATGGATCCTATATATGGATATAGATATCCATCAAGCAAAAGATTTTGTTAAAATTGCTGTGTGCTTTATATTTTTCAACACCAACAAACGTTACAATATGTGTAGAAATTGTAATGTGTGTGTTCGTCTTATTCAGCTTATGAGTAAGGACTAAGAATTGAGTGTACATTAACCTTAGTTCCCTACACTATTTTGGGTAGCTGAGTTACATACATTTGTGGTGGGGTTCTACAGCAGCTAATGTCGCACTACCCTAGAATGCTATATGGGGCACTGGGAAACCAAGACAGAATAGCGTTAAGATTTCTAATTACTTAAGTTTGTTTGATATGCACAGGTTTGTGCGTCTCGTTACTTTATATACTTTACTATCTTTTGATATTATTATACTATCTATCATGTGATTGCAAAGGTTTTGTAGATGTATGCATGTTGGTTGTTGGACTATCCTAAATCGATATGGGGTGCTGGAGTACCGCGATCCAGGTAGATCTTGTGCAGAGTGGATTGACGTTGGATTGACCATTTTTAACCGTCAGTCCACTCGATCGCTCCGGATCGCGATCCAGATTGACTGTGTACCCTGAGCCTTACTTAGTGTAAACACACAAATACTACTGTAGAAAATTCATTTACCCAAAATAGTGTGTGGTTCTTGGTTTAACTTTCATACTTTAGATTCAAAATATTCGTGCTAGAAAATACCACTTTTTTCACCTAACAATAGGATGTCAAGATTTTCATGTTTATTAATTTATTTCTTTAAATACTTTGAGAAATATTTATCAAATATGTAAGTAATAGCTAGAATGTGCCTAAATATCTGCAGAACGACAACCATGGGGGCTAGCATGACAATGCGGCTACTGATATTAACATTGTGACTGACACAGCTTAAGAAATGATTTACCGAATTTAACTTTATAGTATTCTCGCAACAACTGGATCAAAGCGATTAATGAGAATGTGAGTGATTGCGATCATCACTATGTAACTGTCGAATTCGAAGAATAGTACCAGGCCGAAAATAAAGCAATTCACGACTGAGAAATATTTCAAAGTGATTTTAAAGTAAGAGGGGCCACCTCGGCTGGCCTTCTAAAGTTAACGAGCCATGAATCGCTATTTCGGCCGAGACTTGTATAGAACTTTTCTCTAATTTGCGAGGAAACAATAAACAGAGTTGGTTAAGAAAGCTTTTCTACATTGCCGATAGATGGCGTTGATTCTCCTTAACTCACGTTAAAAACCTTATATTGTAGAAATGATCTGATTTATTATTCGAGTATTAGCGGTCAGAAAAGAGCCAATATACGTTTTGTTTTTTGTTTTAAATATAATGAAGCCATTTCCGAGCAAGGAGAAAAATAACATTATCACGAAAAAGCTAAAAGCGTTCAAAAACCTTTCGAGAAAATGGTAAACTACCTAAACGAAAGTGTTTACAACAGATTTTGTTTGTTGAATTCTTGTTTGCCCTTATAAGACGTAATACACTACTTTAAAAACGAATTGTGTTTCTATACTACCTTTATCAAATTATTGTCCTACTCATGACACTGTCAGGAGAAAGCCTGATATACGGACTAGTGAAAATCCTTTGTAACGTGATGAATCTTTTTGTAGAATGTCTTAATAAATCAAGTTATATAAATTATTTTCTTAGTAGAAAGATAGGATCTATGGTGTGGTAAGTCGTATTATTCTTGCATAACGTAGACTAGTTTTATCTGTATTTAGTAAAATATTAAATCGTCATTTTATTATCCAATTTATTAGGTATATTATGTTCCTATATTTAAAGAACTCTAAATTAAAAATTAAATTCTATTTGATCAGACCTGTGGAAGTTGTTCACATTCCTTAATAAACTAGAAAAGAGCTGATGATCTTCAAACTGAACTGATTTTTTTGAATCATACCTAAGGACACTCGATCGAGTCACCTTTCAAACTAAAAAAAACTAAATCAAAATCGGTTCATCCGTTTTTGAACTACGATGCCACAGACAGACACAGATACACGGACAGATACAGCGTCGGGGATTAAAAAGACCAAACCACAATGTGGTAGCTAAGGAGCAAAAATAAGAACGTACTGAGACAATTTTCAGAGCTGATTCGTTACTGCTCATAATTATTTGCAGTATATCCACATGTCGAAAGTTTTATTTCTTTCTTTTGAAAGATTTTTTGAGGGTCAAACGATCGTCATATGATTTACTCAAACAGTAGGTCATTATTGTTACGAGAAAAAAGCAGATTCTGCAATACTCAGTGGGAAAGTTTTCTTGATATTTATACTTTTAAACGAGAAATGCTTGACTAACGCATTTTCAGTAGACCGTATGTACTCTACGCTGTTGTAACCCGACCCCAATATTTTCTTCGGAGTAAGACCTACGTAGTAGGCTTGCTTTATGTGCCCTTTCCTTGAGCTGTCATCGGTTATGCTTTCAGTATTTGAAATCGTGTAACTTTAAAGACATCTCGTTGCAGCTATGTGTACTTTTACATCTACAGTTACGCATCGGCGAAGATGTTAAGTGAAAATAAAAAAATGTCAAGTTTTTATTCTGCGCGCACCATCGCCGACGAAGTGAAAGTCGGGCGGAACGATCCGCACGTGCTGCGCGCCCCCCCCCTCCCCCCCCCGCGCCGCCGATAAACAAATCGCCGCGTCACCGCTCCGTGCAGTGGACGCCGCCGCCCGGCCGCCCGCCGCCACGCTACTGGCTGTACTGGCATCGATCGGCCGCGCGGCCATTGGCGCGCCGGGCCGGCCACGTGATGCGCGCGCCGCGCTGCCATTGGCGCGGCGGGCGCTCGGCCACGTGAGCGCCGGCGGAGCGCGTGGCAGTCGCGGCGTGACAGCGGGCGCGCTATACCGCGCGCGGCCGTGCCGCTCCCGACATGAGCCTCCTCGACACGCTGCTCGAGGCGGCGCGCTTCATCGAGCTGCAGGAGCGGCGCCTCCAGGCCGGTAAGTGGCGACGCGCCCGGGCTGCGCGGTGGCGGCGCCCTGCGGCGAGCCGACGCCCGCCGCTCTTGACCTTGAACGCCACGCAGCCGCGGTCCGCCCCGCCCCACGTAAACAAAGGAAGCCCGAAATTCGCCGATTACTACAACCGTTCGCCCGAAACTAGAATTATGCCATACGATGCTATAGTGCGACGATGGAGCCGTTGACCCCGCTCG
The DNA here is from genome assembly GCA_964035005.1 of Erebia palarica. NCBI lineage: Eukaryota > Metazoa > Arthropoda > Insecta > Lepidoptera > Nymphalidae > Erebia > Erebia palarica. The sequence continues at coordinate 28,097,823 of OZ035987.1, read as the reverse complement.
TGTTACCTTTTCGACGACTCGCGATTGTGCTTAGATTATCCCGGCCGCGAGTGAGAATCGCCCCCGCTGCGTAGTTAACTTGAGACTTGTCGAGATGCATGCGCGTGCGATTCTCGCCCCTACCGCTGTCAACTGCATTCCTCTGTTTCACTTCGCCTTTTACTAGTGCTCAGCCTATCGACAAGGTTTAAGATGACTACTTCACATCCACTAGTTGATCAGTAACACGTACGAAAAATTAATAATATATCGCGTGTGTAAATCTTCTGACTCCGACGCGAACACCTACACTATATTTGCGTCGAGGGATAGTCTGCCTGTCGAAACTCGTCTGTTGAGCGTTTGTGTGCACTATGCGTACACTGCTGCGTGCGTTAGGCGTAGAGCGCGCGAAAGGGGAACCCGAGAGGCAGTGGAGCGCAGCGCGGCTGGTGTGCGGCGCGGGTGCTAGCGGTCAGCTGATCGACGCGTGTCGAGGGGGAGGGGCGATGCAACGCGGCAGGGGCGCGGCGGACCGGCTCTCGATGTGCACACGCATCCTGTGGCTGCCTTCTACACATGCTATTTCTTTATTCTCCTAATATAATTGATGGTAAAATTTACCTTGAAAATCAACTTATGATTCAGATACTTACGCAACGATTGGACGTTCGTGTATGTTTGCTTTCCTACAGTTAGGAGATGAACTCATGTTCTAGATGCATTATCGCAGCTGATAAAGGCGCAAATGGTATAATGCGCCTGGTATGTTTTTATGATGTGAACAAAGCGTCCTTTGTTTTATAATAATATAATAGAGCTTTAAAAAACTCATTTCGGTGTAATTTCGATACTAACGATGAAATTATACCTAACCAAAAATAACTAAAAAACCAAAATCAATAAATATTAAACATTAAACTTTTAAATATTGAACTTTATGAACCTCAACATGTTGAGAGTGGAAATATTTTTATTAATAAAATAAGTCAAGTATAAAGGATTTTACATTTTTGTTTACTGAATAGAGCCAGTTTTTTTTGTTGTTTGGAACTAATTTTAATAGTAGCATAGAGTTTTTAAAAGCATCTTGATGTCAAATAAGAAAATTTGTGGTTGTTATGCCCTACTCTAGCGGCACGCTATGATGGCCGGTTTGACACATTACAATAGTGATGTGGAATGTCAATTTATTCTCGAACAAAAAACAATTAAGTTTTGTTTTTGTACCTGATTAAATAGGTTTAATAAAACAAAAATGTATATGTTTATTTAATTTATTTGAACGAACTGAATATTTGAACGAAAATGAATATACATACTTTATATGCACACAAGAAACATATGAATACAAAAGATACCAAAAAAGGTGCCACAAAAGGCCATAATTAATCAGATTCGTCCATACTACTATTTTCACTGTCGTCACTGCTATCATCACATACATTAATAATTATATGTTCGTTTTCTATAATATTATCTATTTTCACATCTCTTTCATAATCTTCCCTTATTAATTTAACAGTTCTATTCACAACCTTTTCCCAGTCTCCTTTAGTCACATGTTCACAAGCTTCTTCTAATAATTTTAGCATTTTTTTTGTGGTAAATGGGGGTTCTGTATTGTGTCTTGCAGCATATCCCTTAATTTGAGCCCACACCAACTCAATCGCATTATACTCACAATGGTAAGGCGGTAACCGTATAACTCTGTGCCCATGTTCTAATGCTATTTCGTCAATGACGTATCGGATCTTGGTTGGTTTGTTTTCTTTTAAAAGACGTACTAATTCCGCTTTTAACATATTCATGTTTGCATCTACGCCATTTTTACGAAGCCATGCGACGATATCAGCTTTCTTTTGGGATTGGGCAGGTGGCTTGTCAATTTGCATCGAGTGGTATGGGGCGTTGTCCATAATTATAATAGATGGTTCAGGGAGGCTACACAACATTGAGGTAAACCATTCAGTAAACTTTTCTCCATTCATGTCTTCATGATAGTCTCCAGTGGTTTTTGACGCAAAAGCCATGAGAGAACCTTCGACAAACCCGTTGATGGTTCCGGCGTGACAAATTATAAGTCGCGATCCTTTTCCTACAGGAACTTTGGAAGTAGATGCTGCTGTGTCATCGTTCCAAGAACGGCCTACAGTATGGTTAGCATTAAGCCATGTTTCATCCAAGAACACAACATTTTGCCAATTTTTGATTTCTTTCACTTGCCGTAAAAAAGTATACCTTGCCATCGCTATATCAAATCTTTCCATCAATATTTTGCGTTTGTTACATTTTTTGTATCGAAATCCAATGGTCTTCAAAATCTTCGTTAAAGAACTTTCCCCACCGAAGAATAATCCAGCTTCCTTCAGTGAATGCACCAACTTTTTTCTTGTTGGATACTCCTTCTGTAAATAGTAGCCGTAAACATGTCTTCGGATAGCATCGGCATCAAAGCTATCGATGCCTACGACTGGTTTTGCTCGTTTTCTCTTTTTTGGTGTGTGAAGTTTATTTTCTTCTGTGCCAGTCTCGCCATATTTTTTTTTAGTTATCCGTCTAACAGTTCGTTGTCCAATATTAAGCGCATCAGCTACGCGTTCAACCACTGACGTTATAGGTAAAATTGGCCCTCCATTTTGAGCTTCACGATCGAAATAGTTACGAAGGCGTATTACGAACTCACGTGTCTGACTATTTAGAACAGTTCTCTGCGTACGTTCGGTCATATCGACGAAATCCACAACAAAGGGCTTGAACAGAGTCCAAATTAACGAGCAAGGGTCAACAGTAATGCAGTATCAATATTTGAAATCCAAAGCCAGGTCAAAACTATATCACAATCGCATTGCACTGACAGTTTATACTTTTCGAAGCAACGTCAATTCGAAACTGCTTTGTTTTGCATTGAGCATTGACGCGAGTTTGCCGGAGGTAGTAGTTGTGCTAGCCAGCGATCCTATGTGACGATCGTATTAGATTCCATTTTTAAAAATTTATTGATATTTTTTTGCGATTTCAGAGGTTTGTCCACATAGTGAAAATTGTTCATATTCACAAGTACATTCACCCCTTAAATGGTGCAAACTGATTTTTCTACACTTGTATACATTTAAGAAATCAATTTAATAAATAAATTTTGAGTCCTAAACCTAAAACTACATTCGATAAAATTTATGAATCTCTGCACATCACTATCGTCAATAAAGTAATACAATTATTTCCTTCAAAGTCGTTATCAATTAATACGGAACTTCATGAGCGGACAAACGTCAAACCGGCCATCATAGCGTGCCGCTAGTTTAGTCCCTATGCTTTTTACAATAGGCCTAACATTATAAGAAGGAAAAAAAAGCCTGCAACGAAGGTATCCTCTCATAATAATTGAATAAACATAATATGATCTAATCTAATCTAGCCTGTACTGTCCCACGACTGGGCAAAGGCCTCTCCGATTTTTTCACAACTATTTCCCTATTTTGTGCCTCTATGGGCCACTCAACTTTGAATTTGTCTAATCACGCCATCATAGCCTCGGCCTACCACGCCGGCGTTGATACATAAACACATTATAGGTACATTATATATTATCTTTTAGTCTGGCTACGCTAAGTCTGCACTGTGCAGCACTAAGAAAATGGTAGAATTTGAAAATCTGTTGATGATAACACAGACTGTAATGCAAAAAAACGCATTTGATACTTGGTGTATTTTGTTTTTAGTCTGCTTTCTTGGGACTGCGTTTTAGTACATTTCAAAGAGTAAATGTAAATATAGGGCACAGTTTTGACAGCTTAATATTAAGGTAGAGCATACATGATCCCCGTATTTATGTATTATACTAGCTGATGCCCGCTACTCCGTCCGCGTGGATTGAGGTGTTTTAGGGGTATGAAAAATAAATAGTAGCCGATTCTCTGACCTACTGAATATGCATATAAAATTTAATATAAATCGGTCTAGCCGTTTCGGAAGAGTATGGTGACTAACGTTGTGACCCGAGAATTTTTTATATACGACTAGCCGATGCCCGCTACTCCGTCCGCGTGGATTGAGGTGTTTTATGGCTATGAAAAATAGATAGTAGCCGATACTCAAACCTACTGAATATGCATATAAAATTTCATAAAAATCGGTCAAGCCGTTTCGGAGGAGTATGGTAACTAACATTGTGACACGAATATTTTATATATAAGATCTACATATATATACATATTATATACATATTATATATTACATTCGCCGTAAATTCGTCTGTGTGGATTTCGGCTTTAAACTCAGGCAGAACTGTATATTTTTGTTCAGGGGATGAGTCTAAAAAAGGTAACAGACAGTTAATTTCGCATTTCATATTACTGTGAATCTACTGATGCTAAAGATTAACAACAAATTATTACTTGATCAGGGGAGATCTTCTGAATTACTTAAGGACAGCATAAATGAATGAAACGCATAGTCAATAGTCAACGCTGTTTTATTAAAAATAGGTACCAAAACTGTTCACTTTTGAACGTCAGCAAAATATGAGACGTGATTAATGGTGATAATTAACTACAGTATCTTAAGACTAGAGTTACGAGGGTTCAGAACGCGTTCTGGTCTGAGAAAAGCTAAAAATTTACAAAATTGACTTTCATTTCCCATGCTGAACGCTTTTCAGCAGGGAGTCCACCAGATTCCCTGATTAGATTGACTCTCATTTTTAATAACTTAAGATTCGTTCGCGTACACCTGGAAATAAATGTTTTTTTTTTTTTTTACATATGCATCATAATTATACGATATGAACAGGCGAATATAAACCGATTTAACGTTTTATAGAAATAATCAAAGTATTTTAAGCAAAGATCGAAAAGCAAAATATCAAAACCGTTTGGTCAGCTTACTTGTCAACTCTTCAATTTCTTGTAAACATTGTTGTTTTTGGCTAAAGACAGCATCGTGTTACACACACGCATATTACTTAGAATAGGTTTAACCATTATTTCACTTTTATTTTCGAAATATTAAAACGAACTTAAACAAACCTGACAGCTGAATTGACAAATGTAAGAAAACAGATTAGACGAATGATTTTTTTTAAGTGTTGCCCTTTCAATCCGTTGCAGAGTTAGCGTGGCCAGACCACCAATTTGGAAAAATCATTACTTTACACCTTAAAAATACCTTCACGTACATTTGATATGTACGTGAAGCTTTTGAAACTTTACTAGCTTTAACCTGTTTGAAAAACAATTGTATAAGCACAAGGCCAATTCTTTAGGGTTGTCACTAAGTAAACTCATTTTTTCCTTTTTGAGTACCTAGTTATCATATCAAAATTCATACCTACATATTTAATTGAAAGACCAAGATCCTTTGAAAAATTAAAATTACTACTATAAATTGTCAGGCTAATTGAGGGAATGCTAGCTAGGAACTTGATATTATTAGTAAACCCCCATTTCCAGATGTGGACGTGAACATGGTCAAGGCTAAAATAATGATGAATTGAAAGAGCTTTAAAAAGCCTTTGTAATCGGATGCACTAAAACAAATCTGGACAAAAGTTTTAGTATATAGATTTCTTCTCGTCAAATGATACACTTCTATCTCAGCTCTCCGCTTAGTTTGAAAAATTCAAAGTTTACAATCTTCAAAAAGTCCTCAAAAGCCTCTTCCTGTACGTTGTGAAGCTTTAGTATCTTTTGCAAGTGTTATAGTTGCCACATAATTCAATTAGTTAAATTTTATTAATAACATTTTTAAAAACAAACTTTTATCGTCTGCCATGTTGAATTTAGTATGACGTCATTTTGTTTTTCGTATTCTACTCAGCAAACCCTTCTATATCATTGGAGGTGTATTAAAATAACAAGTTTGCCATCTTTGGGAGTCAGCCATGTTGGATTCAGAAAGACGTCACCGCTAACCATGCATTTTCATCCAAGCTAAACGTGTATGCAAAAATTCAGCTCAATCGGTTGAGAATAACTGTTTTAAAATTCAGTTCCAAGATTTGACCTAAACAAACTACAACATTGCAAGTTAAATATAAGCTTGTAAAAATCGTTCCAATGTTTGTTATTACCAAGTAGGATAAACTAGGAAAAGATTTTTGCAAGTGTTTAGAAAAAGTTGGCGAATATGTTAATCCTCTTTTTATTATACTTTGAATGGCATGAACTTAGTTTCATTTTTTTCTACATTTACTCTATCCAAATATTTAAACACAAAAACTTTGTTCTCATGGCTAGATCTCTCTTGTTCTAAAAAAAAATTTTATTTCTCTCACTCATTTGCTTGTTTCAAATGTTTTGCCGTACTTTGAAATTAAACATTGTAATAACTAGCTATCCAGATGACCATCTTTATCTGTGATAAATCGGCCTATGAACCCATAAAGCAATAAAATTATTATAAATTATAATCCATGCAAATAATTACCTTCACGTGAAATCAACTGTTTGGTGCTAACTGCCATCTGCGTTTTGAAGTTTTTAAACGCGCATTTTTTTGAGTGCCCTTCCGGCTTCCGTTTTCCCCTCCTCTTATAATATTGGTACCTTTAAATAGGCATCTTCTAGGCAAGCGCGCTCCACCTTAGGCTGCATCACCACTTGCAAGCAAGTCTGATTGCAACCAAGCGCTAGCCTATACATTAAAAAAAATCTTAGCAAGCCAAAATTCTGACAAAACCTCTGCCTCTGGTGTGCAAAAGTGCATTGGTGGCAGTCATCACCAACCATTGGGTGATTTACCTACTCGTGTGGATTGATAATCTATTCTTATCTAGACTGTGCTAAAATAATTAATTAGCCTGAAGCCTCCCTAGTAATTTTCTTACAACACAATAATATGTTATAATGCCTCTTCAAGCCACTTAATGAGACTAATAAGACTTAAATATTAACATTTTGACAATATGGTAATTAAAAACAACAAACAACGCAACGGCCCAACTGAGGCTTCGTGAATCTTATCACCAAGGCTCCAGTAAGGTCGTCACTAGTACAGGCCGATCAGAGTGGTGAAAGGAATCGGATGACCTCGGCATCCGTCTATGCGGCACGAGTACTTTCCGAAATGTACCCAATCTTTAGTGATTTATTCGTAAAGTGTCATTATGTTGATAGTGTTCATCTTTTTATACGACTGCCTGAAAAAAGGAATGTATTGTTTTCAGGGTTCATGTATGTATGTATGTGACGTTGTATATTCCACCATAACTTCTATACGCCTGAACCGATTTTCATAAATGAGGTATCGTTAGAATCCCTAGCTTATTCCGGGTGACATAGGCTAGTAAAATTAAAAAAAAATGATGGGGTGACCATGGTCTCGCATTAAATACTAAAGTTGAAAAAAATATTCGAAAATAAGATTAAGTACCTATATAACCATCATCTAGAAAATGATGAGTAGATTCCAAAAATATACTATAACAATTTTGGTTAATATCCAGTGATTCACAAAAAAATATCATTTAATAAAAATGTGAATAAGATTCTATTGAGCTAGATTGATTTAGATTTTTATCTTTTTAGTTCGTTTTTTGGCAGGGCAGTCGTGTTTTTTAATTTTTTTAATTATGACTTGTTCTCGCATTTTACTACTGTTCGTGTCTTAGTTTTATTTCGTTATTTGCGGCAGTCACAGTAAAAGAATTTTAAAATAATGCGAAATTGATTCACTTCAACTATTACATATGCGCCACTGTAACAAGTCTTGTGTAGATCATTAATTCACCATTACCATTGGAAACCGCTCAGTTGAATGTCCCAGGTAACACTGGTATAGAGTTGTTCAAAACTGCTATAAAACCATAGCACGCTGCTGGCTATAAGCTATAATTTTTTACCATGCTTTTAAATATGCCATGCCATAGCACGCATGAAAGTGCTACGAATCGAACTACGAAGCACCGCGCGCGCTCGCGCGTCATGGCACCGTAGAAACTAGGAAAATAGAGGCTGCTCGGATAGCGCTACGTGCTTTATTAGCCACCTCTACACTGGACCATCGAAATTGTAAAATTTTCTACTACTCCTTAGTATGCCTTTATTTGTACATGTATGCTGCTTTAGTCGAGAGGGCGATTATACTCTTTGGTAATAGTTTGTGCATGATACTGCCAAAAGCAAAATGATGTGGAAAAAAGGAGTTTATTCCTATTCCAATTTATAAATTAAGAGACGCGAAATCAAATTGACAGTCATTTATATAAGAATCTAACGCTCAATGTCCCGTGCCAAGTGCTCAAACGTGTCCCTTTTTGACAACTGATTGACAGACTTGGCGACGAACACTTTTTGAATCAGGCACTCACTTTTGTGAGCCCTGTTTGGTAATTCTTCTAAATGGCTTTTATATGTAAGCCCATGTCGTCTTTTTTCATTATTACACATTATTATTAATCCACTACAAGTTAGCCCTTGACTGCCATCTCACCTGATGTTAAGTGATGATGCAGTCTAAGATGGTAGCGGGCTAACCTGTTAGGGCAGTTATATTAAACCCATACCCCTATTCGGTTTCTACACGGCATCGTACCGGAACGCGAAATCGCTTGGCGGCACGTCTTTGCCGGTAGGGTGGTAACTAGCCACGGCCGAAGCCTCCCACCAGGCCAGACCAGGGAGAATTCAGAAATTATAAAATCCCAAATTGACCCTGCCGGGGATCGATCCCGGGACCTCCGCACGTTAAGTCAACAGCGCTACACACTGCGCCACGGAGGTCTGTCTGTCTGTGTGTTACGCAATCACGTCTAAACTACTGAACCGATTTAAATTAAATTTTGTAAAGAGATATTCTAGAGCCTGAGAAAGGACATAGGCTACTTTTTATCCTGGAAAATTAAAGAGTTCCCGCGGGAATCAATAAACCTTTAATCTACGCGGACGAAGTCGCGTGCATCATCTAGTATTTTCATGTATGTGAATTCGTCTGATACCTGATAATATAAACATGCTGCTGCCTGCTCATTTAGGGTGCAAAAATCAATTTAGCATGAGTCACAAATAAGCGCTTTGCCTGATTCTAGATAATTATATATTATATGTATATAGGTATGCTCTATATTCTGATAATATCACTTTGATAATTAGTATACCTTTATCTAATGATCATGGTATACTTATTATCAAAGTGATATGATGATCTATGATCTAACATAATCTGATCTATCATCTATGATCTGGAATTCTATGCACATTATGTATTTAGAATGTTTCTCCAGGAAAATAATTAAAAAATATATATACATAATTCTTAAATATACCTAATAGGTAGGTAATAGGTATGCTATATCCTTAGCATTTTTTTTAGGAAATCTAACTTTAGCTAAAGACATACCTAACTCGAGATATTTTTACAACCGAATTCATTTATTTTAATGTATGTGCATCGAATAATTCAATGCGGTCGTGGCTCCCTTCGCCACGTATTAGTTACACTTTTCCGTGAAAAAATATGGACTTATTAAAATTGTAGATGTGACAATTTCAAGACTACCGAATTGAAAATATGTACCTATTATTCACAATTTACTTCAGTTCAACGGTCCTCGATTCAACATCACCGTTATATGCTTAATTTGGGTGGGTGTAGATTCGTAGAAAGTTGAAAAGTGTTTAGTCTTTATTGTTTATATATTATCCTTGTGGGTTTTTGATGCTTTTCCATTGGCTAGAAGGAAATTCTCTGTATAGACAGTGTTGGTAAATGAGTAACGCAATAACATTTGTGCTGGGCACATGAATCAGGGAGCTTTAACGTGTCGCGCGATACGGCGTCATATCTCGACATCCGGTGGGTGGACTCCCCCTGACGTTTCCACTTCGACTACCGTCAACCGTGTTGAGCGTTTTTTATCGATTGACATGACAATATTAAAAGTTGCAAACGATTTTATAATTTTCTTCGTTAGGTTTAACCGAATTCAGTACACTAATAAGTTTGCAATTCTTATAATTCATCAAGACAAGGTTTAATTTAATGTTATAATGATGAGTCTAAGAATGCTTAGACATTGAATCCTTATTGATTATTACTGATAAACGGTCCTATAAATGAGCAAAGCTTGCCTGTTTTTAACTGTAACTTAAAATCTATTAGGTAGTCTAGTAGGACTCGTTCGTGTCGCGTCAGATCAAACCCAAGGAGTGATTTCCAAGTTCATGTCCGAAAATAGAATCTAGGAATGGTGCTAGGTCGGATCCCAACCTGCTTAACCGGCAGGTGTGGTTACGAGAGGTGCATGAAGAGGGGAGAGGAGTTTGTTCGGGGGGGGGGACACGATGCACCGCGCCAAGGTCAGACGTCGCACGCATGCGCGCACCTCGCTACCGCCTCCGCCCGCACCCCGGTCGACCTTACCCGTACCTGCACCCACTTATTCATGTGCTCCTATTACATACTTGCACAGCGAAACGTAGTCCTTGTCTCCCTTTTCACACGCAACTTACGGGCGTTTGTGTTCGGCTCCGGGGCAGCTTTTCTTAACTAGGTTTGGTAACAATAAGACTTTCTTCATCGATTTTACGTGAAATCTCGACGGTTACGAGTAATTGTACGGTCGTTTCATTAAATACATACCTATTTGCTTTTGCAGTAATATTCTTTTATAGATTTCCGCTTCCGTAATGTCAGGCTTATCCATGGTGTACAATCATTTTGTATGGATGTGATTGCGAGAATTCATCAGATTGAAAAATATAGCAACTCATTCGTAGAGGAAAATGTTTATATGTATACTCTTGGACGTGGTATCATCAAAAACTCGATAGAAGGTTCAATAATTCTGTTAGTCAGATTAGAGCGGGCAAATTAGATCATTTCTAATTGTAACTCATGTTGTGACTTGTGGTTTAACCTTGTGGTCGTAATACGTGATGTCAATTAGTTGTTTTAGGTCATATTGTTATATTAATTTCAGGTTGATAAATGTTCTCATTCTGTACATACGAGTATTATATTGAAATCATTGTGTAGATTGTATTACATGGTGTTACAGTTTACATGATCACAATATTTTCATCTAACCCAGTATGTTTTATTTAGAAAGTTAAGCGGCGCCACGCAAGAAGCGACGTGCGGCGGCGGACTTCTGCGTTCGCACCATGTCGCCCGTTTCGGTTGCAACGTTCCATTCACCTTATTCGCCGCTGCGCCGACGAGGTTCAGTGACTCCGTCGGTGACCGACTAACTCTTCAAGCGCGTCATCGGAGTACTAATGCCGTTTCATCATCGACTGCCCGTCTTTGAATTCTGTAGGTGTAGTGCGACCATAGTTGCGACCTCGTTTCGAGGCGAGGGATTACGGTGCGCCGCGTGTTGTCGCCGACCGTGCAGCGTTATGTAGTAATGAGACAGTGCAGCGGCGAGCGTTGCGCTCTACCGCGTGCGCGCCTCTCGCCCCTCGGCCGCAGCCCTCCCCCTCGCAATTTTGTCCGGTGCGGCCGGGGAGGTGCGGGGCTCGGAGGTCGCGCTCCTCCCGCCTCCAAGACGCGTCGCGCTCCGGCACTCCGCGATCCGCTTAGTCGTCGAACAGAGTTCGTCGGCGCCGGTCGGCTCTGAGCCACGGTTTTCGCTGATCACTCGCTCCGTTATAGTGATCCTTGCGGCTCTGGTCGTTCGCTTACGCTTGGCCATTTCGGGAGTTCGTTGTGGTTCCGCGGGTGTGTTTGCGACGGTCACGAACACGGACCGGCGGCTGCGGACGAAAATAGCGTTCGTTATCATCCCGACCTCGGCGCGCGGCGAGACGAGATAGCGCGAGGTCGGCGGCACCTGCGCGCCGCGCCCCACGTGCGCGTCCGCTGCAGCCGACGATTAGCAAGTGGCAACCGCTGGAGCCCTCCTCCCCCCTTCAGGCTAGCATTGTCTGGACTCTACACATTCCAGAACAACTTTACGCATTTGATCATACTGGATTTTAAAATAAATCCATCTTAATAATATGTAGGCATCCTTTAGCATAATCGCAAAATCAAAATAGCAAAATCCTTTAGCATATCATTCAGGGAATAGGTATGTTGTTTTTGTCTGTTCGATGACTACTTCAAATTAGCTAATTAAAAGGCGCTAATGCTTCAGTTTCAACCTCAGCTTCACTATTAGTAGATTTGGTAATTTTTGCGTGACGTGAAACTATATTTTATTATCATGCTTGCCTAACGGAACAATGTTAATAGTCTTCTTTTTAATCCGCGAAAGTTATCGTATTGTCGATTGACTATTGTCTTGATTGTTCTTACGTATCTTTTGTTGGTGTTCGATCCAATATCTTTGTTTGATAAATACCTAATTGACTTCAAATCTGCAGCATATTGCAGCTTCCCGATTCTTTGGGAGGAAATGTCTTTATTTATTTACCCCTAAATCAAATAGTTTCTGGCTCCTCGTCCTAACAAACTACTTTATTAGGTAGACTTAAAGCTTTTCAGTTTGCTGAATAAAATTAGCTGGTTGTAAAAAGCTTTGAACTGCCATTTTTGTAACCTCCTCCATAAACCTCCTATATTCATTTTCTAGCATTAATTTAATTTAATAATTTGGGGAAGTGAATTAGGTAGGAAATATGAATACAAATAGATCTCTAAGATCAACATTTTGACGGAAAACAAAACTCCAAACCATTCTTTAGTAGCATTATAAAGCCGAAATGTCTGCCTGTATATTTCCTTTTCATGGCTAAACAGTTGATCTTGTAAAACCACAATCTATCTATTATAATAAATATATTATGTACATAGAGTTAGCTTGCATTCAGGTAATGGACAAAAACTACCCTTTATTGCAAGACTTTCTTACTGTCGCACTCAGAGTCGCTTAATCATTACTTAAGAAAGATTTGAATACAAAAAGCGGCAGTTAGTCCTATGGAAATATAATTTTATTATTCGATTGAAATTTGTATTACGAATAAATTGTAAAACTTCATCTGTTCATAAGCGCCCGTCGTTACTCCTGCATAAGATTCCTGAACGAAGCATTATGCAATTGATTGTTAGATGTGGTGCAATGTTTTGAGCGTAACAAAATTAATTATGTAATTCAGATTTTCCGATGGACCATTCATATCAAGTTATAGTCCTCGTTCGTAGAATATCAATTTTCACGTGCAGTAGTTGCTACTGGTTGTGATTTTTCTCAATCATGGTGTCTTACTTACTTACCTACTTATTGACTTATCTTTTCTGTGCTGTCGGGACTATAGTCCTTAAAAAAAAAGATACGCGCTGAATTAAGAACCTCTAACTCGGTTAAATATAGCTTGCTGCTTGATTAGAATGACAATTGCAATATGAAAAGTGCTTCTTTCTCAGCTGTCTTAGCTATGATTCAAGACTAATATAGACACAGAAAATATAAAAACTTAGTACTGACGTAGGCTGATCCCAGCAATACTTAATTTTATCCGGATTTAATAATTGTTGGGATCAATAAGATGTTTAAAATATTACGTTTGGGGAAATTGCTACCATAGGCACAGAATATAATATTGTACTATATCATCAGTTGCCACCTAATTATCCACATCCTTAAAATCATAAATTTTAATGTTGTTGTGACTGTCTGTTACCTTTAACAAAGTGACAAAGTCGAAGAACGATCACGGTCCGAAAAAACAAAGGGTTCCCAAAAAACCCAATTCAAGTTTAGTCCAATAAATTAAGCTACAAGAGATTTTGTCTGTGGGGGGAATTTAGACTTCGGTGAAACCTAAGATCTTTGAAAATGAGTTCAATTGCAATTATTGTTCTATTGCTTCCTAGTTGCTGCATTTGTGCATTTTAGACAGTTTGTTTATTGGCGGGCAATCAATGTATTTTGGACTCATAGTTAAGAATTAAAAACCTGATAACAGTTTTTGCCAGTCGAGTCGAGTCGGTATTCCCGTATTCATATAGCATGAAGATCTTTCATAATACTCCCTACGGAAAGGGACAGAACTAGATTTAAAGCTGCCATTTTAGTTTAGTTAAGAGATGTTACATTACAGAATCGGCACCAATGTCTGACTAATATAATATCAACGTACATACAGCTCAAACGACTGAGCCTAGAATCTTGAGATTATATACAATCCTTATGTTTTATATAAAAACAACAACCTCTAGAACTCTTATACTATTATGTTTTTTTTAATAACAATAAAACAATCATTTTAATAGCGAGTTAATAATATGTATTTAGAGATAGTAAAATGCGCATTATTAGTTTATTGTTTGATATGACATTTTTTTTTGTATTTCAAATAATAATTATAATAAACAGATTGATCACGGTTATTTAATGAAACACAAGCTTTTCAGACACTTTTCCACGAGGGATGGCTGCACGGCATGCGAATCCGTATTTTGTTGAGTTTTTTAGACTTTGTTCTCTCCTTTTACACCATGTTCGTGGAGAAAAGGATCCAAATATTTTTGTCAAATAAAATTCGCTGATCTTAACAGTAATTGTGTCGGTTCATTAATTGGGTATTGGTATGAAAGGGTGTAATGAGAAAATATAGTGATCTCATCGGCGAGTATCACATGCAGTGGCATATCCCTCGCTACGCAATACCCATCGCAAGACTGCCAATTTTTTTTTTAAACAAAAGAAATTATAAAATTAAAATATAAACCTTAAAACTAAGGCATTAAAGTTTAATTACGAATGTAGTATATTTATATTTAAGACCACTTCGTAACAACGCGGTGACGGTGTCGGTGACGCGAATCCACAAGTTTACCCCATACCAAAAAGTGCTCAACGCGGCTAAAGAAGTTTCACTTCGGTAAAAAATACGGTTTACCTTTGTAATCGCTCAAGGATATAAGTGATCTCGAATATTCTACTGTATTCTATTCGAATATAATGGTCGTGCGAGAAAACTTATGGTTTAATTGTTGTTATATGCAATTAGTTTTGTTGCAATGGCGACTTATAGCAACCACATTTACTCTTAGGTACATAATGCAATAATTATTCCTGTGTTACTCAGGTTGTATAAACTTTACTTTAAAAATTATTGTAGTATACGGTAAAAATTTTAAAACAAGAAAAATATATATTTGTAACATGTATTTAAACATTTGGTTTAAGTTTTCTAAAATCAGTGTTATTCTTGAAAGTTTACTAATTCTTTAGATACATATAAAAAAACGGTCAAGCGCGAGCTGTGCGAAACAGCTATGAAATAACTAGCTTTACATATGGCGCTAAATTGGTAGAGCCTGACAATCAATTCGAAACCCTATGAGTAAGGAATCTCAATTAACGGGTTTCGGATTTTTCTTGCATCTTGCCAAACTTCATGATCCTAGGTCAACGAGCCTTATAACCTCCGAATGAATTAATTGAATTACTTAAAATTTTAATTTAATTAATCATCAGTCATTGTGCATCAATTGTTGGATTTTTATTACGTGCTCTTTCCTCGGCTTAGGCCTCTTTCTAATAGCGCCAATTTGCTCTTTGCTCGGCTTTCCGTATCTAATCGATGCCAGCCACCCGCCAGATATCATCGCTCCACCTTGCTTTGGAACACCCTACGCTCCGTTTACCAAGACGCGGTCTTCACTCAAGGAACTCTCGATTTCAACGTCCATCGGTCCTTGGACACACGAGCCCATTGCGACTTCAGCGTGTCAGCCCTGAGAGCTATGTCAGTTACTTATGTTCTTTGGCAAACTACAAATTAATTATATAGCCTAAAGCCGATAATTACATAAAGACCCTGGATCGTGGAATTAGCAGTGCTGCTACATAGCTGGTGGCGACTGCTTTAGATAACAACTGGCGATAACAGCTGGAGATTATATTCGAGAATATGTAAGCGTGAGAAAAGCTGTTTCAAGGAAATCGCGTCTCCTTGTCACAAAAGGTAACCATAACAGCCGTGTGAGGCCTAATTATGTAAAATCTGCCAATCAATGTTAAAGTCTCAATTGTTGTGATCGACTGAATTTATGGTACATAATTTCTTGCTGTGTCAATAGATTTTGGCCAGTACCGGAAAAGTGTTAGAACCAATCACAGGTGATTGTGATCGATAGTGTAGCTGTCATTTTTACATAATACTTAGGCCGCAGTCTGGCCTCTTAGTACGTTTCATTCTGGGTTTTAAAAGGTGTGATGTAGAGTTTTAATTTAACGTCCCTCATGACATTAGACCACCGTATAGTTCGGGGTCTCCTTCGTCCTTCGGTTTAGATGGAATATTCAGTATCTCAACTGGGTATGTCTATAATACTATTTGACATTATATGCCTGTGGCCGTACCATAAAAGCTTACTCTCCTTTTGGCGGTGCTACATTCAAAGTATTCCTCATATACATACTTACTCATTACAAATATTGTCGGAAACGCTTACGGCATGCCTTTTTATTCGGCCGTTACAGTAGTAGCACAGAATCCATACTAATATTATAAATGCGAAAGTGTGTCTGTCTGTCTGCTTGGCTGCCTGTCTGCTACGCTTTCACGGCCCACCTGTTCAACGGATTTTGATCAAATTTGGTACAGGGATAGATTGTATCCCGGGGAAGGACATAGGCTTTTTATCCTGGAAAATTCAAGAATTCCCGCGGGAGTCAAAAACTTAATCCACGCGGATGAAGTCGCGGGCATCATATAGCATATTTTAATAATAGCCATACGGGTATGTCTATGTCACCGTAAGATTTTAAAAACCGTTAGATTATAATCTAACTCGATAAATTGTAAACTGTCGAAAGATTGTGAACCGTTCAATGTTCCGAGTGTCAATGTTTGAAATATTCATTGTATTTACGTTTTCTTGTCCGTTTCATGTAGGTTAGGTTAGGGTTCGACATAAATAACCAAGTAGTGCTTTAGGTTCTATCGGGTTAATACATCAAACAGATTACAATCTACCGGAAAATAATGCGTTAAATTGTAATCTTTCGACACTTTGCTATTTCGCGAGTTAGATTATAATCTAACGGTTTTTACAATCTTACGGTGACATATACATTCAATATGTCGGTAAAAATCATATCGAGAGTTAGGAATCTATTACATAACTCAAAGTTACAAACACATTACATGTGTCGATACCTACATAATATGTTACGTAATGCGCCGTGTTATACTAAGGGGATATTATTCTGTTGATACTGTATATACTAGCAGTTTTCCGCAATTTACCTAGTCCACGTGGGTTTAGGTTTTCTGAAAATCCCGTAGACACCTTCTGTTTAAAGTACATGTTATGCCGATTTAACACTCTTGAGCTCTCCTTGCATACTCTATCAATCTGCAAAAATTCTAGGCAACAGGCAGGTAGGTACTAGGTAGGCAGCTATTTAGAGGGTACAAATGAACACTTTAATTTTATTGATTCGTATTTAGTAGATAGAGAAAAACTTAGTGCAGGAGTTATCTTTTTATACGACTGTCTGAAAAACGGAGTATATTGTTTTCAGGGTTCATGTATGTATGTATGTATGTGAGTTTGTATCTTCTATTATATGTTCTATACGCCTGAACCGATTTTGATAAATGAGGTATCGTTAGAATCCTTAGCTTATTCCGGGTGACATAGGCTAGTAAAATTTTAAAAAAATGATGGGGTGACCATGGTCCCGCATTAAATACTAAAGTTGAAAAAAAATAATTGAAAATAAGATTAACTATATAATCATCATCTAGAAAATGATGAGTAGATTACAAAAAATTAAAACACTGTAGTTCAATATCCAGTGATTCCAAAAAAAAAAAAATTGTTTTTAACTTTTTAGTTCGTTTCTTGGCAGGGCAGTTGTTATTAACTCTTCCATTTCTTAATCAATATTATGACAGTGCTCAACCAATATATATTTAAAAATTTTGTATACGTGCATAAACACATTGATAGATTCAAGAAGAAAATTGATTGTCATAATGTCAATACTAGAAATAAAAATAAACTTGTAATGCTTGCTTCTAGGCTTAGTAAAACTAGCAATTCATTTGTTGGAAACTCCGCTTCTACAATAAGCTCCCAGAAGACATGTTAAAGATGTCTCTGAATAAATACAAAGTTAATGTAAAACGTAAACTCATTGAAAAACCTTATTACCATGTAAAGGACTACTTAAACCACAAGGAAGCTTCGCAATAATTTGCTTTAAGGCTCTGATAGTTCTTTATTTAAGATTATTTGTGAGATGGTGGTAATTAAAAAAAGCCCCCGCCTGAGTTTGTTGTGGGCTCTTCTCAGACCAGGGCGCGTTTAGGACCCTCGTAGCTTTAGTTTTAAGATACCGTAACCGTTTATCACCATCATGTTTTATAAGTAAGTGATTTTTAACGTCAATATGTGTACCTACAGTGTACCTATATTGAATAAATGATATTGAGTATAACTTATCCCATCAAAAACATAAATGTAAAATGAGAGCCAAGTTCAAAATTGTGATATATATGCCTTGGTTGTTGACTTCAGCGACAAAAGGAGTGAGATCTAAATGGGTGCCAAGTTCAATGGTCAGTCCTGCAATTTATATATCCCATCAAAAACATAAATGTGAAATGAGAGCCAAATTCAAAATTGTGATATATATGCCTTGGTTGTTGACTTCAGCGACAAAAGAAGTGAGATCTAAATGGGTGCCAAGTTCAATGGTCAGTCCTGAAATTTATTTATAACAACATATAATATTTTATAACAACTTAAAATATCATTTCTTCTTATAACGTAGTATAAAATGTTGAAGACTAAGGCTTTGGCTTGGCTAGTTTTCATATACGAATAATAGCGTTCACAAGTTGTAAAGCTGTAAGTTCTTATTTTATTCTTCCGAAAATTTGGCTTGCTGGTAGAAACGGTACTTTTAGGTACCTACTTAATAATAATTCGTATATGGAAACTAGCCAAGCCAAAGCCTTAGTCTTCAACATTTTATACTAAGTTATAAGAAGAAATGATATTTTAAGTTGTTATAAAATATTATATGTTGTTATAAATAAATTTCAGGACTGACCATTGAACTTGGCACCCATTTAGATCTCACTTCTTTTGTCGCTGAAGTCAACAACCAAGGCATATATATCACAATTTTGAATTTGGCTCTCATTTCACATTTATGTTTTTGATGGGATATATAAATTGCAGGACTGACCATTGAACTTGGCACCCATTTAGATCTCACTCCTTTTGTCGCTGAAGTCAACAACCAAGGCATATATATCACAATTTTGAACTTGGCTCTCATTTTACATTTATGTTTTTGATGGGATATCATTACTTTTTGTACAGAAATTATTGAACTCAATCTCAAACTCAAAACATATTTATTCAAAATATGTACCTACAAAGTACACCTTCTGAACGTCATGCTTACAGAGCATAAGACGTGATGGTGATAATTAACTACGATATCTTAAAACTAAAGCTACGAGGGTTCCAAACGTGCCCTGGTCTGAGAAGAGCCCGCAATAAACTCCGCTTTTTTTTATTATCACCATCTCACAAATATTTGAAATTATATATATGTACTTATAATATAACATTACATAATCAGCCGTTGTAACAATTCATACCCATGCCTTGCTATCATTCAAATAATCCTTTACACTGTAATAGGACTTTTCTATTAGTTTAGTTTACGTTTTACATTAGTAGGTACTTATTATTTGGTGTAAGGTCAGTGTGTCACCCACCAGTAATTCTATTGTACGACTCATTGTACAAGATAATTAAAGACGAGAATTCTCAAGAAAAATATATAGTGTACCTAGAGTTACACTGACATTGACAGATTACATCTATGGTCAGACTACCTCTACAGCACATTTCTACATCTCATCAATTTTGATTGCAAAAGTTCAAAATCAAAAGTTTTTTGTGAAACATTGAAAACAAGCACGGTAAACAGTCGATATCACTAAAACCACTATAAACAATGAATACAAATCACAATGACTGACAGCTTGAACTGACGACTTCAAATACGTTTCTTCTTCTTTTCTGTCAATGACGTTTCGTTGCACAAAATGTATGAATACGAAGGTAAGGTTTTAATGCAACTATATTATTATTCATTATTATTTACATTAAAATAATAATTATGTGTCATTTTCAATAGTTAAGGAGTTACTACCACCGCTCAAAGCAGTATTGTTTCAAACTAACGGTTGAATGTCACGTACTTTGACGTCCTTAAAATAATGATTATAACACTACAACATAAACGTCAACAATATTAAAATAATACGGCTTTAAGCAATGGTAGCATGCCTCGTGTCAGAGTTTTGATCTATCCTTTGATCATAAAAATGACGATTTTTGTACGTTTATATCTAAATAACCATTTGAGGTGTGCTTATGAAATTTGGAGCACATATGTATCTCACGGGTCTCAATATATGCGCCAAATTTGACATGTTTATGTGAAATAGTTTTTGAGTTATGAGGGGGTCAAAAGTGGCTCCAAATGGTTCGTGTAATATTACACACGGTGCTGCTCGCCAGTTTTTTTGAACTTTGGCTGGACACGCTTCCGCGTGTCTTGATTGCTCTTATTTGTGGTTATTGTTAATTGTATTGGATTAGTTAGGTACTTTAAATATTAATTAATGATTAGGTACACCACTGTTTTGAGTAATTTTATGAGCTTTGATTACGCCTTCAGCAGTCGGCATCTATCGGTTAAGCTGCGGTTATAAAATTAAGTTTCGAGCCTATATGCATAGGTACCTATGTTTTTAAAACTTTTTCGTTTCTATTGATCAAATAACAAAACTATAGTTTAAGGGATAAGATGTGATGAAACACAAGATAAAGTTCAGTTATGCCCTAACAATCCTTGTACTAAGTACTAATTCAATTCAATCGATAAATCAATACCTTTAATAGGTAGGTACATGACCGAAATGTAACACCATGCCTACCTGTTTAAAAATGCATACACAGCAACGTCCCAGATAAAATCAAATACTTTGCATGGTCAAGTACATTTTACACTTTGCCTATACAATTATATAAAGTGGTGAAATAATATATAATTATACTCATTGTAAAATTGTCATGATAAATTATTATTTTAAAATTGATAATAGGTGGCCTGCCGCAGTTTCGCTCACGTGGAGTTTCTGTAGGTAAATACTTATTGGATTTGTTGTAAAGAAACGCCAGCGAGAGTAGACCAGAGTAGAGCCAGTAGGTCTGAGCTCTACATTGATTAATAATTATTAGTCAAACATGCTGCCCCTGGAATAGTTGGTTCTCTTTATTATGTAGAGAAAAAGAAAAATAGTTATAGTAGCTAACTAGCTACCCCATGTAACTCTAGCTCCTATTATAGGTATATGTAAGATTTTACGCATCTCTGAAATTGGCGGTTTTTGTAAATCAATGAAAGTTTCAATTCCAATTTTATTTTTCAGTGTTTACCAGGGATGCTGCTCTTAAAATATGTATGGAGGAACTCAATATCGAATTATGTTTTAATAAATAAATTGTTAGCGTTACTAGTTTACTAGACCCCTAGAGGAAGGTAATAAATATATAATATTACTAAATTACTAGATATTACCCGCGGCTTCGCTCGCGTGGCTCAATGGAACAATAACTGAGTTTTATGTGAAAATTTTTTGAAGTGAAAACTTCTTAGGCCGCGTTGAGCACTTTTTGGTAGGCGGTAAAGTTGTGGATTCGCGTTACCGACATCTCGCTCCGACATGCTCAAGAACAGCGACATGTTCGCGTTGTTACGAAGACAAAGGTCTTAAATATAAATATACTAGCGAATGCCCGCGACTTCGTCTGCGTGTTTTGAGGGTTCTGGTTCCCGCGAGAGCTCTTTAATTTTCCAGGATAAAACGTAGCCTATGTGCTATTCCAGACTATAATCTATCTCTTTGCCAAATTTCAGCCAGATCCGTTCAGCCGTTGGGGCGTTATTGAGTAAAAAACATCCATACATCCAAACTTTCGCATTTATAATTTTAATAATTTATAGGTTTTCCCCCACATAATCATTTTACGGTATGTTTTTACAATAGTTAATTTCTATTTGTGTGAATGTAAAAGCCCATTTTAGATACATTATACCTATGGAGTTACAAGGAAAGATATTAAGATTGCCATCGTATTACCTACGAGTAACACATGGATAGCAGGCGTATTGTTTGTTCAACGTTTCGCACCGCTCATTGTCGCCTTGTACTGGCACGTGTAGCGACTATTGCTCAGCCCAGACTCACCAATAACATAAGTATTAGGTACAGTCGCAGTCTGAACTCTGAAAATTCAGTTTTCAAGTTAGATTATTCATAACACTGCATGCAGTACGTTCTAAAACGCCTTAGCAAGGTATTTATTATGTTTCAAAGTTTTCAAGCATCGAATTTAACAGAAAGAGTAAGTAACAGTGACTTTTTTAATAATAAAACTCATTTCCTAATTTCAAGTCTGACTCATTGGCTTGATCGCATTTGTTAAAGTGAAATTTATTGAAAATATTAAGAAAGGTTTTTTCTACATTCTAATTTCTATGCTATCTAGTTGCCAGTCGCTAGTCGCTACCTACTGCAGTAGTTTTACTACTAAAAATTCTGTGATTTATGCAGTGCGTAATCAAATCACATATCGACCTTCTGACAGAGATGTAGGTATGCCAGCAATTATGAACCTTATGGTGGTAAATCCTCTCAGACCGCGACTGTACAAAATATAATGGTACAGTCAGAATGATGTGCGTTTGTTTATGTTTGTGTGTGCGTCTGTGTTTGTCCGTGCTTCAGTTTCATTATGCTAATTTATATCTCTGTATTAACTCAGGCTCATTATCAATATTTTAATATTATGGTACATAACATGGCATTACTGAAACATTAATCATTATTGTACCTGTCTAAAAAGAGCGCGCCCCATAATTATTGTTATTTCAGGTTTTGTATGTAACCGTTTAAAAAATTAATATTTAACCGTTAAATAATTATGTTTTCGGGCTTGACTTTTACATAATCATTTAACGGGATTGTCCAATATTTTTTTTTAAATGTTTCTTAATTGACTTATCTGAACAATTTTGACTTCTTGTCAATCACAGATATTATTTTACTTTTAACATTTCATACATCACTAATCACATGTAAAGGACCTTCAAATAAGAAAAGCAGCTGGATCACAAAACGGCTGAACGGATCTGGATGAAATTTGGCACAGAAAAATAATAGTCTGGAATAGCACATAGGCTACTTTTTTATCCCAGAAAATTAAGGAGTTCCCGCGTTAACCAAAAAGCCTTAATCCACGCGTACGAAGTACCGGGCATCAGGTAACAAGACAAGTTAGTTAGTTCTTTTGTGGGGATAAGTCTAGCAGAAATAATAATGTCTGCCAATTTAGTTGCCCTGCGTAACAGAGTAACATGGCAATGGAGGAGGTTGAAAGTTGTTACAACACTGCGTTGGCAATGAGAGAGGAGAGGGGATAGTGCACGTGCCCGCAGCCATGCTGCCGTGTAGGCCGCCCCCCCCTCACTTGTTGAACACATCGTGATCGTGACGTTATCGAACTACACATTTTGTGCAGTCAGTATGCCTTCTCACTCGCACCTTTTTACGGATTCTACGTTTTGTAGTTCCGGCTATATTACTCGTATGAAAAAAATATGCATATATTGTGTACGTCTAGTACCTATTTGCCTACTTAGTAAGGCTTACATAATTTTCTAATCATTTCATTTCATTGCTGTTGAAATAGATGAAAAAGTAACAGAATATGAACTTTAAAAGTTGCTCTTTTCTCGAACAATCGATCTTTGTGTGAATTGTATAGATTTATAACATTGTTCCAAAAGCCATAAAAACAATACTTAACTACGTCAGTCCGAGAAACAAGAAAACGAGAAAAACTTTGTTTAGAACTTTTCCAACTTTTTGTATGGTTTTCTTGGCAAGCCGTTACGCAAAAACTACGTTAGGTATAAATCAGTTCATTACGGAAGCCACAAATGAATGAATATCGAATCCAAAACTCTTTAACTTTAAAGCACTGGTTGGTATTGTTCGGGAATACCCTCGCAAACGCACCCAATAAAAATGTTATTTATATTAGGTAGTGTCAAGAAAATACGGTTTCAAGTTCTTCATAAGTGAGCTAAAACAATAAGTACTTAATATTTAAACTCGAACGAAGTGTTACTCGTAAGTTAAAATAATAAACTATAGTTCTAGAAAAATATGTTAACTATAACTATGTTATTAAGGACTAGTGAAGCAAGGTTTTAACAAAATCTGTGACTGGACATAGAATGGGTATACTCATGGAGTCCACCGAGGTGAACTTGGTCACTGCAAATTATCAACAACGTGGTGCGAAACCGGAAATTTTTGGAGCGATGAGTGCGCCTGGCGACGCTTTCTACTCGGACTCGCTTCACACCATTGCGATTAATACTAGGGAGACAGAATACGGTAGCATAGTGGAGCCAATTCCGATCGTGCTGAAGACATACCAACAGTTTCACCCAAACTGCTGCCCTGTAAATGGCTACGGATACCCTCAATCGTTGATAGCTTCTGTAACGTCTGCGCCTTGTGTCCCCGATGTTGAAAAACCCTCCACTTCGAATACTCAAAGCGTCATCAAGGAAAAGGACACTCAAAAGGTCGCACGACCTCCAAAAAAGAAGTGGATCAAAGAGTACTTGGGTAAGTTGTCTAAATTAGGTGCATTACATATATTCTTTAATTTATAATTTATTAAAACAATAAATATAATTTATAATTTAATAAAAACAATAAATATAATTGTAAAAAATCTTGTGGTCCGTGTTGTGGTAAAAATCTTGTTAAGATCGAAATCAGAAAACAGTCTTAAGTTCATGTTGCATGTGTTGTTCAACCAACTGCAATTAATTTATACCTTCGTTTCTTCCGTATAAATTATACTTAGAGAGATAATTTAATTGATAATGGTTAATTTAACGCAAGAGCTAAATATGTAATACTATCCTGCACCTTTTGGTTTAAACATAACAATAGATGATATATACATTTCTCACATAAGCCTCGGTAGATGAAGATGATTAACACGGTATACCTGTCAACATAATCAGTAGCTCTTGAAAGCGTTACGCAATGCCTTCCTACGATCAGACAAATGCGTCACATCTTTATTGGATTTTACGGTGTTTACTATGTTGTTTATATAAACCTTTTATTTACAATGTTCCAGTGAATTCTTTTATTACTTTTGACTTTTCAGTCTTTACCATCTGAATTTTGATTTGACTGTTAGTTATGTTCAATAACTTGTCGAAATTGAAAATCAAATTAAACTGATACGACGATCAGCATTGATATATTAAATAAAATGGAATCGTTAATAGTTAACAAATACACATAAATGCTAAATAAATACTTAGTTCAAAGAACCGACAGGCGTTTTGGTCTCGGACCTCGGTGCTTAAATGGCGGCCTCGCATTGGAAAGCGTAGTGTTGAACTCCACCACTAGGTGGACCTACGATCTTAAGTGCGGTATAAAATCGTGCTCTGTGGAGACTGGAGATCCATGTAGGTGGCCTTCGCCTAGCCGTGGACGTCTATCGGTTGAGACGACGACGAACCATAAATGCACAAGCCACACGCTTCTTGGATAATAATTAAACATTATCATCGTCCACAGATGGATATTATACGCTTTCTATCTATAATATAAGCGCCGACACATCCGTTTCTGATTCTTCCTCTTTAGACTACTTCGTGGTTCTCTAGTAAATCCATCATTTGCTTATTAATGCCTAGTGAGCGTCGCGAATTCGTACAATTCAGCTTGTAGACTGTTGTTTGCCTCATCTAAAATGTAGATGGTAGTTAGGTCTTATGTTTTAAATCTTGTCACTAACTGCTGATTTAATAAATCCCACACACTCAATAACAAGTTATCACGATTACTTATTGCTAAAAATCACGTTTGTTTTCATGGCCATTATCTTATCAACTTTACATTCGTTGACCGGCTCACAGGCATGCCCATTTTACATTTAATATGAGACTATAATGCACAACTATAAAGTTGAATTCAGAAATAACATGTCTGTCTCTGTAATCATCGTGCGTAAATTATATTGTCGTATACAAGACAAAAGTTATCCATCCGCTTTGTTTCTAGAACTCGTTTTTTTTGCTGACCTCCGTATTACAATCAATACACTATTGTGAACAAGCGGTAACTATTTTAAGGTCAAGCGACATAATATTATGATTAATCAACTACATCGTGGCTCTAACTCGTACGTAATAAATAACTAATAATATGATTCCTGATCGCCGTATATTTTTTGCAGTATTAGTAGCACTTTTTTCAATTGTAGGGTCAAATCAAATCAAATCATTTATTTGCATAGATTGCGTAGGTACATTGATGTTACATTACTAAAATTAGTATGAACTACAATCTGCCGTGTACTGGCATGCAAAAATCCGTCCGTCTCCGGTTCCCGGTTCCGGTTCTCCGGTTCTTGCATATCTTCTGTAAAGCTTACCTTGTCTTTGGACTTACCCACACAGAATAAGAAAGAGATGGAACACCTGTCTTATTTTCAGGAAATGAAAAACAGATTCATAAAGGTTACAGAATTATAAGTGTTACAGGTTGCATTGATAATCGAATCAAATCTGTAACCGTTTTCAATGTGTTTTAAATCTGTTAACCCAAAACACTTATGTTTCTGTAAAAGAAATGAAAGTGTTTAACACAGTTTTAACGTGTAATCGGAATAGCGACGTTGCCAGATTTACTGTTGACGCGTATTCAAATTTGAACCAAGGTGAAAGCACCAATGGTTGCAATTCTTTTAAGACAAAAATGGCCAGTGTTGTGCCAGTGTGTGTAAAGTCCAATCAAGTGAAAAGACCGTGTTGTCACATCGTGCAATTTGTTAGGGCAAGTACCTGTTAGGGTTACAGATAAAAACACTTATTAACAGAAATAAACGGTTACAGATTGATTGTGTTACAGTATCGTTTCTGTTTTTGTTGTAAGTGTTTTTGTTCTATAACAGTTTCAAAAAGCAGTGTTTAAAACATTTGTTTCGGCTACTGTTTCAGTCATTAGTTATTTTAATTCTAAGTAAAGTCAAGGTAGGTACGCTCTATAGATTTAAGTCAAAATTTTGCTGGAAACACTTTTATGATTCTTGCTAAATAAGTATTAAAATCCTGATTACAGTTAGGTACTTCTTACAATTTTGAGTTTCCCTACATTCTGAATTTCACGCCCATAAATTACCTATTACCTACCTAAATTATTTTTTAAATTAAACATTTGATATAAACGAGAACAAATTGATTACATTATTTTATCGAGACATAAAAACTTCTAGGTAGTTAAATCCCAGATAGAAATAAAATTGCATTGACGTCATTACGTTTCAACAATAATTTTATCAGCCGTTTTAAAGACGACTTGGAGGTGACTTTTGTTTTACCTATTAGATTACGCGTTGTGTCGATAGTACTCGAGTGTAAATAGATTGAACTTGCGTTTGTAACTTGAG
Organism: Erebia palarica; assembly: GCA_964035005.1. Lineage (NCBI taxonomy): Eukaryota > Metazoa > Arthropoda > Insecta > Lepidoptera > Nymphalidae > Erebia > Erebia palarica. Next base: position 28,070,352 of record OZ035987.1, on the reverse strand, counting down.
CCAAATCTCAAATTCTCGGTCCGTGTAACTCGGAATTCGGCCATGCTCAAGCAATCATTGGAGTAATATGACTCGATTATCGCACAAACCTTTGCGCTTGATATGGGCGCAGCGCAGTAAAAGACTTGTACGCTACTTAAGTGCCTTTACTGTGGTATGAGGACACACCAATTGCCACTCACATCCATGAGAGATGCTTTTACCAGAATTTGGTGGGTAGTTCAGTGATTGCATATAGTCCCTTTAGTGTAGTGAGTTAGTTCTTCCTTTTGCAGTACGTACTTAACATAGGTCAGAATAAACGAGTCATTGTGGCCTAACTCCTAAGGTACGTACCGACTACCGTAGTTAGGACTTAGTACTCCGTAGCGCTAGGGCTATATTCTCCAACGAGAACATAAAATATTGAAGATAATACTTACACGTGTTTCTAAGGGTTACGTCATAGAATGTGGAGCGCAAAACGCGAGGTTGTTGACATTGCGATAAAAATATTATTGGCAAGTTAATCTAGACGGTTATATTAAATTAAAACTGTAGTATCATAGGAAACTTGTGTTTACTTATATTAGATAAGGATAGATTAGAATGAGAAATGATTATTAAAAATGTAAAAAAGGCATCATTCAACTTGGTACCCAATAGGTATTGTAATTACTTGTACAATAAATCTGTATTGAAGGCTATACGGATTCTATATCAATTATTAATATAATATATTAATTAAATTAAAGGTATATACAGTATACATAGTTGCACAGAGCATGTTTAAAACGCCCCTAAATGTTTCTTTTTCCAATGGAAGACACAGTTTTCCTCTTGAGATATTAAAGTAAAAACTATATTCATATAGAATTCAGTTAACAACCTCCATGTCAATACGAAAATCGATAGAAGCGCCATTCCAAATAAATAATTTTTCGAGCTTGCAAGTTGCATCTCATTTTGCTTCTTGATGTCTATAGTGTCATACCTAATTAGTCTGTCAGATTCATAGCACGCTACTTCAGCAAATAAATGTTTATGATTGTGTTAATCATAATCACGATTATGAAAAATACCGTGTGCTGGATTTCGCTCACACATACTAGGTACTTGCCAGTGTAATAAAAACACGGTCGAGAGAGCGTACGCGTAACTGCCTGTCTGTCACGTGCAAATCTCCCTTCACTACTTATTCTGTGTGCCTCGCTTCCCTCACCGCTGTCTCAGCTTCTAGCGCGTGGATTATTCTATTTGCTTTGAACTATCCGACCATGATAATATTAGTAGACCATTTCTTATTTTTCATTAAGTAGTGTTCTCCGTCATTCAAAGACCTATGGAATTGTGTTTAGGAATAACATCCTTTTTAGCGTTCCGTAGTAAACAAGGAACCGTTATAGTTTCGCCATGTCCATCCGTCTCTCTGTCTGTTGGCAGCTTAGACACAGCTTCCCTGAGAGAAGCTAAGTACTAGAAATCTGTAATTTGGCATAGGTATACATAATACAATACATAATAACTAAGTATATTTATCACGCCGACAAAGTTAGTAAAATTAAAAAAAAAAAATTTAGGGTAGGTACCAACTACGAACTTAATAGGTATACTATGTCCGCTTAATATTGTGAAGGGCAACTACAGAACCCTACTTACACTGCGCGTGGCCCGACAATGGTCGTTTTTTTGCTACAATAACATGATTCAAACGTTCCTAATGATGAATACTTATCGTAGAAAGAACACAAGAACTTGTCACCATTTTCAGTAGTTATCACGCAACGAACCTTTTATAGCGTTAAATTTGTTTCCCTAGTATTTATGTCCTAGAATACTATTAATAATTTACAAGTATATCTGCGGAGAGAATTACCGTTTTTTTTTTAAATGTTTATATACAGTAGATTCAATAGAGGATGGGAACGTAAAACCAAGGCGAATGTACTTAGTTTAAATTACTTTTGCCTATTGACAATCAAACACAGAAATGTATATAAATAATGTATATATTGTGTTGGTATCTATTGTATCGCAAATCGCAATAAACTGAAAGAGCGGCATATAGTATCTTCCGCAAGAGGGCAATGAATTATTAGTCCGAAGGCATTCTCGGCAACTTAGTGCGACGGCATGCGCAAATTGTACTAGGCGCTTATAAAGACGAAGAAGTTATTTTAGCATTTTACAGTTTGGGAATATAGGTGTAGACTTTACTACAATTACAACGCCGACCTACATTGACATTCTCATGTTTTTAGTTATCATTATCGTACTTTTATACCTAGTACATTTATTGTAAACATTTCGTATTAACATACATATGCATATTTCGTATTACTTTACTAATATTATAAATGCAAAAGTTTGGATGGGTGGATGTATGTTTCAAGGGTACTCAATCACGCCAGAACGGCTGAACGGATTTGAATAAAATTCACAGAAATGGATTATAGGCTACTTTTTATCCTGGAAAATTAAAGAGTTCTAGCGTAAACCAAAACACCTGATCCATGCGGACGAAGTCGCGGACATCAGCTAGCTGCTAGTTATTTATAAATTACTTTATTACATTAAAAGTGAGTAGGTAGGCATGTGTCTAACATTCTAAATTAAAAATGTGTGTAAAATAAACCATTTCTATTTTATAGAAATATTTTCTTTTGGGAATTTGGTCTTATAGGTAGGAACATTTAATTCTATGGGTAGTAGTAGGTGGTCTCTACCTAGGTAGAGAGTAGTTATAAGTCTTTAAAAAACAAATAACAATAGAAATAGAGACGGAGAGAGAGAATAGAATACAGACTAAAATTGAAATTTGAGACAATTTTGAGAAAGTAATAAATTGCGGTACTTATGCGTATACCCATTGGCTTCAAAAATAGGTACTAGTACCTTATACTTATATTTTATAGTTTTGTCCCAAGTCGCGCCAGATATGCCAATAACACAAAGCGCCAGCGCTTCAAGAGAAATTCTGAGAAAATTTGAGTGACGCACGAGTAAACCCCCGTTTTGTTTCCATCTCAATGAACATGCTACCCTGGTAAAGACTTGCGACAGACAGCTAGCGGTAACATTTTCTTGTGCAAAATAATAATAAGCCCACATACCTATATAGAATTGTCTACATTTTCAAAGAAATAAAAGAACTAAGATTTAACTAAAATGCTTTTTAATTTCCAAACTTCTAGCTCCCAAGCTACCTACTCTTTCATTGAAATGTTTGAAAATCCTGCACTGATATTATTACCTAGGTATTACCAAGAAACGTAATAGTTTAGGGTTACATATATAACAGTCATAACTCATAGCATCCCACTTAATCTTGGTAATATAATAGGGATGATGACAACTCAATCAAATCAGCAACTCTTTATCAAACTTAAAAACGCTTTTCTAGTATGGAGGTTGTATGAAATTTACAAATTTCAAAGCACTTTTTTTTTAAATCTATATTTTAAAATGGTTATCTAACTTAAAACTAACCGAGGATGTGAATTTTAGGTCTTTTTGAAGACCCTCTATTTAAAAATCAGTTAGAAATAATTTATTTTTGATATAGGTCATCCCTATTGTGCGGTTTTACACTCTAGGGTTGTTTGTCAAAGTCAACAGGTCAGCAGCCTTTGGAAATTTATCCATCGCAATAAAATAGAAACAGACTACACCACTGAAGAACTAGAAAACTGATAGACCATTCAAAAGCACCTTTTTTATTAGAAATCCTAAATAATAAATTATTTCTCTGGTCATGGAATTTTGCAAACCTGTTTAACGTCTTCTTCTCATGGACGTACATAGGCTTCTATCCTTGATAAGTTTTATGAATAGTTTTTAATCATTATATATGTCACCGTAAGATTGTAAAAACCGTTAGATTATAATCTAACTCGCGAAATTCTAAACTGTCGAAAGATTAGAATTTAACGCATTATTTTCCGGTAGATTGTAATCTGATAGGTATTTAAACCCGATAAAACCTAAGGCACTACTTGTTTATTTATGTCGAACCCTAACCTAACCTACAAGAAAGAGACAAGAAAACGTAAATAAAATGAATATTTCAAAAATTTACACTCAGAACATTGAACAGTTTACAATCTTTCGACAGTTTAGAATTTCGCGAGTTAGATTATTATCTAACGGTTTTTGCAATCTTACGGTGACATATACATATTTTGAGTTTTGAAGTAGGTATGTTATGTCATAACGGACATGACTCATGGGCATTAACTAAGGGACATATCCGGCCCATAGCCGGTACAATACGGCAGAGGTTTTTGTTTGAAATTTCAATTTTCTTGTCATACTGCTAAGTTATTTTCTATGCCATGCCGTGCCATCTATGGGCGCAGGTCCTAGAGTAGGCATGGCTGGGTGTATTAGCAGTAACACGCGCAAACTTATCTTTATATTATTTGCACTTCCAATGTGTCAATGACTCCTTTGCATAAGTAGTTATAAGTAGGTGCACAACGTGCGCAAGTGAAATCTCGCACCTAAATAATAGAGCGTATTTAGGAACTGTATCGTTACCAAATTATAGCCAGTTAAACAAGCAGCTGATTTTTGGCGCAGATAACCGACATACAGCCGCTGATGTTTAAACACTCGACCCACGCGCCAGATCACACTTTGTTTTGACGCAGTTTTATAATTCACGCCCCTTATTTGCTATCTCGTTCTTCACATCCACTCCTTAAACATTGCCTTCCACAACACAACCACAAAATTTATGCAATGACTGCAATGAAAAGCGACTTATGTATTATTAGACATAGGGTTTATTTTGCTAAAAAGTTGTCAAAAGGCCAGAGCCCGACCGTATCTCTGTCACGCTCACTTTTGTAATGACCTCTCGCTTCTCGAATCAAATTCAACTCCTACTTCGACATGCTCGCCTGGTACTTTACCGCCACATACTGCAAGCGCCGACGAGTAATTGACACAGATTTGACAAGCTGGCCTTCGTCCACTGCCTGTTTTTGAGATTAGTTTCTGACGTGGCCCTTTATTTACAGAGGAGGAACCGAAGTCGCCGGTGTCGGTGCGGCTGACAGGAGTGTCAGTGACGCGCAGCAACGGCGTGGTGCGGCCGACCTCGCCGGTGTCGGTGACGCCCTCTGCACCCGCGCCGCTCGAGCCAGTCCTCGCCTCCGTCGCCCCCATCGTATCCGTCGCCCCCTCCTCTGCACCCCTCGACTTCGTACAAGAACATTCCAGGCCGCGTAACACAAATATTAGCCACGGGTGAGTTATGCACTCCTGGTACATTCGAGGCTTGAAACAGCTGGGGATCGGCGAGAACGTTGAACGCATTTTTTGCTTTCACCAAATAAATGTGCATCTTGGATTGTATATATTTCGGCTATACATATAGATAAATAAATTATTTATTTCAGTTCACAAGCCAATTGATCCATTGGATCCATTCCAGGTTCCAGCCCCGATGTGATCATTGGGGCTGGAACCTCCTTTTAAGTTTATTTAAATACTTGTGTCAAGAGATTCCGCTCTTCTATATCATCCAGTTATTATTATTATTTATTATAAATCTTTTATAATGGACATTAAATTATGTTACCATACAGTGCCACAAAAACCACAGTCGGTTTTAGTGTGCACCAATAAAATTCAAATACATTTAAAAAAAAGACACGCACCGAATTGAGAACCTCCTCCTTTTTTGAAAGTCGGTTAAAATTCTATTAAATACCTACTTTAACTGACAATAATAATTATTAACATTAATAGCACAAACATTGTTTTATTTTATTTTTAAATCTTCAATTATTATTAACAATGTAAAAATAGATTGTAGCATCTCAAATATTCAAATTAATTTTCTTATTTTGCTGCTAATAACTTCAATTTGTCCCTGCAACGATGAACTATGCTCTATTATAATACCTAGATACCTAGTTGAGTTTACCCTACTGATGCTGGAACATTTATTACAATCAATATTACAATTAGGAGCGTGCAATATGATGCTATAGTCGCTATTTGGCTGAGTCCTGTTGTTGATGAAGACACATATTATTAGTTTTTTCCTATACTATAAACCCCAGTAACTTTTTTACTTATATTATAGTGTGCCTATCAAGGCATTGTCCTAAGTGAGCAACCTATGGCCTATTGAGTATTACCTCGTTGCTTTCGTCGCTCACATAGCACAACAGCACAAATCTATTCCCATGTACAAACTGGATTCATAGATACAATTTAAAGTATTACACATCTACATATTAATTTACTATAATATTTTAAAATAGGCCCTCATGAGTCATGCACCAAACTGCATAAACTGATTTAATTACATGTTTATGTCTGCTTTTATATTAAATGAACAGATATACAAAATTTTACACACAATAAACAAGTTGGTGCTATGGATTTTAATGTCTTCACAAACGACATTGTTTTTTTGCAAGTGTAACCTACATACATAATTTATTGTTGCCACCACTGCATCTCGGAGACATACAATAATTAAACGTAGATTCAATTCTGATTTATCAAATCAGATAGATACAGAGGATTAAATAAATGTAAAGGGGTCAGAATTGTATGTGTAATTTTGTCCTTGTAGAACGTCCCATTTGCGTTTTATTTAATCACCTTTTTTATCATACGAAGGTTGTTTGATAAGTACCAGTGTTTAACAATACATACATGACATCGCTGCCTCAAAGTCTGTATTCCATAATTTGGTGCGACTACTTATTAGGGACGAGTGGTCTAGCTGTGACAACGCATATCAGTCGATTGCGATGCGAGTCGAGCAACGTAACCAAGTTGGTAAATGGCTGGGTAACCGAATTTGGAGGTTGAAATTTCTTTTCCTCCGTGTCTCGGAGAGCACGTTAAGCCGTCGGTCCCGGCTGGATCGGTCTCGGGCGGATCAAGTGCTCCTATTGGTGGGTTTGACACACATCTATAGCTGCCCATAGCTCAGCAACGTAGCTCATTTCTGGTCACCCTAAAGTTCGGTGGGAGGAGAACACTAGCCAGCAATCAGATAGTGAGATAGACACTCTTTCACATTTATTCTAATATTAGAATGGACTTGGAAACTACTTCTGTTGCCCCTATTCAAAAGCTGAACAGGCGTAGTTTTGCGCCTTTTTATATCCCCCACATTTGGTACATTAAAAGCCTACAATGTGCCTATTAAAATTTGAATGGCATGGTTGGATTGGAGCAGTGTTTGATGAGAATGTATCGTACGCAGTCTTCCGCAAATTCCATCACCGCCGTCAGTGAGCAGCAATGGCAGCGGCAGCAGCAGCAACGGCAGCGGTGGCAGTGTGCCCCGCGCCGGCACACGCGAGGTGCACAACAAACTGGAGAAAAACCGGCGCGCACACCTCAAAGAATGCTTCGAACTGCTCAAGAGACAGCTGCCCGCGACGCCCGACGACAAGAAAACCTCCAACCTGTCTATACTCGGTTCGGCCATCCGGTACATACAGGTAAGATTTCTGATTAAAGTCGTTCCTTCCATTTAATAGGGCTGATACCTATATCAAAAATAAATTATTTCTGACTGATTATTAAGTAGAGGGTCTTGAAAAAGACCGAAAATTCACATCCTCGGTTAGTTTTAAGTTTGATAACCATTTTATAATATAGATTAAAGAAAAAAAGTGCGTTGAAATTTGATGACGTCACAATTCCAAATTTCATACAACTTCCATACTAGAAGAGCGTTTTTAAGTTTGATAAAGAGTTGTTGATTTGATTGAGTTGTCATCGTCCCTATTGGATATTGACTGCATACACGAAACGCAACATTAGTACAGGCTATGACGTTTGTGCGTTTGTACTTTGTAACAAAATACTTTTATATTCGACTTCTGCGTTATTACACACAGGGCTGGGATAGAAGTGAAAACGAATATTTAATTTTTTTTTATTTATATATTCGCGAGCATGTTGGTCACGCGAGATAGTCGGTCACGGTAACAAGAATCTACATTTTTAACCCCTATCAAAAAGTGCTCAATGCGCCTACAGAAGTTTTACACTTCAATATAAATGACCAAAACACAGTATTTTACAAAATACAGTATTTTAGCTATTTTTAATTGAAATATAAAATACAAATTATAAAATACAAAATAAGTAATCTAGACCAGCACCGGCTGAACAGTAGGGAAAAACACGTACATTTTTTTGCGTTTTGTTGGCCAATTTTGACGTACAGTTATAGCGTATAAAATTCAAAATGCTTTTTATTCAAATAAACTTTTACAAGTACTTTTGAATCTTCGAGTGAATCTACCACCTACAGTATACATAACAGGTGCAGTGTTGCCAACTCTAATAGCTGCTTTACCATCATTACACTCGCCTCGCACTCACACTCACGATCGTTAAATGAGGGTTAAATGTATTTTAATGTTAAAATGTATTTTGAAGCCTCAAGTATTTGAAATAATAATTAAAAAATACCTCGGCGTCAGGTATTTGAAATACGAATTACAAATTACATTTTAAGGAAGTAATTGAAATACAAATACCAACAAATATGGATTTGTATTGATTCAATTACGTATTTTAATTACAAGTAATTCAAATACTGCCCAACCCTGATTACACATGGTTGTGCGTGTGTAGACTGTACACTGTGTTTAAGGGCGTTGCACTTTTTCATATATCTTCAAATTTTTTAAAGTTACTATACTGAAGTAGTAACTTATTGTATTATGTATTTTTGCAGTTTCTCACAGAAGATTATAATTTTTAACCCATTGTTTTTGTCATTGTCTATTCATGCAAACTTTTTTTGAATGTTCTGCGTATGCATTTAAACAATAGTTACATTTAGTAAATAGCATGTAGCGTGCGCCGCAAATAATAGGCGCCTGGTAATCCAACTATTTAATCTATTGAACGTTGTCTAGGTACTTCGTCGTAAGGAGCGTGAATGCGAACACGAAATGGAACGGTTGGCGCGAGAGAAGATCGCGGCGCAACAACGACTTGCCGCGTTGAAGAGAGAAGTGTCAGTGCGAACCACGGTCCGACCTCGGAGCATCGGTGCGTAATTCGTACGACTCTTCGCACACTATGCTATCCTAGTACTTGCTGAGCGTGTGTTTGATACTCGGACGGGAATGATCAACAATATTAGAAACCAAACTAGATGTGTGTGGTGTTTCTTTTAAGTTGGATGTACGCTAAAGCAGAATTTGTGATGTCTAGTTTCACTTTTACAGATGCTGTTTCTGAGGATAAGGATAGAGATGATAATGTAAATGGACAGATTTTAGGACTTCCCATAAGTGTAAGTTATTACTTTGTTACCTTTTGACGTTTATGATTGTGTACTAAAATGGATTGTAGGGTTACATTCTAAAAAAAGTTTCACCAGTACGGCTGTGTGTCGCAACCATTGTAAAGTAAACTAAGATTTGTAAACTTGAGACAATGCAAAGGTATAGAAACGTCAAACTGATCAGCTGCTGCCTGCTACCGCAACGCAGTACCCAGCGAGACTTTAAAATATTGGGAAAATAAAGCTTTTTACCTCTAAACACGACCGTTGGAAATAAAATTTTGGTTTGTGATTGGGTGTGATCTCATTAAATAAGTATTTTAAAATCATTATGAAGTTTCTTGGACAGATCTTGGATAACAAGTACCGTTTAAGAAATTACTAGGTACCGGTAATACCGAGCTTCGCTCGGTATTTTTTTTTGGTAAATCGTGTTTTTTATAAATTATATTTAAATAATACAATTAAAAAAACGAAATTGAAAACTAAATATTAAAAATAAAATATTCCTTAAATAATATTTAAAAAAAGGGAAAAAATAATCGGACTGGAGGACATCTGGACTCGAGCCGAGGTCTTCTAGTTTCGGGACCGACCTGTTTCCCACCTGAGCTATTTTATCCTTGTAGTTGGCGAAATTTGCCTTTGTATTCTAGTGATATTTTTTTCATTGCCTGAAAACACGGATAAAACGTCATTTTCTAAAAATAATTGAATGAAAAGAAAAACATATATCGATTTATCGCCCCAAATACCGCCTGCATACTAAATTTCATGAAAATCGTTCGAGCCGTTTCCGAGATTCAGATTTTATATGTCACCGCAAACTTGCAAAAAGATTGTAATCTAACTAGCGAGATGATTGTAAACTGTTGACAGATTACAATTTAACGCATTATTTTTCGGTAGATTGTAATCTGTTAGGTATATTAACCCGATATAACCTAATTATTTATGTCGAACCCTAACCTAACCTACAAGAAAGAGACAAGAAAACGTAAATTTATCGATTATTCCAAAAATTGATACTCCGAACATTGAACGGTTCACAATCTGTCGATTATCACAATCGTTACAATTTCGCTAGTTAGATTACAATCTAACGGTTTTCACCATCTTATTGAATTGCTCGTTTAAGGTATTAGATAGATACCAACGATATAATATTAGCGCCTTTGTTTTAAGGGGAAGGAAACATAGATTGTGTTTGAGAATACAAAATCAAAATATTTACGTAAACCATTTTATAATCTGTCTGGCTTCAGATTATCTCATCACCGTCGCGCTCCGCAGCTCAAATGGAGTCGTCACCGCCCCGAACCATTAACCTAAGCACGAAGCTGCGTACACTGCCGATACAGATCACACCCACCACCTCCCAGGTATGGGCGCCTGGTAACATGGTAGAAATTAGATCTCAGGTTAATCTTGGATTTAACACAGTTTATATATGTCACCGTAAGATTGTAAAAACCGTTAGATTATAATCTAACTCGCGAAATTCTAAACTGTCGAAAGATTAGAATTTAACGCATTATTTTCTGGTAGATTGTAATCTGATAGGTATTTAAACCCGATAAAACCTAAGTGCCCGGCATGTGGCCGGGCACTACTTGATTATTTATGTCGAACCCTAACCTAACCTACAAGAAAGAGACAAGAAAACGTAAATAAAATGAATATTTCAAAAATTGACACTCAGAACAATGAACTGTTTACAATCTTTCGACAGTTTAGAATTTCGCGAGTTAGATTATAATCTAACGGTTTTTACAATCTTACGGTGACATATATAAGTTTTTTTACATCTACCTCATAATAAATTAATGTTTGTAACAATTATTATTATTCACTGTGATAAAATTGCGTGACAACTTTTTTTTCAAATTAGTTAGTTTTTCTAGAACCAATTAGGACAAAATGTATGTTTTTATATCGTAGGTCGTAAGGACAGCATACGGTACGAGGCATAACACGCTCACCCTCACAACTATCGCTCCGGTTGAAGCTCAGGTAAACAAAATATAATCCATACTTATATAAAATGTGAAACTGTATGTCAATCTGTCTGTTAACTTTTCACATCCGATTTAGACGAATCCTTTTTTTAAATAACCTAATAGTCGCGTGCACATTGTAGTCAGTAATAAAAATAGAATCTGGCTGAAGCTTTGTATCTCAAAAATAACAGGCATTTTTAGAGAAACCTATTTAGTTCAACGTAGTCAATTAAAACTTCAAACATAAATGGCAAGAGTCACAATATATGTATTTGAACTTTGATATTTAAATAAGTTTTATTGATTTCAGAATGGGCAAGAAAATGGAGTAACAAGTACTTTAAATAACCTAGTACATCCTGCGCAAATTCACCTTCCTTTGTCGCAAGTGAGTAAATCTTTAAATTATTTAAGCCGGTTGGAGTCTGTCACTATCCGGTCCGGACTGGATGTCCATGAGGATTTTCCCCTCCTACATAAACAAAAAAGAAAAAAAGTGAGTAAATCTACGAGTAATATTAATTTAATAGAGTTTATTAATTTTCAGCCTCATTATTTAGCTCTTGATTACTTAAAATTGATTGGCACAGTTTTCCATTTTCTGGTCTCAGAGAACCCCCAGATATCGAACGAAATCAGTAACCTAATGATGTAAAACCTGCATCAATCATGGTTACCGTCTCAATTGTTTTGCTGAATTTATAGCGTCAATGGATTTTGACCAAAAGCGGAAGAATCTTAACCAATTAGAAGTGATTGCGATCATTACACTGTAGCTGTCATTTTACCACAAAAACGTACACTTTTAAATTTTTGACAACAGTTTTCTGTCCCGCATGATCACAGGGTAACCTAAAATATCGGCTTTTAGAGAAATCCATAAATTAATAAAAATTGGGCTCTCTTTAAAACTTTGATCCATACATTCATACATCCATCCAAACTTTCGCATTTATAATATTAGTAAGATAAGATTCATTTCTCAGTCATTTATTGATGGATTAAAAAAAAACACTGATTTGTTAGTTTTAATCTATATTTTACTTTCGTTGCGATAAATATGATAACGCGATAATGATAAATAATAGGTCTTTACTTATGAAATTGCCGTTTTGTAAGGGAGGGACATAAAGTCGATTTTTTTTAAATATAATATATTTATAAGTATGTACCATTGCTATCTATGTACTTTTGCTATCTCATAGGTAGTTCATTGATCCCTTTACTAAAAAAAACCATTCGGACGGGAATCAATAAAATCTTTGAAGGCGCTTTGGACTGCCCCATCGGAGTTGAATTTTTTCCCTTGCAAGAAGTTATCGAAATTTCGAAAAAAATGGTAATCTGTTGGAGCAAAGTCCGGAGAGTACGGTGGATATCTTAGACATTCCAATTGAAGCTCCTCTAATTTGGTAGCCGTCTGTTGTGCAGTGTGTGGTCTAGCGTTGTCCTGAAGCAGTAGTGGCCTAGAGCGATTGACGAGCCTCGGTTGTTTAGCAGCTAGCTTTTCCATCATGGTTTGCTTTTGCTGACAATAGACATCCGCCGTAATCGTCTGGCCAGATTTAAGAAAGCTGTAGTGACACCGGCACTAGTCCACCAAACGCTCACAAGTAATTTTTTTTTTGAGTCAAGTTTCGCTTGGGGCAGGATTTGGCTGGTTCGATAGGGTTTAGTCATTGCGATTAGCGTTTCCGATTATCGTACAGGATCCACTTTTCACCACAGGTAATAATTCGATTTAAAATCCCTTCATTATTGTGCCGGTTGAGTAATGTAACGCAGCAGTCGACGCGCGGTTGTCGGTTTGCTGCACTCAATTCATGAGGTACCCACCTTTCAAGCTTTTGCACCTTCCCAATTTGCTTCAAGTGGATTAAAACAGTTTTATCACTAACACCGCAACCTGCAGCTAGCTCGGACGTGGTTTGCATGGATCCGCTTCCACAATAGCCTTCAATTCTTCATTATCAACTTTGGTCTCCGGCCGTCCACGGGGCTTGTTCTGCAGGTCGAAATTTCCAGAACGAAAACGTTGGAATCAAAAACGCACTGTGTTTTCTTTTGCGACACCGCCGCCATACACATCATTAATCCTTCGAGCCGTTTCTGCAGCACTGGTACCACGATGGAACTCGTACTCCTAAATAACGCGATATTTCAAGTTTCCCATTTTGTAAACTGAGTGACGCACAGAAAAAACCAAAAGAGGAAAAAACAAATGTATAGGGGTTTTCAAAACACAAAAGCATGAGTAAATAGCTGTATAAATTTGAAATTGAAATTCTTAACCAAAGAGGAGATATTTGAGATCAAAGTGGCCAGTACGACAAAACGGCAATTTCATATGTAAGGACCTAATAATATATGAATCACAACATCATGAAACTTCCCCATTCACACACTGCAGAAGTGAAACTTCAAAAAGTAGACTTCGAGAGAATGAAATAAATAAAAATTGTTTTCTATCTCATTATCTCGCAGGCTAAATCCTATTATGAATATGTACGTCTCTCTTTAGTGTCGCTTTTTCGTTTCATCAAATTTTCAAATCACAACGATTCTAAAGAAGTTTCACTTCAAAAATTTAGCGAGTATAAATTTTGAAAGAAATCCGCCCCTCTTTCATTTTGAAATAGACACCATTTCCGAAATCAGCATCCCAAAAGAGCTCTGAAATGGTACTTTATCACAAAACACCCACCACCATATCAATAATCACCAGATGTTGATTTAAATCAATCAAGATGCATACCAGATTGACTGAACCAAGACTGGACATTTGTAGTCAAAATTCTCCCAACTCGGATATCCCAAATCCCCCCGTCTCGGCGCTGTCACCCCGCAGCATTCAAGTGATTGATACTTTATAACAGACGCAAAGGCGATCGGCGTATTCTTCTTTCAACTTCCCTAAAGTAACGCCTGCTTAGTTCTACCATATTAACTAAACAACCTAAAAAACAGGAGGCTTTGTTTCATGGTTTTAGCTGGTGATAATCTACAATTCCGTTAAATTCGAGCCGATTTCGTTTTATTTTATTTGAAAGGATGCATTTTTTGCATCAGGTGGTCAGTAGCGGCGGGCTAGTGGTGGGCGGCGCGGCGCTGCAGCTGCTATCGACGGGCGCGGGGCTGCGCGTGCTGCAAGCCCCGCCCATACACACCAACGGTGAGCTATCATACTGTATTGTGTTGTCGCATCAGGTGGTCAGTAGCGGTGGGCTGGTGGTGGGCGGCGCGGCGCTGCAGCTGCTATGGACGGGCGCGGGGCTGCGCGTGCTGCAAGCCCCGCCCATACACACCAACGGTGAGCTATCATACTGTATTGTGTTGTCGCATCAGGTGGTCAGTAGCGGTGGGCTGGTGGTGGGCGGCGCGGCGCTGCAGCTGCTATGGACGGGCGCGGGGCTGCGCGTGCTGCAAGCCCCGCCCATACACACCAACGGTGAGCTATCATACTGTATTGTGTCGTCGCATCAGGTGGTCAGTAGCGGCGGGCTGGTGGTGGGCGGCGCGGCGCTGCAGCTGCTATCGACGGGCGCGGGGCTGCGCGTGCTGCAAGCCCCGCCCATACACACCAACGGTGAGCTATCATACTGTATTGTGTTGTCGCATCAGGTGGTCAGTAGCGGTGGGCTGGTGGTGGGCGGCGCGGCGCTGCAGCTGCTATGGACGGGCGCGGGGCTGCGCGTGCTGCAAGCCCCGCCCATACACACCAACGGTGAGCTATCATACTGTATTGTGTCGTCGCATCAGGTGGTCAGTAGCGGCGGGCTGGTGGTGGGCGGCGCGGCGCTGCAGCTGCTATCGACGGGCGCGGGGCTGCGCGTGCTGCAAGCCCCGCCCATACACACCAACGGTGAGCTATCATACTGTATTGTGTTGTCGCATCAGGTGGTCAGTAGCGGTGGGCTGGTGGTGGGCGGCGCGGCGCTGCAGCTGCTATGGACGGGCGCGGGGCTGCGCGTGCTGCAAGCCCCGCCCATACACACCAACGGTGAGCTATCATACTGTATTGTGTTGTGGCGGCGGGCTGGTGGTGGGCAGCTTAAGATTCCACCGGACAGCTTAACAGGATCACGTTATACCACATACAGTGCAAACTCCATTTATCGTCACAAACTCTCTAAAATATCGAAATTACGTGACTCTGGTTGGTGTACTTGGTTGGTCCATACAATGATACACTCCTTGTAGCATCACACCCACTCTAGATAACGACAACAATTACGTCTGCGCAAGAAACAGTAAGTTACTAAGTTGCAGAAATTAATAAAAACTGCAGCTTTGCCTTTTCTTTTGAATAATTTAATAATAATATATAACAGAGCCTCACTGCTCTCTTCGCAAACTGTGGCCAATCAATGTTACCATAGGCTTGCAAGAACAAAAAAGACTGTTAAGTGAATGTGCTTCCAGTCGCTATAGAAGATTTCGAGATTTCCTTGATAGTGGCAACTGAACCTCGAATATAATACAACCCTGCGCGCTGGGTTGTTTTATAATAATTATTTTAAGTTATTTGCCGAAATTGTACTAGCATGTTTTCGTGATAATTTTATTTCAAGTTAAGATAAATAACACATGAACAGAATACATTTTTATTCAATTTGTTTTTGCAGGTGTAACTACAGATAGTAATAGGATAGTAAAAGAAAATGGGGTGGTGACGCCCCCGCCGGTATCCTCAGGTATACAACTATACTTTTAACTAAACTTACTTAATCCTCATTAACTTACATAATTGTATTTTCCTAGTTTGTGGAGCCCTATAATAAAAATTACTTTAAAAAAATATACTTTTTACCAGGTTAGATAAATTTACATAAGCTTATATTCTATCGGTTGCCTACCTGCCCTATTGATGACGCAGTGCTATTTGTACATAAATAAATATAAATAAATATTTTAAATGCGAAAGTTTGGATGAATGGATGTATGGATGGATGTTTGTTTTTCAATCACGCCGCAACGGCTGAACGGATCTAGTTGAAATTTGGCACAGAGAAAGATTATAGTCTGGAATAAAACATAGGCTACGTTTTATCCCGGAAAATTAAAGAGTTCCCGCGGGAACTGAAAAACCTCAAATGCATGTTTGTTACTGAATCACGCCAGAACGGCTGAACGGATCTGGATGAAATTTGGCACAGAGATAGATTATAGCCTGGAGTATGTACATGTTCTGTGCACTGATGTTAACCAAACAATCGAAATAATAGGGATGATGACAACTCAATGAAATCAACAACTCTATATCGAACTTAAAAACGCACTTCTAGTATGGAAGTTGTATGAAATTCACAGTTGTGACGTCATAAAATTTCAACGCAGTTTTTTTCTTTAATCTATATTTTAAAATGGATAACAAACTTAAAACTAACCGAGGATGTGAATTTTAGGTCTTTAGGAAGACCCCCAATTTAATAATCAGTTAGAAATAATTTATTTTTGATATAGGCATCATCTTTATTGTAGAATGCATATTGTTATAGAAGGCAGCGTGGTGGTCAGTGGACTTACGCCGCTTGTGGTGTCGCAGCCAGCAGCGCACCTGTTGCAAACGCACACACTCACACATAAGGTAGTACCATCTTTCTTCTTGGGAATGTTGCTATGCAGGGCATTGGATAGAGACCCAGTATCACTTTGACCGTTGCCGATCTAATGTGATCGCCAAAGGTAAAATTATAAATACTAAAGTATGCCTGTCAGTGGCGTGCAGTTTGATGCCTCTACTTACCCAAGTGGAAATACGTCAATGCTCATCTTTATTAAGATAGTCAGTAAATAGGTATTCTGACTTACCAGTGCCTACCCTAGCTTCAAACCCTGTGCACGCTACTGATGCCTGTATGTAACATTTTAACCGATTTTGACGTTTGGAACAGAGATATTTTGGACTTAAAACCACGTGGATAAAGGCGCTTGCGTCATCTATTCAGTGGTTAAGTAAATAGGTATTCTGACTTACCAGTGCCTACCCTAGCTTCAAACCCTGTGCACGCTACTGATGCCTATCTGTAACATTTTAACCGATTTTGACGTTTGGAACAGAGATATTTTGGACTAAAAACCACGTGGGTAAAGGCGCTTGCGTCATCTATGTAGTGGTTATTGAAGTAAAACGTAAAGTTGTTTGGGCGCGACTAGGACGAAAATAAAAAGACTTGAGTAACTCAGATCTCTTTCAGCACGGAAGTAACGTTGAAACGTTACATCCGCTAAAAATTATAGCCACACAGAACAACTGTATTCAGGCCATCTTTTATTAGAAAAAAAAAGAAAGATTGCACTATTTTTCTTAGTTTTACTATTGGTTCGACCGGAACTACAACCTTCGCCTACCGACGATTCTGACTTCAGGCACCGTCGTTCACTGTGTTGGATGTCCTAGGGCCCGTATTAATAAACCGACGTCAGCTAAGTACAGGTTCTCAACTGTAGGGACACACAATACCTACATGATGACGTAAACATGACGCGGCTACGTTAGCCAATCACGTGCCGCCGCCTGAATCACGCTAACGAAGTTCTTTCGGAATTGTACTATATATGGAAATATCAACCTACAACAGTTGGCCCAGCTGGGATCCCCGAGCATGACACCGGCTCGGAGGAAGATCTTCCTATTGCATCGGTCGAGCATATCACTCGCTCCCGACATCAACTATTGATCAGTCTATGCTTATACCGGTCTTGAGCATTATATCGATCGATACTTGAGAACGTGTTCTTACCTGGTGTCGGTTTATTATTCCGTGCGTAAGAGACCTGAATACAAATAAGTTTCATTTTCCGTGTTTGTGTCGGTATCAGAGAAGCTACGCGTTGGTGTGTCAGCAAGTCCGTACAGATTTACGTTTTTCATTCTTAGTGCAAAGCAATGATGAGGTCTAGGTTGAAACGCGCTTGCCTAATTTTGTTATAGGTGTAGGTGGGTATTACCTGGCCTCTGTCTTCTTTAGCCAGTCCGCATATTATGAGAAATCTCTGTTAGAAAACAATCCATCCGTCTCACTTTACCGGGTTTAGTAAAAAATGTGTTCCATTAAGTCGGTTTGGCTGTATTCGATCCCGGTTGGGGTGACCGACCTTGTGCAAAAACTTACGGTTGGCCATGACTTATGGAAACTTGCTGTTGGCCAAAAACCAAATACGTTCCAACCTAATGTAAAGGCGCTATGAGGAGAGTTACTTCCGGCACGCGTCCTAATTTCTCTGACAGTAATTGTTTCTTGTAATATGCAACCGGGTATAATGCAATGCTATGGTCGTCAGATGGTGGAGACGCAGATGGTGAAAGGCAGCGTTGCGCCGCTGACGGTGAGCGCGCAATACCTCAGCGCGACCACCATCGTCAAGCCGGTGGTCGTGGTGTCGAGTGCGCACGAGACGCACCAACCGCAC
The DNA here is from genome assembly GCA_964035005.1 of Erebia palarica. Taxonomy (NCBI): domain Eukaryota; kingdom Metazoa; phylum Arthropoda; class Insecta; order Lepidoptera; family Nymphalidae; genus Erebia; species Erebia palarica. Next base: position 28,051,674 of record OZ035987.1, on the reverse strand, counting down.
CCACCGCACCAACCGCACCAACCGCTCCCGCCGCACCCTTCGCACCAGCCGCACCCGCCGCACCCGCACGATCACACGTGACCGGAGCCCGTGTTGTGAGCGAGACTCTAAACTGTGCACTAACGAGTGCTCGGGCAACTGGTGTGACAAAGTGCTCGAGCATTGGGTACCTCTGAACTGTGACTGAATAATCTAAATAGCAAACTAATCATTTTATTAATTGCATTCATGATCAGATTGACATTTTCATGCAAATATTTTAATCTGATCTAAAGATTATTTATTTATTATTTATAACACATTATTTTATTTTAATTTATGTTAATAAACGCCTATATAATACATGATACGTGTCAGTAATATCTGTGAGAGAAGAGGAATGGTTTTTCGTCAGATGCCCGTGGTCATATGCTCATACGTCCCGAAATGGTTGTCGGTATCATGTGTTCACTGCCCAATTCAACAAGCAATAATTCGTTGTTGGCTTTATCATTAGGGAAGTTATTACTTTTGAGCTATACGCCAATGTATTTAATTTATTGTTACGGTTACATGTATAGCCCGTCTATTTACCGTGTGTTGTGACTAACGCGTGTAAGCTTTTTACCGGTTAAGACCCATTTACATGTATGTTTTGGACGACCTGAATAAATAGCAATTATTGATTGCATCGATACATTGTCGGGCCTTCTGTAGACCGATGGACGTAATTTGACAGCTACAGACTAACGGTACCAGGCTGCTGTTGTATCAATCATTGATACAATCTCAATTATTGTGATTCACTGAATTTTTGGTAATCTTCCTGAGACGATGGATTTTGGCCAGTAGCGAAAGAGTATTAAGCAGAGGTGATTGCAATTGAAATATTTAACTTACTACTTATAAAGTCTGTGTACTTGTATACTTTCTGTAGAGAATGTTGGCTAAAGGATTCTTTTAAGCCTCCAAAGGATATAATATGTAAATGTGGTGTTAATAACGTAGAAACGCTTCCAGAACTGTTTCATATTGTTAAGTTTTTCGTTTAGTTCCTATGAGCTAATTTAGGGGTTTACTCAAATACTTTTTTTTTTAATTATATAGGCCAGAGCTTGGCTGCAATCAGCCTTGCTTGCAAGTAGTGATGCAGACGAAGATGGAGCGCGCTTGCCTACAAGATGCCTATTCACTCTTGATTTGAAGGTACCTATATTAAAAGACGAGGGGAAAACGGAAGCCGGAAGGGCGTTCCATATCCTAGCGGTTCGAATTAGAAACGAGGAAGCAAATCGCTTCGTACGAGCCCGCGGAATTTCGACTGCGTAAGGATGCAGACCTTACGCGCGATTATACGAGATTAAAGACACTAGGTAAGAATGCGCATCAGATTGACTCTTCTAAAAGTAGTGCACAAATCAAACGCCGGCATCGAATTGTGGACAACCTGAAAGCTGTAGCCCTATTATGTAAAACCTGCAACAATTGTTACAATCAAAATTTGATTAGCTGAATTAGTAGTATTCAGAACGGCGACCGTATCTTCTGCAACAATCATTGTTACAGTATCAATTGTTGTGATTGGCTGAATTTATGGTATTCTTGCTGCGTCAATGGATTTTCTCCAATAGTGGAAGAGTGTTATCCAATCAGAGGTGATTGCGATCGTTACACTGTAGCTGTCAGAGATACGCGGTCGCCCAGCTGGTCGTGACAATATATTTTGGACAATAGCAGAAGAATGTTAACCAATCTGAGGTGATTGCGATCACTTCAGATTGGTTAATTGAAACACTGTAGCAATTGTTTTGTTTCAGAGTAAAATGGACTCAAATGCGCTTGATTTAAATTAATTACAATTAAAATTGCTGGTACTGAATTAACGACTTTAAAGTCGTTTATTCGGTACCAGCAATTTTAATTGCAGTACTCTGTCGCAAACGGGTTTAGATAAATAAAATTTTTAGCGGCTGGGAAGTGAGTTGCAAGAGCCGATTCGTACCGAAACACTATGAATGCGAAAGTATGTCTGTCTATCTGTCTGTTTGCTACGTTTTCACGGCTCATCTGGTCAACTCATACAAGCAGAATTGCATCCTGAAGACGATTAAGGTTACTTTTTATCCGGAAAAATGTAAAAGTTCTCACGGGATTTCTCATAAACCTAAATCCATTCTTACAAAGTATCATCGGTCATCATTTAGTAAAAAAAAATTGTGACATAACTTGTGACCGACTTCTCAGCCGCCAATAAGATTCAATACCACGTCATGGATAGTTCGCGTCGTATACACAGGTTGGCCCAGGTCGGACCGTAGAATTTATGTCGGTGATTGCACGACAAATGACGACGTCAAAGTATACTATAGAGTTAGACCTACATTGCGTATGAGCGTAAACACATTGGAGTTGTGTTCATTTTATGATTATACTACCTCTACTAGGGCCTCAAAGGAACGTGGATATATCAGGTTGCACGAAGAATGTGCTTGGTATTCTATGTGTGTATGATTCATAGTGATTGATAAAACAAATACAGTGATAGCAAAGTGACAAATGTTGTGTATGTTTATATCGTCCGGCCAATCTGTTTGAGTGGCCACACACGGTCAGTTCCAGCAGTTGATATTTGAACAACAAGAGTGTTGGTCGCTATGCAGTCGCAGATCGAATCGGTCAGTCATGACTGCTTGAAGCATCCGTGTATGGCCGCTCTTACGCTAGCATAGGTAAAATTCACTTTATATTTTTCTACACACCAATTCCATGTGATTTGTACAGAACTGTAACAATACGAATGTAAAAAGAAATATTATTTTAATTAATTTATTTATTTATAGCCAGTAAAATTAGGAGAACGTTTTAAATACATAACTGAAGCTGGCGTAATATAATACCTATTATTTTGGAGCGGATTCCTATGTCATATTAAATATGAAATCTTTTTCCCGAAATCATATATTTTAAGGCCCACACACATACATACACGAGCAAGTTTAAGGTGGGTATCCACTATGTAAACGCTCCAACTGAGCTCCGCGCATCTGCAACTGCTCTAATTGAGGCGGTACGCACAAAGCTACACAAGATATACGCTCCGCTTTGTGTTCGCACCATAGATTTAAGATTGGTCACCGATCCTTAGTCTATGGTTCGCACAGAAACCGCCGCCGCCTGGAGCTCTCACCACGGAGCGTGCAACGTTGCACGCTCCAGGAGCGCTAACGTATCCACTACTGGAGCAGTTGCAGATAAGCGGAGCGCATGTTGGAGCACCAATATAGGGGATACCCACCGTTACACACTGTTTTTACACGTCTAATTAAATATGTTTATGTACTATGTAATTTTTTTAAAATCATGTTTAATCACCAAACGGTGTGTAATTTTTATAGACTCAGCATTCATACTAATATTATAAATGCGAAGGTGGAGGTTTTATTAGGACGAAAAGTAATAATCCGCTCGGACGAAGTCGCGGGCATCATCTAGTATTTAATATTTTTACAGTGTATTTTTCATTTGTAAAGAATCTTTTGATTATAAGAACGTCATTTTTATTTTTATTTATTCGGGTTAACAACCAGTAGGACGCAGTGCATTAAACAAGCAGTATTTAGTTATATAACATTTTACAGTAAATATTTGGTAAACATGCTACCAACTGCGTTAACCACAGATTACTTAATTAACTAATAATTATTGACACAATATTTAATCAAGAACTCGCCCTTCCTTGTTTGTATCAAGAACCGTGCAAGGTATGTTTTAGTAAAACACAAAATTAATTGGGTAAACATTTTTCATTGTGAATATTAAGAATAATAATTAAGCTGAACTTGTTATGTATAGATTAACAAGATAAATTTTATTTTTTCTATAAATCTGTGATGTGTGAGGTTAGATCTTGTAGAACTTGAAACTTTGTACAAAAAACTTCTTAAGGTGTTGTCAATTTCTTATAATCGCGTGTTAATAATTAAATAGAGCGTATAAAGGACTCTTATATATTAATAAAAATGTGGCTTATATCTGTGAAAGAAATAATTTTATGATAAGTAAACGAGGCCTCAAAATTCATTAGGAGTAACATATATTTGTATGTTTTGCTACAAGCAAGTTTTGTTTTGCAAGATTCTTTACTTGAAGTTAAAAAAAATCGATTTAGGTTATGACTTCGCGCTAAAAAAGAGAACTGAGAAATTATTTCAATCTAACGCTATATCATTAATACAATTAGTTGCTCGTTTCCGTTGTCGTACGAAATTACAAACCTTTGCGTTATCAATTGTACCAGCTGATACCCGCGAACTTTCCACGGGATGTCCTTAATTTTCCGGGATAAAAAGTAGCATATGTCACTCTCCAGGTTATCAACTATAGCCATGCAAAAAATTGCCTCGGTGCGTTGTTCTGTTGCGGCGTGATTTGTTTGTTCTTTTGTTTTTAAGAAGTCTTGTCGTATTGCGATTACTTTAGGACATAGCGTTAGGTGGGGTATTTTCTTCGATCGTTCTGTTCTAATCTGTGTACGTCCTGTATAGAGCAAGATGGCTTTACATTTTGTGTATGTTAAATCTGCCTAGCGTGCCTATAATAATTTTGGATTAGTGGAATTTTACACTTATCGAAAATCAATTCAGCCGTTTGAGGATTATTTTTTACAGCAGAAGCTCATTGCTATTGATTGCGATATCTGCTTCTGATAACCAAGAAATGACAAACACCGAACCTCTGCGTCGCTCCTCCTAGTTTTAACGTCTGAAAAGAAACCTTTCGGATTTGTAAGTTTTTTTGAATACTTGTAATCTATCTATTTTTGTAAACGTTATTTCGAAAAGACCTGACGTGTGCATTTTTTGCCAATATAGGAATGTTTGATACCAAAGGTGCAAGTGATTCATCATATTTTAAATTTCAATAAAAAAGAACAATTCGTCGGCTTTTATAACCCTTGCGAAATTATTATGTTTAAAGCCACGTTTCATTTTGAATTGGATATTTCAATCGCATAACCCATGCCTATAAATAAAGGGGTTCTCTGAATTCGCTCCAGTTTTCAGTATTTATTAATATGTATTTGTAAAAATAAATTATAACAATATAAAATTTATCTTAGCTTTGGAAGTGATTTGTCACTTTGCTTAATATTAATAGCGTAGGTATAAAAATTGTATAAATATTTTAAAATAAGAGAGAAATCTATTTTAATTGTAATATTGTGAAGCGAATGCTCATGTAAATATTGTAGTGTAAAAAGTTCTAATGTGTTAGAAATACACGAAGTTATATATTATTTAATTTGGTCTTTTTGTTAATCACTCACGCCTTACTATTAGAACACTACACACTGGCTTCACATGACTTATTGACATTATTTTTATTAGGTACTTAAATTTGCATACACCGTGTAGAAGCAGCGTGTATTTTTTTTATTAGTATGGCCTTAAAACTTACTTTACCTGCCTACTAATTCCAATACCTACAATAACATGATAATATTTAGTCCCAAAAATACGGGTCCCCTATTTCTATTTTTATCTATGATAGGTCGATTATTTACGATTAAATGCAGAGCAACAACGGTCTACAGCAGAGGTTCCCAAACTTTTTTTGCTCATAGACCCCCTTTCAAAAGTTTGCTGGTTCCGGTGGAGCTAAATTTCTATCATATTTCCAGTCGACAAAAAATGTGAAGATAAATTATGAAAATTGGCGTTGCGAGTGAGTTCCAACCACGAAAAAAACATTCTTTGAAAAAAAAAGAGAATTGATTGGTAAATTAATTAATTGATTGTGCTGTGAGTGGATGTCAAAAGTAAAGTTGAGCATTCAAAAAGAAGTGATTCCATCTCAAACTTACATTTTTGACATCTACTCACAGCACAAAAACCAATCAATTCTCACTTATTTTATTTAGAAAACTCGGAGTGGTAAAAAAAAAAATAGTATATTTTCTTGTGTTGTATTTATTCAAATACTATGTAAGTAACTATTAATTATTATTATTGTTATCATATCAATCAAAATTAAACATTAATAACGTAGGTAACGTAACTTAATGGGAGGGATGTACTTGATGTATTGACAGCAAATTATCAATATTTGGCTTTAGTTTTGTTAGGAATAACCGCAAATCTCCCCGTTCTGTGATATTCAATCTGCTCCTTTTTTTTGTTAAAAGGTTTGTTACGGCACTAAAACTTTTTTCGACAAGATACGACGAGGGAAACGCTATCAAAAGCTTTCTCGCAATTCCCCACAGTCCAGGATATTTTTCGGGTATTTCTGCCTGCAGCCAAAATGTTTGATACCCTCTTTTAAATTTCACCTTCAGCTCCTCATTAGTGCTAAGCTCGACTAGCTCCTCTTGTAATATCACATTCTCCACTTCCGTTTCATCAAATGGATTTATGATCCATGGTGGTATTTCCATTAACAGAATATCTTCAAATCTTATTTTGAAGTCATCATGCAGGGCGATTAAATGTTGAACGTATGTCTGAATATTCTCATCGAGGCATTCTACCTGTGACAAGTTTGGAAACTGGGAAAATTCGCGCCGACTAATATTTTGCTTCATAAATTTCAATTTTCCAATAAAAGCTGAAATTACACCCTTTGTTTTTATTAAATTGAGGCTGTCCCCTTGTAGTTGTAAGTTAATATCATTAAATTTTTTGAACAAATCCGTCAAATACGCGATGTCTGCTTTGAATTTGATCAGGTTACCTTTTAAATTTGGATCTTTACTTTCCAGAAATTCTAAAACTGATTCAAAGAGTGAGTAAAATCTTGTTAAACATGCACCTCTCGACAACCAGCGTACTTCAGTATGTAAGAGCAATCGTTGGAAGTCTTCATCATTTTCATCGCACAATTGTGCAAATAAACGCGTATTCAATGCATTGCTTTTTATTTTGTTAACTGCATTAATCACAAATTGAAGTGATTGGTGCAATCTATCACCCAAATTTTTCGCTACTAGGTGTTGTCGGTGGATGACACAGTGAATTGCAGTTACCTCTGGTATAACTTTTTTAAGATGGCTTATAAACCCACGATATCGCCCGACCATGGCAGGAGCTCCATCTGTTGCCACCGAAATAACATTTGTGAATGGAATTGATTTTTCCTTAAAAAAATCACTCAGGACATTAAATATTGATTCACCTTTAGTGTCCGTCTTCAAAGTTTTCGCAAATAGTAGCTCTTCATGAATTTCTTCGTCCATAACAAATCGAACATAAGCCAATAATAATGCTTCATTACCAGGTAAAGTCGACTCGTCCAGTTGAATAGAAAAATGAGTTTTTTGCAGATAACTACACAAGAAACTTTCAATATCAGAGCTCATTTCATCAATACGTCTTTGTACGGTGTTGTTACTCAAAGGAATTTTTTTGAGTATGTCAAATGGAGATTTGTGCAGAACAGTTTTTAAAACCTCTTCAACAGCGGGTAAAATTAACTGTTCTCCAATAGTGTGTGGTTTTCCAGATTTCGCTATAAGTAATGAGATATTGTAAGACGCCCGCAAACCATCATCGTTACTTTCAGACGTTGAAGCGAACAGACTTTGCATGGTGGGTCTCTTTTCATATTTATCCTTCAATGTTTGAAAATATTTCAAATCTTTACCTATTTTATCAGGATGACACCTTCTTAGATGATCTTCGAGCTTAGATGGTTTCATAGAGTCATTGCTCAAAACTTTGTTGCATAAAAGGCATATGGGCAATCGCTTGTCTGCCTTTGATGGAATAAATCCAAATTTTAAATATTCAACACTGTATTGTCGACATTTCTTCTTCGATTCAGTCATGATTCCTATCAGTTACCTGTAATTAAAAAACTTTGTAAATCTTGAGGCGGTCTTACTTAACGGGATATCGCTATTTTAACAGAATAGGATTAATTAATTATTGCAATGAATGAATGAAATAAACCTGACCTACCTAACGGCGGCAAACTGATTTTAATTATTATTAAAAGCAATGAATCGCTAATATCTATAATATTTTTATAAAAACGGCTGAACCGATTTTAATGTAATGTAAAAATGTTTTTTTTAAATTATATTTTCATTTAATTCTGTAAATTAAATAATATTTTGACATCAAAACTCCGCGATTTTAATAAGTTTATTAAGTAATTTATATACGATACGAGTATGAAAGACACGTACAATTTATAAAAATATACTATTATATTAGCAAAACTAAAGCAGTAATAGCCTAGTCACCTAGTGGTTACGACTGTGGTCTCCTATTCGGGGGGTCGCAGGTTTGAGCCTGGGTACGCACCTCTGACTTTTCGAAGTTAAGTGCGTTTTAAGAAATTAAATATCACAATAATAATAATTAATGGTGAAGGAAAACATCGTGAGGAAACCTGCACGCCTGAGAGTTCTCCATAATGTTCTCGAAGGTGTGTGAAGTCCACCAATTCGCATTGGGCCAGCATGGTGGACTATGGCCTGTAACCCTTCTCTTAGAGGAGACCTCGCTGGGTTGATAATAAAGATGACTTATATTAGTGAAACACCACACAGTCGGGAAATAAACAATTACTAATAAATTTGGGACAAAAAGTTCTACCTTTCTCGGCTTTCTGTTCTAAATAAATAAATAAGTAATAAATAAAATAAAAGTATGTACCTATAGCAAAAGGCAGCCTACTTACTTTTTCCGTCACTGGCAATCACTAAGATCGATTCACTTTAGGTACTTTCTCTTTCTTTACTCTCCGAAATTCAGGGAACACATGAGTAACGTTTATTCTTGGCATTCGTATTTATATTGGTGAAGAATCAAACAAGTTCATGCAAGATTGCAAGCACACACACCACCCACAAGTCGTATTTGGTCCCTTTGCACGTCTGAACAAGCGTTGCGGACGGCGCGTCGGCGGGCGGTTTTGAGTATAAGGCGGGCGGCCGCGGCGGTGCTTTGCAAGTCTCGACACGTTGTACTGATTATGGAATATTACAAGTTTTTACAAGTAACAGTCGCTGAGCTTCTTAAAATATTATCTGCCTACATTGATAGGTGAAGTCAAGCCAACATTTTAGTTCTTCACTATCGAAACCAGATAAATTTTCGTGGACCCCCGCTTACGAATTGTGGACCCCCATTTTTCTGTCACGCCAAACGTAGACCCCCGTCGAGTCTCCCGTGGACCCCTGGGGATCCACCTGGACCACTTTGGGAATTACTGGTCTACAGTCTACACCAGGGATCCCCAAAGTGGTCGATATTGACCCCTTAGGGTTGATTTCGGTTTCCCAGGAGTCGACAACATAAACGAAAACTGATGTCAAGCAAAGGTATCGATTTTTAAAGTAATTTGGCTAAGGGGGTGTGAGGTATCAGTTCATTTTGGGGAAAAGGGGTCTCTTGCCCAACATAGCTTGGGAATCCCTGGTCTACACCATCATCACTAAGTATTCAAAAATAAATGGAATTAGCTTATGTTTCTCTTAGGTAATTGTGATCTATTGCCGGTAGGGTGGTAACTAGCCACGGCCGAAGCCTCCCACAAGGTCAGACCTTACCGAGTGTCGTGTTGCGTCAGAGACATTGAAATATACTTACTAGATCATCCCAACGGGTAATGCACCCATTGATGGGTAAGCCAAACGCATTGTTATTTGTTTACCAAAGCTTGTTGTCCACATATGCGTGCGCCATAAGAATAGAGCACAAAATTAAATGAAAATTGTTACAAAATTAATTTTGTATGTGTTACCGACCACAATTATCATAATGTTCTGCGCTTACGGTTAAGATAAAATGATTTACGTTGAAGCTTGAAGGTTACGTTCCGCCTACAGTGACACCATCTGGTAACATTTAGGTCGACGTGTGATAAAAACACTTCCGAGCGTGATGTAATATTTTTCCTTATTTACTTATTCTACATATACTATTTTATCTATAATACATAGAAGCGATAGAAGTTGACCTACTAGATTTAACCCACTATTTTTATTGGCTTGCTACATCCCTAGCTACGGCCGCTACATTCAAGAGTCGTAGCTCGTAGCTTCGGCCTACGCTGCAGGAAAAGGTTCCCCGCTTTACTGTATAATATATATTATTCCATAATATTATATGTTATCATTGCAATTTTACACATCAAATAAATAACCTACTCAGTTGTCTTTATTTCTGGGTTATTTAAGTTTTAACTTATATTCGCTCACTACATCCCTTTTAAATGCTACGGGAGCTACATTCCAGAGTCGTAGCCCTTAGCTACGGCCTACGCCTCAGGAAGAAAAACGACACGGACCAACTAGTGGCCTATAGAAACTGATAGTAAAGTGAACGATTTTTATTTCAAACTCAAATGTTGCTTTTGAAACGTCGAGTGAATCACTGATTCGGAATGACATTCCTACCGAGAAGAACCAGCAAGATTTATTTTTTATAGAATTTATTTTTTTACTAACCGATTAATGTGACTAAATTCTTAAAGTTAGTATTTAGTAATATTGCCTAATCGGGACAGACACCACTTCTCCAAATCACGTAAAAAGGCATACTAATTCCAAAAACATTCCAGATAGGTGTTAGAGGATTTACTTGCAAGGCGCAATATTTAAATTATATAAATACGGATACTGCGATAAAGTTAACATCCGGAAAACTAAATAAAGTACCTAGTTAAATAATCCTGATTAGCTTGTATAGTCATTAATAAAACAAACTTTAGCGCATTCCTTATCATGCTGTTTTTGTGTTATTTCCTTCGTAAATCCTTTATCACAGGAGTAACGAACTGTAGATGGTCTGTGTACACTATACTTTAGTATAAATTCGGTGAACTACGAATTTTCACCATACCTTTTCCAACTTTGACGGCCTAAGCTGCCTTTTGAGAAAGCTAGAGTTTTTAAAGTCTTCAATAAATATATGATGGAAATGTTATTACTATTAATAAGCTTTCTCTTGTGTTCTGGATTCAATACACTTCCAGTGGACGATGATGACGCGGACATAATTGTAGATTCCTTCTTAAAAAACAACATCGATGGTGATGAAGCATTTATTGATATTTCTAGTTTGGGACCAGAGGCATTCGGAACTCCGAAAGTTGAAAGTGGTGAGATTGTTTTTCCTTTTCTAGTTGACAGAAAAATGTACTGAAGTAGTGCTCCTCTCTATGACCACAGCACTCAGAATATGAGGTTCCGACTTCTGTTCTAGGCAGAGGCAATTTCCCGTAGGCAAATCTCTGCGTAGTATTCCTCATTACTGAGGGTCGTGACCCCTTTCTATTAAAATCACATAGTAGAAGTTTTCTTGGGATAATACTGTGCGGTGGGTTCCCGCGTACTTACGACTCGACTAAGAGTAAAACTCTTAGGTTTTTGTAACGATTATTATCAGATGTTAGTGATAATAACCGGGACCGACGGCTTAAAACGTGCTCTCAAAGGCACGGAGGAAACGAAAAGACCAAATTTGACCTCCAGTTATCGACTTGGGTCAACATTGCTCAATTTATTCAGAACAATTCAGAAATAGATAATTATGTCGAAATTGTTTTATTCTGGTGAGAGGCTTCATCTTGCTATACACAAATGTAAGAGACGTATCGCCCAACAATTTAGCGTTACAGTATAAAGCCGCGGGAAAACAAATGTGCCATATTGCCATAGTACCTACCTCTGCCACTATCAAGATATTCCGATTATATCTAGCACGTTTCATCAAGAGAGACTGAAGACAACGGAAAACTTATCAGAGCAAAAAAGGTATGCGGCAAGCGGCGGAAGTATGCCTCTCTCATTGAGTGTTTCATATTTGTTCCTTTTGCCGTAGATACCCTGAATCCTTGTGCCAAACATTCCTTGCGAGATATTTCACCGCAGTTCAATGCCTCATCTGGTGACCGAAAGGCTGGCTCATTTTTTGCGCAAAGGGTCAGCCTGGATGTCAAGCGCGGAAATGCAGCTAGTATCATTCCTCGCGGGCTAGGTTTAATTTCTTTTGAATTGTTTTTATAAAAAAAATATAGAGTAAGCTTATCTCTGTGTATAAATTCTATTGAAACAGCTTATCGATTTGTCAGGTGACACAGTCGCAGAATGGACGGAATTGTCGCTCATGAACCCCGAGGAAATGGGAGGATATGCGGAAGGTGATATTCTGATGCCGCAATTAGCACGAAACGGTGTTCGCGACCAAACTTTAAGATGGGAAAACGGCATTGTACCATACCAGATTGTGGGATCGTTCAGTAAGTTTAACGTTTGAACTAGATGATGCCCGCGACTTCATCCGCGTGGATTAAGATTTTTTGATTCCTCCGGGAACTCTTGAATTTTCCGGGATAAAAATTGCCTATGTCCTTCCCCAGGATACAACCTATCCCTGTACCAAATTTCATCAGAATCGGTTGAACAGATAGGCCGTAGCCCGTAAAGCGTAGCAGACAGACACACTTTCGCATTTATTATTATTATGAATTCTTTATTATACACAACTACATAAGAAACATACATACAGAATTAACATAAAGAAGCTTAATCTAATAGAAGCGTGCAAAGGCGGTCTTATCGCTAAAGCGATCTGTCCCAGACAACCTTTGTTGATAGGTTGCGAAATCACGGGTTGTTTGGCAAGCAATTTAGGTCCTGCAATTTATAATAATAAGATAGAATACATATACACTACATATTAGTTGTTCACATTGTACATATTAGCTCATTATGTATAAATAGTTATTTATATCGTAGATATTTATGTCTATTATTAAGACATATATAGATATCTACGATATAAATAACTATTTATACATAACGAGCTGATGCCCGCGACTCCGTCCGCGTGGATTGAGGTGTTTTAGGGGTATGAAAGATATATAGTAGGCGATTCTCAGACCTACTGAATATGCAAAAATTTCATAAAAATCGATCAAGCCGTTTCGGAGAAGTATGGTAACTAACATTGTGACACGAGAATTTTATATCTAAGATATTAAAATATACTACATTCTACGCCATTACATAGATAAATAGTAATTTTTCAGACGACGTTAGAAAATGTGCAATGATTTTGCCTGATGTAAGTATGTCAGTGGGGAGAGAATTCAACAATATGACACAATTCCTCGTGAAAGAATTACCATAGAATCTCGTACGGCTGGACGGCATCTTTAGTTTATTATCGGTGCAGGAACGAAAAAAGAATCGGCTTTCCTTACCAAGGTAGCTAAACGTTCTTTCAAATAAGACGGTGTTTGGGGACGTAGAATAGGACACGGTATAGGAAGGAGGCTCAATGCATGCATGTCCCTGCGCTTTCTAATTGGCAACCATTTTAGCTTAGCACGGTACTCGGAAATGTGGTCGTTTTACCGCAGGCCAAAAATGAAGCGGATTACCATGTTTTGAAGCCTCTCAAGCTTACTGAGAAGTTCTTGACAGGTCAGGATAACAAGAGTCAGCGTAGTCTAGTACTTATAATATTAGTATGAGTCGCATTTATAATATTAGTATAGATTTAATTTTAGTTTCATCATCCATTTTGATCAACCCATCTATTGATCACGAATCTCCTCTAAGATGGGGAACAAGTTAGCCATGATCCACCACGCTGGCTAAGTGCAGCTTAGGGACCAAAAGAGATTGGTAAAGAAAGATCAGGGTTGAAATATATTGTTTTTTCACCATTAAGTATTTCAAGTACCTTGAAACTGGTGGAGCATGACGTTATCTTGTTTTCAGGCAAAGAACATCGTGACATGATCATGAAAGCCATAGCAGACTACCACCGGCTTACCTGTCTACGCTTTGTCCCTTATAACGGTCAGAAAGACTACATTTTTATAACGGACTCTGACACAGGATGCTGGTCCAGTGTAGGGCGGCTTGGTAAGTGTGTGTTAAATATTAACCAACATTTATAAGTACTTATTAAAATAATTTGTTGCATTTAAATTGTTTGCATTCTGCGTGCCATGGAACAGCTTAGTATCATTGGGTTAGTTGAGATAGGACTTTATTTTCTACAAAAAAGAGCTGGCTAGAAACTTAGCAGTTACTTGCATTTAAAACATAACATCTCTTCTGTGTACGTACAATCTAATGAGATACCGGTTACTTTTCTTTCTCAATCCGACTGATACGACCATTCAAAGCAGCGCTACGTGGTGACAAAATTCTGTCATTCAAGCCCAAAGATAGTTTGGAAGTGCAAGCAAAGGCACTAGCTGTGAAGCCTGGTTTGTCAAGGTACAAATTGTATAGGCGTCGGTCTACTGTAAGATTATAAGTTCTTACAGTACAGTACAATACTTGCGCTGTGGTGGTAGGTATTCATTTGTAGTGATGCTTATTGTTCAAGCAGAATGCTATATGCATATTAGTTACGTGAGTGGGATCTATCCTTTATTATGAATTGATCATACTTGTACGTTTAGTGAGTAACCTGTCAAAATTGTTTCCAACTGTTTTAAGGTGGCCGCCAAGAGTTGAACCTGCAAGCGCCCGGCTGTGTGAGTAAGAAGGGGACTGTATTGCACGAGTTGCTGCACGCTGTCGGATTTATGCACGAGCAGAGTCGACCGGAGAGGGACGACTTCGTCACTATACAATACGCCAACATTAAAACCGGTAACTAAGATTATCTATAGTGAAACCTGAGAGTCGGTGTTTTTGATCCGAGCAATACTGGGTTAGTTACAAAATCACTATCACTTAAACTATCATTTTGTAGGTAGTATTCGGTTCAAACAAGGCTAAACAAGAAATAATCTAGTGTCAGTAAGTAGTTCATTTAAGGCAGGGTTGTTGTCGCTTGCTTATGCAGTAGGTACCTACCTAAATGTATGTAAAACGTACTAGTTCCTCTCATTGATTCCGCAAATTGCTGCGGAACTTTTTTCGGTTCACGGACTCTACATTCTGACATTCAAGACCATTCCAACCTAACCTATACCTAATTATTTTTATTTCTCGCCGTTTTGCTCTCGGCTTTCACTAGGCAAACCACCAAGTTGGTCTGTGAGACAGACTCAGATAATGGAAAACGTAGGTACCTACTCGTACTTCAAACGAGCTAACGAGTAATATTTAAAATGTATGTACATACCTACCTAAGCAGTTGGTTTCTCTACTCAGCTGATTATAAGTACTCCACTCTATTGGTTTATCTAGATAGGTGTGATCCCTGAGCTCCCACGGAAGTTTAGGTATAACACCAATCAAACTGAATTGACGCCGAAACTCGGTCGCATCCACGCACTAAAATAATATAATCATTTCAAAACTGCTGAACTGTAACCTTACCTTCTCTCAACCACATTCGCGACCAGCATGCCTTGGGTCTTGACCGTTGAGATGTTTCGGCATCAACTATTGAATATTTCCATCCCTGCGGAACAACCGCGGAGCGCGCGTTCATTGCCAAGGTATTACAATTCACAACTGATACAAAATTACCATAAAACCTTTTCAGGCGCAGAAAATAATTTCAAGAAGGCAGATTCTAAACGAGCATCCGACTACGGGGTATCCTACGATTACAACAGTGTAATGCATTATTCTGACTACGCTTTCTCTAAAAATTCGCAGAAGACAATTGTTCCCAAGGTAAACAATAAAATTAGGAACCTACTTTAAGTTCCTTTTCAATAGCGATTGGTTAGGTTACGAATACACTCCATAAAATTAATATGGGGCAAAACGACAAACAAAGATCTAATTAAGCGTAGAAATAATATTTATAGAATAATCTAATAATAATAATATGGTGATAGCCTGATGATAGACTTCGGCCTCTAGTCGGGGGTGCGAGTTTCGATCCCCTGGAATGGAGCTCTGAACTTTTCAGTCAGTGTAATGTGCGTAAAATAACGGTGAAAGAAAACATGTGAGGAAACCAGAGTTCCACATTATTCCACATCGTCATACTAATATTATAAATGCGAATGTGTGTTTTTGTTTGTTGGTTTGTTGATTTGTTGGTTTGTCCTTCAATCACGCGGCAAAGGAGCAACGGAACTTTGGCATTGGCATAGTTGTAGCAAGTCTGGAGAGTGACATAGGCTACTTTTTATCCCGGAAAATTGAGGAATTCCCGGAATAAAAAAATTGAAACTACGCGGACGAAGTAGCGGGCATCAGCTTTTTATTAATAAAGTTAAGTAAGTAAACGTTTTACTGGAAAAGCTTTGCCCAGTTTTTAGTTCCGGAGACAGGGCGAAACGCACGGGGCTCAGGATCTGATGTTGGGACAAATATTTCTTTATTAATTCAAAGAAAAAAAAACACTTACTGCTATCGTAGGTACCAGATTGTTAGTAAAGATGTCACTCACATTCACAGTGCAATGTATCTAGAATCGGAAGCCTGACAGCTGTGGTGTTATTGCCTTCCTGCTGTTGGCTGGTATAAGATTCGGTGACGGTTGTCTAGTTGTTGTACAACTCATGTTAGATAAATGTTTTTTGCTGCAGATTAAAGACGTAAAACTTGGTCAGCGTGAGGGACTCAGCCGTGGGGACGTAAAAAAAATTAACAACATGTATAATTGTAAAAAAGAGTAAGTGAAGAAATAATGTTCTCATAATTTGTTCAGAGGTATATCAAGAAAAAATACAATAGCCTGAGTACCTGCCTTAAGATAGTAACAATATGAATTTCTTAAAAATATTGAATAAGTAGGTACTCAATTATTCGAATAATTTTATTTACTTTAATTAATATTTAACTCTATATTTTCAGAGAACCTACATCTTCAACCACATCCGGATGGATTGGCCAAATATGGCATAACTTTTTCGGATCTAAGTCACGAAGATCGATCATGGTTTAGATTTTTAGAACGTTGAAATTTTAGATCTTTGCTCTTGAACCTAGTCTTATATTATTTAAATAATATTATATTTACATAACATAAATTAACATACTTAAATGTGACATAAATAGAGAAGATTTTAAGGTACTTTATGTGTTTTATTTAATTTTTTCAGAACAAAATATATATGAGGAAATTGATCTCTTGACTCTAATAGAAACAGGGCACAACACAATGTTCAGAGGGAAAAAAAACATTTTAAAGTGAATTTCAAAAATTGCTTTAATATTTTAAAAAAGTACGAGTAATTAAAGATAAATGTTTTTCATAATACATTTTTACTGGAGCTTGTTTTGTCTTTCTGTCCGGTCCGTAGTGTGTTTTCGCCACAGTTATAGCACAGGTTCTGTACATAACTGTATGGTAGTCGTAATAAACTCGCATTCTATCTTTCAAGATCATGTTTTTCGATGATCGCCTCCATCAGACACTTCAGATATTGATACGACCTTTCACATTTACAGGTTTCAGCTGCAAAAAGTACACAATTATATAATTTAACTACATATACTTACACACTCTATACTTATAACTTCAAAAAATATAGGTAGGTACCTCTATAAAATAGACTTACGGTAGAGATTTTAATCTATGGAGTCTATATTGTAATCTCCCCCTGTGCCAATCTATATCTATACTAATATTATAAATGCGAAAGTTTGGGTGTATGCACGTACGCACACTCGGTGAGTGAGGTCGCGCGCACCGCGAGCCGCTTCACGCGTCCCGCTGCTCGAGTCGATCGAAAGTTATACTTGCTACGTACATCGGCGCATCGTGCTGCAGCGTATCACTAGTGGCGTGCACAGCTTTTGAAGCTAGGGTAGGCATTAGTTAGTAAAAACACCTATTTACTAGCTGTTTTGATGAAAAATGAGCATTGACGTGTTTCCATTTGGGTAAGCAGTGCTTTTGTGCCTCAATGAACTGCACGCCACTGCGTATCACATACATATTAAGTGAGACGTCATTTTTCGCAGCGCTTTAAACTTTAACTAAAGTTTAATAAGTATTATATAAAATGTCTAAAACTTGCTCTGCATGTGAGAAGCCGCTTTTAAATCTAGTGAGCTTAAATCTTGTACAGTGTGCGATGACCATTATCATTACCAATGCTTGCGAATATCGCCGGAAAACTTTGCAAAGGAGTCAAAGGCACGTAAAGCCACATGGAAATGTCCACAATGCAGAGCGGGCGAGAGGCGCAGCGACAACGCCAACACCCCTGTGAGGCAGCCAGCAGCGCAGTCATCTGCATCACCAGCGGGATCCTCGAACTCTTCGGACTTAAAAAAACTTCAAGAGTATATAGAGAGCAGTTTTGACCGCTTTAAGAACGAAATTTTAAAAGAAGTAAGCATTAAGTTGGATGGCCATTATAAAACTCTTACTGAGAAAACTTCAAAAATTTAAGAGTCCATCAATTTCCTAAGCGGTCAATATGAGGCCGTACTTGGGAAGGTGAAGACCGTGGAGAAAGCCATTAACGACTTGGAGCGGCAGCGTGACCAGCTTTTACAAGAGAAGGGCCATTAGGAATAAATTGACCTTCTTGGATGCCAAGTTGGAAGACCTCGAGATAAGAGGAAGGAAGATCATGCAATGTTGAAATAAGAGGGGTCCCCGAATCGGACAATGAGAATTTAGCAACTATCATGGAAAAAATCTGTACTGTAGTGGGAATGAACTTTGACCTTTCCGAGTATCAAACCTTCTTCAGAACGGGTAAATCTATGCCAGAGAAAGTGCGTCCGATTGTTGCTATTTTTAAAAGTAACCTCAGAAGGAATGAGTTATTGCGCCTAGTAAAGGGGTTTAAGAAGGATCAAAGCACTAGACTAAAAACAGACTACTTAAATCTAAACTTAAAGTCACAGGCTTTTTATATTTCTGAGCATTTAACACCCGCCGCAAAGCGTCTCCTCGCTTTGAGTAGGTAAACAAGCCGCGAAAAAGAATAATTATAGGTATTGCTGGTACTCGAACAATAAAATTTTCGTAAAGAAACAAGATAAATCATCACCGATCATAATAAAATCAGAGGAGCAAATTAACAAAATCATCTGACTAGCAATATTATCATGCATTGTTTTCGAATATTTCTACATACCCTACGTAATAAATATTTTTAGTCTAAGTATAGACACACACTATTACTTGTGCAACAGTGTTTTATTGATATTACTATTTTATTATAACATGAATTATGTACAAAACAACCATCTTGTAACTTTTTATCTATCTAGAGTTGTCAAGCATACGTTGATGGCATATTTTAATATTAAAATTCAATACTTTGCAACAATATTCTTCTGTATTAGATGACTACCAGAATTCAGACCTTTGTATAAGTATAGATAACTTTTGTGTATGTAGTGAGTATATTGATATGTGAACAATTCTCTTAAAATAATTTCATTAAACATTAGAAGTATTCACAAAAACTTCAACCAACTGCTCGTTTCATTGGAACTTCTTAAAATAGATTTTGATATTTTAATTCTTACTGAATGTAGGATTAAGCATCATATATCCAATCACAGCTTGCCAGGTTACATTTCTCTGTGCACTAAGATAAATCCAGTTCAAAATGATGGTGTTGTGGTTTTCATTAAGGATACTATTGCTCACAACTGTGCAGAGTTAGAGGTTTTTGGAGCAAATTGCCTACAAATAAACAAGTAAATGATGCACTTACTTTAATTGCCATATATAGATCGCCTTCTTCCAATAATATCGAGATATTCCTAGATTCTCTGGATCAGAAAATAAAGCAGATAGGTCGTTCTAAAAATATAGTATTAATGGGTGACACCAATATTAACATTATTGGGAATATGCACCCTCAAGCTAACGATTACTTAGCATTGTTAGCCCTTCATAATATAGAAATTGGTATAAACGCACCCACCAGGGACAATAGTTGTCTTGATCATTGCATGGTAAGACTAAATAGAAACAAGACTGCCAAATTTGCTGTGTTAAAAACTGATATCACTGACCACTATGTTACTTTTTGCAGTGTGTACTCACATAATGATAATTCTGATGCTGAAAGGCAAAACCTTCCTTTTCAAAAACGATGTATCGATTACGAGCAGCGGTTTCAGGATATAAGTAGTCAATCGTGGGATGTAGTTTATAAGGAAACAGATGTCGACATAGCCTTTCAAGTAATTAATGACATACTCAGTATGCATATTAGGAATAACACTACTTTTAAAAGAATACCTCACTCCAAAGATTAAAGCCTTGGATTACAGATGGACTACTTAAGTGTATTCAAAAAAGAAATAAACTATATAGACTGCTTAAAAAGTATCCTAACGGTTCTATTAATAGAAGTAATTACTTGAAATATAGAAATCTATGTAACCATTTATTTAAAGATGCAAGAGAAAAATACTACAGAAAGAAATTTTTTAAATACTCGGGGGACTCTAAAAAGGTATGGGAACTTTTAAACGAAGCTTCTAATCGAAAAAGTAAACAAAAATTCTCAATTAAAGAAATGTTGATAAATAAAGACATAAATTTTGCAACAGAGCCAAACAAGATTACCAACGCTCTGAATAATTTCTACTGTTCAGTAGGCCATGACCTTGCACAAAAGAATCTTAATAAAGTAGGTGCCACAGAGCAATCCTTATGTAATAAAATTAGTTTCTCTCATATAGATAAAACTTTTTATTTTAAACTTACAAACTCGGTGGCAGTAAGTAAATGCATAAATTCTATAAGAAATACTGAATCTTGTGGACATGACATCTTTACATCTAAAATTTTTAAACTACTGAATAATGAAATTGCTTCTCCACTCTCATTTTTGATCAATTTAAGTTTAAAAACAGGAATATTTCCACAGACCTTAAAAACTGCTATTATAATGCCACTACATAAAAAAGGACCAACTATCAAACCTATGACAAACTATCGTCCTATTTCACTTTTGCCTACTACTTCAAAAATAATTGAAAAGATAATGAAAATTAGGATTAATGCTTACACTTCAGACTTTTTATGTGATAATCAGTATGGATTTAAAGAGGGAATAGGAACCAGCGATGCAATTGCAGAACTAACTAAGCAGGTAGTCTTGAACCATGAAAGTAAAAATAAAATTAAATTGCTGTGTTCATAGATCTAGCTAAGGCCTTTGACACCATTTCACATAAATTATTGTTAAAGAAATTGGAAATATACGGATTTACTGGAAATGCACTAAATTGGTTTAGTAGTTATCTTAAAAATCGTAAACAATTTGTCCGAGTTGAAAACCAAGTAAGTGGTGTAAACGCATCAGAAATTATGTTTGGCGTCCCTCAAGGGAGCGTCCTAGGACCTATTTTGTTTAATATTTATCTTAACGACTTTTGTCCGCTACTTACAGACAGACTGACAGACGCTAAGTCATTATGTTTTGCAGATGATACTGTTTCATTGTTCAAAGTCCCGACATGGGATAGTGCCATCCAAAAAGCCGAATATGGTGTACGCCTGGTTAAAGAGTGGTATGACAGTAATTTACTAACATTAAATGAAGATAAAACTTTATGTATGTGTTTCTCCCCCACTAGTGCTGGTCTTCCAATCAGTACTTCGAAAATTCAAGTTCACTCCTGCCTGAACGTGTCTAGCTGTGTAAATTGTAAAACACTGTCATTCACCAATTGTACGACTTATCTTGGTAACATCATTGATCAACATCTAAGGGCCGGTTTTTTGAGACAAAGTCAACAGAGAGTTGACAATTAGTTAAGTTTACTATAGTTAAGACGCTAACAAATGGTTAAACAACTTTTTCATTTTTTGATCGTGATTTTAACTATAGTTAGCATTAACTAATATCCATAGTATTGCCATTGCTATGTTTGTGACTTGTGTGGTGATTTATAGGTTAATTCGTTGTATTTTTGGAGGGTGTGTTTTTTGTGAAGGGTCCACTAAGAAAGGGTTTTTCGAAATTCCACTCCCAAAGGGGTAAAATAGGGGTTGAAAGTTTGTATGAAAGTCCGTCGTTTTGCAAGTTATAGCCATGAAACTTGGTATTTGAGCTTTCATTTAAATATGAAAATGTACCTCTTTCACCATTTTTGAAAATTCGAGTCTCAAAGGTTTGAAATAGGGGATGAAAGTTTGTATGAGTCATTCATTTTTTAAGTTGAAGGTCAAGTTAAAGCCATGAAACTTGATATTTGGTATATTGAAGAAATAAGTAATTCATAGTTTTGGAAATTTTTTTACCCAAGGACGTTAAATAGAGAGTTTGTCCTTCAATCACGTCGCAGTAGAGCAAAGGATCAACGCGATTTTTTTCATGGGTGTAGTTGAAGACCTGGAGAGTGACATAGGACACTATAGACTTTTTCCGGGAAAATTAAGGTGGTTAAAAACTTATGCCACGCGAACGAAGTCGCATGGCAACTGTTACTATTAATATATAATAGTAACAGTTGCCATGCGACTTGCGAAAATACTACCTGTAATTTTTACATGTGTTAACTGCTGGACTGATCCTAATTAGAGAGACATAGGTACTCGAGAGCCCTTCAATCATAATTCATTAATTTCTGCTTTCTGCACTACTTTTATGAACTTGAAATTTCACAATCCTCTGTGCACATAATTTGAATAACAGAAGTACAAAGTTTTCTCTTCATGTATTAAATACTTTTCAAATAATATATATCAATATATGTACATATACGGACCTACAAAATATTATGTATTGTTAATAATATTTTTCCTAAACTACTTTCTTTTTGCTCATTATAAAATCAGCAAAAACACAAATTTTTCTACTGAATATAATCTCACTTCAACGAATAATGTTCACAAAATGTTGTATAAAGCAATAAACAGTTGAAAAGAACAGATGTTCTAACAAAAGTTAACTATCCACCATCTGCATAACCCTCGGGATTGCTGTGGTTAAATATTTTAACAAATGGTCAGGTTTGTTGACCGCTAGTTAGCCTAACTTTGTCTCAAAAAAACATTTTTTTCCGAAAGTTAACTATTTGTTACAAATTTTTACGATTGGTTGCCTTAACTACGTCTCAAAAAACCGGCCCTAAGGTGGGATAAGAAAGTTGATATGCTGACTAAAAAGTCAGAAGCCTAGGCTATATAATATATAATAATCTAAGAAACATTTTAAGCACTAACCTATTGTTAAGAGTGTACTTATAGCTCTTTAAATAACTCAGTCGTTAATTTTGTATGGCATTATAGCATGGGGTTCATGTGGATCAACCATACTGGATGGACTAAATAAGGCTCAAAAACTTAATCATAAAATAATATTAAGAAAAAATCGAAGATTTCCTACGGAAGAGTTATTTATGTTGAAGTACTAACCCCAAGAAAAATATATATATGGCAATTAGCGATGTATATGGCAAAATATATTGACAATTTTCCCCTGGAGAGAATTATCAATCACCTTAGGCAAATGAAACAAACATGTTCAATTACCCTACGAACGTCTGGATTCACGAGTAGGCATTTTAGAGCTGCGGCCCCGAAACTGTGTAACAATCTTCCTACAGGGATATCTAATTTAATTCAATGTGCCCAGCACCCTTCATCAAAGAATAAACTAAAATCTAATATAAAAAAAAAACTCCTAGAATGCTCATCTGAAGAATTTAAATGCCTTTATGACAAGATCTGTTGAAATCAGTTATAAGAATAGTAGTAAGTAGAACACCTTATCCTGTAATTTTTGTTTTAACTATCGAAGTACCTATAGTTTAAACTAGTAGGTATCTTACTTAACACTTGTTGCACTAACTGTTCTTATTTTAAAACTTTATACTAAACTTGAACTCGTTGAAAAACATTAATACTATTTTTATAATATATGTATATTTATATGTATTAAATAATTATTATTATGTTTATTGCCTTAATAGACAATTTAGGCTATAAGACTAACGTGAGTTACATTAATATCTAAAATAAAATCTTACGTTCGTCATTCTTACTAAACAGATATATTTAAAATAAGTAAATTATCATGCTACATTTTGTGAACTTTAGTGATATATAACTTCGTCGATCAGTTTGTCAGCCCTAACGCAGACTACGGTCTTTACAAACGCCCAGCCTGTGTTTTTAGTCTAGTGCTTTGGTCTGCAAAATTGTGGTGTAATTTTTGATATATTTTTTTAAAGGCATTAAATAAAAAAAATAAAAAAAAAATGTATGGATGTCTGGATGTATGGATGTTTGGATGTATGGATGTATGGATGTTTGTTACTCAATCACGCCCCAACGGCTGAACGGATTTGGCTGAAATTTGGCACAGAGATAGATTATAGTCTGGAATAGCACATAGGCTACTTTTATCCCGGAAAATTAAAGAGTTCCCGCGGGAACCAAAAAACCTCAAACAACGCAGACGAAGTCGCGGGCATTCGCCAGTTAGGTATAATTATAAGCCATGAAGCGCCGAATGTTTTGTGACTATTAAGCACAGGGACTCGTCTTATACAAAGCAAACATTTATATAATACTAGATGATACCCGCGACTTCGTTCGCGTGTTCAGTTTTTTTGACTCCCGCGGGAACTGGATAAAAAGATGTCCTTCCCCGGGATGTAACCTACCGCTATACTAAATTTCATCAAAATCGGTTGAATAGATGGGTCGTGAAAGCGTAGCAGACAGACAGATACACTTTCGCATTCATAATATTAGTATGGAATTATGGAAGTATGGATGTGTAATTAACCAAAAAAAATACCTCTCAAGGCAAAGTTACCAAGTTGTTCTTGCCAGTTATTCGGTCGGCGCACCGTACTGTACCTACCGTACTCCATGGCAGTTGCCATGACACCCTTAAACGACACTGGGCCTTCAGGCAGCGAGCAAACTTAATGATTGCAGGCTGTTTAGCGCGCTGAGGTTTGAGTTCGAGGTTGATGCAAAGGCACTAGGTAGGTAGTAGATAGGGTAGGTACCTAATTAATTGGTAACACGTCATTGCTAATCAAAAACTGCCTCGTTGGTCTAGTAGTTAGCATGTTGGACTGCGGCCGCCGAGTTCCCGGGTTCGAGTACTGGGTCGGGCCATTTTTCTGACTATAAATTCTTAGTACTAGCGCGGAGTAACTAGTAAGTTGGCGGTGTTTTACGCCCTTGCCTCGGAAAACACGTTAAGCCGTCGGCCCCGGTTATTATCATAATAGTCGTTAAAGCTCGCCAACCCGCACTTAGAGCAGCGTGGTGGGTCTAAGCTCTAATTCCCTCTCTCCTATGAGAGTGGAGGCCTGTGGCCAGCTGTGGGACGTTAATGTGTTGTAGTGGAATCAAAAACTTACATCTATCAGTACATTTGGTCGCCATTTTGATAATATCCTCTTCGGCTATGTTCCTGATCTGCGGGAATATTTCTGCAGTGCGCTTCACATTAAACTGGCTTGCAGGTGAAGCAATTCCAGCTTTCTCCAGAACGCAGCGCATGTAACACTAATATTAATGCCATTTAGAATATAAAAAACCTCACAAGTATAATATTACCCGCCACCTACCGGTTCCAATTGTGAATTTAAACCATCAAACATGATAGGTACCCACTCACACACACAAAAAAAATTGTCAAAATCGGTCCAGCCATTTCGAGTTAAATTGAATAGAAGCAGGCGTTACTTTGCGGAAGTCCATGATAGTGAATGAACAAGAAATTCGCTATAATTCGCTATAATCCGCTACAGTAGACAAATCTGTGTGGTACACTACGTGTCTTTCACCTGCAGCATGCGACACCCACCACCCAGCAATTCGCACAGGCACAACACCACACCACACAAATCCTCCAAATCACTCTCAACGTACGTTTCACTCCGACACCGGAGCATCTTCAGGAGATGTTGACTCGACAATGCACGATTGTGAAGTGGCTATCGTCTCGTTGGTCGTCCTCGCAGACCCTTTCGGATCTCGGGGTTACTGCTCAGGGCGATGGCCCTCTCCAGTGGTTGCAACGCCGCCTGCAACTACAGACGGGGCACTGGGTGGGACCACTGGTCCGTGGCGTCATAACCGTGTGTCACGCCATAGTGCGATCGAGCCCGCGGTGATTATCGCGAGCGATCAGCGAAACTATCGGAGTGGTAAATCCATAGTGGGCTTGCGCCCGCCGCTCAGCGAGGTCGAGCTCATCAGTGAGGTTCTGACGGGCGCCCAACAGCCAGCGGCGAGGAAGCGATCATGTCCATTGTGAGACAAGGTCTCTTGGCAGTCCTCTTACATCCGGCGGTCGCCGATGGTATGGCGCGATACCTCGCAGATGCTGGCATCGCACTCCGTCGGCGCGCGCGAACATAGCGGTGCTCAGGCGGTGGCCGTGTATAGGCAAAACTGCCTATACACGGCCCAAGCAACGTCGTCGGCAAGCCAACATCCGCCGGTCCGGTCTCCCGGGGCTTGCCGCTGGTGGCAGACCGGGAGCCTAGGCCGGAGGGGTGACGCGTTGATCCGGACGGCGTTCGGCACTTCTTGACTATCGTATCGCAAGTTCCGGCTTATATACCTTTCTGGCATGACTCATACTGAAGCCCCGCCCCCTCCCCTATTACTGTATAAATTGAGTAAAGGTGAACGTTTATTTGTTCATTTAGCAACTCAAATCCTTTATTATTGTGTTTAATTATTTCTAATTGCTCCCAAACGCACATTCGAAACCCTTTATTACATTTATGCAGGATTTTATATGAATGGTTATTGGCCACCTCATGTCCACTGTCCATAAGATGTTTTGCGAAGTGGGACCTTTGTGGTTGATCGTTCCTATAAGCAAACTAACAAACAAACCGCGGGCTCGATCGCACTAAGCCGTGACACACGGTTATGACGCCACGGACCAGTGGTCCCACCCAGTGCCCCGTTTGTAGTTGCAGGCGGCGTTGCAACCACTGGAGAGGGCCATCGCCCTGAGCAGTAACCCCGAGACCCGAAAGGGTCTGCGAGGACGACCAACGAGACGATAGCCACTTCACAATCGTGCATTGTCGAGTCAACATCTCCTGTGATTTGGAGGATTTGTGTGATGTGGTGTTGTGCCTGTGCGAATTGCTGGGTGGTGGGTGTCGCATGCTGCAGGTGACAGACACGTACTGTATGTACCACACAGATTTGTCTACTGTAGCGGATTATAGCGAATTAAACTTCTAGTTCATTCACTATTTCGAGATATCGCAAGAGTAACGTACGGCAAATTAATTTTTATTTACAGAAGTAGATAATCTATACTTATATTATAAATGCGAAAGTTTGGATGAATGAATGGATGGATGAACGGCTGAACGGATCAGGACGAAATTTGGCACAGAGATAGATAAAAGTCTGGAATAACACATAGGCTATTTTTTATCCCACGAGAACCGAAAAACCGACACCGTGCGTCATGAGGTGAGGGGTTACAAGGGGAGAATGAATGAGGCGACAAGTCTAAACACGATTTTCAGTGTTGCGTCGCTCTTCGCGCGCTGTGCTTGTGTATAGTAGGGGCCTATTATTATGTTCTTGACGGAAAAGTAAGTTTTTTTTTGTTTTCGTTCGTTATTTTGAATTTTTAATTATTATGAATTTACTAAAGTTACAGTTTTGAGAGTTTTGTATTGTTTTAATGGAACTTTGTAGAATATGCCTGTATTCAAATTTATCATCATTCTTAGTGTGAACCGTTTCATACCTAGAAGGGGGGTTGGGTACGGTTGAAACAGTTTATTTATTTAATTTTCTTGTTTCTTAGATGCCAAGGGTACGCCGAAGGAAGACTACGAGAGGTCAGACCCACTTATCTATGTATAAATAAGCTTATGAAGATGTAAAAGCCGGATCTGCGTTAAGAACAGCGGCAGAAAAGAATGGACTGAACTACTGTTTCCTGTTAAAGTATCTACGTGATATAACGAGATGTGAATGGTGGCGATAAAAATCAAGAAATAGGGTATAAGGCTCACAATTGAGTGTTTAACCAAGAACAAACGTTAATAATAGAATAAAATAATGTTAAGTTATAAGTATCGTTAAAAACTTGAATATTTATAATTTATAAAAATATATACACCGATGCATATAATCAACACTGCGATTTCGCGAGTTAGATTATAATCTAACGGTTTTTACAATCTTACGGTGACATATATATGATGTTCATCGGTGCCATTACGAGTAGTAAAATTTTATTAGACGATGAATAATACATGTTCATTTATTATATTATGTATTATTTTCATGTGTTTCAATTGAACCCAGGCATTGTTTCAACCAATCCTGACATGGGGACGGTTGAAACAATTTTTTTTTATTTGATTATACACATTAAATACAATACAGTGATCTCAAATAACATTGCGCATTAGTAGACAGATGCATGCTCTTTTATGTAATATATTTCCGTCATCGCTCGCTTTATTTATCCCGTTGCAATGAACGATAAACGCTAAAATGTTTCAACAGTACCCAGTTTCCTCTATTAAGTAATACCCATCAATAGAGCGTCCATCAATCATTGACCTCCGACTACGAGGCTCCGAAGTGGTCAGAGGCAAAAAAAAATGGACAAACCACGCTGAAAATGAATAGTCTATTAGTATTTTAATTGAAACAATAATAATATGATTGTGCGTACCTTAGGTGTTTTATCAGTTTCATCAGGAAAGCTTCCACTTTTATTAAAGCTCTCTAGATATGCTGAAAAAAAAACTATTTCAATCATTTCATCAATCAGTTACTGTGAAACAACCGATGCATAATTTTTATTGATTACCAAACTAAAAAAAACTATGATTATGAGTCATAATTTTTAAGCGAAGATAAACCAATATGATCCTTATTTACCCTAGAACTTTCACGTTATTGAATAGGTGTTTAACATTATAATAATTACTTAAACCAATGTCTCTTGCCCACTGTAACTTGATGAATCTATATACCACTATTTTATTTATTTTGTAGTTATCAATCTTCTAAACTTGGTTTTAGTGAAATTATTAAGGGAGTCCATTTTAAGCTTCTATAGACCAGGGCGCGTTTGGAACCCTCGTAGCTTTAGTTTTGATACCGTAGTTATTTAATTATCACCATCACGTCTTATATTTTATTGACGTTAAAAAGTACAGTGTAGGACCCAATTTTGACTAAACACCGTTTGACTTTGACTTTGATATTTCCTTATTAACACTTTAAAAAATACTTGCACCTACCTACATTATACATATAAGCCCATTGATACATAGTGAACTATAGAATATCGATTTGTGATCCCATCGGATTACTATTCGGCGTCGTCGTCGTCGTCTCAACCGATGAATCTCCACAGGACACTCTTGTGGCTCCCAAATCCCAACTATAACATATATGTTAGCTGGACGTACGATCTCAAGCGACTATAGTCGCTTGAGATCGTACGTCCAGCTAGCGGTGCAACGGGTCGTCCAACGCGGCGTTTACCCGTGGGAGGATGCTATTGGGATCCTAACTCTTACCGGTTCTTTGACCTATGTCCATTGTCACTCCACCGAAACTATTCGAGCTATCTCGGTCCCTCCGATTTTCTTACGAATCTCCTCGGACTTAAGCAGCTGATGAAGATGTGGATGACAATAATAATATAAGTTGGTAATTTTTTGTACTTACACATTTCAACACGAAATGAATCATTACATTCCACCATAACCTCTATTAGATCAAATTCTTCTGTTTCCTCCATTGACGTAGATACCGTTATCGTCTCTACCCCTGAAGCCTTTTCTTTGCTGTTCGATCTATCTTTTGTATTCGTCGTACATTCCGTTACCGAAAGAGTTAACAACGCTAACGCTATGGCGTATACAAAATTCAATACCTGGTTCATTATTGAAATCCACTAGCATTTGCGGCTCGAACAGTTTTTATATTGACTGATTGAATTGGCAGACGTGTAGCACTATTTTTTTATTCATAACTAGCTGATGCCCGCGACTTCATTTGCGTGGATTGAGGATTTTTGGTTCCCGCGGGAACTCTAATTTTCTAAGATAAAAAGTAGCCTATGTTATTCCAGACTATAATCTATCTCTGTGCTAAATTTCCTCCAGATCCGTTAAGGCGTTCTGGCGTGATTGAGTAACAAACATCCATCCATCCACTCCATACATCCATCCAAACTTTCGCGTTTATAATATCAGTGTAGTTTTTTTAAGATCTCCTTTATATACACCTAGATAGTATACATACAGAACGAAATGGCCTGTGTGCACGGGTTATAAATTTAAACTCCACTCCAGTTTTCCGTTTACGCTTTGTATCCAGTTTTTTGTATTTCAATCCTTTTTGCATGGATATAATGTATCGACAAACCATTACCCAAGCTTATTTTCCAATGATAATTATGTAATGAAACAAGTACCCTACTATCCTATTTCTAATTTAGGTTTATCAAATAGATCTATGTACTTAACTAATAAGTAATTAATATTATATTTAAAAGAGCACTAGAAACAGTAATTTTTGTTATGCGTACCTAAGTAATTTTGAATGAGACCTCTTTTTATTCTTTCTTTCCTTATACATTTAAATTGCATTAGTTAGTGTATGGCTCTACCTAATTTATACTTTCCTAGGCTTTATTTAAGGAAGTCAATTAATAAATAAGTAGGTATGTCTCCCCAACTGAATTTCTAATATGCCGATCAATTCCCCAATTTTCCATTGATCACTTAAATTCTATGGAAGTAAATGTTGAATACCCCTACGAGAATTATTTGATCCAAGGTTTAACTTGATAGTTACTAAATTATTATAGTTGCCTATTACATCGAAGATAAATAGTGCATTATTAATGATTATGTAGTTAAGTTTCCCTATGTATGATAATTGATAACATTCATAGTATTTCATGGCTATCAAATGATTATATTAGTAGGTATCGTCCATTTTTGGGGTTCCGTAGTCAACAAGGAACCCTTATCGTTTCACCATGTCCGTCCGTCTGTCGTCTCTCTACAGCTTAGCTTCAGAGGCTCTCTGTACTCGAAAGCTGTAATTTGGCACGTAACTTAGTAGTATGGGTAGGTTTAACCTACCCACACTACTAAGAGAAGAGTTACCTAGTTCTAACATGTTAGATATAATAATTCGAAGCGAAGCGAAGGTCTCTGAGTCTACTTGAGTGAATTTGCACTTGTCCGTCCGTCCGTCTGTCAGAGCCTTATAACTTCTGAATTACTGAACGTAAATACTTCAAATTTAAATATAGTATGTAAACCGATGGCCTGTAGCCGAATATGGCTTAAAAAGTTATAAAAATCTTTATTTCAGGGGGCTTTCATAGAAAAATTATTATGTATAATATACTAGTGGTTCGCCCCGAACTGAGACCTCGCGGTATCCCTAAGGTAGTTTTAACTATATCTCGTAATAGTTAACTTTTAACATCATCTTTTAACTTTTGCTAGACGCAAAAGAGCTAAAGAGTTATCGGAGAAACGAATAAACTTTTACAGAGCGCCATCTATTCACATAATTGTGAAATTCTGTTAAAAATACTGAAGCTCATTAAAAATGAAATAATTTCGTTTCCTTATAATATTTATCTGATTTTAGTATTTGTTGTTCAAAGACAGGATATAATTCAAATAATTGATCAAGTTTCAGGCTCAGCCTTTCAGAAAAATTAGAGTTCTGAGGTCAACTTTGAACGTTAGAAAATCTCCACTTTGAAAGCCCCCCATTTCGTCAATTTTTGGGGAAAAATTTAAAAAAATATATTTTTCGACTCGATTCCTAATTATCTTAAAAATTATATACTGCAGCCCTATAAAAAATATTTTACTTCGAATTCGGTTCTATGAGAGCCCCCTGAAATAAAGATTTTTATAACTTTTTAAGCCATATTTGGCTGCAGGCCATCTGTTTACATATTATATTTAAATTTGAAGTAATTACGAGTACGTTCGGTAGTTCAGAATTTATAAGGCTCTGAGAGACGGACGGACAGGTGCAAATTCACTCAAGTAGACTCAGAGACCTTCGCTTCGCTCGGTCAATTATTCACACCTTCGCTTCGCTCGGTCAATTATTCACACCGACAAAGTGGTAAAATAAAATTTTGAAAAAAAATATACTTAATGTACCTACCTCCCCCTACATGTAATGAGAAGATGTACAATTTTTCGTTTATCCCGTGGTATGGGGTGTCGTTGGTCGTTCAAAAATATTGCAGGTGTCGCAAAACCGTTTTTCGATTCATTAAGGTTGTTCTTGAATTATGTAAAAAAAATCATGGTAGTATATATTATATAAAAACGAAATGAAAAAGAAAACTATCACACAGCTAAGTAAGCTTATAAAATGTTTACGAGTTATATTCAAGAACATAGAAAATATCCGCATATTGTGTGTGACAGCGAACTAATAACTAAGTCTGTTATCTAAACCTATTTTTGTCGGCAGCATTGTAAAGTATTGCTGGCAAAAACAGGTAAAAAAACTTGTAGGTATGGAAAAGCTATACTTTATTGACAGAAGTATAATAAGATAAAGCTATTTAAGTATCTAACCGGGTGCAATTTGTTTTTTTTGGCCTATTCACTGTGAAAAACTAAAAAAATCCAAATAACTTTTACGTAACCTTGATGTCACTTAATCGAAAAATAACGATTATTTTTGTAGAAAATACTTAAATTCAAAAATTTCCTACTGCAATTAGCCATAAAATTGTCAAAAATAGGCAAAACTCAATTTTAAGAATTTTTAGTTCAGCAATTACCGCCTTACGAAGAAGTCCGATATGAAGTCCGTTAACTCACAATAATGCCCCCTAAAGTACCAAATTTTAAGTAAAATTTAATTTTAAATTTAACTAATCAGGTAAGCTTAGGAACCCCAAAAGGTTTTGAAAATAGTCGGAAGTGACATATACAGGTTTAAGTATTTTTAATCTAAAGTAGAAAATTCGTCTTTACTTCTGTCGAACGTAAACTTTTCACTTTCGACCAAAAATTTTCCGACTTGGGTTAATGTTATGATGGTAATTATTTTATGCAAAGTAGCAGACTTCATAGCATGTTCACAAAAAAAAATTGTTCGGAAAAAAAACACTAAATAAAAAGAAAAAAAATAGCACGCACTCCCTCAGAAATATCAAAAAAAACTAAAAAGAAATTATAACTCGAAAACTATCAAAAAACGCTGAACACATATGGGGTATTTTCTGATAGGTCTAGGTATGAGGAATCAAAATGTTTTCTTTGGACGTCACTATTTGGGCTACCTGTATATTCTACAGATGATCGTATTTTTTTTAGTTATAATTGGTTCTTGAAAAATAATAATTGCCATTTTTCCCGAAAAAAGTAACGTAGTTAAGTAGGTAGGTACTCACCTTATCTAGTATATTGTGGGTTTCTTTACATACCACTGCGCGTAAGGGACCCTCGCAGGTTTTATCGTAGGTAGGTATTTTAGTTTAAACGTCAGGCAAAAAAAACGTTAAAAGTTAAGCGAAGTAATTACGGACACCTTATCATTATTTCCTATGGCTTCTACAGATAACGTTTTGAGTATTTCCGGTTTTTTAATTCTTCTTTTTAACTCGTTTAATTTTTGTTTTAAAACTAGAATACAAAGGACATGACCAGTAATTGCCCTCCGATTCGGGACAATGCACAGGATTTCCGTTTTTACAGTAAGGTTTAAAAATTCAAAACGAAATTATTATGGATTTATTATTCCAAATAAGGTCAGGGTTCAAATGACAAAAAAAAACAGTACGTTTATTGTTTAAATCTTGAGCGTCCGCTTTCCTCTGTAGGCACTACTCCATTTTGACGTTCCATTATATCCATGCCTAATAATAATCTTGTAACCCTACATGAATACCATAGTCATTATATTATGAATGATTTATTTTTGATCAATTAAATAGTAATGAAAAGGAAATGTATGTTTTGTTTATAATTATTTTTATTTTTTGACAAGCCTCAAACTCGAACAAAGCATTTTGAAATACTGCCTATAAAAGAACGCCCTTTCACATTGCATATGCTGCCATCTGTGGTCGAATAGTTGAATTTGTTAACCAAGGTAGTGAGTAATACTTAAAAATATTTTCTAGACTCACCACAATAACTAGCGCCATCTAGTGTGGGAAAGTAGTTTTTGGTGAAACTTTTTGTATTTATTTTCTCAGTTTTCAGAGCCTGCAGACTCCTGAAACTTTTTTATTTGAAAACTATAAAATATAAAAATTACATTAATAAAGAAATAATACTTGAAAATATTTTTTTAGACTCGCTCAACACATTAAATAGCGCCATCTAGTGTGGGAAAGCAGTCTTTTGGTGAAACTTTTTTGTTCATTTTCGCAGTTTTCCGAGCCTTTAGACTCCTGAAACTTTTTTATCGGAAAATAGTGAAAGATTACAATTACAATAATAAAGAAATCATTGCTGAACATTGATTTTTGACACCTAGGCAAGCTGCCATAGTTCCACCGGTCAAGTCCTTTCTGCACAAGTAGGTATAAGTTCCTAGGTACCTACTTACCTAAATCTAAGTGTCAAGTACGCTCTATGTATATGTCACCGTAAGATTGTGAAAACCGTTAGATTGTAATCTATCTAGCGAGACTGTAAATTGTCGAAAGATTACAATTTAACGCATTATGTGCCCGGGCACTAAGTACCTGATTATTTATGTCGAACCCCAACCTAACCTACAAGAACGAGACAAGAAAACGTAAATACAATGAAAATTTCAAAAATTGAAACTCAGAACATTAAACGGTTCACAATCTGTCAACAGTTTACAAACTATCGAGATAAAAAGCGTTAGATTGCAATCTGACGGTTTTTGCAATTTTACGGTGACATATACATGTCTATTTTTTGCCTGATTCTATTTGTTTTCATGAGGTAATAATTTTACACGTGCAAGGCAACGGACTTTTAACTATTTAGACGTTTTACAGTAAAAAGATAACTGAAATATGTTCGATATTTAAACGCAAAACATGTGTGACCGAGCATACAGTAGATAGTAGATACCCCTTGAATTGGCTTATACCTAGTAAACATATCGGCAGATTACAGAAAGATTGGTTGTTAATTTGCACCATAAAATGATAATTCTCTGAACTAAAAATACGAGTAAGTACCTAAATATTATTTATTTTTAAACGCGTCTCTAAAGGGTTATGGGACAAATATACCATAACTTATGCTTATTAACTTAAAACTAAGTGCTAAGCACATAGTGCTAGTAATCTTATCTAAGTAAGTACTTATGCAGCAATGATCTTTTATTTATAAACTAGTAAGTAATTTTGGTGAAAATTACTTAGAAAATTTTGTAGACTTATTGAGTCAGTAGTTTGTGTTTAGTTATGTAGTTACGTTCCCTCAAAATGAAGAGGAAAATAGTACTATTGCCTATTTTGCTAAGTTTAGTCCACATTTATTGTCAAGGTAGATGATTTACCTTCCATTTTATAGTAGATTGTTAAATTACTAAAATTAGTACTATACCTATTCTGTGCTAAAAAGGCCATTCCATAAGAGTTGATAACTGATATATGAGAGGCTATAGAATTGAGTAGAATGGTTTTTATAGTTCCGAGTTAAACACTACTTTTCACTTCGATTTTTCTTTGCCTTTCTGCAACATTTTCATAGCTGAGGAAGTTAATCACAAAAAATTATAATTTACACTAAAAAACATTAAGAAATTAAATATCTAATACGTTCATCTACCCTATGCCTTCACCTCAATTTGTAATAGGTAGGCATCGAAATAGATAAAAGTTCTAGAATTGCATTGGTCCATGCATGTATTCGTGTAGATCTGATGAATGGTTCGAAGTTGGAGGGCGGAACTCCTCAATGGGTAACAGAAAACCAATTACGATCAGTATCTTTATAAAAAATTGATGTTTAACCATACTCATACAAAGCCAGGGCTGGTCAGCTAGATTTTAATAATAATAGAAAAACTTAGAACAATAGGTATTAAGAATGTGTACATTCTAATAATCTTTTGCAGATTCAGAGGAACTAAATAACATGGGCCGTGAATGTTTTGATGCTTTTAGTAAGGTACCATCTGTTCTTGAATACCTGATAGACGCTATGCAGGAGATACCTACTATGACAGAAAAAGATGGCTATTCAGTTACAGAAGATGATATTCTTGAATCTCCTCGCCATACTGAGCAAGATGGTCATCAAGAAAGAGCGAAAAAACACGTGAAAGCAAGGAATATTTACGTGCGTATCGCACCGGTCGCTAGGGTTACGCCAGAGGACGTAATGAGGCAAGTACTAAAAGTTGAGAAAAAGTTGGAAGAGATAAGGAATCATAAGAAAATAAAAAGAGACACATCTGAATCGCAGGATGCCCACATGATGATAGGAACATTCCAAGCTATAATGCGGCCAATGACTGCTAGAAATCGTGACAACATAGTAGATGGGTATCAAAATGATACTACAAATTCGAATACTTAATTGCTGCGATGTGTATTCCAATTAAATATGAATAAAGTTTTTAATTTATTAAAATGTTTTAAAAGCTCTAATCGTTTTTTCAACTGTTTTGACTTTTGAGCCTCTTCAAATTCTTTATTAGGTAACTTTTTCTTTAAAAACTACAAAGCAAGAAGTCTGTATTGCACCGCATACCTACTTACTTTTAATTATTCTAATGAACTAGTACCGACTCTATAATAATTAATAATATTATTTTAGTAGGTGTGTGAATTCGATTTGATATTCTTTAAATGTGTGCTTAGTCCTGTATTTACATAAGCACCATTAATTGTCCATTACCTTTCATAATGCACGTAACCACCTACTTAACACGTTCACTGCGGATCGGGCCCAAATCAGCCTGCCGCGGAATTTCAGCTGGTGCGGACGAAGAAAACTATGTCCCTCTCGCTGGTGCGGATCTCAGGTGTTTGTAAAGGTACGACAAAGACAAATATATATTTGAGATTGTGGTCAAAATTATAGGTGTTCCCTAGAAAAACATCACGGCAGGCCTTTATGGCCGATAAATATCACGCACTTGACGGTAAAAATATCAACTCTGTGCGGGAGGGGGCCTATTGTAGCCCGCCGTCCCAACAGGCAGTTGGCGGCCCGATACCGCACAGAGCGCCTGCGTCGCCAGTTAGTGTTGGGCAAGCTATCGTAACTGTCGTACGTCGCGTTTTTTTTGTTAAATTAAAGGCACGATGTCAGGCAACAAAAGGAAGATAAATATTTTGGAAAATAAATTAATTCGCGGTGCAGATAGTAAACGGCGAAATTGTGCAGGGTGCTATGAAAAACTGCGGGAAACCATGACGAGTTCCGAAAAAAAAAGTAAAAAAAATTAAAACATACTGCAGAATTTGCAAGCAAAATCTTTGTGTTGCAATTTGCAAGCAAAAATGTTTTAAAGACAGGCATTAATAAATAATTAAATAAACAATTTTTCATTTCTTTACTATAATTCTGTTTTATTTTCGATATCCCCTTATTTTTGTCTTTCCCATCACTACTAAATATACTTTATAGTGCGGTTGTGGTCGATATCGACCCGCCACTTTCCCTGGTTTATTTCTCATTTTCTGTTCAGCAGATCCCGGGGCGAATCAAATCTAAAGAAGTTGGTTTCAAGGTTGTTCCAACAGTCCAAAAACTGCTCACCTACATTATATTTTCGCAAAGTTATAGCATTTTAATCTAACCTTGTGCTGACGGGTCGAAAAAGACCTACCCCGCACTGGCGGAAAAATCATTGGGGGCACAATTTGGCGCGCCGCCGCACCAGACGAAGGTTTAAGATTTTACTTGCCGCAGCGAAAGTGTTAACTATACTAACTACAACATTGTAACGAAATATCAACACAGGACTCTTTAGATTTTGGACATTTACTTGAATATCTAATATGGGAAACATATTATAATAGTTCAGACCTCTATAGAGCCCAAAATAATGTTAGCCTGTTGATTTAAATTAAATATATTTAATAGGATGAATAGGATAGAAATTAGAAAACGGAATGCAAGAAAGGAAGACGAATGCATTGTTAGCGGCGCCATATTGATTGCTCTGCATGTCTCACGCTTCGGTGGCTTCGCGCCACTTCGATTCGAGCGCATCAATAGCAGCACAAGAGCAGCACCTTCAGAGTCACCGTATCTCGTAAAGCTGCGTTCATTAGCGGCATAGCTATCACCTTGTTGCGTAAGTTGTACCTGAGAAGTATTTTTACGGTACTGTCCATCCATACTAATATTATAAATGCGAAATTGTGTCTGTCTGTCTGCTACGCTTTTCCCGTCTGTTCAATCGATTTTGACGAAATTTGGATAAGTTCACACAATCACAATACTATTTCATGTACCTATAGCATGTATACATATACATGCTATATATAATAGCTGAAATCAATAATTAATCGAGGAATGATCTGTGGTCCGGTGCGCAGGCGGCAGGACCATTCATGAAGATTCAAGCGAGCAATCTTAATTCTCTGCTCTATAAAGTCAGGCTTCACGTAACCCGAACCACTTTTTTAACTTTCATGTTGCATACTGTAAAATATTTTCATAATTTAATAGCTATTGAAGTATACTTACTGTAATGTAGGTACTGTAGTACTTGTTCATAGCTCAATTTTTTTCTAGGTCTATCTTTATTTTCGATTACTTTGTCCGACCTTACATTCGCACAAATCACAAAATCCCTAGCGTTGGATTCGAAGTCATCAGTCCTCTTGTTTTCCACCGACGTTGTTTTGACCATGAGCGTAACAAGTATCGGTGTGTTTGGTGGACAATACAGGATGAGGCGCTTTTTTCGGATTCTGACACTGGTACAACAGGTAGAGCAGCTACTAATTACTCATTTTTAGACAAATTGCTGCTCATAAACTTTTGTTGTACAGCAATAAACAGCCGTTGATGTATTCACCGACAACATTATAAACTTTTCACTTTTGCACTCTCTAGGCACATGTGTTTTTGGTAGCTAGTAGCCATGGATGTAGAATTTTAATTTCGATGCCAGTAGCTGATCGATACTGGTCCGTCGACCGCGCGTCACGATATGATGCCGTCTAGCAGCGACTTTAAATATTTTTGTATGATAAGAATTCTTTCCAAAAAACCGACTTCAAAAGCCACTGTAAAGTAATAGTAGATTATTCAACATATTTTTTTTTTATCCACTACCAGTTAGCCCTTGACTGCGATCTCACCTGATAATAAGTGATGATGCAGTCTAACATGGCAGCGGGCCAACCTGTTAGGGGCATGGCAGTTACATTAAACCCATACCCCTATTCGGTTTCTACACGGCATCGTACCGGAACGCGTAATCACTTGGCGGCACGTCTTTTGCCGGTAGGGTGGTAACTAGCCACGGCCGAAGCTTCCCACCAGGCCAGACCAGGGAAAATTCAGAAATTATAAATTCCCAAATTGACCCATGGGGGTAATGCAATGTCTTACGTCACGGGCGCCGGGATAAACCCCAAGCACAACGAGGGATTTTAGAGTAACTCCCGAGCGTAGCGAGGATGTTGCATCTAGAATCCTGAGTAAAGCGCGGGGTTTAGGGGCGCCCAAGACAGAGACAGTATTATCCCTGCGTTGAATACTCTTAATTTTCACACTTCGCGAGGCAACTAAATCAAAGCTAATAAAAATATTATTCAATATATTATTATGTTATCATATCTATTCACAATAACTATCTACTACATATATAAAAATTACACTGAATTTTACAAACAAATTTATCAATATTAAAAGTAAACTAGCAATACGGCCTCTGACAATAGGCAATTGCCACCTTTTGTAGTTTTCCATTTGCAGGGATCATGGAATCATCGTATTCTTTTAAATATCTGTCTTCAGAAGTTTCTGGGAGCAATTCGTTTATTATACCTACTTTGAGCATCCATTTAATAGTTTCTGGAGTTAAATTACTGCAATTCTATCTTCGTCACTCAACAATTTGAATTTTACATTAAATAAATATTCAATTTCAATAACACATATAGAACGTTTCAGAACTTTTAGAGTTAAAGTGAAAAAAGAAGTGTTGGAGGGAATTTTCTTTCATTATATAAATAAGAGGGACTTTTCAATATTCTGTACTCTATGGTTCGCGGGCTCTGGCGAGTGAAAGGGACGCCATCATCATCGAAGCGAGATAGCAAAATGTGATAGGGACGCCTTCATACGTCTAAGCGAGAAAGCAATACTTCGAATGAACAAAATTTTCTTTGAATGCGGGATCTTTCGAAATTCAAATCACATTACACCCCATGGGGGTAATGGATTTCAGTACAACATTACAACCCCGCTGCCATAAGAATGTAATGACGTAGGTACTTTACTTTTAGATAAAAGGTCTTGTAAAAGGCATTGACGAGCGAGTGGTGTGAAAAAAATAATTTTCTAAAAAATTATATGAAATGTGCACATTTCGTACCCTGTAAATGAGTTCGAAAGTTAAACTTCCCGGCCTAGGCCAGTAAAGAATGTATGTATTTTCATTACATATCATAAGTTTGAATTTGGAAACTTTCTTCCTGAAATATCTTGTAACTTGTTATAATGTTCTTTGGCCTAAATAGTTTAAATTTGGAACTCTACCGTATTACGCGTTCAGCACTCACAGCATATAAAAAAATTAAAAGTATAATATTTATTTTTTATCTTTATAATATTGAAAGGCGGGAATTAACTACATACCTACATATACATAATATAATATATATTTAAAAAAAATCACTTGCTTCATTTTTTTGAAAAGCACTATACTCACCTCGACCGGGAGAGCATTTCGTTAATAATAGTGAAGACGACTTCCCCGAAGCAGTGCAGATAGGTATGGTCTTTTAATATGTGGGACGTCGTCACGGGTTCCTTACACGGAATTGAGAATTAACAATTTTTAAGTAGCCCCTGGTCTATTCTGGTAGGTTCTTGCTATACAAAATATTTTTTATCCTTATCAGCATCGTATTAGATATTGTTATTAAAGTTACGTTGCATTATTTCAGATGAAAAATACTCAATATCTGCTAAGTCGACTACTAAGCCATAGCAGAAAAGAGAGAGAAGAGCTGCACTCTTACCCGAGTCGCGCACGTAGGGAACTCCTCGGCAACACTCTCTCGTTAGAAATACCTTCCTTTTCTCCCATGGGAATAGTTGCCTTTGGAAGACCTTTATTAGCAAAGGTACGTTCAACCAACCAAATAATATAATCAAATCTAAAATCTTACGAACGTTCATTCACTTTTTCATAAATACCACACTCTGTCACAAATCACAAAACAATTTTTTTTTTATAAAATATTTAATCAATTTCTTACCTATTTATTGATGTTTTCCAGATTTCAGGTGCAGTAACTACATTTTTTTTAATAGTCACACAATTTAATTTCAAATTAAAATAATTATTAAACTATGTTAATCTAGAGAATTTAAAAGTACTACATATAATATCATCGTGGTACGCAGTACGCACAATAAAGTATTATTAAATAATAATTAAATGTTTTTCGTTTGGAAAACTATTTCTTTAACTTCAGCAATAGATTGATATACGTTAACATTATATGTATTATCCAAAAATTTCACCAAATCATTCCCAAAATTTCTTTGTAAAGTGGCAATGGAGGCTGTGGTTTATAGTATTCCGAATTAAGCTTTGGTTCTTCATTATCAGTGGGATCTTCATCAAAAAGGCGCACGTAAGATTTAAACACGCCGAATTTACAGAAAGCCACATAAGGGAAATATCTCATGAAAAATAAAGTTACCTTAAATACCCAATTAAGATAAATACGGCCGAAATAAGAGCTGTGAAAAACCACAAGCAACGAATTGAGTGATAGTTTATATCTTGCCGCCAGAGACAATCGTTGATATGAAGGTGCTTTTTCGATCGTGTCATAATCGTGCAGGTAGATGAGACGCCCCGAAGTCGCAGGAAGTGGAATTAACGGGTCAGCTATGAGTTCACTAACGGGCACACCTGAAAGTTAAAAAGAATAGGTACCTAGTATATATATTTAAGTATTTGAATTGAATATATAACAATTTAAGACATGACATGATAGATGTTTGATATCAATAATTGATTCTTATATACAATAGGCAGGTAGTTTTTTAAATATATCTTACCATTTTCCTCTGCTCTTCCTTTCAACTGTTTCCTAATTCTATCTTGTAAGTCCATCCTATCTTCATCTGTATCAATGTATCCGGGCACTCCAGCCAAGTGTTTGGTCCAGTATATCATGACCTCCACATTAATTATGGGGTTAGCGTACCAGGTGCCATCTAACATGCAACGTGCCATGTGCTCAAAATATTCTGGCACGTTTTCCAAACACGGTGTGAACACACGGTCGAGAACAATTTGACATACTCGACGCGTTTCTTCAAAATTCTTTCGGCATAGGTTGTACCTGTGTATAATAAAAGTGCTCTACATTTAGGACGTTTATCACAGACCAAAATTCTTCGGAATCCTAGGCCTCCTTTCTTCTTTTTACAAAATTTCAAAAAAGTTCTGCATATATGTACTAAATATAAACTGGGTCTTATCAAATATCATCGAAGAAAAGTCCCAATTAACTAATTACACTAATTATAATACCTGTCTTCTAGCCCAATAGCATGTCCAATGACCCTCCAGAAATGGTTGTATGCTTCCCAATCACCATCTTCAAGCTGTCGAATTCCAAATTTATTGGGGTTTAATACTGAAAAACCAATAAACCCGAACTGCGTAAGTGCTAGGTCACGTTGTGACACAATACCCTTGCCTTTAAGATTAGCCGCAATACTGGCTTTGGTGTGACGAGTCCGGACCAAAAGCAAAGACCTCCATGAGCTGTGAAGTTGAATTTGGGAAAAATGGTTCAAAGTAAACATTGGCAAATTTGTTTAAGGGTCCACGCAAATACATTGAATTTGGATCTAACATAACGTAAAGGTACGTTAATTTTCTGAAAGTTACAAATTTGTACAAATTCAAAATAAATCGACCCAGAAAATGCGATCGGTGCCATCTAAATATCCGACAAGCAGTAAAGTGGGAGAAAATATTCCTAACAAAAAAAAATGTTTCTCTCTTTTCTTCGATATAAAATGAACGGCTACGGAGTAGAACCCTACCGTACTTGACCAGTTATATGCAATATTTCAGAAAACTTACACACTCCCAGGTTTAAAATCATGTTCGAACCAAGAAACAGTATGAAGTAGTGTGGATAAGTATCTCCTGTATGCTGTGAAAGTAGAGTTTGAACGGCGGGTGCTAATGAGCACTTTTAGAATCGACGGTACGGCGAAAACTGCCACCAGACCCAGTAACATGGACGAAGTGAATTGAAAACTTTGTTCCCAGTAGAAGCGACGTCCTCTGAAATGCGCAAAATATGAATTATTGCATGTAGCTAGACCAAACCAAGTTAAACACCAGGTCGAAAATTGAATACATTTAACATAAAATAAGTATAAGTATATGAATTAAATTAACTAGGTATGTTATAAATTCATTTATTAAAACTGAAACCGAGTAATATCTTTAGTTCAATATGTAGCAAAGTTTTTTTTTTATCTTTATTTATTTTAAAAGGCTTTTATACAATATGTATGTATATGACAGTCCTATTGTAGCTTATACATTATTTTTAACTATTCTACTTACTTAATTTATTTAAGTACATTAAAAAAACGAATTATGTATCTAATCTATATTTTATACTATTAATATAAAAGTTAAATAGGATTTTAGCTAGAACAAAGAAATATTTAAAAACAAAAGTGTGTTACCATCGTCCACTCATACCTATAGTTCGCGCGCGAGTTGAATGCAGAGTAAATGTATGGTGACACATATCTGCATTCAACTGCGCGCGCGAACTGTACATATTGTAATAAGAACGAAGCTTGGGACAGAAAGTTTTATGTGTACTTATTTTTATTTGTATTGGAAGAAAAATAGTTTTAAGCTAAGTACGCCTTGTTTCCAGTGGTCGTGAGTTCGTGGCGTTATAGCACAGGTTATAGCGTAAAATTGACTTTACGAGCTGGCGAGATGTCGCGAAGGCGAAGTTGTTAGGATGAAATTGCTTGCCCATACAAAATAATTAAATTATTGAACCGCGACCGAAATAAGTCAAAAATACATATTTTATTAAAATGCATTGTAAAATATTACATAAAATGTGAAGAAATTTCTGAATGTTTCGTGATAAAATGAAAATGAAATCCCCAATCTACAGCGTTCTAACAACAACTGAGTGTTCAAAAACAACTTTTGCTCATTGGTTTTAAGCAGCAAAGGCGCGCTTTTCGAGCCGAGAGAGGTGAAAAAAAATTATTATTAATCAGTGTTTAATTTCATCGTCAGTGACGTATCGTAACTCCATGCTCCTTCTTAGTTACTAAGCAGATTCCTAGTTCCATGCTCCTTATATCACCTTGCATAATATTATCTTTAATGACTACGTACATAATCGTATACTGTACCTAATCGTATTATTGGAGTTCAAACCTATACTCACTTATTATATTGTTCCTCGTCAAACCATTTAGGTATCCTCATACTCTCTGGTAATTTCTCATCACAAGGCTGCTCTAGAGCTTTTTTTGAAAAGAGGCCATTTATGTATTCGTCCACTAAAAAGGTAGGTAGGTTATATTAATTATTATTTATCCCATCAAAAACATAAATGTAAAATGAGAGCCAAGTTCAAAATTGTGATATATATGCGTTGGTTGTTGACTGCAGCGACAAAAGAAGTGAGATCTAAATGGGTGCCAAGTTCAATGGTCAGTCCTGCAATTTATTTATCCCATCAAAAAC
This sequence comes from Erebia palarica, assembly GCA_964035005.1. Classification (NCBI taxonomy): domain Eukaryota; kingdom Metazoa; phylum Arthropoda; class Insecta; order Lepidoptera; family Nymphalidae; genus Erebia; species Erebia palarica. Next base: position 28,006,945 of record OZ035987.1, on the reverse strand, counting down.
ATAAATGTGAAATGAGAGCCAAATTCAAAATTGTGATATATATGCCTTGGTTGTTGACTTCAGCGACAAAAGAAGTGAGATCTAAATGGGTGCCAAGTTTAATGGTCAGTCCTGAAATTTATTTATAACAACATATAATATTTTATAACAACTTAAAATATCATTTCTTCTTATAACTTAGTATAAAATGTTGAAGACTAAGGCTTTGGCTTGGCTAGTTTCTAGTTTTATAAGTTATAAGAAGAAATGATATTTTAAGTTATTATAAAATATTATATGTTGTTATAAATAAATTTCAGGACTGACCATTGAACTTGGCACCCATTTAGATCTCACTTCTTTTGTCGCTGAAGTCAACAACCAAGGCATATATATCACAATTTTGAATTTGGCTCTCATTTCACATTTATGTTTTTGATGGGATAAATAAATTGCAGGACTGACCATTGAACTTGGCACCCATTTAGATCTCACTTCTTTTGTCGCTGCAGTCAACAACCAAGGCATATATATCACAATTTTGAACTTGGCTCTCATTTTACATTTATGTTTTTGATGGGATATCATTACTTTTTGTACAGAAATTATTGAACTCAATCTCAAACTCAAAACATATTTATTCAAAATATGTACCTACAAAGTACACCTTCTGAACGTCATGCTTACAGAGCATAAGAGCTGATGGTGATAATTAACTACGGTATCTTAAAACTAAAGCTACGAGGGTTCCAAACGTGCCCTGTTCTGAGAAGAGCCCGCAATAAACTCCGCTTTTTTTTTATTATCACCATCTCACAAATATTTGAAATTATATAGTATATGTACTTATAATATAACATTACATAATCAGCCGCTGTAACAATTCATACCAATGCCTTGCTATCATTCAAATAATCCTTTACACTGTAATAGGACTTTTCTATTAGTTTAGTTTACGTTTTACATTAGTAGGTACTTATTATTCGGTTTAAGGTCAGTGTGTCACCCACCAGTAATTCTATTGTACGACTCATTGTACAAGATAATTAAAGACGAGAATTCTCAAGAAAAATATATAGTGTACCTAGAGTTACACTGACATTGACAGATTACATCTATGGTCAGACTACCTCTACAGCACATTTCTACATCTCATCAATTATGATTGCAAAAGTTCAAAATCAAAAGTTTTTAGTGAAACATTGAAAGCAAGCACGGTAAACAGTCGATATCACTAAAACCACTCTATACAATGAATATAAATCACAATGACTGACAGCTTGAACTGACGACTTCAAATACGTTTCTTCTTTCCTGTCAATGACGTTTCGTTGCACAAAATGCATGAATACGAAGGTAAGGTTTTAATGCGACTATATTATTATTCATTATTATTTACATTAAAATAATAATTATGTGTCATTTTCAATAGTTAAGGAGTTACTACCACCGCTTAAAGCAGCATTGTTTCAAAATAACGGTTGAATGTCACGTACTTTGACGTCCTTAAAATAATGATTATAACACTACAATATAAACGTCAACAGTATTAAAATAATACGGCTTTAAGCAATGGTAGTATGCCCCGTGTCAGAGTTTTGATCTATACCTAGGTAGATCATAAAAATGACGATTTTTGTACGTTTATATCTAAATAACCATTTGAGGTGTGCTTATGAAATTTGGAGCAAATATGTATCTCACGGGTCTCAATATATGCGCCAAATTTGACATGTTTATGTGAAATAGTTTTTGAGTTATGAGGGGGTCAAAAGTGGCTCCAAATGGTTCGTGTAATATTACACACGGTGCTGCTCGCCAGTTTTTTTGAACTTTGGCTGGACACGCTTCCGCGTGTCTTGATCTAGGTAGGTACTTATAGTATGTTATATTTTGTATACTCTCCCAAGGACGTAAATATTCCGCCCCTAAAGGAGATAGGAGGTCGTAGGTTGCACTCGAAAGTCTGTCATTTCTCAGGCTATACCTATCCATAAAAATTTTGACTTTGGTAAAAACTAAAAGAACGCGTTTCAGGACTACAAAAGCAGGTAAAAATAAATCAAATAAACTACTTTATTACACCAAAGATCCTACTTACCATTTAAATTCATCGCAATAAACTTATCAGATTTTGTTGAAAGGGATTTTAAATCATTTACTAAGCTGGTCGATCTGCCGGCAGAAATCACAGTCGATTTACGAGTACCTTCTTGATGGGCACTCAAAAATGACTGAAATTGGTCCGTTCTTAGTGGGTAATAAGTACATCATTTTTGTCTGATTTGACAAAAATTATCGTATTATACAACTTATCAGCGGAATTTTTACGCTGATAACTTTATCATGTTGAATATTTAATGAATTTATCAATTTTAGTTGGCAGTTACAATGCTACCAGTGATCAAAATAAGCATAGTTAAAATTACTTAGGTAAATAGCGCCGAAAGTTTAATAAAAAAATAGAAAGTTAATTAAAAAATGCGCTGATGTATCTTACGTTTTAAAATTTTTGACGAAACATTAGTGATTAAAAATAGTAAATACTCAAAAAAAAAACATTTTTCATTAAAAACTACTGTCATTATATAGTACGAGAGCAATAGGAATACAAATTAGCACGAGCTTCCATTTTTTTTTAATTTTCAAATTTTATATCGTACTAGCTAATGAGGATAGATTTGTGGGACCAGTGGCCTAGTTGCGACAACGCATATCAGCCGATTGCGAATGTTAAGCAACGTTGACCCAAATCGGTAACTGGATGGGTGACTTTGGAGGTTCAAATTTGGTTTTCGTTTCCTCCGTGTCTCGGAGAGCACGTTAAGCCATCGTCGGTCCCGGTTATTATCACTAAAATCTGATTATAAGCGTCACAAAAAATCTAAGAGTTTAATACTCTTAGTCGAGGCATATTATGCGAAAGGATGTGGGAACCCACCGCATTATTTTCCCTAGAAAACTCCTACCATTATGTGATTAATGGGAAGGGGTCACAACTCTCAGTAATGAGGAATACGTCGTAGAAAAAGAAACTAGATAATGCCCGCGACTTCGTCCGCGTGGGTTGAGGTTTTTTGGTTCCCGCGGAAACTCATATAATTTAGCCTACTTATGCGTTAATTCAGGTTATAAGGTGTCTATTCCAAATTATAGCCAAAGAACCAAGACGGTTCAGTCATTGCAGCGTGAAGGAGTAAGAAACCAAACTTACAAACATACAAATTCCAAACTTTCATATTTAAATAGTATTATTCATAAGTAGGAGTAGAATATTATACTACCGTACAGCTTTGCAGACGGAAATAATAAGTATGGGATTCAGTATATTAAGTATAGAGATTTCATTTTTAGATGAAAATCAACCTATAGAACAGGCGAGGTTCAAAAAGAAGTAGGTAGATCATATGATCTAACTACTTCTTTTTGTGCGTATATTTCGCACTATCAAACAAGTCTTGAAAAATATAATTAATCAAAAGCCAATATGCTTACTTACTTTTTATTGACTATTCCAAGGAGTTCGACAGTCTGAACAACAACTACATCTGGACAAACCTATACCAGCAAGTAGTGGACAGCTATTATTTAAACATAATCAAAAATATTTACATAATAAGCATAAAACTAGAATCGAAAGGCGACTCATTCCCCATAAACAGAGGCGTAAGACAAGGAGTCCCGTTGTCCCCAAAACTGTTTAACGCTGTGCTCGAAAATATATTTATTAAAATGGAATGGAACAAGTATGATATCAACATAAACGGTAGTCTATTAAATAATTTAAGATTTGCCAATGATATTGTTTTGTTAGAAGAAGGCCCTATGAATTTACAAAGTATGATATAATATGGATTACTACAACAGAGCACTAAACGATTTAATAAAAATAAGCCGAACGCACCTATAACCTTTGTTTGGTATTTAATTGTTAAACGGCAACCCCAAACGTCAAATTTCACTCGTTTTCTGACAGATGACGTTGTCTGTCATTCTTTCCGCTTCCGTCCTTCGGTTTGGTTCGAATAACCTTTTTCGGCTCCCCATTTTGGCATATTTTCGGGATTATTTATTATATTAAGTACATACCACATCACACCATTCACCACCTACTTATACACAAACAAAGTGAAGTGCAAATTCTACAAAGAAGCATCGGGCCCGATATACCGGCGAGGACACTCCACAAAGGTAACATTTCCCTTCCCACTATAATTAATATATTTCTTTAGGGTTTTGATTCTATTATTAGCTCCGCGAACTGGCGGACGTAACATTAATTGGTAGCAGAGCGTGGTTTCTTTCGGTCTTCTTCGTGATTATATCACGACATTCATAGGTTAGATTACGTCTGTTCACATAATTTTATCCGCCAACCCTCATTTCGGTAACATATTTTTTCTTTGGTCACGTAAACATGTTAAGCCGACTATACACGTGCCGATATTGTTGGGTCAACAATATTAACTCAATTTATACTTGGTGATTCTTGGAATCGATAGTAATTTGTGTGTGTAATTTAATTTGTTGTTACTTTCGGATTTAAGGTTAATGTGGTATTTTATTATTTCGGTTATTTTTTTTCGGGATTTTCGGATTTTTTCAAGTTTTTTATTTTCGGTTTCCTTTTTTTCGGTTATATTAATTAAAGATGTCTATCAGAACGAGTTGGTCCCAATTTAGGGTTAAGCTACAGTGGTTGTTGGATAGCGCGGACCTTATAGATAGACCCGATCATACAAGCCGCTTATCTATACGACTCATGACAGCGAATTCGGAGTTTATGAATTTGGAAAATTCTTATCAACGCATTCTTGAGTTAGCAGATGCCACTGTACCGGCTGATAGGGAAATCATTTTGGAGGCCCGTGCGGACTACATACGTGCTTTAGAGGCTTTTGATAGACTAATGACGATTAAGTTGGACGAAGCTCCTATGAATTCGAGCAGTGCTACGGTAAATACTAAATCGGAGGGCGCGGATTTAGATGCGCTGCTGTCACGTTTGCCAGCACTTCGGCTTCCGTCATTTGCAGGGGCGATGGACCAATGGGTAGGGTTTAACAACCTTTTTGATAGTCTTGTCGACAAACGTGTAGACTTGTCACCGGCACAAAAATTAGCTTACTTGATGTCATGCCTATCCGGTGAACCCCGTGGGTTGGTCCAACACCTGAAGATTGCGGATGAAGGTTATAGTATTGCCCGCGATCTTTTGATGAAGCGGTATCAGAATACTCGTCGTTTAGGTGACGTACATATTGAACAAATTTTGAAATTACCTACAGTTTCAGGCCGCCTTAACGGTCTTCGGTCTCAATTTCTAAATCCATTGATTATGGCTGTTAATCAATTGGAGCGTCTGGGGTTTCCTGTACCGGAATGGTCATTTATACTTTTACATATAGTTTTATCAAAATTACCTACGTCACTTAAATCTCGGTTTGAACAAAAATTCGGTTGTGAAACTGATAATATACCAAAATATTCGGACTTAGTTGAATTTTTAGAAACGGAATGTCGCTTAATTGAATGTACAAATTCGGAATCGTCAAACTATCAACGTGAATACTATAATAATTCGAGACACGGGAAGCTTCCTCGGAAATCGGTTCATTATGCCGCTGCTGAAATAAAGCAGCCATGTTTATGTTGTGGGGATTCAAAACATTCGGTTTTAACTACTTGTCCCGAATTTAAATCCATGTCACCCTTCGTACGGAAAGATTTTGTAGATAGGGAACGTCTTTGTTTCCAATGCTTGGGAAACCACAGTTACCGCGATTGCCGTCGTGCGCCGCCTCAGTGCAACTGTGGAAGTAATAAACATCACCCAATGCTGTGTTTTAATCGATCGGGTTTACAACAAAGACGTGATGATCATCGGGGTATGGCTGAGCGGCTAGGCCCACGCACGGGCGGGGGCTTTCGCCAGCAAGCTAATATCGGTAGGGTCAGGTCACCCCGCAACCTTTCACCACTTCGGCGTTCCTCACCTCCTTCTCGACGACGTGAGGAGCAACGTGATGAGCCACGTTATAATAATAATAGGAATGCGAGAGTTCAGTACGGGCGTTCTGATGAGCGGAACGATAATGGCGGGCGTGAGGAAAACCGTTCTCTTCTTTATTCCCCCGAACGACGCTAGGATACGGCGCCCACCTGCCCCTTAGTGACGGTACTTTTGCCCACTACTCTAGTCAAGGTTTATTTTAATTCGGAAATGGGAATTTCGGCTAGAGCCTTACTCGACAGTGGGTCTCAGGGGTCCTTAATAACTACGGATTTGGTGGGCAGGTTGGGCATAAATTTAGATCCGAGCAACGAACGGATCATGGGTGTTGGGGGTGTTGAAACTACCTCAAATATTATCGGTCGGTCTTCGGTTACATTTTCTCCCATAAATAAACGGTTTCCTAGAATTACCACTCCCGTTGTCTGTATGCAAACGGTTATCGGAAATCTACCAACTATGACGTTGGATAAATCGGTCAAAGACTTAGCGACGGGCATAAGTCTAGCGGATCCTCACTTTTATGAGTCCACACAAGTGGAACTTTTACTCGGCTCGGATGTTTTAGGGTCTCTCATGGGAGGAGACAAAATTACCTTAAATTCTATCGGTCTTACGGCTTATAATACTATTTTCGGTTATGTTCTACTCGGTCGTGTGGAACTCGCTAAACAATCTGAATTGATTGATGATTCGGAATTTGTCGGTATTTCGGTTTCGGATATGCTACAAAAATTCTGGGAGGTTGAGGAACCACCAGAGGTAGCTTCTCGGTCTGCTCCACTTGAAGTAGAGTGCGAACAGTTTTATAAGGATAATACGTTTCGGTTGGAAAATGGTCGGTTTGTCACCAAGTTGCCGTTTTTACCAAATCGACCCCTGCTTGGGGATTCGAAAACTATTGCGGAAAAAAGATTTTTTGCATTGGAACGGAAACTTATGAAAAATTCGGTTTTACGGGAGAAATATATAAATTTTATGCTTGAATATTTAGATCTCGGTCATATGTCAGTTTCGGATTTTGATTTTAAAAATGGACAAGAATATTTTGTTATTCCTCATCATGCGGTTTTCAAGGATGAAAACGCTAAAGTACGCGTCGTATTTGACGGAAGTTGCGTCACAAATTCGGGGGTTTCTTTAAACCAGTGCTTACATTCGGGACCTAAATTACAGAGTGATATTGGGGAGATTTTAATGAATTTCAGACGTCATCAGATCGTTTTTGTCACGGACATCAGGATGATGTTTCGGCAGACCATTATAAACAAATCGGACCGAAGGTACCAGCTCATATTTTGGAGAGAGTCTCCTGATGAACCCCTTATTACCTATGAGCTCGGAACCAATACATACGGGTTAAAATCCAGCCCTTACATAGCAATTCGAACGCTATTGGAGTTGGCTAATCGGGAACGTGATCGGTATCCTCGTGCGGCTTCGGTTTTAGAGAACGACATTTATGTTGACGACATTTTGACGGGATGCAGCTCACAATCGGAAGCCCTTGCACTTCAGCAAGAGCTAATTCGGCTTATGCAATCTGGAGGTTATGAATTACGGAAATGGATCTCAAATGATCCTGTTTTACTTCGGCACTTGCCTGCTGATCATCAACAGGTTCCTCACCTGTTTGATAATCCAGACATGCAAAGTTTAACTTCGGTTTTGGGAGTACAATACAACCCTATAGAGGATGTTTTTTCTTTTCGGACAGATTTGACTCTTGGACATTCGGTTACTAAACGGAAAATATTATCAACAATTGCTAGGATGTATGATCCGAGCGGATGGATCACTCCTGTTTTATTTCAGGCTAAATGTTTTTTGCAACGTATGTGGCTTGCTGATGTTACTTGGGATGAACCTATAACTGGGGATTTAGAACGAGATTGGATTAATTTTAACAATGACCTCATTCGGATTAAGGATGTTCGGATTTCGCGATGCATGCTCCCTCCAGCGGTTAAAAATATTACTATTCACGGTTTTTCGGATGCTTCGGAAGCCGGATACGCGACTGTTGTTTATTTACGCGCAGTTGATAACATGGATAATGTGTCGGTTCATTTAGTAATGGCCAAAAGTAAGGTTGCCCCAATAAGATCACGTCTGACGATTCCTAAAATGGAGTTGTGTGGAGCCGTGCTTCTACTCAAGCTTCTGCATCATGTTTGCCTTTGTTTGCAAAGGACCATCGATGTTAATGAAGTATTCGGTTGGACTGATAGTTCTATAGTTTTAGCCTGGCTTAAAACGCCACCTCATACTCTTCAAGTATTCGAGGCTAACAGAGTTTCACAAATACAAAATTCTACAGTGCCAATCACGTGGCGACATATTTCGGGCGAATTGAACCCTGCTGACTGCGCTTCACGGGGCTTAACAGCTTCAAGTTTGGTATCTCACCCGTTGTGGTGGGGTCCGCGATGGTTGACGTATTCGGAATCGCGTTGGCCTACGTCTAAGGCTACACAGGTATTACCTGCGGATTTGCCTGGCATTCGGTGTTCGGTAGCTACAACTTTGGAACCCCCTCCAGATTTTGGTTTTCTCTTGGAGCGCTATAGCTCTTTAGATAGGCTTATTTCAGTGACCGCTTGGATTCGGAGATTCTATTATAATTGTCGTCAGAAGGATAGTCGGAATGATACGGCTTACCTTACTTCACAAGATCGGAAGGAAGCGTTAATTATGTGGATATCGCTTATACAGAAAAATAATTTCGGTTCGGAAATTGAACGTATTCGGAATGGTCACACTTTAAAGGGATATCTCAAGCGTCTTAACCCCTTCATTGATTCGGACGGCCTTTTGCGTGTTGGAGGTCGACTCAAAAACTCGTACTTACCTTACGGAGCAAGACATCCATTGTTGCTTCCTAAATCGGGACATTTTGTTGACCTTTTAATTTCGGAATTACACTTAAAAAATTCGCATGCAGGACCGAATGCACTTTTGGCTATATTACAACGCGATTATTGGATTCTTTCAGCTAGAAGAGCGGTAAGAAAGATAACGTTCAAATGCATCTCATGTTATAGACTAAAGGGACTTACAACCCAACCATTGATGGGTGACCTCCCTAAGGACAGGGTTTTAGCTGCTAGGCCCTTCCAAGGCGTTGGAACCGACTTTGCAGGTCCATTTTATGTGAGGTCCCACACGTTACGGAGTCCAAAAATCACCAAGGCTTATTTGTGTGTATTCGTGTGCCTGGCCACTAAGTCCGTCCACTTAGAATTAGTTTCGGATTTAACTTCGGAGGCCTTCGTTGCCTGCCTTTCTAGAATGACCTCGAGGCGTGGATTACCAGCTGTCATTAGGTCAGACTGTGGCACCAATTTTAGGGGCAGTGACACATATTTAAAGGAAGTTTTCAAATTCTTGGAACAAAATCAATCACAAATCGGTCATGATTTAGCACGGCGTGGTGTTACTTGGATCTTCGATCCAACTGCGTGCCCAGCCTGGGGCGGTTTATTCGAGGCCGCTGTTAAGTCAGCGAAAACCCATTTGAAACGCACTATTGGGGAAACAACTCTGACATTCGAGGAACTCAGTACTGTTTTCTGCAAAATCGAAGCAGTCTTAAATTCACGCCCTTTGTGCCCTCTATCTTCGGACCCAAACGACCTGGAGGTTCTGACCCCAGGTCATTTTCTTATCGGCCAACCGTTAACTGCACTCCCGGAGTATCCCTTTCAGGATGTGAAGACTTATAAATTGTCTCGGTTTCAGTTGCTCCAGCAACTCTCTCAAAGAATTTGGCATCGGTGGCACTTAGAATATCTTCACACCTTACAGCAGCGGTGGAAGTGGACTGACCCCGCCGTCCCACCTAAAGTTGGGGATTTGGTTTTACTAAAAGAGGACAATGCTCCGCCTCTTCAATGGCGTCGTGGTCGGATTGTAGCGTTGTATCCGGGAAAAGATGGCGTGGTCAGGCTCGCAGATGTGCGGGTGGCGCAGGGTACGGTTTTGCAACGGGCAATTTCCAAGTTGTCTCGTTTGCCTTTAGATTAGGTTAATATTAGTTTGTTTTCGGTTAGGCTTAGGACGTTAGGTTAATTGGTTGTTAGTTAACTAAGTTTTTGGAAGCAGTTGGAGACTGCTTGGGCGGGGGGATGTTTGGTATTTAATTGTTAAACGGCAACCCCAAACGTCAAATTTCACTCGTTTTCTGACAGATGACGTTGTCTGTCATTCTTTCCGCTTCCGTCCTTCGGTTTGGTTCGAATAACCTTTTTCGGCTCCCCATTTTGGCATATTTTCGGAATTATTTATTATATTAAGTACATACCACATCACACCATTCACCACCTACTTATACACAAACAAAGTGAAGTGCAAATTCTACAAAGAAGCATCGGGCCCGATATACCGGCGAGGACACTCCACAAAGGTAACATTTCCCTTCCCACTATAATTAATATATTTCTTTAGGGTTTTGATTCTATTATTAGCTCCGCGAACTGGCGGACGTAACAACCTTTGTAAATAGCTCGATGCGCCTCTGGTCGCAGAGGTGTCTCGATAGCTTATGCCATTCTCTCAAAGATTTTGTACTTTATTAACAATAAAAAAGAACTTAGATTGCAATGAGTCCCATCCCATATTGGCTTAAGAGGTAATGAAGAGGCTGATAGGTTGGCTAAAGAAGCAACTTTAAACGGAAAGTCCGTTTATATAAGACCCGATTTTACAGAGTTCTTACCATAATATAAAAAGAAATGTCAGGATTTATGGGATGAACACTTTAATTGCAAATCTGTGGAAAAAGGAATCTGGTATAGAACTTTACAGTCTCAGCCACTTAATATACCTTGGTTTTTAAATGTAAACATTCGAAGGCGGTTGATTGTTATTGCTCACAGATTGAGATCGGGCCACATGCCATTGAATAAGTTTGAATTCTTGATGAAGATAACGGAGTCACCTCTTTGTGATTCCTGTGGAATACCCGAAGATGTCGAACACTTATTGAGTGAATGTGTCCTATTTCAATCTGGGAGAGATCAAATTGTACAGCATATGAGTATGAACAGATTTGACACGGGTATGTTTATAGATGTACTTGCTCGACCTGCATCTAAGGATGCTATGAATCTGTTTGAATCCATAAATCTGATTTCTTGAGAATTGTTTTTTTTTTTGTTTAACTTGATTTTTGTTGTTTTTTTAGTGTTCCTTGTTCTCTAATTTTGTTAAATGGCCATTTTGTTTAAAATTGTATGTATTAGATTATAATGGGGCTGACATGTAATTAATTATAAAAGCCTCTAAATAAATAAAGAAAAAAAAGCCTTTGTAAACTACTGATTCACAGAATAGAAAAAAATATGCCTATAGATAGGTAATATTATGTACACTTTGCAGGTACCTATATAATTAATAAGCTCAACTATACATATTTGGTAATTAATAACTTTCACCACAATAAAGATAATATCACTTTGTACAGAGGCTGAGGCGGCTGTGGCTTATAGTACTCTGAATTTGGCTTAGGAGCACAATTGTCCGTTGGGCTCTCTTTTGAAATATTCACAAAAACATTCTTTAAGCCAAAGTTCCAATAAGCACGGTACGGTAAGTAGGTTGCGATAAATAATACCCATTTCAAATGCCAGTTTATGATGTTCCTTCCTATATCAGTTGCGTAAAATGCGACTGCCATTTCGTTGAATGCTAATTTATATTTTCCTACTAAAGGTAGCTGTTTATATGCTGGGATATCGTCCATGTATTCAAATTCGCGAATATAAAGCATACGCGGTGACTTTTTCAGTACTCCATCTATTGCGCATTCTTGTATTAATGCAGTTGACGCCACACCTGAAAGAAGAAAAATGTCAGCTAGATTCGTTGGGTCAGTTTTAGTGGGTTAAATTTTTAGTTTCATCAATATCAAGTCTAAGTTTCATGCACAGACCAGTTATACTTATAAAATGTTATATATGTTATAGTTATTTATAAAAGATCATTGGTTTCATGCCTCAAAATAGTCTGAATATGAATGAAAACTGTTTTTATTTTCTAATAAGTAGGTAGGTAACTATACCTACTTATCTGATCAATGGGTTAGTTAAATATGATCAAATTTTGCTAAAATCCTTTTTAAGTTTTTGACAGATGCAGATTATGACTTGTGACGTCACGCTCACGAATGCCTACGTCTCAAATGGCAGACTCTTGAATAATTGGCCGAGCGAAGTGAAGGTCTCTGAGTCTACTGTCAGCTATGCTTTTAAATTTGAATTGAATTTTTAGAAAAGATGCAAGATAGTCAATTTATTGACGAAGGTTTAATTAAATGTATATTTGACTCATTCGATGTATTTCACTCAGTTCGTTCTTTGGTGGGGACGCCATATTGGAATAAGTTGCATAAATACGAGTATTTTGACGATTGGAAGTTAGTCTCCTGCCGGCAGACTCAGCGATTATTGAATACTGTTGTGTTTAGATCGCATTTTGATTTGAGCTTAACGATAGCAATCGTGGCCGGATCAAATGAATATTTTCTTTAAAGTTTAATCAAGTTTTTACATTAAATCTGACCATTCGCTCGTGCAAGTTTTAAGGAGAGTACAAACATATTTAAAAGCATTTTAATAATTATTCACCCACTTCTGGAATTATGTTTACACTACTTGAGTGAATTTGCACTTGTCCGTCCGTCCGAGCCTTATAAGTTCTGAATTGCTGAACATAATTAATTCAAATTTAAATATAACATGTAAACCGATGGCCTCCAGCCGGCTTAAAAAGTTATAAAAATCTTTATTTCAGGGGGCTCTCATAGAAGCGAACGCGAAGTAAAATATTTTTATAGCGTTACATAGAGTTGCGGTATATCATTTTAAAGATAATTAGGAATAGAGTATAGAAATATTTTTTTTTAATTTTTCCCCTAAAATTGACGAAATGTTTATTTCAAAGTGGCGATTTTCTAACGTCCAAAGTCGACCTCAGAACCCTCAATTTTCTGATAGGCTGAGCCTGAAACTTGATCAATTATTTGAATTATATTCTGTACTTGAACAACAAATACTAAAAAAAGATAAATATTATAAGGAACCGAAATATTTTTTTTTTGATGAGCTTCAGTATTTTTAACAAAACTTCGCAACGATGTCAATAAACACGCTCTGTAAAAGTTTATTCGTTTCTCCAATAACTCTTTAGCTCTTTTTCGTCTAATGTTAAGAGTTAACTATTACAATTATATAGTTTATCTTAAGGATAACGCGAGGTCTCAGTTCGGGGTGAACCACTAGTAAATAGTTTTATCAATGCATGTTTAATTAAAAAAAGGTATAAACCTTAACACTAAAGCATTACAGTTTAATTTCGAATGTAGTATATTTATAGATAAGAACTTTTGTCTTGGTAAAAAAATTCTTACTCATTTTCGTTACGGAAGTTTTTTGCCGGCTAGGGTGGGTACCCCTCCGCATCGTCGCATAAGGAACTTCGTTTCAAAAATTGCCAGTCTTACCTTCATCACTGTGTTGTCCGTTTACTTGATGCTTCTTTAAAGTAGTTTGGAAATTTATTCTATCTCGTTCCGAATAGACATATCCTGGCACCTCGGCAATACACATCATTGCATACATCACAGACGATATCTCCAAGTCGGTCAAGACAATACTCATACCTTCCAACATAACGCGGGACATATGCTCAAAATATTCTGGAACGTTATCTAAACAGGGCGTGAAAACTCTGTCCAAAAGTATTTGGCATACTTGGCGAGTCTCTGCGTAGCTGTCCCGACAAATGTTATATCTAAAACAATTAAGCAACTACTTAGGTTCTTCAATTCCTTCTACTGAACTGATTCTCGTGGCTCATGAGTTCTGTTACCATGGAAATAAAATTTTAAGGTACATTTTAGGACTAAAGTACAGGTTAGCCCTCTTAATCCATCTTAGACTGCATCATCACCTACTTCCAGGTGAAATGGCAGTCAAGGGCTTTAGCTTGTAGTGGAATAAAATCACGAAACACTTCAGGGCTATTATGGGGTATTATATTGGGGTTACTGTTTTTCTGTGTCGAAGCTAAGTTACTTTGTCATCATATCAGATTGACGTAAACTGCTGGGCGAATATCTCCTGCATGAATCTCTACAGAACAATCTTGTGACACTGAGGTACTTCCCGCACCTTCCAGATACATCTAGTGGAGGGTCGTTCAAAGCTGCGTTAATTTACTTTATTTCTAATGTTTTTAAATATTAGTAGTCATTAAGTAAATAATTACCTGTCCTCCAATCCAATCATGTGTCCAATAACTTTCCAACAATGGTTATATGCGTCCCAATCGCCTTCTCTGAGTTGTCTTAAACTGAATTTGTCTGGCTTAAGGAAGGCAAATCCTACAAAACCAAAAAGAGTTAGGGCCACATCGCGTTGGGACACAGTGCCTGAGCCCTTTAAACTAGCAGCACGCCCTGCTTGAATGTGACGACTTCTGACCGTGTAGAGAGATTTCCACGCTCTGGAAATATTTTTTTGATATAGAACCTGGATTAGCGATTGCTCGAGGTACTGAACTCTAACTAGAAGCAAGGACGCTCCATTCTATGGAGTTATTACAAAGTACTTTATTACGAAAATTATAGTGTCTCATATAAATTATACATATTCTTACACTGAACCAGGCTTCAGCTCATGATCAAACCAGGTATTCACGTGTTGATGTGTTGAGAAGTATCGTTTATACGCTGTGTAAGCGGAGCTGGAGCGTCGACTGCTAACAAGGACGTTTATTATAGACGGAATGGAGAACACTGCTAGCACTCCAAGCACCATAGAAGCTGACATCATGAAAAAAAAATCGTTGTAGAAACGGCGACCCCTGAAAAATTCCAAATTTTTGTTGTTAACAATTCAATTTCGCTTGAAAGAATACAGAACGAAATAAAATATATGTAAATAACAAAGAATAGGTAATGTCCATGTGACAGTTAAAGTCCAGGGTCCCGCTCCAGACTGCAATACATACAGTGACACTTACAAGTTTACCTACTTACTTTCACTAGCTGCTAGTCCCGTTTATGGCGTTCATGTAGCTTGTGAAACAAGTATTATGCATCGGGATCTCGGACTTATTAGATAAGAAAGAATAAGTAAGTAGGTACTTAGTTTTATTCTCGAAATAATATATAATACCTGCGACGAGAATATATCAACGATATCGAACTTAAGAAATCCAGAATACTTACTGATTGTATTTCTTTTCGTCATACCAATGCGGTAATTTCATCTCAAAATCTTCAACTTTTACGGAATCTATAGGCAGTCGGTGGGCTTCGCCGCTTAGCAAATTTTTGACAAACTTTTCAGCTGCAACCATCGAATTTTGGGTTTTTAGATACTTACTTATTTTAAAGATATTTGATCGACTTACTGGAATAATAGTTAAATTTTTGAGAAATACTTCATTTGGATTGGTCTGGATTAAGGAATTCGGACACTTCAAAACTGGCCTGAAATTTAAGTAGACAAAAACCGAAGTTTTTGTAGAAAGTTAATTTGGTCAAGCGCTGGCATTTCTAAGGATTTGCAGACAATCGCAAAGTGCCGTCATTAATTCCGATTCAATATAGTAAGGACATCATTCAATTATTATAGTTAATAATTTAAAGAGTTATGGACAAATAAATCACCTGATGTAAAAAGTGAAAAATGTAAGCCGAAAAACGTAAAACAATGGGAAAGAAAAGCTATAAAATTGCTTCTTATCAGTGGATTGTAAACAATTGTTCTGAAAATTCTAATTGTTTACAATCCACCACCATTCACTTGGGCGCCTAACGACCTTAAGTGAGTTTTGAAAATGAATTTTATATTTGTTTTGGGAATTTTAATAAAAGGTAGTCTCTGTGATTGGGTAAGTACTTACCTATTGAAGTATATGTCTGAACTCTGTTCTTACCCTGTTTTAAATTTTATATATTTTTGGGGTTTTAGGTTTCTGAGTGGCTGGCACCATTAGAATATCAATAGTAAGTGGGGTTTTTTAAGACATATACATAAACATATAAAACTGAAATACAACTACAACACAATAATACAATACAACCTTCACTCACTCACTCACTCACACACTGACTAATCATGATATTTCAGGAACTATAAAGCATAGAAACATATTTGGAAGGTAGATTTCTTCCTTAGTGTAAAAGTCAGCTAAGAAACGGTTTTGAGAAAATTCACCCCTAAGGGGGTGGAAATGGGGGTTGAAAGTTTGCAAGCAGGTTCTATCTAAGTTTTTGAAGTTAGAGTTTTGAAAATCGGCATTTAGTTTATTAGTTTTAAATTATTCTTATATATATATATATATGTTGTATATATATAAGAGTAATTAATTGTATATCATTTTGCCAACGAGTTATTTATTGCTTTTGTTGTTCCAAATGATGTTTATTTTTGTTCTAGATATAACTTGGTTAATTTTATGTGTGCATATGCTTATCATTATATCGATTGATTTTTATCTTTCTTCCTTATACAGAAGTCAGAACAAAATAGATAGATATATAGGTACTATTTGTTTTGTTTATATTCTATACAACTTCAATCTTATATCTATCTACAACATTGATATCATATTAAAATGATAATGAATTGCTATGTGTGAATATTGGACCTAAAGTTAACATACCTATATATTATGTAAACGAACGATTTACAAAAAACATATATGTCACCGAAAGATTGTAAAAACCGTTAGATTATAATCTATCTCGCTAAATTCTAAACTGTCGAAAGATTGTAACCTGTTAAATGTTCTGAGTGTCAATTTTTGAAATATTCAATTTATTTACGTTTTCTTGTCTCTTTCTTGTAGGTTAGGTTAGGGTTACTTAGGTTTTATCGGGTTTAGATACCTATCAGATTGCAATCTACCGGAAAATAATGCGTTAAATTGTAATCTTTCGACAGTTTAGAATTTCGCGATTTAGATTATAATCTAACGGGTTTTACAATCTTACGGTGACATATACAAATTGTATTGGCTTGTATTGTATTTGACTAATTTTGTAGGTAATTTATTTATTGTCTTGCCTTTACATCTTATCTTTTCTTGGCTTGTGTAGTCTTACTAATTATTCTTATTATCATTAGTGTCGATTGTGTAACTTATACATATTTTTAATATTTAACTTATTCTAATACGTTTTGCATTATACTTTCAATCTTGAATTTCCAATTTAGCAAGGAAATATTGACAAAGGAAAATTCTAAGAACCGCACTTCAAAATTTGTCCCAGAAGACGATAATACTGAAGCTTTAAATCCGTACCTAGAGCCTCATACCGTATATAATAAAAATAATATCTTCAAGCCATCAAGTGAAGATACAGGCTCTAAAATTATAAAAAATAAACTAGAAAATACTTTAAAAATTGCCGAAGCACTAACTACAACATTAAAGAAGCAAATCAAGGAAATAAAAACTCAAGAACATTTGCTGAAAGAAGCTATAGCGAATGGAAGGTAAGTTTGTAAAAATTTTCAGCCAAGAAACACTATCTATTCCTACTAAAATAGCGCTGGCTCAGTCTCTTCTTCTACCGATCTTTGACTATGCGGACACTTGTTATCTTGATCTCACTGAGGAGCAACTAAATAAACTAAAACAGCTTCAAAAATACTGCATAGGGTTCAGCATATACAAGCTGAGTTTTTAGTGGTTTTACAGCCTCTGAGAGGTGAGTCGAAATTAACAGTACAATTTATTTCTACCATTTATTCTGACCCTAGTATTAAAATAAAGAATAAAAAATCGAGAAATTATTTAGTCGAAAATTTTGCGATCAATTAGTAGCGCCGGCTGACTGAGTCACGTGACGCACGAACCGAGCGGCGCGCGACTGGTCGTTCACCTTTATCATGACTATCAGCTGTTTAACATTCGGTGAAGTTTCGATGAACTTACCATCATTGCAGATTATTTACAGCTCACGAAGGAAGTAGGTGGATAGGTACACTTATTTTAGGTATTAAATTTTACAATCTTGTTTACACGTATTTACGCACTTTCTTTGATAAGCACTTTCGCGAATCACGTGGGGGTTGTTAAAGGCCCAAAAATGTTTATTTTGCTGGTTAAAAATTCCAGTAAAAGTTGACTCGTTAGTCGTGAAAACCGAAGTAGCTTCACTTACCGCGCGTGTGACGTGTATTGCGTAACGTGCGTAACCAAGGAATATACTACTCTCTGCCGAGAGTGCGTAACTGAGCCGCACGCGGTCGGCGGCGCGCGAGCCGTTTCAAAGGATTGGGGGGCGGGGCTTTTAAACCCCGAATAGGTTCAATGAATGGACGCCGGACGCCGCTCGCGCCTCCTTAGCGGCACGTCAGCTAGCTTCTTTGAACTTTGCCGTATAGCGCTTCTAACGTTTCTCACAGTTTCGAGTTTTATTTCGAAAAAAAAAATCAAACTCAAAAAAGTAAATACTTTAAAAATAAAAAAAATAAGTGGAATCAATAGTACTGCTAAAGGCGATTCAACTCGCCGCGGCTGTAAAACCACTAAAATTTCACACAATTTGTGTAGACAAATTTCCACAACGTATTTGGCTTGGGGGGGGGGAAGTTTGTATGAAAGTCCGTCATCTTTCAAGTTATATCCATAAAACTTGGTATTTGAGTTATCAGTTTAAAATAAAGAAATACAAGTTTCACAGTTTTTCAAACTTCCACCCTTGAAACAGGGGGTGAAAGTTTATATGAATGTGCTTCATTTCTCAAGATGTTTTCAAGTCATTTCAACCAAACTTGGTATTTTGGCTTTCGGTAAAAAATAAAGAAGTACGTGTGTCACAGACTTTTTTAAATTCCACCCAAATGGGTGTAATAGGAATGAAAGTTTGTATGAAAGACCTTAATTTTTCACGTTATAGCCATGGCCGGTGGTTTGTAAATGTAATGATGTTGAAACTTAGTATTCGAACTACAGGTTTAAAATAAAAGAATACGTGTTTCACCATTTTTCTTCTTAAAATTCGATCTCCAAAGGGGTGAAATAAAGAACGAAAGTTTGTATCAAAGTCCTTCATATTTTATCAGATATTTTTCAAGGTATATCAACAAAACTTGGTATTTTGGTTTTCGGTAAAAAAAAGTACGTGCGTCACAATTTTTTAAAATTTCACCCCCTAAAGGGGTAAAACAGGGGTTGTAAGTTTGTATGAAAGTTCGTCATTTTTCAAGTTATAGCCATGAAACTTATTACTTCGGCTTGCGGTTTAATTTCATAGGTTTTGAAAATTCTATCTTCAAGGACGTTAAATAGAGGAAAGTTTGTATGCAACTATTTTTTAATTATATACTAACATACAAAAAATTGTATGTAATCAAATCTATCTTTAGGTAGGTACAAGGCGACTCGAAATAATTTTTTGATACTTAGATCATACTAATATTATAAATGCGAAAGTGTGTTTGTTGTCCGCGCCGCAACAGACCAACGGTCCGACGTGATTTTTCTTGGCCTGGAGAATGAAATAGGCTCTTTTTACCCCGGATAAATTAACCAGTGCCCGGGGGAATTAAAAACTTATGCCACGCGAACGAAGTAATGATAATTCAGCTAGTAAATGATAATTTTAAATTTATCCAAAACGGTATATATTCAAATTAATAATTAATTTAAATTTAAAACTATAGATCAAAATTATACTAATAAAAGGTTGTATTTTAAAAGGATATATAATAATTTAAATATTTAAAAATTTTCTATTTCATTTTGGTAATCACCTCCTCACAAAGTAAACAGGACGGCATATCTCATGGGGCCTAGGCCGACATCAAACATAAATCCGCCACTGGTTCAATCCCATCACACCTCACTACTTATAAGATCGATTTAAGTATATATATAATTTACACTCTTTTTCTCTCCGTTCTCAAAATAATCTTTTATTAAGTACTCCTATGTCACTCAACTTCCTTCTATCAAAATTCTAATACAGTAACTGCTATAAGGCTTTGGAAAATTCTCCCTTTAGATATTACGCTATCTCAATCTCTTCCTATCTTCAAAACTAAATAGAAACAACATTATATATCATTATAATCTATTTATTCATCTGTCGTCTATTACCTATTACTTCTATACTGTGTATTTTACTTAAATATTTTTTCATTGTTTTTATGTATCTATTATTTATTTATTAATATTATGTCTCAGTACACCCCTCCCGCTTTCTTTTAAAAGTTTCTTCTGCCCTAAGGTTGCCTGGAAGAGATCGCCGTTGAAGCGAAAAGGCCGCCTGTTGTGCCGTATCCATTGCTTTTGTCTTTTCTTTTCCTTGTTTAAAGTATATTTTACTTTACTTTTACTGGACTTTATCTGTTCATGGTAAAGTACTTTTAAGTTTTGAAGGGATTCGTCTGAATATTTTCATTCACTCTTGTTTTTAGGTATGGAGTAACAACAGTAACAGTTTCAACCCTAGGTCATCCTCCTCGAACCTATTTTATACGAGATGGATTTTGGACTATATGCAATGGCATGGTTCAATACCCAGCTAGCCAGACCTCGTATAACATCTTCACAGAACTATTCTCCGCCCCGACGTGTATTGGACAAGAGGTAATTATAGTAAATCGATACTAGTAATTTGCACCGGTCATAGTACATTACTGCAGCGGCCAGCAAAACAGGCATTGAAGGACGAACGTGTAAATGTGGGCCGAGGCGAAGCCGAGGCACACATACGTAAGTCCATCAATGCCTAGTTGTGGCCAAGGCTTGTAGTACTTTTCTCAAATAATGCGCGGAAATTGAAACTAAGTAGTACCTGGACAGAACTATATATTTCAAAATACTTTTCTTTCGATTTTGGCGATAACAAGTTTTCTATTACGGCTTTTGCTGCCTCTTGAAATTCAGATGGCGTTAAAGTAAGTTCATCACGCTCATTGTCTTCACTTTAACTCATTTTGTGAAGTACATAAAGGTACATAAACTACGGTAAAGGTCGTTTTATACTGGGATCCTAAACTATTAATACAAAAAAATGCGACGTATAATGTTTGTGACAGTTATAAAATAATTCTTACCGAACGATTTTGACTTCACTTTCCCTGGCTTGTCGTTTTCTGAAAGCTAGCAAAATTGAAGCAAAAAAAACTTGAGAGGTGTCAAGGGACACCCGGATGGAACGAAGTTCATAAGCAATATCCGGAACTTGTGCAGAAACACTGTCAGGATTCATTATTGTTATTATTTTTTAATATGTTCAAAAAACCTGTATACACTTAACAAAAATAATCGTCGCGACACCACACTGTTCAATGCGAAATAGAAAGACGAAACGAAAATAACTGGCTTGCTTTCTATGAGAGAGAGAGAGAGAGAGAGAGAGAGACAGACAGAGAAACACGCGCACGCCGCATGGCTTACAACTATAGCAAAAAGTGTCGTTACAACTTTTGGCCTTAATTTTTTCCGTCTAGCCCCCTTTCGCAACGCGCGATAAGGAACTTCGTGCCAATTATCGTTTGCGACAAACTTTTTGTTTTTGTATACATTGCACTATAGAGAAGTAAGTAGACACAGAAAAAAAGGGTTTTTTAATCCACTATAGTCTAAGATGGTTCCCCGCCTGCCTTTTTATTGCATAAATAAATATTCAAGTCATTTTTTCCTGTTTTGATCTATACATACATATATGCATGTACATTGTACACCCCAAAACATTACCATTCTTCCGGTGCAGTTGGGTTAAAATCATGTCCGCGATAGCAAAATTATCAAGTAAATCAATAGAAGGGGTTAATTAATTAATATTATATTAAGGATTTAAGTAAAACGCCACGTCTTTGCTCACAAGCTCTCTAATCGGAACTGTTCTTATTATAGGGGCACATTATATCACTTGATCGACCAACAAAGGACTTAAGTCTAGCTTACACATTTACTTAGCTTAATCGACTTTTCGCTTGGCTGCTGGATAAATGTTATTATTCAGTTAATGACTATTTTTCATAGTAAAAATATTTTTTATTTTTAAGACTTATCATAGAGTAGATACAATTAAGGGTGTTTTTATAAATGATGTAATGTAATGATGATAATGTATGATGATAATTCAATGTATTATCTAAATTATTGACATTTTGAAGCTAGTGTCATATTTTAAATAATGTGCTTTAGGACAAAAGTGAATGATTGCATGCCATTTCATGGCTGATTGTGGCTTGGCTTCTATTTTTACCTGTAACACCTCTTTTGTATACCTACAATCTAGCAAATAAAGGATTATTATTAAAGGGAAAGCCTTATCTCGGGCTAGATGGATAGATGGTTGTACGAATGAAGACATGTATCCATGGCCCGTAACATGTATCCAACTTGGTGATGCCCGCGACTTCGTCCGCGTGGATTGAGGTTTTTTTGGTTGCCGCGGGCATTCTTTAATATTCCGGGATAAAAAGCCTCATGTGTTATTTTTTCCAA
This sequence comes from Erebia palarica, assembly GCA_964035005.1. Classification (NCBI taxonomy): domain Eukaryota; kingdom Metazoa; phylum Arthropoda; class Insecta; order Lepidoptera; family Nymphalidae; genus Erebia; species Erebia palarica. Next base: position 27,984,471 of record OZ035987.1, on the reverse strand, counting down.
ACTATAATCTATCTCTGAGCCAAATATCATCCAGATCCGTTCAGCCGTTTGTGCGTGATTGAGTAACAACCATCCATCCATCCATCCATAGTCCATACATCCATCCATCCAAACTTTCGCGGTTATAATATTGGTAGGTAAGTATAGATAGTAGTAGTAGCCTTGACAGTAATTTATTAAATACCGCACTAAAATCATAAATAACTAATACAGATTACATCAAGACGAGATCCGTGCGTTTTCAACTCCATCATCAAATACCAGACTATACCTGTGACCCGGCGATCAACGTATGCTGAAGACGACTACCTTTGCTTGAAAGCATCTTTTAACAACACTCTAGAGAATTTTATGACAGTAACTAAAAAAGTCGTCGACGAAACTTGTAAATATGGTAATGTCAGTTATATTTTAATGTTAATTTTATAAGGTTTGCTCATAATTTATGCAAAATGTATTCTTATGTGAATAAACCCAAACTTAAGAAATTGATACTTACAGTGGTACCAAATACCAAAGTAACATATAAGATGTATGCAGGATTTTATTATGTGATGTTATTTTGAGAGTGAGTCAATTAACTATATAGAGACAGAACATTGAAAAAACACAATTTTATTGATATCAAACTAAGATAATACAATAAGTACATTAACTACATGTCTAAGGTAGAGCGCGCTTGCCTAGAAGATGCCTATTCACTCTTGATTTGAAGGTTCTTGAATTAAAATTATATCCAATCCTTTACGACGTCTATAGTTAAGCTATCTACACAGATTCACCTTGCTCACTTTTACGGTCCGTATTAAGTAAAACTCAGAAAAGCGCAGCTAGGTAGTAGGTACCCAACGTCTTACCTATAAAAAGCTCGCGTAGTGCGAAGGTATTTATTTTAATTATTTATACATTGTACCTATCTTTTCTTCAGGAGTCATAAAAAGTCTCAACGACAACGTCCTGGATTGTGGAGTGAGGGTTCTCTCTGATTATACATACTATCCTCAAAAGGACAGTACATCCATCCTACCCCTCGAATATTGCACGGAAAGAGATGGGTCCTGCAAACTCATCGTAGCATGGCATATTTCCAATAAAACTATAGAAAACTTCGAGTTTCTAAAAAGTGATCAGAATTTCAAGAACTTTTTTATTAATTCCGACTCTTACATATAAACTTTTATGTAGAAAAAACAGTTATTTCCAAATTGTGCCACACCACACATTTAGCTTACCTAATAGGTGCCTACCTAAAAATGTAGATCACCCTCAGATTGAGGTCATTGATCTAAGAGATCACCCCTGCACCTCAACGAAATACAGCTCATGTTTTTGATTAATACTTTTGTAAGTTGCCACTTGCCATAGACAAAGCCAATAAACATACATAAGCAACTTTTTACTGTTGTTTCTTTCCGTGAGTTGACACATAAGAGAAAACTTCTTTAGGCGCGTTGAGCACTTTTTGGTAGGGGGTAAAAATGTGGAATACGCGATACCGACGCCGTTCTTCTTAAGACAAAAGGTCTTTAGTATAATATTAAAGAACATTCGTAATAAAACTTTAAACCCTTAGTTTTAAGGTTAAGTAAATATAAATTATATACATAAGGTGTTAAAAATTTATGTAAATGAAACGTAAACTAATTGAAAATTCCTATTACAGTGTAAAGGATTATTTGAATGATAGGATTAGGAAGGCATGGGTAGGTATGAATTGTTCCAGCGGCTAATTATGTAATTGTTAAAATTATAAATCTAATTACGTAATTAAGATATTTTTGAGATGGTGATACAAAACAAGACCGACTGAGTTTGTTGTGGGCCCTTCTTAGGCGAGCGCGTTTGGAACCCTCGTAACTTTAGTTTTAAGATACCGTAACTGATTATCACCATCATGTTTTATAATATAGTGTGAAGTGTACCTAATTTGATTAAATATACTTTGAGTTTCGAAAATGTATATTTTGAGAATCTATAGTTACATTCGTCAGTTAAAAACGATAACTATTTGTACTGATTTGTTTAAGGAATTTAATTTTATTTACATTCATTAATTATTTAGGTAAATAGCGATTAAAAGTGTTTTGTGTGTTATATTAAGAATTATTGGTATGTCGAGCTACGTTAATTGATTGATTAATAGTAACTACTTCACATAAACACACTATATTTTTTGTTTAAGTATAGCTCATTTCTCAGACATTTTCGTATGGACAAGCTTACACTACTCACCATTTAAATCCATGGTATAATAAAAAATATCACCAATTAATTAACTTTAAAAAACTTAACTAAACTCATGGACGTGTGATGAAATGACTAAACTATTTACAACAGAGACAACTTAACCAGAAAAGTTACAAAATGAACTTCATAAAATTAATACGAGGTCGCGGACCGCCGCCGTGTAGGTTACATCATTCGCGATTTGTCATTGAGAGTTGAGACAGTAAGTAGGTTCACAAACTCTTAGCCTTCACTGAATAATATTTTGTAGTTGCGTTTCCAAGTTGTATTCTTTTAGGTTAGCGATTTTAAGCGCCTGCAGATCTTGAAATATAGTTAAAGTTAGTGGTACCTAGTTATAGTGTATAAATTTGTATACAAAATCGGACAGAAAATCTATATATATACTAGTGGTTCGCCCCGAATTGTAATAGTTAACTTTTAACATTAGACGCAAAAGAGCTAATGGAGAAACGAATAAACTTTTACAGAGCGCCGTCTATTGACATCATTGTGAAGTTCTGTTAAAAATACTGAAGCTCATTAAAAATTAAATAATATCGTTTCCATAAAATATTTATCTTATTTTAGTATTTGTTGTTCAAGTACAGGATATAATTCAAATAATTGATCAGGTTTCAGGCTCAGCCTTTCAGAAAATTTAGAGTTCTGAGGTCAAGTTTGGACGTTAGAAAATCTCCACTTTGAAAACCCCTCATTTCGTCAATTTTAGGGGAAAAATTAAAAAAAATTGTACTCTATTCCTAATTATCTTTAAAATGATATACCGCAACTCTATGTAACGCTCAACAAAATATTTTACTTCGCATTCGAGAGATGAGAGCCCCCTAAAATAAAGATTTTTGTAACTTTTTAAGCCATACTCGGCTGGAGGCCATCGGTTTACATATTATATTTAAATTTGAAGTATGTAATTACGTTCAGTTATTCAGAAGTAATAAGGCTCTGACAGACGGACGGACGGACGGACTAATGCAAATTCAATAAAGTAGACTCAGAGACCTTCGCTCGGTCAATAAAAGCGAAATGTCACTGATTTATCACGATATCTCAGGACCTATAAAGCATACAAACTTGAAATTTGGAAGGTAGGTTCCTTCTATGGTGTAGACATCAGCTAAGAAACGGTTTTGAGAAAATTCTCCCCTAAGGGGTTGAAATGGGGGTTGGAAGTTTATATGAAAGTCCTTCGTTTTTGAAGTTAGATACATGAAAATTGGCAATGAAGTTATTAGTTATAAATAATAAAAGCCCGTATTACGTATAATTTGATCATACCCCGTAGGCGGGCCCGTATTATAGCATCATAACGAAAATCTATCCCAATATGGGTGAAATTGGGGTTGGAAGCTTACATAAGGGCTCCCAAGATTTGAAGTTAGAGACTTGAAAATCGGGATTTAGCTTATTAGTTTTAATTTATAATAAAATGTTTAAACAATTTTAGGAAAATCTACCCCACAGAGGGTGAAATGGGGGTTTTTACTTTGTATGAAAGGCCTACGTTTTTGAAGTTAGAAACTTGAAAATCGGCATTTAGGTTATTCGATTTAAATAATAATAACCTGTATGAGGAATTTTACGAAAATTCACCCCAAAAGGGGTGAAATGGGGGACGGGTGCTTAAATGAGGGTTCTAAGTTTTTGAAGTTAGATACTTACTTGAAAATCGGCATAAAGGTTATTAGTTCTCTAGAAAATCTACCTCACAGAAAGTGAAATGAGGGTTGAAAATTTGTATGCAAGTCCTATGTTTTTGTAGTTAGAGACTTGAAAATCAGGATTTATGTTATTGGTTTTTAGTAATAATAAACTGCATAAGCAATTTTACGATTATCCACTCCAAAGGGCGTGAAATAGGGGTTGAAAGCTTGCAAGAAGGTTATAAGTCTTTGAAATCAGCATTAAGGACTTATAGTCTTAAATAATAAAAACCAGCCGATGCTATAAATATATATAGCTACTATAAGTAGGCCTTTTGCAGCGGGAAAATCTCATAGGAAATCAGAAATTGTACGCGGACGAAGTCGTGGGCGACCGCATGTTTAATGATAAAACTAAAATTTATGAGTCAGAGGCCTTGTCACCATTATGGAGGATATACACCAAAGAGTATAAAAATATATAGTGGTATACATGCTTTTATAAATGTACCTTGTCCTTGGGGATTGATGACGACACAAACGTCAACCCTTTAAGATTGACAAGTGACAATCCATACGCTTCCGGCTTCGCTCGGCCAATCAATAGTAGCTATCTGGGCAATAATTGGCTTATCAAATCATAGCCAGACCAGCTGTGATAACGGAATGAATAAAAAAACGTGTCGTGGGACACCAGATAGGAACGAAATTCCTTATTACATAAATAGTAGAGGTAAAAAGAGAATAATAATTATTCAGGTGTACATTTTTTATTATGATTTTTTTTATCGATAAATCAAAAACTACTTTACAAAATTATCTTAACACTTCTACTTTATTCACAATGATTCATAAATATATATATATATATATATATATATATATATATATATATATATAACTAGCGATCCGCCTCGGCTTCGCACGGGTAGCACTTAATAATAATAGTCCACTCCAATTCAATAGTCCCCATACTAGCCAGTCGGCACTGGGTGGTTTTACAGTTGCGTGTTAATTTATTTTTATGATAACTTCTAAGATATTCATCTGAATTTAATGGTGTAAAGGGATTTTACACCATTTTATTTCGATAAGGACTAATATAATGTCAGTAAATACACCTTTTAATTTAATTTTTTAATATTAAAATATAAACCTTAACTATAAGGCATTAAAGTTTAATTTCGAATGTAGTATATTTATATTTAAGACCTTTTGTCTCGTAACAACGCGCATGTTTTCACTTCAAAATCTTATGCATTTTTGTTACGCTAGTTTTTTGCCGGCTAGGGTACCCCTCTGCATCGTACCAAGGAACTTTCGTTCTAAAAAATATCCATTCCGTTACATCACAACTTTACCGTACAGACCTACATAAATTCTGTAAAGGTGTACTATGTATGGCATGGAGGAGCTTGCTTTCGAGAAACGTAGTATCTGCATATTTCAAATATGTTCAAAACTAGGGGTAACGCTACTGGCAATTGGATAACTAGTACTGGTTATTTTTGGCCTCCCAAATAAAAGGGATTTTTAAATTCCGCACGTGAATCAGTTGGTTTCCGGTACGTTTCCGGGACAACAGATATAAAAGCTAGATACAGATGGTCTAGTTTACACGTCCCACCTTCCTAGGACTGCATAAGTTTTGTCTCACTATTTTAGGCCGTCTAGACTCGATTTAGGTATAATACCTAGTACTTATAGGCCTATTACACTGCACTTTCCTGTGTGAAGGAACTCCACTGTGGAAAGGGTGATTCAAGTGTAAGGGTCTCTGTGAAAAGTGCATTGTAATAGGCATATTAGGTACTTAATAATAATCTTAATATATATGTCAATGCCTCGTTGGTCTAGCGGTTAGCGTAGTCGACTGCGGATCACGAGGTCCTGGGTTCGATTCCCGGTCGGGCATAAAAATTGTTAGGTATTGGGTTTTTCAATTATGAAATTCTCAGTGCCAGCCCGGAGTTGGAAGTTGGTGGTGTTTCACCCCCGTGCCTCGGAGAGCACGTTAAGCCGTCGGTCCCGGTTATTATCACTAACATGATAATAGTCGTTAAAGCCCGCCAACCCGCATTGGAGCAGCGTGGTGGGTCTAAGCTCCTAACTCCCTCTCTCCTATGAGAGTGGAGGCCTGTGCCCAGCAGTGGGACGTTAATAGGCTGTAGTGGTGGTGGTGGTGGATATGTCAATGTAAGATTGTAAAAACCGTCAGATTATAATCTAACTCGCGAAATTCTTAACTGTCGAAAGATTAGAATTTAACGCATTATTTTCCGGTAGATTGTAATCAGATACGTATTTAAACCCGATAAAAGCTGCCTGCCTGCCTGCCTGCGGCCGGGCACTACTTGATTATTTCTGTCGAACCCTAACCTAACCTACAAAAGACAAGAAAACGTAAATAAAATGAATATTTCAAAAATTGACACTCAGAACTTTGTTCAACAGTTTACAATCTTTCGACAGTTTAGAATTTCATGAGTTCGATTATAACGGTTTTTACAATCTTACGGTGACATATATAAAACAAAGTCGGGTTTTTTCGAACACTTGGACGAACCGTTCGTTCGTCCAAGTGTTGGACGTTGTCTGGACGGATCTGGATGAAATTGGGCACAGAGACAGATTATAGTCCTCTGGAATAGCATATTTTATTCCGGAAAATTAAATAGTTCCTGCGGAAACTAAAAAACCTCATTCGGACGAAGTCGCGGACATCAGCTAGTTATAGTAAAACTTGTGTGTACTTATAGGTGTAAGTAGGTAAGCCAATAGCATGCCAATAAGTGCAGGCACTACCTATGATATTTAAAACATAAAAGTCGTTGGGCACCACACGTAGTGCCCCCGCCAAGACGATTGGTCTGTGCCTTTGTCTGTGCTTTGATTTTGTATCTCGATATGTATATTCAAAAGGTCTGTGCTTTGGTCTGTGTTAAAACGTGTGTTGTCGAACCTTTTGTCCCTTTTGTCTAGCGTCCAGACCATGGAGGTAGAAAATTAGCTTTGATTATGTAATACATATTCAAAGAAAATTAGTACGTAAAGTCGCTTCCAATTGGCAAAGTAAACCATGTAAATAAAATATACCAGTCACGACATTTCAACTTTGCTAACTATATTTTAACTGTTGTAATCATTGAATTAAATGTACAAATACCTCAATGTACGTTAGTACATAATACCTCAATGGTTGTAATATTACAAATCACTCACAAACGTCTTATTTCCTGAAGTAAAACCTCTAAAGCTTTAATATACTCAAAAGTAATTCAATTTAAGCACTAAGAAGCTAATAATTTATCAAATAACTAGCAAGAATCCCAAAATAGAATGCCTAATGAGTGTTTGACATATAGAAATAGAATGATTCCATAGAGATGTGACATGAAAAGTGAACCACACGTGAATGATAGGAGCGGGCTTAGTCGATTGTAAAAATCGAAACTAGTAATATTAAGGTCGTAGATTTTTAATCTCTTTATTACGGCAAGCGGTCGGTGGCCGGCACAAAAAATAATTGGATTATTCGGAATTTATTTTGTTTAGACAAGGTATATAACTTATTTTGTATTAAAGTATTAGTAATCAATAAAATTTTCAATATTTCATAGTATGTATAATTTTTTGCTTGGATATATTTCAACATCACAGGGTAATTTCATAATCTTAGTAGGTATGTGGTAATCGATTTCAGAATGTATTCATTCAATCGTTCATTCACAATTAGTCGGTCAATGTTTCCATCACTATATGTCCACGTGACGTTCATACGACCATTATAATCACGTGATTTGACGCCATATTTGTATAGATTATTTACTTCACTTCGCGGAATTGACTATAGACACAGTGGCGAACTAACTATACAAGCCTGGCTTGCCCTGGCCCAAAACAAACACCCAAACATAAAAATTCAATAAGAACTCAGTAATTAAACGATCAGTTTAAATGACGTGGTTAAATTTCGCGCGTCCTACAATCTGTCAGTTCATAAATTCAGTGTTTTGCTTTGGCGTGTGTGAATGCATAGTGAAAAGATATAATTCGTGAATTATTAGTAAATTTTGTACAAAATTAGTTCAGATTTAATTAATATTGTTCCTTGTGAAAATTTAAAATGTGTGCAAATATTGATTGGCGAAAATAAGGTAGAATATTTTCTCAAAAATGCTTGGAAATTTGAGCATTATTTTGTTTTGACAACCTTCTTCGAGATAAATCAAACATGCCGTACTGGCCAAATACATGCGAGCAGCGGCCGGCAAAAAATGTATGAAAATCCAAATCTGTCGTGGTTTTGTGGCCAAATAAATTACATCGTAAATTCATATCTGTCGTTTAATTTAAAAATAGAACGATATTTTACTCCGAAACGTGGCAACCAAGAAGATAACTTATCAAAGGTTTTATTTAAATTTCGAACTAGCTTGCAAATAGAAAGCTGTTTATTGAAAAAAAAACAAATGAACACTTTAACGCGGGAAAAATTATTGTTGTTCGTTGTTCGTCATTGATTTTGAAATGTATTAGACAAAATAAGTTCAAGTGAAGACAATGAGTGTGATGAACTTACTTTAACGCCATCTGAAATTCAGAAGGAGGCAAGAGCCGTAATAGAAAACTTGTTACCGCCAAAATCGTAAGAAAAATATTTTTAAATAAATAAAAAGTTCTGTCTAGGTACTACTTAGTTTTAATTTCCGCACATTATTTGAGAAAAGCATTATACAAGCCATGGCCACAACTAGGCATTGATGGACTCACGTATGTGTGCCTCGGCTTCGCCTCGGCCCACATTTACACGTTCGTCCTTCAATGCCTGTTTTGCTGGCCGCTGCAGTAATGTACTATTAATTTAGTTAATATAAAACTTTCCATATCCATATTCACCAAACTCTACTCCAGACCTGTGTATTTAATAAACTTGTAAAAGTCGAAAAAGGCAATTTAACAGATCCGCATATGAAACTAAATGGATTTTTTGTTGTTCACATACTGATAAGCTAATTGTTGGTGTTGCACACTCTTTCGGTTAGAAATGATGATATAAATAATTTAACTGGCGCATCATAATTCCTAAAAACATATGATTTCTGTTATTTCTTTTGGTAATTTCTGAAAACAATGCATAGAAACTTCTTTGTCCTGCCAATTATTGGAAAATTCAATTTCAAATCATAATTTGCACGTACCTATTATAGATCACAATGGTAGAGTACCATTGCTGACATATATTAATTCTGTCTAATAGTAACTCATGCCATAAGTGTGCTTTATTGAGTTCGTCAAGACAACATAAGTAAAAGTAGAATCTATCAATATTTTCACTGTTGAATTTCACAAATCACTCACAAACGTCTTATTTCCTGAAGTAAAACATTTAAAGTATATAAAATACCTACTCAAAAGGTATTCAATTTAAGCATTAGGTATATTACCGAAAGCATGCTTGATACATTTATTTATATATTAATAATATAACTTATCATCATCAAAATACATTACATAGTCATAGAAACATAATCAAGTGTTACTATGGAAACATGTAGGTACATAACGTAACAGAGAAAGTTTGAATTTACTCCCCATAAATTTTCATACCCCGGGCTTATATATGAAAATCGATTTACAATCGACTAAAACTGCTCCAATCATTCAGTGTGAGATCTATAGAGAGAACTTTGACTTTGCTTAGACTTAAAACATGGTTAAAACGAGACAGACTTATGTTACTCACATAAGTCATCTCGTTTTAACTCTAAGTAAAGTCTGAGCCAAGTCAAAGTACGCTCTATAGATCTCAGCATCAGTCCGTAGAAGCGACTGTATGTGATAATCGATTTCAGAATGTATTCATTCAATCGTTCAGAACTAGTCTGTCAATGTTTCCATCACTATATGTCCAATGACAATTATAATCACGTGATCTGACGCCATATTTGTTTACACGTTTTACTTTGCCCGTCAAATAGACTGTAAAATTTATATTTAATAGTTCTACTACTTTCGTGACATAGACTATACGTACGTTTAAAGGAAATAATAAGAAGAATAGAGGCCTATGTCCAGCAGTGGACGAATGCAGGCTGATGGATGGAAGAAGAATAGAGAAGATAGTAATTTCCTACCTCCATGACGTTATCTGTCTGGCCACAAAAGATCTTGAATGAACTAGAAGTTTAATTCGCTATAATCCGCTACAGTAGACAAATCTGTGTGGTATAGTGCGTGTCTTTCACCTGCAGCATGCGACACCCACCACCCAGCAATTCGCACAACATGTTAATACATTTATATAATAATACTACAAGTGAGCGAAATGAGTAAATATTATGCTAATGCCAAGGTGTGACAGAGCGCGAAAATCGCTTTTCTTGTCCTGCTCAACGTATTACTTTTTTTGTTGGACACATAAGATCGTAGAGGTCAACATCCTGGGCGTTTTTGTTATTCGCCCATATTCGTACGAAATCGAAATTAGAAAAAGTGCTGTGCTCGTAGCTCACGAAAAAATTGGTTTTTAAATATAAACGATGGTGTATTGCTGCAAAAGCCGAACTGAATGTAAATACCTACGAAAATATAACCTAAAATACGTAAGTTTAAAATTTTGATCTTATTGAAGTGAAAACTTCTATAAACGCATTGAGTTATTTGTGGTAGGGGGTAAAAATGTTGATTCGCGTGACCGCGATCGACATGCTCGCGTGACCGTGATCGACATGCTCGCGTGACCGTGACCGACATGCTCGCGAACATATTTAAATATACTACATTTGAAATTAAACTTTAATGCTTTTGTGTTAAGGTTTGTATTTTAATAACTTTAATTATAATAAAAAAAACTTTAAAATGTAAAAAAAATCGTTTTCACTTCTATCGCCAGTCCCTATGACTGCCAATTTCTTTAACTTGATTTTTACAGATAAAACAGGTTTGTATTTTGTAACGACTCGCATGAATGCTACAAAGTAAGTATAGAAATAATAAAAAAATACTAATCGAATTTTGTAGCATTAACCACCCAAGTTAAGAAGGTAAATATAATGATGCCAGACGATCATTTTTGTATGTTTTCTGAAATTGGTGGGTGTCTCGCGTTGTGGGCATACCAGCACTATTAACATATTTACCCAAGTCTAGAACCCATATAATGGAAAAAAGTAACAATCTATGTTCATACTATATTAACTAGTAATAATATTCATTTACCAGTTTTCGATAGATATTTTTAATGAAAGTCGTTGTAGTAGTAAGACACCCGTAACGATACTTGTTATTTTTCTGTTTTCCAAGGCAAATCTATGCCCGAAAATTATGGATAGAGACCACAGGACTAATAGGCCTATTACACCGCACTTATCACCGGGCCCTGTGGTAAGGCTTGTCGTGGGCGTTATAGGCCTATTACACCGCTCTTTTCACCGGGCCCTGTTGGAAGGCTTGGCGTGGGCGTTAAGTTTTAGCGTCGCTATTACACTGCACTGGCCACCGGGCCCTACCTCAGTATGAACGAGAACATCAAGAGAGTTGGACGTGTATCTTAGTATGTTTATTATCGTTCACTGATTATGGCACCCATGCTATCGATGCAAAAAAAGTAGTATCCATACTAATATTATAAACTAGTTGATTCCCGTGACTTTGTTCGCGTGGATCGCCTTTATAATATTAGTATGGATGCGAAAGTGTGTCTGTCTATTTGCTACGATTTCAAGGCCCATCTATTCAAACAATTTTGATGAAATTTGGGACAGCGGTAGATTACGTCCCGGAGAAGGACATAGGCTACTTTTTATTCCGGAAAATTAAAGATTTCCCGCGGGAACCAAAAAACCTCAATACACGCGGGCAAAGTCACGGGCAGTAGCTAGTAGTTCATATGGTATAGTAAATTACTATACTATTCTATAGTATAGTTCATATAGTCTTTATGCTCTTTTCTCCATAAATAAGGCATTTCTTTGTACATGTTTATCACAACAACAAAATTTCTTTTTATTTAGCACACGATATAATAACAAAATGCACGCGCGAGCCATAGAGACAACAACTCTATAAGATGGCCGTGCGACGACTGAGCTCCCTAACCGCCCTGAAGTTTATTACACTACCCGGTCTGCAAAGCGCTCAGGCAGTAAGGCAGACCGGGACCACCCGTTCGCCCTATTCAGGGACCCTTCCTCCCTGAACCTTATTACACTACACTGAATCTGCCCACAGGGCCCGGTGAAAAGTGCGGTGTAATAGGCCTATAACACCCACGCCAACCCTTTCCACAGGGCCCGGTAAAAAGTGCGGTGTAATAAGCCTATGAATCTACGAAAGGGTCCCTGTGAAAAGTGCGGTGTAATAGCCCTATAAAGCGTTGGGAGCCGAAAAAATATGCACGCCTGTGCTTAGGCGTTTTGTTCAGTTTAAAAACAGAATTTCGGCCACGAGTTCGCATTGGGCGCTCTCGACGCTTGTGTTCGTTTGACTCGTAGATAAATATGTACAACTTACTGACGTTTTGATAATTTAAAATATTTTCAAAGTACTGACTTGGTACTGACCACCTGACGGACTCTTTGACGGACCGATGCTTATGATCCTACCCTCAGATCAATCACCTAGGTATTTAATCTGAGATCCTACCGGTACCTACTGTTCCTACTCTGTAACACGCACTCTTAAAATCCATGATGATTGTCAAAATTCAAAACCAAGACAAGAAGTCCAAAACCAGAGACAAGTAACATAATCCAAAACCAAAAATTCAAAACCTTGTCTCTGTTCAAAACTAAGTGATTTAATTTTCTATCAAAAATTATTTAAATATATTTTGATTCACAATTAAAATTTCAAAACCAAGTTTTAAAATGAAATGTCATGTGCCAGGCCCAAACGTTAAAGGTTTCTCATTGTATAAAGTACTACACAACCAAAACAATATTAAGCACATGACAGGCTCCGTAATTTTAGTTAAAGCTAAAAATATTATTTAATAATATCTGAGAACGGGCGCCGCAACTGCATTCCTGCTTATTTGTTTTGGTGGAGATAATAGTTTATAAAGTATTTTATGTTTACAGTTGTAAAACTAAATTAACATTTTAAGTTTTAGGAAGGACAATACATGCTTTAGCAAGATTTGGTGATGAATTATATCTAGAATCACTTCCAGATTCTATACTTTTAAGAACCTTAAATGCTGCCGAAAGCGCATATGCTATGGTAAAATTTAACAAGAATTTTTTCTCTTACTTCAACTACAATTTCTATTTAACTGAAGATAACGAAGGTTTAAAATGCAAAATATCTATGAAGTCTGCTCTTAATGCTTTTAAATCTCCAACACACATGGACAAACAAGTGGAAAACCTTGAAATAAAGTTGGACCCAGATTCTTGTAAATTAATTTTTCAACTTAAATGCAAACATGGAATTATTAAGACACATTATGTTTCAATATTAGATTGCAAAGCTATGCAAGCTATTTATACGAAAGATCTTGTGCCAAACAGGTGATTTCAGATTTTTTTAAATACCCACAATGTGAAAGTGTCTGTCTGTAAACATTTCACAACTTACCTGCTTAACCAATTGTAGTGGAATTTGATATAGTAATCACATTAATGAAAATGATGGAGATGAATATAGGAACTTTTATAAGAGAAAATCAAAAAGTTCCACAAGATTTCTAGAAGACTAAATGTTCACAGTGCATTATATCCTGGGCATTATTTGCTTTTATTATGAAATCTACAGTAGACACATTTCATACGATATTATACTTTAATACCCAATAAATATTGCAGATATTAAGATGTAATATAATTATAATTCCTGTTTCAGAATAACATCTTCTCAAAGATTGCTTTCTGAAGCTCTGGGAAACTTTCAAAGTTCTGACGACCAAGTTACACTAGAAGCTACAAACCTAGCACTTATTTTACGTAATTATGTAGATGCTAACATTGACTTAACAAAAATAATACGAACTCAAATAAGTTTAAAGCCATTAGAGTTTGACAGTTACACAGTTGGAGCTGAAACCACTATCACGTTTACACTCAAGGAGTTTCGAGCCTTGTTAGCCTTTGCTGAAGCCCTAAGTCTGCCTTTACAGTTACATTTTGAGACAACTGGCCGACCTGCTGTATTTATTGTACATAATGGCACAACCTTTGAAGCACATTTCGTTTTGGCTACCTCAAAACCAGATACTACAACACAAGCTTCAACCCAGAACAGTTCACGGACAGAAAAAAAACGAAAAGTTAGTGATTCAGTAGGTTCAGCAAAGAAACCTCACTTAGAAATAGACATATCAGCATGCTTAGATGAAGATTCACATTTATTCAATTATATTGATATTCCTGAAGAAAAGGATTTGAGGCCAGAAAAAATATTAAAAAATGGGACCAATGGAGACAAGGCAAAAGATAATGAATTAGAAGAAAATATGGATTGTGATATTCCTGGGTCACCAACTTCTAGAATAAAAATTAAGTCTGTGTTCAAAAGATGTTTTGAAAACACATTTGACCCAAGAAGTATAGAGCGTGTTATATTAGCTGAAAATTCGGATAGTGATTAAATATTGCTTATTTTCTCAAAAAAATGTTTTGTGAGTTGTATTTTAAAATTTAGAGGGAAAATAAAGAAAAACATTTTCACTGCATTATGATTTTATAGTAAAAATATACAAGTAAATAATGTACATGCTTCACAAATCAATATTTCAGGGCATAATTAATTATAAATATTTGCAATTAAATATTACTTAATTCATTTATTTTGAAGGGTAGGTTATTCAAATCTACAAAGGAACCACTTGTAGTATTAATTTTGGATCTAGAATATAATATTTTACTATTCAAATTAACAATATGGAAAATACAAATTCCATTTCATTGAAAAAAAAGTCATTATTTTAATATGCTACAACTGTTTTATCTATTGCCATTAAAATTAACAGAGCCTTTGTCACATTGTGCAAAATATGGGCAAGGTTATATATATATTCATATAATATAAAGAGGTATTTTTACAAAACTCGCATTTATTATTTGAAATCATGTTTAGAATATATTTATCACTAAGATAGCATTTTTTACATTAATTGGGTAACTAAAAAAATACAGGATAAAATTGCAATGTCTAAAATATACACTTCCATCAATGAATAATTAAATTAAATCATCAATTTGGTTTTGCTATCTGGAGTTCGACAATGTATATGAACAAATGCAGATTTGTTTCTGTTAAAAAATTTTCATACACCATTTTATTATTATGATAACAATAGCTAGCTAACATGTCTTAAAAAGATGAAAAAGACCTCAAGGTCTACCTTTAATTTAATATTTATAAAATACGGCAGCAATACCATTTTATTACAATAATTATTTTAAATCAATTTCAATATAGTCTCTGGCCCAGGTGGTGGGGCATACACTTGAGTAGTGGTGAGGCTTTGCAACACACAAAGACATTCAAACATTACCACCAAACACTCACTATCCAAATAAATAAATAAAAAGGGACACTGTTATTTAAGAACAATCCTCTTGGCTCTTTCTCACACACTGTGCTACTTTTCTTTTAAACTCCGAATATGATTCTCTCCATTCTTTCTGTAAAAAGAAACAGAATGAGCACACTGCTACTAGTATTCAGTTTGTTTTGGTGCTAGGTGTGTGCAACCTAATGTTAAATCATAAAGTGTCAATTGAATGTTTGTGGCCTGCATCATGTGGCCCTTTTCCAATTATGTTATTTTTTCCCAATCCTAAAAACAATCTTCTTGACTTTTCCTAACACATCTGGCAACTTTCTTTTTGAAATCCGAATACCTCTCTCTCCATTCTTTCTGTGAATATAAATAAAGATGATTGTGAGTACAATAATTAAATTATATTACACAAATGAACATATTATATTATGAAAAATGTAGTAAGATAAATAATTAGTAGGCTAATCAAATAGCATTAATAACAAAAAAGATCTTATTTTTCATAAAAATTGCTTCAACATTTGAGCAGTGAGAATGTAACAGACAGTGAAAGAGTTGTTGCATTTAAAATACATTAGGAGCACCACAGGGGTTCTTTCATTTTTTTGTGATGGATAAAATACATTTGTATATTCTAAATATGTTTATGGCATATTGACTTTGAAATAATGAAGATTACTAATAAAGGAAAAATGATTTAAATTAATATACTGTCATTATCATTATGTACTAAGAAATCATGAAAACTGAGTTTAGTGCTTAAGTTATGAATATATATATATATAGGTAACATAGGTTTTTAAAGGTTTATGACTAATGAGCATGGGGGTTTTAATAAACATTATGAGACAATATACATATAGATGAAATAAAATAAAAGATAACCAGGGAAGCATGAGTCAAATTCTCTCACTGAGGTTTTATTGCTTTGGAATTGATTTTATACCACCTCAAAAATAATCTATCCAGCACTATAATAAATTAAAAATTCCGTAAAAAAAACCTTCCAAGTGCAAGTCTGATATCAGAGGATTTGGTTTAATTATTAAACCTCTAAATAATGAAGATGATGATGATGACGACATACTTTATAGCATACTACATTTTTCCTGTAAAGTTTACAGAAATCTCTGAAGAACCCTTTATTTCAGACCGAAAAACTTGACGATACTTAAATATTAAAAAAAGCAAAGTAAACTCTATCACATATCACATGATACTCCACTCGATCTAGAAAACCCATTTTAAAATTTCAACACCCCATTTAAGCCCCTTATGTACTTAAAAATATTTTTTGAATACTTCATTAGGAACTATTCAAAATATTTTTAAGTTTGTGCCCGAAATATCAAGCGTAAGTGGCTTAATACTGCTATATTAGGGTAAATAATGATAATTAACAGATAGTTTTTATTGCAATATTTTTTTGTTTATAAATTTAAATCTTATTTGTATTTAAAATCTTAAGTACAGAAGAATCTCACTAATCCGGCACTATTAAAAACCAGAGGGTGCCGGATTAGTGGAATGTTCGAATTACCTAATACCTTTAAACGAGCAATTCTAGTGTATATATATATATATATAATCTGAATCTGGAAAACGGCTAAAACGATTTTTATGAAATTTAGTATGCGGGGGGTTTCGGGGGCGATAAATCGATCTAGCTAGGTTTTATTTTTAGAAAATGTCGTTTTATTCGTATTTTCAGTAAAAACTGCTACAATATCATTAGATTACGAAGGTAAATTTCGCCAACATCTACAAGGTTCTTATAGCTCAAATGGGAAATTGGGCGGTCCAACAACCAAGAGGCCTGGGTTCGAGTCCAGATGTCACCAGTCAGATTATTTATTTTTTCCTTTTTTTACAAGTTTCTTCTTTTGTGAGAAGAACTATTTATTATTGGGAGCCCAACCAATTGCACTGGTGATGTTTTATTTAAATAACCAGTTCACAATTTTTTTATTATTATGTTGGTAAGATCGAAACATATTATTCATATTTCTTCAGTATGTACCATAATCAATAAAATAGAGAATTTCATAAAGAGAATATGATATATTTGTATTCATGTTCTAAACATCGTTTTTATAACTTTTTTTTTATAACTGCAACATATCTCAGAAGTAAATTAATTAACTAATTAATTAATTAATTAACCGCGGTTAATTGCCTCATCTGGTGACAGAAGGGCTGGCTCATTTTTTGCGCAAAGGATCAGCCTGGCTGTCCAGCGCGGAAATGCAGCCAGCATTCTTGCCACCATTCCACGTGGGCATGATTTATATAGTAATTAGGTTAGGCTAGCTAGCATTAAGTTCTATTGTATTATTTTCAATAAAAAAAAAAAGTAAATAATTACTAAGACATTACGACGACAGAGCGCGTTGTACGTGGCGTAGGAAGGGGCGAGGGAGGCGCGGGCGGAGGGTGCCGGATTATTGGACGTATCGGTCTATTGAAGTGCCGGATTAGTGAGATTCTTCTGTACTTATAAAAATTAATCTGCCTGCCTGTTCTTCACCTGAACATTAACTTTAGGTTTGTCTGTTAAGTTGAAACTTTGTACTGTTGTTATTGGGACTTGAAGAAAACTTATGTGCCATCAAAATACAGAGGAAACCAAAATGACATTGTACTCATGCAGGGCATTAGCTAGAATGGAATTATTCAAGCAATGTGCAGCAGAAAGTCTACATTTGGGAGACAAAACTGAAGTTAAGAAAAATGTTAATTTAACATGCCCTTCCTATGACCTATGACTAAATGCAAAAGGTTCACCTGTTACCTTTTCATGGCTCAACAGCTGATCATACAATGTTTACTTATATGTATCAAATGGTTACAATTTTCTTACACAATCACACTACCAATCTTGATGAAATATGGCACAGAGAAAGCTTAATGCTAAATAAAAATCAACAAAAAACAACAGAATCCCACATAGATGCGTTTGTGCATATCAACTTCTTTACAATAATACTCACTGCAGCATCAACATTTGCAGGACTTTCATCATTGGGGTCTGCTAACATGGAAATAACACTAATGAGGATTGTTTCAACTGTATGAACTGGAAGCCATCGTTCAGAGGCTTTCTCGTAGCCCCATTTGTCATCACCAGGCTCATGCAATATTGATATGCAAACATCTCCATTCTTTTCAACTGAAAATAATTTTATATTTAAAAAGAAACCATTTTAATTAATTTATTGATAATAATTAGATGATAATGTTAACTGCCTGTTTGGTATAGTGGTTAGCATGTTTGACTATGGCCGATGAGGACCCGGGTTGGGCCATAATTTTGTATTGGCGTTTTCTGACTAGAAATTCTCAGTACTAGCCCGGAGTCAGGAAGTTGGAGGTGTTTCACCCCCGTACCTCGAGAGCACGTTAAGCCATCAGTCCCAGTTATTATCAGTAACATGATAATAGTCATTAAAGCTCGCCAACATACATTGGAGCAGCGTGGTGGGTCTAAGCTCTAGTTCCCTCTCTCCTATGAGAGTGGAGGCCTGTTCCCAGCCATGGGACGTTAATGGGCTGCAGTAGTGGTGGTGGTGGTGGTTAAGGTAAAAGTGCTAATGGCTGATAGTGAACTAACACAGCAAACACTTTCAAAATTAAATTAATTGAAGAGTAATGTTAATCATATCTATAAATGAATTAAACTAAAAGATACCTAGGTTTATCTACTTTTTATACACAAAATCTTACAACTGTCTTATAATGCCATAATATTTGATGTTTTGATGGTTGAAATGATAGGGATTGAACACCTTCACTGTGATTCCTTAAGGTTTTTGTTAAGGTTGACTTTTTGGAGTTAACTTTTTAAGTAAACAAACTCTTCAACTCTTGGCCTTTTTCATTATAGTGATATGCATGTATAAGCTAATATTAAGCATAATAATTACTAATAATATTTTTTTACAGTATCTATGTTCATAACGTCTTTGAGAGGTGATATCTAGTGAAAGGCCCGATGAATAGCATCAGTTTTAATACTGTTTACATAGGTACTGCGCATACTTTAATACTGTACCAGAATCAGCTTTTCTAGTTATGGTTCATTTTCAGTAACCATAAACCGGCTTTAAGCAGTCATATCTAATGAAAAGGCCCACCGGTATGCAGGCATACTTTCACTATCGTTATCAGTGAAGAGCCCTACACCCACCTAATACTGAATCAGCTTTTCTGGCGATAGTTACCAAAAGTGCAGCTATCTCTTAGTCTATTCACAAAGTGATTCTACTGAGAAGAACCTGCAAGACTTTGTAGTCCTCGCTGGAGGACTCAAAGGAGTTTAGATTCAAAATATGATCAACTTAACAATAATATTTCTGATCAACATCATGCAATACATTATTTCAAACTCCTATACAATAATTAACAGTAATATTTATTCTCAGATTAGTTAGTCTAATAACCAGAAGTAACTTTTGAAAATTGACATAACATATGTTTTAATAAGTTGATTATTACTCACTGTTTGGATGCCATATTTCAGTAACAAATTTCATCCTAGGTGGTCTCAAAGGATACTCTTTTGGAAAATGTAAATGTGCTTTGAAGAATCCACCCTCACTGAAAAATAAATACTAAGATATTAGACACAATATGAATATCATGAGATATTACCACATTATTGTGTTTACCTACTAATAATTCTCCTTTATTATTGTGTGAGGAGTGAGACATGCTACTTTGTAATAACAACACTGTGAATTTAATCAAAGTTGTTCAACTTACTATAAAGTATCTGGAGGACCAATAATGAGAACCTCCCATCTATAAATATCATTGTCGTCTATCAACCCAGCAGAAAAACCTTCCACTGGATTTTTGTTCAGTTCTGAAATGGGAAAAGCAGGTGCTGAATCATAAGTACACAAAATATAAAATTATCTTTATCATACAAGATTTATAAACGTAACGTGAACCGTTGCCAAGAACGGACTAAAATGCTTCATAATGTGTCTTTGGCAACCAATGCCCGTCACTGCAGTAGATATTGATTTTATTAGAACTTATTTAAATTTCCGTGAAACTGTGAACTCATGATGACTTACCTTTATGCAATATAGCAAATTAACTATTAAATTTACAAAGAGCCCTTAAATTCGACCCAGTAAGGTCAATGATTGCGCGAAGAAAGTTATGTCTGAGGCTGAAGAGATGATTGCCCAAAAACGTAACTGACTATTTGTAACACATACCTGCTAATTGCTTTTTTAATAAAAGCGAAGACTGTGGCTCTGACATTAATTACAAATAAGAAATGTACCCTGACGACACGAAAAAAATGATTTTTCCACAAAAGATGGCTGGCTGAATTTATGCAGGTTGTGAAACATAGACTCTCAACATAGAGCCAGATAGAGCAGTACTTGTTTCCGGTGTACTAAACTGCCAAATGCCAAAGTTGCCATGACTTGACAGAATTAATTATGTATTATGCATTCGACCTTTGAATAGGCTTTGTGACTAAGTATATCGAGAAGGATATGAAATATTTAAATTGAAGCATCCGAAAACTAAAAATGGCGTATAGGTGGAGCTTAAGGTAGTACGGGTTAGGCCTGGTATTATCGATAATCGATATAAAATTATCACAAATAAAATAAACTAGTGGTTCGCCCCGAACCGAGATCTCCCGGTATTTTTTATTCCACGTAATATGGTGCTAACGTCTATTATTTGTAAGCTCAATAAACTTTTACGGAGTGCCATCTATTGACATCATTGTGAAGTTCTGTTGAAAATACTGAAGTTCATTAAAAATTAAATAATTTCGTTTCCTCATAATATTTATCTAATTTTGGTATTTGTAATATTAAATAATTAATTAATAATAATTAAATATAATATTTTGAAAAACACTAGTATTCATATTTGATAATGAACTAGCTGATGCCCGCGACTGCGTCCGCGTGAATTGGGGTTTTTGGGTTCCCGCAACTCAATACTTTTTCTGTCAGACAGTTTTTTCTTGTTCCAGACTATAATCTATCTCTTCCATCCATCCATAAATCCAATATTTCGCGTTTATAATATTAGTTTAAATTTATATTATCAGTTGAATGTAAACCTTACAAACAAAACTGTTTCATAATATTAGTTGGAATATCTAGATATTATGGAAAAAATGTTACGGAGTGACGTGATAATAATATGAATAATAAAAATAGACTGATTTTAAAAATTATTGATTGTGCCTATAAATTTGAAACATTAATTAGAACTTCTAAGAATATGCATATCTAAAACCAAAAACAGCAGTAGTATTCAAAAAAATGGTAAGTAATCACGATCGGAGGGCCTTTTGCTGGCCAACGTAGTGGACTATGGCTGAACCCTTAGCATTCCAACAGGAGGCTCCTACTCAGTAGTGGGCCCTGGCTGGGTGAAATGATGAGTAAAAATATAATCATGCTGCAACGCCCCCGTGTTGGCCAGCTTGGTGGACTATGGCCAAACCAGTTTCATTCCGAGAGGAGGTTCATGCTTAAATTAGTGCCTGCAATAGGTAGTATGAAGTATTCTGTTTTGAGAAACATCGTTATTAGTATCTGGACACAAATTGAGGTTCAATTCTTGCAAGGGTTGAATTGCCTGTTGCACAGGTGGCAAATTCTGCAATAAGAAAGAAATAGTAAAATGTTATTATTTGGATTAGAGAAAACCATAATTGAGAAGTTTACATTATTGTTTTTATTATTCATCACAAACAAGAATATGGAGTAAAGATTCTTACTGGTATCGCCACAAAAAGAAAAACTAGACGACTTTGTTACTCACCTATGAAATGAAATTCCTGGGCGTTTTACATTATTATTATTAGGTCATCCCACAACTGAGCACTACACCATAGTTGGTTACTTAAAAGTACAACAAAATACATAAAAATATTCACAAAACAGGTAATTATTCACAACTGAAACACCGGAAGCACAACAGACGCCATTTGTAGTTAGCAAAAAATTGGCTTCAATTGCTAAATTTGATAACGTCATATGCCAGTTGCGCGACACATTCACGCAATAATATAATACACCTGTCTCGTTCTAATAACGTAGCTTTTAGTAAGTAAGAAAAGTCAAAACATAGTTTTACATGTTTTAATAATAAAATGCATCGTATAACTATAATTGAGTAAAATGCAACATATCCTCTCTTATTTATAAAATCAAAGGTAAAAAGAAAACACCTCTTTTTCCCATTTTGGTTTTTGGCTTTTATTTCATGCATCGGCTTAAATGACGACGGCTATATTTTTGAAGTGAAAACTTCTTAAAAATTGGGGTAAAATGGTGGATTCGCTTAACCGACATGCTCGCGAACACTGACATGCTCGCGTTGATTCGTAGACATAAGGTCTTAAATATAAATATACTACATTCGTAATTAAACTTTAATGTCTTAGTGTTAATTAAGGTTTATATTTTAATATTTTTTATATATTAAAAAAAATGAAAATATTCGTTTCACTTCTATCGATAGTCCATAGGAATGCCAGTTTTTTAATTTTTTGACGGATGTGGCTGAATAATATTTGAACTAGATGGAGTTTTTTAGTTAGAGCAACACTGCATAATTTTACTGTCATTTCAACCTTGTCTATTAAATGGCACTAGCAGAGACAAGTAACATATCGTCCTTTAACTAACAACACCGCATAAGTCATTTTTACCAACTTTACAGGAGACGAAAAAAACTGTCTATTTTAAAAAATCGGTGGAATTTTTCTGTTGTTATTTATTAAATACCCTATTTAGCGGTTAAGAAATAATTATTTATACTTATTTTGACGATTTACATTATTTTGACTTTTATTGTATGACTTGAGCTGTGTTGACTGATATTTTATTAGATTATGGCAGTGTTCTTTGCGAAAATGTTAGGGAATAAATGTTGGTGCAAAATCGAAGGACCGTTAAAAATAAAAATAAAATATGACGAGAGGTGTCCAGTTTGTCCAGAGTTGCTCCAGATCCACAATCTACAATACAAAAACCACTTACCGTTTCTGGAACGTCCAGTTTCCCCGATGACAGAGATGAGCACGGCACATACAGATGACCACCGGTGGGATTAGGCTTGGGTTTATGTAGTTTTAGGATATTTTGCACGCACGGCGCGGGAGCACTCCTTTTTCAGTGGACACACGTTACGAACGCTGATCTCTCAATCAATGTCTTTTTTCATACGTCGCGCGTGGCGCTAGTGACGCGTATGTCCGGGCGGACTGACCAATCAGGTACCGCCGGACGTAGTCGCGGAAGTGGCTAGTATTGCCAATTGTAAATCTTTAGAAACAACTGGCTTGACTGAACAGATAATAGATGATTTACAAAGAAAAGTTTTTATTATGAAATATTCCAAAAATAATTAACAATCGTTATAACAGAGGTGCAATTGAGCGTAAGTGCAATTATTATTTTTTTATTTGAATTGGTAAATAATATTTAAAACATAGTCTTTAATAAACTCCAACGAAACAAGATATAATAGTAATAAAATTATAAAAATAAAAAATAATACTAAAAATCTCTAGTTTATTAGGTTGCAGTCTTCATAGGCCTATTACACTGCACTTTCAACAGGGCCCTGTGGTAAGGTTGGATGTGACCGCTAGTTAGAGCGTCGCTTATTACACAGCAATAAGGACCAATTTAGGGACCTTTACTCCCTAGATTTTATTACACTAGGTACACTGATTCAAGTGTAAGGGTCCCTGTGAAAAGTGCTGTGTAATAGGCCTATTAGCGATTGCTGTGCGGAAGGTCATCTTAGAAAGAGTGGCTACTAGATGGTAATACGCTTTTTGGTCTTGCAAATCATCATACTTACGCTTTTAAATGGTATTATAGCTGCATTCGGTTTCTGCAGGTGATTTATTTGTTTAATGCTGTTAATTGGCGTGGGACGATGTGGTAACGACTGAAAACCGTCATCAAAACCAATTTTATACCAAATTGTGCCATTTGGTCTGTATTCTAGCATACGTGCATCTGTGACGACTGGGCCACCTTCTTTTTACCAGGCCGTATAGATTTATGAATTATAAAGTCGGTAAAAAAATGTATAGTCCAAATAACGAGCTTCATAAGGCATAGGATCACTCCTAGCGGGGTTTTAGTTATAGCCATGTATTGTTGTGGACAGTGGCGTAGCTACCCAGGGGCTAGGCGGGGCAGTGCCCCGGGCCCTAAAGCTCAGGGGGCCCTCGAATCCTTACCAGAAATCTCGATCGAACTGAACTTTTGGAAATTTCTCCCATTTTCAAAATAAATATTACAGGTTGCAACCCCACTTTAATCATGACAACTCAGTT
This sequence comes from Erebia palarica, assembly GCA_964035005.1. Lineage (NCBI taxonomy): Eukaryota > Metazoa > Arthropoda > Insecta > Lepidoptera > Nymphalidae > Erebia > Erebia palarica. The sequence continues at coordinate 27,959,726 of OZ035987.1, read as the reverse complement.
GAGAGAAATTCAAAAGTTATGCCTAGGGAATTCCCCTAAATTCTTTCTGTAGGTTGGCAGTGTTGTGTAAAATAGAAATACGTGTCGCGGGGGTGATACAGACGTGGGACGCAAGGCATCATAATACCGCCCGTACCGCCCCGCAACCCCGCTACGATAGCCGACTGCTGCACCGAGTCATATAATTGTTATTTAGTCAGTTGGTAGGCCTTTATATAATAAACCCTTGAATCTTTTCTATTTCGTTTTATTAGCCAAACCTACACCAAGTATTAATTGTAATTTATGTTGTTATTGTTTACCTTATTACCATAAACTGCCCTGCAGTGCACAAATAAGAGCTTAAGTAGCTTAGCATTTTTAAAGTATTTGTATATTTCATATTTTTATTTGATAAAACCTAATCAGTAATCAGTGGGGCCCCATTTTTTAATTTGCCCCAGGGCCCTTGGTTACCTAGCTACGCCACTAGTTGTGGAAAGTAAATTTCTTTACCTTTTAATTTACACTCTATTGTACTGCGTACGGAATCACATTCCATTTGGGTACCTATGGCCTTTTTTCAGGTACTTTTCAGTAATCTCAATATTTTTTTCAATCGCTAAACGTACCTAATAAAGCATTGCTTAGGGTAACATTGCGATTTTGAGCACAACAGCCATCGGAACTATGACAGACTAACGACTTGTGCGGTGTTGAGAGGCCATCCGACTTGCGCGCTGTCACTACTTTTCGAATTACGGCTCTGATTGGCTGAAATCTATATCATGTGACCAATGGTTAGACGCGCAATGAGCAGCTCCATCGAAAGGCATTCAAATGTGAAAACCGCCAATTTTCGACTTGAGCGGTGTTGTAAGTTATGGGACGATATAGGATATAGACTTAATTTGAAGTAGATAACGGACAGACAGTGACCTTGAACGTAAATTACATCTTTAAAATTCATTCATAAAAAAATCTCGTCTCATACTCTAGCCGACGGGTTTCATTCATGACCAGATCGACTCGCTCTAACTTGATATACATAATTAAATTTCGATGACGCAATTAGCGGAACCGGAAGTAGTTAGGGATGGGCAACCTATGCGAAAAACCGGTAATAGTGATGTGACTTGAACGTATCGGTTTTAGATTTATTTAGCAAATACCGGTTTTTCTAATTACCGGTTTGCTAGTAATTCAGGATACTATTGAATTTCTCGAAAACAAAATTAAAATAAATTTCAGAGATCAAATTAATTTATTATGAACAAAAATCTTACATCGACATCATATAAAAAAACTATAATATATAATAATAATAACTATATAATATTTAACTTTGTGTTTTATCCAGCAAAACATACATATTATATAATAAATATATGTATTCATCTGCTTTTCCAGTCTTCGATACTTCCATACTGAACAACTGCACAGGAATACAGCATACCTGTAAAATATTGAAATAGTATTTTTTTTCGTCATAAATAAACTAATAAACTAAATAATAATATTATACTGTCACTGTACACAATATGTGATATGATTCTATATATAAAATATGTATATGAAATCATAGGATCATCATGTGCACTATATATAGTATTATTATCTTTTGCATCGTTACACTAGCGGCACGCTATGATGGCCGGTTTGACACATTACAATAGTGATGTGGAATGTCAATTTATTCTCGAACAAAAAACAATTAAGTTTTGTTTTTGTACCTGATTAAATAGGTTTAATAAAACAAAAATGTATATGTTTATTTAATTTATTTGAACGAACTGAATATTTGAACGAAAATGAATATACATACTTTATATGCACACAAGAAACATATGAATACAAAAGATACCAAAAAAGGTGCCACAAAAGGCCATAATTAATCAGATTCGTCCATACTACTATTTTCACTGTCGTCACTGCTATCATCACATACATTAATAATTATATGTTCGTTTTCTATAATATTATCCATTTTCACATCTCTTTCATAATCTTCCCTTATTAATTTAACAGTTCTATTCACAACCTTTTCCCAGTCTCCTTTAGTCACATGTTCACAAGCTTCTTCTAATAATTTTAGCATTTTTTTTGTGGTAAATGGGGGTTCTGTATTGTGTCTTGCAGCATATCCCTTAATTTGAGCCCACACCAACTCAATCGCATTATACTCACAATGGTAAGGCGGTAACCGTATAACTCTGTGCCCATGTTCTAATGCTATTTCGTCAATGACGTATCGGATCTTGGTTGGTTTGTTTTCTTTTAAAAGACGTACTAATTCCGCTTTTAACATATTCATGTTTGCATCTACGCCATTTTTACGAAGCCATGCGACGATATCAGCTTTCTTTTGGGATTGGGCAGGTGGCTTGTCAATTTGCATCGAGTGGTATGGGGCGTTGTCCATAATTATAATAGATGGTTCAGGGAGGCTACACAACATTGAGGTAAACCATTCAGTAAACTTTTCTCCATTCATGTCTTCATGATAGTCTCCAGTGGTTTTTGACGCAAAAGCCATGAGAGAACCTTCGACAAACCCGTTGATGGTTCCGGCGTGACAAATTATAAGTCGCGATCCTTTTCCTACAGGAACTTTGGAAGTAGATGCTGCTGTGTCATCGTTCCAAGAACGGCCTACAGTATGGTTAGCATTAAGCCATGTTTCATCCAAGAACACAACATTTTGCCAATTTTTGATTTCTTTCACTTGCCGTAAAAAAGTATACCTTGCCATCGCTATATCAAATCTTTCCATCAATATTTTGCGTTTGTTACATTTTTTGTATCGAAATCCAATGGTCTTCAAAATCTTCGTTAAAGAACTTTCCCCACCGAAGAATAATCCAGCTTCCTTCAGTGAATGCACCAACTTTTTTCTTGTTGGATACTCCTTCTGTAAATAGTAGCCGTAAACATGTCTTCGGATAGCATCGGCATCAAAGCTATCGATGCCTACGACTGGTTTTGCTCGTTTTCTCTTTTTTGGTGTGTGAAGTTTATTTTCTTCTGTGCCAGTCTCGCCATATTTTTTTTTTAGTTATCCGTCTAACAGTTCGTTGTCCAATATTAAGCGCATCAGCTACGCGTTCAACCACTGACGTTATAGGTAAAATTGGCCCTCCATTTTGAGCTTCACGATCGAAATAGTTACGAAGGCGTATTACGAACTCACGTGTCTGACTATTTAGAACAGTTCTCTGCGTACGTTCGGTCATATCGACGAAATCCACAACAAAGGGCTTGAACAGAGTCCAAATTAACGAGCAAGGGTCAACAGTAATGCAGTATCAATATTTGAAATCCAAAGCCAGGTCAAAACTATATCACAATCGCATTGCACTGACAGTTTATACTTTTCGAAGCAACGTCAATTCGAAACTGCTTTGTTTTGCATTGAGCATTGACGCGAGTTTGCCGGAGGTAGTAGTTGTGCTAGCCAGCGATCCTATGTGACGATCGTATTAGATTCCATTTTTAAAAATTTATTGATATTTTTTTGCGATTTCAGAGGTTTGTCCACATAGTGAAAATTGTTCATATTCACAAGTACATTCACCCCTTAAATGGTGCAAACTGATTTTTCTACACTTGTATACATTTAAGAAATCAATTTAATAAATAAATTTTGAGTCCTAAACCTAAAACTACATTCAATAAAATTTATGAATCTCTGCACATCACTATCGTCAATAAAGTAATACAATTATTTCCTTCAAAGTCGTTATCAATTAATACGGAACTTCATGAGAAACTACATTCGATAAAATTTATGAATCTCTGCACATCACTATCGTCAATAAAGTAATACAATTATTTCCTTCAAAGTCGTTATCAATTAATACGGAACTTCATGAGCGGACAAACGTCAAACCGGCCATCATAGCGTGCCGCTAGTTTAGCTAGTTTGGGGTGGTTAAACTTTAGCAACTATAATGTTAATATTATTATACTTACAATACACTAGTGCCAAACTACACTGCAATGTCAAGAATTTGGTTAGTATCTCGGTCCAGAAGCTCTTTCATCTAGCATCTTGTATATTTATGTCACCGTAACATTGTAAAAACCGTTAGATTATAATCTAACTCGCGAAATTCTAAACTGTCGAAAGATTAGAATTTAACGCATTATTTTCCGGTAGATTGTAATCTGATAGGTATTTAAACTCGATAAAACCTAAGTGCCCAGCCTGCGGCCGGGCACTACTTGATTATTTATGTCGAACCCTAACCTAACCTACAAGAAAGAGACAAGAAAACGTAAATAAAAAATTTACACTCAGAACATTGAACAGTTTACAATCTTTCGACAGTTTAGAATTTCGCGAGTTAGATTATAATCTAGCGGTTTTTACAATCTTACGGTGACATTTATATCTCATGCATGTGTGCTGTGGCATTCATCATAGAGTACATTATATATACTGGTATAGAGTTGCTACTCGACTTTCCATGTACAGCGACATCTATCGGGAAGTTGTCCAACTAAAATATGTATACATATATATAACCATAGCACAATGCTATAGTACTATATATTACAAAGTGTATTATATAATAATTTATCATAATTATTACAAGATCACCTAATTCTTCAACTATAGAATTAAGTGACCTTGTAATAATTAAGATAAATTATTATACGATACACAAACTGTAAAGATGTTCAGATGTTAGTAAATGAAACGCATGTTGATTATTTTCTCTTATATTCTCAATTACAAAAAATATACATAAAGTATAAAAATTATTCCACAGTTTCATGTTTTTCACATCGTACACACATAATACACACTCTATTAATATAGTTTCACATTGTAACGAATTTATCAAAAAAATAATAATTTTGTCCACCCGGCATCCGGCATGCCAGAAAACGTCAACGTCAATGTCGAATTTCAAACTTTAAAATGGCGGCTGTCCACGTTCGGAAATTAAAACACAAATGTTTCATTAAACTTCTAACTCATTCCACTAAACTTAATTTATAACAGATAAATCTTTACAAATTATCTAAGATAACTCATATTCTGCTCAAAAAAAAAAGTTTTATATATTATTAGCTTTGCGTTTATATAAATGGCAAAATCATTAATTTATCTAAAACATAAGCTTCTGAACGAACACTTAGTTCAGCGCCATCACAGACCCTGATCACAGACTTCTATGTATACATACTTTCAGTACAAGATAAGCGCCATGAGCGCCATCCTTTAGGGAGTTGTGGAACTAATATCCCCATACAACAGAAAAATGTTCTAAGTGCAAAGGCCCTGGGCATTCATGAAGCACGTTCTTCTGAAAATAATTGTTAAAAATGTTATAATTACATGTTTTCAAAAGCATGTCTTAAACTACCATTCGGGGTACTGTTTTACATTATTTTCTTCAATGGATAGATCAATTTCACAAGGATCACCAGATAATACCAACTACTCGTGAATTTAGACTTTCGTAAAATCGAAATATTTCTTTCGGGGAACTCATCACTTAAATTTTCCGAGATCATCAACTCTCAGATCATCAACCATTCCCATGTAAAATCACTTCAATTCTTTGCTCTATTGCAGCTTGATTGAAACAAGAATACAATTGAGACAAACCAACCAACAAAAATACATACCTACCTACTTTCACATTTTAAAGGACATGACCAGTAATTGCCCTCCGATTCGGGACAATGCACAGGATTTCCGTTTTTACAGTAAGGTTTAAAAATTCAAAACGAAATTATTATGGATTTATTATTCCAAATAAGGTCAGGGTTCAAATGACAAAAAAAAACAGTACGTTTATTGTTTAAATCTTGAGTGTCCGCTTTCCTCTTTAAGCACTACTCCATTTTGACGTTCCATTATATCCATGCCTAATAATAATCTTGTAACCCAACATGAATACCATTTAAGTACCTTAGTCATTATATTATGAATTATTTATTTTTGATCAATTAAATAGTAATGAAAAGGAAATGTATGTTTTGCTTATAATTATTTTTATTTTTTGACAAGTCTCAAACTAATTGATCGAACAAAGCATTTTGAAATACTGCGTTTAAAGGAACGCCCTTTCACATTGCATATGCCGCCATCTGTGGTCGAATAGTTAAACTGGAACGCCCTTTCACATTGCATATGCTGCCATCTGTGGTCGAATAGTTGAACTTGTTAACAAAAAATATTTTCTAGACTCAACACAATACATAGCGCCATCTAGTGTGGGAAAGCAGTTTTTGGTGAAACTTTTTTAATTTATTTTCTCAGTTTTCAGAGCCTTCAGACTCCTGAAACTTTTTTATCTGAAAACTATAAAATATAACAATTACAATAATAAAGAAATAATACTTGAAAATATTTTTTTGGACTCGCTCAACACAATAAATAGCGCCATCTAGTGTGGGAAAGAAATCTTTTAGTGAAACTTTTTTTGTTCATTTTCGCAGTTTTCCGAGCCTTCAGACTCCTGAAACTTTTTTATCTGAAAGCAGTGAAATATTACAATTACAATAATAAAGAAATCATTGCTGAACATTGATTTTTGACACCTAGGCAAGCTGCCATAGTTCCACCGGTCAAGTCCTTTAAGTGTTCATTATACTTAGTTGCTCAAATGAGTCAAATGAGGATACCTTATTAATATCTTTGATAATTTACCTTTAAATATTCAAAGATTAACCTTACTTACCAATTTTCAAGGGGAAAACAGTCGAACTAACTTCACTAGTCACTTCCAAGAAGTCTGTGTAGGCTTTACACTTTAGTCTACGCCTAATCGCTTACCAGTTAAATAACAAAATAAGTAACACAAATCACCGCAATTCATAGTACAAAACATTAAACTTTCATAAAACAATTTTAATTCATTTTAAGGTTAGGACTTATGATTTTCATTGTCATTCTCGGCTTGTTTCGGTTTTTCAGCGAAAATGGTGTCGACCAATAAAAGTGCAGTGAAAACCCCGCAAAATTTGAAAATATTTTGTGTGCGTAATTAGAGCGAGAGACCAACGGGGGATACAATGCCATATGAAAGAGATGGACAACCCGATAACTCTTGGTACCTTGCACTTCGGGACTCGATAGGGCCTGGGCACTAGTTTTTATCAGACACAAGGGTTTTTATGGCCCATGGATGCTTGGACCATAAAAAAACGTAGTGAATGAATGAATGAATGAATATACTTTTATTGTACACCAAAAAACAATAACAACAGTAAACTTAGCTAATAACAAAGGAAGTATGCAATTTGGCGGCCTTATCGCTTCACAGCGATCTCTTCCAGGCAACCAATGGTTTAAAAGAACATAGCTACAGAAACAACTGGTAGATGGTGCAGAAATAATAAAATAAAATAAAATATTGATATAAAGCTACAAATTATAATACATACACATATATACTAAGTATAACAAAATAAATAAAATATAATATACTAAAAAAAACCATAAATACTACACATAATATATAAATAAACATACATACTTATATATACTCACAAATAAACAAAAATCTAAATAAATAAACGTTAACCTCAAAAACAAAAAAAAAGAAAGAAACAATAGGTATCAAAATATATAAAAATAAACTACAATGTAAATAAAATTATTGTGACAAATTCTATTTCTTTACAAGTCTTTTAAAGATATTTATCGATTGAGCCTCTCTGATGTCAAGAGGCAGTGCATTCCACATTTTAACAGCTTGTACAGAAAAGGATTTATGGAAGAAAGAGGAATTATGAGTAGGCGTCCTTAAAACAAGTTTCCTTGTAGTACGTAAATGTTCTCCTGGACGGCTTACGAATTCAAACTTCTCCTTTAAATAAGCAGGAGATGAAGGATTAAATAACACACAGTACAGAATAGAAAGGATATGCAAGTTCCGGCGAAGACGGATGGGTAACCACTTGAGACGAGAACGAAATTGAGATACATGGTCATATTTGCGCAATCCAAATATGAACCGAATGCTAATATTTTGAAGTCTCTCAAGTTTATTTAACTGATCTTCAGTCAGGTTAATATAGCTTGCGTCAGCATAATCAAGAACAGGAAGCAGTAGAGTCTGTGCCAACATAATTTTTGTAGGAATTGGAAGAAAAGATCGCAGACGACGCAGAGAGCTAAGAGATGCAAAAGTTCTCCTGCTAACTTGATTCAGATGATTCGTCCACCCTAAAGTGCAATCCATATGTAATCCCAAGTTTTTGACAGTATCACAAAACGGGATAACTATACCATTGTATTCAATGGGAGGAAGCACAAACCAGTCAACTCTAGAGATTAGGTACTGACTTGACTACCTATAATTATGGCTTGAGATTTTTTTGGATTTACATTAAGGCCATAGAATCTACACCACTCCAAAATTGAGTCAAGATCTTTATTTATTTGCTCAATAGCTGCAGGAAGATTCTCAAGAGTTGCCTGGGTGTAAATTTGGAGATCATCTGCATACATGTGGTAGAGGGAAGATAGGTTTTGAGTTATAGAATTAATGAAAACAGAAAAGAGTGATGGTGACAGCACACCGCCTTGAGGTACACCAGCAGTAATATCGCACCAAGACGAAAGAGTTTCTTCGATACGAATACGCTGCCGACGACCACTAAGGTAACTATGAAACCAGTCAGTTGCTGATGGAGATATGTTAAGAGAACGCAGCAAACTCACAAGTATATCATGATCCACCGTGTTAAAGGCATTACTAAAATCCAGTAAGGTTAATACTGTGAGCTGCTGATTATCCATGCCCCTACGAATGTCATCGGTAACTTTAATCAGAGCAGTGGCCGTACTATGCCCAGAGCGAAAGCCAGACTGGAAAGGGTTAAATAAGCAACTTTTGTTTAGGAAAAGGTTAAACTGATGGTGCATCAATTTTTCAAGGACTTTGGAAAGAAATGGTAGGATTGAGATGGGGCGAAAATCTGAAAAATAGGTGGGATTAGCCTTTTTTGGAAGAGGTACAACATTTGCACTTTTCCAGGCATCAGGAAATTTGGAAGTCAGAATGGATTCATTTAAAATAAGTGTAATAATAGGAGTAATAATATCAAGGAGAGGAATGATCATATTACGGCTAACATTGTCACAACCGACAGTGACAGTTGCTTCCGTGATCCCTGGTGCCAGTTGTACTCACTGCTTGCAGTTTGAGGAAGCGGCCGGGTCGATCCCGCGTAAGCTACTGCTCCCGACCGGGACGAAAACGTTGCGTATCCCCAGTGTCCTTTTTCTTGAGGAAAAAGGTGTACGGGATCAAACCCGTCTGCCTACGCCCTCCACACCACGCAGGGTTGACCCGTATACTCCGGTCCGCGGGCGCCTAAGCTGGGCCTCCCCTCGGGGTCTCACCTGGCTGGGTTGCACGCGAGGTCACCTTGCAAGGGCCGCAGTTTTTAACCCGTTTTTAATTCGTTTTTAATCCGTTTTATCTTTTTACTCATTTTAAACCATTTTAAATCATCGCTTTATCGCTTTATAAATTTTAAATCAATTTTAAACCAAGCGCGGCCATGGCCGACAAGCAACCGCTCGACCAGAGGCCGCCCAAACAAGGAAGAGGGCGAACTGGGATCCCGCGCGCAGTGGTGCGTCGGAACATAATGGACCAGTCCATTATCCCGTTCCCAGCCGCCGGGACCGCCGCACGTCCTTCGACCACTACCACTATCGCCACTACCACCTCGCCGACAGAATCGGCTTCAAGCGAAGACAGCGGCGACGACACGCCTGCCATCGCAGCCGGCGTAGTTGTACCTACGCCCGGCTTTGAGCTGGCTAAGCGTGCACGTCCGAGCTCCTCCTCCTCGGGCTCGTCCGGAAATCAAGAGGACAAGCGGGTTAAGCTCAGCTTAGCCCTACCCGCACCGCCTCCTGACTACCAGGACTCGTCGTCATCGTCGACGTCATCATCTTCGTCGTCGACCCCAAGCAGGCGCTCCCCACTGCAGGAGGTGCGCACCCCAACCCCTCGCACCGAGAGCCAGCCACAGACGGAGATGGCCGCTCCGCCGCTCACCCCACCGTCTGCATTCTCGCCCGTGCCTGCGATTAGACGCGAGATCCCCTCGCCTATCGCCGCACGCCGCACCGCACCCTCGACGTACGCCCGCCCGCCGACCAATCACACTCCAACGAAGCAGCGACGAGCGCATCATATTCGCTCTCGCAGCCGTCGTCGGAACAACCGCGAGAGCAAACTGAATCGGCTAGCTGGCCGAAGGATTCGACCAGCTACGCTGACCTAGCCTCGCCCACTACCCGCGACGTGCATATGGCCTCGCCTCAGCCGAGCACCTCATACGCTGAGGCCGCCGCCGCACCGCCCTCACCGCGCCGCTCGCCCCCACCCGCGCCGACGGCGCCGACCGCGCCGACCGCGCCGACCGCCGCACCTGCTGCCGCCACCGATCCTGCGCAACCCACGCCGCGCTCCGGCTACCCGCCGCTTGTAGTGGAGTGCCTCCCTAATTGGACGAGGCACTTCCAAGCGATCAGCCGTGCACTCGGACGTGCGCCAAGTGCAAAGCCGCTGGGACGCGGGGTCCGATTTTTACCCCGAGATGCAGATGAGTTCCGGGCTGTGCAGAGGTATCTCACAGATGCCGCTGCCCAAGATAGTGCCATATCTTGGTACTGCTACAGCCCGGCCTCCGAAGTACCGGCAAATCTGGCCATCCGTGGCCTCCCGTTAGAAACCCCAGTCGACGAGGTAGTCGGCGCGCTCTGAGAACTCGGGTTTCCGGCCGAGGCAGCACGAGCCATCCCACCGCCTTGAGGACGACACGGATATACATATTACGTCCGGTTGGCGCACATGATACAGGAAGAGCTGCGCCAACTATATGCCCTGACAGAACTTCTGTTCATGCCACAAATTACTGTGGAGGCGTGGCGAGGGGGATCCGAACCCCCCCAGTGCCACCGATGTCAAAGTTTTGGCCATAACTCCGCCAATTGCCACCGACCTTTCCGCTGTGTCCACTGCGCAGGCGAACACAGCGTGAGAGACTGCACGCGTCCTCGAGATGCCGAGCCCACATGTGCCAACTGTGGGCAACGGCACTCGGCAAACGATCGACGCTGCACCCATTATAAACGGGAGGCGCGAAGGCGCGGCATTAATTTGCCGCCGCCACCGCCTCGTGCACCCGCCAGACAACAACAGCGGGGCACGGCCACAGGCCCCGCAGCCACCACTGCTCCGCCAACCACACAGCCGGCCGCACCGCCGACCACAACGCAGCCGCCCACTACGCAGCCGCCCACAACACAGCCGCCCACAACGCAGCTGCCCACCGTCGTGCCGCCCGTATCAGTGTCTTCATCGATACCCCGCGAGACACGACCCACGACGGCACCTCCTGCCACCCAACCTCGCACCACACAAGCAGCGGCCGCTCAGAGGCCAACAACTCTGACAGCGGCCGCTAACCCACCGACCGAACGAGGACAGCCGACACGGGCGAGAAGGCGCCGCCGCAATCGAGCGCCTCGCCCGCGCCGCACCGAGCCGACGGCGGCCTCGACTCCACAGCCAAGGCCACCGGGTGTAACCACACGCCAGGCGCCAACCACGCACCGGCAAACCACCCCACCGGTCGCTACCTCGACCGCACCGACCGAGGCACCTGCGCCAACAATAGAACAGCCTCACACGCAGCAGACTGCCCCTAGTTCAGCGCAGGCTGATGAGCCGCGCCCCCGTCGGGCCACAGCGCCACGCCCAGCTCGCCAACCTGTTCAACCCACCCAAGCTCCAACCAGCGTCCGCCCTGCTAGCCAACCGGCCCAGGGGGAAGCGCAGACCAACCCGGAAATCATGGCCATAGTCCGGGTTGTGATCGAGGCGCTCAACACCGGGCTGACGGTGTATCTGCAGGGCCAGGGCGCAGTCTAGGCCTTGGTAGCGGGAAGGGCGGTGCTCACGCGCGGCTGTTCTCCCTAAGGATACTTTACTGGAACCCAGGCGGTATTAGAGGCCATATTCGCGAGCTTGCCACACTTGCCCAGTCGCAGGATGTCCACGTCATCCTCCTGGGCGAAACCAAGCTCACCGCCCACTTAGAGCTCCGAGTACCGAATTTCTTCGTGTACCGTCGCGACGAGGTCTCACCCCGGGGTTACGCCTACACAGGAACGGCGGCCCTGGTGCGGAGAGACCTAGTACACGAGGAGCTGGAACACGCCCCCTACAGATCCTTGCGCACGCAGGGAGTGCGTGTCCAAGCCGGGGAAAAGGAGCTCAACTTATATGCCGCCTACAAACCACCGAACACGAATTTCTACAGCACTGATGTCCAAACACTCCTTGAGTCGCAAGCCCCTGCACTGGTCGTGGGGGACATGAACGCGAAGCACCAAGCCTGGGGCTCGCGAGTCAGCAACACGGCCGGTCGCACGCTACTCGAGGACAGCGAACGCCATAACTACGGCATATTGGGCCCGGGAGCGCCAACCCATGTGTCAACTGCCCTTAATTATGCACCCGACGTCCTGGACATCGTGCTGTACCACCGGATTGACCACCCTATCAGTGTTGAACCACTATACGACCTTGAAACCGAACATTTACCCATATTGGTCACACTCAACCTCCAGCGCGACTTCACAATCCCGCGTCCTCCCAGAACCAAGACCAACTGGGAGACGTATGCAGCCGCGCTGTCGGAGCTTGAGCTCGCAGACCCATTTCCACCCCAGCCGACGTGGACAGAGCCGCCAGCTCTATCACGGCGGCCATCCAACAGGCCAAAAGTGAGGCCACCACCACCATGCCTCACGCTGGATGACGGGACCTGCTTTCGAGCTCGCTCCGGGACAAGCTCGAGAAGAAGCGCGCCCTACGTAAGCTATGGGCGCGCACTCGCTGTCCGAGGGTCAAGCGTGACCTCAACCGTCTTGCACAGGAAGTGTCTCAAGCACTCGGCGCCCGCGAAGACGATGACTGGGAGAGGACCATCGACGCGGCGTCCGAGTCCGAAACATCATTGTACCACCTGTGCAAGACCCTCACCGGCTCCGACTCACCCGTCTACCCTCTACTCGACGGACAGGGTAGACGAAGATACCCCGCCATGGACCGAGCTGAGATCATGGCGGAGTATATGGAAAGACAGTTCACCCCCAACCCACCGGCCTCCGACGACACCGTGTCCAGACACCACGCGGCGATCACACAACAGATAGCGGATTTCCTGTCGAGCCCGACTCCCCCGCTCCGGGGAGATGACTTCATCTCCCCGTCCGAGCTGAGGAAGGCCGTCTTCCGACTTCCTAAAAGGAAGGCGCCAGGCTACGACGGGATCCCGATCGCCGCCCTGCAGCAGCTGCCGAGAAGAGCTCTCGTTGCATTAGCGAGACTCTTCAACGGCGTACTCCGCACCGCTCATTTCCCGGATTCATGGAAATTGGGGAAAGTAATCACTATCCCCAAACCGGGAAAGGACCGCCGCCTGCCAGGAAGCTACCGCCCCATTACCCTCCTGCCGCACATCGCCAAGCTGTTTGAGCGTCTGTTGCTGCGAAGGCTCGCTCCGCACCTTCGACCGCGTGCCGAGCAATTTGGCTTTCGCAGCAACCACTCAACGACGCTCCAGCTGGAGAGAGGACTGCACTACATCGCCAGTGAGAGGAATCGCGGCCAATTCATCGTCGGGGTCTTTCTCGATATCGAGAAGGCCTTCGACCGTGTGTGGCACGATGGACTCCTGGCGAAACTCCTCTCGACCACCCTACCACCTGCGATCGTGCGGCTGGTAGCATCATTCCTGGAAGGCAGGTCCTTCCGCGTAGCCGTTGAAGGCGCGGACTCCCAGCCGCGTCCTATACGGGCCGGAGTACCCCAGGGCAGCTGCCTATCCCCGTGTCTCTACGCGGTGTACACGGACGATATCCCTACCTTCGCCGACCATCTGCGCGAGGGGGAGGAAGACGTGCTGTTGTCGCTTTATGCTGACGACAGCGCGTACTTCGCGTCGTCGTACCATCAAATCGTCGCTACAAATCGCATGCAACGTCTGCTGGACCTACTTCCGGAATGGCTGGACAAATGGAGAATGGCCGTCAACGTGGGGAAGACGGCCGCCATTTTGTTCGGCGCCCGGAAGCACATGCGTCAGCTCAAACTGCGAGGCCAGGACATAGAGTGGCAGACTTCGGTGTGCTACTTGGGGTGCCACATTGACGCCGGCCTGGCCATGGTTCCCATGATTGATCATGTTGTGAACCACGCCACGGCTGCTGCGTCGATGCTGCACCAGGTCCTCACCTCAAGCCTCACACCGAAGACCAAGCTCCGGATCTATGGAGCCTATGTCCGCTCGCGGCTGACGTACGCGGCTCCCGCCTGGTATGCGATGTGCTCTGCATACCAGAAGAGCCGCCTACAAGTCCGGCAGAACAAGTGCCTGCGCCAAATCGTGGGAGCTCCGAGGTACGTGAGGAACGATGTGATCCATCGCGACCTCAAGACGCCCACCGTGGAGGGGTACGTCCGTACACTCGCGCGGCGCATGTTTGCGCGCGCGGACAACGGGCCGTATGAACACCTCCACGGGATCGCACCGCCGACCACCCGACCTCCGACCGGGCGTCCACTACCTCGTGAGCTCCTACGATCGCCATCACCTGCGCGGCACGCGGGCGACCGTAGCGACGACGACGACGCGATACACACCGGACTTGACACCGACTCCGCGCGCGACGGCGAACCTATCGCCCGCAGCGCGGAGTCCACCGGCCTTGACATCATCTCGGCGCGCGAGAGCGACCCCATGGCCCGCAGCGCCGAGATACCTGGAGAAGACATGGGTCCTGCACGCGGAGGTGATGTAGTCACCCGCAGTGCGGACCCAACACCGGAAGCGACACCCGACCTAGGGGCCCGTAGCCTACAAGGCAGGCCCTAGCCGGTTCACCGGTTTCAAGAAAATCACCGGGGCACAATGTTGCCCCGCGCCCCACCCGGGTAAGGAGGCCCAGCCTCGAGGCCCGTACCCCCCGCTTGGCCCTCAGGCCAAACGCAGAAGATCCACACAAGAAGCTCATTATACATTAGATAATTTCGTTTCCTTATAATTTATTTAATGTTAGTATTTGTTGGTCAAGTACAGGATATAATTCAAATAATTGATCAAGTTTCAGGCTTAGCGTTTCAGAAAATTGGGAGTTCTGAGGTCAACTTTGGACGTTAGAAAATCTCCACTTTGAAAGCCATTTCGTCAATTTTAGGGGAAAATTTTAAAAAAAAATATTTTTGGCCTCTATTCCTAATTATCTTTAAAATGATATACCGCAACCCTATGTAACGCTTTAAAAATATTTTGCTTGGCATTCGCTTCTATGAGAGCCCCCCAGAAATAAAGATTTTTATAACTTTTTAAGCCATATTCGGCTGGAGCCTGGAGGCCATCGGTTTACATAATATATTTAAATTTCAAGTAATTCCGTTCAGTAATTCAGAAGATAGAGGGCTCCGACAGACGGACGGATAGGGTTGCCAACTTTTTTTGACAAAAATAACGTATAAAATTGTTTGGATAGGAAAAAAATAAAGTGATTGTAAGAAAAAAAAGTATTTTTCAAATTTTGTTTTTAAGTCAAAATGTCACCTGTCCTGTCACATTCACAACACCACATCTGACATCTAACATTTCGTTCAGTAATTATAAATCTTTTCCATCATCCGTTTTAACATATGTGTACCGTTAAATAGTTAAGTACCCATAATGAGTTTTTGTTTTACGCACGCATCACAGTAAAGGTTGAAAATTTTATTTGTAAAAAAGTTACAACGCTTATATATATGATTATATAAACTTATATATAATTATATTAACTTATATATTATATATTATAAACTTATATATGATTATATAAAAGCTTATATAAAAGATTATATAAACTTTATTTGTATGCAAGAGTATAAAGTATAATTACCAAAAATAAAGTAGGATACGTTTTTATAAAGTATGGTTGGCAACCCTGGGACGGACGGACATTCACTCGAGTAGACTCAGAGACCTAAAGTTTTGGGAACAGTATAAAATAAAACAATTAATTTATTAAAATTAAATTTTTTAATTTGTTGCAAACATTACAATTAAATATTTTGATGTAATATGCAATAATAAGAACAATCATGGAATAGATTTGTGTTTTAATTTCTTTACTTCTGGTTCCGATGGCTCACCATTAGTCTGTGATATTTTCCGCTTGTTTTTCTTTTTTTTCTTTGTCTTCTTAGTCTTCACACCATTTGTACTGACGGTGTTCTCATTATTATGTTTCTCTTTGACCGTCTTGATTGATGCCAGGAAGTCCTGCATAGATTTAAAATCCAATTCTGTTTGAATTTTACAATTCTCGTGAAACATATTCATGATGTTGACTAATTTCCTCAATGTCCCCACGAAATTAAATTTCAGTTTCCCTTCATTTTCAGATTTTAATAATTTTGAAAATTCCTCATAGAAATATTTCTCAATGTTCCAAATTTCAGTTAAAGTGGAAGTGTCTGAAGCAGGTTTACATCTATTCAATGCTTGGTAAAATCCAATTAATAAATTAAGGCCCTCATTGCGTCGAAACTGTCTCACAGTATTATCAAAAATGTTTTTAATTAGAATAGGTATCAATTTATACTTTCCCTGCCATTCTGTTTGCAAGACATTGTGGAAAAAAATTATAGGAAGCAAGCAATTGCGGTTATGGAAATAGTTTTCGAGAGATACTTTAAACGTTTCAACAATTGGTGATAAGTGAGTCTTCCTCTTTGGTGACTTAGAAAAATCTACATCGAGTTTTTGTGAGCAATTAATTATGAATACAGCAAAATAAGTTATTATATCTCCAAGTGCTTGATACATAAATTGAGACCTTTCGCCTTTATCAATGATAGATTCCAAATAATCTTTTAATATTATTACAGTAACATCACCTGTAGAAGTAAATTTTTTTACTGTTGTAAGACTTTTAATCGTTTTTCTGATTCTATTTTCCAACTCTTTAAATTGATTATCTTGCATAGAGGATTCAAGACATCTAGTTAAAGGGGCAATCATTCCTAAGCATATGTCCATTGCAGGACCTTTTTCCAAGTATATGTCTATTAGATCCAGCACTCGTATTCTAAAGTCTGCTAGAGATTTTTTATTTTTGCGATCTTTTTTAGATTTCTTGCCTTGATGAAATTGCTTAAAAGCTTCAGCTAGAGCTTCATCGAGTTTTTTACCTTCTTCTTCAGTTAGAATATCTGCATCGATACTTTCTGTATCAGTGTCTGGAGCAGCTGCTGTTCCTAATGCTTTTTGTACTGCAAGGCGAAGTTGTTCAGGTGTTTTAAGATCTTCTTCTTGATTGTCCTCCTCTATTTCGCTGTCACTTTCATCACTCATTTCCCCATTAAGTTCTTCATTTTTGTCAGTCTCTATCTCGTCAATTTCTGCTGTATCGTCATCTTCTCCCCCTTCTGATTCACTATCTTGTGTAAGAGGGTTAGTTTCACTGTCTGGGTCTAAAACTGACACGATTTGACCAATACTTGAAGGGGTTAGGTACTCCCAAAGAAGTCTGAATACACATTGGACAACAGAACGGAGTACACTGGATTCAATTGACAAAACGGATAATAAGACTTCAACCATTACTTCAACCCATTCTGGTTCATCATTTATAGAACTGTCATCAGCTTTTTTTTGTCCCTTCTTCAAATTTTTTTTATAATGGTCATAGCAACTCTTTAGTTCTACTATAGAACTTCGTGCAATCTTGATATGGGTAGGCTCCGAAAATAAAAAGAGGCCAAGTTGATATAGTAATATAAGGAAAACGTTAATCACTTTAGATTTAGCTTCAACATTTTCTAGCTTTTGACAAACTTCTGTGAGCATTTCCCAACACTCCATATTCTCCTTTGGAAATTGTTTTTCAAGCTTTTCTCTGACCTTATCCTTTGTCATCATATTGGATATGAATGAGTTAAGTGAAGATAATATTACTACCAAATTATCTACATTTGAAAAGCGAGTCGAGAAGCAGCGGTAAAAACTAGCCTTGATGGAACCTGCAAATGAAAGAGAGATAATATTACTACAGTAAATTAGCTGATGCCCGTGACTTAGTCAGCTCGATATTGGGTCTTTCCTGTTTGAATATTACCACAGATGGTTATTTTAAATTTAATCCCCCAATAATTATTCACTTTCGTCTTTAGCAAAAACGAACTTCAAAAGTATACCTAAGAGTACCTACCAGCTTAAACGAAAGAGTAAAAAACCTTATCTGACTGTTTTTTGTTGATTTTCTCAAAAAGCGCTAAGTAACTTTCGATTAAATGTAAATGGGACCACCTCTGAAGTATGATCTACCAAACAAAAAAAGAATCATCAAAATTGATTCATAATTGGCGGAATGATCGCGATAAATATGTCACCGTAAAATTGCAAAGACCATTAGATTGTAATTTAACTAGCGAAATTGTAAACTGTCGACAGATTACAATTTAACGCATTATTTTACGGTAGATTGTAATGTTAGGTATATCAACCCGATAAAACCTAATTACTACTAAACTAACTACCTGATTATTTATGTCGAAGCCTGTAGGTTAGCTACAAGAAAGAGACAAGAAAACGGAAATACAATGAATATTTCCAAAATTGACTCAGAACATTGAACGGTTCACAATCTGTGACAGTAAGTGCGGAAAAGCCCAGTGAAAGATGAAGAAGAATCTGTCGACAGTTTACAATTTTGCTAGTTAGATTACAATCTAACGGTATCTTATGGTGACATATAAATAAAAAAAAAACATACAGTCGAATTGAGAATCTCCTCCTTTTTTTTGAAGTCGGTTAAGAGCTACTGGGTTGTAAGTTTCAAGTTTTTACATCCACCAGTTCATGCAATGCCTCTGTAAGTCAGTCACAACACTATATATATAACAACACTATGTTAAATATATATGTAACTTACATTTACAAGACTTATCATGAACATTACCTGCTAATTCACTACTGACTGCAACACTGTCATCTCCACCAATTTTGAAAAATCCAAAGCACATCAAAAGTTGCATGTATGTGATCTGGAAGTCTGTATCATCTCTAATAGCTTTTTGACTGACAATGACAGAAATGAGCTCAGATGCTTTAACTTTTTCATTGTTATACCAATTTCTCTCCACATTTTCTTTAACAGTCTTTTTGGAAGTATTCAAAAGAACTTTTTTTAAAACTTTAGCCATTTTTTTCAATCCTTCTGCATCCAAATCTGCTACAATAGATTTAACAACAGTAGAGCCCGTGATTTCAGTAAAATTGATTTCACCAGGATAAAAGAGCAGCTTTTTAAGCGTAGCAACTCTGATTTTACTATCAACATACATACTTTTCAGAGCTTTTGCTAAAGCATGGAGCACCTCTTTTTGTTTTGTTATCATTATTTTATTATCATCCTCATCATCTCTCTTGTTCCTGATTTTGCTGGCTGTCTGCAAACCTTTAAACCAGTCCATGAACAATTTAAAGAAATTATCACTAAGTAAATCAGGTATGACTGAAACATTTTCTTGTAAATTGAGTAAAATAGTGTTCAATATGTTTATGGATGCTAACTCTCTATTTCTATTGTGTTTTACTAGGTATCCATCAATTTTATTCCAAAATAATTGAATGTGTGGTGATTGAGCAATTTGGACTCCAATTTCCTTGTATATGGGATGACTTATAGAATTAAAGTCAACCCCTGTCTGTAAAATAGTTAAATTTTTTTATAATAATATCATGGTATCATTTCTTAAATACATAATTAACATAATGAATGAAAATTTATTTACCATTAACTTTTCACATATATCATTAATATGATCTTCATGCAATATCTCAGGAACACCAATAAGCTTCCTTAGCTTAACTTTTTGAGGAAACTTTGTGCTGATCATCAGAAGAAAATATAGAGAATCTAATGTGTGTTCCTTTATATCTTTTTTATATTCCTGTTTTATATTTGACCACACAATTGAACCAAATTGGTCTTCATTTAGCTGTAAGTGAATTTTCATATCACAGATTAGAACACTCCATATCAGTAAAATACACATATACAATATGCAATATATCATATATCTGCTGCAAGTGCTATGCACGCCTTCCCCCTCGTGCCTCCAACTGCCGCAAGTCCCAGTGTGGACACACCAACAACTTCCGCCTCAAGAAGTTCAAGGAGAACCATGAAACCAATTTAAAAAAAACGCAAATAAACAAGAATGCACCATAGATACTAAATAATTTTTTTAGTTATTTTTGCACACTATTTTTGTTTCATTGAGGTTTTCTTAAAAATTATAAATTAATATGAGTGATCTAAGTGATTTGGAATAATAAAATTAAATCAACAATTAGGTATTTTAGTTGTGAGAAAACTACTAACTACTAATAGCTGCCAATAATCTCTAAATAAGTATGGGCATGAGAAACCATTTTTTTGTGAGTACCTAGTGCCTACCTACTCGAGTTTTATTTTCAAGTTTTCTCCGAATTATATTGAAAAACATTGTGTGATACAGAAGTGTTATGGTCTTAACAATCTTGTGACGATGGTCAACCCTCACCTGGTGGCATCAGGCAAACATGAGACAACTCTTATGTAAAAACCTACATACCACTCTTATATCACAATTTACTATAATTTTCAAGATAAGTTTATAATTTGTGTTTACCTGATCAACAAAATCTAGCACAATGAGTGATGCTACACTATTCAAATAAGTTTTTTTACTACTAGCTGTTTGCAGAAGCTGCATAACTTCTTTTTGTTCTTCATCTGAACTCCTTAGCATCAGACCAGAACGGAATACAGCACAACACACCAATATCTGACCAAGAGCTACATCTCCAACTTCCTGGAAATTAAATAAATTATTATTTTTGATTGAAATATGCAAACCCAACCCACAGTAAAAGTTAGCCAAACAAATGATACCCAAATATTTTGACAGATGTAACATAGGATAGAAATTAAAATTAATTTCCAGCATGGTCATCTCAAAGGTTAAGCAAATTGAAGAGATAAAGATGACATGGTTTGAGTTTTTGAGATTTATTTAAACACTTAATAAAACTGTAACTATATTTCTGCCAATAAATACATTTTGAATGTTTATTGGAGCAAGCTTTGCTATGGATATTGAACCCAAAACAGTATTTCTTATTTTGTCAGCCTGTTATTGAATCTCATTGAAACAAACAAACTAACACCTGCTTTTATCCAATAATTGGTTTTACCATACTGTATCATATTGAGAAGAAAATGAAGCTAATTCTGTTGTATACTTTTAAATAAATTACAGCATTACATATATTGATAATACTCCCTGCGGAAAGGGATAGAACTACATTTAGAGCTGTCATTTTAGTTTTGAGATTGTGTTATACAGAATTGGCCACAATACTTTATATTACTGCTGTGATCATTCATTTGATACTAAAATTAAATGAAACTGCAAAAGATTTGCAAAAATGGTATTGAAGGAATTTCTTACGCTTTTGGAGGATCCACTAGCATGTAATTCATTTTTTACCAAAACTAGCAACTGAGATACAGTTATCTGGTTAAATTTTGTCAACACACATACTAAAGTGGCAAAATGTCCCATTCGCATATCTGGTACATTAGCACCCAGACTCCTTATCAAACGTTTTAAAGTGTATTGTACATTCTTCTCATCCTGAAAATGAAACAAATTTACTATAATAAATGAAAAAGCGAAAATAGTAAATAGAGCGGTATTCATGCGGTATTGCGAATTTTGCTTAATTTACCTCATTGTCTTGAAGGCGATAAATTATTTTAAGACCACCAGTTACTTTTGTAATATCTTTTTCTGATTTAAGATAATCAAAAGCATCTAATATAGAGGTTAACTCTCTATTATATGTTATCTCTTTAATAGTTGATATTCCTTGTTGAGGTACGTCTAAATTGCTTTCGTCTTTCATTTTGCTTTAGTCATAATATTGTCTTATTTAGAACATCAAAATATTCACAGTCGTAAAACAAAGATAACCTCAAATTAATCTACACAACAGGCTTCACAAGTTTTTTATATTTTGAAGTTCATGTGAAAATGAAATTCACATGTCCGAAATCAGAGACAAGTTAACCATCCGAAACCGAAATGTCAATGTCAGAACCTCGTCAGCACAGACGCCAGTCAGAGATGACGCCAGTCAATACCATAGACAATTCATAATACGGAAACGTAGACAGAGAAAAATATATAGACCGGTCGTCACCGTACACAGTATGCGAAAGCGATAGTTGAACATGACTACATGTATTTCTATTTATCAACCATTATTGCTATCTTACAATTTTTACCATATTTTGTGGGAAAATTGCTAATGCTTATTAATAGTTGGGAATATGGCAAATAAGTGTCGATAGTGTCAAACACGCTAACATGATTTTAAACTATCGCAATTTTTTACTACAAGTGAAAACAAGAAAAGAAAACAAAATGCAAATTGAATTTATTTTTTATCAATATGTTTCGGTTTTTACATACAATTCAATTCACTTCCGGAATTCACACCTCGCACTTAATTTATTTTAAGAGTGTCCGCTCTCAAAATAAGTGCGAGTTGTAATGAGGGAAATAAAACAAAATAAATACAGATTAAAATTAGTTTAATTTATGCAAAGATGAAATTTAACGCATTATTTTCCGGTAGATTGTAATCTGATAGGTATTTAAACCCGATAAAACCTAATATTAATAGTTTAATATTTCAAAAATTTACACGAAGAACGTTGAATAGTTTACAATCTTTCGACAGTTTAGAATTTCGTGAGTTAAATTATAATCTAACGGTTTTTACAATCTTACAGTGACATATATAACGTCTTCTTACTTTCATAATTATTATTCTTTTAGTGGCAAGTTCACCTCTTCTACTCTGTCCACAAGTTGAGTGGATATCACACAAGTAATTAATAAAAAACAGCGTAACGCATAAAACTTGTATTGACATAAAACAAAACTGACATGAAACAAAACCTTCATCGTAAGGGTGGTACCATCATTGGATAGGCATTATTATAATTAAATTTACGAATTGGAATCTCCGTATTTTTATTTTCAATCTTACAAATCAGAGGTTAGTATAAACTGCATTAATCAATAAGCATATATTGTGAATAATTGCATATGCAGCGTTGGTATTGAATTTTCATACAAATATGTCATGCTCTGTGTCTTGCGAAAGCATTGCAGCTCAAAATGGCTAGAACACCTGCTTGCAAATTTGCTTGGCTCCCACCTCTTTCGTCCTGTCGACTCTATTCATAATTTTCACGCATGAAAATGAACAAGTATAGTTACGGATGTTTAACTACTTCAATAACTTTAATTAAAAATATCTATCGTAAATTGGTAAATGAATAAAATTTCTTATTACGTATATAGATTGTCACATTTTCCCCCTTAATTTTTGGTTCCAAAATTGGGTAAATATGATAATACAACTGGCATTCCCACAACGCGAGTCACTCAACTAATTTCAAAGAACATATAAAATTGGAACCTGGCATCATTTTACTTATCTACTTAACCTGGGTGGTTAAGGCAACAAAATTCGATTCTTTTCTTAATGCTAAATAAGTATTTTTTGTTATTTCTATACTTTGTAGCATTCATGCGAGTATTTACAGATATAACCTGGTAAAATATATAAGGTTGTATAAATAAGGTCAAAATTGTAAACTTACGTATTTTAGGTTATGTTTTCGTAAGAATATGGGCGAATAACAAAAACGACACAGGATTGTCTGACCTCTGTTAACTTAGAGGTCCAACAAAAAAAGTAATACGCTGAGCAGGAAAAGAAAAGCGATTTTCGCGCTCTGTCACTCCTTGGCATTAGCGTATGTACTCATTTCGCTCATTTGTGGTATTATTATTACAATGCCGACTGGATGCTTTATATTCTTACTCTATGTACGGAGAAGAAATACGTCTGAATAGGCTTTGCCTTCTTAAATAAAATAATACTGAAAACAAGTTAAACACGACTGAATAGGCTGTATGGTCTCGGATCTTTGCCGGTCCCGAAGGGCGACCAAATGAAAACCAACAACAACATAGACAAAACAGAGCTCGATAATCGCTTTTCTTGTCCTGCCATGAAAAACAATTTTTGGGATCAATTTATAAAAAAAAAACAACAAAATTAGTCGTGAGATCCAGTGAACTCAAATATAACTAAACGGATTAACAATCTTACAATTTAGTAGGAACAAAACTGCCAATCCCGTTACTATAGTAAAAGAAAAACAACAAATATAATCTGAGGTTCATTATCAGCCAATAGGCATCCACTGCTGGATATAGGCCTTTTGCGCCAACGTTACCTATCCTTGGCTGTTTTCATCCATTTGATGCCAGCCACTCCCGGCTGTTATCGCCCCACCTAGCCGGGGGGCGCCCTATACTCCGTCTGCCGAGACGCGGTCTCCACTCTAGGACCTTACGACTCCAGCAGCCGTCGGTCCTGCGGCAAACTTGACCAGCCACTTAAAACATGCTAGCTTGGGAGCTAAGACTTTAGTTCTTTGGCGAATTACTTCGTATCGGATTTTATCCCTCAAAGAAATTCCGAGGATAGCTCTTTCCATAGCGCGCTAAGCCACTTAAACTTTGTGGACTGGCCTCGATGTTTATGTCCACGTTTCGGCACTGTAAGTCATAGCCAGTGGGACGCACTGATTGAAGACTTTTGTCTTCAGGCATAGGCAACGAAAAGAATCGACGCATCCTTGCAAAATTTGCCCAAACTATGTATATTCTTGGACATTGAAAGCCATCAAGCATCTTCTGCAGCGAACTTGCGATGATGACGATATCATAGGCAAAACGGAGGTGTGAAATATGCTCCCTGCTTTTTCCATTCCAGTGGAGCGTTTTAAAGACATCTTCCAGAGCATTAGAGAACAGTTTCAGGGACAAAACATCCTCCTGTCTCACCCCACGATGCAATATAATAGGTCTTACATATGCACGCTGAAGATTTCATTTACCGAGCATAGAATCAACGTCTCAATATTAAATAAGCTGAAAATAAAAAGGAGGCTTTGCAACTTCTGTCTGCAGAGAACCTTCGATTACTTCGGCCACGTTGCACGAAAGAATGCCAGTACAATCGAAAAATGTATGCTCACTGGTAAGATCGGAGGAAAGGGGCCCCGCGGATGAAGCCCGAGACGTTGGCCAGATCTAATAAAGGAAGTAGTTGACACACCGATCTGCGAGGGGAAATAGAGGGAAAAATGGAAGAAAATCGTGAGAAAAGCGCTATCGAAGGGTGTCACGATCCTAAAATTTGAGGGAACGACGTATGAAGAATTCATTATCATAATTCATAAATGCTGAGCTATATAGGCATTTCAAAACTTCGATGTATAGCCCATCAACTTGGGAGCGCCGCAAGGATTCTAGAACAGTCCAGGTCTCAATGGAGTCAAAGGCCTTCTCATAATCCACGATTAAGCGAGACACAGAGGCTGGTTGTACTCATGTACCGACGCGGCGCTCATAGCTAGGTGGCACTCACAGAGTACTTTTTATATAAGGGGTGGCACCCATGTGGCAACGTTTTCGAGCAACGAGTATTTTATGTGCGAATATTGACGTGAAATACGCAATATTTTTAACCGACTTCAAAAAAAGGAGGAGGTTCTCCTTAATATAATTTATTCGTTATTAAAGAAAAATATTTTTTTTTAGTGGTTGTGGACTGTGGTTATTGAAGTCAATTTTTATTTATTTTTGAATTTTTTATTTATAATGATCGAACATAACGTCGCTTTTCTGATGAAAGGACCTTATTGACATTTAGTACAATGTTTAGGACAAGCTCTTTTCGGTTTCTCGCTCAACTATTTTGTCCACAGCTTGCTCAAATAAAGCTATATTAGAATTTAAAAATATTCTTATCAAACACTTACGCCACTTCCTGAGAACTTTGTATTTCTGAAAAATGGATGGACATCACTTTTTATATAAACCACATAAAATTTAAATTATACTTGTTTTTTATTCACCAAAGCATAAGTTATTACTTATTACACTTCTTTTGTGTGTGTGTTATTACTTATTAAACTAATAATAAGTAACATAAAAAATATATAGTCAGTGATAAGATCTTAATCATTATGTAAAACGCCCTATTTTTGGGAAAGCGTCGGAGGTATCACTTTGAAATTGCTTGTGCTCAGGCTTGTACATTTTTTGGTTACCTCTTTATATTTATTTTGAACTCTATTGGTTATCCACTACAGCCCATTAACGTCCCACTGCTGGGCACAGGCCTCCATTCTCATAGGAGAGAGGGAATTAGAGCTTAGACCCACCACGCTGCTCCAATGCGTGTTGGCGGGCTTTAACGACTATTATCATGTTAGTGATAATAACCGGGACCGACGGCTTAACGTGCTCTCCGAGGCACGGGGGTGAAACACCGCCAACTTCCTAACTCCGGGCTAGTACTGAGAATTTCTAGTCTGAAAAACCCAACACTTAGTATGGCCCGACCCGGGACTTGAACCCAGGACCTCGTCAGCCGCAGTCAAACATGCTATTGGTTAATGCCTAAGATATTCCTTCCCAATAAAAATGCAGAAGTCGGTGAAAAACACATTTTTCAATATCAAATTACGTTTTTTCAGTTACGCCACTTAGTATGATTTCCAAACTGCACGCTAATATAGATCAGAAAAAGATTGCTATGGGGTTATTTATGGACCTAAAAAAAGCCTTCGATACAGTTAGCCATTCGATTTTATTACAAAAGCTTAAAGACATAGGTGTATCAGGAGTAGCATATAAAACACTTGAGTCATACTGTAACGAAGTGTTACACAATTTAATAACATTGTTGTGGTAATGTTTGAATAAATAACTTTTAGGTTTCATAAACAAAGCGCGCTCGTTTTTTTAATTTCCCTAGCTAGCCACTAAGCCAGCGCGGTGAACAGATATTATATTTGCGCAGGCGCGGATATTTAGTGCACGGTGTCTTCCATTTTTGATTTTTGGCATTCACGTCCCGCGCCGCCCTAGGTACAGGACGTGTGACAATTTTAGCGCAAGCGCATCTAGCTTGCCTGTTTTCTTGAATATTGTGTATATTATATTTCTGGATATCCCGCTCTAGGGTAAGTTTAGAATGACACCATAAATATTCTCAACACGTAGATTCTAGCCTAGCATTGCATAAAACCATTGTTCTTCATACATTCCACAGCTTATTTTTTTAATGTCATTTAATTTGTACCTAACTTACCATTTCTTTGTGTTTTTAGCTAAACATGTTAATAATGATTGTTTTCTTACAGCTTTGCAATATCCAATAACCACTTTCTAATGTAATTTGCTACCTAATTATTCTAGAATCTTCCATGTGAAAACGTAACATAATATTTTGTACAACCCTCATTTTAATTATTTTCATTTTTTGAGTTTTCTTTATTTTAATTGCTTTAGATTATCTTTTGAATCATGCTTTGGCCTTCAGCTTTTAATATCATTTAACCCTTTTTTGTAACTCCGTTCTGATTTCTCACCACAACGGCAATTCTATCATGCTTGAGTACATCCCTGTGTTTTATAGTAGTTGCCAAGGTGGGATTCAGAATGGAATGATATTACCAGACATTAACATCAGTCGGTATATCAATTTCAGGAGCTCCGCTTGGAATAAGCCCTGCCGGATTAGTTGCGCTTGCATAAGCCTTGCTTGGCTTGGGCTTACACCGCTGTCCGCTTGCTGCCACCACCACCTCGGCACAGTCTCCAGGCCGCGACGGTCGACGTCCCGTGCGCGTTAGCATCGGCGTCACCTCGTCTGCGGGTCTGCGTGCCAGCCGCCTTCCCCTAGCGTCTCCGAGGCCACCAACACCTTGGCCACCTAACCAGGGAAGTGATACCATAGACTACCACCTAGGTCAAGGCAGGATCTTAGTAACCCACGACCCACTAAATTTGTGTACCTACTCATTGAGCTAGCCGCGGTAATTAAATTCCTGTACCGTCAACTTTGGTCCGTGATTACATATTTATTTTATTTTTACCGTGGGCTTTTATTCTCCCCTCCTCGCTCCCAATTTTTCTAAATTATTATCCCCTTTCCTATTAACTCCCCGGTACACTGGCGCCCTTTTACGTGGTAGATCCTGTCTTTGCCTTAGTGGTATAGTGGTAGTTTTGTACGGTTAGTGGTATTTTTTGTAAAACGCTTCATTTTTTTGGTTTGCCGTAGCTGCGGTGAACGTTAGCTGTATCAGAATAGTTTTCGCTTAACACTGCCAACTTTTAATTTATTTATCTTGTTTGTGCATTTTGGTACAGTCGGCTACAAAAGTATTAAAATAAAAATATTGTTATTTTATTATATTATTTTGTTCGAAGTTTCCTTGCGCTTTAGTACGTACTTCAATTTTATAAAGTCACGTTCACACCAGCTACAATTTTTTTTTTTGTTGATCATTTTTTTTTTTTTTTTGCTATTCATTTCATCATCATTTTCACCAAACCAAAGCGTTCTGTTAAGCTGATTGTAACAGAACGGAGCATTTTTTTTACATCAATTTTTTTATGGTGCCATTCAAAACCCACCCAATAACATAGTTTTTTTTTCTGTGTTAGCGGTTTATTTTGATATCATTTAGGATTTAGTAGTTTAGGATTTTGTTTTTTTTTCTAATACCTAAATATTTTTTTTATATATTTTTTCACAACATGTCGTACCCTGTTAAATATTTTTCTTTGCAAAAGCCTGAGCTAGAGTACGAAGTTGCAGTTCGAGGTGAAACTCCTGCAGGTACAGTTGCTGAACTTAGAAAGCAAATTAATAAACTCAGCCAATTGTACCCTTCGGAGGACATTTTATGTTCCCATCTCGAGCCAACGGAGGACTTAGCCAGTTGCTTAGAACTACTTGATAGGGTTGACACATCGTTTGATACTGACATAGTTTTAGATAAAAATACACTTGGTCGACTTGAAAATTTACTAAACCACATTTATCATAGACTAAACAGAATCGAACCAGATAAAAATACTTTGGATAGCCACATTCAGTGCAATGTTTTGTTCAAAGAACTGTACACAAAACTTTTCAATTTTAAATCAAAGAGTGTTGACCCTCTCGCAGTGGCTAGTCCCAGTTCTGATATCCCCGTTTCCCCAACACCTATAAATGTTAGCGTGACATGTGAAGGTAGTTCGAAGATCTCTTCCGAGCTAGGAAAATTAAAATTTAACGGTAAGACGTGCGTACGTTCTTTCCTTCAACGAGCTACCGAGTTTAGTCTCGCGCGCAATATTTCTAGTACCAAACTTCTGTCATATGCTACTGAGATTTTCGTAGATGATGCCCTACACTGGTTTCGTAGTATTAGAGATCAGGTGTCAACTTGGGATGAGCTTGCCCTTCTCTTAAAGAAAGATTTTGACGGATCGGATTATGATTACCGCTTATCTTCGGAGATTCGTGCTAGGACTCAAGGTAAAAGCGAGAACATCACTATTTACTTATCGATTTTATCCGGCATGTTCGCACGTCTGTCAAAACCCATGTCGGAGGAGGAGAAGCTCGAAATAATATTGCACAATATTCGGCCTTGTTATGCAAGCACACTATCGTCTGCTGCAAAAATTGAATCGGTGGATCAATTACGAACATTATGCCGAAACTATGAAAATGTTCAGTCCCGCTTATCTCAATTTCGCGAACCTACAGCTGCGACATCCGACACTTTGGCGCCGGAGTTTGCATACAAGCAACCGACTGGCAATAAAAATTATAATAATTATAATCCAAATTTCAGTAAAATTTTTAATAATTACAAACAAAATTCATATCCTAAACCTAATCCTACTAATAACCATAATACTAATCAAAAATATTTACATGCAATTAATAAAACTAATCCTACTAATACTATTAAACAACCTTATTGTCCCCGATGCCGAAATAATTCTCACCATCTGCGAGATTGCCAAAATACGGATATAATCTGTTTCCGGTGTGGTTTTAAAAATGTCAAAAAACCAGACTGTCCAAATTGTAATTCTAATTCAAAAAACTAGGTACGCAGAATTGTTGCAGTCTATCGCCAGTTAAGGGTCACCTTGATCCGAAAGAATGGGCTGACTGGTTGGATACTTTACGTAAATTTTTCATCTCTTACAAGATTTCAACAATTCTGTCAAACAAACCTACTAATGATCCTAGGCCTTATTTGAATGTTAAAATTGATAATATTGATGTCTCTGGTCTCTTAGACTCTGGAGCAACTATTACCATTTTAGGTAACGGTGCTCATGAAGTTTTCATTCGAAATGGATTAAAATTAATTCCACACGATGAACTTTCCATAGTCGCTGCTGGAGGTCAAAATCTTCGTAGTATAGGCTATATTAACCTACCTATACATTTTGAGGGCCAATTTCATATTATAAAAGCACTTGTTGTCCCAGGAATAACCTTGTCTTTAATTTTGGGCATCGATTTTTGGCGAGCTTTTCAGTTATGTCCAAAATATTTAGGCTCAATTTTTCTATCGGCTGAACCGATGATGGACTTAAATACTAATTCAAAAAATTTAATTTATTCTTACGATAATTTGGATGATACTCAAAAGGCTATTGCTGACAATATTACGAAGCAATTTCAAGAAATTTCGTTTGCACATAAAGGATTAGGTCGAACTCATTTAATAACTCATTGTATCGATACTGGAGATTCTCCACCGATTAGGCAGAGGTATTATAGACTCTCTCCCGAGAAACAGAGGATCCTGGTCGAACAAGTAGATGAGATGCTAAGTCTCGATGTCATTGAGCCCTGCGAGAGTGCTTGGCAGTCCCCAGTTCTCCTAGTTACTAAAAAGAATGGCCAGCCTCGTTTCTGTCTCGACAGTAGGAAGCTCAATTCTGTCACCAAGCGAGACGCATATAACCTACCTTATATCTCGGAAATATTGGACAACTTACGCGATGCTCGATTTTTAACTAGCTTGGATTTGTCTAAAGCATTTTGGCAAATTCCTATAGCCGAGCAAGACCGAGACAAGACAGCATTTTACGTCCCAGGTCGAGGTACGCTTCGCTTTAAGACTACTCCGTTTGGGTTAACCAATGCTCCCGCAACACAACAGCGTTTAGTTGATGCCTTATTAGGTGATGTTGATCATCGCATTTTTGCTTACCTAGATGACATCATCATCGTCAGTGGCAGTTTTGAAGAGCATGTTTCTCTCTTACTTCGGGTGTTGGAAAAGTTGCGAAAAGCTAATCTAACAATTAATTTAGATAAGTGCGAGTTTTTCCGGAGTCAGCTTAAATATCTAGGTTATGTAGTTGATGCGAATGGATTACGGACTGACCCAGACAAAGTAGAAGCCATTCTTAATTATGCTACCCCTACAACTCGTAAGGAGCTTAAGCGTTTTTTAGGCACTGCTACATGGTATCGTCGTTTTGTTCCAAATTTCAGCACGATTGCAGGACCGCTCAATAGGCTGACTTCTAATAAAAAGAATTCTCCACCTTTCCAGTGGACTGAAGAAGCTGATGTTGCTTTTAAGAAGCTAAAAGAATGTTTGGTTTCCGCTCCAGTTCTCTCCTGTCCAAATTATGATCTGCCGTTCGAAGTGCATACGGATGCAAGTAACTATGGGGTAGGCGCTATGCTTACGCAGACCATAGATGGCGTTGAACATCCTATTGCTTATATGAGTCGATCCTTGACAGCAGCGGAAAAGAATTATAGTATAACAGAACGTGAGACTTTAGCTGTTCTTACTGCATTGGAACATTGGCGTTGTTATGTGGAGAACGGGAAAACTTTCACCGTATATACTGACCATAGCGCCTTAAAATGGTTTTTATCGTTAAATAACCCAACGGGTAGGCTTGCGCGATGGGGTTTACGTTTGTCGTCGTTTAACTTTGAAATTAAACACAGGCGTGGCGTCGATAACGTTATTCCTGACGCATTATCTCGAGCTGTAGCTGTATCTGCTATTGTAACTGCCAATTCCGTCGCGACTACTAGTGACGATTGGTACAAAAATATTTATAATAACTGTACTACAAAACCTGAAAATTATCCAAATTATCAAATTAAAAACGGTTGTCTCTTTCGCTTAACTAAAAACAAATGTCAACTTATCGACGAATTTTCGTGGAAGGAAGTGGTTCCATCAGAGCTCCGTGACCAAGCCATTGCCGAAAATCATGATGAGCCAACTGCTGGTCACCTAGGTATATTCAAAACATATCGTCGCATTTCGCTTCGGTATTATTGGCCAGGTATGTACCGAGATGTGGCGAGTTATGTGGGTTCGTGCTCGACTTGTTTGCAATACAAGGTCCAAAATCACCCTACGCTTGGAGAAATGGGTCGCCCTAAACAGTGCTCGCGACCATTTCAAATGATTTCCATCGATTTAATGGGTCCTCTTCCGGTAACACGTAAACAAAATTCATACATTCTAGTAATTACCTGTTGTTTTTCCAAATTTTGTCATATTTTCCCTATTAAAAAAGCTACATCAGAAGTAATTGTAAAAATTTTAGAAGAACAAATATTCCTTGTTCACGGCGTTTGTCAGACTATATTCCTTGACAATGGGTCACAGTTTATTAGTACATTAACCAATAATCTTTTCAAAAAAATATAATATCCCTAACGTGTTTTTTACACCAAAATATACCCCACAGGTTAATACTGTGGAGAGGTATAACAAGACAATTATTACTTGTCTTTCTACTTTCGTCGACCAGGATCATCGATCTTGGGATACCTTCATCCCAGCGGTTCAATTCGCTATCAACAACTCGGTTAATGAGGTGACTGGATTTACGCCATCTTTTCTTGTTTTTGGCCGAGAAGTGATTATTTGTGGTTCCCATTATCTTGATAATGACTTAGGTGACGAAGTTTTATTCATGCCTCGGGACTTATATGCTGAAAACCGTGGTTGCATGAGTACTCTGTTTGACCAGGTACAGAAGTCTCTATATCATGCCCATGCAAAAAATTCGACGGCATATAATTTAAGAAGAAAGGCATTTGAGTTTAACGTTGGTGACATTGTTTATAAAAGAGCCTACGTCCTTTCCGACAAAGACAAGTATTTTAGTAAGAAGTTGGCACCAAAATATATAAAGTGCCGAGTTATCGCTAAACGCTCGCCACTTGTCTACGTTTTAGAAGACATGTCGGGTAATAACTTGGGCACTTGGCACATAAAAGATTTAAAAATTAATGGTCAACAGTGTTAACCATATATGCTTATTATATATTACGTAATTTAATATTATATAGTCATATGTATTTTATGTAGTAAATATATTTATTTTAATTGTTGTTAATGTTTCGTTACATATTTTATTCCCCCATTTTAATATCATCATTTACATTTCTTGCAAAAAGTTATAGGTCGATGATAGACCTAAGATTTTCTTTATGATAGGACGCGTCTCATTACTAAACTAGCGGCACGCTATGATGGCCGGTTTGACGTTTGTCCGCTCATGAAGTTCCGTATTAATTGATAACGACTTTGAAGGAAATAATTGTATTACTTTATTGACGATAGTGATGTGCAGAGATTCATAAATTTTATCGAATGTAGTTTCTCATGAAGTTCCGTATTAATTGATAACGACTTTGAAGGAAATAATTGTATTACTTTATTGACGATAGTGATGTGCAGAGATTCATAAATTTTATCGAATGTAGTTTTAGGTTTAGGACTCAAAATTTATTTATTAAATTGATTTCTTAAATGTATACAAGTGTAGAAAAATCAGTTTGCACCATTTAAGGGGTGAATGTACTTGTGAATATGAACAATTTTCACTATGTGGACAAACCTCTGAAATCGCAAAAAAATATCAATAAATTTTTAAAAATGGAATCTAATACGATCGTCACATAGGATCGCTGGCTAGCACAACTACTACCTCCGGCAAACTCGCGTCAATGCTCAATGCAAAACAAAGCAGTTTCGAATTGACGTTGCTTCGAAAAGTATAAACTGTCAGTGCAATGCGATTGTGATATAGTTTTGACCTGGCTTTGGATTTCAAATATTGATACTGCATTACTGTTGACCCTTGCTCGTTAATTTGGACTCTGTTCAAGCCCTTTGTTGTGGATTTCGTCGATATGACCGAACGTACGCAGAGAACTGTTCTAAATAGTCAGACACGTGAGTTCGTAATACGCCTTCGTAACTATTTCGATCGTGAAGCTCAAAATAGAGGGCCAATTTTACCTATAACGTCAGTGGTTGAACGCGTAGCTGATGCGCTTAATATTGGACAACGAACTGTTAGACGGATAACTAAAAAAAAAATATGGCGAGACTGGCACAGAAGAAAATAAACTTCACACACCAAAAAAGAGAAAACGAGCAAAACCAGTCGTAGGCATCGATAGCTTTGATGCCGATGCTATCCGAAGACATGTTTACGGCTACTATTTACAGAAGGAGTATCCAACAAGAAAAAAGTTGGTGCATTCACTGAAGGAAGCTGGATTATTCTTCGGTGGGGAAAGTTCTTTAACGAAGATTTTGAAGACCATTGGATTTCGATACAAAAAATGTAACAAACGCAAAATATTGATGGAAAGATTTGATATAGCGATGGCAAGGTATACTTTTTTACGGCAAGTGAAAGAAATCAAAAATTGGCAAAATGTTGTGTTCTTGGATGAAACATGGCTTAATGCTAACCATACTGTAGGCCGTTCTTGGAACGATGACACAGCAGCATCTACTTCCAAAGTTCCTGTAGGAAAAGGATCGCGACTTATAATTTGTCACGCCGGAACCATCAACGGGTTTGTCGAAGGTTCTCTCATGGCTTTTGCGTCAAAAACCACTGGAGACTATCATGAAGACATGAATGGAGAAAAGTTTACTGAATGGTTTACCTCAATGTTGTGTAGCCTCCCTGAACCATCTATTATAATTATGGACAACGCCCCATACCACTCGATGCAAATTGACAAGCCACCTGCCCAATCCCAAAAGAAAGCTGATATCGTCGCATGGCTTCGTAAAAATGGCGTAGATGCAAACATGAATATGTTAAAAGCAGAATTAGTACGTCTTTTAAAAGAAAACAAACCAACCAAGATCCGATACGTCATTGACGAAATAGCATTAGAACATGGGCACAGAGTTATACGGTTACCGCCTTACCATTGTGAGTATAATGCGATTGAGTTGGTGTGGGCTCAAATTAAGGGATATGCTGCAAGACACAATACAGAACCCCCATTTACCACAAAAAAAATGCTAAAATTATTAGAAGAAGCTTGTGAACATGTGACTAAAGGAGACTGGGAAAAGGTTGTGAATAGAACTGTTAAATTAATAAGGGAAGATTATGAAAGAGATGTGAAAATAGATAATATTATAGAAAACGAACATATAATTATTAATGTATGTGATGATAGCAGTGACGACAGTGAAAATAGTAGTATGGACGAATCTGATTAATTATGGCCTTTTGTGGGACCTTTTTTGGTATCTTTTGTATTCATATGTTTCTTGTGTGCATATAAAGTATGTATATTCATTTTCGTTCAAATATTCAGTTCGTTCAAATAAATTAAATAAACATATACATTTTTGTTTTATTAAACCTATTTAATCAGGTACAAAAACAAAACTTAATTGTTTTTTGTTCGAGAATAAATTGACATTCCACATCACTATTGTAATGTGTCAAACCGGCCATCATAGCGTGCCGCTAGTGTAAGTAGTAATGAAACGTTAGAGCACAAGGTGATGTATGATAGGTAGTATGATAGGTTTTATTGTAAGATGTTGAGTCATGTTTTAGTTTAGCGGATTTTATTTTTAAAATAAAATCCTTACCGGGGAGAGGGGGGTAATGTAACGAAGTGTTACACAATTTAATAACATTGTTGTGGTAATGTTTGAATAAATAACTTTTAGGTTTCATAAACAAAGCGCGCTCGTTTTTTTAATTTCCCTAGCTAGCCACTAAGCCAGCGCGGTGAACAGATATTATATTTGCGCAGGCGCGGATATTTAGTGCACGGTGTCTTCCATTTTTGATTTTTGGCATTCACGTCCCGCGCCGCCCTAGGTACAGGACGTGTGACAATTTTAGCGCAAGCGCATCTAGCTTGCCTGTTTTCTTGAATATTGTGTATATTATATTTCTGGATATCCCGCTCTAGGGTAAGTTTAGAATGACACCATAAATATTCTCAACACGTAGATTCTAGCCTAGCATTGCATAAAACCATTGTTCTTCATACATTCCACAGCTTATTTTTTTAATGTCATTTAATTTGTACCTAACTTACCATTTCTTTATGTTTTTAGCTAAACATGTTAATAATGATTGTTTTCTTACAGCTTTGCAATATCCAATAACCACTTTCTAATGTAATTTGCTACCTAATTATTCTAGAATCTTCCATGTGAAAACGTAACATAATATTTTGTACAACCCTCATTTTAATTATTTTCATTTTTTGAGTTTTCTTTATTTTAATTGCTTTAGATTATCTTTTGAATCATGCTTTGGCCTTCAGCTTTTAATATCATTTAACCCTTTTTTGTAACTCCGTTCTGATTTCTCACCACAACGGCAATTCTATCATGCTTGAGTACATCCCTGTGTTTTATAGTAGTTGCCAAGGTGGGATTCAGAATGGAATGATATTACCAGACATTAACATCAGTCGGTATATCAATTTCAGGAGCTCCGCTTGGAATAAGCCCTGCCGGATTAGTTGCGCTTGCATAAGCCTTGCTTGGCTTGGGCTTACACCGCTGTCCGCTTGCTGCCACCACCACCTCGGCACAGTCTCCAGGCCGCGACGGTCGACGTCCCGTGCGCGTTAGCATCGGCGTCACCTCGTCTGCGGGTCTGCGTGCCAGCCGCCTTCCCCTAGCGTCTCCGAGGCCACCAACACCTTGGCCACCTAACCAGGGAAGTGATACCAAGAACTACCACCTAGGTCAAGGCAGGATCTTAGTAACCCACGACCCACTAAATTTGTGTACCTACTCATTGAGCTAGCCGCGGTAATTAAATTCCTGTACCGTCAACTTTGGTCCGTGATTACATATTTATTTTATTTTTACCGTGGGCTTTTATTCTCCCCTCCTCGCTCCCAATTTTTCTAAATTATTATCCCCTTTCCTATTAACTCCCCGGTACAATACATGAGAAATAGACGTCAAATTTTGAATAGAATCAGGCGTTACTTTGCGGAAGTTCATGTTTTTGCAAGAAAAGATTACAATAATTTTACTATAATCCGCCAACAGAAATAAAATTCTGTATGGTCAAGCATACAGTTACAAGCGGAGCACCGTTTACCTTCCCAACCAAGCAAGCAAGCAAGCAAGCAAGCAAGCCATGTTCCCAAGCAAGCAATGCCACCACCACTCACATGCACCACCACACAAGACTTTTATACTAATCTCGACGCACGTTTCGCCCCGACACCGGAGCATCTTCAGGAGATGTAGACTTTACAATGCAAGATTGTCTAGTGACGTTCGTGTCAAATGCGCGGTGCTATATACCGCTTTTAAACCCCCACCACTATTGCCCCGCCCATTACCTCCCGGACTCCTACCCCCTTCAAATAAACCAAGCAGTGGTGAATTTGAAACGTTAACTTGTTCGTTAAGTAATTTAAAATGATTATTTTTATTATGTTTTATTATTTCTAATTGTTTCAATATGCTCAGTCTTATGCCTTTATTGCAAGTGTGTAAGATTTTATATGAATGATCGGAAGATAATTTGTGCCCGATAATTTGTGCCGGGGCGAAACGTGCGTCGAGAATAGTATAAAATTCTTGTGTGGTGGTGCATGTGAGTGGTGGTGGCATTGCTTGCTTGGGAACTTGGCTTGCTTGCTTGGTTGGGAAGGTAAACGGTGCTCCGCTAACTGCATGCTTGACCATACAGAATTATTGTTTTTTCTGTTGGCGGATTATAGCAAAATAATTGCAATCTTTTCTTGCTAGACGTCAAATTGTAAAAATTGGCCAGTACCAAAGTAAACCCTGTAACTCTGAATTTGGTCCCCCCCCAAGGATCGATACTGGGCCCCCTTCTGTTTCTTATTTACATAAACTCCATGCACGAAATCAAACTACACGGCAACTAATCTCTCTATGCTGACGACACATGTCTCTTTTATTTTGGTAGTTCTATAACAAACATAGTGAGTCGCGCACAACAAGATCTGGATACGATATTGGCTTGAGCAAAATCTTCTGACTATCAATGCTTGTAAATCCAGCTACTCGTACATTATCTTTAAGAATAAAAACAATAAAATACTACCTCATCCTCCACTTTTAATTGACAGTCAAGTATTACAACAGAAACCATCCGAAAAATATCTTGGGCTAAGACTCGATGGTAACTTGAATTGGAAGACGCAAATCAAATATATTAAAAATAAGCTATCTACTTTAATGGGATCCATGCGTAATATAATCCATTGCCTATCTCGTCGAGTACGCCAGATAATATACAACTCCTTAGTTAAACCGTAAGGAACTACAAATTGCAGAAAAAAAAAATGTTATTCAATTCATCATCATCATCAACAGCCATTATGCATCCACTGTTGGACATAGGCCTCTTTTAAGTAGCGCCAACGTGCTCTATCCTCGGCTTTCCGCATCCAATCGATGCCAGCCACCCTCCGGATATCATCGCTCCACCTTGCTGGGGGGCGCCCTACGCTCCGTTTACCAAGACGCGGTCTCCACTCGAGGACCTTTCGACTCCAACGTCCATCGGTCCTCCGACACACGTGACCAGCCCACTGCCACTTCAGCGTGCCAGCCCTAAGAGCTATGTCGGTCACTTTTGTTCTTTGGCGAATCACTTCGTTCCGGACTTTATCCCTCAAAGAAATTTCGAGCATAGCTCTTTCCATAGCACGCTGAGCGAACTGCAGTCGGTGTTCTAGCCTCGCTGTCAGTGTCCACGTTTCGGCACCGTAGGTCACACTGGTAGGACGCATTGGTCGAAGACCTTAGTCTTCAGGCACTGCGGTATGGGCGACGAAAAGACTCGACGAAGTTTTCCGAATGCTGCCCAGCCTAGCTGTATTCTCCTATCGATCTCCTTCTCAAAGCTGTTTTTACTCAATTGGAAAATTTGCCCAAGGTATGTATATTCCTGAACAGCTTCGAGAATAGACCCATCGACATTGATCGGCTCCGGAGCGACCAGGTCATTTAGCATGACCTTGGTCTTGTCTAAGTTCATCCGGAGACCGACACGTCGGGAGGCAACGTGGAGGCCATCAAGCATCTGTTGAAGCTCCTGCAGCGAACTTGCGATGATGACGATATCATCGGCGAATCGGAGATGTGAAATGTTGTCTCCGTTTATGTTGATGCCATGCCCCTCCCAGTCAAGCGTTTTGAAGACATCTTCCAAAGCATTAGAGAACAGTTTCGGAGATAAAACATCCCCCTGTCTCACCCCACGATGCAATTGGATAGTTGTTGTAGACGCACCCTGTACTTGGACTGACATATTCCTTC
Organism: Erebia palarica; assembly: GCA_964035005.1. Classification (NCBI taxonomy): domain Eukaryota; kingdom Metazoa; phylum Arthropoda; class Insecta; order Lepidoptera; family Nymphalidae; genus Erebia; species Erebia palarica. Next base: position 27,920,083 of record OZ035987.1, on the reverse strand, counting down.
GTCTGGCGCGCAATTTTATTCGGTTACCGCGGATCTGCGCGAATCTCAAGTGCAATCTCAAGATCTCAAGTGGCGGTGTCGAATTTCGCCGGCCGGGCGTGTTTATTTAAATCATATCGTATCACTTGTACGAGCTACGTAAACACACAGTACGTCATTCAAATCGTTACGAAACATAGCTATAGATTACAGTTAAAAAGGTTATCGCACTTCTAATAGAGTTTACACAAAAAAATAACAAAAACAACAACAAAAAATGACCCCGTTTTTGAAATAAAAACATCAACAAAATAAACAATATAACCTCTAACTTTGTTTAAAAAGGTTTATTGACACTATGGTTAGTCATTCCAGAGTAAAACAACAAGAACCAAAGATTCTGTTCCATTTGTCTATTTCAAGAACAAAAACCAAAAATAAAAAATAGAGGGTATCACCTTACATTTCGTGTTTCACTCGCACGAAATTTCTACCCATAAATTCATGTCATAGATTAGGTTCTCCAAAAAATTCATACTCTGTCCTTGTCTAACCTATTCGCATAGAAAAAAATTTCAAAGGAATCGAGTTAAATATTTTGAAATTAATTCCCAAACTTCACGCTAATGCTGAGCTATATAGGCATTTCAACACTTCGATGTATCGCCAATCAACTTGGGATCGCTGCAAAGAGTCCAACACAGCCCAGCCGGCCTATTCTGTATCTCAGTGGCTTTTAAAATTTGATGGGCACCGGCTTGTCTGTTAGAATCTAAAATTGTCAAAATCAAATTTTGTATTCTGTAACTCAGTTGACAAGAGGTTGATAATCAGAGTTGATAATCAAAATGACGTCAAAAAGTACATCTTTAGTGAGATGGCCACGCATAGTGTTGGGATGGCGACTAGAAACGCATTTTGCCTTAAATTCTCGTATCGACAACTATACTTTCGTATTCGCTAAGCAGAATGACAGGTCATTGTTGAAAACTCAATGAGACGAGTGCCTATATCTTTAGCAACTAGTAGAGAGCAGTGTTTTTGAACATCAACAATGATAACAAGTTAGTAAGATAAAGAAAATTTAAATTATTTTCAAAGAATTTAGGCTCACAACAGTAATAGAAGTGAAATAGCGTCCATTTATATAATTAAAGGTAAAAATAACAACAGCCAAGCGAACGACAATGACTCGCGCAATTTTAATTGCACATGCTGACGAACTGCGTAAAGAGAAAGCTTTACGCGTTCATAGGCGTAGGCTGCGGGACTTTTACGATCCTATGGAGCTGCCAGAAAGAGAGTTCATTGCGAACTTTCGATTGAGCAAGGTTGGGTACCTACAGGTTCTTGAAGAACTCAGGGATCATCTCCCAGCCGTTCGTCGAAGGACAGCCGTGAAGAAGAAGAAGAAGAAGAAGACATGGCTTGCATTACACTTACTTAAATGGAATCTTGTCAGAACGCCATGAACAGAAGTATGATGGTGAAAAATTATCCGATAGGATAAAAACAACAAACATAAGAAGTTGTACTAAAACAAAGGTGTTACAGTTACAATCAAGCGCCTTAAGTGGAAGTGGGCGGGGCATAAAATCAGGGGACAAGATAAATGGAGCAAAAAGGTAATGAATTGGTACACGGGTCATTTCAAGAGAAAAAGAGGTAGACCAATGCAAAGATGGGTCGACGATATCAGAGTAGTGGCAGGTGGCATATTGTCCCGAACAGCTAGAGACAGAGAGCTGTGGAAAATGTTGGAGGAGGCCTTTGCCATCATCAAATGGATGAGTTTGTCGAGGCAGTGCAGGAAAATAATAGATTGAAGAATGTTAACTTGTTTTGATTATTAGCACTCCGTATTCTCTGTCAAAAATAAAAAATACTAGTGAAAGAATTACTTCGATACGTCAATTAGTTTCCGATTTAGAAGTAAAACAAGTTGTGACCGCAAGACGCGGGCTGCCGGTGAGGTGTGACGTCATCGCACAACACGCTCTGTCTGGCTCACTCAGTCCGCTCGCGGTCGCGCGCCCGTGCCGTCGAAATTAATTATTAATTATTGCCGACCAGATTCCACTATCTTTATATTGTGTATCTTCGCGACTTCCTTTATGATATCCTTTTCTATTATTTTTCCTCTTTTGATAGCCTTTCTTTCATTAAAAGTTACAGCACCAACTTCAACTAAAGAGCCATCTTTTGTTGTACACTGAGCAGCTTCGTGCATTTTTGAAGCTGTTATACGTCCGTAGCGCATCTCAAACCACAAATTTGAATCTGATTGCGCTATTGTACCTACCCTCTTTTACTTGAAGACATCTTGATTCCGTCATTTCGTTCTTACAAAATGTTATAAAACTCTCGACATCAAAATCAACACAGGATTTTTTGAAACGATTAATTAAATAATGAATAGACATCTTTTCAACTTCTTTTTTTTGACATATAAAATGTGAAAGAGAACACTGTATTTGAAGCTCTCTAAGTTTTAATGCTACTTTGTCAAATAAAAAAATTCCATTTTGACCGGCTAAATGAAGTGTAGTGCCACTTGTACCAAATTCTTTAGCTTTAATCATTTTCAGTGTGGTACCAATACCTGAGAGCTTAGATTTTTTCCAATAACACTTGGTAGCAGTCGTTGAAGGCTCCTCGCTTCGACGATGTAGCCACATTAAAAATGCTATAGTATGTTTACAGCCACCTCTGCTGGCGGCACAATCTTCGTACGCAGGTTACATTTAAAACTTCTTGATCCTTTTCATTGCATTCAAAACTGCAATGATAAGGTGTGGTACGTACGCGGTGTTCTGGCGTGATTCTACATTTAACCGTACATACATCACCTACTCTTTTTACTTGAACATAACCAATAGCATCATCGCCATAGCTGTCTCTTGCCGATCTGAAATAAATTTCAAATAAAAATAAATGGCCTTACGTATTTTGTTAGTAAAAAAATACAAATAAATAAAAAAGGTTAAGTACATCTGTTCAAACATCTACATTTGCAATAAAAAATAAATTAAATAAAATTGCCTTACGTATTTTGTTAGTAAAAAAAATACAAATAAAAAAGGTTTAGTACATCTGTAACGTTCAACCCACTACATCTACATCCTAAGTACCTATCCTACTTCCTACTAATATTATAAATGCGAAAGTTTGTGAGTGTGTGTGTGTTTGTTATCTTTCACGCAAAAACTACTGAACGGATCTGGACGAAGTCTGGAATAACACATACATAGGCTACTTTTAATCCTGGGAAAATGTACAGTTCCCGAGAATACATATTTCTTACATATTTGTTGTCTTTAACGTAAAAATTTAATGGTAGGGAGGCAACGACCTCAATTTACATAGACGGGCCCTGTCAAACAAAGAATGTGGGCGTATTTTTAGCAACGCCATCAACGCCATCTAGTCTGAAAAGCGGGAACTTGCTTGCAACATATGCGCCATCTTGAAAACATATGACTCGGTCATAGATTAGTACAGATGCGCTTGTCGAAAATAATACCTACATCAGTGTACTCTCTGAGGTAAACGATAAATGTTAGTATGATGTTGTTATTTTTACCACTTTTTTGTTACCAGTTTCCTGGAAAACTATTGGACCGATTATTATGCGGTTTTTTGCATTAGATATATATAGCTTGAGAAGGTTCTTAGATATATTTAAAGATCAAAGTCAACACAATGGGGCGCTGCAGTTCGTCGTGGGTTTTTTTTAAATTTAATTATTTGTTAATTGTTGATAAGTTTTGTCGAAAAATAAGTAAATAAATAATAATAATAAGTCGCGGGCATTCGCTAGTACAAAATAAAAATTACCAACTTTAATAAATGAAAACTCTTTATTTATTGAAGTTGGTTTAAACATTAAACTCACGTCAATAACTAATTTTATCATATTATTATAATAGCATAATATTGCGTCTCGGAAGGTATTATTGCCTACTGTCCGTTCTGCCCATCTATGCATTAACTAATCTTGGTTGCATTTTTTTTATCGTACTGGACTGGACTATTCTAGGGTTGGAACCTAAAGCCGTAAGGCCAGTGAGTAAAAAAAAATATATCATACAACTGTATGATACCTTGCCGCGGAAATTAAATGAATGCGTAATGGATAGAAATATTAAATAGGAAGATTAAATAACGTTTTTTATGAAATGTATAATTGTGAATTGAAACACTTACCTTAAAATAAAAATTATACAGTGCCAAACTAATAAAACTTTAGATGATAACTTAATAACAAATTATCTACACGATCAGCGACCGTGACAGCGCTACGACGGGGACAAAGACAGGCTTATGACAGGTTATAGGAACGTGCTCTCATAGTTGGTCGCCCGCCATTTTTGTATGAAAGGGCCCATCTAGTACCTACATATATATCGATGTAGGGAGGTACTTCCAATAATTGAGTTGCATGTATTCTTCCATTACGACATTAGTTGGGTATTTTGTTTTGATAAAACAATTTAGAACAGATAAACTATTAAGCATAAGTAGGTAGTAGCAAGGAAAGTTTACTTACCTTTGCATTTTTATTCCTCGCATTTCGGCGGCAACGAAATCACTATTTGTTGATAAATAATGCGCAACCATTAATCCATCTATTTTAGGTAGATTATCCGATTGCCCTTTTTCGAATCCTTCATCCATTTTATTAATCGAATAATATTTACTATAGACTATTAACTTAAATACGCGGACGAAAACACAACAAAATACTGCGCAAGCCTACTATAACCGCTGGCGACTTGATACTAAGCGGGCCGCGGCGCGTTGTGACATGACGTCACAAGCGGCCACGTGACTGATAGCGGGACTCGATATTTTTCGAAACTTTGAATGCCTATAAAATCAAAACTACTAGGTATTTTTGACTGGAACAAAAACTAGTGTATTTATATACATAAAGGCTTTACTGAGACAAAATTTCAAGCGATTTGGCATACCTATTAACATTCTTGATTAATGTAAAATGTCTGAATAAAGGCTTTATTTATTTATTACTTCTAACATTACAATATTAACATTACATTACATTATTATTATTGATTATTAATTTAACTGTTATATAATATACTTAGTCGCAGTAGAAATTACAGTAACAATATAATCAACAAAAGAGGCACTTATGCATTAAAATATTAACTCTAACGGAACAGACTAATTAGGAACTTCGTTTTCCTGCATCGCAGGATCCAGTTCAGAAACAACCAGAACAACAGGAGAGGCGTCCGCTGCCTCTGACTGCTTCAAATTGGAGTGGCTAGGTCCGCCAATATTTGGAGTTGCCACCAAATTTGTAGATGTGGAAGCAGTAGCCTGCAAAATAATAATTGAAATCTATTTACTATTTCTCAAATAAAATAACAATGAATATATCTTTTACAACAAAAAGAATTAATTTGCCAGACTTCTATCTAGAAAGTAGGTACATATGTACATACTTTCAAATTGAAGGGTTCAAAGATCTAATCAAAGGGACTAATCTCATGAACTACTGGTCCGATTTGAAAAAAATCTTTCAGTGTTAGATAGCTCATTTATCGAGGAAGGCTTATAGGCTATAATATATCATCACACTAAGACCAATAGGAGCGGAGCACCAATGAAGAATGTTTCAAAATGAGGGTTTTTTTTCCTTTTGAGAGCTTCCACTACGTGCACTGCGTAAACGGTTAAAGTTTCGCATGCGGACGAAGTCACAGGCAGAAACTGGTCTTCATTTTAAAATGAAGTGCGTTTGAATTACTCATAATAAAGTAAAGGGGATTTTATAATAGGTTTGTAGTACTTAGTAAGTTAATACAAACATATGAATATGAACAACAACATATGAATTCCATGCTGAAGAAAGACTTCTTCAGCATGGAATTATGCCAAAACACTTGATATAAGCACTCACAAATCGCACAATTCTTTACCTAGTTATTAATTTGTTTCCATACTTACTTTTGAACGCAGTAGGTACGACAAAACTTTCGTAATTCCTTTTTATTTTTTTCTATTAAAAACCACCGGTAAAATCATACGAAAACTGAGAATAATAATGACTTCAAAATATAAACCACAGAGAAAAACATAAACATCGCAAATCATAATGTCTACCTTCCGCAGAACTCTAGTATTAGTCGTACAAATTAAAAAGTCTGACATTTGCTCATACAACATTTCTCAGACGTGGTAGGTTTAATTTGACCACATTATAGTCGATAAAATTAGCAGTGACTATCAAGCAATCTGATAGTCATTTTATGCAGTTGACATTAAAATGTTTTATCTACTCCCATGCTATAAATCCTCTATAACAGGTTCTGAAACAGTTAGCTTATTGCCAACATTAAAACACCCAATGTCCTAATAACCATAACATCATCCAAACGGGTGATGTAATGTTGTACTGAATTTCATAACAACACTCCTTTGTTTTTTTTTCGATCTCCTCTGCGCAAAGGGTTTACTCAACAGCCAGCCACATCTGCTCGATGCGTGGTATCTGTATGAATTTCAAAAAAAGAACATTGTCATACACGCGCGCTTCACTACCAGAACGCCGCGCGCTGTAAAAAAAAAGTAGGTTAGAATTTTCCGCGCCATTTTTCTTCTTTTTTTTTATTGTTTCGTTAACAAAAAAATGAGCGATTCAAGTTTTTAGCAGTTTTGGTAAAACAATTGCTAACTATTTACAACTTCCTAATCCTGAGTTGTATAAAGGACATTGCTTTCGCAGAACATCTGCCGCAATATTAGTAGATGCCGGAGGAGACATAACAAGTTTAAAACGGCACGGCGGATGGAAGTCTACATCTGTTGCAGAGGGCTATATTAATTACTCTATAACCAACAAAATCCAAGTGTCGAATGTAATTTCGAATTCAATAGAAAATAAAAATAGTGAAGTGGTAAATATAAATATTCCGCCGAGTACATCGGGATCATTCCAACATTAAAGAACATCAAGTGAATTTTAATAATTGCACTGTACAAAATGTTAATTACTACTACAATAAATAATTCTTTCATTAATACTTAGTTTATTTGTATATACTCAGTAATGGATGATATTAGGTTACTAGGACTGGATGTTTTAATGTTAGCAGTAAGCTAACTATTTCAGAATCTGTTATAGAGGATTCACAGCATGGGAGTAGATAAAGTCTTGTATGCAACTGTTGATAATTAGGTATTAAAACACTCATATGATACTATTATCACACTCCGCTTCGCGTCGTGTGATAAACCCACATTCGTGTTTTAATACCCCTTATTACACAACTGTTGCATAAATAACTATTACTGAATACGAAACATGTGACGTAAGCATTAGCAACCACTAATGAGTTACCAACAATAGAGTGTTGGTAACTTGTTGTCAAATATTTAGCGAATAGGCCTGCAGTCTCGATGGAGTCAAAGGCCTTCTCGTAGTCCACAAAGGCGAGGCACAGAGGCTGATTGTACTCGTAAGACTTCTGTACAATCTGCCTCAATGTGTGTATGTGGTCTATGGTGCCGTAACCACTCCGAAACCCAGCCTGCTCCGGTGGCTGGAAGTCGTCGAGCCTTCATGATAAACGGTTTGTGATGACCCTGGAAAACAGCTTATAGATGTGGCTTAAGAGCGAGATGGGACGGTAATTTTTAAGGAGTGTTTTATCACCTTTCTTAAAGAATAAAACAACTATGCTCCTATTCCACGCCTTTGGAGTTCTCCCGTTCTGAATAACAGAGTCAAAAAGCCTCTGTAGCTCTATAGTAGGGGCATACCCGCTGCCTTCAAGAGCTCAGAGGTAACTCCATCTTCTCCCGGGGCTTTTCCATTTTTCTGCTGTTTCAGGGCCAACACAATCTCGTCCACACTAATTTCCGGAAGGTCATCGGTGTAGTGGCGAGTTAACTTGGTTCTGGGATCCTGGTCACAGGCGTCAGGCTGTGGAACTTGGGTGTCATACAGCTTGCCGTAGAAGTCTTCTATCTCAGCGAGAATCTCTGGTTTTGCGCAAACGGTTCTACCACTAGAGGTTCTAAGTTTGGTCATTTGGCGTCTACCAAGACTTTGGGTAAACACCTTGGACCCCCGGTTTTGCTCTATCGCTTGTAATATGTTTTGAGTATTGAAGCTCCGGAGGTCTCGTCTTATTGATGTTTTGACCTTTTTATTGAGGGCTAGGTGTTCCGCCTGAGTAGCTTGCACATTTTCGCGCCTCTCTTTCATGAGATTCAGTGTCTTATCTGAGAGTTTAGACTTCTTAAGCACACTCCTTGTTCCACAGAACCTGTTGCCTTCTTCCCGGATGATATTAGCCACAGTTTCGTAATCCTCATCAATATCGACAATAGGTCCCAAAGCTTCAAACCTATTCTGAAATTCCATCTGGAACCGTTCTGACCCAGCCTGGGTCTGGAGAACAGTAGGCCTGAGCGTAGACTTCATCATACGACATCTTTCTAGCTTGTAGTTGATATTTAGAGTGCCTCGGACCAGTCGGTGATCGCTCCCTGTATTAAACCTGCTAACCACAGAAACATCTCTAAATATATAGCGTCTGTCCGTAATGATAAAGTCTATCTCATTTTTAGTCACATTATCGGGGCTCCTCCAGGTCCACTTCCTGTGAGGCCGTTTCTTGAAGAACGAATTCATCAAGAATAGGCCCTTCCTCTCGAGAAAGTTTACCAGCATTTGGCCCCTGTGGTTTCGGTTCCCATACCCATGCTGTCCCAAAACAGACTCAGAACCACCTTGTGTACCTACTTTCGCGTTGAAGTCCCCCATGATAACGTTGAAGTGGGCCCTAGTGGTGTTTTCTAAAGTTTGACCAATATCGTAATACAGCATTTCGACTTCTTCATCCGAGTGTGACGAAGTTGGCGCGTATACTTGAACGACCTTGAGGGTATACCGTTTGGCCAGTCTAATTATGAGATACGCCACCCGTGCTGAAACACTGGATATCTCAACAACGCTATCAGTGAGGACCTTGTTGACGAGGAATCCGACGCCACCCTGCGATGGATTATCTCCTTGCCGATGGTAGAGGAGATGGCCCGATTCTAGAGTTATTGTGCCCTCCCCCTCTCTACGGACCTCACTCAACCCCAAAATATGCCACCTTATCTTCTCCAGCTCTACCTCAAGCTCTGCGATACTTTATACGTCCATTATACGTCGCCAAGGTCAGTTGGTTTTGGTAGCCCACCGTAACCCGGAGATTCTTAGCACCCCCTGCCCCACCATCCCCTTGACCGCTACCAGAGTCAGGAGAAGCGGAGCCGCCGGGAACTAGGGGCCTATTTGTTGTTACGCTACTCATAAGGATTTATGCCCTAATCGCCACGCTGGGCAGGCGGGTTGGCGATCGCAGGGCTAGACTTGTAGCGCCAGTGTCGCTGCTGCCCGACACCGGCCTGAGCCATTTGTTCAAGTCTAGCTAGTTTGTAATGGTTATACCGCCATTAGTTGGTCGCCAGAGCCTCGTTCGTTAACCAGCAGGGGGCACCACGGGCAGGTGCGGTTGGCTATTGGAGCGCTGAGATGGAAGCGCACTCCCTTCCCCCCCCCTATTGGAGCGCTGAGATGGAAGCGCACTCCCTTACCCCCCCAATTATTCAATTATGACTACCTAACACCTACAGTTAAACTATACGTAGACACAAAACTTATGAATATCAAACAGCTGCATACATACTATACTAGCATATTGATAAGAAAAATACTCATCAAATACACACAACTTTTACCAAAATACACCAGCCCCCCAATTGTGTAAGAATTGTCGATCAAATAGTCTAAGTTCGGTGTCAAAGTAAAATAAACCATAGAATTATTGAGTTAGAGCTCAATTTCGTGTATCCTTTCTTATACGTTTAGGTATGTCCGATACCATAAACGTATGAGGATGGATACACGAAATTGAGCTCTATTTCAATGCTATTATGGTTTACTTTACTTTGACGCCGAACTTTTACGATTGGAACGGCAATTCTTACATAAGCACACCACAGGTGCAAACTCGAAGTAGGAGATCACATCTTACTGCCACACATGCGCACTTCCCAAGGCAGAAGAAATATTAAGTTTGCAGGAGTGCAAGTATATAATAAACTACCAAAGGAGGTGAAGAATGCGACTTCGTTCAACATTTTCAAAAACAAACTAAAAAAACATGTACTTCATGATGTAAACTTACTCAAATAATCCTTTTAACACAAATTAAAATAACCTACTGATATAAACTACACAGTGACAACTATCTCGCATTCTTCAACCGGAGTTACAATAAACTTAAGAGGGTAGATCTAGAAAATATGTAATAAATATAAAGTGAAATTATTGTGATTACCGAAATATTTAAGTATATTATAAAAACAGAGCTTTTTCTCTGTAAGTGAATTGTACAATTCTTTTGAGAAAATACATTCTTTGAATTGAATTGAATGAAAACCGAAACATATTAATTTAAAATGCATTCCATTTTCATTTCATTTTCTATTCCTGTATTCACTTGTAGTAAAAATGTGCGATAGTTTAAAATCATGTTAGTGCGTATTCAACACCATCGAACTTATTTTCCATACCCCCAACTAGTAATAAGCATTAGCAGTTTTCCCACAAAATAAGAAAAAATTGTATGATGGCAATAAGAGTTGTTATAAAAGTAAAGGTAGGTATGCTAAACTATCGCTTTCGCGTACTGTGTGCGCTGACGCCATGTCTATATCTCTTTCTCTGTCTACGTCACACTAATTCCTATCAGACTATCAGAGACAAGTAACATCGAAGACTATATACCCAAAGTATATACCCTACCTATGCCACAGATTTATAAAGGGAAGAAAATGTATATTTATTATGTCTGTGACCTATGCTGTAAAAGATCACAGATAGGTCATTGACAAAGACCTTACACCTAGACAATGGCGAAAAAACCGGTCCGCGCGAGAGGGCTCCCGTTGGTAGTGTGTCCCTTTCTAATTAGGTGACCATGATAAAACGAAACACAGGACAAATTGCTTGTATACTCCGACTTTTAATTAGATGCAGTAAAATGACATTTCGTATTTTACTAAATTCAAATAAATCTCCTATTTTTGAGCTAAATAACTTAAAATATTATAACTCGAGATAAGTGACTTTCTAAGTAAAATAATATTTATATGAAATACTTTGATTAAATATTTTTTTAGTTTATTTAATTTACTAAATCTCATTTTTTATTAAAAGTCGAAGTATAAAAACGATTGTGTAAGTATCCTGATATTTTGATGCTACCTTACTACACTACCTACACCTACCTAATTTATTGTGAGTAAAAAACATCGTGAGTATATTTTGTTAGAATCTACATCACTTACCCTACACGTGGGTTAAGGGTGCCCAATCCATTACCTACTTTCTTCATACAAACGTAGAAGGGTGATTACTAATTATTTGATATGGTAGGCTCAAAACTAAGTATAATATCGATTTTTCTCGTCTTTATCTAGGTTTATTGATATATAAATCATTGAAAAAATATTGATTTTAAAGTTACGAGCCTAGAAATATTCATATTTTAACACTAGATTTATAAAAAGTTTGGGCGTAAAGGATGAAATAAGTTTACTTTGCAACCATATTAGTTTTTTCTTAGTTTATGTGTACGATGCGTTATCAGCAAGGCTCGGCAATGTTGACATGTTAGTTAATCTAATATTTTCATTACAATGTAGCCAGATAATATGTATTACAATATATGCAGAATTTGAGATTTCGGAAATCTACAATACAAGAAATATAATTACTAACATAGATTAAGTTTCTGTTACTTACTTACAAAAATTTGAGTCAACTTAAGTTAACATAACATAGCGTAACCTTGTTACTTAGGTACCTACCCAAAGGTGTATGCAGAGGTGAATATCACCCACATTTCATCAGCTATGTTTAGGACCCATACGTTATAGAGGGCAAGTCAAAAGCTTTGCCGTTCGTCGGACAGTATTTCCAATTTCGAGCTTTTACTAAGATTTTTCTATATATATATATATATATATTTTTTTATTTTTTTTTTTATTGAAAATAATACAATAGAACTTAATGCTAGCTAGCCTAACCTAATTACTATATAAATCATGCCCACGTGGAATGGTGGCAAGAATGCTGGCTGCATTTCCGCGCTGGACAGCCAGGCTGATCCTTTGCGCAAAAAATGAGCCAGCCCTTCTGTCACCAGATGAGGCAATTAACCGCGGTGAAATATCTCGCAAAAAATTTTTGGCACTAAGACTCCACGGCCCAAGGGTCTCCACGGCAAACGGAACAAATATGTAACTCTCTATGAGAGAGGCATACTTCCGCCGCTTGCCGGTTTCAGCCTTTTCTGCTGCGGCTCCAGGCCTTGATGCTGTCTCCCTGATATGACACGGGGCCAATGTGTCTACGCATGTTGCGTCCCACATTAGCGCCCGTCCCCGTTCCCAGGGAACCAGCGTCAATCCATCAGGTCTCTTGCCATCATCCCGACTAATCCCTGCCGGCTCAATGAGCGCAGGAATATCTATGGTGGCAAGAGCCCTTTTGATCGTATCATTGAGAGAGCCATGCCGAAAAAGCCTACCAGCGCTCCTTTGGCAAGAGAGTCCGTGAATTCCAAATTTATCGACCTCTTTTCCACACGGACATCTGTGCTCGAAGCACAGGGGTGTTCCCAATCTGAGACCTAGAGCCACACGAAAACTTTCATTATCTAAAAGAGTGCCGAGATTTTTCGATGGCAAGGCATGAAGCCAATACCCGGATTCTTTTTCAGATAAGGCTAGAAGCCTTGCTCGATCTCTTTCACTTGTAAGATTTTGAACCAAATTTGTATGTGTCAGCCGAACCAACGGCACATCCCAAAGTTTTTGTGTGAAACATTCCTTCGGGATATCGTCATTGGGACACCTGACCTTCCAACTCTCTAAGGCCTCTGTGGCATAGGTCAGTGAAACTGAATTAGAATTAAGAATCTGAGAACTAAGCTCTTTTATACTATGCACAGAGGACAGAAAAGCCGGAAGAGCAACACTGGAAATTTTTCTCACGCCGATGCCACCATACTTGACCGGTAAAGTAGCTTGATTCCAAGACTGATCATCAAAAGATAAATTTAGAATTTTTTCTAGCGTATCTCTTAAGGTGGCATCCATGATATCGAGTAGTCCAGGAAATTTCCAAATTGGGCTCGCACGGAGAATATAAATTAATTTAGGTACAAATAGGCAATATTTTAGGATCGAAAATGCAATGTGAGAATTTAGAGCGCCCAATTTGTCAGAATGTGCCGAAAATGTTCTGACTTTTTTGTCCAAGATTGGTTGTATGGCTTCGTTAAAAAGAGGAGCACCAAGAAGACAAAGTGAATGTTTATTAAGAATCTTAATATTAGGGGCAATTTCATTAAATAATTCGGAGGCCGATGATATTCTATCTTGCGATAGCTTTTCTGTGAAAAACAGTTCACATTTGGAAAAATTTAGTTCTAAACCAATTTTGCCAAATTGTTGCTTAACATTGTTAAGATCTTTAAGAACGTCATCCACGTTGCCTCCAATGGTTCCATCGTCAAGATACCATATGTTAAATTTTGATGTTAAATTTGAGATATGGTTGTGGATCCCTAAGCTGAACAGGGCTGGACCTAAAGGATCCCCTTGCTGAACACCTACAGAGGACTTAATATCGCCATCTCCAAAAAATAATTTAGAAGCAGAGCTGTAACATTGCCAAACATACGGGTAAATTTCGGGAAGCTGTGTTGAAACTTCGTTAAGCAGAGTTGCCCTGTCCAATGAATTAAAAGCATTCTTTACGTCTACTTTCAGCAGTACCTCAACCTCGCCATTCGATAAGAAAGTACGAGCCGAATGCACCGCTGCCTCACAACCACCTTTACTGCCAAATCCAACTTGAATGGGTTGGAATTTATCCTTTAGGGTCGAAACTATGTGTCTACACGCTAATTTTGATGCCAAACGGCGAAAAGTGCAGCCAACAGCGATGGGCCGGATCCCACCGTCCTTTTTATTAAAAGCACAGAGCCTCGCGCCGTAAAGGAATGGCAAAAAGGATGAATTTACCTCGCCAGATAACATAAAATTACAAAGTCTGGTAATGTTACTCAGAAGCGCCTTGCCGGCGTCCCCAGCAGTAACACCCACAAGATCCTTTAGATGTTGTGGTGTTATGCCGTCCATGCCACCAGCAGAGCCACTGGAGAATGACATTATCGCAGCGTAAGTTTCTTCATCCTTTATCTGTAAAAATGAAACGTTTGAAGGTGGGTCTGGAAGTAAAGAGTCGGGATTTGGTAAAGGATGCTTGTCACGTAAGGCTTCTAGCGTTTCATCATTAAATGGAGCCAGCGTATCATTAGAAAACAAAATGCGGGCTGCGTTTTTAAGATCCCCATCCATAACCTTGTTTTCCACAATTTTTTTCAAATTGTAATTTTGTGTTCGAAATGAGCAGTCAGGAATTTGGAAAACGCGATCAACCGAACAATTTTTTTTCAATTTTGAACATAACGACCCGCTTTCTGATTTATCTACTGAAAAATGTTTATATGAAAACAAAAAAAGATTTTGCCAAGCCAAAAGTGAATTTGATAAGACATTTTGGATTGTATGTGATAAGGATCTAGCCAATGATATCCTCGCCCCTCGCGGAATGCGTTTTATTAAAGGAATATTTTGACTATACTTGGATAATAAAATTTCGAAGGTTACCTGGTTTTGACTTCCTGTTTGCGTTTGATCGCACATGAAATTTGGGCAAGTTAAAGGCCTTGCTGGTGGTCCGTGACATCGTGCGATATGTATATTAAGGCCTTTACGACCTTTAAACAGTCTGCCATCGCTACAGTCTGGGCATTCTATGTACTCAACTTAAGAAGCACGCAGAAGGGATCATACTTCACAACACAACAAAGGAAAGAAAAAAAAAAAAAAACTAAAACACTACACAATAGCGTCTATAAGCGCGCGAAGCCCCGGCAACGGCAACCAGGAGGCCTGCAGAGCAGGCGACTGCCCGCTGAGGCCCCTGGAAACCGCGACACCGCGTAGCAACGCCTCGCTCTGAAACAAAAACTACTGTTAATATCCCATTTCAAAACACAATGAAAATAATACCACGGGGTATTTCGCGAATAAGCGCCAATTTGATGCCAATAATAATCCAAAATACCGAGCCCAATATTTATAAATAAAAATTTTGAAGCGAGCAAAATTTTTTCATTGACATCTCATTGGTCTATATTAGAAACTAGCTGCCCGACCTAGCTTTGCCCGGGAATTCAGAATAATATTTATTACAAAACCATCTCCTGGTAATAACAAACACAATAAAAAATTAAATATCCAATTTAGTTTAGTCGATCAAAAGTTATGCGCGTACATACATTTTGGAGAATATTTATGTACGCTATTTTTATTATAATAGTAGTATTATTATAGATCTCCAATTTGAGTCAGTTGGTACGTATCTACCTAACTACTTCTACGAGACTAGAAAAATCTTTGATCCACATAATTCATGGTTACCCTTCAGAATATGATTGTTGTTTTTTTACTTTTATGGAAACAAAAGCTGCTACCAGGATATGACTCATTTTGCACCCTGTCACAAAACATGAATTCACCATTTTTCATGGAAAACAAACAGGTTTATTATGAAAATTTACAGAATCTCAAATCGAAGCACGGGAATCAACCAAACAACCAAGTAAACAAACCACTATCTTGCATTTAGTATTACCAGTCCCAAAACATTTAAGTACTACTTTTACTCAGTATTAATGAATTATTTTTTAAATACAACAAAATAATTATTATTTATATAAACTGTAGATATATTTAAATATTTTTCTAAGTTTAAGGATTGTTCGTTTTGGTAAATCATTAAAAAAGCGATATATAAAATTTTCTGCCATTTCTACCACACCCAATAATTAGTTGAACTGGCAAGACGTCAGACAAGGACACACTACCAACGGAAGCCCTCTCGCAAGGACCGCTTATATCTAGCTACCTCCTTTATGGAAATAGCTACCCTAAGAAAAATGTTAGAGATCTCATTTTAGCTTAGCAAAAATGTTTGGTACACTGTCTAGTAGTATGTGTAAGGTCTTTGGTCATTGATCTGAGCCACAGATTTATAAAATGTCTGTGATCTGAGCTATAAGCATACACGTTTTTTTAACTTACTGGTTTCAGGGCTCCAGAGCCCTAGGACCCAGGTCCTAGGTTTATATTAAACCTATGAAATCCTATTTGTTATAATCAAAGGTTTAGTTTACGTTTTATTAATCAGATACACCAACCTAACTTTTAATAGGTATTAAAAAAGTCATAGGGACTGCCGATAGAAGTCAAAACGAATATTTAAAATAATTTTAATAACAACACAGCACTTTTAAAATAATTAAAATATAAACTTTAAAACTATGATATCATGATTTGATTTTCCTCTCTTATAAAATTCGTCCTCCTAAAGCTAAATCGAGAATACTTCTGCAACGTAACTTTGGAGGAATTGACAAGGACCGCCTCTGTGATGACGCAACCAACCTAAATTGGTCTGCTGTCAGGGATGTGCATGCCATTGATACTAAAGTTGAGGTGTTTAGTACTTTGTTGACTCAACTTTATGATACTCATGCGCCCATAAGGCCTGTTAAACTCTAACACCTTCCAGCCCCGTGGTTGTCGGATGAGATTAAGAGGTTAATGGAAAAAAAGAATGCAGCAAAAAACAAATATAAATTAAAGGACTCTGATGATAACCGCTTGAGGTACCATAAAGCGCGGAATCGCTGCAATACAATGTGTACACAGAGATGCACAACGACGCCACATTCATAATTCAGTTCAGAACGGTAATACCGCCAAAACCTGGAAATTTCTTGAGTCGCTTGAAGTTGGTAAATCTTCCCAAAATTCTTCTGTTAATATAGATATAGATCTCCTTAATAAACATTTCTCTACTTCTGATACAATTGATAGTGTCGATAAAGAACGTACGCTTAGTATTCTTTCATCCACCTCAACTCCTTACTTTCCGCCTTTTACCTTCGAGTCTTTCACTGAACGTGATGTTAAGAAGAATATATTGTCGAATGCAGTCGGTACTGATGACCGTAACATGATCGTTCCCATCCTAGATATTGTTTCACCTATTCTTACCCATATCCTTAACCATTCCATTAACACCGGCAAATTTCCTGAGGCATGGAAACAGGCACAAATTATTCCACTTCCAAAGAAAACAAGTCCTTCAGTTGTAAGTGATTTTCGCCCAATTTGGATTCTTCCTTTCTTATCAAAAATACTTGAAAAATTGGTTTTCCAGCAACTCAGCCTTTTCCTTAACAGACACTCACTCCTTAATCCTTTGCAATCTGGATTTCGTCCCGGTCATAGTACGGTTACTGCTCTCATTAAAGTTACTGATGACATTCGATGGTCGATGGATAATAAGCAGCTTACAATTCTGACTTTACTTGATTTCAGCAACGCTTTCAATACCGTTGATCATGATATTCTGGTGAGTCTGCTGCATTCTATTAACATGTCTCCGTTGGTGGTTGACTGGTTTCGGAGTTACCTCGATGGCTGACGACAGCGCATACGAGTTGACGAGACCGTTTCGTCATGGTGTGATGTTACGGCTGGGGTACCTCAGGGTGGCGTGTTATCTCCTTTGCTTTTCGCTATTTTTATTAATTCTATCACCAAAAACATATCTTCTCTCTATCACATGTATGCAGATGATATCCAAATATATCGCCCTACACCTCTTGATAGCCTTAGTTCTGCTGTTTCTGCTGTCAATGAAGATTTAGCTACAATTTCCGAGTGGAGCAGACGGTATGGACTTAAGGTTAACCCGACTAAATCTCAAGCTATCATTATTGGCAGTCCTAGGATGATTGTTCGAGTTGATTGGCAAAATCTCCCTCCAATCATATACAATGGGGTTACTATACCTTACTGTACTTGTACTAAAGACCTTGCCATATATTTGGATCGGGATTTATCGTGGTCCACACAAATTAAAGAGCTGAGTAACAAAACATTTTTTGCAATGAGCTCATTGCGTCGTCTTCGTTCTGTTTTGCCAATTCCAACCAAAGTTATGTTAGCACATTCTCTCTTACTTTCTATTCTTGATTATGCAGACGCAAGCTATCTTAATTTGACTGAGGCCCATCTTAACAAACTTGAGCGACTCCAAAATCTTGCTATTCGGTTCATATTCGGTCTTCGTAAATATGACCACGTATCTGAATTTCGTCAAATGCTCGAGTGGCTTCCTATTCGCCGTCGCCGGGATCTTCATGTTCTGTCACTTCTGTACCGTGTGCTATTTGATCCAAAAACTCCCTCTTACCTGAAGGAGAAGTTTAAATTTCTGGGAGATCAGTCCGAAATACGAACAACCCGTAAATTAACTTTATGCATACCATCGCATTAGACAAAGTTTTATGCGCAGTCTTTCACAGTGCAAGCTGTTTTATTATGGAATGCTCTCCCATTAAACATACGACAAAGTCACTGGAAATATTTAAAAAATCTGTTAAGAGTTTCTATTTATCACCATAATACAGACGACTAATTTTAACTTTTATTTAGTATGATATTACTAAAAATACATAATATATATTAGTTTATTTTCATATATTTATTATAAGTATTATATTATTTGTGTAACAGTTTATGTATTAGTATATAGGTATTTATTTGTATGTTTATATTGATACACCACCCGCGAGTTAATCTCCTTACTTCTCCTATTCCTAAGGTTGCCTGGCAGAGATCGCTACTAAGCGATAAGGCCGCCATTTTGTATACTACTTAGTTCTTTGTTTTCTATGTATTTTTTGGGTACTTTTTATGTGCGTTGTGGTGTACAAAATAAAGAGTATTAATAATAATATCAAAGTTTAATTACGAATGTACTATATTATTTAAACTTAAGACCTTTTACTTATTTTGTCTTAAGAGGAATGGTGTCGCGCGATGTTATTCACGGTTACACATCACTTTCAAATATAAACCTTAAAACAAAATAATTAAAGTTTAATTACGAATGTACTACTTAAGACCTTTTGTCTTAAGAAGAACGGTGTCGGTCCCCCGTTTCCACATTTTTACCCCCTACCAAAATTCTCAACGTGCCTAAAGAAGCTTTCACTTCAAAAAAATTGCCTCTGACTCAGATAATTTTACCTATTTTATCATTAAGTATTTTGTGTACTTCTTTCTTTGCCCGTTAGAACCGCAGCTGCACCAAGATAAAATATAAATACTACTTAGCGTTATTCTATGCTACTACGCTTTCAGCCGCACATACGCTCTCTCTTTTGTTTCTGGTCGGTGCGCTCTCTCATGCGTAGTTTTCTTTTTCTGGTCGGTGCTAGTAGTAGTAATCTGTGGCTCTCTGCTTCTCAAGAAATAGATGCGCGCAGTGCGCGCGCAGTTATTATTCCATTCCATGTTTCTAAACATGGCAGGTCGCAGTGGGTTTGACGATGGTAATCTGAGGTATTTATTCAGAAAATATAATATTTACTGATTTCATTTCATCCAATAACATTTCAATTAAAGTTTAGTTTTCAGTAAATTTATTATTATTGCGTACTTTTACGGTATTCCCTTAAAAATCAGTTGCTTTGACAGTGCGATAACATTGGCTGAAAGTGGTATTTAAACAAAACGTGTGATCATAAATTAAATTACAAATAATTTTTCGATTCTTACGGTTTTAATGAGTGGTTTGAAGATCTGAGAAGTGAGTGAAATGTGTATTTGTAGGTTATAATATACCATGGTTCATGACTGTGTGCAGGGACTTCGGAGGCGGCAGGAGGACGGCGGGAGGGCGCCCGCTCCCGACTGAGCCCCCTTACAAAGCCTATGTTGGAAATTTACCCTCTGGCATCATCCAAGGCGACATTAACAGAATCTTTCCAGTAAGTGTCACCACCATCGGTTTTAGCATCCACCTCATTGCTTCTTGAATTTTTATTGATATAATTTGATTTCAAGATTTTAGAGGAAAGTTGAAAAAAATCTATAAGTACTAATAGTATTAATGTGAAAGTTAGGATGGATGGATGGATGTTTGTTACTCAATCACGCCAGAACGCCTGAATGGAACTTGATAAAATTTGGCACAGAGTTAGATTATACTAATATCCTGGAGAGAATTAAAGAGTTCCAGCAGGAACCAAAAAACCTCAATCCATACATACAAAGTTTCTGCAACTTTCTATGTATGGATTGAGGATTTTCATCAGCTAGTTCTGTATATATTTATTGCAAGCCTAAAAAATGGAGCTTACTTACATTATTAATTATTATTCTTATTAGACATTAAGTGGTATTGGATGATGTGTTAGGATATCTATTATGTGTACATGTGATACTTAAACTACTATAAATACTAAAAATAAGGGTCTAATAAGGTCATGCAAGGAACCAATGACATGATAATTTAGGTCTAACACAGATCAAGAATAGGACCAATGTCAAAAGTATAAATTCTTTTCAGGACTTATCTATTAAAAATGTAAGGCTGGTTATGGATAGAGAAACAGACAAATTCAAAGGCTTCTGCTATGTGGAATTTGAATATTTGGATGATTTGATTAAGGCTATTGAAATGAATGGTGCTCTCAATGTAGATGGTAACTTTATCAAAATTGATGTTGCTGAAGAAAAAAGAAGTGGGTAAGTAAACTGAAATCTTAAGCAATGGAGAAGTTTCAATTTTTTTCTCATAAAATATCTCAACAAATGAAAAAGTTATGGAACAAAGATGCGTTTGCAAGACTTTGTAAAGAAATAAAATAAATAGAATTAGTATAAACGAAAGAAATGGACTACATGACTTAATTGAATTACAAGCACTTATTTGTGTGTGAAGATAATTTTGAAGTATTAAATCTAGCTCACTCAATAGCTAGAAAAGCTCACTCCCAGAATTTCTCACTCGAGTAAGATACAGCAATCAGTGTATTAAACTTATGTAATAATTAATTTCTTGTTGGATAAAAAAAAATTCCGTCATTTATTGTTGGATTTAAAAAAAAACACTGATTTATTAGTTTTAATCTATATTTTACTTCTGTTGTGTTAAATATGATATTCACAACATCATGAAACTTCTCCATTGAACATTAAAAAAAGTGTTGGTTTATTTGTTCCCTTAGATGCATTTAGAAGTCTTTCGTCTAACTGGGTTGAAACTTTGTAGAATAGTTGTTGGTATATGTTGGAAGATTTCTGACATGCTACTATTGCCATACTATAGGTAGCATGTGAGTCACTGTTAATCATTCAGTAGCCTAATTATGTTAAACCTGCATAAATCATTGTTACAGTCTCAATTGTTGTCATTGGCTGAATTTAAGGTATTCTTGCCGCATTGATGGATTCTGTCCAATAGCAGAAAAGTTTTATCCAAATAGAAGTGATTGTAAACAAACACCGTAGATGTTCTTTTTACATAATTAGGCTGCTGTTTTACACCATACAAATAATAATATATTGAACATTTGAAACCCTCGATGTAAATGTGCAACTTCTAATGACAGATCAACAAAACCCATAGGGATCTTTCCCCATAACCAACTGTTAGTGTGGATTTAGGCTATATTGTCCAAGTTTTTTTATTCCATCACAAATCAGCCCTTGACTGTGATCTAACCTCGTGGTAAGAGATAAATGTTAGAGTCCTAACCTGTTAGAGATATGGCAGTTATATTGAACCCATACCCAAATCAGTTTCTACATAGGATCATACCAGAATGGTAAAATTGTTGGGCGGTGCACCTGTGTGGGTAAGGTGGTAACTAGCCATGACTGAAGCCTTAAACCACCAGACAATTATAAATTCCCGAATAACCTCTGTTGGGGATTTAACCTAGGACCTCCCACTTATAAGACCAATGGTCACCACTGCCCCAGGGAGGTCTAAAAAGTGAAGGAATTATAATGATAAATTTGTAATCCTGTGTTATTATAACATTTAGTAACCATAGAAAATACAATAAAAAAATGCTTGGTATAATTGAAAAGATTTATTTAAAAATTATTTATGCTAAATTTCGTAAAACAAAATCAATGGAAAATATAGTGAATATGCCTTGGAGTGCAAGTAAAGTCAAGTCTCTGATCATCCCAATCCCCATCCATTTGAGTAAAGGAATAGATAATGCACATGTGTTTGCGCACATTCCTCTGCAGCACCTCCCGCACTGATGGCTAAAGTTGCTATAATTTTGTTGTACACAATCAATCTAAACTTAATTGATAGCCTTAACTGATAGCACAAAGTCTAGTGGCAGTCCCTTTCTGCAAGAAGGATTATGAAAGGGATAGCACTATATCTGATCTGTTTTGGTTTGGAGGTTGTTATAACAGAATCAACCACATCGGTCAGTCTCTTCACTGGCCTTCCTGACCGAAATTCAGAGGACATTGATTCACTCATCTTGTTACCACAGGGGGGGTGGGTTCGACCGGGGGCGCCGTGACGGCGGACGCGATGGCGGGCGCGACGGCGGACGAGGCGGCGGTGGCGGCGGCGGCTTCCGGCGCGATGGCGGCCGCGGTACGTACGAGCACGCGGACGCGGCCGAGCGCCGCGCGCCTCGCACCCAGGGTGGCGGGTTCACACATGGTAACACTGCTAACATCATCTTATAGATTTGCTTGTCTTTGGTACATAGACTAGGAAAAGTTTTGTAGTGGATCTTTTTGTATGAGTTGAGAGTTACTCTGAGCTTTCATCAGACAGAAGTAACATGTATATGCTTTTTCCGCTGAATATGGCAACCACCCTAAACAGCTGTTTTGAGAGTTTAATTGAGGTATTAGTGTCAAGTAGTTAGTTAGCCATTATGAGAAGAGACTCATGCCCATTAGTGATGGGTTGAAATGAGTTAGTACCGTACCGAAAAGATGCAAAACAAAATTTCCCCACACAAATATCTCTTTCTATATAAACTTCTATAGAGTGCCTCATATGTCAAGTGGGTATACCACTAATTTTGAATGCCCTTCGAATCTAAAAAAATCACAGCAGTTTTTCTTTAAAAAATGCTAAAACAGTCTGAGAGGAGTGTCCTGTTTTAAATATTGATTTAAAATATTAATATAAATAAGACATTATTTGCTAGATAATGAAATAATAATCTTTCCATACATCTCATCTTTTCATTTGGGGGTTTTAGTAAAAACCTATTTAAAGATTGCAAGTTTTTTTAAACTTGCGTAAAACTCTAGAATTGATAAAGATCCTACATCTCAATGTTTAAAAAACAGTTCTTAGCTGAATTAGTTTCTCAAAGGCAAGTAAATCTTATCTCATATTTAGCACCTCATTATTTTTAACAAAATTAGCAAACATTTAATACTTATGTAGATTATTTAAAATCATTATCACTTAATTCTGTCCAATCATTTATTTTACTTTAGGCAGCTGGATTCAATGATGTTCATCTAATGCATTACTGATTCGATTTTTGATAACAATTGACTTTCCTTATGAAGAAGTTTTAATCGATTTGACACGTTGATCTTTGCTCAACATTTTTTTATTATTTTATAAACATACCCATTACCCAAGCATTTCAAAGACTAAGTTTATTAATGTATGTATTAAAGTAAACATACATGAATCAGTCAGGTCATAGAAACCATCCATCGCCAAAGATTTATGGTGCTTCAAGGACTATCAAGAAAACTAGTGTTGCAGCTCCATGACTATTTAGAAAAGGAAAGTCCTACTTGTAATTATTAGATACATGATAAGTTTGCGAGTTACAAAATATCGGATAAAAGGGTACGTAGCTTCACTATTGTAAAAAAACTATATGGAGTATTGCATTTTTTTGTTGATGGTTGCCTGTCAATAATTATGAAACTTCATAGCGAGCTTAAATCAAAAGTAAAATAAATGGGTCGACAGAATATAATAATATTTTCTGTATTCTTGTTGATTGGTTGATCTGAAATAGATGGACAACTTGTGGTTTTCTGCTTGGGGATCGGCTTCTAATTTGTGAAAAAAATCTCTTTTGTAGCAATTAAGCAGACTGGTGATAATTCTTGCAAAGCCATTAGTGCAGATAAAACAACTATTCTGAACAAAAATTGTATATTATGAAGCTAGCTTATAAGTAACCTGTGACAATCATGACCCTGGCCACTAAGTGAAAGTCAAAGCTGCAACCTTGGCTGCAACTTATACAAAAAATTCACACATATTATATTGGAAAATAGCAATTGGTGAGAGAAGGTATGAATCATAGAAAATTACCAGTTTGTGAAACTATGCATTAACTATATCACATTCAGTGTTTAATGTCTTGTCTTTTCACACCATATAATGCTGTTGAACATGCTACTAATTTTACTATACTAAATATTAGGTGGGGTTTATTATTTAGGTCCTTACATATGAAATTGGCGTTTTGTCATTTGAAATTTGTATAACTTCTTGCAAGGGAAAAAATTCAACTCCTATGGTGCAGTTCAAAGCGGCTTCAAAGATTTATTGATTCTGGTCTGAATGGTTTTTTTAGTAAAGGGATCAATGAACTACCTATGAGATAATTATATTATATTAAAAAGAAAACGACTATGTTCATCCCTTACAAAACGCCAATTTCATATGTAAGTAATATTATATTATATACTTTAAACATTGAAATAACTTTAGCAAGAAAAGATTACAATTATTTTGCTATAATCAGCCAACAGTTGGCGGATTATAGCAAAATAATTGTAATCTTTTCTTGCTAAATCATGAACTTCCGCAAAGTAACGCCCGATTCTATACAATAATTAAAATAACTATTAATTTTACATAACTTAAACTCGATCTAAATGATCCAGGTTACGCATGACATTCCACTCATCTGCTACATCATAACATATAGATAAATTGGAGAATTGTTAAAAGTGCAAGAGTCCATACACATCAAAGGGACCTAAGGTGATGGGATGCTTTTTGTGTTCGTCATTCTACAAGTCCAGTTTTTCTAAGCAGGGCTTATTATTTCTCATCAAAGTCCAGTCTCAATAAATCCATATTTCCAAGTATGTCAGTCTATCAGGCTGTCTGTTATCTTTACAGTACGGATATAGTTTGGATTCCGGAAATTGACGTAGGCTACTTTTTATCAAATTGTAGTTCCACTGGATTGTTTAAAAAACCTACATCCACGCGTATGTATCACATCGTTGAACTTAATCTCTAAATGAAATTGACGGTCTAACATCCTCTTCACTTTGCCAGTTTGGGACTTTGGGAAAATACTAAGCTCAATTGAAAATCGGGACATACGGCTGTACTTTGAGTAAGTCCGATGGGTGTGCGCGAGTTGTAATAGGCCTATTACACTGCACTTTCCACAGGGCCCTGTGGTAAGGGTGGGTGTGGTCGCGAGTTAGAGCGTCGCTTATTACACAGCAATAAGAATAAATTTAGGGACCCTCTATAAATCTTATTGCACTACACTGATTGAAGTGTAAGGGTCCCTGTGAAAAGTGCGGTGTAATAGGCCTATAGCGGTAAAGTGGGATAGATCGCGAGCGGGGAGAGCAGCGCGGCAGCGGCGGCACTAGCGGCGAGCGGTGGAACGAGCAGCGTGGCGAGCGGTGGAGCGAGCGCGGCGCGCGGGGGGGCTCCGAGGAGGCGCGCAGCGGGGACTGGGGCCGCATGGGCCGCTCCGGGGCGCCGCCCGCGCCGCGCCAGCCGCCTCGCCGCAACTTCGATGATATGCCCGCTCCGAGATCAGGTATGAAAACCTGTTACTATGAGAATTTACGTCTCACTAAGCTACAGTGCCACAATTAGTATAACTTGGCGTGACTGTGTGCCACTGCCCAAAACGAATGTAAATATAAAACATCTCTCTATCATAGGTTTACATTTCATCACTTTTTAGTCTAGGCAATGGGGCGGTCCGTTGTATGGAGACCCCCGCATTAAATCCTCAGTCGATGAAACTTGGCAGGGTTTTAGTATGGGATGATCCAAAACTTATAAAAAATATCCAACAAAAAAACACCCGGAAGTTAGGCATTTATACCTAAAACTTAATATTTATAACTGGATATTTTCTCGATTTCTTTTTTAAATAATAGTAGGTAGTATATTTACACTCAAAACAGAAATATGAAATGAAATAACCATGGAGAACATTGATTTTTAAACCATTTTTATTATCAAATCTAAACTGCGTTTACGTGATAATATACCTTCCTGCTTTTACAATTGGGTATAGCATAAAAAACGTAACTTCCTTTCTGATTTCCTGGCGAAGGACATAGGATACTTTTTATTCCGGAAAATTCAAGAGTTTCCGCGGGAAACAAAAATTATCTGTTTAACGGATTTTGATGCAATTTTGTACAGAGATAGGTTGTATCCCGGGGAAAGACATACTTTTTAAACCGGAAAATTCAAGAGTTGCTTCCTTCATCCACGATCAAAATCATTATCCACGCGGACATCATCTAGTATTGAATCGTAATTATATTAACGCTTGCAGACACATCGGGCAGGCCGCGATTACTGCTGGAGCCGCGGACGGTGAAGGAGCCGGTGAACTCGCTGGCGACTACCAGTCAGGCCTCGTCAATATTCGGCGGCGCGCGGCCGCGGGAGGAGAAGCTCAAAGAGATGGCGAACGAGTAAACCGCCCCCCTCCCCCCCGTCCCGCCTCCAACTACCCTCTCCTGTGTGTAAATGTATCGATTCCCCCACTATTCACTATACTCTGTTCCAATCCAATTTGAATCTTACGGTCAATTGATGCTATGAAATTATTTTTTATACAGTGTAAGGCACAGTTCAAAAAGTGAACAAGGCATTTTAATGATCTTCACTTTTTGACCTAGCATAGTTAATTTTTTTTAATTATGTCAGGCTCTAAGTCAATCGTAACAAATGAATTGTATTGTTCGTCATAAAGAATTTTTAAAAATCACAAAAAATGGGATGTCGGCTTCATCGCTAGGTTATTTGGTTGGTGAATAGAACGAGAAAAATAAAATTAGCTTTCTGTACCCTTACACCTTGTATAATACAAATATGTTGGTTTTCTCTTACAGATTTTTGTCATGATAAGCTTCAGAGTGAAGTAGTAATTACTGCTTTGATAAGGCATAAAGTTTCATCTGTAAGTCTGTATCTGGAGATTTTGTTATCAGTCAGTGTAGGATACTGTGTATATTTATATATTTTTATTATAAATATTTAGATGATATTTTTGTGATCAACATTTTTAATAGTATTTATTATTATAATAATAAAAGTTTTTAGTAAAGGCATTAAAACCCAGCTATAATGTATACATATTAACACAATATGTAATGTTAAAATGAACCTACAATATAAAATAATAATAATATTAAAGCAATATTAAAAGTATTATTATTAAGATTACATATTTTGTAAAATTATATAGTCTTTTAGTTATCAAAAATGTTGTATCCCAAATAAATGCACTGACTGATTCTACAGCTTTTAAAATTAAGTCTTTAGAAATCAAAATTGAAGTGTTTATTTTAAATTTTAATTTTATTTACAAGAAAATTATATTATCTTGACACATACATTATGTATGACTGAAGGAATGTAAGTATCATATTTAATATTTCAATCTGTTATGAAAAAATATTTCTTGCCTAGATGTAGGTACATGATGGTTTTTTGACATACACATTTCTCTGATATTATTTTTACAATATAGAATATTATATAATTATTTGAATTCTCAATAAAAGCTTTTAAATTATAAGTTTATAGTAATGTGGAGCTTGAAATGTTGGATTTAATAATTATTTCTGCAAATTGGATTGTAACATAAATAATGTACATGAACCAGATGGCTTTTTGTTAGGTTGTGAGGTTGTAAATCATTTTTATCATATTATATGTATTTTGTTAGCTTTATTGTGTATCGCTTATATTTCGCGCTCGATGTCGCTTATTTTTAAGCGAGGCGAGCGCTCACTATCGGTTATGCGCTGTATTTAAATTGCTAGTTTTTTCGTTGGGCCTGAGTGTATGATACACTTAGCTTGCATAATAGATTTTGAAATTAAACTCTTAAGTATAGCGTTTCCTTTGTTCATATTGTTGATTCACTTTGGTAATATAAGCTTATTATTTTTTTATGTTTGGAAAGTTGATTTAAAAAATGTCTGTTAACATAGAAAGTGTTTTTTTAATATGTTGGTCTTGGAAATTAATCATTGGCCGAGTAATAAGTAACATAATTTAAGAGTTTATTATAAATGATGTAAGTACGACGTCATTTAATAAATTAAACTTCCAAATGCATGGATTTCTACTTTATTAAATATTATGTAATGCCATACGCTATGTGGCAGAGAAAAAAAATTGCAAAACTGTAACTGAATATAGAAAAATTAATAAAAAGTGAATTCTTTGTAACAAAGGCTTTGTATAAAGCTCCAGAACATAAACCTTACCTTTAA
Source organism: Erebia palarica (assembly GCA_964035005.1). Classification (NCBI taxonomy): domain Eukaryota; kingdom Metazoa; phylum Arthropoda; class Insecta; order Lepidoptera; family Nymphalidae; genus Erebia; species Erebia palarica. Next base: position 27,891,538 of record OZ035987.1, on the reverse strand, counting down.
ATCCCAAAAGGATTATATTTTATTATTTAATCACTATTTAAAAGAAATTCTGCCCTAATTCAGCACTATTATTATGCCTATTAATACCTATTGCCCATTATTTAAAAAAAAACTTGTCTTATGAGTTTTAATCTTATTTAAGACATTCATTCAATGGCTTCAGTCAAGTAGTTTTAAGAGACCATAAATATTACAAGATTATATAAGACATTACAAACAAATAAATACACAAATAAAGTTTCCCTCTTTGGACTAGCAGCCATAATTCCGTTCGAAATTCAGAAAATGTAAAGACGTATATCTAGACAACAAATTGATCACGTGACTTAACGAAGACAACAGCCACTCAAACATTTTTGGATTTCGAACGGAACTAGCGCTCGACAGGTTTCTGCGACGAACGCAGTATACTAAAGTACGAACGCGGACCAATCAGAACAGAGAAATGAAAAGTCCCATGGGCCTAAAAATTACATTTTGCTCCCGTTATCCTCTGAAGCCAATATTCGTTTTTCGAATAGGTATGATAAATAAATATTTTCAAGTATTGCTAACCAAGTTTCTCAGGAAAATAATTAAGCTTTGCATTATTTGAGCATGGATGAGGATAATACTGGAATAATAAAACTATATTAATTGCAAGAATTATGTAATTCTAATGCTGCCTCTAGATGGCGCTAAACGTTTTGGTTAGCGAGTCTATTCAACTATTCGGCAACAGATGGCGCTAAACGTTTTGGTTAGCGAGTTTTTTCAACTACTCGACCACAGATGGCAGACGATGCAATGCCAAAGGGCGTTACGTTCCTTTAAACGCAGTGGTTATTTGAGAATGCTTTGTTCGATCAATTGCACGTTTCCATTGAGGCTTGTCAACTAACAAAAAGAAATATAAACAAAACATACATTTCCTTTTTTATACTAAGGTCAGTCGGGGCTAGTGCCTCTGGCATCAAATTTACGTAAACTAAGCAACTATTTGAACTTAATGCCATCCAGTGTAAAAGTACGAACTAAATTTAGGCGGAAATATTAATTGTTTATGGTAACACACGTGTCGTCGTGGCGTAAAACGCCATCTTAATTTTAGTGTCAAATGTACTGTGAAGTCGAGTTGACTGCTGCCCACCCAAGTGTCGAAAAAAAATTGATATTCATTGTTTTTCGAGTTAAAAATAAGGTAAGATTACTCCATTATCCTTATACTTTACGTGTCAACATTACCTTTGTTGTTATTTAGCCAAATAGTTTGTAATTTACATAGTTATAATTTAATTGTAATATTGAACTTAAAGGGTGAAGTGCGTCTAAACTTGTCGGGGCAAGTGCGTTGCTATGACGCACTTACCTCAAGTCGGGGATTGTCAACCTTTTTAGTAAAATGTTATAAAAAATAATTTCGAACGAAGAATAACGAAATAAACCTAGGAGAAGTAAAAAACAGAGTGGCTCGCAGCTCGCGAGCCACTCGCAAGCCACCCGCGAGCTGCGCGTGTTCAGTTTCTGCAAGTGTTCGGTGCATTTCTTTTTTATAACTCATGCAATACTCTTATAAAGAACACGCGCGGCGAGTGGCTTGCGAGCTGCGCATTCGCCAGATGTGGAAGCACCGTTCCTAGACTTAATGCGGAACTTGAATGATCGGCAGATTCCAACCTCTGAAAAAGTTTATAAGACCCATTTTTTTTAATTAAGTAGAATTTTGGCCATACAATACGACAAAAAAGAGTAGAAATTAATAATTAGCTACACCATTGTGTCGTCCCCTTTAATCCGCATTGATTTGAAAGAGACGACATGATGATATTGCTAGTTATTTATTTCTACTCTTTTTTGTCGGACTATACTTACTTTATTTTTCATTTTAAAATATATGTAAACTGTTGTTAAATAGTTATATTTTTTAATTTCAGATAATTTTTTTAATATGGTTCGTAACTATAAGAGAAAAAAAGGAGGGCCGTCTTGGTCAAAGGAAACTTTATCGGAAGCCGTAGAAGAATATGTCCTAACGTACCAATGTATGGAACAGCAGCTGATTTATTTTTCGAGTTACAGATTGGGTTCCATAGTTAAAAATAGTTTGAATCCATGCTTGTATTGCTATTACCAAAAACGTTTTGCAAGAGAATTAAAATAACTGTCAATATATTTTTTGTATTTTTTTTATTCTCTTACCTTAAAATTTCTTATTACTCACGAAAATGAAAACCGTTTCGATTTTTGTACTAAGTCTGATTTTGTACCTATATAATACCTTAAAATAATAATGAATAAGTACAATACGTCTACAATTATTTTTGTCACCTTAAAAATATACTTACGTGAAAATAGTGGTAGGATCCAATCTTCCTTCAATAAATATTAGGCAATGAAGGTTGATAGCCTCTGACCAGTAAAGGTATGGCGCACTTACCCCTTTTGTGTTTGCCAACAGATTTCAAACCTTACATTGGTAGTTATAAAGTTTTAAATAGACTGTCTTGTTTGCTTCGATTACAGCTTTTTTTTTTAAAGTACCAAAACGTCAAAAGACCATATATAATATTATTTTGGAATGTGTGTTGCACTTGCCCCCATTTTGGGAAAGTGCGTCCACAGGGTATAGTTTACTTCAAATATAAATATTTCCAACAAAAATGATCCGATTTACACCATTTATGTATGTGCATATTGCGAGAAAATATGCCGTAATTTAATATTCACTTTAATGCCCAATTGATGGATACTTACTGATATATTTACTATGAAAGTCAACTTTATGAAAAGTATAACGCGCTTGCCCCGACTGACCTTATTTAATTTATCAAAAATCACTCATAATATACTGACTAAGGTACTTAAATGATATTCATGTAGGGTTGCAAAATTGTTATTAGGCATGGATAAAATGGAACGTTGAGTAGAACAAAATGGAGTAATCAGAGGGAGTAATGCATAAAAGAGGAAATCGGATGCTCAAGATTTAAACATATTGTTTTTTAGACATTTTAACTTTGACCTTATTGGGAATAATAAATCCATAGTATTTTCAGTTGTAATTTTGAAATCTTACTAAAAAAACGGAAATCCTGCGCACTGTCCGGATCGGAGGGCAGTTACTGGTCATGTCATTTGATTGTCCTTTCAATAATGTGATTGATCCGCTCTTTCATTTTAACACAAACTTGACATTTAAGAGAACATTAAAATTTAAGGTAGGACCAAGTAGGCAGGGTAGATATTCTGCGAATTGAACATAACAGACATGCCGGACATTTTGTTGATTTTATGTCGCTGGCGTACTAGACAATCAAAGAACTTGACCTTCCGAAGTGTAAGGAGTACAGTAATTTAAATGTTTCTTTAAAAATATTAATTGTTTGTAAACAAGCATTTCTCTACCTGGGTTACAGTTTTTTTACATTTAGTCTACAAAATAAAAAGCCTATAAAATGTATGACCAAAAGTATATTCATATATCTAAGTCATCATCTGGGTCCTCATCATCCCAGTCATCAACTGCATCTGGTTCATAATAAACTTTTCCTTGTCCTTCATTAATTTTACTCATATAAGGCAGTTTTAATTTGTTTTTCTCTAGTTGCTGGATTTGGTCTATTTCTATCTTAAATGTTGATAACTCACTCGGCAAAACTTTTTCTGCCTCGTCACTTTTCAATGCTTCCTTTACCACATGGGTCAGTTTTAATGTGGAAGTAAAAGTGTCATATAATATAATCTCTTCACTCTTCAAAAATTTTCCACCCTTTTTAATTTGCACTCTAACTTTATTTGGCTGTATTTCATCATACAACACAATAGCATTAGCTAAGTGATTTAACTGTATCTGTATTTTGGAATGTATAATACAATCTCGATGCAATATTAAAATAAGTTTATTTTCTACAGGACTATTACACACACACCTTAGGTATTTTAAGCAATTTTTCCAACCTATGTCTAATATCATTTGGTTTACTGAATCTATGATAAAAAGAGACTTCTCAGTAGCTGGTTTAAGCCATTCATTTAACTGCGAATCTTTAAAACAATGGACTGTTTTTCCTGTATAAATGTTTTGCCAAACGCAAGCCGGTTGTTCATAGCATAGAATCTTTAGGACATCTTGACGTCCAGAATTTTCAATTAATGCTGAAATAAGTGGAAGTACATTCTTGTTTAGGTCGTCTTCTATTAATATACAGTTGGCAGCTTTTAATTTAAATAATGTCATATTAATTTGCTCTCTGTAATTTACAAAACTCGAAAAGAATCACTTTTTCTTATCTATGAAACATTAATTAACCGATAATAATAACAAAATAACAAAGTTTTAATAACAAAATAAACAAAAATCACCGGCCAGAAAAAAAGAATAATAATTTAACCCTAAAATTTTAGACTTGACAGCAGAGACCAGAGACAAGTTAACCAGGCAGGGATAAGTAAGGATATTTAACAGCTGCTGATCGCTGTCAAATGAAAATTTTGATGACTTGAGTCTGTGATGAAAATATTGAAAAAAAAAACATTAAAACATTAAAACATTGCTCTTCATTCAAAATATTCCGCATTGATGTTTATTTTTAGTGTATTATATTTCAATTTTCGATGAAAGTCCGTGTTATATAAAGTAGATGGAGCGCACTCTTTAACTACGTATTTGAAGCTTACCCCATCTGAGCTAGTCCATTTATCTCTATCCCACTTTAACTGCCGAGCGAAAGCGAGAGAGATCGGACACCACCGTTGATGTTCGACCTCTTGCTCTACATGGGATAGCGATGCGACACTGGCCAGACCTCAAGCACAGTAAACAGATACAACCAGTATGGAAACTAAGCCAAATTGATAAATTATTTACCTACGCTCCATTGAAGCAATAGGGTTGTCACTTTTAATGTTTTATGGTTTAATTTTGTTTTTGTTAATTAAAACAGTCTATGTTCTGTAGTGATCAATTAATCGAATTGAAATAGCTAGTTTACGAATACAAATTAAATAAGTATCTCATGGCGTCGGTTAATCTTGATAGTTTAAAATACGGAAAACAGTTTAATATTGACACACAATAACTTGTAGATCTCTGTTTTTTTTGTAGGTCACTAACTTATCATTATGGCGTAACCTTTTACATGTTTTGGCGGGGGTGTACGCGATCCGCGGCTGGGCGCACGGTAGGCGCCGCAGGTGGCGCGCGGGCAGGGCTCATGAGCTCTGTTTTCGGATGTTTGTCATGCATTTTCGGGTTGAAGCGTACCGCGTTTCAACCCCAAAAATGCGTGTGATACCTAGTAATTAAAAAAACATTGCATAAAAACTACCTTTATTCTTGACTAGCGGTCCGCCCCGGTTTCGTACGGGTGCAATTTAGATTTGTAATTTTATCGTGAAAAATACAAAGTGAATAAATGACAGGTTTTTTCATATTATGTACTATCTTTACTTAAATGTAAATTAATTAAAATTAATACTTGTAATGTAAGAAAGTATTTTTATTAATCAATAAAAAAATTCATTTCTATAGCTGTTATTTCAGAATTGCGCATTTAAAACAGATAGAAAATTATAACTAACCACTCGCGTAGATCTTGATCCCGTGAGGATATCGGGATAATAAATAGGTAGCTAGGTTCTTCTGGATAATTAAGTATTCTAAAAGTGAAAGATTTATTAAAATCGGTACAGCAGTTTTTGATAGCTGACCCGCCCCAATATATATCGGCTTCGCACGGGTAGATAGATAGACTGGTAGATAGATTTACAGTTGGAGCATTATATCTGCCTCGGTGTTCTGTTTGTGATGTACGGTCTGAGTGAATAATTAACTTGAAGTTATCTGAAGTTCTAAGTTTTGTTTAAAACTTCGTATGTAAACATTGTGACTATTTAAAGTGGTCTGTAATTCCCTAATTAAATCAATTTAAGAATTTCAAAATGGCGCTGACTTAATAAAATGTTGGTAACAGTTTCCTGTTTTGTAATCCTAGGGATCCTCTGATATCGATTTTGAACGAAATAGGTTCAATAACAAAGAATTTCAAAATGGCGCTGACTTTTTAAAATTTTGGTACCGGTTTCCTGTTTTGTGATCCTAGGGATCGTCAGATATCGATTTTGAACGAAATCGGTTCAATAACAAGGAATTTCAAAATGGCGCTGATTTTTTAAAATTTTCGTAACAGTTCCTGTTTTGTGATCCTAGGGATCCTCAGATATCGATTTTGAACGAAATCGGTTCAATAACAAAGAATTTCAAAATGGCGCTGACTTTTTAAAATTTTGGTACCGGTTTCCTGTTTTGTGATCCTAGGGATCGTCAGATATCGATTTTGAACAAAATCGGTTCAAAAACAAAGAATTTCAAAATGGCGCTGACTTTTTAAAATTTTGGTACCGGTTTCCTGTTTTGTGATCCTAGGGATCGTCAGATATCGATTTTGAACAAAATCGGTTCAAAAACAAAGAATTTCAAAATGGCGCTGACTTTTTAAAATTTTGGTACCGGTTTCCTGTTTTGTGATCCTAGGGATCGTCAGATATCGATTTTGAACAAAATCGGTTCAAAAACAAAGAATTCCAAAATGGCGCTGACTTTTTAAAATTTTGGTACCGGTTTCCTGTTTTGTGATCCTAGGGATCGTCAGATATCGATTTTGAACAAAATCGGTTCAAAAACAAAGAATTCCAAAATGGCGCTGACTTTTTAAAATTTTGGTACCGGTTTCCTGTTTTGTGATCCTAGGGATCGTCAGATATCGATTTTGAACAAAATCGGTTCAAAAACAAAGAATTTCAAAATGGCGCTGACTTTTTTAAATTTTGGTACCGGTTTCCTGTTTTGTGATCCTAGGGATCCTCAGATATCGATTTTGAACGAAATCGGTTCAAAAACAAAGGATTTCAAAATGGCGCTGACTTTTTAAAATTTTGGTACCGGTTTCCTGTTTTGTGATCCTAGGGATCCTCAGATATCGATTTTGAACGAAATCGGTTCAAAAACAAAGAATTTCAAAATGGCGCTGACTTTTTAAAATTTTGGTACCGGTTTCCTGTTTTGTGATCCTAGGGATCGTCAGATATCGATTTTGAACAAAATCGGTTCAAAAACAAAGAATTTCAAAATGGCGCTGACTTTTTAAAATTTTGGTACCGGTTTCCTGTTTTGTGATCCTAGGGATCGTCAGATATCGATTTTGAACAAAATCGATTCAAAAACAAAGAATTTTAAAATGGCGCTGACTTTTTAAAATTTTGGTACCGGTTTCCTGTTTTCTGATCCTAGGGATCGTCAGATATCGATTTTGAACAAAATCGGTTCAAAAACAAAGAATTCCAAAATGGCGCTGACTTTTTAAAATTTTGGTACCGGTTTCCTGTTTTGTGATCCTAGGGATCGTCAGATATCGATTTTGAACAAAATCGGTTCAAAAACAAAGAATTTCAAAATGGCGCTGACTTTTTTAAATTTTGGTACCGCTTTCCTGTTTTGTGATCCTAGGGATCGTCAGATATCGATTTTGAACAAAATCGGTTCAAAAACAAAGAATTTCAAAATGGCGCTGACTTTTTAAAATTTTGGTACCGGTTTCCTGTTTTGTGATCCTAGGGATCGTCAGATATCGATTTTGAACAAAATCGGTTCAAAAACAAAGAATTTCAAAATGGCGCTGACTTTTTAAAATTTTGGTACCGGTTTCCTGTTTTGTGATCCTAGGGAGCGCCAGATATCGATTTTGAACAAAATCGGTTCAAAAACAAAGAATTTCAAAATGGCGCTGACTTTTTAAAATTTTGGTACCGGTTTCCTGTTTTGTGATCCTAGGGATCGTCAGATATCGATTTTGAACAAAATCGGGTCAAAAACAAAGAATTCCAAAATGGCGCTGACTTTTTAAAATTTTGGTACCGGTTTCCTGTTTTGTGATCCTAGGGATCGTCAGATATCGATTTTGAACAAAATCGGTTCAAAAACAAAGAATTTCAAAATGGCGCTGACTTTTTTAAATTTTGGTACCGCTTTCCTGTTTTGTGATCCTAGGGATCCTCAGATATCGATTTTGAACGAAATCGGTTCAAAAACAAAGGATTTCAAAATGGCGCTGACTTTTTAAAATTTTGGTACCGGTTTCCTGTTTTGTGATCCTAGGGATCCTCAGATATCGATTTTGTACGAAATCGGTTCAAAAACAAAGAATTTCAAAATGGCGCTGACTTTTTAAAATTTTGGTACCGGTTTCCTGTTTTCTGATCCTAGGGATCGTCAGATATCAATTTTGAACAAAATCGGTTCAAAAACAAAGAATTTCAAAATGGCGCTGACTTTTTTAAATTTTGGTACCGCTTTCCTGTTTTGTGATCCTAGGGATCGTCAGATATCGATTTTGAACAAAATCGGTTCAAAAACAAAGAATTTCAAAATGGCGCTGACTTTTTAAAATTTTGGTACCGGTTTCCTGTTTTGTGATCCTAGGGATCGTCAGATATCGATTTTGAACAAAATCGGTTCAAAAACAAAGAATTTCAAAATGGCGCTGACTTTTTAAAATTTTGGTACCGGTTTCCTGTTTTGTGATCCTAGGGATCGTCAGATATCGATTTTGAACAAAATCGGTTCAAAAACAAAGAATTCCAAAATGGCGCTGACTTTTTAAAATTTTGGTACCGGTTTCCTGTTTTGTGATCCTAGGGATCGTCAGATATCGATTTTGAACAAAATCGGTTCAAAAACAAAGAATTTCAAAATGGCGCTGACTTTTTTAAATTTTGGTACCGGTTTCCTGTTTTGTGATCCTAGGGATCCTCAGATATCGATTTTGAACGAAATCGGTTCAAAAACAAAGGATTTCAAAATGGCGCTGACTTTTTAAAATTTTGGTACCGGTTTCCTGTTTTGTGATCCTAGGGATCGTCAGATATCGATTTTGAACAAAATCGGTTCAAAAACAAAGAATTTCAAAATGGCGCTGACTTTTTTAAATTTTGGTACCGCTTTCCTGTTTTGTGATCCTAGGGATCCTCAGATATCGATTTTGTACGAAATCGGTTCAAAAACAAAGGATTTCAAAATGGCGCTGACTTTTTAAAATTTTGGTACCGGTTTCCTGTTTTGTGATCCTAGGGATCCTCAGATATCGATTTTGTACGAAATCGGTTCAAAAACAAAGAATTTCAAAATGGCGCTGACTTTTTAAAATTTTGGTACCGGTTTCCTGTTTTGTGATCCTAGGGATCGTCAGATATCGATTTTGAACAAAATCGGTTCATAAACAAAGAATTTCAAAATGGCGCTGACGTTTTAAAATTTTGGTACCGTTTTCCTGTTTTGTGATCCTAGGGATCGTCAGATATCGATTTTGAACAAAATCGGTTCAAAAACAAAGAATTTTAAAATGGCGCTGACTTTTTAAAATTTTGGTACCGGTTTCCTGTTTTGTGATCCTAGGGATCGTCAGATATCGATTTTGAACAAAATCGGTTCAAAAACAAAGAATTTCAAAATGGCGCTGACTTTTTAAAATTTTGGTACCGGTTTCCTGTTTTGTGATCCTAGGGATCCTCAGATATCGATTTTGAACGAAATCGGTTCAAAAACAAAGGATTTCAAAATGGCGCTGACTTTTTAAAATTTTGGTACCGGTTTCCTGTTTTGTGATCCTAGGGATCGTCAGATATCGATTTTGAACAAAATCGGTTCAAAAACAAAGAATTTCAAAATGGCGCTGACTTTTTAAAATTTTGGTACCGGTTTCCTGTTTTGTGATCCTAGGGATCCTCAGATATCGATTTTGAACGAAATCGGTTCAAAAACAAAGGATTTCAAAATGGCGCTGACTTTTTAAAATTTTGGTACCGGTTTCCTGTTTTGTGATCCTAGGGATCCTCAGATATCGATTTTGAACGAAATCGGTTCAATAACAAAGAATTTCAAAATGGCGCTGACTTTTTAAAATTTTGGTAAAAGTTTCCTGTTTTGTGACCCCAGGGAGCCCCAAATATCGATTTTGAACGAATTATAAAAACGATAGTTCAGCAGAGTTCAAACAGCCGTATACTACGCAATACACTCGCGGAAATAGACTTATACGTGACCACTCGTCATGACGGGACACTCACTACCTCTGTGCTCACTACTGACGGCCTCGCGACGACTGCTTAGGAGTCTCGTCGATGCGCATGTTTGTGTGAGTGAGCTGTTTCGAACGTTTCTTCGTAGTTTCACTACTGTTTGTATCTGTTTACTGTGCCTCAAGAGAGTATTGTGAGAGTTCTGTGCCTCAGAGATCATCTGAGCTGAGACTGCTGAGACTGTGCTGAAATCAGAGCATAGACAAATATGTACAACTTAAATCAGAGACAAGTAACAGCAGGGCGACCGCGTATCCCCTGCATAATCATTGTTATAGTATCAATTGTCGTGATTGGCTGAATTTATGGTATTCTTGCTGCGTCAATGGATTTTGTCCCATAGTGGAAGAGTGTTATCCAATCAGAGGTGATTGCGATCGTTGCACTGTAGCTGTCAGAGATACGCGGTCGCCCAGCTGCTGCAGCCAGAGAAATGTCAAAAGCAGAGACAAGTAACCGTTGATTAGTCCATCCTCCATCAACGCAAGAAACATGTCAAAAGCTGGTCAAAAGTAAAGCTATCAATCACAATAAAAAAATACCTGAAATTACTACTACTACTAGTTACTTGTCTCTGATTACTATGAAATAAAATTTAAAGACCGGGCTGTGTTAGTTTAGTTTTTAATACCTATTCTAGTAGGTATTTCAGTATGTTTAATCTTATTGTTCAGCAAAAACATTTTATTCGACAAATAGCGTTCGTTCCCGCCTATAAACCACCAGACCAAAGAGATTTTCAAAAACTGCGTGATTTTCTCATAAAGAACGACAAGGTTCTCATTTTAACAGGTGCTGGAATATCAACAGAATCAGGTAGAAGTTTTGTTTTGTTGTTTAAATTTTACCATCCAATAAATGGGTTCTCATCAAGCTTTGGAGCTTTTTCGCTTTAAAAATTAACTGAATAATAAGACTAGCCTACTAGAGTTTTTAAAAACCTTAAACCTAAAGGGGAATTATATTGGTAGGGACTAGTGGAAAAGGACAATGTTATTAGCAGCCGAGAAGTGTGTTGTCAGTGTATAAATAAATAATTTATTTCAGTTTGCATTACAATTGATACACAGGGCTGGAACCTCTTTTTAAGTATATTTAAATAATTGTGTCAGGAAATTATCTGCAGGGAAAAAGGTGTTTTTGGCTACTAATACTTACAAGATTACTTATAAGATTATTTAATTTAATTTTATTTTATTTATTTCTCAAAATTACATTGGAGCCTTAAAAAACTATAGAACAATAACAACTGCGTTAGTTTGAAACTGTGTTGCAGTTGCTAACGGCCACCTCCAAATTACAATTTCATGAGAATTACACATTAGGATCTTATTGAATGTAAACATAATAAAGGTAAAGTAAAACTGTGTGTGTGTGTGTGTATGTGTGTGTGTGTGTGTGTGCGTGCGTGCGTGCATGCGCGCGAGAGAGAAAGATCTTGTTCATGTATGTGTTTAGATGGATTATTTCAAATTTACAATATCTTCTGTGTCACTATAAGAGAGTTTTCTAAGCCATTTAGATGTAAGTATTTTACATGAGCGTAAGTTTACAGGGTATATTTTAAGTGATAATTAACTTTATTATAAATTATTGAGCTAGCATTACAGAAGTGCTTTCGTGCTAAATCAGTTCTGCAAGGTTTGATCTGGCACACTTTATCAGACCTTCTCTTATGATATTGTAAGTGTAGCTGTTTGTGCTTACGTAATATTACATGGAGTATGTAATTCTGTCTCACAGTGAGCACATCACACAAAGCATACAACTCATTAGTTGGAAAGAGAATAGGCTTCCCTAGCATCACTTTTAGGATAGCTCTTTGAGCTCGCTCTAGTCGTAGAAGTAGGGTTTTTCCGCAACTACCCCAACTTGTAATGCAATACGACAGGATCGACTGTACCAAAGCTAAATAAACAATTTTCAAAGATTTTGCATCAAGTATAGGTTTGAGATTTTTAAATACATATATCATTTTCCTAGCTTGACCAACTAGTTTGTCAATTTGTGGAGCCCAGGTAAGCGTGCTATCAATAATAACACCTAGGTATTTTATAGTGCCAGCATGGTCCATTTTACTGCAATCACAGTTAGCAAGGTCTAAGCCACAGTTATGCACTTTAATCAAAAATGATTCATCAGGCTGAGAGTTTTTTTTTAGAGAAAACGTGATAAATTTGCTTTTTTGTACGTTCAATGAAAGTAAATTTGAGGAAAGTCACATCATAACCTTTTCTAACACCCGTTCTGCGTTAGTATGTGCTTCAGTCCAGTTTTTTCCCCGAACAGTTATCGCCATGTCGTCAGCGTACGCTTCTATTTTAACAAGGGGAAGGTTAAGATTACATAATTGGTTTAAATATATAAGGAAGAGTTTCGGACCTAAAACACTCCCCTGAGGGACGCCGTAAGTCAAGATTTCTTCTTGGCTTATACAGCTGCCAATTTTCACACTTTGAGTACGGTTGCTTACATAGTCTTCAAAAATTTTGAGAACTATTCCTCTAACACCGATTTCTTCTAACCTACGAATTAGAATAGGAACAGAAACAGTGTCGAAAGCCTTTGACATATCAAGGAATATTCCAATGACCTTCTCTTTCCTATCCAAACTGTCTGTTATTATACTCGTAAGTTCTAGAATAGCATCCTCTGTAGATTTACCACTTCGGAATCCAAATTGACAATTTGATAAAATATTGTATTTATTAAGGTAATTAACAAGGCGACTATTAATCATTTTTTCTAAAAGTTTGGATATGGAAGAAAGGATGGCAATTGGCCTATAATTATTTACACTGCCTCTGTCCCCACTCTTGTAAATGGGGTGTATAACCGCTTTTTTAAAAACTGTTGGAAAGACTCCGCTAGAAAAACAGATATTAAAGATATGCGCCAGAACGGGTGAGAGAAAGTGTCTGGCCTGTTTTAATAAGGAACAGGAAATGCCATCCCAACCAGTAGCACAATCACCACGTAGTCCAATAATAATCCTGTCTACTTCTTCTTTATCACAGCTGTAAAGTACCATAGAATTTGATTGAGCTATGGATTGGAAACATGGATCAATGATTGATGATTTACTGGAATTGTTGGATGATTTACTGTTGGAATTTTTTACCTTATTGGCTAAAGATTCACCGATACTAGCAAAAAATTTGTTGACATCGTTAACAGCAGTACTGTTATCACTAGCTATTTTAAGGAGTTCTGTATTATTGATTTTGTTTGAGTTAAGATTTGCAACTCGCTTGATAACGTTCCATGTGGCTTTAGGTTTGGATTTGTTTCGTAAAAATTGATTCTGCTCATATTCACGCTTTACTTTTTTAATGAGGTTATTGCAGAAATTCTTATAACGAATGTATATTATGTTCTTTTGAGTTTCATCACTAGGGTTCTTTTTGGTATTACGAAATAATTTGTCTCTGTGGCGCATGCAACGCAAGAGGCCTTTAGTTATCCAAGGCTTTATAATTCGGTTTTTCTTGGGAATCGATATGACATTCGTGTGGTTTGCAACGGCAGAAGACAAAATATTTATCAGAGTTTGAGCTCCAGCTTCTGGATCTTCTATATTTAGTAGCGGGGAAAAGTCAGTGTTCTCTAAAGTTGTAACTACCGCGGCTAAGTCAGTACGTTTTGCAATATTCTTGTTAAGTAGTTGAAATATAAGCGTCCTGATCGCAGCACAATATTACTGGCGCTACTAAAAATATTGTAGGTATTGAACTGTAATAATAATAAGCTTATATTTTTTTTGTAAAATGTCTAGGTATCCCAGATTATCGATCTGAAGAGGTTGGTTTATATGCACGCAGCAATCACAAGCCAATTCAGTACCAAGAATTTGTAAAGTACCCAAAAGTAAGGCAAAGGTATTGGGCGAGAAATTTTGTGGGCTGGCCAAGGTTTAGTTCCATACAACCAAATGCTACTCACTATGCCATTAGACAATTAGAAAAGGTAACAATAAGTTAGGTGTGGCATTGAAAGCATTTTTAATTTTACAAAGCTGTAATAGGTTTGTCTTTTATAGCATCACACTTTGTCACTGAACCAATTTGGTAATAGGCTATTGGTATAAAAGCATACTAAACTTGTTCAAGATCTGTGGAGTACTTTTCAGATTGATGTGGATTTGTGATGCAAAATTTAAGATAAGAGATAGTTTAACTTCTTGCACATACATTTACCACTTGATAACAAGTTTTAAAGTATAATTAATTATTAATTCACTAGTCAAATTTTTTAAAGATTGGAAAGGTGACATCTGTGGTAACACAAAATGTTGATCGGCTGCATCACAAGGCAGGTTCACAAAATGTCATAGAACTTCATGGAACTGGCTACATTGTAAAATGTATGCATTGCCCATATGAAATAGACAGGTTTCAACTACAGGAAATCTTATTGAACAACAATCCTAGTATGCAAGGAAGTTTCAATATGATAAGGCCAGATGGAGATGTAGAATTATCGAAGGTAAGCTATTTTATTACAAACAGCTTGCATAGAATTGTGTGTATGATAGAAATGTGATCTCTTCTAAACAGCTAAGACATAAGCTATTCTTGTGATATTTTATGATCTTTTTACATTTGAGTCACAATGATGACAAGTGCCAATCCACCCATTAAGATTTAAGAGATCTTTTCTCGTTTAGTCAATAAATAATCAGAATGGTATGAAAATAAATAATATTTGTTTTCTCTCCTAGGATCAGGTGGAGAGATTTCGAACACCAGTATGTCCAGTCTGCGAAGGTCCTCTGAAACCGGATATCATATTCTTTGGTGACAATGTTCCCAAAGAAAGAGTAGAAAATGTACGAAACCAAGTATCAGCCAGTGATGCTGTATTTGTACTAGGATCTAGTTTAACTGTATATTCAAGTTATAGAATAATTTTGCAAGCCAAAGAAGAAAATAAGGAAGTTGCAGTCCTAAACATAGGCCCAACTAGAGCTGACAAAATAGTGGATATAAAAATATCTACAAAATGTGGAGAAATTTTAACAGACCTTACCAATTCATTATGTGCCTGATAAGAATAACAAAAAAGTATCATTAATATAATTGACATTATAATAATGACTTCAGATTATATGATGGTATTAGGCTTGTAAATAAAATATAATATATTGTTGGAAAGTATTTTTTTATTGATTTTAGAAATACAAATAAGTTTTGAAAATTGGTACTGACCAATGAAAGTGATATATCCATTATTCATCTTGCACATACTGCAATACATACACTGCAAATTAATGCATAATATAAATAAACTGAGAGTGAATGATTTCAAATAAATTACCATTAAAGCTAGAAAATTATTTACACTTAAAGCGCTTTGCCCAAATACCTGTTTATTTTCTGGACTATCTAGGCTAATCTTGAAAACAACTTAGTATTCAGGAATCAAGGAAGAAATACTACAAGAAAGTCGTTAGTTACTCCCGTGTATCTGCTACCTTTACTACCAACAAACTGTAGCCCTACTCTGTAAAAGCTGAATCAACCATTGTTATAACGTCAATTATTGTTTTGGTTGGCTGAATTTATAGTATTCTTGTTGCAACAATGAATTTTGGCTCTTAGCGAAAGTGTGCTAGCCCATTAGAAGTTACAGCAATCACACTAGCAAATCACTGTTATTATTTACTGTTTATTTTTTGCGACAAATCAATTTGCAGTATATGTTTGAAAATCATAATAAATTACATATATAGGATAGAAACAGAAAATTATAATTATTTGGTCAAGGGTCAACTATCATTGGTGGTACTTAAATACAAGCATTTTTTTCAGAAAAATCTAAAAAGGGCATTGTACATGATAATAATAATTATTAGTGTTGTGTGTTGTACCTGGCAGCCAACATTAACCAAATCATAAAAAAGTTTGATAATATTATGTTGTACCTTTGTCACATTATTAATAACAAAAATATAATCTCCCTTTTAGGCTGATATCTATAGAGTACTTTGACTTGGCTCAGACTTATAGTTAAAACGAGATGCAATGTCTAAAGTCTAAGTGAAGTCACAGTTCGCTCTATAGATCTCACCCTTAGACTGTCCGACATAAAAATGAGCATAAGTCACATCTCAATATATTGGAGCTGATCCTAAAATATAATGGAACTACAATAATACAAAATTAATTTCCTGAGATCACACATTCTTGAAATAGTTATTTTTTGGGGGTTTAACTTGAATACTTAAATTAAATACAGATCCAGAGTGACAGTTTAACAACAAAGTGATTGATCGCAATACTTTTTGGTATTGTAACGATGCACTTACCTACTCTATTAGTATGTATATTAAACCTATAGTAAAGATATTTTGTAGATATGGTTCGATTCAATCTTTTGGGCCTATATTATTATAATATTAAAATTAATCATCAGAGCTTATGCTCTGATGATTGGTTGAAACAAAATTGCAATGCAACCTGTGCATTGTTCTAAGCCGCCAAAAAGATTGCATAGAACTATAGAAGTATTCATCCCTATATGTAAAATATTTCAATATACTATAAAGTTGAAGTCATTAATTGTAGCCTAAACAGACCTAACATCAAAGGTGTCATAATTTATTTTTCATTATGTACTATTGTGTACTAATTTCATAAAGCATAGCAATATAACAATTTCGGTTTTGCGAATTTATTATTTTCTATATCATTCTGATATTATAAATGCGAGTGTGTTTGTTTGTTGGTTAGTCCTTCAATCACGTCTTGGTAGCGTTGGTGTGTCTTTAGTCACGACGTGGACCTTGAGAGTGACATTCCTGGCTACTTTTTATCCCGGAAAATTAATGAGTTCCCGTGGGAATTAAAAAACTTATTCCACGTAGACGAAGTCGCGGGCATCAGCCAGCTACTAACTGTAAATAATGTACGGTAATGCAGATATTAAAATATTAAAATGACGTCATTTTTGGCATAAGTTTATGGCAGTGCTTCTGGAAATATTATAATTCATAGGAAACCCTAAATGATTGATGGGCAGTCACAGGCTGCATATTTTCGAACTATTAATGTTGTTATCCCAATTATGCTGATTGGCTTAAATTTTCTGTTGCTATGTTTAGTATAACGTAATTTATAAATCCGCGTCCATGCAAGTATTTATTTTGTTGTGCATGTTATTTTCAGTGGATATGATGAATAAATGTTGGCTTTAGTCTAGTCATATTTTGATACAATGATACATCAATCAATATTCATTTCCGTGTCACATTTCATATCGTCTTTATAAGCCGTTTTTACATACATATTATATTTTTAACCATACTTATAATTGTCAAAAAGCTTCGGTATTTTTGTATTAAAATACCAAATTGTTTCAATTCTACAATGATTATTTCTTATTTAAAATTATTAATAAATTACGCCTTTTCAGAATCATTGTAAGGTACAATTTATAAAATAAGCGTGACGATATGCCACTTGCCCCCTTGAGAAGGGCTACCAGGCAATAGGGATGATGCCTATATGAGAAATAAATTATTTTTAACTGATTATTAAAAAGAGGGTCTTCCGGTTAGTTTTAAGTTTTAAAATATAGATAAAAGAAAAAAAGTGCTTTAAAATTGATGACGTCACAACTGTGAATTTCATACAACTTCCATACTAGAAGTGCGTTTTTAAGTTTGATAAAAAGTTGCTGATTTGATTGAGTTTTCATCATCCCTATTGACGCAGGAAGACAGGAAAAACAATCGCCTGTTAAGAAAGTCTTCGAGCCTTTATATCCCCATGAGTTACAGAGTAGAATATGTCCTCAAGGGTCCAGCCACTAAGTGACGCATGGAATACTGCAGGGTTTTAGTTGGCAAGTCTGACTTTGTTGTCACAGCGGTATCCATAAGAGATTTCCCCACCAAGAAAGGGTTATATAATGTAGACACTGCCAGATAGAAAGTCTACAAAGGTATACAACGAGGCAAGTCCAACAATTGCCACCTCTATATAAACCACACCTAAGCACTGGTCCTTTTACACATAAATGGCCTTAATCGTAACATATAAAAATTAACACACCAGTCTTAAACTCACAATCAAATAATTTTCACATGAAAAATTGTTTCGTCACTACATTTAAAACCGTATTACTAGTCAATCTCAATTGTCTATTACAGGTAACATTATAAAAAGTAGTCCGCTTGTGGTTTCTTTGAGGGAACACCTCTAGATTCCTGTGGAGCCGCTTCGAATATCGTAAACTCACGCTGAAGGCTTTCGTTCAGTTCCAATATGGCTGCCACGTTGCCGCATCTGTTGGGTTTAAAACTATTAAATCAACAAGTTTCGATTTATATAATACTAGACTAGATGATGCCCGCGACTTCGTCCGCGAGGATTAAGTTTTTTTATTCCCGCGGGAACTTCTTGATTTTCCGGGATAAAAATATAACCTAAGTCTTTCCCCGGAATACAAGCTATCCCTGTACCAAATGTCATTAAAATCGGTTGAACGGTTGGCCCGTGAAAGTGTAGCAGATAGATAGACACACAGACACACTTTCGCATTTATATATAGAATGGGTTTTTTATGGTCAAGGTGACCATAATAAAAAGTTATACATTTTGGTTTTAGAAAACAAAATGTAGTTAATAACCATCCCACGATTTAGACAAATCAATAGACATCTCATAAAAAATTCATCTATAGGCAGGTAGGTGTATCTGCTATCATTGGCAGTAGGCCCTGAAGAGACTACCGCTGACGTTACATATTTAGCAACGCTGCGCGAAAAATAATGTAGGCACGTTGCCTTCTGTAACAATAATTGGGTCTTGGATAGAATCAGGCGTTACTTTGCGGAAGTTCATGATTTAGCAAGAAAAGATTACAATTATTTTGCTATAATCCGCCAACAGAAAAAATTCTGTATGGTCAAGCATGCAGTTACAAGCGAAGCACCGTTTACCTTCCCAAACAAGCAAGAAAGCCAAGTTCCCAAGCAAGCAATGCCACCACCACTCACATGCACCACCACACAAGACTTTTATACTAATCTCGACCCAGGTTTCGCCCCGACACCGGAGCATCTTCAGGAGATGTAGACTTTACAATGCAAGATTGTCTAGTGACGTTCAAATGCGCGGTGTTATATACCGCTTTTAAACCCCCACCACTATTGCCCCGCCCATTACCCCCCGGACTCCCCTCCTTCAAATAAACGAAGCAGTGGTGAATTTGAAACTTTAACTTGTTCGTTAAGTAATTTAAATTGATTATTATTATTATGTTTTATTATTTCTAATTGTTCCAACATGCTCAGTCTTATGCCGTTATTGCAAGTGTGTAAGATTTTATATGAATGATCGGGAGATAATTTGTGCCCACTATCTAGAAGATGTTTAGCAAAATGTAACTTTTGGGGTTGGTTGTGCCTAACTGCGGCCACATGTTCTTTATAGCGTGTATCAAATTTACGACCTGTTTGACCAATATATGTGGCATTGCATTCTGAACATTCGAGTTTATAAATGCCCGATTTTTGTTTGTTGTTTAATTTATCTTTACCGTTGCAAATACTTTTAAGTGTATTATTTGTCCTAAATGCAACATGTATATCATGTGCTTTAAGTGCCTTAGCAATACGCTCCAACGCTGGTCCGAAATAAGTTAGACTGGATTTGTATTTATTTATTTTATCAGGTGGTACTGAATATAGGTCGTTTTGGATCCGCATTAAATGTTGTTTTTTTAATTATATGGTAATAATAATCTTCTTGAAGTGCCAATGCTCGGTGACGACCTATTACAGCATTAGCAAAATGGATTTGACTCGCTCCAGCTAAGGACATTGGTTACTTATGTAACTACAATTTAATGAAATTGTAAATTATTATTTTCCAAAAGAGCAACCACCAAGTTTCTTGCTGGTTCTCCTCGGTAGGAATGGCATTCCGAACCAGTGGTAGATTCACTCGACGATCCAAGAGCACTTGTAAAAGTTTATTTGAATAAAAACAGTTGAATTTTTTTTTGGATCAGTGCCATAAAGAACTGCCTCGTTGGTCTAGTGGTCGACGAGGTCCCGGGTTCGAGCCCCGGGTCGGGCCATTATAAAGGATTTTTCTGATTTGACTAGAAATTCTCAGTACTAGCCCGGAGTTAGGAAGTTGGAGGTGTTTCACCTCCGTGCCTCGAGAGCACGTTAAGCCGTCGGTCCCGGTTTTCATCAGTAACGTGATAATAGTCGTTAAAGCCCGCCAACCCTCTCTCCTATGAGAGTGGAGGTCTGTGACCATGTGGGACGTTAATGGGCTGTAGTAGTAGTAGTGGTGGTGGTGGTGGTGGTGGTAATGATAAAGAAGTGTCACATAGTTTCACCTGTAACAATAGTTGGGAGCCGACCACACGGTGAGCACGGTCTCGTTGAAGTGCCACTTGTAGCCCTCCATGACGAGCTGGTGCGCGCGGCAGATCATGTCGATGTCGTTGGACACATTGAACTGTGCCACCACGTCCGAGCCGAACAGGTAGCCGGCGCCTCGCGGCGACACGCCCCAGCCCTGCGTGTCTGGAAAAACCATCAACATTACTGTCATCGCCCTCCTGGAATGTCGTGAAAACTTAAAATAAAAAAATTAATACATAAATAAAATATAATACATAATACATAAATAAAACTAAATAATGTCTCCGATCAAGTCGAAGGAATCTGCCTCTTGTCGAAACCGACAAGTTAAAAAAAAAAAGAAAAAGGGGCCTAGTTTTTTTAAACAACTATAAGTTAGCCCTTGACTGCGATCTCACCTGATGGTAAGCGATGATGCAGTCTAGGATGGTATTGGGCTAACCTGTTAGGGGTATGGCAGATATATTAAACCGATCCCCTAATCGGTTTCTACACGGCATCGCACCGGAACGCTAAATCGCTTGGCGGCACGTCTTTGCCGGTAGGGTGGTAACTAGCCACGGCCGAAGCCAGAGAAAATTCACAAAATTAACCCTGTCGGAGATGGAACCCGGGACCTCCCACGTTATGGCAGCAGCGATCAACAATGCGCCACGGAGGTCGTCAGGTATCCAGACTTTGCATTTCTCTCACACATTCTTGTACCTAATATATAAAATTCTCGTGTCACAGTGTTTGTAACAAAGCTTTTCAAAATGGCTTGACCGATTTTCATGAAATTTTTTGTGTATATTCAGTAGATCTGACAATAGGACGTAAACTATTTTTCATACCACTAAAACACCTCAATCCACGCGACGGAGTCGCGGGCATCAGCTAGTATTCAATAATAATTATTATGGAAGTCTTAGTGTACTTTTGTCAAATTTCACTGACTGATCCATGTCTTGACAATAAAATTGCAGACATTTTAGAAACATTTTCATTGGAATATGTACCTAATTTATGACAGAAAATATCTCTCTCTCCGTCATATTCCTCATTACCGAGGGTTGTGACCCCTTTTCATTAATCAAATAATGGTAATAGTTTTCTTAAGATAATAATGTGGTGGGTTCCCACGTCCTTGGCAGCATACAACTCAACTAAGAGTATTTATTTTAGGTATTTGTAACGATTATTATCGGATATTAGAGAAAAATAGCGAGGCACAATACCAGGTGTCTTTACAATTTTTCTCCCAAACTCATATTTATTCAAATAACACTGAATTCTTCTACCGGAAACTTTACAGACTTTCATCTTTTCCTACAGTGTCTAGTAAAAAGTAAGGGTCGGCATTTTAGATACTGGCAATACTGTGTCTATAAAACTCAGGCTAAGCTAATTTTAAAAATATTCTAGTACATTTGATTTTGGGTACATAATTTTTTTTAAATACACTCTCAGCTTTCACTATAAAGATTGAATTTCAGTACAATTGCAGTATAATGTTTGAGAATCAAGTGTGTTTTAATTGCATTGACTGCAAAATCACCACATAGAATAGATCCTACCAGATATAATACTAGAGTGTAATATAGTTTATGTTGCAATAAGAAATGTTTTATCATGCCTTAAATCATAAATATATCTAACCCAACAATAAATAAAGGTAATTTCGTTACCTTCAGGATCACTCCAAAGCAAGTCACACATAGGCCCATCGTGTGGAACCTCTTGCTTTCGATCGATGGTTCTTATCTGGTCCAAGGTCTGTATAGAAGGACTGAGACCTCCATGCACACAGAATATTCTTCCGTCAATAATGGCCGATAGGGATAAGTAGTCAAATATTTCAGTGCAGTACCTAAAATATTACAATTCAACACTCTAGTAATAATTTTGCAAGTAAATGATATTCGATGTCACATGGTTTTATTGGCATTTGAAAGTAAGTATTAATACTTTTTTTTTTACCTCCAAACAGTAATAGATCCATATTTCCTCAAACACTCATCATAAAATCCATAAACTTGTGTAATCTGTCTTGATTCATGGTTACCTCTTATCAGTGTAATGCGGTCGGGATATCGAACCTAAAAATGAGATTTAGACATGTAGTTTTTGAAGTCATAATTATATAATTAATAGGGTTACAATAATCCTTTTTATACGACTGCCTGAAAAAAGGAGTAAGTATATTGTTTTCAGGGTTCATGTATGTATTGTATGTATGTATGCATGTGAGTTTGTATATTCCACCATAACTTCTATACCGCCTGAACCGATTTTGAAAAATGAGGTATCGTTAGAATCCCTAGCTTATTCCGGGTGACATAGGCTAGTAAAATTTTTAAAAAAATTGATGGGGTGACCATGGTCCCGCATTAAAGACTAAAGTAAAAAAAAAAAAAACGAAAATAAGATTAACTATATAATCATCATCTAGAAAATGATGAGTAGATTCCAAAAATATATAACACTATAGTTCAATATCCAGTGATTCACAAAAAATATCATTTAATAAAAATGTGAATAAGATTGCAAAGGCTATTTATGCAAATCGCTTCTTATGGAGGTAAACTCCAAAAATAATATGGCAGGGCGGGGTTAAAAAATACGACTATTTTTTAATTCGTTAAATTAAGTTCACTTGTTAGACTGCCTTATAGCCTTCATAGAAGAGACAGCAGTCAAGCCCTAAATAATCAATAATTAATAAAATATTTAAAAAGGGAAATGAGCAAGAACATACCCAACAGATAAAAAAAATTTTTGATTAACATTCTTCATCCATGGGAATTCTTGAGATTTTAGGATTTATGTTTTTTTTACTTTATTTTTGACCTTACTTTCAAGTATATTTTATCAGTGTAATAAAGACGAATATATCTAAACTAATATTATAAGGAGGAAAGATTTGTTTGTTTGTTTGTAATGGATAAACTCAAAGACTACTCAACCGATTTTAAAAATTCTTTTACGTATATAAAGCTACATTATCAGCCAGTAACATAGGCTACATTTTATTTAAAAAAAAATAGAGATCTTTACGAAAAGTGCAATAATAAGTCGGAAAAAACCCTCTCTTTTGAGAGCTTACGTGGCGTACGCTGTGTAAATTGTTGAAGTTGCACGAAAACAATGTATGGTGGAATGGTTCCTCTCAAAAAGTTCTAAAAAAAAGTCCACGATAGACCAATAAAAAAATAATTTGATTTCCAAATCTCCCTAAACCCAATGCTTTACTTGCGAAGGTGTTTTTACCGACATAGTATTAATCCTTATCAAAATAAATATGTTAGTCATTTCAAGTATTTAATTAAGATAAAAAATCTCCTTTACACCATTTCATTTAGTTGAATATCTTATGAGATATATGGAAATAGCGCAACTGCGGCCGGCGCGGCGCTCAGATTAAACATCTATAAGGCTGGCGGCAGTGGCAGGCGTAGTAAGGGCAGGGTAAACCTTACAATGTAATATTAAAATGTAAAACCTGCCCACTGGCTATATTGGGTATATACTATTATGATTATTAGTGCTACCCGTGCGAAGCCATGGCATGTCGCTGGTTCTGATAAAAAAAGATAACCTAAAAAGGTAGTTTGTCTTTATTGTATAGGCCCTAATAAACATATTGCCACACAATCCGTGATTGTTGAGGGCGGGGACAGTGTCCTTACCCCATGTTCCTTTGTGTAATTGCTCAATAAATCTCTAAATAAAGCTTCACATTATCACTAGACAGGGACACTAAAGACATACCTAGAACACATTTTATCCTAGAAAAAACGTAAACCACGTGGACGAAGTCGCGGGCATCAGCTAGTAAAAGGATAAACTGATCAAATAAGTTATTATTACAAATTATCTTACCTTTAAAGCAAGTAATAATAAGAAAGTCTCAACTGAATAAAACCCTCTGTCTACAAAGTCGCCCATGAACAGGTAGTTTGTTTCAGGTACATCTCCGCCTACTTTGAATAACTCTTTAAGATCATAAAATTGTCCATGGATGTCTCCACAAACCTAAAAAAGTCGCATTAATAAGTTTATATTATAATAGTTGCCACCAAACAGGAGATTCAAGATGTTTGATAAAACATTGTTGCATTTTGTTCCTGGAGCAAAGTGCGAAAGTGTGTCTAGACGTCCATCTGTCTGATATGCTTTAATGGCTCACCTTTTCAACCAATTGAGATGAAATTTGGTATAGTGTTAGGTTGAACCTGCATCGACATAAGACTACTTTTTATCCCAGAAAACAAAGTTCCCATGGGAAAAAAAATCTATATTCATGCGGACAAATTTGCATGCATCATCTGGTAATCTAATGTTTGTCTGCTATGCTTTCATGGCCCACCTGTTCAACCAATTTAGAAGAAATTTGGTACAGGGATAGGTTGTATCCCGAGGAAGGACATAGGCTACTTTTTATCCCTGAAAATTGAAGAGTCAATTTTGGAATCTGTAGGCTGGTATCAAAAACCTATATCCATGTGGACGAAGTTGCTGGCATAATCTATCATAATCATAAATGCGAAAGTTTGGATGGATGGATGGATGTATGTTTGTTACTCAATCACGCCAGAACGGCTGCATGAAATTTGGCACAGAGATAGATTATAGTCTGGAATAGCACATGGGCACAGTAAACAGATACAAAAAGTAGTGAAACTACCTAGAAACGCTCGAAACAGCTCACTCACACAAACATGCTCATCGACGAGACTCCTGTTTACTGTGACATGGGCTACTTTTTATCCGCGAAAAGTCAAGGAGTTCCCGCAGGAATCAAAAAGCCTTAATCCACTCGGATGAAGACGCAGGCATCAGCTAGTCTAGTAATAAATAATTTAGTCTAAAATGGATTAAGTATTACACTCAAGACAAGGTAATATAACTAACCACATTAGTAAAAGTGGCTTTGTTTATTTAAAGGCTCGGCTATAGTATACTGCCCGCGGCGTAGGGGGATGGGGAGGGGATATACCCCCCTGCAAGTAAGACGTTCCGAATTTTAGTAGTTTCCGTGATATTAATTTTTTTAAATTTTGAGGTTTTTACCGAAATTCTGCTTAACTCTGATAGTTAGGACGGAGTATGGGTAAAAGTGGCTTTGAGGGAGGGAGGGATGGGGGAGAGAGAGGGAGGGAAAGAGGTTAATTTCTTAATTGGAATGGGCTACGCCAGAAGACTCGCTTCTGGCTTCGCGCTTAAAAAAAAACACTCTAGGGGTAGGGCAGACAAGTCTGCGTGGAGTCGGGGTGTGCCGATTCGGTTTTGGAGTCCAACACCTGGACTACACAAGACGCAGCACTTGCAAGCACAAGTAGAATAGGCTCATTAGAATCTAACACTTACACTGGCGAGGAATAACACGCGAAGAGGTGAGCGCAAGTGGCTCATTAGAGTCTAACACTTGCACTTTTCTCGACGAAACGCTAGAAGATGGTGACGACGACGAGGCCTGAGGCTACGAACCCGCCATGGCAGTCAAACAAAAAAAAATTAAAATATAAAAATGTTCTCAACTGAAAAGCGCGTAAAACGATGACTCATAAGTTTGAAATTTGAATTCAATAGTAACATTTGGACACTTTGGCGCCAACGCAATTTTTCGTACGTTTTTCCAATACACGTACACATAAAATTAAAACTCGACGTTTTATTCGAATGATTATAAAAAACGTCCATGTACAGAAAATATATATTATTATACCTAATAAATGCAATGATAGACATTTTATGTGGTTTGAATATGATTATTACTCGATTATTAATATTTTGTAATACTTTTTATGTTTGGAACGTGTAGCAGATCTTAGATAGAGTCTGTGGTCGAGGGAGCGAGTGGTACGTACGAGATGTCCAAGATGGTGGAAAGTGGAAACCAATAGAAATAATTGCATGTACTCAGTGCTAATAAATAAAGTGATAAGTTTAATAATATTGTGTTTTTGTAATAATAAATATATATATAAAAATGATACATGGCGCAGTCTAGTGCAAGTGTGTTCGTCTAAAGTAAAAAAAGTATTTTGAGATTCCTACTATAACGATTTAAAAGCTAAGATTGGTAATGCAAAGTATATTTCAGTTTTGGATTTAAAAGAATCCTTTTGGCAGATAGGTCTCGACGAGTCTAGTAGAAAGATTTGTACTTTTGCCAATGTATTTGGTACATATCAGTTTAATGTGTTACCATTTGGTCTTGATGTTTCGGCTGAAGTTTTTTAAGAAAATTGTGAAGATTGTTTTAAAGGAATTGACAATATTTTTATTTATATTGACGATTTTTTGGTTTTTGGTAATACAAAGGAGGAGCATGATTTGAATCTTAAAAAAGTGTTAGATAGAGCTAGACAGTTAAATATCAAATTCAATTTTGAAAAATTCCAATATTTACCGACAGTTGTTAAATATTTGGGTCATGAAATAGTCAATGGTTGTTTACTACCGGATAAAAATAAAGTAAAGGCAATCATGGAATATGATAAACCCAATGATAAGAAAAGTTTGCAGCGGTTTTTGGGGATGGTAAATTACCTAAGGGAATTTATCCCAAATTTATCTGAATTAAATGGGTCATTAAGGGAACTTTAAAAAAAAATGTTGAGTTTGATTGGAATTCAAACCATGATAGTTGTATACAGAAAATTAAGAGTGTTTTGAATAATCCACCGGTACTAAAAAATTTTGACCCAAAACAACCATTAACTATCCAGACAGACAGTTCTAAAAATGCTATGGGTTGTGTTTTATTACAAAATAATCAACCAATGGCATTTTCTAGTAAGTCTTAGTATGTCAGAATGTGAGTATGGTCAAAATGATAAAGAATTTTTGGCTATATTATTTGCATGTAACAAATTTCATTATTATATTTATGGGAGACACACAATTGTTCAAACAGATCATCAACCGTTAGTTGCATTGATGAAAAAAGAAATTCACTCTATTGCATCACAGCATTTAAGGAAAATAAGGTTAAAGTTGAATATTTATGATATTGATGTACAGTATGATAAGGGGTCTGATATGTTGATTGCAGATGCCATTAGCAGGGCATCTTCCAAAGCTGATTGTGAAATTGTTGAAAAATGTCTGGATGTAGGTGTGCATTCAGTTAATGTAAGTGATGAGTTTTTGAATGATATTTGTAGGGAAACTAATAATGATACGGTATTGCAGAAATTGGTTGAATATTTTAAAGATGGATGGCCAAAGAGTATTGAGAAAGTGCCAGATTATGTGAAATATTATTGGAAGATTAAAGAAGATATTTTTGCAGCAAGCGGAATAGTTTATTTGAATCACAGAATTGTAGTACCAGAGTCACTTCAGAAGATAGTCTTAAAAAAAGTTAATTTATCACATTTTGGTATAACAAAAACGTTGGGTAGGGCAAAATCTTTGTTTTTTTGGCCTACCATGAAAAATGATATTGTATCATTAAGCGCAATACACATTGAGCCCGCCGGGCCGCCGACATATGTCGGCAACTTTTTGTCGGCGGTCTAGTTGGCGGCTTCACTTATTACAAGTCGGAAAATTTGGTCGGCGGCATGTCGGCGGCTTGAGATGAGAAATTGATTTGGCAGTCAGTGATTGCCGTGTGTCGATAAAGGTTGTGTGGTTGTGTCATATAATTTTGGTGGTGTATCTTCGATAATTCAGTAAATAGAAATAATCTTAAAAATGGACGATGGCAGTGATCTGTTGATAGCAGCTTGTGGAATGTTTATTGCTGGATCGCTCCAAAGGGAACGAAGCTGTTGGGTTAGACCTAGTTTACTGAGTCGCAATTGTTATAGCAATCATGACAGATTAAAAGATTTGAAAGCAGATGACTTGATTGTACAAAATCCCATACATTTCAAAACATTCATGAAATTAACCGATAGCGACTTTGAATATTTATTGAATATTGTTGGGCCGAGAATAGTTAAAAAAGATACAAATTGCAGAATTGCAATTTCGCCACAAGACAGATTAGCAATAACATTAAAATACCTGACTACGGGTGAATCATTCATTAGCCTATGTGACGTGTTCAAAGTATCTCCTCAAATTATTTCATACATTATCCCAGAAGTATGCCAAGCTATAATCGATGGCCTTTCGGAGTATGTAAAGGTAAAATTAAATGTTTATCTTTTTTAAATAAATATAAATGTAAAGGACTTGACCGGTGGAACTATGGCAGCTTGCCTAGGTGTCAAAAATCAATGTTCAGCAATGATTTCTTTATTATTGTAATTGTAATCTTTCACTATTTTCCGATAAAAAAGTTTCAGGAGTCTAAAGGCTCGGAAAACTGCGAAAATGAACAAAAAAGTTTCACCAAAAGACTGCTTTCCCACACTAGATGGCGCTATTTATTGTGTTGAGCGAGTCTAAAAAAATATTTTCAAGTATTATTTCTTTATTATTGTAATTTTTATATTTTATAGTTTTCAAATAAAAAAGTTTCAGGAGTCTGCAGGCTCTGAAAACTGAGAAAATAAATACAAAAAGTTTCACCAAAAACTGCTTTCCCACACTAGATGGCGCTAGTTATTGTGGTGAGTCTAGAAAATATTTTTAAGTATTACTCACTACCTTGGTTAACAAATTCAACTATTCGACCACAGATGGCAGCATATGCAATGTGAAAGGGCGTTCTTTTAAAGGCAGTATTTCAAAATGCTTTGTTCGAGTTTGAGGCTTGTCAAAAAATAAAAATAATTTTAAACAAAACATACATTTCCTTTTCATTACTATTTAATTGATCAAAAATAAATCATTCATAATATAATGACTAAGGTACTTAAATGGTATTCATGTAGGGTTACAAGATTATTATTAGGCATGGATATAATGGAACGTCAAAATGGAGTAGTGCCTACAGAGGAAAGCGGACGCTCAAGATTTAAACAATAAACGTACTGTTTTTTTTTGTCATTTGAACCCTGACCTTATTTGGAATAATAAATCCATAATAATTTCGTTTTGAATTTTTAAACTTTACTGTAAAAACGGAAATCCTGTGCATTGTCCCGAATCGGAGGGCAATTACTGGTCATGTCCTTTAAATAGATGTATATTTTTGTGCTGTTTGGATTTCAAATATTGATACTGCATTACTGTTGACCCTTGCTCGTTAATTTGGACTCTGTTCAAGCCCTTTGTTGTGGATTTCGTCGATATGACCGAACGTACGCAGAGAACTGTTCTAAATAGTCAGACACGTGAGTTCGTAATACGCCTTCGTAACTATTTCGATTGTGAAGCTCAAAATGGAGGGCCAATTTTACCTATAACGTCAGTGGTTGAACGCGTAGCTGATGCGCTTAATATTGGACAACGAACTGTTAGACGGATAACTAAAAAAAAATATGGCGAGACTGGCACAGAAGAAAATAAACTTCACACACCAAAAAAGAGAAAACGAGCAAAACCAGTCGTAGGCATCGATAGCTTTGATGCCGATGCTATCCGAAGACATGTTTACGGCTACTATTTACAGAAGGAGTATCCAACAAGAAAAAAGTTGGTGCATTCACTGAAGGAAGCTGGATTATTCTTCGGTGGGGAAAGTTCTTTAACGAAGATTTTGAAGACCATTGGATTTCGATACAAAAAATGTAACAAACGCAAAATATTGATGGAAAGATTTGATATAGCGATGGCAAGGTATACTTTTTTACGGCAAGTGAAAGAAATCAAAAATTGGCAAAATGTTGTGTTCTTGGATGAAACATGGCTTAATGCTAACCATACTGTAGGCCGTTCTTGGAACGATGACACAGCAGCATCTACTTCCAAAGTTCCTGTAGGAAAAGGATCGCGACTTATAATTTGTCACGCCGGAACCATCAACGGGTTTGTCGAAGGTTCTGATCTGGCTTTTGCGTCAAAAACCACTGGAGACTATCATGAAGACATGAATGGAGAAAAGTTTACTGAATGGTTTACCTCAATGTTGTGTAGCCTCCCTGAACCATCTATTATAATTATGGACAACGCCCCATACCACTCGATGCAAATTGACAAGCCACCTGCCCAATCCCAAAAGAAAGCTGATATCGTCGCATGGCTTCGTAAAAATGGCGTAGATGCAAACATGAATATGTTAAAAGCGGAATTAGTACGTCTTTTAAAAGAAAACAAACCAACCAAGATCCGATACGTCATTGACGAAATAGCATTAGAACATGGCCGCCGGGTTGTGTCGCCGGGCTTTGTCGGCGGCCCGGCGGGCTCAATGTGTATTGCGCTTTACTAAGTCAATGTCAATTATGTCAAAAATATAGTGTTAAGAAAGCAAAGGAACCTATGATTGTTGACGAAGTTCCAAGGTTACCATTTGAAAAAAATGGTTGTGATTTTTTAACATTTTATAATGAAAATTATTTAGTAGTTGCAGATTATTTTTCAAAAAATGGTTTGAATTAATTAAATTCTTTGACAGCTACCACTGTTGTAAAAATCCGGCCATCATAGCGTGCCGCTAGTGTAAAGAGTTTGTTTTCTACACATGGTTTTCCAAAAATTGTTAGGGCTGATAATATGCCTTTTAATTCACAAGAATTCAGAGAATTTGCAAAACAGTGGGGTTTTTCAGTAGTAACATCAAGTCCTTTATATCCAAAATTGAATGGATTTATAGAGAGGTTTGTCGGTGTTGCAAAGAATTTACTTAAAAAAGCTAAAGAAGAGAAGACAGATGAGGAATTAATGTTATTAGAATATCGTAATAGTCCAGTGATTGATTGTCCATATTCTCCATCACAATTATTGCTAAGTAGGAATATGCAATCAATATTACCGATTCATGAGAAAAATTTGGTGCCAAGGGTAGTAACTGATTTTATTGATTATCAAACAAAAAAGAATGTGCAAAATAAATTAAATTATGATAAGAATGCTAAGAAATGCAACTATAGGTTTGAGGAAGGGGATAAGATTATGTTTTGGAAGGATAATGTTTGGTGTCCAGCAGAAGTGGTCCATGCTCATGAGTCTCCGAGGTCTTTCATAATAAATGATAACGGTAATTTGATCAGAAGAAACACATCACAGTTGAAACCTTTTAAGCAGAGTGTATTTTTGGAAAATAATATAGATAATTATCAAAATAAAGTAAACATATCTGAAAGACCTAGGAGAATCATAAAGCCTCCTAGTTATCTAAAAGATTATGATACTTCGGTTTAAAAAGAGGAATATGTAGCAGATCTTAGATAGAGTCTGTGGTCGAGGGCGCGATTGGTACGTACGAGATGTCCAAGATCGTGGAAACCAATAGAAATAATTGCATGTACTCAGTGCTAATATATAAAGTGATAAGTCTGATAATATTGTGTTTTTGTAATAATAAATATATATAAAAATGATACAGAACGGATTCTAATACATAAAACGAAACTTTAGTATGCCAACTAAACGTCCACCACCACCACCACTGCAGCCCATTAACGTCCCACTGCTGGGCACAGGCCTCCACTCTCATGAGAGAGGGAATTAGAGCTTAGACCCACCACACTGCTCCAATGCGGGTTGGCGGGCTTTAACAATTATTATCATGTTAGTGATAATAACCGGGACCGACGGCTTAACGTGCTCTCCGAGGCACGGGGGTGACACACCGCCAACTTCCTAACTCCGGGCTAGTACTGAGAATCTCTAATCAGAAAAACCCAATACTTGTTTTGGCCCGACCCGGGACTCGAACCCGGGACCTCGACGGCCGCAGTCGAACATGCCAACCACTAGACCAACGAGGCAGTAGAACTAAACATCAATGAGTCTGTAATCTATGGCAAATGTCGTAAGAAATAGTGAAAAGTGGTGAAAAATTGCGATTTTCAAAAAAATATTTCTCGAAAAGCATTACAATTCGGAGTAAAATATTTTAGTGCAAGGCTTAACACATCAAGGTCTTTCTGTAAAAAAATATGAACTTCCAACTCAGCTGGCAGTATACTATAGCTGAGCCTCAATGAGTATAGCAGCTTTTAAAATAAGTATTTTTAACCGAATAGCAAAAAGGAGGTCCTCAATTCGGCGCGTATTTCTATGCACTAAAGCACCGGCTACATTAAAGTACGTTAGTTTCAACTTATTTAACTAAGTGAATAATTTATACCGTGACAGGCGAATCAACGCGTTGTACATTGCTTTCCTCGACGAGGATCTCACGGGCTTTGGCACAGAGGGCTTTAACCTCTGCCTCCATTATAATTTCACATCTTTTCAGCTGCTCGATTTGACGATCCAAGTCACTCGTATCAGACATATTCGAAAAGTACGAATTAAACCTACAAAATGAAATAGTCGATCAAAGAGAGAATAAAGCGTGGATAAGATTTTTTATAAAAATGGTGTCAAATCGTTCACATAAGTTCGTGTTTACAGGGAATATTAAACACAGGTATTGTAATAAAATACTTACGTTGATTTTATTCTGCAGATTCTATTTCTTTTACAATAATTACAACTTTAAAAATATACAACCATAAAAATGTATTTTTTAGTTTCAGTCGCCTCTCAAACAATCACAATCCACCATAAATAGCTTCTTTTTCTGGTCGGGTCGGTGATAGATAGATAGACAAGCCAGAGACAAGTAACCGCAGAACGCTTACCCCAATTTTACCATAGAGTCCATAATCCCCTTTGCATAGGTATTTAAAAGAGGCATTGCATTTGCATTTGCATTTTACTCAAATAAAGCTAAACGATGCATTTTATTATTAAAACATGTAAAACTATGTTTTGACTTTTCTTACTTATTTACTATATTAGAAGCTACGTTATTAGAACGAGACAGGTGTATTAAATTATTGCGTGAACGTGTCGCGCAATTGTCATATAACGTCATCAAATTTAGCTCTTGAAGCCAATTTTTTGCTAACTATAAATGGCGTCTGTTGTGCTTCCGGTGTTTCAGTCGTGAATAATGACCTGTTTTGTGAATATTTTCATGTATTTTGTTGTACTTTTATGGAATAACTTTGGTGAAGTGCTCAGTTGTGGGATGTCCTAATAATAATAATGTAAAACGCCTAAGAATTTCGTTTCATACGTGAGTAACAAAGTCGTCTAGTTTTTCTTTTTGTGGTGAATAATTTAAGTTATTTCGTCTAATTATAGCTTAGTTTCTTCTTTACTAAATCGTTTACGTCATTTTTTGCGCTGTCCCCAAAAATGTTCAAACATTTATTGATTACCAATAAACAAGTTACAGTCAATTTAGTTTAACTTGGTCTCGAGAGACTGACTTTTAGAGAACCTGTATCGCGGAGACCGTATTATGATTAAGTACCTAAAATTAGACTTAACCGAGGACCGACTAGGACACAAAAGATGATTTTTTTAAATTTATTAAGTAAGTTTGGAGTGTATATATAGTGTGGGGATTGTATTGTTTGAAAATAAATTGAATAACGATAAAATTAAAACTTCATAGTTACTTATCACTCTTACTGTTTCTCACTTTGAGGGGAGAGATGAAATTAAACAGTCAGCTTCTACTTATAATAATGCCAAACTCATTCTAGGCTGTAGCGACGATAACCTAGTGATTATGACAACCGATCTCCGGTATGGTGTCTCGTATTCGAAAATTACAGTGTCTATTTAAGTGGTTTTTGGTCCCTTCATTGCAGTTATTGTGTATCATTTTAACTAATGTTTTACAGTTGTTTCAGATTCCCAAAATATCATGAATTAAGGCTAAGATGGCTGAATTCTATAAACAGACCTGAATTCAAGCCTACAAAAGGAAGCAGAATATGTAGTCATCATTTCAATGGGAATGACACTCTAAACCACCAGCGTCTCAAACATGATGCCTGCCCATTTCTACTTATACCAGTAAGAATCTTTACTCAATATTCTTGTGTTTGATGAATAATAAAAACAATCATTTAAAGTTCTCAATAATGCTTTTCTCTAATCCAAATAATAAAATTTTACTATTTTTTTCTTATTACAAAATTTACCATCTGGGCAATACGCAATTCAACCCTTGCAAGAATTGAACCTCAATTTGTGTCCAGAAACTAAGAACGAAGCTTCTCAAAACAGAATACTTAATACTTCAACCCATTGCAGGCTCCAATTTAAGTATGAGTCTCCTCTCGGAATGAAAACGGTTTGGCCATAGTCCACCAAGCTGGCCAACACGGGGGCGTTGCAGCATAATTATATTTTTACTCATCAATTCACCCAGCCAGCGCCCACTACTGAGTAGGAGCCTCCTGTTGGAATGCTAAGGGTTTGTGGCGGTCTTCGTAGTCCGCACATAATCCAATAGATGGCATTACTAGTACGATTCACGCGACCACGAAGAGCCCAACTCACGATTACGAAGCGTTCTCTGAATTACGCTATATATACGACCTCCAAAGATGAACGGTCGGACCAGTTGTCCCCGACCACAACACTCGCTCGGAAGATGATCATCCTTTGTTACGGTCGAGCCATATCACCTGCTCCCGTACAGGTTCAGCCATTGTCCATTACGCTGCCCAACAAGAGGCTCTCCGATCGTTATTACCATATTTTTGAAAAACTACAGCTTATTTTGGTTTTAGATATGCATACTTCTTAGAAGTTCTAATTAATGTTTCAAATTTATGGGCACTAAAGAGAGCTGCAATAAATAATTTTTAAAATCAGTCTATTTCTATTATTCATATTATCACGTCATTCAGTAACCTTTTTTCCATAATATCTAGATATTCCAACTAATATTATGAAACAGTTCTGTTTGTAAGGCTTACATTCAACTGATAATATAAATTTAAACTAATATTATAAACGCGAAATATTGGATTTATGGATGGATGGAAGAGATAGATTATAGTCTGGAACCAGAAAACTGTCTGACAGAAAAAGTCTGGAGTTGCGGGAACCAAAAAACCCCAATTCACGCGGACGCAGTCGCGGGCATCAGCTAGTTCATTATAAAATACGAATACTAGTATTTTTCAAAATATTATATTTAATTATTTATTGACAGAGCGAAGCGAAGGAACTCTGAGTCTACTTGAGTGAATTTACATTAGTCCGTCGGTCCGTCCGTCTGTCAGAGCGATAATACTTCTGAATTACTGAACGTAATTACCTACTTCAAATTTAAATATAATATGTAAACCGATGGCCCCCAGCCGAGTATGGCTTAAAAAGTTACAAAAATCTTTATTTCAGGGGGCTCTCATAGTAGCGAATGCGAAGTAAAATATTTTTTATAGCGTTACTTAAGGTTGCGGTATATCATTTTAAAGATAATTAGGAATAGAGTACATTTTTTTTTTAATTTTACCCCTAAAATTGACGAAATGGGGGGCTTTCAAAGTGGAGATTTTCTAACGTCCAAAGTTGACCTCAGAACTCTCAATTTTCTGAAAGTTTGAGCCTGAAACTTGATCAATTATTTGAATTATATCCTGTACTTGAAAAACAAATACCAAAATTAGATAAAATATATTATGAGGAAACGAAATTATTTAATATTTAATGAGCTTCAGTATTTTCAACAGAACTTCACAATGATGTCAATAGATGGCACTCCGTAAAAGTTTATTTGTTTGAGCATACAAATAATAGACGTTAGCACTATCTTACGTGGAATAAAAAAATACCACGAGATCTCAGTTCGGGGCGAACCACTAGTTTATTTTATTTGTGATAATTTTATATCGATTATATAAGTATCGATAATACCAGCCCTAACCCCTACCTTAAGCTCCGCCTATACGCCATTTTTAGTTTTCGGAAGCTTCAATTTAAATATGATGTTTCTTATCCTTCTCGATATACATAATCACAAAGCATAATCAAAGGTCGAATGCATAATACATATTAATTCTGTCAAGTCATGGCAACTTTGGCATTTGGCAGTTTAGCACACCGGAAACAAGTACTGCTCTATCTGGCTCTATGTTGAGAGTCTATGTTTCACAACCTGCATAAATTCAGCCAGCCATCTTTTGTGGAAAAATCATTTGTTTACATTCAACTGATAAATATAAATTTATATTTTACTAATATTATAAACGCGAAATAATGGATTTACGGATGGATGGAAGAGATAGATTATATTCTTGAATATAACACATCGGCTAGTTTTTTCCCGGAAAATTACCGCGGGGACCAAAAAAAACTCAATTCACGGGGATGGAGTCGCGGGCATCAGCTAGTTCATTATAAAATACGAATACTTGTGTTTTTCAAAATATTTTGTTCAATTATTTATTAATTTTATTTGTGATAATTTTATATCGATTATTTAAGTATCGATAATACCAGCCCTAGCCCCCACCTTAAGCTCCGCCCACACGCCATTTTTATTTTCTGGAAGCTTCAATTTAATGGTATTTCATATCCTTCTCAATATACTTAACAAAGGTATTCTCCATAGAGTAATTACTATTTATGATTTAAGATGAATTTAAGATAAATAGATTAAATATACATAACACGTCCTTAGTGTTACGCGCACCGGTCTCCACTAATAATATATTACTTATATAAGTAAGATACCTATTATTTAAATATCCGTTACTTATTTGTTGATTTTACGTATGCATTAATTACATTTTTATAATTAACTAATTTTGGATCAATGTTATGAGTCGCGACTTCCGTTATTAATTTGTCATATAATTGAGATACTCATTCGATAAATATATATAAAGATTGCATGATTATTAGTTAAATTTAGATATATATTTATTTACATTTTTATATTTAATTAATTTTAAACCAATGTTCGATTCTTTGTTTATAATAAGTTGTTGTTTAATTATGTTCGTATCATGACTGGTGATTCATTGATTGTATAAAAAGGCGGGAAAAGAGAATGAGGAGTGGTCCTTCCCCGACGTCATCGAGCCCTAGGGCTCTTTTCTCGGTGACGCTTAGCGCTCGCCCATCCCCCCGGTGACGCTGTAGCGGCCAGTAGGGCCTATGCAGCATACTCAATTCGAAAAAAAAAAAAAAAAAATGAGGAGTTTAGTTTGTATTTCGGCCGCAGATAATAAACACTGTTGGAAATAGTGTCACACAAAGTTTTTCTTCATCGTCAACATCCTGAATCCTGTCGTCGTCTCGCTGTCCATCCCGCCACATATTTCAATAGACCTACGAACTAATAAATAATCTTACTTTGAGTTTACTCCTACCAAAGTTAAAGGTTATGTACAGTCTATTTGAAGGGGCAGCGTAAAAAATGTAAATAAAACATACCAGTCACGACATTTCAACTTTGCTATCAATATTTTCACTGTTTTATTTCACAAATCACTTCATACTTCTTATTTCCTGAAGTAAAACATTTAAAGTTCATAATATACTCAAAAGTAATTCAATCAAGTAATAAGAAGCTAGTAATTTATCAATTAGCTAGCAAGAATCCCAAAATAAAAACAAAGACTAATGACCTAATGGGTTTTTGACATTTATAAATAGAATGATTCGCTAAAGATGTGACATGATAAGTGAACCATAGACTGAATAATAGGAGCCGGTTTAGTCGATTATAAAAATCGAAAATCGATTACCACGTTCTATGATTATGAAATTACCTTGTGATGTTGAAGACGATATTATAATTAAACCTTTCACTAACATCTTATCACTGACTTGATAATAGTCGTTAAAGCCCAAGCAGCGTAATGGGTCTTAGTTCTAATTCCCTATCTCCTATGAGAGTGGAGGCCTGTGCCCAGCTGTGGGACGTTAATGAGCTGTTGTGATCAGTGATCAAGTACCTACTTATTGAAGAAATGTGTGTGTCAGTTCCAACGTACGACTGGAGTTTACTCCTTACGAACGATTATTAAATAAATGAGGGTAAATGATTGCATTTTTTATATTATTGAAAGCATGCTTGATACATTTATTTATATTAGTTATATAACTTATATTCATCAAAATACATTACATAGTCATGGAAACTTATTCAAGTGTTACAGAAACCAAATAGGGGTATGGGTTTAATATAAATGCCATGCCCCTAACAGGTTAGCCCGCTACCATCTTAGACTGCATCATCACTTACCATCAGGTGAGATCGCAGTTAAGGGCTAACTTGTAGTGGATGAAAAAAAAAAACATGTACACAACGTGGTACATGAAGACGTGGAAACATGTACATAACGTAACGGAGAAAGTTTGAATTCATTCCCCATAAATTTTCATCGCCCGGGCTTATTTAAGAAAATCGATTTACAATCGACTAAACCTGCTATTATCATTCAGTTTGAGATCTATAGAGAAAACCTTGACTTTGCTCAGGCTTAAGACATGGTTAAAACGAGATAGATTTATGTTACTCACTTAAGTCCATCTCGTTTTAACTCTAAGTAAAGTCTGAGCCAAGTCAAAGTACGCTATATAGATCTCAGCATCAGTCCGTAGAAGCGACGGTATGTGGTAATCGATTTCAGAATGTATTCATTCAATCGTTCAGTCACAACTAGTCTGTCAATGTTTCCATCACTATATGTCCAATGACAATTATAATCACGTGATCTGACGCCAGAGATAAGTAACTAGGAGGATCTGAAGCCATATTTGTTTACATGTTTTACTTTGCCTCCTCAAATAGACTGTAGCAGTATTTGATTATAGGTACCTATTCAAATACTCCTACTTACTCTGAGGAGTTTTGTGGCTTACTCTGAGCACTGAGCATCCTTACTCTATGCATTCTGTGCAGAGACAAGTTGATTCTGTGCGCTGAGCATAGAGTAACGATAGAGGTTTATTTACTCTATGTGTTATTGTTATTTACTGACTACTGTCAAAAATTTGCCTGGGGACAGGGGTAAATAAAGCACATAAAATTAGTCGAAAATAAGTCCAAATTTGTTGATAAGATTTGAATTTGAATAGTGTTTTGACTGTTTTCCTATTGTGCTGTGATAATTTCGTCAAGAAATGGGCAATATACACACCGTGGGCCCTAACGAGGCACTCATAGTATCAGGTATGTTTACGAAAATATTGCCTTATTAGTAATAGAAAACGAGCAATAGAAATAAAACAACGAAAAAGTTAACTAAATTAAATATCTAAGCTACAATCTTGTGTAACTTTCGTTTTGAAGATACCGCGCCGTTTTTATCACGGTTAAGTACTTGGTCGAATCAACGCAGTTATCTTCAGACGGGATTCGAGTGCTGTTATATGAAGGTCATAATCATTTGTTTTATGTATGTATGGTACGAACTACTAATTTTGTCGACGGCTCAAATTTCCACATTAATTTTGCAGTGTACAGAGTAGTGTACACGCCCTGTTCGCCTAGTGGCTATTATTTGACCGCAAGCAGTTGACTAAAATATTGATTAATATGATTAAAATATTCATTTTATATAATTGGCTTTTTTATAGGTACATAGTTCAAAATTTTTAAATCTATGTACATGCCTAACTAAATTTACACTTTACGATGTAATTGTACCAAGTTAGGTAGGTACAAACCATCGAACCCCTGCACTGTTTTGGGTAAACGATTATCCTACAGTGGTGTCTTTCCCACTCTTCGTTTTATTTCGGTTAAACTAACCTCAAAATTTCAAACAAAAATAGTATGTAACAAGTAGGTATTATCTCGAAAACTATTAGGAATCGACGGGTGTAGTTTGGACGAGGAGTAGACGTTCTCCCTCACCCTTCAAACGGAACACTCCATGCAGGCCTCAGGGTTCTTGGCTCAACTCAACTTTCAACTATGACTAGTGCTAGAGATCTGGGTAATACTTTTGATACATCCCTAACATTTAAGTTACATATAAATAATATTATCACAAAAACTAATAAAATTATGGGTTTTATTTTCAGAACTACCAAAGGTTTCAAAAACCCTTTAAGTCTTTTACATCTTTATAGAAGTCTTATTCGCAGTATCTTAGAATATGGTACCCCAGTTTGGACCCCATTCCAGAAAACATATGCTGACTCTATTGAGTCCGTGCAAAGGAGATTCCTATGAGTACTTCTTTACAAATATAACAGAAAGCTAGTCTATTCCTCTTATGAAGATAAACTAAAATATTTTAAACTCGATTCTCTATGCATGCGTCATATGCTACATGATGCGATGCTACTTCACAAAATCACTAATAGTCAAACGAATACTACCCCACTATCAAAAATAAACCTAAATTGTAAAATCCCTAAATGCTCAATTTGCACTTATAACGTCTTTCCACCTAAACCCTGCTGAACTAATTTAGCGCACCACTCTTGCATTAACCTTATTTGTCGTCAATTTAATACTCTTCATCACAACAACCAAGACATCATTATATTTAATTTGTCGAAGGCTTGCTTTCGCCGTAACGTACTGGTATCCCTACGTAAGTTAGCCAATTAGTTAAGTTCTGTAATTATTCTGTATAATATGATTTGTATTACTATTGATATAACTATTATTGTAATTTTCTCATTCCTCACTGCATCTTGTAAAGCTACCATACTTAAATTTTGAAATGTTTTTATCTAAAAATCTTTTGTACTAGCCAGTTGTTTATGTCTGTGCTATATTATATCTTTTGTCTATAAGTCTCTTTGTAATTTATATATACTTTATTTTATGCATGAATATTGTTGGTTGGTCGAATAAAAAATAATAAAATAATAACTAATAAAAAATAATAATAACAAAATGATAAAATTTAAACAATCATGTAGGTACATAAATTTCCCCATATTTCTTACAAGTCAGTCTTATATCGGTCTCTCCTATCAGTGACAAACACACTTCCAAAGTCACCATTCTGTTGCTCATCATAGCAAATGATCATCAGTGATGCATATATTTGTTTACGGGAAGCCCACAGGTGACAACTTACTTGCTTACATGATTACTTAAACAAGCTACGTCAGAATACTTCCTACCTTCTGGCTTCACGCTTTACGTCAGTCGTCAGTTCTATCTCTGGAGCTATTATTAATTCCAGGGATAGAAGCACGGCAAAACTGTGTGGAGTCAGGATGCGATAAGACTTCTACTTGGAAGCGTAAACGCAACGTCTTGTCCATTCGGGATGTTTCGAAAGCGCTTGGTAAATAGTCGACGTCTGTGTTGACGCGTAAACTAGATAATATAATTTAACTCTCAGAAATTAACGAGCACCTAGTCAGTATTTAAATTGACGTACGCGAATCTGATGATAGTAATGGTGATCATTGATCACCATCACCACCAACATTATCATCATGATGATATTAATGAATGACGATGATGATGACACAATAATGTATGATTCATTAGTTAGCGGGAATTCCAAGAGTGACAAGTTTTGTAATGGGCTACGCCAGAAGACTTCGCCGGTGATTAAGTAATTAAGGATGAGAAAAATACGCATTGTTCCAGAATCGAGATCTAACCAAATTTACTTAAAAAGTTATTATTTATTGGCTACCTATCTGCTTAAACAAATGATATACAAAAAAAAATTACTTATAGATCCCAAGTTCGTTTCACCATATCCGCCCCTTTTTCCCCTATCATTATACCGGGCGCATTGGTGTGCGCAGCTATAGTGTTTGGTATAATGCTTGTATCCGCAACACGTAGATTTTTTATACCATACACTCGAAGTTCAGGGTCCACAACTGCAGAGGGATCCGATGGCGGCCCCATTTTGCAAGTTGCTATCTGGTGATGTAATGTTGTTGTAATTGTTCTGATAGCGCATTCCCAGTAACCGTCGCTTCCGAAGTCAAACTTTTTACAGTTAGGGAATTTTTTCATGTGCAATTTCGTTCCGTATTTCTGAAAGGGAGGAGTATCGATCATTCTGAAAATATATCGTATCCCTGCGATCATTGTATCAACGTCTTTTGGGTGTGTCAAATAATTTCCATAAAGCTTGGGTTGTTCAAAAGGATTTCTCGATCTCAATCTCATATAGCCTTTTGATCTTGGATGTATTAACATTAAAATGATAGTAAAACTGTCGATATTTTCGATAAGCTTGTAAACGTCGTTGTATAGCCAATCAGCTAATCGAATTCCCTTGGCGACAATTTTTCCTTCGTCAGACGCCAGAGATGCGCAGGCTCCTATTAGCTCTATGTCTGGGATATTTCCGATTTCTTCCGATACGTTTGTTTTTATGTAACCTAAAGTTTCAACTCCAGCCAAGGATGAAAGTGGCCCGTCACCAAATTGTGTATATTGCATAATGTTCTCTAATGTTGCAACCCTCTTTTCTATTAATGTTAATCGAGTTCTATTCAAAGTGAATGCGAGACCAGTAAAAGATATGTGGTCGTAAAGAGTTGCTCCCACTTGAAGATCTTGTACCACCTCAATTCCTAATGATTCTAAATGTTTTCTGGGTCCTATTCCCGATAACATAAGTAAATGAGGGGACTCAATAGGACCAGCTGAAAGAATAACTTCTTTCCTTGCGCGTATCTCATATCTCTGACCATTTTTTTGGAATTCAACTCCGATAGCGGTCTTTGTTGCTGGATCAATCAATACTTTGGTGACTCTGCTGTTACTTAGTATGTGTAGGTTTTTTCTTTTCTTCTTGTTGTGTAAAAATGCCTTGGCGCTGCTCGTTCGTATTCCACGACTCATTGTTGCTTGGATGTAACCAAAGCCAAAACCGTCTGGACTGTTGTAGTCAACGCGCCG
Organism: Erebia palarica; assembly: GCA_964035005.1. Classification (NCBI taxonomy): domain Eukaryota; kingdom Metazoa; phylum Arthropoda; class Insecta; order Lepidoptera; family Nymphalidae; genus Erebia; species Erebia palarica. The sequence goes on along the minus strand of OZ035987.1, from coordinate 27,848,405 downwards.
ATTTCCGAGCAATTCGCCCGCATCCAAAAACGCCTTTGATAATTTCGATCTAAAGAAAAACAAAAAGCTTAAGTAGTTAGGTACTTGTACCTTACAAAATCAACGTATTTATGGGCTGTTAACAAAAATTATAAAATTCTTATCTATACTGATATTATAAATGCGAAAGTTTAGATGAATGGATGGATGTTTTTTACTCAATCACGCCAAAACGGCTGAACGGATCATGTTGAAATTTGACACAGAGATATATTATAGTCTGGAATAACACAAATGCTACTTTTTGTTCCGGAAAAGAGTTCCCGCGGGAACCAAAAAACCTCAATCCCCACGGACGAAGTCGCAGGCATCAGCTAGACTGCATACTTTTCGAGAATTCTTTAAAATTTACCTAAATGGAATATCTTCAACGTTCAATTCACCGTCTTTACTGTGCCATGGTGAATTTTTAAATTCTCGAAGATTAGCTCGTTCAGATTTCAAGTAGTAACTCATTACGTCTGCGTATGACCTATAAAAAGAAGAACATATACATATAATAGAAATGTATCTTATATTAAGTAGGTACTTATTTATATCGCAATGTCGTGATTCGTGAATACGGATTATGTATTTCATTTATATTATGCAAGAACTAATAAGTTACTTAAACCATAGCCATACTATCAAGTACATTTTATTATTCTATTACTTACCATCCATAATTTCCTCTGGCCGCGATTCTATCCCAGTCTTCCTTCATGCCTCTCGTGTATATCATGTAATTGACTACACTTGAACCACCCACAGCTCTTCCTCTGGGCCAAAAACATTGGCCGTTATCCATACCTTCAAAGTAATATGACGTATTTAAGTAAGTGATTAATCTCTAAAATAAATCTTTTGTAATTAATTTAAATCATGAAAGCATCAAATGCCATAATTTAAAGATACTATCCTTAATTGACCCAACCAATTTTTCTTGAGTTCGATTAAGTAATAAAGTAATGCTGTGTGATAAATTACTTAATGACTTAATAATTCGTATTTATACAGATATGTCTAACAACCAAAAAATACTTATATTGAGTTTTTAAAAACTACTTCACAAATACTTAGGTATATGTATACTTAATAAAATGTACGCCGAATTTACTAAAGTACGCTAGTTACTAAATTAACTTGAACTTTAACAACCACTTTCCATAATGAAACCTGCTCATTGCTATAAATACCTCACTTAATAAAGAACTTAAATGAATGGATAGACTTCTAGATTTTATTAATCTACTTCAAATATTCAAATAACAAAACAAGTAGATAAAATTAGACGAACTACAAACCCAAGCAAACGTTTGGTTGGGGTTCCATTAAGTACGGCCACACTCTACTACTCATCTGGAAGAGAGGCGCCAATGCAGGGACTGACGTAAGCATGGACTCTCCTAATCCAGCTTCTAAAAGTAGCACGGACGCCTTTTGACCTTCGCTGAGACGTGCAGCAAGTACGCTGCCCGCCGATCCTGCTCCTACTACGATGAAATCGTACTCCTTTAGTGGTCCTTTAAATTCTGCAAACAGAAGCGATGGTGGTAAAAGTTACAGAAACATTACTGATGATAAAAAGGTGAATATATTTTAACTAATGTCTCGAATCGAATCTATCTTATCTACTTAGTACTGCTATTTAATTTAGTTTTTTTTATTAACAAAGAAGTTTAACCGCAGAGTCAGAAATTTTAGTTTAGTAGTTTTCTTCTCTTATCAGCTCTACAAAGCGTATCACCACAGAATAGGTGGTAGGTGGTGGTAGGTTTGACGACCTATTTGGCGCAGTGTTGAGCGCTGTCTTAACGTGCGGAGCTTCCGGGTTGGACCCCGGCAGGGTCAATTTGGGAATTTATATTTTCTGAATTTTCTCTGGTCTGACGGCTCTGACCTGGTGGGAGGCTTCGGCTGTGGCTAGTTACCCCCCTACCGGCAAAGACGTACCGCCAAGCGATTTAGCGTTCCGGTACGATGCCGTGTAGAAACCGATTAGGGGTTATGGGTTTAATACAACTGCCATGTCCCTAACAGGTTAACCCGCTACCATCTTAGATTGCATCATCACTAATAATCAGGTGAGATCGCAGTCAAGGGCTAACCTGTGGTGGATTAAAAAAAAGGTAATAGTATGGTATCACTATCGATGAATCTGTTTGCCAAATCGATAGCTAACCGACAATCGTACATAGTACGTGTTACTTAATAATAAAATAATCAAGGTGAGTATAGTTTTTTGCATCTTATCTGCGTGGTTCAGGTAAACACCTAAAACCTTGGGCTTTTAAGAACTGGAAGGCGAGGTTTAATATTATAATAATTTAAAGTTTGTATGCAATTATACATTTATTAACAAGGAAGCATTATTTCTTCCGAGACAACCCTGTAAAAGTCAGATAAAGCCACTTACCTTTAGGCAATTCGTATTGGTCTCGGAAGGCCGAAAATATGTCGGGTTCACTACGGTTAATAGCATACATCGGAGTTTGCAACATCATCTCAACAATCCTACTTTTCGGAGTAATATCTTGCCTCTTCTGTATTCTATTATTTTCCTTGCAAAAGTCTTTACACGCTATCGGTTTAGCGTAATCGGTTATTGCAGGTCGTCCACCGTAACTGGCTTCCAAGTTTAATGTTAGCACATTATTGAATAATAGATAAAAAAATAAACTAAACACGTACCACATAATTATTTTATCCAATTAAATGAAAAAAAAAAGAAAATCTGTAGGGTTTAATTTTTTTATGTAGTTTAATATTTACTGTAACAAGTTGACTGTTAAAACAAGACTCCTTGTTTTTATATACCTATAGCTGAATTATATAAAGTCTTTGAATTGTAAACAGGTTTATATTTTACCGCTTGCTATGGTTTTAGGGTTGGATGCTGTTGAGGATGTAAAGCGAAAACCCTAATTTTATGCCGGTTATCAATAATCTATACTAATCTTATAAATGCGAAAATGTGTCTGTCTGTCTGTTTGTCTGTCCGTCTGTCTGTCTGCTACGCTTTCATGGCTCATCCGTTCAACCGATTTTGATGAAATTTGCTACAGGTGTAGGTTGTATCCCGAGGAAGGATATCTGGCTAATTTTTATCCAGGAAAATTAAAGAGTTCCCGGGGTATTCCACGCAAAAAAGCCTAATCCACGCGGACGAAGTCGCGGGAATCATCCAGTTATGTAATAAATTCAAAAAGGCATATTATGAATATGATAATTACTCTTTTGTTAAGCGTCGATCAATAATAACTTAATTTAATTTAAGTAACATCATAATAACAGTATATTAAGTCAAAATCACGTTCAGCATTTTTTAAATTTGTTGTATATATGTCACCGTAAAATTGTAAAAACCGTTAGATTATAATCTTACTCGCGAAATTGTAAACTGTCGAAAGATTGTGAATTGTTCAATGTTCTGAGTGTCAATTTTTGAAATATTCATTGTATTTACGTTTTCTTATCTCTTTCTTGTAGGTTAGGTTAGGGTTCGACATAAATAATGAGGTAGTTAGGTTTTATCGTGTTTATATATCTATCAGATTTCAATCTACCGGAAAATAATACGTTAAATTGTAATATTTCGACAGTTTGCATTTTCGCGACTTAGATTATAATCTAACGGTTTTTATAATCTTACGGTGACATATATAAGCTAGCTGTATTTTAAGTTTTCAGGTGAATAGTTAAAACCTGACCTGCTAGGGCCAACTGAATCGAAAACTTCACAAGGAAAAATATATGAGGATTTCCACCCGACGAAGTGGGAGTTGGTCAGGATAGTTAGTGGCCAGCAAGGTACTAAGACGGCAAGCCAAACGACTAGCTACCTTGTTAGGCCACCATTTAAAAAAAAGTGCTTCTGCAGGTAAAGCTAATGAATACGAAATCCGAACTATATTAGGCCGTTTGGCATGAAAAATCAGACATATTTTAAAAGCCAAACGTACGGTCTATTTTGAAGCTGGACATGCGTTTTTCAAGGGTTGATTGTTGGGCATACTTTTACAATAAATAAAAACATGGTTACGGATTTTAGTTGTTCAACTATTCAGTACAAAATATCGGCATACTTAAATCCGTCTAATTGCTCTCTGCACGGCACTGCGTGCGAGTTGCGAAGCGTTCAAATAGCCTTATAAGCTGGACACGTAAATAATTGGGGAGGCACGACTGTAATAAGTCAGCCCAACGATTGTGTAAGGAAATCGGAATCGTAATCGTTTGTCAAACGTATAATTCGTCCTGTTTGAGAAGTTCATAGATGGCTGCACGTCAAAAAACATGTAAGAACTCCTGAAACAGTTCGAGTTATGCGTTTTAAACTGTCAAATGATTACGATTTGCTTAGACAATTGGCCCTCAGACCTGCTAATCCTGCACTATTTGCAGGATCATCGTTATGTGTATTTGTAAACTTTTAGTTGCTCTACCACAAAAGTTGAAACATTAACTGAACCACGCGATCGCACTTTACAATTTTTTGACCTCCACGATCTACACAAGTTCAATGCCTTTCCTGATATTTTTGACCGAGCGAAGCGTGGTCTCTGAGTTTACTTGAGTGAATTTGCACTTATCCGTTCGTCCGTCTGTCAGAGCCTTGTCACTTCTGAATGAATGAAAGTAAGTAATTACTTCTTTAAACATGATATTATGTCAACCGAAGGCGAATATTGCTTAAAAGTTATAAAAATGTTTATTTCAGGGGGGCTCTCATAGAGGCGAATACGAATTAAAATATTTTTTATGTTGATTTTCAAGAGGACTCCAGAGTGCAATTTTTATTTATATTTTTCGTTCAAAATTTACGAAATGGGGGCTTTCAAAATAGAAATGTTTTGTCCAAAGCTGTTACTTGTGTTAGTGATATGCTGTAGTTGAACAACAGATACTAAAATTACATAAATATTACTTATATGGAATCGAAATGATTTCAATGTCAATGAGCATAATTAATTATTCTTCATAACTTCACAATAATGTTAATAGATGAGGCCGTTATTTACATCAAATATATTTATTTATTGTTTAAATGGTAGGCAAAACAGGTACTAACTACTTACAACAATTCAGGTACGTATAAAATTATAGGATCGGTTCTAAGTTATAACCCAAAACATGTGCACACTAAAAATATAAAAATAACATAAATAGAGAAGAATAGTGAATGAATGAAGATAGAATGAAATAGGTATCCAAGTGTATGAAGTTACAAAAACAAATCACAGAGAGTACGCATAGAATTTATAAAATTGATTAGCACAGTATGATTAACAATGATAGACAATTTAAAGAAAATAAAATACATTTCAAAATTACAAAAACAATTTTATACGATTAAAAATGTTTTATAAAATGTATTTAATTTACTATTGAAAATGTTAATATTAACATTGTGATCATTTTTGGCAAGATCGTTTTAAATTATCTCGTACAACTAGTTCAAATTGTGTTATTGAATTATCAAACAGAAATAAAACTACTAATATGTTCACGTCGTTGTTTTTACAAAAGTTAGTAACATATATAATGTACTCTGTGCTTAGTAAGTACAAACCGCTAGCGCCATCTTAACCGATGTAACCATAGTATGTTGGTGCCTGGAGATGCCTGGTTTTATTCTGTATGCTAGATGGCGCTTTTAAATTATAATTTAATTTGAAATATTATGCCTTGAAACTAATAGTAAAGCAGGCTTTAGGCAGCAGGCAACATCGGGAAGAACTAAACAAGATCACGTTAGTGGTATAATCAATGGCGTGACAGTTTCACATCTTTGAAAGCATTTAATAAGTTTTCGCGTACATTTGGTCAAGTTAGTAGGAACTTTTATGCCCGATTTCACTAACATTGCCTAAATTTTAGGGAACACCTATAATACCAATAGAGGACAGTTTTCACGTAAAATAATTGTCACCAGTGTTAAAATAACGGTCTTAGGTGTTAGGTAACTAAAATTTAAAAAAAATGATCTTAAGAAACGAGTTGTCTGGAGAAGGTCACTGTTAAGATTATGATATCGCCCATGCGCACGCGTTCGTCTGTATTTTATTATTGTAGGGAATTCAAGAAGGTAGGCATCAAAATGCCAATTCCAAACATTGAACTTACCAATGGTAAATCGATGGTTTCAAACAAAACTTGAGGCCCAATTGTCTAAGCCAATCGTATTCATTTGACAGTTCATAACGTTTAACTCGAACTTTTTAAGGAGTACATACATGCGGTTTGACATGCAAGAATCTACGACCTTCTTAAACAGGTTGAATTATACGTTTGACAGACGATTACGATTACGATTTCCTTACATAATCGAGGGGCAGGTCGGGAATTCCCTCGTATTTGCCCTCATTGTTATATGATAATATAACATACCTATATGTATACATTTCTGCTATCTAGTTGGAAGATTGAAACCTTTGCGATAGAACTTTGGAGACCTGGGACTCCAAAAACTGTGTGACGGCAATTGGTATTGCTTCTTGGGCTTTTTTTCCATGCATAAAATTCTCCAAATCAAGACAAAAATAGTAATCCGTTGGGGCAAGATCCGGTGAGTACGGAGGATGACGAATGGATTGGTATGAGACGGTATAGACTGGTCTTTTACCAGTAGTGAAAACAAAGGTCATAAAATATTTAACCAGCTTTGATTGTTTACATCTACGAATTCGTCCTAATTTCGGTGGTAAAATTATTTAATCTTTCGACGATTATCAACACTAATCAGTAGGTGACAAATGGCGGATTCATATTTTTGAAGTTTTCTGCCAAGTGTCAAATATAATTTATGATCTCATAGATCATAGAAAAATAGACTGCACGAATTATAAAACTGTATGACAGCGGGGGCCTGAAAATGTTTATTTAAACAGTTATCGTCGCGCTTGTTTCAAGCATTAATTAGATTGGAGTTGGTATTATTTATTTATTAATCATATACCTATTAAATAACTAATAGTTAAATCGAGTAAACGAGTGTATATTTAAACGGGCGATTCCTCGTGCTAGTGCTAAGAGTAATTGAATATAAGATTTCCCAGAAATACCTATAGAAAACAACTTAATAGCAAGTAATAAATAAAATAAAAGTACAGACAAAATATTTTTATTTAAGTATCCAACTAAGATATATATTTACTTAATAACTAACGTCTGTCCTTCGTTGCGTTACTGAATAATTGTCACAGTGAATAAATTTAATTATTTATTTATTAACTAAAATAACATTTTTCTCTATTACCGAGTTTTTTTTATTGATATGCACAACAAAGAAAGAAAGAAAAACAGTTTATTCACCAGTGGTGTCACAGAAAAAACTAGATACAAATGTAACACTTTCGTCTGTGACACCATCCAGTAAGGGTGCACAGCTGAGCGTTTTGCTTTGCGTCATATGTCAAAAAAGCATACAAAGCAAGGCGCTGATTTTCAGCTGTGACCACGGGTTATGTCACAGTTACAACAATAAATTATAACAAAAACAAAAGTTTCAAAGGAAGCAGTAGGTAAGCAGTCAGTTTAGAAAATAATCATAATATATTATGTATAATATTCGCTATAGAGTTAAGAAGTACATAACATAACATATTGAATATCTGTATAAATATGATCCTCATTAATCCTCTGAACCTCCATTATATACTCGTCCAGTTCAAAGGAGAGATACACCTGCAAATCATTCCTTGAGGTCACCTAGTCACATCCACAACATTTCCTACCACCCCCCTGAGTAACTTCAACATATTGCTTACGGTTGCTCAAGTAGCTATTGAACCAATTAACAGTATTGATGTCAAAACCATTAGTCCATTCCTTTTAGATTTTTTCGCGGCAAAATTTATAACACTTTGAAACCACTGTGGTTCTATACCTATGTAGCGTCGCAAATACTTACCATGTAGGTACTTACCTCGCTTAACCCAGATTACTTACCATCAATCAGAATATACCTTTAGAATAACCTATTACCTTACCCGTCAAATAACCAACCACACATTTACCTGGATTACCTGAATAAACCTCGTTACTAAAGAATACCTGGAGGAAGGATCAAGTGGAAAGGAGAAATAAATACACAGGGATCACTTTAATAACAAGAGGAGATAAATAATGAACACTGAAATCAAGATGCAATTCTTTAATGGCAAAATCCGACACCGTTCTCATCGAGCGACGCTTAGTTAACAGGAAGACGCGAGATTGCCTTGAAAAAGGCAAGAGCTCGCAGCGTCGTTTCGAAGGAAGGTGTTTGCTGTACTTACCACGTTGAGGACGTCTGCACCGAACAGTGAAGATTGTAAACAATCGAGTCAGGCAGTTGCATTGGACGTAAAAAGGAAAAGGTTAGCCTTGAAAAGGGCTGTCCGAACAACCATTGCGCCAGGACTGGAGATGCTGCTGATTGCCCCACTAAACACTAGTTGAAGGAGTCACTAAGAGTTCACTGTCCACAAATACACCAGCCAGTTCATAATAACCACTTCGCGCGTGTCATAAATTGCGTCGCGCGCAGGCGCCGTCTGCCGCGGCCGGCAGCAAACGGCCAACGGGCAAATGCGGGCGCGCGGGCGCGATCGTTCTATTTATAGTTGCACGGTTCCAGACGGAAGAAAATCACGCAATTAGCGAATGTGTTACACCTACCTATATGTATGTACATATTATTGTTAGTCGTAATTCTTAATTATTATTATTACTTATTTCTGATTGGTGGATTTCTGTAAGGATTTTTATATAAATATGGGCATTTATTCCAATATATTCATTCTGAACTCAGCATTTAATCAGAGTTTTATTTTCTCCAAAACCATCCGCTAAACCTATGAGTGAGTACATTAAAAAATACAACTCTCCCGCCCCCTCATAACGTTTATTGTGATAGGAGTTATAGTTTACAAGCTATGGTGCGTTAAAGTTGGACTACATAGCTTGGACATTAGCAGCGCTGTATTTATTGTATCAATATAATATGCCTTAAGTATTTTTTGTTCGTAAAATTAATTGACTACAAGATGATGCCAACGACTTCGCCCGCGTGAATTAGCTTTTCAAAAAGCCTGTGGGAAGTCTTTGATTTTCCTTGATAAACATAACCTATGTCTGTCTCCGGTATTCATTTCTTCTAGGTATCAATGTCCTCTAAATCTTTTGTGTGTGAAGGGTTATATAGACAAATATAAACACGGTTTTGCATCATACTACTATTATAAATGCGAAAGTGTGTTTGTTTGTTGGTTTGTCCTTCAATCACGCCGCAACAGACCAACGGATCGACGTGTTTTTTGGCATACTTGAGGACCCAGGGAGTAACATAGGCTACTTTTTATCCCGGACAATTAAGTAGTTCCCGCGGGAATAAAAAAACTAAATCCACGCGGACGAAGTCGCGGGCATCATCTAGTTTATTATATAGTAAGTATGGATTTAAAAATAAATATGTAGGTACCTATTTAAATGTTCCATGTTAATTTTATAAGCTCCGCCGCTTTTAAGCCTATCACCATTGCAGGAGCATTTGTATGTGCTGATATTGTACGGGGTAAAATACTTGAATCGACTACTCGTAATCTCTTAATGCCATGTACTCTGAGTTCAGGATCTACGACGGCTAACGGATCTCCCACTGGGCCCATTCGGCATGTTGCTATTTGGTGATGTAGAGTTGCAGTAAGAGTGCGCAATGCACATTCCCAGTATTCATCTGAATCAAATGTATGCATTCGACAAGTCTTAAATTTAGCTGGGTGTACTCTGGCACTGTAACGTTGAAACGGAGGAGTTGCTGCTAGAGCTTGAATGTGTCGAATCGCCGCTACAAATGTTGCGACATCTCTGGGATCTGTTAAATAGTTGCCGTATAAACGAGGATGTCTAAAAGGATTACTATCTTTCAACTCTAAATATCCAACGGATTTGGGATGTAGTAACATGGGAAACGTGCTCCACGTGTCTTTCCCGTCGATAGATCCATACGCTTCATTGAAAAGGCTTTCAGATACTCTCATTCCTCTGCGGACAGCCCTACTTGCACCTGGCCCACCGTCGGAGACCAAGGATCCGCCTAGGTTAATAAGTTCTATATCAGGAACTGACGTATCAAGATCGTCGCTAACTGGCGTTTTTATATAGCCAATACCTTCCACTCCACCAGGGGATGCAAGGGCCGTATCGCCGTGTTGAAGCCAGCCAATAGCAGTCTGTAGATTCTCTAATCTGTTCTCAACGAAACTTATATCCGTTACATTTAAAGTAAATATTAATCCCGGGAAGCAAATGTGATCATACAATGTCCGACCCACTGGAAGATTTTGAATTACAGGTATTCCGATAGAGCGTAAATGCTCTTGTGGTCCGATACCAGACAGCATCAATAGTTGCGGTGACGCTATAGGACCGGCTGAAACTATAACCTCCTTCCGTACTATCACAGTATGTATAAGATTGTTTCGTACGTATTCTACACCATATGCTATTTTCGTTTCCGGATCCATTAATATTTTAGTAGCTGTAGTGTCTTGTAAGATATGTAGGTTACGTCTATTTTTATGCCGGTGTAGAAATGCTTTTGCAGCGCTGTATCTCCTGCCGTTGCTGATAGTGACTTGCACTCGACCGAAACCTAACTGTTCTGGTGCGTTATAGTCTACTGTTGGATGCCCTAATATTTCACCAGCTTCCAGGAATGCATCGGATAAGCGGGTCCTGTAATGAAAAGTACATAATAAAATGTATTGGACATGAAATGAGCAGATTGATAAAGGCTAACGTGTAGAATTAAGGCTTTTGTGTGCCAGAGAGTGACGATTTACTCGGCGCAATCAACTTTGCCGTTTCCTTCAGATTTCATTTAATGCGAATTAATATCCATTAATTCGCATTGCAATGCATGCCGAGCAGAAGCTAGTCCGAGCATCCGTATTGATATTAAAATATGGTTGTCCTTCAATCACGCCGCAATAGAGCAACGGATCTATGTGATTTTTACGAAGGTATAGTTGAGGACATATAGTAACATAGTCTACCTTGCTTAAACCAAAATCCCCGCGAACGAATTCGCTGCATCTACTAGTAAAATATAAACAAAGTTGAAATTCGGATTTGTATGTGTAATTGCTTATTGTTTCTGTTATCGTACATGGGTTTCAGTTCGGTTTTCACAACCATTACGTTCTTTATATTTTTTAAATGGTAAATAAGTATAGTATCGGTATAAATATCCGTATCTATCGCTACATTTTGTCTGTTTGCTACATTTTCACGGCCCATTTTTTCAGCCGATTTAGACGTAAATTGGTGGAGATAGGTTGCATCACGGGGCCACATGCTATTTATATATATATATATATATATCTCAAAAAGACGAGCAGTTCTCGTAGGATTTTCAAAACCTAAAGTCAGCAAAAAAATCTAATATATAAATAATCCATGTGAAGTGAAACACCTATAAATTAAATTATGAAATAATATTAGGTCCTTACATATGAAATTGCCGTTTTGTCGTACTGGCCACTTTGATCTCAAATATCTCCTCTTTGGTTTGGAATTTCAATTTCAAATTTAAACAGCTATTTACTCATGCTTCTGTGTTTTGAAAACCCCTATTCATATATTTTTTCCTCTTTTGGTTCTTTCTTTGCGTCACTCAGTTTACAAAATGGAAAACTTGAAATATCGCGTTATATTTACGAGTACGAGTTCCATCGTGGTACCAGTGCTGCAGAAACGGCTCGAAGGATTAATGATGTGTATGGCGGCGGTGTCGCAAAAGAAAACACAGTGCGTTTTTGATTCCAACGTTTTCGTTCTGGAAATTTCGACCTGCAGAACAAGCCCCGTGGACGGCCGGAGACCAAAGTTGATAATGAAGAATTGAAGGCTATTGTGGAAGTGGATCCATCGCAAACCACGTCCCAGCTAGCTGCAGGTTGCAGTGTTAGTGATAAAACTGTTTTAATCCACTTGAAGCAAATTGGGAAGGTGAAAAAGCTTGAAAGGTGGGTACCTCATGAATTGAGTGCAGCAAACCGACAAACGCGCGTCGACTGCTGCGTTAAATTACTCAACCGGCACAATAATGAAGGTATTTTAAATCGAATTATTACCTGTGATGAAAATTGGATCCTGTACTATAATCGGAAACGCCAATCGCAATGACTGAACCCTGGCGAACCAGCCAAATCCTGCCCCAAGCGAAAATTGACTTAAAGAAAAATTACTTGTGAGCGTTTGATGGACTAGTGCCGGTGTCGTTCACTACAGCTTTCTTAAATCTGGCCAGACGATTACGGCGGATGTGTATTGTCAGCAACTGCAAACCATGATGGAAAAGCTAGCTGCTAAACAACCGAGGCTCGTCAATCGCTCTAGGCCACTACTGCTTCAGGACAACGCTAGACCACACACTGCACAACAGACGACTACCAAATTAGAGGAGCTTCAATTGGAATGTCTAAGACATCCACCGTACTCCCCGGACTTTGCTCCAACAGATTACCATTTTTTTCGAAATTTGGATAACTTCTTGCAAGGGAAAAAATTCAACTCCGATGGGGCAGTGCAAAGCGCCTTCAAAGATTTTATTGATTCCCGTCCGAATGGTTTTTTTAGTAAAGGGATCAATTAACTACCTATGAGATGGCAAAAGTACATAGATAGCAATGGTACATACTTTGATTAAATAAATATATTATATTAAAAAAAAATCGACTTTATTTCCCTCCCTTACAAAACGGCAATTTCATAGGTAAAGACCTATTATATTATGTACTTACTTGGTTGGAACAAATTCTACAGGCATGTCGCCGTCACGACCTCTATGGGGTTTCTTTTCAAATCCTTTCAGGTTAGCTTTCTCCAAGTTGATGTAATGCTTTAGTATGTCATTGTAAGACCTGGAAATTGTAATATTCAGGTTTGACACACATGTTCATTTGTTTTTCTTTAGTTGAAGTAAAAGTAAACCAAGTAAACTACTTTATATGTAGGTACACCATGGAGACATATAAAATTATACAATGATGTGATGGATGTAAGTACAATAAATAGGCTATCGTTTAAATTGCGATCTCTATAAGGCAACCTTAGAGCAGGAATAAGTAAAATTTAATTTATTAATTGAAGTTAGAATATTGTTCATTAACTTATGATTACTAGATAATTCCCGCGACTTTATATGCGTAGATTAAGGCTTTTTGATTCCCATGGGAACTCTTTACTTTGCAGGATTAAATTGTTAATTCTGTGTATTAGCTGCCATTCTTTCAGTAATTGTGTGACAAAAATCCATACATTCATCGATCCATCCATTCATCCAAACTTTCGCATTTGTAATATTATGATAATTTTTACGCGTATATCCATATAGTTATTTTTTATTTCTTTTACAGTTTCATTTGGTAGGTGACATTGTCACGTGGTGAACAAACTGGGTTCCGTTGCTTTAACGGTAACGGTATCCACATTCCTTATGATTGTTTAATATAATCATCTGAGGTTCGTGTAGCGGTCCTTGGGTGAATCATCGTACAACAAGGCTACGTTGCATTTAGTTTTGAAACTTCATTAAGGAATCATTGAAATCGTAAAATTATAAAAAATACGCTTCATGATATTATACATGATTTATACGTGTGTGTCGGATCTATTTATGTTCTAGTCCATTTAATGTAAGTTACTGATTTATAAGATGAGTCATATGGCAAACAAACAAAATTTGGTCTCATATCACGTAGAATAGACATCCGAGTTTGGATCAGTGTTAATTCTGTCAAGGTTGTAGCCCCTAAACTAGCGGCACGCTATGATGGCCGGTTTGACGTTTGTCCGCTCATGAAGTTCCGTATTAATTGATAACGACTTTGAAGGAAATAATTGTATTACTTTATTGACGATAGTGATGTGCAGAGATTCATAAATTTTATCGAATGTAGTTTTAGGTTTAGGACTCAAAATTTATTTATTAAATTGATTTCTTAAATGTATACAAGTGTAGAAAAATCAGTTTGCACCATTTAAGGGGTGAATGTACTTGTGAATATGAACAATTTTCACTATGTGGACAAACCTCTGAAATCGCAAAAAAATATCAATAAATTTTTAAAAATGGAATCTAATACGATCGTCACATAGGATCGCTGGCTAGCACAACTACTACCTCCGGCAAACTCGCGTCAATGCTCAATGCAAAACAAAGCAGTTTCGAATTGACGTTGCTTCGAAAAGTATAAACTGTCAGTGCAATGCGATTGTGATATAGTTTTGACCTGGCTTTGGATTTCAAATATTGATACTGCATTACTGTTGACCCTTGCTCGTTAATTTGGACTCTGTTCAAGCCCTTTGTTGTGGATTTCGTCGATATGACCGAACGTACGCAGAGAACTGTTCTAAATAGTCAGACACGTGAGTTCGTAATACGCCTTCGTAACTATTTCGATCGTGAAGCTCAAAATGGAGGGCCAATTTTACCTATAACGTCAGTGGTTGAACGCGTAGCTGATGCGCTTAATATTGGACAACGAACTGTTAGACGGATAACTAAAAAAAAATATGGCGAGACTGGCACAGAAGAAAATAAACTTCACACACCAAAAAAGAGAAAACGAGCAAAACCAGTCGTAGGCATCGATAGCTTTGATGCCGATGCTATCCGAAGACATGTTTACGGCTACTATTTACAGAAGGAGTATCCAACAAGAAAAAAGTTGGTGCATTCACTGAAGGAAGCTGGATTATTCTTCGGTGGGGAAAGTTCTTTAACGAAGATTTTGAAGACCATTGGATTTCGATACAAAAAATGTAACAAACGCAAAATATTGATGGAAAGATTTGATATAGCGATGGCAAGGTATACTTTTTTACGGCAAGTGAAAGAAATCAAAAATTGGCAAAATGTTGTGTTCTTGGATGAAACATGGCTTAATGCTAACCATACTGTAGGCCGTTCTTGGAACGATGACACAGCAGCATCTACTTCCAAAGTTCCTGTAGGAAAAGGATCGCGACTTATAATTTGTCACGCCGGAACCATCAACGGGTTTGTCGAAGGTTCTCTCATGGCTTTTGCGTCAAAAACCACTGGAGACTATCATGAAGACATGAATGGAGAAAAGTTTACTGAATGGTTTACCTCAATGTTGTGTAGCCTCCCTGAACCATCTATTATAATTATGGACAACGCCCCATACCACTCGATGCAAATTGACAAGCCACCTGCCCAATCCCAAAAGAAAGCTGATATCGTCGCATGGCTTCGTAAAAATGGCGTAGATGCAAACATGAATATGTTAAAAGCGGAATTAGTACGTCTTTTAAAAGAAAACAAACCAACCAAGATCCGATACGTCATTGACGAAATAGCATTAGAACATGGGCACAGAGTTATACGGTTACCGCCTTACCATTGTGAGTATAATGCGATTGAGTTGGTGTGGGCTCAAATTAAGGGATATGCTGCAAGACACAATACAGAACCCCCATTTACCACAAAAAAAATGCTAAAATTATTAGAAGAAGCTTGTGAACATGTGACTAAAGGAGACTGGGAAAAGGTTGTGAATAGAACTGTTAAATTAATAAGGGAAGATTATGAAAGAGATGTGAAAATAGATAATATTATAGAAAACGAACATATAATTATTAATGTATGTGATGATAGCAGTGACGACAGTGAAAATAGTAGTATGGACGAATCTGATTAATTATGGCCTTTTGTGGCACCTTTTTTGGTATCTTTTGTATTCATATGTTTCTTGTGTGCATATAAAGTATGTATATTCATTTTCGTTCAAATATTCAGTTCGTTCAAATAAATTAAATAAACATATACATTTTTGTTTTATTAAACCTATTTAATCAGGTACAAAAACAAAACTTAATTGTTTTTTGTTCGAGAATAAATTGACATTCCACATCACTATTGTAATGTGTCAAACCGGCCATCATAACGTGCCGCTAGAGTAGATTAGGCGGATGAAAATAATTTTGTATAGCCCGTCTGAGTACATTTACAAGACTAAAGAACTGACCCCAAAAAATTGGCTTTTTCCTTCTTCTTATTCTAGCGGTTGTTGGCTTTGGTCTCTTAAGTTTTGGATTTTAGAAAAAATATTATTTATTAAAAACACGTAAATTAATCATTTAGCTATAATAGTTCGTATTCTGTGATTTTAGGGTGTAATTTAAGTGATGATGATTTTCTTGTTGTTGTTATTGCAATATCTACTACTAGGTGCTTTTAAACTGGCTGTCTCGGATTTAGCACTTCGACAGAAGAAGCCTGATTTTTTCCTTTAATTAGTAGGGGGGTTGCAATAAGTGTTTCACATGATACTGTTTTAGCTTACCAGCCATAGTTTCCGGCGTCCGCAATACGGTCCCAATCCCTTGGCCTGCCTCTTGTATAAATCATGTAATTTACAACGCTTGTTCCACCAATAGCCCTGCCCCGCGGCCAAAAGCAGCGTTGGTTGGTCATTCCTGTAATTATTTGAAAATAGAAGGTGTTAAAAAAGCTGAAAAAGTGGTATCTGAAGGTCATTGTCCAATTGGAGCATCATTCTATTTAGGAAAAAGGATACAATATAAGAACGATTTATCAATGAATTACGGTTTAATTGAATATTTGTTAACATCTTTTGAATAAAGAGTATCTGAAATGCAAAAACCTAATATGGATTTTTGAAAGAAATCCGATTTTAGATTTCGAGATGGCAATTTAAGTAAATATTTTAAAGGGAAATCAAGGTTCGTCACCCGCCAGTTTTATTTCACAAGAACATATTTTTACTAACTGTTAGTTGGGATGTTCATTAATGTAACAGTCCAATAAAATAGGTTCTAATAACTGAACTAATCAGGTCTCGTGTTAATTTCTTATTTATTGTTCTTTAGTTATTAGTTACTCCGTGTTACATGTCTGTGTACGTATTGCGCTTTAAGGTTATTAAAAAAGCGCATTTGAATCTGAAATCTGAATACGTTAACAAAATTTTAATTGTAATTCCGTGTGTAACACCTAACCTTATATTTGCATGACCTTTACTTGCAGAGATCAAATTTAAAATACCAACTGCTGTTTTGGGTTTAAAGAGTAGAATAATACCTAGTTAGCTTACCCATGCACACTCCAGGTTGAGGTTCCATATAATAATGCGAGACATAATCCGTTGACTGGAAAACTGGTGCAATAGCTGGTATATCCGTCAGTATCATTTCCGGTTTTCCACTTTCTAGTAACAAAACAGTTACATTTCGATTTTTTGTTAGACGTGAGGCCAAAGCGCACCCTGCTGATCCAGCACCAATTATAACGAAGTCATACTCGAAGTAGGGTTCTTTAAGTCCTGAAAATGTACCGGTACACACATTTGAGAAATATTTCTTTCGCAAGCCAGGGCAGCTCAGGGCTCCTTCATCTAGTAAGAATATCCCTTATAAATAGATGACCCGGCTTCGCAGAGGTGGACTTGGCTGGTTGTTGTAGCCAGGTTGGCCTAAGTCAATTAATGGATGGATAACCGACGGTTTTGAAGAAGATTCGGCGTCCGATACATTGAACATCTGATACATTGGGAATAGAATGTATGAACGACGTCGATTTTTGGCAGTTTTGGCGTCGATGTATCATTCATCAAAACATCGATGTTAACATCGATGTTTAGCAAACCTCGATGTATTGTTTTCATCCCTAGAAATCACCCAACCTAGTTTATTAATGATCTGTGCACTCAACGTTCGTTCTTCCTTGCGTCGTTGCCATGGATGTAAGATTGGTCTCGCTAGACCAATCTTACATCTATGGTCGTTGCGTACTGTGCGATTTGCAGTGTTTTATTTTTGATTTTGCGTTTTTCTTGTACTCTGATTGATACCTTCTATCTCTGAATAAATGAAAGACATAATATACTGGAGTGGTAATGGTTGTTTTTGAATAATGGCGCTGGTGTCGTATTCAATCCTAACCTCAAAACCAAACATGAATTTACTAGCAATTTCCGGCTTAAAAATAAAAAAGAATCATTAGGTTTAATACGCTGCATTCTATAAATTGATCCAACCTAGTCATTTTTGGTCGCGACACTCTACAGTCAGGTCACAGTTTGTATGAAACTGACCGACCTTTATTTTTATACGACTGTCCGAAAAAAGGAGTATATTGTTTACATGGTTCATGTATGTATGTATGTATGTATGTATGTATGTATGTATGTATGTATGTTTGTATGTATGTATGTAAGTTTGTATATTCCACCATAACTTCTATACGGCTGAACCGATTTTGATAAATGAGGTATCGTTAGAATCCCTAGCTTATTCCGGGTGACATAGGCTAGTAAAATTTAAAAAAAATTATGGGGTGACCATGGTCCCGCATTAAAAACTGAAGTTGAAAAAAAATAATTCGAAAATAAGATTAACAATATAATCTTCATCTAGGAAATGATGAGTAGATTCCAAATATATATAAGACTATAGTTCAATATTCAGTGATTCAAAAAATATCATTTACGAAAAATGTGAGTAAGATTCTAATATAACTAGATTAATTTAGATTTTTAACTTTTCAGTTCGATTTTTGGCAGGGCAGTCTTGTTTTTTTGTAGTTTTGGCATATTAATGTATAATATGTAATTCTTTATTTTAAGTTCATATTATATATATTTTTAAGATACATTAATACACAAGACAAATTTTTAATTATCTACAATAATGGAGTTTGTAGTTCATCCAAATCCAATAGCATGAAATGAACTCAATCAAGTTCCGGCACCTACCTATTATATACCAACGTGTACCTACCTGTACCTACCTACATTTTGCAATAATATTGCCTGCTATTTATTATAATGTATTCGTCCAAGATTTTAAACGAATATATAGCATCGAAACTGTGACGCAATTAACTAGTTAGTTATAAATAATCTCGGCATAATTATTTTTGCTTTCGACGATTTTTCCTAGTCGTAATAGTTTTTGTGGAAATTACAGAGATAAATAGAAAGACACGGTCGGTGAAACACTTGAAGAGGAAGGAGAGGAAGACTGCGTATATGTCCTTTTACTTATGCATATGTATGTAATATGTATGGTATGGAAGCCCACTACATACGTAATTAATGTAATGAATTACGAAACCCTACCACCATTTTGTGCTGATTAGTGGCTAGCGGTCAAAACCCACATATATTATGTGGTATATGTGCATGTATAAGTATCGTTGTCTTATACGTGTGATTTGCTGTTATCTGTTGAGGATTTATGTCTTACATCTCCGGTAATGTTACGGTCCTTCCTGTTAATCAAACAAGAATTATCGAAATCGGTCCAAATTTGAAGGATGGAATAACATCGATAAAAATTTGTATCCCCTGTACCGAAGAAGCCCTATCGATTTTCGGTATAAAAATATTCTAAATGATAATCCACAGTAAATATCCTTCTATGTAGCTAATCAGCTGTAAATAATTGATATGCCCAATTAGCATTCAAATCCATCGAGTTATGTCAGCGCGGCTTGATGAGCAAATAGACAAAGACTAAAATGAAATAGAAAATTATTTGGGCTCTAATAAAGTTCGATTAAAATAATATGCCAAAATATAAAATCCATACGGATGAGACACGGAAAAATATTTGCTTTTAATAGCCACGATCTGAGAAACGTTACCTATCATTATAATCCATGACGAGTCATGTTTTATAATTAATTACTTATACTAATTTTTGAAGTTCACGTTGTGGTCGTTGCATCAATACATACCCACTTAGAGCAAAATAAATTATTTTTGTTTACTAGCTGAAGCCCGCGTCTTCGACCGCGTGGATTGAGGTTTTTTGGCCCCTGCGGGAACTCTTCAATCTTCCGAGATAAAAAGTAGTCTGTGTCATTCTCTGACCCCTAAACTACCACTATGCAAAAAAATCATGTCGATCCCTTGCTCTGTGAAAAACAAAACTATATACCACGGAAGTCGCGAACCGTACATTTTCCCTATGTGCCGGTTTCCGTTAGCCTGTGTGTTATTCCAGACTATAATCTATCTCAGATTTAAATTTCATCCAGATCTGTTCAGCCGCTCTGGCGTGATTGAGAAACAAACATTCATCCATCCAAAATTTCGCATTTACAATATTAGTATATATAAAACAGAATAAAAAATTCTTCAAATTATGTATAAAATATAAATTCCACGTTTGTATGCATGAAGGATTTCCCCGAATAAAGATCTCATCTTGTTCTGTCTCACTTACACTTACACATCGTGTGCCCAAATACTATTTAATATTAAAAATAATTTATTAAATTTTTTTTCCAAGGATGAATAACTTTTTCACAGATTTTCTGCCATACTATTTTAAATGGTATATTTTTTATGCTCTATCATTTGACATAGGTACGAGAAAAAGTGCTACAAGGGTGGGCGAGGATTTCCAATGTTCTGTACAGTTAAATTTGACATTAAAAAAAGCTAAACATAAAGTGCATCCCACAGCCCACTTTGCTTGTTTATCGTTGGGCAAGTTTAATTTTACATTTACCACAGCTTTTGCTTACTTCTTTTAACTGCAACTTTTTTTTTTGCTTTAACTACGCGCTTTCATAGAATTTATGAGTGTTCTTTCAGTAAAATTATGAAACGTTATAAATATGGCAAATTTATCTGATCCAATTTTGACCCCCTGGTGATCCGATCCGGTCATTAAAGGCGGCCTTCTACATAGCATATTTTATCGCTGATTGATCAGTCTGCATTAAATTACATATTATAGTCCAGTCACTTGGTGCTCAAATAGGGGGCTTTCCGGGGGAAAACTACCTGGAAAGTTTTCCGGGGGTTTTGAAATTGGTGATTTTATAGATTTCGACATGCTCTTTCCGAATTTTCACGTTGCCACCTTGTATCTTTGCTGCTCGCGTCGCCATATTGGAAAAATGGCGCCCCAAAACTGTTTTTTGACGATAACTCCTTTCCGACTCAATTTACGATCAAAATAGTTCTGTAAGTAATAAATGAAACTAAAAAAATCCGTGTGCATCAGAATGACTGCCCAAAGTGATGGATCGGCGTAAAATTTCGCCAGCATTTAGTACCTATTTAGTGCTATTTAGTACCTTTGTTTAAATATTTTGTATCTAATTATTTACGAAGAAATATGATTTTATAAGTGGGCAGTCATTCTGACGTCAAGATGGCTGCCCACATTTTAATTTCCGCATAAGGGCTCCGTATTTTGCATTTGTCTCTGCACAATAATTCAGTACCTATTTAGTACCTGCAAATATATTTTTTTCTAGAATTTTTAGGCGAAAGATAAAAATTTTATAACAATCTGAATATTCAAGAATTCCAGTCCCGAATACTCGCTCAGTGACTAATCAACGCCCAGCACAAACCCTTATACCTAGAGAGCTGAAATTTTCCACAGAGGTTCCCTTTGTGATGTAGACAAAGAATAATCAAGGGTTATTCGTGGGAATAACCCTTGGATCGGGAATAAGGAGGATTTATCTGTTTGATTTAAAAGTTATAATTTCCGGAACTATAATCAAGAGAGACTTCAAATTTGGCATACAAGTCGATAATTCTAATCAGTTATTGTACATTTTTCAGGATTTTTCGAATTTTCCACGGGATAAGAAATAAAGAGAATTTCTTTTCGCTAGAAAATGACTTATTTCCGTTTGTTTGCATGGATATTTAAAACCTGTAGAACGAAATATCAGGCTACTTCTTATCCCGGCAAAACCAAGAGTTTCCGCGGGAGTTTTAAAACCCAAATATACGCGGGCGGAGTCGCGGGCATCATCTGGTATACCATACGACGTTTTTACAATACATTTGTGAGTAAAATTCGTAAAGAAAACTGGAAATGTAACGTGAGTTTCCATTGACGCAACAAAAATTTTGAAAACTGCGTTTTCTCTCTATGTATCGAGCCGTGAATATGGTAAGTCTTGTCTTTGGACATTTTAAATTAAAAAAAAAATCAGCAACTACCATAGACATAGAGCTGTAAGTTACGATGGGTAACATCAACACATTGACGCATACTTACATTCCACCAAGGGTTGCGTGAAGCCAACGACACTATTTAATAATGACGGTAGTAAACGTAAGTAATTACAAAGTCTCAGCAGTGATATAGGTCGTTATCAGTTGTATTTTTAAAAATAAATTCAAAGTACACATAAAAAAACTTTCTTCACAGTTTTTCCCTTTGTTTTCACAACAAATTATTTCAAAAATGGAACATAGGAAAGTAGCTCATTCTGTGTGGATCGTTTTAACATAGTGTAGCTATTTATTCATTTCATACAGTGGGTCGACACTCATACAAATGACAGACCTGACTAACATCATCCCATGACAGTTTTAACTATTTTGTACGGTACTGCATAAAAGACATTAGAGTGATAGAATTTTGTATTGTAAAAATTATCTTAGTTTCCTTCGTCACGCCCCTGTCACCCCGCAGCTTTGCTTTGCTAGATGCCTTAGTTGAACGACTGGTAGGAAAAAACTTATCACCTTATACTGTGTCTTTGACATTAGTTATGGCAGTTGATACTAACCATAGACTAAATTTTTAGTACTCATTACTACCTTTAACTTAATTACGACCACAATTATTAGAAAAATACATAATCCTTAGAGGCTAAACTTCAGTCCTAAGCTAAGCTTGAATGATATTTTTTTAGAGCATGAGACATTGAGAGGTGAACACTTATATTGTAGGTAGTTATTGAAGACCGCGTGCGCCAAATTAATGGTTTTTAATCCTAAAAACTGTAAAATTAGTGATTAGAATTACCGACTTAAGTACGAGTAGTATGCCAAATTTGAAGTCTCTCTTGATTATAGTTCCGGAAATTATAAGTTTTGAATCAAACAAATAAATCATCCTTATTCCCAATCCCGTGGGAATAACCCTTGATTATTCTTTGTCTACATCACAAAGGGAACCTCTGTGGAAAATTTCAGCTCTGTAGGTCCAAGGGTTTGGGCTGGGCGTTGATTAGTCACTGAGCGAGTGTTTGGGACTGGACTTCTTGAATATTCAGATTGTTATAAAATCTTTATCTTTCGCCTAAAAATTCTAGAAGAAATATATGTGTAGGTACTAAATAGGTACTAAATTATTGTGCAGAGACAAATGCAAAATACGGAACCCTTATGCGGAAATTAAAATGTGGGCAGCCATCTTGACGTCAGAATGACTGCCCACTTAAAAAATCATATTTCTTCGTAAATAATTAGGTACAAAATATTTAAACAAAGGCACTAAATAGTACTAAATAGGTACTAAATGCTGGCGAAATTTTACGCCGATCCATCACTTTGGGCAGTCATTATGATGCACACAAAAAATCCTACCATTTTTTTTGCAAAACCAATAGTTTCATCGTACGAGAGCCGCGTACCAAAACCTAAATTCACCTTCCACAGTTTTAATGAATTTGTATTGTGGGTGTTTTACAAGATCTTTAAACTAAATTAGATTGACACGTGTTAGAGACAATCCAGAAGTAGGTATGAGACACTTTTAATATATTTGTACGCTCATTTGGAACTTGCACGAATAAATGGTTAAACGTGTAGAGGTTCCACGAGAAATTTAATGTAATTAGATATAAAGTTGGCTAAACTTAAAGATAATACTCATTTGATTCGGCCACGATTGCAAAAGTTAACCTCTAAATCAATATGCGATGTAAACACAAAAGTATTCAATAATCGCTGAATCTACCCGGCAGGAGAAAAAGAATTACCATCGTTCAAACATTCGTATTTATACTAACTATTTTCAATATGACATCAGTATACGCAGATTAAATCGAATGACATGAAACGAGTCAAATTGACAGACATTCCTTCCTGTTTCATGAGATATAATGACAAACAGTAATCATGTTATCACATGGCCAAAATCTAGTGATGCTGTCTTTTTCCTCAGGGAGTATTATGAAAGGCCAATTTAGTCCTATAATTATACGACTGGCCAAAATTAGGGGTGTAATGTTTTCAGGGTTCACGTATATATGTGAGTTTCTTGATTAGGTTGTTTCTTGATCTTTTACATCCTCCCGAGTGAGGCTAGCTATAATTTTTTTGGAAAAAAATACTGGAGTCTATTATTTTTTAAATTATTATCATTTTTTATAGTTTAAGGATTGTTAAAAACAGAATTAGCTGCACTATAATTTTTTATTTGTGGTACTGGGGTAACACAAAAAAAAACACGCCACTTACTCTACTTCATGGTGGTGTCGAAATGAGTTATTTGGCCAAAACGCGTGTTGGATCGACTTTGCGGCGCTCGTACGCTAAAATTATTGATTCTAAAAAAAAAGCGTTAGCACACAAATTTTTGGAAATTTTCTCTAATTTAATTTATAACTTAACTATTTTTTTTCGTAAAATGAGTCTGAAACGATGTATTGTCGAAGAAATTTTTTTGGGGGCCATTTTTCCAATATTGTGGCGCGAGTGGCAAAGTGAAAATCCGAAAAGAGCACGTCTAAATCTATGAAATCACCAATGTACAAAACTCCCGGAAAACTTTCCAGGTAAACCTACCAAATGACTGGACTATTAGACGAGTTTTCCAAATTTATTATAGTTTAAAAAATCTGCTATTTAAAAAATTTAAAAATAACGATAACTTAGAAATTCAAAAATGGTTTAAATTATTATAAACCTGTTACTAAATGCATGCTCGCGTATTTGGAATTTGTTTCCCGAAATAAAAGAAAGCCATTCCTTAGGTCTTCAATTTTAACCATGCTAAAAATCAGAGCTATCCGTTGTTGCTCCGTTTCAGCGCGATCGAAATATAAACTATTAAACAATAACACATTCGAATAATAGTAAGGAGACATATATAAATGACTAGCTGGTGTACGGGATGCGTTCCAATGCGAAACGCGCGTCATTGTCATTTATTGATGGTAATTATTGATGATTGATTGATGAATTATGGATGTAGTCAGGGCAATGGGGCGGTCCTTTGTATGGAGACCCCCGCATTAAATCCTCAGTCGATGAAACTTGGCTAGGTTTTATTAATGGATGATCCAAAACTAACACAAAAATAGCCAACAAAAAAAACATCCGGAAGTTAGGTATTTATACCTAAAACTTAATATTTATGACTGAATATATTCTCAATTTCATTAAAATAATAGTAGGTAGTATATTTACACTCAAAACCGAAATATCAAATGAAATAATCATGCATAACATCGATATTTATACCGATTTTATTATCAAATCTAAATGCGTTTATGCGATACTGTATCTTTCCGCTTTAACAATTGAGCATAGCATAAAAAGCTTTACTTCCTTTCTGATTTTTTATTGGATATTTATAATATACGTACGATACTTAATCATACTATAAATTTTCGTCGCCTGAGTAATTATTGTTAGGGTCAACTAGCTTTATTGCCAAGACTAATGGTATTATTATTATGAGAAACGTTCACACAATTGTTAAAAACAACTGTACAAAGCTTCTACTCAATTGTACTAACGAAACACGAACGTAAAGGTAAGTTTAATTGAATAAAGTTGAAGTTTGACGAACATACATACACAAATTTAAAATAAAGGCAAAATGTATGCATTTAAGTTGCAATGAAAATGAAAAAAATGTAGCATCAACGCAATGAGGTATGTATAAAATCTAGATATCGGTAAAAATATTGTGATCTTCGATATTACTTGAGCTTGTTTCTTCTGTGTATGAGTTAAACGTATTTTATAAATATCCAATAAAAAATCAGAAAGGAAGTAAGGTTCTTATGCTATACCCAATTGTTAAAGCAGGAAGGTGCGTTATCGCGTAAATGCCGTTTAGGTCTGATAATAAAATCTGTTTAAAATCGATGTTCTGCATGATTATTTGTTTTGATATTTCGGTTTTGAGTGTAAATATATTACCTACTATTATTTTTAAAATAAATCGAGAAAATATTCATTCATAAATACTAAGTTATAGGTATAAATGCCTAACTTCCGCATGGATTTTTGTTAGATATTTTTGTATGAGTTTTGGTTCATACCATACTACAACCCTACCAAGTTTCAACGACTGAGGATTTAATCCCCGTTTAAAAAAGTTTATTTGAATAAAACCAAACGTACGCATTTAATGGAGACGGCAATATAACATAATGCAAATTATTTATTTATTTTGAATTTTAAAAAGTGATGCTGTCTGTACACGATCTCACCTATTTCGTGACATTTTGAGCGGGCCGTGTCCAATAAAGGAATTGAAATAAACTCACAACAACGTAACTTGGCACTGTGGTTAATTTTGAAAATTTCAAAATATCTCAAATTACTTCTAGGTGTGAACATTAAAGCCTTACCTTTAGGCAGAGGGTAGCTATCTCGGAGAAAACTAAAAATATCGCCCGTTGGACTCTGCTTGTTGTATGGACTCCCTATGGCTTCCATAAATTTCTCAACAACAGGGTTTTTGATGTCTTTCCAAAGAAACCTCTTACGTCTTGTCGCCGGTTCCATATTATCATAGTAAACGTCATTGTCATCTTCTATTTCTACAACAGCCTCTTCATCGGTGCTTGAAACGTTGAACAAAACAGTGAAAAATAAGAAATAGAATAATTTATTCATTTCTGTTACTTATTAGTTTTATTTATAAAATAAAGTCTCTCGCACTGGTCGAGGCTTCCACAACGGTGGGGCAACTTTATGCGATTGCAGCGACTTTGCTAAGTATCTGGCCATGCCACATTTTATAAGGGGCCAGCGGGCCGGCAGCCTTATCATAATACCGCGAGTAGTCCAATTAAATTTACACGCGGCATGCCAATCTGTCGTTCTTTCGCGCATTAATCAAAGTGTTAAGTGACTGTTAAAATATTCCCCGATATGTTTGTGATATTATTGAAAAATAATCAAGTCGTCGTTTCAAATTCAATCAATCAAGCTCTGTTGTGTTGAATAATACATATTATGAAAAGGAATTTAATTAAGGACACGCCTTAACATTGTGAATCTGTACCCTCATACTTACATTCAGCAAGTAAATCATTTAATTTCAGAAAAAATACAATCCGAGCCGGTCCACACAGATTGCGAAGCGAAAAATCTGAAATAGTTACCGTTGATGTAAACTTTACTGAAAAACCAAAACGTTGTCCCGAGAAAATAAAAAAAATAGGTTCGCCTTATCAAATAGCTGTTTATGTATCTTTCTAAGCTGCAGAACCCTTCGTGGGCAAGTCACTCGCACTTAGCCGTTTTTTTTGCATGTGCACAAATGTTTTAATGTTATTTTAAGACAAATTGATAATTTTTAATGCTTTTGGCCGTTATCTGGAAAAATATGATTAAAGATTTATTCATGTAGTAATTTGAGTATTTTAGTTACAAAAGAATCTTCAAATTATAACTTACTAGCTGTTGCTTGCGACTTTGTCCGCGTGGATTAAGGCTTTTTGGTTCCTGCGGGAACTCTTTAGTTTTCTGGGATAAAAATTAGCCTATGTTCTTCCCCGGGATACAACCTATCCCTGTACTAAATTTCATCAAAATCAGTTGAGCAGATGGGCCGTGAAAGCGTAGCAGACAGAAATATGGACAGACAGACAGATACACTTTCGCATTTATAATATTAGTATGGATAAGTATGGATTCCATTTTATACAGAATATAAATAGGAAATGCTGACTAATGCGAGCTTTTTTTGTGTATCTGTCCGAAAAAAAAACTGTGAAAATACCTATTCATACAGGGAATATGCAAATGATGAGTACCTAATGCGAGCTTTTTTTTGCCACAAGATCGCAAAGAAATCTGGCAAAATTACATTGATTGGTAGGTATGTTAGATTCAGGCAATATACAATGAACCCATTGATGATTCGAGCTTTTTATTTGTTTATCGTTTCGCTATATAATCTGGTAAAAAAATCATGCATACAGGGATCATTGACACGTATTCCGATACTCAGAGTTCAGCAAAGCACACACCTACTGAGTAGGAAAAAAGAGACACCTCTTTCCACACGTTCATTATTGATTCTTCCACAAACATAGTTTTTATAATCACAAATTTTAAATCTCTCTTCAGTAGTAACTCGAAGGAAAATTTGCTATATTATGTCGAAAACAAAGTCTAAAATTACTACGATGCCATTCGCCTATATGGGTTAATGAAACGAGTTTTAAGCCTTGTACAAAAAAATTACTACGCCACTTTAAGGGTTCCGTAATAAAAAATAGGAACCCTGATTGTATGTTATGTTAGTTAGGATAATAATCGTTAAAGCGCGTCGACCCGCATTGGAGCAGCGTGGTAGGTCTAATCTCTATATCCCCCTCTCCTATGAGAGTGGAGGCCTGTGCCCAGCAGTGGGACGGTAATGGTCTGTATTATGATGGTGGTGGTGGTTATGTTAGTGTCATATTAACTAGAAGATGTTCGCGATTTCGTTCGCGTGGTTTTAGGTTCCCATTAAAAGCGGTAGAAAAGATAGGTCGTGGAAGCCTAGCAGACAGACTAAACGGGTAGACATATTTTCGTATTAATAGTATTAACTGTATGGATTCTAGGAAAAGTCATTGCACCTGATCTTGATGCATTAAGAGGAATTCTCCCGGCGGTTTCTCCATACAAAAACATTTGTCTGTTTCCTCCGTTGATAATTACAATAGAGAAAATATTCTTGCACCATAAAATCCACATCTATTCGTACCATGCTCCTATGTTTTACTTGTTGTGAAAAAATAATAATTTTAAGAACATGGAACCTTCAAAAATTGCAAAATATGGCCCAGTTGTCACGCCGTCATCAGACATCCCGCAAATAAATTAAACGAATATAATTAAAAAAAGAAAAACATACCGTCATAGCCTGAGTCCTTAAATTATTCTTAAAAAACAGAAAAAAACGGTTCAGTATTGGAAGAGGAAACCAGAATACGAGAGTAAGAATACGACTGTTTTTCATAGGTATTTATCGGTCCAAGCTGCAGTTGTTCCTATCCGTGTGTCATGGGATTCTATTCGAGGAGAAGCGCGACGGTAATATAATTGTTCAATACCTATTCTCAAAGCGTCCCGTCGATGCCATATCCCCTTAAGACTTCTCACGATTTTAATGAAGTTGTTTCTACTCCACCTAAATAGAAACTCAAATTACTACGGGTTTCCATTGAGGTAAAGTCGTTCTTGTTAAATAAACTTTAAATAAATGGCATAACGGACCACCTCGTTGAATAAGTTTCTTAAAATCCAGTTTTAAGAAAATAAACTACCGTTTAAGAATATTAATGCGGTGGGTTCGCAGGTCCTTATGCATGCGACTCGACTAAGATTACTATTTCAACTCTTAGGTTCTCCGAGGCACGCAGAAAACGTAAAGGCCCAATTGGAACTTCTAAATTCGGTCACCCATCCAGTTACCTATTTGGGTCAACATAGCGCGTGTGAGTGCATGGAATGTTTCGGTGTATTTAAGTGTAAAATGAGTACTTGAGCAAGTTAAGAAATAATTCACGTATGTTGTAAAACCATATTTCAATATTTTTAAATTATTTAAACCTTTTTGAAATCTACACCTTTAGTTTGTATGGAAAATTTTGTTTTTTTTAACTTAAATATGGACAATACCTAGGTACTACCTATAGGGCAAAGGTTCCATACTAATATGGTACAAAAGGTACGTCTTATGGACCTAGTGGTGGTACTAAGTCCGCCTGTCTTTCATTTTACATTAACTACTAAAGCAATTGGCTCGAAAGTAATAGAGTTATAAAACTTATTTAAAATGCCTACCGAAAGTACTGAAAGTACAAATGAAAGAATTCCGAAAATATTAAAATTGCAAATGGGGCCGATTAGCGGTTGCCTCTATATGGCGATAGGGTTTTTATAGCGGGAAAATTTATTAATCTTATGGGAAATCAGCAATTGTACGCAAATGAAGTTGCGGGCAGCAACTAGTATTTATCGTGAAAATAAAACTTTGTTAGTTACATTTTAGAGGTCTGCATTGCGAAACAAAAATGTGAGAAGCATAAGCAGATTAATTTACAGTAGAGTATCGAGAAACAGATGGCGTAATGAATAAAATATAGGCAACTGCCCGCTACGCGATGTCATCAAAATTAATATTTTGGTATTTTGAAAGTACGATACAAAAAAAACCGGCCAAGTACGAGTCGGACTCGTGCACCGAGGGTTCCGTACCAACCTGTAGTAAGATTAAATTTATTAAAAATATTTTTATTATATAATGTAACTAAAAATTTGTGAATTTCAGCTTGAAATTCATAAATTTTGCGTCTGTCTGTCAAGACCCTTCTTCTCAGGAACGCAAAATTTATGAATTTCAGCTTGATAATCAAGCTGAAATTCATAAAGTTTTCTCTCTTGACAGACAGACACACGGACAAAAAAGTGATCCTATAAGGGTTCCGTTTTTTCCTTTTGAGGTACGGAACCCAGAAAAAAAAAACCGAAAAAATTATTGCTGGTAAATGTGAAAACTAATAAATCCTGAAACTATTGCAAAAATAGTTTCAGGATTTTTCAAGTTCAAAGTAATATCCAGTAGTGTTTCTATTAATTTATTACGAATTGACATTAAAAACCCAACAGTATTGAAATATCAAATCTATTTTTCTAGTTACTCCACTCCAGGGTTAACTTGAAAAGGACAGACCGTATAGAAAATTTAATTTAAGCACATCTGACGGCCTACTACAGAACCTTATGCTTTATTTGATACGAACTCCACAGAATAGGTAATAGTACGCTTCAAGTTCATATCAGATAAAGCATAAGGTTAATACTGCAGCAACAGTAATAAATTTTTTATTTACGTAATAAATGCTCTGGCCTGCCATAAATTTTTTGTTTTTAAAAAACCTCAAACATTTTAAGTTTTGAGTAAACAGTCGATTCCACTTTGTTATTAATCTGTCTTTGTAATATTTTAATTTTAAGAACCTGATATATAGTCCAAAGCCGAAATACGAGTCCATGTAATCCTCAGAAATGGCCAGAGCACTTAGTCCAAAGCGAAAACTTCTGCTTTTGCCTAACGAGTTTTCAGATCAATCACGATTTTGTAGTACAATTTCTGAAATGCATTTTCGGCAATTACTTAGTGTTGGGACTAGGCAATCCTGTATTTGAGTTTCTTACGTGAAATATCTGGTTCTCCCCCAAGAAGCCTTTTTTACTACATTATTTCACTACTGTTACCTATTTAAATTCTATAATATAAACAAACAACAAACAAATAGTTTATAATAGGACAACATTACAACTTAAACACAAAACATGAGCACGAGTTACAAAATAGGTACATAAGTACATCGCATACGCGCGGTAACGGTCTCGAGTCCCGGTTAGACGTGTTGCATCTTAGAATAATGCGTGAGGACTCTCTGGGGTGAAGAGGGGTGTTTTCTATATATACGCCTCGCGCGGGGCGCACACGCCGGACGCGTGTAGGATGGCGTGATCCCTTCGCGACGTTGCCAGTCCGCGTCATGGCCGCAACACCTACTCTTACATCCTCCCCCTATAGTCCAGGTGGTACCGAGCTACCACCAAGACTAGCACCTAACCTACGGGGTCGGCCCCGTCTACGCTTTTCCTGAAGCGGTGCTTGGATGTGGCCAACGAAGGGAGTAAGATCAGATGAGTGGTACTTACCGATAACCTCTTGATCGCTGATCCTCTCTAGCTAGTAAATGTTGGGTCCGTATACATGGCGCACGCGGTACGGGCCGTCGCGCCGCGGCAGCAGCTTCGGCGTCTACCCCCTGGCAGCGTCGTTGGATCCGTGGGTCTTCAGCAGTACCAAATCACCCTCTTTATAGAGAGGCGCCGGGCGGCGACCCTCATCTGCGTATCTCTTCGACTCCGCCTGTGCGTGTTCATGCACGTCTCGGGCCTGCGCCAGTACGCCGGCCATTTTCTCTAGGTAGGGCGTGAAACTGGGGATAAAATTATCCGCTTCTCAAAGGATAGTGACCAAATTCGCCTAAGAATCAACACACGTTTGAAATATACAGTAAATCTTAGCTTAATTTATAGTCTTTATTCCAAATATCAGAATTTAACGGACACTTCAAATTAATTAAAAAATAAGTAAATGGGTATTAAATTGATTACTATACGTTTCCATCTCTGGATTATTAACCACAGATCAATAACTTAGGTTTTAAATAATATACAATACCACCGCTTGAGCGCTAGATCTGTATCGTAAGAAACAAGATAAAAGCCGCTTAAAGTACTAAGTGCGCAAGTATTCGGAATCTCGCAGCGCCATCTATTGAAAGTACAATAATTTAATATTTTTAACGCCATCTGTGAAGTTCTCGATGAACTATGACGATACCTGCATTATTAATAACGCCATCTGTAATGTTTTTGATGAACAACGGCGAATCTTGTCTTATCTACATACTGTTTACAGCTCTATTACAAATGGATAGAGATGATATTTATTTGTTCAAGTAGATTGATCGCGAATGCTGAAATAAACTCAAAATTGAAAATATTTTTGGTAATAAGGAATTTTCTTGCAAGTGTCCGTAGTTTTAATCTGCTCTCAAGTATAAAAAGGTATTATTTTGGACCCAGTAATCAATGTTTTATGACGGTTGGTTCTTAGGCGAACTTTGTATGGGGACGGAACAATGTCCTTTACGGACGTCCATGGAGGCGTCGCTTGGAGCTCGAAGTTCCCGACCGAAGGTGAGGTAAGCTGGTGAGAATCCGGTACTGGCTAGTTACAGCGGAATTCATTGCGAAGCGGATAGCGGCGAGGTGAGTATCCCACGAAGCGTGGTCTCGTCGGACTAAAATTGCAAGCTGAGGCTTGAGGTCTCGATTCTTCCTCTCAATTGGGTTGCTCTGCGGGTGATAGAGGGGAGTGAGTGCCTGTGTGACTCCCATAGCATGGCATGCTTGCTGCATCACATCGCTGACAAACTGAACCCCATTGTCTGAGATAACCCTGCGGGCTACTCCAAATCCAAAGTAAATCTCGTTAATTAGAATTTTAGCACACTCTGCACTAGTGGCAGCTTTAAGTGCGAACAGCTCAACCCACCGGCTGCATACACCTTCTATTATAAATATCCACCGATTCCCTTCTTGGGTCTCCGGGAGAGGGCCAAACAAATCGATCGATATAACCTCGAACCTCCTCGCCGTAGCTGGTGTTTGCACTAAGCCAGCTGGTTTGCGGGTATCTACTTTATATCTCTGGCAGGGCACGCATTGCTTGATGTAGTTGGCTACCTGGGCTCTCATGCCTGGCCAGTAGTATCTGGCTCGCAGTCGCGCCAGGGTGCGCTCGACGCCGAAGTGTCCAGCGGTGGGCGCGTCATGCAGGTAGGAGAGGGCACACGCACGCTCGTGCTGCGGCACCACGAGGCAGGGCTGCTCGACGTCCTCGTCGTCGGCTGAGCACCTGTGTAAAATGCCATCTGACATTACATAACCTTTGTCAGACCATACTTGAGCCTTAAATGGATCATTTGATTCAATATCATCCATGATCTTTTTTACTTCCGGGTCTTTCCTCTGATTATCTCGGATGTCCGCCGGGCTTCGCGTTGGCATGTCTACTGTAGTATAACAAAAATCGCATGCGCTGTCATCAGCACACGACGGACGCGACAGTGCATCGGCGATGACATTCCATTGACCTGGCGTATAGTTTATCTCAAGATTGTATTCCTTCAGAGCTAGTGCCCAGCGTGCTAGCCGCCCACTCGGTGACTTCAGGGTCATCAGCCACCTCAGTGGTTGGTGGTCGGTCATCACCTGCACCGTTGCACCTTCTACATATCCCCTAAATTTTTGGACGGCCCACACGAATGCGAGCGCCTCTCTCTCCGTCGTTGTGTAATTTCTCCGCTTTATTGAGAAGGCGGCTTACGTACTCGATGGGGTGCTCGTCGGGCCCCTCCCCCTGCATCAAGGCTGCTCCGAGTGCGTAGCCGCTACTATCGGTATACAGCGAGTAGGGCTTCGTGCCGTCGGCCTGACGTTATATAGGTGTAGATGTAAGCTTTACCTTTAGCTGGTCGAATGCATCCTGTTGGGCTTGATCCCATTGCCAGGTGCTGGTCTTCTTCAGCAGATCTGTCAGCGGCTTTTCTGTAGCAGCAAAGTTAGGAATAAAACGCCGGAACCAACTTGCAGCTTGAATGAAGCTCCTGAGGTGCTTAAGATTTTGTGGTGGGGTCATGGCTGCGATGGCGGACACTTTCTGGCAGTCCGTGGACAAGCAGCCCAGCACTATCACATGCCTCAAAAATCTTATTGAGTCTCTGGCGAAGCAGCTTTTTTCCCGATGGACCCGTAGCTTAAACATCTGCAGGCGTTGGAAAACAGCCTCCAGGTCTTCCAGGTG
The DNA here is from genome assembly GCA_964035005.1 of Erebia palarica. Taxonomy (NCBI): domain Eukaryota; kingdom Metazoa; phylum Arthropoda; class Insecta; order Lepidoptera; family Nymphalidae; genus Erebia; species Erebia palarica. The sequence goes on along the minus strand of OZ035987.1, from coordinate 27,813,947 downwards.
CTTTTCAAAAGTGTCTGAATGCAAGAATAAATCATCAAGTTATGTCCATATATTGACATTCTTTAGGATGGACTTAAACCGGTCCATCAGCCTTTGAAAGGTAGCGCCAGAGTTCCTTAACCCCATAGGCATTCGCTTGAATCTGAATGTACCTAACGGAGTAACAAAAGCGGTCTTATCCCGGTCTTCGGGTTGTACCAAAGCCTGAAAGTATCCAGAGCGAAGGTCAAGGGTTGACATATAGTTGCTTGACTTTGCCTCGTGAAGAATATCTTCCATCCGAGGAAGTGGATAGCGGTCGGGTTCAGTGACCGAGTTGAGCTTTCTGTAATCCACACATAAGCGCACTCCTCCATCCTTCTTTAACACTAAAACAACATTAGCAGCCCATGGTGACTCACACTCTTCTATTATATCCGCCTCGAGTAACTTTTGTAACTCTTTTTCTAAAATTTCTTTTTTACCTGCAGACATCCTATAGGGCGGTGACGCAATAGGTTGTTGACCCTTCTTAGTTCGGTAGGCGGGCCATCAGCTGCAAACACATCAGCATACTTGGACAGCAGCTGATCCAGCTGGGACGTCTGGTCACTGGTAAGCTTAGTGCCTTCATCATCTCTAAGGCAAACAGGCTGATCATTATTCAAGGCGAGGAGCTCATCATTTTCTGATGGTGAGTGATCATCGTTTAGTGATGGTGAGTAATCATCGTTTTTAGACCGTAAGTGGTAAGTAACAAAATCATATTTGATACTTGGAGAATCAATATAGTACCAGACTTGTTGAGGCGCATCAACAACTATGCCTGCCTGAGTAATAAAGTCTAGGCCGAGTATAGTCCTAGCATCAGCAGCATCAGAAAGTACCATGAAGGTAATAGGCAAGTTGCGGCCTTCTAATTCAAGTTCTGTATTGCAATTGAAAACTTTACTCACTCGGCAAGTCCCATCAGCGAGTCTAACAGAGCGCTGCGACTCGAAGAACTGTACACCGGCATCCAGCAGGATGTGATGAAGCGCGGGGCTGGCGATGGAGTGCGTCGCCCCGGTGTCCAGCATGGCAACACCCACGCGGCCTGCGGCGCCCACCCGCACTACGGGGCGAGTCAGGGCAGGAGTAGGTATATCATCGTCTCCTGAAATACTGTGGAATTCAACTCGTTTATCATCTGCCTTATTAGTATTTGTATTTGTATTTATTTATTTCGATTTTGGCTTGTATAAAGCTCTTACGAATGTCATATAAAATTATAGTTAATTAATGCCAACTAAGATTACAAATTTACAAAAATAAAAATAAAATAAAACATAAAAACACATCATAAAATTACAAAAAAAAAAATTATTAAACAATTCACAAAATATACAAAATATCATAAAATTAATAATTTCGTAAATTAGTCTTGAGAATCAATCGTCAATTTGTGTATAAAAGATCTATTTACATAATTTTATGTAAGCCAAGCTTGTCTATCATCTGCATAGTCATCGATTCTATAATATATGCCTTACTTATTAACTTATTTTTAACATACTCTTTAAATTTACGATCTGGCAGATCTGTTATATTGCTCGGTATTTTGTTATAAAACCGAACACTGTGTCCGACAAATGACTTACTGGTTCTTGTAAGTCTTATATAATTCGTGCTAAGTTTATTTTTATTTCTGGTATTGATTGAGTGGATATCAGATTTTTTCTTATAAAGGTGTAAATTTTGTCGGACGTACATTATATTTTCGAGTATATACAAACATGGCAAGGTTAAAACATTTATTTCTTTAAAGAAATCCCGCAGAGAATCTCTTGGTTTCATTCCATAAACGGCTCTAATAGCTTTTTTTTGTAAAATAAATATCATCTTAGCATCTGAGGCAGACCCCCACAATAACACTCCGTACGACATCAGACTGTGAAAATATGCAAAATATACAAATTTAGCGGTAGCCACGTCAGTCATTATTTTAATTTTTCGTATTGCGAAGATTGCTGAACTTAACTTTTTTGCAAGATTATTTATATGAGGACTCCATTGAAGTCTCTGGTCGATATTAATTCCCAGGAACTTAGTAGTGTCCACCACATCAAGTTTCTCGTTTGACAGATACATATCCATTTCCGTATTCGATCGTGTATTTGGGGGTGCAAAATAAACACATTTAGTTTTTTTTGGGTTTAAGCACAGATTGTTTATAGAAAACCATTCTTCAATTAGGGAAAGAGTTTGGTTATGACTTTCTACTGTGGTGTTTTTCATATCAACTTTAAATATAATAGATGTGTCATCTGCAAACAGGACCAATTCTGCCCTGTCGCCGACTACATGCGGCAGGTCGTTTATGTAGACAAGAAATAGAAATGGACCTAGAATGGATCCTTGTGGGACTCCTACGTTAATTTGTACTCCATTTGATATTTGACCATCCACATATATATTCATTTGTCGATTCGATAAATAGGACGCAACTAAATCCAGGGAAATACCATCAACTCCGTAAAACTTTAACTTGCGAAGCAGTATCTCATGGTTTACGCAGTCGAATGCTTTTGATAAGTCACAAAATACACCGATCACATTTTGATAATGTTCCCAGGCTTGAAATATATGTTTTAATAGGTCAGCTCCTGCGTGAGTCGTAGATCTTCCCTTAGTAAATCCGAATTGTTGAGTGTGGAGAATTCGATGCTTGCTAAAATGTACATATAGCTGGTGGTTTTTTTCAAATATCTTACTGATAACAGGTAACACTGACACAGGTCTATAATTGGATGCATCTGTTATACACCCAGATTTGAATATGGGAACCACCTTACTTATTTTCATTAAATCCGGAAAAGTTCCTTCATCTACACAATTATTAAAAATATAAACTAGTACTGGAGCTGTGATATCAACAATTGATTCAAATACTTTAATTGATAACTCCCATATATCCTCAGTATTTTTTACCTTTATAGACTTAAACGCCTTTAAAATATCAGTCTTATTAATATGTTTGAATTTAAAAGGAGTAATTAAAGATTTTACATATTTGTGTAGGAATATCTCAGCTTCGTTTGGTGATGATTTTAAAGATTTGGTTGCTTCCACAGGAATGCGTGCAAAAAAAGTTTCAAAGGTTTCAGCGACTCCTGAGACTTTTGTGACTATATTTTCTTTATTTTTTAAATATATTGGGCTTTTATTAAACTGATTTCCTTTTCATCGTTTACAATACTCCAGGTAGTTTTGATTTTATTTTTAGATTTTTTTATTCTGTTAGAGGTGCACATTTGTTTTGCTGTAATGCAGACTGATTTAAAGGTTTTTGAGTACTTTCGAACATGGTCATGAAATTCATCACTGTTACTAAGACTCCTTCTATAATATAGTTCGTATAGTTTATCGCGGCTTATTCGAATTCCTTTAGTTGCCCAATCATTAAAACAAAGCTTGTGTCCTCTGGTTAAGGTCCTTTTAGTGAATATTTTCTTATGTTCAACGCATATGTTATCGAAGAAGACATTGTACATATCATTTACATTATGGGAGGGTAATTTTAATCGGTCAATTTTATTTTTAATGTTGTATTTAAACGTTTCTTTTCTCCTTTCAGTTATGGGTCTACATTTTATCACATTATTTTTTGGTTTAATTTTGTTTTTATGTTTAAGTATCACCATCTGAGCAAGATGGTCAGATCGAATGCCGCTTATTAAGTCTTTTTGTAGGATTTTACAGTTCGTAAAGATATTATCTATGCAAGTTGCCGACTGAGCAGTTATTCTAGTGGGTGCTGAGAACAATGTGTCTAAGTTAAAAGATTTAAACAACGATATTAAGATAGTTTTTCTGGAGATTCCTTTAAAAAGTCTATGTTGATATCACCACATATTAAAATGTTCTTGTTACTTTTGAAAAGTTTCGTTAATGCAGTATCTAAAGACTCTATAAATGTTTTAAAATTAGCCATGGGCGGCCTATATATGCATAATATGAAAAAATCTGTGAATTCTATACAGGACATCTCACAAATAAAATCAACTGAAAATTTACATATATCTTTGCGGTCTTTAAATGTGATCCCATCTTTACATAATATAATTGTACCACCACCTTCTTTCTTTTCTCTATTATAAAAGCTAGCAACTTGGTAGTTGTTAACATTAAACATCATTTTAGTTGGTTTCAACCAAGTTTCACAGAAGCAAAGAAAGTGCGGATCGTATTTATCTATTAATAATTCAATTTCGACTATTTTGCCAGAGAAGCGGTTGATGTTTTGATGAATAAGTTTAATGCCCGACTGTTCCCGCTTCTCTTTTGTCATATTTACAAGTTTAAAGAGTTATTGCAATCTCTATTCAAAGTATTTGTCAAGGTACATGTTATATTAATTACGTTGGTCGTATCAGAATTAGTCTCATTTACAATATTATTTGCTACCAATGTAGCTAACTGTTCTTTGGATTTCTTATTCATAAATAATTTATACTTGTTCAGTCTACAGCCCTTTACAAACTTATTGGTGTCAAAGAAAGCAAAAGATTTACTATAAATCGATGTCAATTGTTGAATATAAATATTTAAATAATGAATTTGTTTATTTCGTCTGACAGTCAATAAGCTTGAGTATGGCAATGCACAAATAATCACCTTTTTGACGTCCGCTTTACTAAGCAATTCAAAGAGTCGAGCTATGTCTCGCTTATTAACGGCTAAGCCATTACCGAAAAGTATTACAATTGAATTTTTGGTGTGCATTTTTGTTAAATTAACCCTATCCACTAAATGGGAAAAAGTTATATTAGGCATGCAGTAGTTTGTCACCTTTTGAGGTAACTTATGACTTATTATCGATCCGAATTCAAGACCTAATTCGTCCGAGAAAATAATAGTACTCGGTTCATCACAATTGTCGCTGTTGACATAATTTAGTTCGAATTTATTGTTAATAATGTCCTTTTTATTCGAGTCAGTAGAGCAATCACAGTAGCACTGTTTATTATTTAATGATTGCAGTCTATCCATATTATATTTTGATAGTTCTATAATATGATCCGCAGCTAAAATGTGTTCCTTGAGTTGGCTTTGGGCTTCCTCGTAATTCCTGTTTATAGAAGATAAGCACTCTTTTAAATTGTTAATTTCAGATTTCAATATCTCAGTATCATTCTTATATTTTCTGTCAGATTCTTCGAGAGTATCAATGTATAAACTTAATTCCGTTCGTAACTCAATATTTTGTTTTCTTATGCCATTAAATTTGTGTAAATTGTTTTTCTTTTTTACCAGTTTTTCAGTTTTACGAATATATCTATTTATTTTTATATATTTTTTTATTTTATTGTGGCTGAGGCCGTTCGTTTGTCTGATGTTATTACGTGGATAGCTTTCGTCATTGGTGAGATCAATAAATGCTTGAGGTTGCAATACAGAGTTACATTCTATGAGTTCAGAGAACAGATTATCTGTGTTCTCCTTTCTGCACGACTCTAATTCTGATTGAAGCTGTAAAATTTGCTGTTGAGAATCATGTAGTTTTTTTTCAAGTTCTTTCACCTTAGCTATTTCAGATTCATAAGTATCGTTACATCGTTGGAAATAGATCAAAACATCTTCGAGCTGTTGTTTTTCTTCTTTAATCTCAGTATAACTTGAGTGTAGTTGGGCTAAATAATTTTTTAATTGTGAGTTTTTTTCTACAACTTTTTGAATTTCCGCTTCACTGTCATCCCTTTCTTGGAGTAGTTGCTTACACAAATTTTTGCTTTTTTTGAGTTCTTCTAATGCTAAATTCAATTTTTTCTGCTCCTCTAGTGCATGAGCTTTCCGTGTCAACATTTTTTTCGTTATATTTTTAGTTTACCAAATTAATATTTCAGAGCCTTAACATAAAAATCTTTAATATGAATTTGTATATATAAGAATGCGGTTTGAACCCTCTTCAATTCAGAACGTAAAGCAGAACTCTAACCGATTGTTCCACGAGAGATGATAGTTGAAGAGGCGAATTTTTCCAAGTATATGATATTAGGCCCATCCAAATGAATGTCACAAATTGTTTTTTTTTTTAATATTTCTTTTTTATTAATAATTTTAGGCTATACTTCTAGTCAAATCAATAGGTACCCGACTACTAGCGCCGCCGCTAGGGGACTTGTTTCGTGAGTCGAACTATTATAGGTAATTAGCTAGTGCTACTAGAACCCCTACAAACAGTGCACCGAGATCTTACAACACCTAACTGGCCACATCCATAACAACGCAACGGATTAGAATCGCTTTTCGCGCTATTATTATTATCGCTCTTAGTGCTTATACTTTCGGACCTAGGGTTTTCCTTATATCTATCTTTTAGCTTTCTGCACTCAGCCTCCCGGTGGCCAAAAATATGACAAAAATTGCACCGGGGGCGATTCTGACGAGGTTTGACAGGTACCTTGTCGGTCGCGTGACTAGTACTTTCGCTCCTAATATTACTAGGCAAACTCGACATTATTATCGCGAGAAGAATTCTTTGAAATAGGTTTACTACTTACGTTTAACTCTTCTATGCTTTTTCAATTTCCCGCACCCTACGTAACAACCCCTCAATACTCACGCATTCTTTCGCTTTAGACATTTACGCACTCGTTTATGTAACAGTCCATAACACATATCCACTTGAATGCGGTCGTCGAGGTCGTACGGGAGCTTGGAAAGCGCAGCGCGAGTGCGCGCGACGAACACGTCAGCGCGCTCGCTCTCCTGCTGCTCGGCGACGAAGACGTCTCTGAAGATCTTATACGGGGCTCGCGGCGCGCCGAACATGCCACGTAGACATTCTATTGCGGCGGGCCACGTCGTCGTCGTTGACTTCACACCCTGCCACCAGACGGCTGCCTCGCCAGTGAGGAGCATGGGCAGGCCGCGTAGACCGTGTTCGTCGGAGACGTTAGCGCAGTCCTTATACACTTCGACTGCGTCGATGAAAGCTTCCAGCACGTCGGGGTCGCGCGGCAAAGCGCCCGCAAGGCGCGCCGAACATTTTGCAAACGTTCCGTTCGATGGCGGCGGCGGCGGCGTCGTGCTGACGTTCCCTCTCGTGATTTCTCGGATGAGCGTAGCAAGCTGGCTCTCTGTCATCGTGAATGCGGAAGGCGACTCTTGCGTCGCGCTTCCGATGAGTTCCTCTTCCCGCTCCGGGTCGTCAGGGCTGGCTACCGACTCGTTTTTTGAAACCGTTCGGGTCTTGCTGCGCGTCGTCATCGCGTTGTGGTAGGGTTTGCGACGTAGGTATAGCACCGGCGATCACAATAACCCGCGTAAATGTCCGTTGGATAAACAGGAGCGCGACGTACCTAATTACGTAACCACGATTCGACACGACGGAAAGTCCCACTTTAACAGTTCGCGGCTCGTGCCCACCGTTGGCCGACCACTATGACCAATAAAACACTTTACTAGTCACAAATAGTTTATAATAGGACAACATTACAACTTAAATACAAAACATGAGCACGAGTTACAAAATAGGTACTTAAGTACATCGCATACGCGCGGTAACGGCACATGAGTAAAGAAACGGAACAGAGGCAAAGCTTCATACAAGCGCACTACGATAGGTACACTACTACAAGCTTGAGGCGCGTGTGTGCGTGAGCACTCGGGCTACGTCACGTACGGAGAGAAACCGGTTTAAACCGGCTCGGTCAGTGCTCAAGCTCAGGGGCTGCAGTACACGTCGCGCGTCGTGTTTTCATATTTAATGTTAATGTCAATAATTTAGTAATTTAAATAGTGTTTTAATGTAATTTTACTTATAAGTGTAAATATAATTTACTGTACAGTGTGTATGAATGAACAATAATAGAATGAATAAAAACACATCATTTTTTACCTATCCCAAAGACTCTAATAAGTAGTACTAACTTGATTATAATTTATTATTTTTAATGTGTAGAATAGATAGACCATACATATTAGATGTTATTGTGATATTCTGTAAACGCATCCATCTAATTTGACTAAACTGATACGCGCGCGGTTCGCCGGCCAGCCGTAACGTCGCCAAACTCGCGTCGAAGCTCGCTCAATCTATTTAGTTTGTGTTTTCTGTACGCGTGGATTATATTTAAATCAATGTTTCTCCGTTACGGTTCGTGCGCAACGTACCTTGCCCAGCTGCCAGGACTTGTCAAAATTTTATTGTGGAAAACAAAACATTTAGAATAAGTAATTTGTAAAAAAAACGAGCGAGCCTTACAGTAGGTAGTCGCATATGATGTGGCATGTGACATCTCACTTTAGTAATAAAAGTTATTATTTTTTTCAATCAAAATTAAAAATATCAATGGAGAAGTTTAATTTTTTTCTTTTTTTGAGTCGCAAGATCATAAAAAAAAGATCAAATTTGATAGAAGATTTTTTTAATACCTTGAAAAATTATAAAGTTACTTATGAAAATATTTCAAAAAAACACAATGCTTAGAAAATCATACTAGATTTTCTAATATGATAGAAAAAAGTGTGTATGTCAGCACGAATGGAGTATAGATTAGTAAATGAGGGTAAATGTTTTATGTCATGTGATCTTAGGGATCCTTTCCAAAGAATTTCAAAATGGCGCTGACTTTTTTAAATTTTGGTAACAGTTTCCTGTTTTGTGATCCCAGGGAACGATAAATATCGATTTTGAACGAAATCGGTCAATTAACAAAGAATTTCAAAATGGCGCTGGATTTTTATTACTTACTTGAATTTTTTAACAATGATCTGCACTTTATTTAGACATTATTTAATCAACTGTATATATTTATTAATATAGTGTATAAAAACACTCTAAATTTAAATTAATAAATGTAAAAATACCATAATGTTTCAATAAATATTTCTCTTACATTTTTTATTTTCTCGCTGTTGAAGTGAAAAGTTGTCGCGATAGCAAAGTTTTTTGTTTCTTGTGCCTAGGAATTCCTCACTAGACTCAGGATTCTAATTTACCTAATCCTTCCTAGCTCGAATTCTTCACTAGCTCGGGATTCAAACTAGGCAATTACAACAAAAACAAACCTTGCATCTAGTTGAACAAATAACTATTGTTTATTAAATTGTATCCTCCTGTGCCAACCCTACCAAAATAGGTATACATTTTGCTCGCTCCATAGAAGCTTTGTCTCTGTTCCGTTTCTTTACTCATGTGGTAACGGTCTCGAGTCCCGGTTAGACTCTCGTTGGTCGTCCTCGCAGACCCTTTCGGGTCTCGGGGTTACTGTTCAGGGCGATGGCCCTCTCCAGTGGTAGCAACGCCGCCTGCAACTACAGACGGGGCACTGGGTGGGACCACTGGTCCGTAGCGTCATAACCGTGTGTCACGCCATAGTGCGATCGAGCCCGCGGTGATTATCGCGAGCGATCAGCGAAACTATGGCGGAGTGGTAAATCCATGGTGGGCTTGCGCCCGCCGCTCAGCGAGGTCGAGCCCATCAGTGAGGTTCTGACGGGCGCCCATCAGCCGGCGGCGAGGAAGCGATCATATCCATTGTGAGACAAGGTCTCTTGGCAGTCCTCTTACATCCGGCGGTCGCCGATGGTATGGCGCGATACCTCGCAGATGCTGGCATCGCGCTCCGTCAGCGCGCGCGAACATAGCGGTGCTCAGGCGGTGGACGTGGTTGTCGACGCTCTCCATGCGCAGGTCCCTGGAGATGACCTGATTGCGTACGTAGCGTGGTGCTCCGGAGATGGTGCGTAGCGCCAGCGACTGCTGCGCCCGCAGTGACTTTCGGCCCGACTCGCTAACCAGTGCGAACCAGGCTGGGGCTGCGTAGGTGAGTCGCGTGCGGATGTACGCCTTGTAGACGCACAGCTTCGCGCGGAGCGGTAGATGGGATGCCAACACAGGGCGGAGAAGGCTTCGAGCGGCGCGCGTCTGCGCGACCACGTTTTTCACGTGGGGTTGCATCGAGAGTTTCCTGTCGATGGTCACCCCCAGGTATTTAGCCGTCGGGGACCATTCGACGGTCTCTCCCAATAGCGACACCGGGAATGGCGGGGCTGCCCGCCCGATGGATATCGCCTGAGTCTTTGCCACGTTGACCTTCAGTCTCCAGTCCTTCAGCCAAGTGGGAAGTGCATCCAGTGCTCGTTGCATTTTGACCGCTGCGTGCGGGCCATTGAGAGATGTCGTGATAAATGCGGCATCATCCGCGTACAGTGCCAGCATGGTGCCGGCAGCAACTGGGATATCGTCTGTGTATCTGCTTTAGCAGACAGGCGACAGGCAACTTCCCTGGGGCACTCCTGCTCGGATGGGGCGCTCTGTGGACAGGGCGTTTTCGACCGCCACTTGAAAACGTCTGTCTTGTAAAAAGGTGGCCAGCGTCTTAACTACTCGACGGGGAGTAGTAGATGTGGACAGCTTATAAATGAGTCCGGCGTGCCATACTCGATCAAACGCCTTCTCCATGTCGAGGAGTACTGCGATGGAGTGTTCTCGCTTGTTGAAGGCGGCAGCGAGGTGGTGCAGTACTCTCGTCGCTTGTAGCGTGGTGGAATGTTCAGCACGGAAACCGAACTGTTCGTCACGTGGCTGAAGGTGAGGCATAATGTGCAGCAGCAGCAGTTTCTCGAAAAGTTTCGAGGTCGTCGACAGCAGCGTAATGGGACGGTAGCTCCCGGGCAGCATGATGTTTTTCCCCTGTTTGGGTATCAGGATGACTCGGCCGAGCTTCCACGAAGATGGATAGTGCCCGGTACGAAGGATTCCGTTAAAGAGCCGCGCCAGCGTCGCGATTGCTCGCGGAGGTAGGTGACGCAGGGCTTCGTTGGTGACTCGATCGGGGCCAGGTGCCTTTCGTAGTTTAGTTCGTCGAATCATCCGCTGAACTTGTCCAGGGGAGAACACAACGGGGTCCTCTGTCGGCGCTATCGGCGACTCGAAGTATGCCTCCAAGTGTCGCTCGATGGTTTCTTTGTGCTGCACATCTGTGATCGGGTTTGGTGTAAATTGTGTCTCCAGGGAGTCCGCAAAGATCTCCGCTCGGTCCTCGGCACGGTAACGGGGGGTTCCGTCACTGGCCATGAGGGGCCTAATCGGAGTCGGTTTCCCGGAGAGACGGCGACAGAGACGGTGGATGCCGGACCAGTCGTCACCGGCTCGCTCTATGGCATAGTACCATGACTCGTCCGCAACAGTTTGCAGTGCTTCTGAGATTTTGGTAGCCAGAGCGTTGAGCTGTGTCTTCATGGTCGGGCACCGCAGGTTTTGCCATGTCCTGCGCAGCTTCCGCTTTTCCTCTATCATCGCTTGGATGTAAGTCGGGAGCTGGGGTGGTCTACGCGTGGATGCGGCGTCGAGTTTGGACTCTCGAAGCGCGGTGGACATAGTGGCGCTGAGATCCGAGGCGAGTCGGTCGACGTCTGCAGGGCTCTCCACTCTAAAGGACGGCAAATGCTCAGTCATGTGATTGGCGAAGATTCGCCAGTCCTGGCGATACTTCGGGGAAGGCAGTAATGTCATCATTGGCGCGTTTTTCAGCGTCAAAAGGACTGGTTGGTGGTCGGAGATGAGGTGGTCATCCAGGACGTCTAACGTCGTTGCGGCGGTCAGGCCGCGGGTGACAGCTATGTCGATGACATCTGGTGTGTGGGCAGCACAGTACGGGTAATGCGTCGGGACCTCAGGTCCTAGCACTTCGTAACCATGGCGGCCTGCATCGTCCAGGAGGCGCCTGCCTTCCGGGTTTTCGATGTTGGAGTTCCACGCCGTGTGTTTCGCGTTGAAGTCTCCAGCGATGATCGTGGGTAGCGGCGAGTCCAGCAATTTGTGGACGTCAGCGACTGCTAGGCGGTTCGTCGGAGGTTTATAGAAGGCGAACACACGCGTAGGCTGGCGATCGATGCAGACCTCTACGCCCAGGGCGTATGACGTCTGTAGTTGTGGTACTGGCAGCACTTGGTGGATGACGCTCCGACGGACCAAGACTGCTAAACCCCGATAGGCAGTCCCGATCGGCGAGGCGTGGTCCTCCCGGTAGACATAGTATCCGGAAACCTTCAACTTGTCTGCTATGAGCGAGCCAGGTGCGTCGGCCTCTGTTGCGGGGGTAGTGGTTGCGGTGGCGGCAGCGGCGCGTGTACCAGTTGTGGTGCGCGCTATTGTTTCCGCCCGGCGGTTCCGGGTCTCCTTGCGGAAGACTGGACAGCTGGCGTTGTTAGCCGTGTGTGCGCCTCCACAATTGGCACACGTCGGTGGTTCCTCCAGCGGACGTTTACAGTCTCTGGCCGGGTGGTTCTCCCTACACCGCACACAGGCAATGGGCCGATGGCAGTTGTGGGAAGAGTGGCGGAACTGTTGGCAGCGGTGGCACTGCGCTGGCCCCTTCCTACCACGCCATGCCTCGATGGTGATCCCGAGCATGCAGAGGAGCTCGCGTACCTCATAGATGCCCGGGATGAGTTCAGGTGTCCGCTGCAGCTGCGCGAACATGAGGCAGCCCGGTCTACCCGGGCGAGCGGGAATAGTCCGCACGTGCTCTGGGACATACCCGAGCTCACGCAGCTCTTCCTCGACTTGTGCCGGTTTGGTATTTGCAGGAAGGCCGCGTATTGCGACCTTCACGCTCCTCTCCGCCGGGAGCGAGTAGCAGAACCAGGAAATTCCAGCGGCACTTTCCAGCTGCGTGAGATAGCGCTGGATGTGGCGGAACTCCTGGTCCGATTTAGGTATAAAACGGACACCCTTGCCAAATGGGCGTCCGTTTGGAACGTGGCCGAGGAGCTTCTTCAGTTCCCGAAAATGAGTCGGCCAGTCCGGCAGCACCTCCACGATGAGAGGGGGGTATCGGCTGGTCGGCTTCGGCGTTGCAGCAGCTGCAGTACTGGTTGAAGCGGCATTACCGGTGTTCGTGCTTGTGCCACCACAAGTGGCCGCGGTAGAGGCATGGGCGGTATCCGTTGGCGGCGCCTGTTTGGGCGCGGTCGTGGTCGCGGCCGCGTATGTCTGGCCATTCGTGGTGTCCATGGGGGAGCCTGGTGAAAGAACCGGCATGCTCGGCGGTGTAAATGCCGTCGAGGCTTTCTCTCCTCTTCCCTTTGGAGGGGAGGGGAAACGTCCTACACCAATTGCTGGCAGTGATGCAGGAAAGCGCGGTGTGGGCAGGGCAGGTGCCTGCACGATAGGTGTCGGCGCGGCAGGCGTCGGTATGGGCGCGGCAGGCGTCGCTATGGGCGCGGCCGGCATCCTCACGGTGGCTCGTGGTGGCTTAGAGGCCGTTGCAGAGCACACGGCCTCCATTGATATCGCTGGGGAAAGCGTCAAGGGGCTCGCAGCGAAGACTTCTTCGCCGGCTCCCTGTGAAGGCCCCGCTTCGGGAGTGCACGGCTCTGAAGTTTCCCTTGATGCTGTGCGGGCGGGGAGGGTTGCCTGGCCGGACGCTATTATCGCGTCCAACAGGCCGGAATCCGTGGACGTGCACATACACCTTGCGGCGTAGCGGTCGTGGTCGGGTTGCACGTCGCTGCATTTGCGGCGGCGGATTTGGTGTCGACGGCATGTCGGCCGACGCGGGTGTCGCGGTGCGCGAGTATCGTAGCGCGCGAGTTACGCGAGGCGCGGGGCAGACGGTTAGACGTGTTGCATCTTAGAATAATGCGTGAGGACTCTCTGGGGTGAAGAGGGGTGTTTTCTATATATACGCCTCGCGCGGGGCGCACACGCCGGACGCGTGTAGGGTGGCGTGATCCCTTCGCGACTTTGCCAGTCCGCGTCATGGCCGCGACACCTACTCATACAATTGTTTTATAACTTGGTGCCCGTTATCTATCCAGTTACCTTACAAAGGAGAAGGGGATCTTTATCTTACTTCATCAATACATCTTTGAAGAGTTAATTACCTATCGAACAAAACATATTAACAACGTAAACTCTCCGCTCCAAAAAGTGGTATAGTTAATTTTATATAATGCATATTATAATAATAAATATTAAAAGGAATTGCCATCGACGAGAAACTTAGGTATAATAGGTAAAATAGGTATTGAACAATTATACCTATCAAAAACAGTCGAATTTTTACTCTCGTATTCTCCTGTTTCCTCCTCCAAAACTGAACCAATTTTTTTCAAGAATATTTTAAGAAGGATTCAAGCTATGTCGGTATATTTTTCTATTTTTTAATATATTCGCCAATTTGCGGTATGTCTGATGAAACTAAAACTGGACCATTTTTTGCAATTTTTGAAGGTTCCATGTTCTTAAAATTATTAATATATTATCGAAGAAAGTATAACGTAGGAACATGGCATGGATACATATGGATTTTATGGTGCAGTATTATTTTCTCTATTGTTATCCACGGAGAAAACGGATGAATTTGTTTGTATTAAGAAACCGCCGTGCCATTTCGTCTTAAGTGCTTACGTGCCTTGTAAAACCGCTATCTGACACGCTTGGCCTAAACCTCATGTATTAAAATATGTAGGATACAGGATGTTATTTTGGCACTGACCAGTGACGTTATACCCTCCATAACTTTATAGGGTTATTATATTATTAACTAGACCCGCAACTGTCTGCGTTGATAAAGATTTTTTATTCCCGTAGGAATTCTTAAATTTTCCGGGATTAAAAGTAGCATAATAATTGTCCTTCCAAAGGGACGCATCACGCAGCCTAAGGATTCAAAACAAATTCAAAATCCAAATATTTTTTATTCAAATAAACTTTTACAGCTTTTTCATTAATTTGTAGAATACATAATTGTGTAACAGCTGTCCTTAGCATTGCTGGAGCGAGTCAAATCCATGCTTCTACCAAATTTAATATGTATGTCACCGTAAGATTGTAAAAACCGTTAGATTATAATCTAACTCGCGAAATTGTGAACTGTCGACAGATTGTGAACCGTTCAATGTTCTGAGTGTAAATTTTTGAAATATTACTTGCATTTACGTTTTCTTGTGTCTTTTTTGTAGGTTAGGTTAGGATTCGATATAAATAATCAGGTAGGCACTTATGTTCTATCGGGTTAATAAACCTAACAGATTACAATCTACCGAAAAATAATGCGTTAAATTGGTATCTTTCGACAGTTTGCAATTTCACGAGTTAGATTATAATCCAAAGGTTTTTACAATCTTATGGCGACATGTATATTGTTAGCCTCTACCAAATTTCATCAATAGCGTAGCTGACAGCCAGACGTTCAGAGAGACAGACAAATACACTTTCGCATATATAATATTAGTATGCACAATCCTTTTCATAATCATGAACAGTTCTTTTTTTAAGCATCTAAGGCTCTCATGCACCAAACTGCTTCGTTGTCGTCAACTGATAGATAAGTGGGTCACACTCAGAGCTGGATCTATATAATAAGGGCCCCCAGCCCCCATAGAAGACACTATTGTGAATTTAAAAAAAAAACCTAATGTAGGTGTATATTCTTCGCGTTGTTATTTATATTATGTTGTGATTATGAGAGACTCTCCGCCGCTTGTTTAGTGCCGCCGCGATCTGGGATCCCAAAGATCACAAATGGGGAAACCTGTTTAAATATATATCGACCGTTTTTTTTCGTTATTTCTCCTTTCAAACCGATATCTGTGATTTTCAGTCATTGCAAAGAAGCAACAATTTTCAACTTTAAAAAGTGACCTATTTTTTCTTTTTATGTTATATTGAACCGATATCTTCTGGATTTTCCACAGGTTACAAATTAGTAAACTTATTAAAATTTTTATATAGTGGCCGATTTTATTTCTTATTAGGGTTCAACATGGAATCCTTGTAATCCTAAGTCATAGAAGTTATCTATGTGCCAAATTTCAGCCCGATCCGTCCAGTGGTTTGAGCTGTGCGTTGATTCTATCAAGGCAAAGCTTAAGCTCAGCTCAATCAGTCAGTCAGTAGCCTTTTATAACCGAGCGAAGCGAAGGTCTCTGAGTTTACTTGAGTGAATTTGCAATTGTCCGTCCTAGGGTTGCCAAAAACTATTGACCGTCAGAGCCTTATAACTTCTGAATTACTGAACGTAATTACTTCAAATTTAAATATAATATGTAAACCTATAGCCTCCAGCCGAATATGGCTTAAAAAGTTATGAAAATCTTTATTTCAGGGGGGCTCTCATTGAAGCGAATGCAAAGTAAAATATTTTTTATAGCGTTACATAGGGTTGCGGTATATCATTTTAAAGATAATTAGGAATAGAGTCCAAGAATATATTTTTTAAAAATTTCCCCTAAAATTTACGAAATGAGGGGCTTGCAAAGTGGAGATTTTCTAACGTCCAAAGTTGACCTTAGAACTCTCAATTTTCTGAAAGGCTGAGCCTGAAACTTGATTAAATATTTGAATTATATCCTATACTTGAACAACAAATACTAAAATAAGATAAATATTAAAAGGAAACGAAATTATTTAATTTTTATATGAGCTTCAGTATTTTTAACAGAACTTCACAATGATGTCAATAGATGGCGCTCTGTAAAAGTTTATTCGTTTCTCCAATAACTCTTTAGCTCTTTTGCGTGTAATGTTAAAAGTTAACTGTTACAATATATAGTTAAAACTATCTTATGGATACCGCGAGGTCTCAGTTCGGGGCGAACCACTAGTTTATATAATATCTAGTTTTGGCGTATCTTGCTGGGCGGGTCAATTAGTTTCGCATAATATGCTTTGGATGAGATCTTGCTCGCTCTTTGGGTAAGGCTGGTTTATTCTTATTTACTATGTGATATAATGAGGAGCATATAATATTTTCGTCACACTGTGGAACTGCCTAATATGTAGCAGCTAGCCCGATCGAGATCATTTTATTTAAGGCGGAGAAATAATTTCACCAAAAAGTAATTATATTTACTTACATAAAATTATTACGTAACGTCTGGATTACACTACCTTGAAAGAATAGGTTTATCCATATAATGTAGTGTAAGCAGGACTAGCACTTGGCCGGCTTTTTATTTGCGATTTTTAGCGAACTACGCTACTGTCTCTCCTCTGCAACCTTCGGGTTCTGGGTCATATAGTAGTACAAACGTTCACATTTTTTGGACACGTGTTTCACAATAACCAGTCAACCTCAAACCATTCTTAAAAGGACATGACCAGTAATTGCCCTCCGATTCGGGACAATGCACAGGATTTCCGTTTTTACAGTAAGGTTTAAAAATTCAAAACGAAATTATTATGGATTTATTATTCCAAATAAGGTCAGGGTTCAAATGACAAAAAAAACAGTACGTTTATTGTTTAAATCTTGAGCGTCCGCTTTCCTCTTTAAGCACTACTCCATTATGACGTTCCATTATATCCATGCCTAATAATAATCTTGTAACCCTACATGAATACCAAAGTACCCTACATAAGTACCTTAGTCATTATATTATAAATGATTTATTTTTGATCAATTAAATAGTAATGAAAAGGAAATGTATGTTTTGTTTATAATTATTTTTATTTTTTGACAAGTCTCAAACTAATAAATCGAACAAAGCATTTTGAAATACTGCGTTTAAAGGAACGCCCTTTCACATTGCATATGCCACCATCTGTGGTCGAATAGTTGAACTGGAACGCCTTTTCACATTGGATATGCTGCCATCTGTGATCGAATAGTTGAACTTGTTAATCAAAAGTAGTGAGCAATACTTAAAAATATTTTCTAGACTCACCACAATACATAGCGCCATCTAGTGTGGGAAAGCAGTTTTTGGTGAAACTTTTTTTTATTTATTTTCTCAGTTTCAGAGCCTTCAGACTCCTGAAACTTTTTTATCTGAAAACTATAAAATATAACAATTACAATAATAAAGAAATAATACTTGAAATTTTTTTTTAGACTCGCTCAACACAATAAATAGCGCCATCTAGTGTGGGAAAGCGGTCTTTTGGTGAAACTTTTTTTGTTCATTTTCGCAGTTTTCCGAGCCTTCAGACTCCTGAAGTTTCAGTTTTTATCTGAAAACAGTGAAATATTACAATTAAAATAATAAAGAAATCATTGCTGAACATTGATTTTTGACACCTAGGCAAGCTGCCATAGTTCCACCGGTCAAGTCCTTTGCAAAGCTAATTAATAGAGGCCGATTTATTTTTTTATATATTTTTATAACTCTTGGGTTTAAAACGTGTCGCATGCCGGCTACACGGAACGCGACGGATGAGTTATCACATTATGTCAGTACTGCTTTATAGCAACACGAACACACTTAATACAAAAACTGTAGGCGCGGCTTAAACGGACGCATACTATGTTCCAGCATTGTCTCTGTTCTAGTTCTTCTCTGCAACCAAAATCTACATTAGTAATGTACAAGAATTTTAGTTGCATGTTCCTTGATTATCATCATCATCATCGGGTGCCATCTTCAAATTGAAGTTTTGTGGTCAGCAGGTAAAATGCCCTCCGTTTTTGAGCTTTCTTCTTTAAATCTGCGTAATTATGACGGGTCCACTCCTTTACGTCATCCATCCACTTCCTCCACTGTCTTCCAGGTGCTCTTTTGCCGGGAAACTTGTCTTCTAGAATCAACCTTGAGAACGCGTACTGGGATCCTCTTTGAATGTACTCGTAAAATGCCACCTTTCTCTGCACGACGGTTGTCATTAGAGCTCGGTTACAATGCGCTCGTTTAAGTACCTCAGCATTTGAGATGAACTGGTTCCATGATATCTTCAAGGAGGAGACCAATGACAAACTTCAAATTAGAATCCGGGAAGCAAAAGAGAATGATCTCATAACTCAGTGTAAACTAATAGAAGGACTAGAGGCCGCTCATCATGGCGAACTACACAATATAGTCTATAGGCAAATGTTCAAAAAGTCGACTCCTTCACGATTTTCGTAGCACTCTCTTCTATATACCTACGACTGGTATGTATGTGATCGTCATGGTCTCTAGAACACGAAACTGTCGGTCGTAGAACGCGGAAGCTTGCACACGCTTAGCTGTGACGTCACAAAGATGGCGGCCGACCGTTGTAGATTATTGATGATTTCTCGAGTTATAATTGTACGAATGGGTTGTGTGAGGTGTCTTTGGAAAGAGTATTTAAATACCTATAATTGCTTCTTTGAGACCTATTACGTAAATATAATGATTATAAAAATATTTGAAAAAGATTGAATTTTTTACCTTCTGCATTTGCATATTTACAAATTTAACCCCATAAATCGAAATGAAATCGAAAATGTAGCTAAATACATGTTATTATAATAAATATAGAGTATTTCTTTAGCTTGCTAAATAAATTATGAACAATTCCGTAAAGCAATTGCCACCGCGAGCTTGAGATACGCTACAGCGAAATTCGGGCCACGCGTCCGTGCTGCTCATAGTTTTTGAAGGTTTTATTTGTTGTTATGATTCCGTTAAAACAAGGGGCTCCTAAAATAAAATTATTACTAATAAATTACTCTTTAATTTATATTCAGAGGCTATCATAACTGACTTGCTACAAACCCATCCAGAAGGAATGTGGTAATAACATCAGATACGCTGACGACACTGTGCTTATAACAGACTCGAAAAGTGGGCTAGAGAGACTATTGGACGATGTGGCAGCTGTTGGAGACGCCATGGGGCTAAAATTAATATAATTTGAAGATGGCACCCGATGTTTACCTGGCTTACACTATGATGGTACCGCTATACTCTTTCCGAAAAAGCTAAAAATCTGGGTTTAATATTTGACAGTAACCTTTCATGGTCTGCTCATATCAATGAGATGAGTAGGCGTATGTATTCGACCATGTTTCTGAATTCCGTCGACAACTGAAGTGGCTCTCTATTCGCCTTCGCCGGAATTTTCATGTTCTAACATTACTTTTTAAAATATTAAAGTTCTCTTCCCCACCTTATTTGCATGGGCATTTTCAGGATGCCCCTCCCCGAACAAGACCATTGCGCACCTGTGTAATGATAAAGTCACTTGAAGTACACCATATTTTACGCTAAGTCGTTTCCGGTGGTAGCAGCGCGTCTTTGGAATTCCCTACCAGGGAATATCCGTGAGAGTCCATCCGTGGGTGCATTTCATTTTTGCAAATCGAGACTGAAGCAGCATATATTTCTTCTGTATATTATGATTAGCTTTTATCTTTCTTTATATATATAACATCTACTGTACGTGTGTATGTCACTGAACTCCTAAACGATTAGACCGATTTGAATGAATTTTTTTGTATGCGTTTGGATGGCGCCCTGGACGGTTTAGATTCACAAATCAGCCCGGCAGATGGCGCTGCAGATGCAGGACAACGTCTGTCTGTTCCGCTAGTATTATTAAATTATTTTATGATTATTATTGTACATTATGTATAATATATTGTTATGAATGGAACTATATTAGTACAATATTTTGTATGTACGTTATTCAATTGTGTATTTAGGACTGTATATATTTTCTGTAAGCAAATGTTTATGATATTTATCTTTAATTTTTAGTCTTAATAAAAAGTTTCCCATTCTCTAGTTTATAAGTACCTACTCAGCTATATCTATTTTTCACCATTCTCACATTCTAGGGCTGCTGAAAGAAATCTCTTCAAGAGATAAGTCGTCCTTGTACATGTCCTTTAAATTTTTCTTTAGTTTTTAAGTTTGGAACTAAGTGTATAAATAAATAATAAATGAAATAAATCTATTTCGATAAAAATATGGGACCACCTCTGAAGTATCTACCAAACAATCAAATAATCATCAAAATTGATTCATAATTGACGGAATGATCGCGTAACATACATACAAGAAAAATATACAGTCAAATTGAGAACCTCCTCCTTTTTTGGAGTCGGTTAAAAATAGAGAAATATGATCTAAGTACGCAGTGTACTTCACTGGCGTAGAATTAAAACAAAATATTAAATACGTTCAAAGATTTGACGAACTTGGTTCAATTAGCTACTTATTAGATAATATAAGCTGATTTCGCTGTGGTAAAAAACTGTTTTTGGTGCCGTTTGACTTCGTGTGAACATTTGAGCGTCAATCGAGCTATCAGAGTTTTCGTAGTTGAGACTCCTTTTTCTAATATGCCTTTTAAAATTGAAGGTTTTGTCCACCGTCTCAAACATTCCTTCGAAGATTAATATAGAAAATATTTGACCGGACAGACATAGTCCAGTAGGTTGCAAACCTACCTTTTAAATTCGCAGCTCTAAAAACGTTGGGTGCAACAATTGCTTTAATAAATAAAATAACTTACCGAAGCAGCGCGAGCGATCACATCCGAGGTCAGTGTCCGACGTCTGTGACATCGGCGGCGATAAGATGCAATAAACCTGTCTGTCTGTAAACCTCCAAGCCGTCTAAGAAAACGGTGGCTGGACTTTCTTACCGTAGACCTTAAAACCAATATACTTAAAAAACTGGATGTTAAGACCGGGCAAAGTTGGCTAGAAAAAGCCGGGCGTAAAAAGACAGCCGGGCGTATTGTGCGCGATCGCTAAAGTTTTTAAATGCGCTGAGCTCATATAACTTGGGTTTCAATAACATACAAAGTATGCTTCACATTAATTCTTTTAAATTATAGGGATTTAAGGTATTAAATATGAAAACACTAGCTAATGCCCGCGACTTCGTACGCGTGGATTGAGGTTTTTTGGTTTCCGCGGGAACTCTTTTTTTCCGGGATAAAAAGAAGCATATGTGCTATTCCAGACTATAAGCTATCTCTGTGCCAAATTTCATCCAAATACGTTCAGCCGTTCTGGCGTGATTGAGTAACAAACATCCATCCATGCGTATATATATCCATCCATCCATCCAAACTTTCACATTTATATAATTATAGTACATAGTATAGTACCTGGATGACCGAGATTTGCTTTTTTTCGGTAAATCGTGTTATTTGGAAATTATATTTAAATACATTGAAATGTATTTGATGAAAAAAAAAAATTTTTCGATCTGACGGATATAATAATAAAAAATATGAACTGGTTTTTTAAATAAAACGTCACGAGTGCAATTGGACTCCCAATAATAGTTCTTCTCACAAAAAAAGGGGGAAAAAATAATCGGACCGGAGACATCTGGACTCGAACCGGGGTCTTCTGGTTTCGAAACCGCCCGATGTCCCACCTGAGCTATTATATATGTATAACCGGGGCAAAATTTACCTTCGTATTCTAATGATATTATAGCAGTATTTCATTGCCTGAAAAGACGGATAAAACGACATTTTCTAAAAATCAATCCTAGCTAGATCGATTTATCGCCCCCGCAACCCCCTGCACACTAAATTTCATGAAAATTGTTTGAGCCGGTTCCGAGATTCAGTTTGCTTACAAGAATTGCTCGTTTAAAAGTATTAGATAATATAGATGATGAGTCTACTTTTGTTGTAAATAAATTGAATTTGGTTGCTGAGTAGAGACGCCTGTCGTAATATAAAGAGCAAAAGTTGACGCTGCCAGCATTTCAATTATTTACTGCCCCGGCTCCTTTTACAAGTCGTTTAGGGTGCATTGAGGTTGACTAAAATTTAGTTTTAGCCTTCGTTTTACCCTTCTCTTTTAACATAGGTACGTTCGAATCAAGAGTGAATAGGCATCTTCTAGACTAGCGCGCTCCACTTTAGACTGCAGCACCACGTGCAAGCAGATCTGATTGTAGCCAAGCGCTAGCCTATATATTAAAAAAAGGCCTTGACCTGATCTACTTAGGCAGCCAATTCAGTGGAGTGCGTTCTGAATGTACTGAATTGGCCATAGAATACAGATAACGGAAACAAGGTTCTTTCCGTGATCTGTGCCACTGAATACAGGCATAAAAGCAATGCTTTCTCTAGTTGAAATATTTAAGCTCAGTTTTCATTGTAACTTGCCTGAATATAGATACTTACCTAACGAATACCTATAGGGATTTTGATCCCTGTGCAAGCTTCTGTAGACATGTTGTATTAATAATTATGATTTTCGACAAAAACACCTTTCATCTGGTTATCAGAGTGAAGTTTTTATCTCGGTCTATATGTGATATAGAGTGCATATCATCTCAAAAAATATTATAATATTGTGTAATATGTCGCCAAGCGTTGCGATTAAATAATTACTTAAAGATCGCTCGCACTCAGCCCCAACGTGTTCTTTGGCCTCTGAAACTGTATTTTGATGCTGCACCGGGTCAAAAATCTTCCCGCTCATTGCAAAAATAACTGGACAAAGTATCAGCTTAACCGTGTAAACGATACTCGAAACCACTGGTAACATCTAGTCCTAGATGAGTAACTGTATAGATCAATATAACAAGAGGCGTCCGCGCCTCGCCGCCTCTGTATGCTTGTCCTGGTCCCTTGCATACATTTTTTATGAAATATGATAGAAGTAGCAGCGGACCAGCAGCGTCGCACCTGCACGCCCGCTCGCCCGCGCTGTTGCCTCTTTTGTATATCTCGCGCATAATCTCCCCAATATTTCAGAGGTATGGAACATAATTCTTGTTCAGAATCATAGTAATATTATCTAATATGTAGAGTTTCTATCAGTATCTGATTAGTTGGCCTGGCTGCATGTAACAAAAAGAAATTGATTTCCAATCAAATTTGACTTCTTACTTTGTCTGAGGAAGAACACCTGGAACCTCAATTCCTCACATTGAATTTGAGACTTTTTGGTAATTTGTCAGTTTATTTCTATTTATCCTTTATTACTTAACTACCTGAGCCATCCCGGCTTCGCACGGGTGGGTAAACCTAATGTACTACAGCGGGTAAGATAAATATAAAACCTTGATTTGGGATACTTATGCTTCTTCCAATTATTATAATTTTCAAAATATAGGTTATGGTTATGTACAAGAATTATCCAGTTACAGTGTTTACAGTGTTATTAAGTATTATTAAGTATTGATTTCTGATGAGACGATGCTATACAATATTGACCGTTAAATTAAAACTTCATATCTATTATATGCTTCTAGGCAGAATTGTGTAACTAACTTTGTTGGTTGACACTTAGTTTCTGGAATCAGGCCTTTAGCTAGAAAATCATTTTAACAGTGGAACTATCAAGGGAAACAAATTATACCTCACAGCACATTTTCTCACCCACCTCAATCAAAAAATGCGATGTTTTGCAACATTGCATAACATTGATGTGTTATACTTCTAGATTGAGATTGCGCAACTGAAATTATAATGTTGCTCTGATAAATAACATATTAACTAATGGGTTTTATTAGGAAAATTTGAAATACCAAACTTACAAATAGATAAGAACTAAGTTATTTAATAATATACTAATACTCAATATTATTACATCACAGTTGAGCTTGTTAATTAACTAAACTATTAATAAATATTCATCGTCTTTTCCCCCAGTCTTCTTTTATCATATCGGCGCCTTTTTCTGCTATCATGTACGTAGGAGCATTAGTGTGACTTGATGTTATTTCGGGCATAACACTAGCGTCTATAACTCTTAATTTGGAAATTCCATGTACTCTCAATCTAGGATCTACAACAGATGACGGGTCACTCTCTAATCCCATTTTACAAGTCCCGCTTTGGTGGTAAATCGTAAAAGTGAACATTTGAGCTTGACAAGCAAAGTACGCATCACTGCCAAATTGGCCATACTTTAAACAATCTGCAATAGGTACATCATACAACTTGGTGCCTATCTTTTTCATGGACGGTTGCCTTGAAATTTCAATAGCAACTTTGATGCCTTCGACGATTTTTTGCAAGTCCTCTGAATATTCAAAATAGTTTGGAACCAAAGTCGGATGTACTCTCGGATTTCTGCTTCGCAGCAACACTCTGCCTCTGGATTTAGGTCGCATGAGCATAGGGAACACCATGAAAACGTCTTTATTACCTAACAAAGAGTATGTATTAGAATAAATTTGTTCATCAAAACCGAAGTTTCTTGGTAATAGGGGGTCCGAATTTAGGCCTCCACTTATAAATAGTAATTCTAAGTCAGGCCAGCCCGTTGTGTTGAATTTGTCTTTCAAATCCATAAATACAAGAGCCTCGCATCCTCCAGGTACTGATAAAGGGCCCTTGTGATTTCGCATCCATTTGAATACCAATTCTAAGTGGTTTAATATATAACCTGTAGAAAGGGTTATATTTTGCTGTTGCACCATAAATTGAACCCCACCGGCCGCAATATGATCCATGAGATTATACCCTACAGGTAAATCCTTAATAACGGGAATATTCAGAGCCTCTAAATCACTTCTGGGTCCTATTCCAGACAGCATCAATAATTGAGGAGAGTTAATAGCGCCAGCTGATAATATAACTTCCTTTTTGGCTAATATCTTATATCGCTTCCCACGTTTTTCTAATTCAACGCCTATTACTTTGGTTTGCGTTTTGTCAAAAATGAGTTTTGTGACCAAACTGACTTTAGACAAATGGAGGTTGTTTCTTTTATTAATAGGATGAAGATATGCTCTACTTGAACTGTGTCGGGTCCCATTCTTCATGGAAAGTTGTAAGAAAGATACACCAGCTGGCTTGGCCCCATTGTGATCATTATATTTAAAACCCAACTCCTGCGCTCCCTTTACCCATGCTTTGCCTTTAGTTGTACGAAAAGGTGCGTGTTCAATATTTAAGAAACCGTCATGTCCATGATATTCGCGATTGTCGTGTGTAGGAATATTGAATTTTTCGATTTTTTTGAAATAGGGAAGAACGTCATTCCACCCCCATCCTTCATTGCCCATAGCTTCCCAATTATTATAGTCGAGAGCTGCACCTCTAGTATAAATCATGTAGTTCAGTACGCTAGAACCTCCAACAACTTTACCACGTGGCCAGTTACATTGCTTGTTTTCAAAGCCAGCACAATATCTGTCAGAGGGCCTAGTTTTATATTTCCAATTAGCATCAGTAAATTGAAGATAATTTGCTAGAATAGGAATATCCATAACATAATTTTCATTTACACCAGCTTCTATAAGTAACACTTTCCATTCGGGTATTTCTGTTAAACGGTTAGCTATCACGCATCCAGCTGTGCCAGCACCGACAACGATGAAGTCGTATTCCGAAAGAAAATTTGTTTGGTCTGGTGGTTCGTTATCTTGTTGATGAGTGCCTTCTTGAAGAAATTGCATGAAGGAAGAAATCGGATTGGCAGCCTGCGTATCGGTTGGAATAAAAACTGTGACGAAGATCCACAGTGTCGCCATTAACATCAGCGCTCGACGCTGGTTCTTCATCTGAAAATTAAAATGAAAACGATTTTAGGACAGGAATTTATTAAAAATTAAAAGTGATATATTTTTTGGCTCTGAACCAATATAAGGTCTCCATTTGATAAGTAGGTAATAGGTATATCCATTAAAATGAAAACCAGGTAAATTCTTTGTAGAATTTTAATGCAGTTTTTGACCTTGATTAGTAATCCCTGTAATTGTAGGCTTGTTTTCCTAGTCTCCTTGATTTTTACAATTTTATGCTACCAAATAATACCAAATAATTTTATGCTCGCAGCTTGTAGAATATATTTTCTAATAGAGTTAAATAGTATTGATTTTTATATAATACTCGTATTTACTGATCGTCGATTCACTATCGGGATAATTTTAACTAAGTATCGCGTATCGCGACTACAGTTATTTAATTTCAATTTCTTTATTAATTGCAATTTCACAGGTACCTATTCCTTAAAATACAACATTTAGTCATAGGTAAGGTTAAGTTATTATTAGTCATAGTTAAGGTTGGATACCCAGTTTGGGTGTAGCAACAACAGTGCATTGCAAGTAGGAAGACCGATTTTATTTGTGCTTGTCCATATCATAAAAAAAAACATTGTAATCTTTTCTTGCTAAACCTTCTTTGAGATAAATCGAAATTGCCGTACTGGCAAAATACATGCGAGCAGCTGCCTGCAAAAGTTGTATGAAAATCCATATCTGTCGTGGTTTAGCGGCCAAATAAATTACATAGTAAATTCATATCTGTCGTGTTATTTAAAAATGGAACGATCTTTTACTCCGAAACGTGGCAACCAAGGAGGTAACTTATCAAAGGTTTTATTTAAATTTCGAACTAGCTTGCAAATAGAAAGTTGTTTATTGAAAAAAATAACAAATGAACACTTTAACGCGGGAAAAATTATTGTTGTTCATTTTTCGTCATTGATTTCGAAATGTATTTGACAAAATGAGTTCAAGTGAAGACAATGAGTGTGATGAACTTACTTTAACACCATCTGAAATTCAAGAGGCAGCAAAAGCCGTAATAGAAAACTTGTTACCGCCAAAATTGAAAGAAAAATATTTTTAAATATAAAGTTCTGTCTAGGTACTACTTAGTTATAGTTTCCGCGCATTATTTGAGAAAAGTAGTATACAAGCCTTGGGCACAACTAGGCATTGATGGACTTACGTATGTGTGCCTCGGTTTCGTCTATATATAAATAGATATATAAAAGGTAGGGTTGTGATTTTTAATTCCTTGAAGAGTGGTAGACAAGAGTGTAATTTTTATATTTACTAGAATGCGGATGCAATTTTTTTGTATTACAGAGAGATCGTGAGAATTTGTACTGTTTCCCCAGAGGAAAATACCGTAGCGCAAAAATGCGTGTCCATATTATGCATAATACATTATAAAATTTTTCCGAGTGATTTGGTTTTATTTTGACATCACATAATAAAGTCCTCCCGACCGAATTTCGGCCACGGCGGTCACATTCCAGAGTGATTATAGTGCACAAGTGTGTGCGTAAACACAGGTGCACTCTCTGACCCTTTACTCTCATATCCCGATGGGACGGAAATCCGACACGACCGGAGGAGGATCAGGCACAGGACCGACGGCTTTACGTACTCTCTGAGGCGCGGAGGTGAAACACCGCCAACTTCCTAACTCCGGGCTAGTACTGAGAATTTCTTGCCAGAAAAACCCAATACTTGTTATGGCCCGACCCGGGACTCGAACCTGGGACCTCGTCGGTCGCGGTCATAAGCATTAATAAACATCAATTTAATTAACATTTTTATTGTATAAGTATGAGAAACTTGAAGTTCACGTGCACCACGAAAATATGCGATTCGATCACTAAGTAAATAATAATGATTAATTAAATTAATGGTTAGTTAATTTATCAGTAGGTACCTATTTATAATTTAAAAGATGTTGAACAGAAATAAAAATTACGGGAAATTATTAAATTAGAAGTCGAAGTTAAATCTCTTAAAATAATTAAAGTTTGACAAAACATTAATTTTGTCAATTTTATTGTGGACTAGTGGTCCCCGCAGACGCCCTGCCTTGAACCTAGAACCCGATTGCAATGCCACCTACCGGATCCAATTATGAATATAAACAAGTCCTGGATCCACTCAAACACACAAAAAATTCCATCTAAAGCGTTACAGCCGTTCTCGAGTTTTAGCGAGACAAACGAACAGCAATTGATTTTTATATATATAGATAGATAAATGGCCAATTATATAAATAAAAATATAATAAAGGACACTTACGTGCATAAAGTAAAGAGCCGCATTCCTAAAATAATATCGTAAGATTATTCATTATATTGCAGTTGTATTGCATTACATTCTTTAATCTATACATAAATTTGTGATAAAACGCCTGATCGATTTATATTCTTTTTATTAACATAATTATATTAAATGTTGCTAGGTCATTATTATTTTTATACTTACGCAATGGTTTTCATCCATATCGAGTTAATGTATGTACTTGTATAGTCATTACAGTATGAAATTAGGTAATTTCGTTATATTATTGCAATCGTATGGCTAATACGTATTGTTTACGGCCTTCGATTGTATAATACAAACGGATTCACTTTTGACCATGATCTTGAACGTTTCAAGATTATGGTCAATGGTCATCAATTATTGTACCATTATTTGATACTATTCAGACGGCCGAACATTGAAAGTTGAAACGGGTTTTAAGGCCACATTTCTTACGCGCGTCACAGTTTCAGTTATTATTATATATTTCAGTATATTAGAAAATATGCTAGGGACATTTTTTTAAATTTCTAAATTGAAACATAATTTTGCGGTATTGGAAGTTTTTTTTAATGAAAACTATGAGAGTGTAAGTACATTATATAATTTCAATATAATATGCTCTCTCAGAAACACGAAAGAATGCAATATTGATGATACAATGAAATGCTAAAATAATCGTTTATTAAATTTCAATGATCTTCAAAGTGAGAGTTTAACGTGATTTTAGATGTCCTGTCCTCTTTCTACTAAACGAACTTAAATATTGTAAAATCAGAAAAGTATAGAATAGTGGTACCTATTCAATATTCATTCGTATAAATTGGTAAATAGTATTAAATTAAAACGACTATTACGACACTACTAGGAAAAATCAAAGGAATAATATTCGATACTTAAGAAAGTGTATATGATATGATGACTGCAGTGGCGTGCAGTTCATAGAGACATAAAAGCACTGCTTACCCAAATGAAAATACGTCAATGCTCATTTTTCATCAAAACAGCTAGCAAAGTAAGTATTTTGACTAACTAATGCCTACCCTAGCTTCAAAATCTGTGCACGCCACTGGATGACTGCTTGGCTGCTGCTTGGTAGAGGTTATAAAACAGAAATACAACTGCGTCTTAAAATTCTTGCTGTTAGTTCCCGACAAAAGTTTTTTTACTCACATTACCTAAATCGGAATCATTCAGTCTGCGTATCATGCGTGTTCTGAGTTCTGACTCACAATTGACCGCTTAGTTACCCTAACATTATAGTACTAAATATCTAAATCATAATACAAAGGGTTTTTCAATAGGAACGCTCGAACTTTTACAGTGTATAGCGGCCATTTTGGTAAAGCTTATCGACAAGAATACTATTTTAGTCTTGACATTTCTCCATGAAACGCTACACGCTTTAACAACGCGTTGAAATTGTTATAATTTATGATTAAACGAACTTACCTGTAAGTGAAGTTCTATCCCAATTATATGAGTACGTTTCATTCGAAGATATAAACACAGATTAGGTAGCTTCATTGAACTGCAACTTTCGCACTCGTTTTAGTATTGGGGTAGTTTGAAAAATTCCCCAGCATCCGATGCTCCGGTCCCCTTATAACGCCTTCCTCATTCTTTAGAGTACCTATTACCAAATTTTCACAATGATATGGGCAATGAGATGGTAGGGACCTTAAAATATCTTCTAATTCATGAAATTTGGTTTGATCTTCATATTAATTACGTTTTAATTACGTTTGGCATTGGCGTGTTATGCTAATAGAACGATAAATCCCCTAACTTGTCTATAATCTTATTGGCAGATTATTGTTATAATTTATCAGACTATTTTATTTCTACATCTTTGTTAAATTTTCATTC
Source organism: Erebia palarica (assembly GCA_964035005.1). Classification (NCBI taxonomy): domain Eukaryota; kingdom Metazoa; phylum Arthropoda; class Insecta; order Lepidoptera; family Nymphalidae; genus Erebia; species Erebia palarica. Next base: position 27,783,647 of record OZ035987.1, on the reverse strand, counting down.
TTCATTAGCTTCTTAAATTTCTTTACTTTTAATATTAGAAGGAGCGAACCATATTATATTTTACAACCATTGCCGCATTTCTGACGTCAAATCATTGGGTATTGAATGCCACCCGTTCGATTAAACTATCTTACCTAAGCTTAATTCTTCTTAGTACCTATGAATAATTATTACTTTAATAATAACCAGTATTATAGATGTATATATGATTATAAAATATGACGAATGTGATGACATATTTTATATGTATAGTGTTGTATAATATACCACCATCAGGTCTAAGTAGTTAGTATGAAATTAAAACTCAGTAATTGATTTCAATTTACAGTTTCACTCTTCCGTTATTACAAAATGTACCCGAGCCAGACCCAGAAGCGCCTGTAAAAAGCTCTTGTTGAAACTTATCAGTTTATTACTTAGTGATCCACCTTCAAGATCCGATACAATTAAAAAAGAAAGCCGAAATTTAGCTCCGTATGATTTATACTCATAGTATGTATCTTGGATGCTAAGTAGGTACTTGACCATCGAGACGTTTGATTTTGGTATAAACTCAACGGTACTTCCAACCAACCAACTTCGTAACTTTTTAAAATGATAATAATATATACTTCTCCTTTTTTCATAAAGTAATGATGAAGACATAATATTCACCGTGAGTTGGTCCGAGAAAAAGACGGTACCTACCGCCGTGACGGTAATTTTATTTGCTTGACTTGGCGGTGGCACCCGCGCGGGAGTCACGTTAATGCTATACAAGAATAACAATGTAAAACCTGAACTTGGGTTATTGCAAGGATAGTAAGGAGAGTTCTTTTCAAAATGTATTACAACACTGAAACAGTTTGACGTTTAAAGTTTCTCGGTTACGTTACGTAACCATTCAGTACAAAGTAGTACTAATCAGTAAGAACAATAACGTTGTATGTACAACGACAAATATTAAATATATATAACATAAGTAGATCCTATATATTTTTTTGAAAGTTCTCTGAGGCCATTATAAGCCGTAAGGGCATTGGTATAAAGAACAATGGCGAAATTGGACCCACATAATTTAAAAATTAATTATATTATTTACTAGCTGATGCCCGCGACTTCGTCCGCGTGGTGAATGTTTTTTTAATTCCCGCGGGAACTGCTTAATTTTCCGGGATAAAAAGTAGCCTATGTCACTCTCCAGGTCCTCAACTATACCCATGCCAAAAATCACGTCGATCCGTTGCCCCGTTGCGGCGTGATTGAAGGACAAACCAATAAACCAACAAACACACTTTCGCATTTATTATTAATTATGAAAAAGTGTGATTCCTAATACTAAAACTAAGTATTTTTATTTTTATTTCATGATATCTTTTGAATGGAATGTCCGATTTCAATAATTCAAAAAGTAATCATCAGGTATTGAAACAGTCTTGAATATTAAATTATTTATTTGGATAAAAAATTATAAATGGTATGGATAACACGGTCTGATTTTGATCGGCATTTCTATCAATTTGTTAAATGTAAAAAAGTAGTTATAATGACGTAACTACAATAGTTAGACACATGGTCTCGCAAAGTTTTTTGTAGATATTGATATATTCTATAATATTGTCGAACATTTTTTTGTCCTATCATTAATACTCTTCGCAGCGTATGCGATGAAAGACATTTTATGGCAAATTTTTTTACACCTTCGGTTGGTTTTAATAGGAATTTCTAAAGATTTCTATAGTAATCTAGTACTAAATATAGCCTATGTTACTCAGTGATAATGTAGCTTTCTAATGAAAAAAGAATTATTAAAATCGGTCCAGTACTTTTTGAGTTTATTCGTTACATACAAAAATACAAAAATCAAATCTTTCCTCTTTATAATATTAGTGTAGATAATCATATGTTTATATGATGTTTATATAAAAAATATTGAGACTCTGAGATACGGGATTCAAAAGAAAGAAATTATTATAATTTATTAAAAAGTAAGTCATCTTGCACTAATGGAACGCAATTGACATAGATAAACATTTTGTTGACATGACAACACTTGTCATTATTATTTATTTTTGTAGGGATGTTCCGACACCATCGATGTATAATCGATACCTACTGAAATGAGTATTCTTCTTATTACTATCGTCTTGTGATACTAACACGAGTACTTTAAAAGTATCGATACCTAAGCGTATCGTTACTTTTTAATTTTTATGTAAATGATTTTATCAGTATCAGTGATCACTACTTATATGACACTAGCTGATGCCCGCGACTTCCTTCTCGTGGATTTGGTTATAAGAGAAAGAAAAAAGCTCTCATAGGAAAAGTAAATAAGTACTTAATGCAAGTGTTAATCAAAGTATATAGAGGAATAAAACGCTTCATGTAAGGAAGATCAGGCTATAGAATGGGAAAACAATCTGATCCTAGGGATCCTGAGATATGAATTTTGAACGAAATCGGTTTAATAACAAAGAATTTCAAAATGGCGCTGACTTTTTAAAATTTTGGTACCAGTTTCCTGTTTTGTGATCCCAGGGAGCCCCAAATAACGATTTTAAACGAATTCAAAAAGCGATAGTTCCGGTTTTGTTGAAGCAGAGTTCAAACATACGTATAATTATATACTACGCAATATACTCCTGGTATTTTTAAAAAGATCGCGGAAATAGACACTCGTCATGACGCGGCACTGACTACTGACGGCATTGCGACGACCGCTTAGGGGTCTCGTCGATGCGCATGTTTGTGTGAGTGAGCTGTTTCGAACGTTTCTAGGTAGTTTCACTACTGTTTGTATCTGTTTACTGTGCTAATACTGATAAAAATTATTGATTGAACAATAGCCCTTTCCTGTAGAAAAGTAAATAAGTACTTAATGCAAGTGTTAATCAAAGTATATAGAGGAATAAAACGCTTAATGTAAGGAAGATCAGGCTATAGAATGGGAAAACAATCTGAATCAGGTCAGCGAATCACTTCAACTTGGGCTATAGGTGTCGAAGAATTCATTGGCCAGAATCCGCATAGAGGTACCAGTGGTGCAAAAGAGATCTATTTTGATATTATTGTTACTCAATTTGTTAAAAGATAAGAAAGATCTAAGCAGATAAGAGTTATTTAGAAATATGGTCCGAGTAGAATTATTGCGGAATTCTCGCAGACATAAGTACCTACCCAATTATAACTAGGCATAAGTACCTACCTACTACCATTCATACTAATACTGATACAAATTATTGATGATTAATAATTCTTAGGTTATATTCTACTTTTAGGTGTATCTTTTTTCTCCCACATTTTTAGACTTACTTACTATTTGCTTTTTTCTTAGTTTTGTTACGTTCTACAATTATTACTAAGTTTCCATTACTAAGTTTCCCTTTTCAGTGGGTCCCAAAATACATGCATTTTCGCCATCCTCCTTTTCACCATAGATAAGTAACAAATTACTATTCGAAATTTTCTTTGAGATGGGTTGACCGGTATCAATAAATAAATTAGACTTCTTCAAATATAGTGTAGACCTAAAGCCGCTATAAAGTATTGGTTTGCAAGCTGTCATATAATTCTTAACACTTAAAATGATTTTGGGTAACGAATTTATTTAGTGATTGCAAATGCAAATTTAAAATTCATCATTGGATTTGGAGTCTTAGATTGATTAGAATATTCTAGAAATCAATTGAGCTGTGGCTCAAACTCACAAATCAAGTAAAATGTTATATTAAATTGTCAATGTTAATGAAAGATGTATTGACGGTACATAAAGTTGATAACTTTTAATGGAATCACCACAAGGCGATTAGGATTTATAAATCCAATCAGAGACTTTTTATCTAGCGGCCACTCAGCCAAAATTTTTGCTTTACTAAAATATTGTATACGACCAGCATGTAGATTTTAGGTACAGTCTCTCGCTGTGTGTATGCAAGATGCTTGCTCTGGCTGGAGGTCGCGTGGTCGTCGCCGCTGGCCGCCGTCGCTGCTCGTGGATGTCCTCTTTACCCCCCCTTGCTCCCCGAGGCGTGACGAGGAGGGCCTGTCTCGTTTCCCGAATATAATATAGACCGCGTTGTCGATGTACCAGCTATGGGAAGGTACTGGTAAAGACGTTGCCTTAGGACGTGATTTCCGATTTGCAATCCGTGACGGTCAATAGCCCTCGAAGCATTTATAGTATTTGAGAGATTTTCTCCGAAAAGCGTCTCGGGTAATTGTAGGAACCAGTCCGAGTCTTACAGGGATTATAAAGTAACTTGGTAGTCTGAACTTTGTCATCTCCCGAGGAAACAGGGTTTTGTTGATGGTAGTTATACCAAGACCTAGACGGGGTTTTTTCCAAGGTTTTCGTAAGGTGTGGTGAATATCGTCGCCGTCAACCGTCACCCAGCGCTGAAAGTCCTGGATGTCATCACGAAATTTCTCATATTGGTATAGCCCTGTGTGGTTTCATCGTCTAAAATGATAATTGTGACGTTTCTAATCCAACAACTTTAATATTTAGTTTTAAACACTCGTGTTAACCCGTAGTCAACCTCCAGGCTATTTTGAGCATCATGCTATACCTTTGTGATACCCTCAACGTGATACCCTCCAGGATAGCTTAGAGATGCTATTGATTCACATATTTATCCGTTTAAAAGTTGATATATAAAGAAGTACCCGCAGTCAACCTCCAGACTTATTTTAAGCATCACGCTATACCCTCGTGATACCTTCAACGTGATACCCTCTAGACTAGCTAAGAGATGCTATTGATTTAGATATTTTAAATTTTAAAGTAGTTACATAAAACAGCTATACACACTTTTATCATCAAGTCACTTACTATTTTATTTAATTAGATTCCGTACACAAATAAAATATATTTATGTCAACTTACCCTGATTTTATTCAGATTCTTTCGAAGATGAATATGATTTCGTCGTTCTAACTTTTATTTTCCTACCAGAACAAATATAGTCCTAACGGAGAGGTATACTTAGTAAGTAATTCCAATTGAATTTCTTTAAATATGGAAAAGTGAGTGCTTGTTGCTGCGCACAATAAAAGAATGAGGAAGGCGTTATAAGGGGACCGGAGCATCGGATGCTGGGGAATTTTTCAAACTACCCCAATACTAAAACGAGTGCGAAAGTTGCAGTGCAATGAAGCTACCTAATCTGTGTTTATATCTGAAGAATGAAACGCACGAAATATAATTTATCATTAAAATCAGTGCTCTGTTCGCCTAAGGTTCCGTGCGCTGCGTTCAATATATGGCATTCATGAAAAAAATTGTGTGTGTCAGATCCGTCGCACGACTGTGTTACCATGGAAAAATAAAGTAAATAGCTTATCGGAGAAAGTTTGATTTTACTTCCTATAAATTTTCATACCCCGGACTTATATTATATGAAAATCAATTCTTAAGGATTACTTCAAAAAATTTACATAACCGGATCGGTGATCAATGAAGTAGTGCCTGTACGTCAAAGAAATTCTGTTGCTCCTTGGAGAATATTTTTGCCGTTCCAGACAGTGTGCGAGAAAACCCCAGGCAGTCCATCCGTATTGTGCGCAAGAACTGGGTCTTTCTGTGACATCAACTTAGCGGATGGATTTTATGTCGAGCGTTGGGTTTTAACCCCGCTCGACTGCTTTCTATGGGGCTACGTGAAAAGAGTAATAAATTTAAACAATAATTGTCTGCACAGCAATTATTGTCCTAAAGGTCAACATAATTCGCGTTCTTCATGAAATTGAGCCCCATTTAAGCGAAGATCTTCAAAATTTGTCCACCAGGATACACCACCTACAGCGGAGTCGCGGCGGCCATTTGGCTGAAATTATATTCCATGTCATCGAATGTCCTTTAAAATAAAATGAAAATTGTGGCAATATCACTTACACAGGTTGTTGTATTTTTTTTCAAAGTTTTAGCATTTAAATTTCATTTATCTCACTGTTAAGACATAGAATATAAAGGACAGTAAAAAAATCTTCAATACATATTAATATTATCTATTTTTATATGAATAATTTTACATATGTAATTGTAAAATTATTATTATAATAATCCTTAGAGTAATAAATAAAATTACCGGATCTAAATAATATATCAATTAGTAACCTCCAATGGATATAGAATTAGAATTTTTTTTTGTCGTCAAGATTTAATTTTAGATCAAATGGTAAAAAATGTTTCAACAATTTAATGTTCTACAACAAGTTTTTGGGTTCGTTGACCTCGCAAAATATAGGTATATGGTGACGCGTGATAGCTAAGTATGTGATTAACTTTCATCTCCATGAAATTTATTTGTTATGGTTTATATATTACTGTAACTTCACTAATAAACTTAGTTTTAAATCTCTAAATTAGAATTCTGGGCTAATTTGTCTGTTTTGAGAAGGTATATTAATTTGAAGACCTTTCATTCCAAGCTACAGTTACTTGGTATTGGTTTTTTTCAGTTAAGGCCTAACTAAATGTGGTGGGTAGTTAAAAAATTACCCATACATGGTTAATTTAAAAATACTAAGTAATAACCTCTTTTTAAAAAAAATACAAACTTTCTTCGGGGTTAGAAGGTAGAGTTTTAAACTTTAGGTTGTTTTATAATTCAAGTAGTAGGTAGCTAACTTAAAAGTCGTGGGCGGAATTATGACCATGGTCTAGTATTGTATCTTTAATTATATACATAAGTTAATCGTTTATGGAACACTGCAGCAAGAGATCAGCCTAAAGCGACTAACTAACAAAATGATATGACCAGTAACTGCCCTCCGATTCGGGACAATGTGCAGGATTTCCGTTTTTACAGTAAGGTTTAAAAATTAAAACCGAAATTACTATGGATTTATTATTACGAATAAGGTCAAGGTTAAAATGTCTAAAAAAAACAATACGTTTATTGTTAAAATCTTGAGCGTCTAGTTTCCTCTTTAAGCACTACTCCATTTTGTTCTACTCCACGTTCCGTTTTATCTATGCCTTATAATAATTCCGTTTTATCTATGCCTTATTGTAAAAATAATCTAGGTCTACATTAATACCATTTGAGTACCTTAGTCACTATATTATGAGTGATTTATTTTTAATCAATTAAATTGGATGAAAAGGAGATGTATGTTTTGTTTATAATAATTTTTGTTACATGACAAGCCTCAATGAAACGTGTAATTGATCGAACAAAGCATTTCAAATAACCACTGCGTTTAAAGGAACTTAACGCCCTCTGGCATTACATGTCTGCCATCTGTTGTCGAATAGTTGAAAAGACTCGCCAACCAAAACGTTTAGCACCATCTAGTGTGGCAGCAGTACAACGTAGCGTGATTTTTAAAGGAATTACGTAATTCTTGCAAATATAGTTTTATTATTCCACTATAATCCTCATCCATGCCCAAATAATGCAAAGCTTAATTATTTTCCTGAGAATTGTGGTTAGCAATACTTGAAAATTTTTTTTTGACTCGCTAACCACAACAACTAGCGCCATCTAGTCCGGGAAAGCAGTTATTTGGTGAAACATTTTTGATTTATGTCCTCAGTTTTCAGAGCCTTCAGCCTCCTGAAACGTTTTTGTGTGAAAACTATAGAATATAAAAAGTACAATATTAAAGAAATCATTGCTGCACATTGATTTTTGATCTCTAGGCAAGCTCCCATAGTTCCACTGGCCATTTCCTTTCAAATGGGTAGCCGTGGGAAGATTGGCCCTGAATATGAAAGTAGATATGTTTTTGCGCATATTGGTTTTACTCTCTTTTCTATACATAAATAATTATTAATTAAACTTGGTATTCGAAGTCAACGTTTGTATGTGTATTCGATCTTAAATCATCCAAACGCGTGACCATTGTTAACATTTGTTGTACGGGTAATCATAATACTATTTTTTGGAACTACTGTTATTTTATACCTATGAGTGAGTACATTAATAAACACAATTCTCCCAACCCCTCCGCTGGTAAGTCCTACTCGATTTCACCCCCGGGCGCCTATATTTTGATCTCGTGAACTCATAGCGCTTTAAAAAGAAGCTTCTTTTTACAAAACAAGTTTCAGTAATCGGCCGTAAGTAATTCCGAAAGCGATTTTCAGCTAGTCGAAATTTAAAATGTTTCACAAGTTAAATGCATTTCAATGTAACTCAACCTAAATATTTAAATACCGAGTTAGGATCTTACGGACTTAAATATACTGTCAGATTGGTCCGTCGTAAATTTTATGTAACTTTAATGAATATCTAATAAATGGATCCGAGATCAAGGACGGAACTCCTAAATGGGTAACAGACGATTACGACTTCCTTACATAATCGGGGTGCTGGCCCCCGATTATGTAGGGAAATCTTAATCGTAGACCTCTGTCAAACGTATAGTTCGACCTGTTTAAGGAGGTCATAGTTGCTTGCACGTCAAAACGTATGTATGTAACTATGACCTCCTTAAACAGGTCGAATTATACGTTTGACAGACGATTACGACTTCCTTACATAATGGGGGTGCTGGCCCCCGATTATGTAAGGAAATCTTAATCGTAGACCTCTGTCAAACGTATAGTTCGACCTGTTTAAGGAGGTCATAGATTAAAAGTTCGAGTTATACGTTATAAACTGTCAAACGAATAAGATTGGCTTAGACAATTGGGCCTCAGATTAGCCTTTCAATATTTAGTTTAGTAATAGGTAAGGTCCAAAAGTTTCTGGCCTACCCACATTGTCTTAATCAGAGATACATAACTTTCATGTCATTAAATTACTAACTTATTAAACTAAATTTTCATTACCACAAAGAAATGATAAAATTATTTCATTTAGTTACAGTGTATAGCCTAATAAAGTCAGACAGTCGATTGAAAATTCGAAATGCATAAAATCGAGTATTGAGCTGTACTCATATTATGTTTGTCAAAAGAGGGGAAGACACTAGCGGGAAACAAACAACGTTTGGATGATGTGTACGGGCGTTCTTCCTCTTCATACTCCAACATAAAGTAATGGGCGAAACAATTTCGTTTGGAAAGAGAATCATTTGATGATGAACCGCGCCTAGGACGTCCAACCGAGGCCATTACGGATGAAAACCTAAAAATTTGTGGAGAAGACAGACGGCTAACACTCAAGAATTAGCCGTTACGACGGGACTTTCAAAAACAACAATGCTTAGAATTCTTGATGAACATTTGAGTATGAATAAGGTCAGTGCAAGGTGGGTCCCACAACTTCTTTCTGCTATAATTTTTCTGCTGAACGAGTGAAGTACTGTACTCAGTTTTTAACCCTTTGTGAAGGCCGTCAGAAAGAAGTTTTGGATTCAATTGATATGGATTATGAAAGCATGATTCTTTATCATGTTTCTCGGTCAAAAAAGTAATCGATTGAGTGGTGAATCCGAGCTCACCGCGGCAAAAAAAACAAACGTTAAGGAAGGACTCAATCTCAGAATAAGATTATGGTACAATCTTTTGGGATTCAGAAGGAATTTTACTGGTGGATTTTAAAGAACGCAACACCACAGTAATAGGCGATTACTATGCTTCCTTTTTACATCAATTGCGAGATGCTTTTAAAGAAAAACGTCAAGGAAAATCGTCGCGAGGAGTGTTGTTGCTTCACGACAATGCAACGGTCCACACATCGGGTGTTTCCAAGGCTGCCATGAAGGAATGCGGTTTCACTGAGCTCCTCTACCATCCACCATATAGGTCGGCTGAGCTCTAAGTTACAATTATTTATTCTCAAAATTGAAATCCGACTTACGATGATATTTTTTTTACACACTTACACTGATGATGAGGTGAAGTCAGCAGTTTTGAGGGCAAAAATTCAGGCAAAAATTATTTAAAGTCATAGAAAAGGAAGTAAAGCGCTGTGAAAAGTGTATTGGAATAAAGGGAGATTATATCAGAGAATTAAAATAGTGGATTGAGATTTATTCTTCATTTTATAGTTCAGGCCGGAAAATTTTGGGCCTTACTACGTACATAACGTAAGACCACCCATACTAAGTGTGGTTGGGTCAGGTATTTAATAATTATCTGAAATACTCATTCAAAATAATAAAAAGGCAACGAACATAAAACAGAGAACCTCAACATAGAATTCCTTGCCGCATCACGGAATCCCCTGTACCTATTAAATGACGGTGACAAACATTACAAAGTGAACTCTTTACTTCTAACGGACCTCTTTGAGTGGCTGATCGATATCTATGTTTTAAAACCAGGCTATTACCACAATCATATTTTTATACCTTTTATTTGCTTACCCAAGATTGTAAATACAAGACAAAATACGGAAGTTATGCATAATGCGTTATTTCGTATTTTACGCCAGTTATGTGTCAACCTAGTCGGGAAATAAGTAGGAAAATATGACGTTTCTAACGTTGCCTTGAATAATTTTATGAAATAAAATGAATAAATACAATTTTATGAAAATGTCGACTGTCTGAATGTCGTTCACATTTTTTTATCCTAGTATATCCGACATTATTAAAGTGATCACATTAATAGGTATGTTTATTCTTAATTTATTGAATTGTTAATTTAATGGAAGCTCTATGCCTCGTGTTTTAAAAGAAGTTTCTAAATAATATTATATATATATAATATTATACTGATTCAAGGTCGTGCCACATTTAGTTTAAAATCAGAAACAAAGAAATTATACCTAGATAAATAACTCGTAACTATAAAGAGTCTCGATGCGGAACGGAAAACTAGCTGAGTTGTTCTTGTTCGTAGATAACTAATACCGAAGTTTTTAGTATCGTACCGTACCGTAGTTAGGATTAGTACCATTAAGTAGGTAATTATATTAAATATAATTATTGGTATGTTGTTCCCGAGTTAATGACAATATCGAAAAGGTGTTTGATATATTATTAAATATTAAAGATAATTACAAAGACCATATTTCATTATATTGTGTGCTTAGGAGTGAAACAAGACGATTTCAGACGAGGGTGAAATTACCTGCCTGAGCGAAGCGCGGGCTGGCTTCACCCGAAGTCTGAAATCGTGTTTCATCCCGCGGCACACACTATTTTTTTCATGTAACCTGCATTGAAAATGCGAGTTTTATTAAAATTGTATTTCTTATTTATTTTAATTGCTAGGTTGTTGTTTACAAATATGATATCAGTCAGTTTAGTTGATGGTTAAAATGTCAATTTTAAAGGTTTGAAATAAACAAAAGATACTCTGCCAGGAATGAAAGGAGGGCTGCTTTTCGGGTGGCTCAACAAGCATTGAAACTCGCATTTTCAATGCTGGTTATATGAAAAAGTCTGAATATATGTACTAACGTCCGACCGAAGCTTCACTGCCGTACTATTACGGAAAATCCGGCTAATTAGTACTTACAATAAAAAAGAATACTTGTTAAAAATTTCAGCTCTCTAGGACCCAAGGGTTTGGACTAGTCGTTGATGAGTAACTCGGTGAGTGCAGCGTGAGTCAGGACTTCTAGTTTTATTGAATGATTGATTTATATGATCTGTATAGTATTATATTATGATTAAATTAATCAAGATATTGATTTTACACATTTATCATCAGTGATTTGCTGTTATTTTTTATTCCACTACAAGTCAGCCCTTGACTGCGATTCCATCTGATGGTAAGTCATGATGCAGTATAAGATGGTAGCAGCCTAACGTGTATTGAATAAATCATATTAATTTTATCTACACCAATTTTAGAAGAGACCCAACTGACTACATTCGCTTACTCGCCTTGTAAAGTTTAGTGATCGTACTTGGACGTAGACTAGTAGATCCGATAAATAAGTCGGTACTTGTATTTATTACCTTCTGCGAGTTGACAACAAGCCTGAACCCCGACTCACTGAAATAAAAAAAAGACGAAACCGCTCGGCAAGGCCATTGCATGTATTTAAAACAAGCTGATCCGCCATTGCTTCGTTTGGATAGAAGCTGACAATCCTTTCTTATCCTCCTTTAAGTAATTATTGTAAGTTGCAAGTTAAGCAGACCCAGCGCATAGCCAGCATTTTTTTCCTTTTATAATACCTACGTTGTTACTATTTATAGCAAGTTCATATCCGCGGTTGCAGTTTTTTGGTTCCCGCGAGAACTCTTTAATTTTCCGGGTTAAAAAGTAACCTATGTGTTGTTCCAGACTATAATCTATCTCTGTGTCAAATTTCATCCAGATCCGTTCAGCCGTTCTACCGTAATTGAGTAAATAACCATGCATCCATTCTAGAGAAGTAACGGATAGTTGTTTGGCCGGATACCTGATATCGGATATCCGGCTAGCTACGAAGCCGGATGGCCGTATATCTGGTGGCCGGATATCCGGCTCGTGATCTCGTATCAGGTTGTGACAAGTTTAGCGCCGCACAGGTACAGCGAAAGACCGCACAGGTATATGCGGTGATATGTGAAAACGTTTAATAAGTACTATATCTATCAAAATGTTAGGTTAGGTTAAGGTTAGACATATAAACGTTCAGGTAGTGCCCGGCCTGGATCGGGTTAATATATCATACGATCGAAAGTTTTTAAAATGTAGCAACATTGTATAAAATCGCGAATTTGACAAATAAATTATCTGGTGAAATAATAAACTTGTAAATGATTCTTTAACATTCAGCAATTTTACAAAGAAAACATTTGCGAATTGAATGTTTGTCAAATAATCTTGTATAAAATGATATTTTTGCGGAATACGGTGTTTGTCACCTGAATAGTTTTGAAACAATTTTTTTTTGTGAAATGATCATTTGTTAAATGTCTTTTGTGAAACATTAGTGAACCGAAAATTAGTTGTTTACTTGCTGAGTAAAGTGCGTGATTTGAGTGTAATTTAAGACATTTAAAAAATCTAAGTTTTTTGGAAGAGAACGAACTTCCTTGTGAGATTTTGTAACTTTTCAGTTATACGAGTAAATAAAAACATCATAATTATAACCCATTTTCTTATTATTTACCTCACAAAAACTTATGTTTTAAAGTTGATTTTAGGAAATTGCCGTAGGTTTTGAACATTCGGGTTCCGGCCGGATATTGAGTTACTATCCGGTATCCGGCCGGATAATAAATTTACGCCGGATATTCGCATTCATAATATTAGTAGAGATAAAAACGAAAAAATAATTCTCTGCCGTGAGCTAGTGTATTGAAGTAAAACTTAATAGTAATTTTGTCTCTTGAAGACTCTTGTGTATTTGTCTACGCGACAGTTAGTACATGTAGGCCCACTTGCACAAGGACTCTTATTTTGATTTAGTTAAATAACCTGTCTTTTTTGGCAACTACAATACGCATTTGCCAAAAAGGGCCAGCATTGCCAAGTTAACTAAATCAGTTTAAATGTCCTTGTGCAAGCGCGTCCAAGTGAATGACTTGAATAATTAAAGTACAGATCAAAGTACAAAAATGAATATAATTATTGTAAGAGACATAAACATAGACATTAAAACTAACTCGTTTCAAATTAGAATTATTTAAATACTAGGTGGTCGCCCGCGACTTCGTCCGCGTACAATTTCTGATTTCTTATGAGATTTTCCCGCTGCAAAAGGCCTACTTATAGCAAATATAGCTGCTGCATCGGCAGGTTTTTGTTATTTAAGACTAATAAGTCCTTAACCTTCATGCAAGCTTTCAACCCCTATTTCACGCCCTTTGGGGTCGATAATCGAAAAATTGCTTATGTAGTTTATTATTACTTAAAAGTAATAACCTAAAACCTGATTTTCAAGTCTCTAACTACAAAAACATAGGACTTGCATACAAATTTTCAACCCTCATTTCACCCTCTGTGGGGTAGATATTCGTATAATTGCGTATGCAGTTTATTATTACTTAAAACTAATAACCTTTCTGCCGATTTTCATGTATCTAACTTCAAAAACTTAAAAACCTCATTTAAGCTTTCAACCCCTATTTCACCCCCTTTGGGGTGAATTTTCATAGAATTGCTCATACAGGTTATTATTAAATAAATCGAATAACCTAAATCCCCATTTTCAGGTACCTAACTTTAAAAACAAAGGACTTTCATACAAAGTTACAACCCCCATTTCACCCTCTGTGGGGTAGATTTTCCTAAAATTGTTTATACAGTTTATTACAACTTAAAACTAATAACCTAAATCCCGATTTTCAAGTCTCTTCAACTTCAAAAACTTGGGAGCCCTTATGTAAGCTTCCAACCCCCATTTCACCCCTACTGGGGTAGATTTTCGTAAAATTACTTATACAGGTTTTTATTATTTATAGCTATAAACTTAATTGCCAATTTTCATGTCTCTCACTTCAAAAACAAAGGACTTTCATACAAACTTCCAACCCCCATTTCAACCCCTTAGGGGTGAATTTTGTCAAAACCTTTTCTTAGCGACCTTCCACACCATAGAAGGAACCTATCTTCCAAATTTCAAGTCTGTATGCTCTATAGTTTCTGAGATCTCGTGTTGAATCAGTGAGTGACCTTTCGCTTTTATTTAAATAGATTTATTAACTATTAACCCCTTCAAATTATCTAGATTCATTGTCATCTTTGGACTTCCGCCGGTACAAACTCTCGAGACTTGGGAACTGCCTAGATCACGTATTTGTCAAAACTACTTATCCATCGACTGCGTTACTAGGTAGATATGATGATGATGATACCGATAAATCTATGTATTAATCTCTGGATCAATAATCTGTATTTTAAATAGCATACTAATATTATAAATGCGGGAGTGTGCTTGTTTTTTGTGTTTGCTGGTTTGTACTTCAATCACGTCAACGGATTGATGTGATTTTTTGAATAAATAGAAATCTCGTATTTGTATTGTTTTTTGTCTTGAATCTATTTAAATCGGTTAAAATAACGCTAATTATGTCAATTTCATTAAATTGTTACTTATCACTCAAGGCTCACTATTAAAATCTGTATGTACTTAATAATGAAATTACGGCGACTTATATTATTGTTGATGTATAAATAATTGGATTTTAATCATTATTTTTACTCGATTTTTAAGGTGTATGGTAAAATAGCGTTAATAAAGTTATTTTTATGGGCTTATGTGATTGAATGGTTGGTTGTGTGTTATTTATTCTTTGCTTCTGCAAGTTAATTTTATTATAATGATCATAAACTAAGATCTCGATTTTGAGAGTTCAAATTCAATAATCCCACTAAAACTTAAAGTATGAATTATACCATTGTTAATTTTGATTCTTGATTTCTGCAAACTGATAAGTAGTTATCAATTCAGACTCCAAAGTGATTAATAAATATGTCCTTAAAATAACTTTTGCTTAAATGTGTAAAAATTAATTATAATTAAATTAATTTCGTCATCACACAATAATAACAGGATATTTTTAATTCAGTATATATTATGTGCATAATTATTGCTCTTTGGTAAAAAGTTAGAACTGTATCACAAAAAAGTATAACATTAAGCAATATAAAAAAGTAAGGTTTTTTCATCTTTAATGGTTATTTGAAAACACGATCACACTAATTTTGATAATATTACGCACTAACCTACTTTTTTGTTTTGTTATTAATTATCTTCCATTAGTTCTTAATTAGTTCTAGAAATTATTTAATGGTATTTTGTAGTCAAACTCAAACTACAGATTTAAATCACACGTCTTGCTACTGCTTTTTTTTATATAATAGATACCTATTTAATAATGAAGATGAAATACTCACATTTGAAATTAGTACGCCGGTAATCCACAAGCGATCCGTGTTAACGCAATTTATAGCACACGCGCACCACGTCACTGCATTAAATGAAACTATTAAAAAAATAATCTCAACAAATGCGCGCAGGATCACGGCTCCTTAACATCACTGGTACTGTATGCGTGCTGCCTCAAGTTTTATTTGACGAAGGAATCGCGGTGATACTCTTACCGTGACCTCACTTTCATGATCAAGTTCACCGCAGGCTTGTCGATAGCGACGTCACACCCACAACTCGGAGCGCAACGTACGAACCCATAGCTTGTCAAACAACGAATATTTCGCCGTTAATACCGGCAGCGCCATCAGTAAAATTCATAATAGACTCATAATATTTACTTAATTATGCTTATAATAATTTTATTGCTCATAATCTTAACACTATATGGCTTAAGCGAACAATAATTGTTTAAAAGCATTTGTATATTTCGTTACTAGCTGATGCCCGCGACTTCCCGCGGGAACTCCTTAATTTTCCGGAATAAAAGATAGCCTATATCACTCTCCAGGTCCTCAACTATACCCATGCCAAAAATCACGTCGATCCGTTGCTCCGTTGCGGCGTGATTGAAGGACAAACAAACACACTTTCGCAATTATAGTATTAGTATTATTAAATGTGTAATGTTCTGTGAAACAGAATTTACGATTTGGATGAAATTTTGTATAACTTACAAAGTGTTGCTTTGAAGTAAATTTATAGGCTGATAAATAATGTTATCTCGTATAAATAGTTTTCACACAAAAACAAAAAAACTATAGAGATGCCGATCTAAAGCCGCAATACACTTGTAAGTTTTTTTTAAGTATGTATGTAGCGTCCTTAAATTTAGCTTACATAGCTAAAATATTTTGCAGGCGATACGCGACCAACAAGACTGTTAACATTTCGTAAGTTACGCATATACGCGACTTACGTGAGTAAAACTTACAATTAGTGTAAGCGTGGTCTAAGTACGGCTCATATTATTTTTAAAAATAATTCTGGCTTGTTTTTAATTGGTTATTTTGTAGAAATACATTATCATAATTAAAGCAATTTTCTTTTACAGGTAAAGATGATCTTCTAGCTAAGAATCATAAATATGGTCCATTGATTGTACAAATTAAATTGTGTTAAGTTTTGTGCTTCTATAGAATGATAAATTAAAAAAAACCCGCCAAGTGCGAGTCGGACTCGCGCACCGAGAGTTCTGTACAAACTTGTAGTAAGTTTATAATTACTTATTAAAATTATTTTTATTATATGATATAACTAAAAATTTATGCTTTTCGCAATTTTTCCTATATCTGTGCTATAAGACGTTGCTTCGTACCAAATTTCAATATTCTGAGTTCAAGGGAAGTAGGTACCCTGTAGGTTTAGATTTCCTTGCGAGTGTCGAAAATTTGCAGCATAAACGGCTGTATCTTTTGGTTGCGTTGGCTTAGAAGTTTGATTTTATCACAGCTCCAAGGGACAGTAGACCTGAGTTTATGATGTGAATTTGAGCTTGATACCTCCATGCGTTCCTGAGAAAAATAGTCTTGACCCACTGACGGACGGACAACAAAGTGAACCTATAAGGGTTCCGTTTTTTCCTTTTGAGGTAAAAGCGTCATCAATAGTATATTTTATTAGAGTTTCCATGTTTCATAGAAAAATTATGTGGTGCGTGGGCTCTTTGCCAGCTATTTGCTGGCACAAGAGAAGGAAAAAATATTGTATGAAACAATAACAAGCCAAGTATGCTATCTGAAATATTATATTATTGTGATAAGTAGGTATTTTGCAAGAATTGTCTTTTGGTTCTACTTGAAATAAACAAAAACATTCCTGGGACCGTTTGACAGCTTCAATGTATATAGATAGATAGATAGCTAGATAAATACAACTCTTTATTGCACACACTTAAAACAAAGACAATAAACAATAAAAATTCTTTACAAAAAAACCGACTTCCAAAGCCACTGTAAAGTAAAAAATAATTTTGAATTCTACACACTATGTTGAAGTCGGGCGAGCCTGATGCGTTAACTTTGCTTATCCTTGTTATACCCGCCCGACTTCAACATAGTGTGTAGCAATCAAAATAATTTTTTACTTTACAGTGGCTTTGGAAGTCGGTTTTTTGGAAATAATTTTTATTTTTAACTTTTTTGTGTCGGGGTTAAGGATTTGAAGTCAGAATTTTATGGGACCACCTCGAGAGCTTTCTCTTAAGACTGAAAGAAAAATTTTTCAAATCGGTCCAGAAACCTCGTAAGATTTGTACCGACATACATAAAAAAAGAACCTCCTCCTTTTTTGGAAGTCGGTTAAAAAGGTTGAAAGATAAAACAAAATGGTGCGAAGGCAATGATGATGATGATGTAACGATCGCATTGATCTCTGACTGTCTTGACTGACACCCACTCGCTAAATGCACAATTGCAGCACAAATACCATAAACTCACCAAATTAAAACTGCGATAGCTTCTCCTTGCTGCGACTTCCGTCCTAGTCCTCCTGATATTGATCTGCCAGACGAGTACCACGAAGTTTCTGCCATGTTGCGCTCAAACACATCCTTCTATTATTTCATATAATAACCTCAAACTCTTGGTACATTGAGCAATGCTGCGTCGGTTAGTCTCCTTTTTTAGGTTTAGAGAAGACCTTAGGCAAATGAATCTACATTTATTGCCCTCCGTTATAGCAACGTCTCATTCAAGAGAGGTATGGTTACAAAATGAGCTGATATCTACAAACATTTTTTTATGGGCTTCAAAAGTGGTCAGCTTTAATTGATTATGAGTTATGACATATTTCTAGTAACCAAAATGCTTGATTGGCTCTGGTTTTGTGCTCGCGTGTATGGATCTAACTTCAGTTATATAATTTGAATTTCAATCTCATGTTTTGAGTAATTTGAAAAAAAAAACTGTAATATGAGATATAAAATCCTGAGATACATGTATACAAGTTAGATGGATGGAAGATTGGATGGAGTGATCTAATGGAGGTCTTTTACCAGTTTTGTACCGGACCGTACGGCTTAGAATTTCACCTAAAAGACCTGTGGACAGTTTAATTAAATTAATTGGTAGTATATGGGTGACCGAGTAGAGGGCGCTACAGTGCGTTCGAGTGTAGTGGGTCCGCATTTGAAGCGAATAAAAAATTTGAAAATCAAAAATTTAGAGTTGTTTTAGTGAATAAAGTGTAAAAACATTAACAAATCGTGAGTGTAAATGTTATCAAAGGTATACAGCTTAAGGAAACTGTGTAAATACCTAAAATATCTACGCTCACATATTGTAAACAAAGTGGCAAATCTCAACACAAGAACACAAAAAAATGGACTATAAATGACTGATTAATAGTTTTCTACTATATCTTACTCAAAATAAATAACATTTGTGATTGGCATTATATTTTTCTAAAATTTATGAAAATAAAAATATTTATATTGAAGGTGGTAAAATAATAGCGAGACAAGCGTAAATCACGGTACAACGCGAATACCTTTTGACTTACAAGCGACACAATCAAGATCGATCCCCGATACCCCGAAGCATTCGATTATTCGCTTAAATTTCGCTTTTTTTTTCGTTTTTCTTTTTTCCGTTCTTTATTATTTCACTAAAGATAGAAGAACTTCTGCAACTTCTAAAAAAGATACAAGAAGACATAAAAGAAACTAATGATAGCGTAAAAACCAGCAAAATCAATTTACTTAACAAAATTAACGAAAAATTTGATGACGTCCAAAATAAACTGCAAAATTTAGAGATTACAGTTAGTTCTCAGGAACAACGATAAGATATTCTCGAGAAACAAGCCAGAGAGAGAAATATAATTATTTTCGGCGTTGAAGATAAGGAACAGAATTACGAAGATTTACACAATAAGATTCTAGAGTTATTAAATGAGAAAATGCGGATAAATTGTATCTACATGCTTGGAAATACAATGTATGAAAAGAATTGGTAAAAAGTGCGAAAAACCTAGACCTGTTGACGTGACAATGTCCACACTTCGAAGAAAAATCGAAATTTTACGCAATAAAAAATCCCTTCAACCGTTGAATTATTATAATATGAAAGAAGACTACTCACCGAAAATTTTGCAAAAAAAGAAAGAACTTCAGGAAGTAGCTAAGAAAGAGAGAAAATGGCAAAAAAGTAATAATCAAATTCGATAAGCTAATTTTCGTTTAACAAAAAGAGACAAGTAAAAACACAAACCTAGGAAGTAAACATTCTGACAAGCAAAAGTTTACGAAAAATATCAAAGAGGCGACCAACAGACAAAAAAAGAACAGCTCAGCATTTACTGGTCCTACAAAGATGCCTAAACGAATAACTTAAAACGAATAATACCTAACTAAAATATACAGCAGCATAACATAGACAATATATATATGTCATATTAAGATTGTAAAAACCGTTAGATTATAATCTAACTCGTGAAATTCTAAACTGAATACTAAATATCATGAAAATCGTTTTAGCCGTTCCCGAGATTTAGGTTATATATATACACACACACACACACATATATATATATATATATATATATATATATATATATATATATATATATATATATATATATATACACAAGAATTGCTCGTTTAAAGGTTATAGACCAACCCATGCTTAAGTATAAACTTCTAGGTCAGTCTCTTCCTGTAGGTCATAGAGGTCTGTGCTTAGGTCATCTTACAAATTTTTTTAGTTATTAGGTTTCATTTTATGAAAGTCACATCAATGAAGATTTGCCATAAAAACATTTTTTCAAGGTTGATCCTGATGTTGCCAGGTTTTAAATGGATGTCGGCATTTGTAGTGCGGAATCGACTTTATTATTCGTTTGATAACGATTAACAAAAAGAGAATGACAAAAAAAAAATTTAGGCTGACAAATTCGTAATATCACTGAGTAACATAATACCAGATATTACCAGAATATTACAATGTCTTCCATTTGTGCAATAAGTTGTAAACACTGATATAATGCTTACTAAAAACACGTAACTGTTTAACGACAAACGGATAAGGTTGACGAATGGAAAGGCTCTCGCTGCTGCTTTTCTCGATCAGAAACACTTATTTCATGGCCTATCTTTTTTACCTATTCCCACCGGGATGCAAGCTACAGATATAGCTTGCACCCCCGATGACGGGTAATAGCTAGCAGATGTAGCCGAATAGTCAAAGAGTTCCCATGTTAATACATAAAATCTAAACTCACTCGGCCGAAGTCGAAATGAATAATAATGGATAATAATCTCACACAGTTGATGTCTTCATTTAGCATAAATTCAATAAATTTAACGCGTCTCTGTAAATTGATAAATAGAATATTATTTTGTTACCAAATAAATTCTTCAAAAAGTTTTATTTTGTATTGAAAAGTCAAATGCAGCTTGACTTTGGGTTTCTTAGCCCAAATTTAAACTGTATTTGGTAGTGTTTGAATTAGGTTGGGTATAATTTCACTTACTTGGTTTTGAAAATTTATTCTCATTGCCTCTGCACAGGTGTATCGATCTTCAATTTATATATGAAATAAAAAGTAGCACGGGGAACAGTAGAATTCCCTAATAATTAACCAACTAAATCGAAATGGAGGTTGCCAAGTCTTGTTTGATCATATTGACTGTGTTTTCAGCAATCATCATTGTAGGTGCATTTGTATGAGCAACAGTTATGTGTGGCATTACACTGGCGTCTACCACTCTTAGTTCTGTAATTCCATGAACTTTTAAACGAGCGTCAACACAACGGTCTCTATAAAGCTTATTGGCAACAATGGTGATATGTCGTATTCGTAATTGTCTTCATTGCGCATGTCCAGTACAAATCCGAACCAAATTTATAATTAGGATATTTCGGTATTGGTATGTCATGTAATTTACTTCCATACTTTTGAAATGCTTTAGTTTTTGATAATTGTATAACCTTTCTGATGCCATATAATCTTCTCATCTGCGTCATTTTTGCGTCCGTGAAATAGTTTGAATTCATCATGCATCAATGGTTTCTCAAAGGGATCATTGTTTATTAAAGTTATTCGATCTCTTGATTTGGGACGTAATAGGTATCATTGGAAAAACCATAAGGTATGCCTGTTACTCATTGGCTTGTAAACTACGTCACATAAATGTTCGTCAATGGCAAAAGCATGTTGCGATACTATGGGACCGGCCACAAATAGTAATTCTAAATCTGGATAGTCATCCGAGTTATGTAGGTCCTTTGTGTCAATGAAGGCACTGGCTTCTGTGCCAGCTGAAAATATAATCAATAACATTATTGGCAATGCTTTAAAATCTCAATCTGTTGTGTTTATTAAGAGTTAGATATTTAAAAATCGGCATAAAGGTTATTAGTTTTAAGTAATAATAAACTGCACAAGCAATTCTATGAAAATCTACCCCACAGAGGGTGAAATGAGGGTTGATGATTTGTATGCAAGTCCTATGTTTTTGTAGTTAGTGACTTGAAAATCAGGACTTAGGCTAATATTTTAAATTTTTAAGTAATAATAAACTGCATAAGCAATTTTACGATTATCCACCCCAAAGGGCGTGAAATAGGGGTTGAAAGCTTGCATGAAGATTATAAGCTTTTAAAGTCAGCATTAAGGACTTAGTCTTACTAATATTATAAATGCGAAAATTTGGATGTACTCGTATGGATGGATGTATGGATGTCTGGATGTATGGATTTATGGATGTATGGATGTTTGGTACTCAATCACGCCCCAACGGCTGAACGGATCTAGGACACCCTGGGAAGTACAAAAGCTACTATTTATCCCGGTAAATTAAAGAATTCCCGCGGCAATCAAAAGCCTTAATGCACGCAATGTCGCTAGCATCATCTAGTTTATAATACATTATATTTATAGATTTATAATAATAATAACCTATAAAATATTGACTATTTGCCTACCTGGATTTCTATAAGCAGTCCATCGATCATAGTCTTTCCTGTTGCCATGGGTATGAATGTAATACGGAAGATCCACCAACAACTTTTCCCCATGGCCATGCGCAGTGACCAGCACGCATTCCCAAGCAGCCGGCCTCCTGAAAATGGTAAGGCCAACGTTTATATCACTCCTTCACCTTGGTTTTCCTATTGGGTAAACGTGATTATCCATATTATTAGAACATCTTAGGACCGAGTGTGTTTTGAATCTTCAAGCACGTTCAAGGTTCTTTTTAATTTGAATATAGTTCTTGACATTGGCATTGTGCAGTTAACGACGCTGTGCTTTTGTTTTTATTATAACTGGTTGATCTGCCCCGGTTTCGTACGGGTTTATTTTAGGATTGAGCGTTCCGGTACGATGCCGTGTAGAAACCGATCAGGGGTATGGGTAAGTGATGATGAGATCGCCGTCAAGGGCTAATTTGCAGTGGAAAAAACGATAATTTTTTTTAACTTTTACTGTGGTATGTTTTTCATGTTCTTCAGATGTATAAGCAATTGTTGACTCGCTAAGGGTTACGGTGTTAAGGTGTTACAAATATTACGTAAAATAAAAGTAAAACTTTCAATGATAAAGTTACGGACTACAAAGGCCCTGGAAGCGGAATCTACTATTGAATGTCATGGGACATAGGAACATGACATCCTACAACCAATGGAAAGCTTCAGATGCGTAAAGAACAGGAAGTTTTGTTTTAATCATACAGGCACTAACTTTTTGGTATTTGGAGTAAATGTCATGCATACAGTACGTATAATTGGAGGTCCGGGTGTCATTATGTTGACCCTTTAAGACACTGGGGACCTAACAAATAATATATTTATTTATATTTATTAGGGCAACCAAGAAATTGATACATACATACTAATATTATAAATGCGAAAGTGTGTCTGTCTGTCTGCTGCTGATTTCACGGCCCATCTGCTCAACCTATTTTGATGAAATTTGGTACAGGGATAGATTGTATCCCGGGGAAGGACATAGGCTACTTTTTATCTCGGAAAATTAAAGAATTCCCGCGGGAATCAAACAATCTTAATCCACGCGGTCGAAGTCGCGGGAATCATCTAGTTAAAAAATACTTAACATTTTAAATTCAAGCTAAACACATTTTTGAAAATATAATCTATAAAAGGTCACATATACGTCACATCATGCACCATAACTCTAAGAAAAAAAAGCTTACACTGTAATAAAAACGTAATATAATCAAGATTCTGTTTTATAACTTCTGTTTAATTAGATAATAGGATAATAAACAAGTAGTGCGTATTTAACACTTAAAATGCAATATATTACTGAAGAACAAGTTTCATACCTGAGTCATGATGCTTTGAATTCCGATATATATGCGTTTCTTACGGAGAACCGTGCCAACAACTGATTTGATTTAATCTGTATGTAACAGGGAAGAGAAAAATAGAGCTTAAATAACACAGCTGTAGTAATCAATAGTGAATGACGTTAAACCTTGAAAATTCATGAGAAGTTGAATGTGGTTTTAAAAGTCAATTTTGGAAAGTCAAACATTCCGTTTATCAATAATTATTATTCGTCATGTAGTTGAACCCAATATCTAGCATAGGTAAATGACGATATCGTTATATTAATTACTCAGGTCGTGATTTTCCAGTATTTTGTAGACATTGTGACGTCTCAAATCACGGAACAAACTTCGCTCGAATTCTTGTGAAATTAGTCTGAGTAGGTTTACGTTAATATGTTATGAAATTAGTCTAAGTAGGTTTATGTTAAACTTATTTGTGACAGATACGCACTCATCATTGTGTTTATGTCACCGTAAGATTGTTAAAACCGTTAGATTATAATCTTGTTTTCAATTTTGCGAGTTATATTATAATCTAACGGTTTTTACAATCTTACGGTGACATTTATATGTCGCCAGCTAAGAGACGTGAAATCGAAGCGCATTAACAAAATTACATTTTATTATATAAATATGATAAAACCTAAGGTTATATAGACATACCGATTAAAATAACCTACTTAGTTCAAGATTGTAAGCCTATTAAACAAACAAATAAGATGACAGTCAAAAATTTAAAATACCATTAACGTCATAATATCATAAAACATCAAGTCATATAGGAATCAACCTATAGGATAAAATAATAATATAATTGTATTTTTCTATTCAACGAATTTACCTACTCTTACCTGACAAGGTTAAAGGTGAACATAGTGTATTCTATTGTTAAGGTTTTATAAAAACAGTATATATTTTCATATGTTAAGGTTCCGTTGTAAAACAAGAAATCCTCATAATTTCGTCGAGTCCATCTGTCGCCTCTTCGTCCGCTCGTTTGTCCGTGTGACACAGCCAATTTTTAAATCAACTGTAAGAGCTGTATAGTGAAAAATTCACTGCAGTTAATAGAACCTTCTGTGACATAAGAATATTAAGGTTTTTATCAAGACACGCGGAAGCGTGTCCAGCCAAAGTTCAAAAAAGAAGGAAGAACTTCAAAAAACTGGCGAGCAGCACCGTGTGTAATATTACACGAACCATTTGGAGCCACTTTTGCCCCCCTCATAACTCAAAAACTATTTCACATAAACATGTCAAATTTGGCGCATATATTGAGACCCGTGAGATACATTTATGTGCTCCAAATTTCATAAGCACACCTCAAATGGTTATTTAGATATAAACGTACAAAAATCGTCATTTTTATGCTCTACCTAGGTATAGATCAAAACTCTGACACGGGGCATACTACCATTGCTTAAAGCCGTATTATTTTAATATTGTTGACGTTCATGTTGTAGTGTTATAATCATTATTTTAAGGACGTCAAAGTACGTGACATTCAACCGTTATTTTGAAACAATACTGCTTTATGCGGTGGTAGTAACTCCGTCGTCCACTTCCTGCGGCAACTTGCATTACATTCTACGCATAGTGTATGCACAACTAAATAAAACAAAGAGTTGTTAAGTAAAAAAAAAACTCCGATTACATAAATCATACTGCAGGTCTTTGTTTAAATTCGTTATTTTGTGTTGTTAACTATTGAAAATGTCACATAATTATTATTTTAATGTAAATAATAATGAATAATAATATAGTTGCATTAAAACCTTACCTTCGTATTCATGCATTTTGTGCAACGAAACGTCATTGACAGAATAGAAGAAGAAAAGTATTTGAAGTCGTCAGTTCAAGCTGTCAGTCATTGTGATTTGTATTCATTGTTTATAGTGGTTTTAGTGATATCGACTGTTTACCGTGCTTGTTTTCAATGTTTCACAAAAAACTTTTGATTTTGAACTTTTGCAATCAAAATTGATGAGATGTGCTGTAATACCGCCCCGACTTGGCCAAATTAAGTACAAACAGAAAACGCGTTAAAAAAATTCCGGATACTGAATGGGCCATTCACTCGAATATTTTAAAGGTACAAGAAAATATAGAAAATAACACAAAAAAGACAATTATATCCCGTAAACGTAGGAAAATGTAGTAAATTAACAAAACCATTTTGTATTAATTTTATTATGAATAAGTACCTACTAATGTAAAACGTAAACTAAACTAATAGAAAAGTTCTATTACAGTGTAAAGGATTATTTGAATGATAGCAAGGCATGGGTATGAATTGTTACAGCGGCTGATTATGTAATGTTATATTATAAGTACATATATATAATTTCAAATATTTGTGAGATGGTGATAATAAAAAAAACACAGCTGAGTTTATTGCGGGCTCTTCTCAGACCAGGGCACGTTTGGAACCCTCGTAGCTTTAGTTTTAAGATACCGTAGTTAATTATCACCATCACGTCTTATGCTCTGTAAGCATGACGTTCAGAAGGTGTACTTTGTAGGTACCTATTTTGAATAAATATGTTTTGAGTTTGAGATTGAGTTCAATAATTTCTGTACAAAAAGTAATGATATACAATTACACAAACATACTCAACAACTACAATAACATAAACAATACAATTTACAAAAACCGAAAGTCGAAAAAAAATTGACAGTTGGGTAAGGCCGTAGATTTTGCCACTTTTTGTAAAAAAAAGATGTCCTATACTTTGACATGTGTATTAAAAAAGAAAGTACTGCGTAAATTGTTATGCAAGTATCCTAATTAGGTTAAGTAATTCTTAAACTCCTATAGTGCATTCTTATAATGATTGTAATTCGTCCATTTAAAAAAATACAATGACTTAAAATCAACCATACCCCGAAATTTTGCCCAAAATACGCTGTCTTTTTGGTTCAGTCAAACATTTGGCTTTATAAAACTACGTTATTTTTCTATATAAAGCCCTAATTTATTATAAATATTTATAATGTGAATAGATTAAGCATTTACATCCTGGGTTCCATGCATTTAAATATGCGTTTTTAAATGATCTTATCACAATTCAAAATGTTGTCTCCTTATTTTCACTTATACGTTACTATTTTGTATGTAACCAAAGTTGGGCATGTCAAATATTCAATATCCTTATGGTAGTATTTTATAATGACACTGGCAACATTAAAGATTCCGGCAACGAAGTAAAAAAAGAGAAACGGGCATTTTTTTTTCTGTGGTGTTTGATTAAAGTTGTGCGCGTGTGTTTCGTCAGCGGCTTTTTTTTTGTGAATTTGGTTACTTTAAAGGTAAATAACAGTTTTTATTACACACATCTTACTTTATACTATGCGAAAGTAACTTTTAAAAGCCTGATAATATTTATTTGATTAAAATCGGCTCGCATTTAGTAATTATTCCTGTTTATAACCTTAAAAATTACGCTTTGACGTAACTTTTATGTAACTTCTAGGTAACCGGTAGACGTTGATTGTTACGCAGTAACGTTGAAGTATTGTAAAGGTTAATGCATATCGTGAATTATAAAATAATTTCACATTTAATTTTGATTATCGTGTACTAAAAAAATAAAAAACTACCTAAAGTATATTTCACTAAAAATAGTAGGATACTAGAGAAAAATAGAGGTAGGTACTTTTTAAAAAGTAACTAAAATAAAATTAAGATTTCTTCAAATAAAAAGTAAAAAAAGGGGTTTGAATATTTTGTATGGAGCCTGACTTACCTACAGGTCCGCCATTTTTGTTTTTTTTTAATAGCGGCCACGCATAAAACCTGTGTTAATCAATAGATTCCAGATCAATACAAATATTAATAAATATATAAGACAAAATCTTCTTAAGTTTCAGGTTTCTTAGATATAAGCTATGAAAGTTTTACAAGCGCTCTTCAGTGAATAAACTTATAACTAAAATTAAACAACATTCCACTCATAGAACTAGGAATTACGACTACGTCTAAATCAACTTTAATAGCTTATATTTCAGAAACCTGACACTTTAGAAGATTTTGTCTTAAATAAATAGTGAGTATTTGAATTGATGCCAGCTATTGATTTAAAAAAAAGGTTTAATGCGTGGCGGCTATTTTGAAGAAAGATTAAAAATATGGCGGACCAGTAGGTAAACCAAAATATTCAAACCCTTTTAAAATGGACTATACTTATTTTTTTCTGAAATCTGAATCGTCGTTTATCCGAACAGTATTTTTATTCAAACTGCAAGAATGGTTGTGATAGATTAAAGTTCTTACTAAATAAAAAACATTGTCACAGATGCCGTTGACTGGAGCTGAAAAGCAGAAAAAATATCGTGAAAAATTAAAAAACGAAAATCCAGAAAAGTATAAAGAAATACAAAGAAAGGCTAAGGAAAGATCAGCACGTTACTATGAGATAAAAAAAAGTACATATACTGAAGAGGATAAACAAAAATTACGCCTAAAATGGAAGGAAGATCGAAAAAAAGCGAAAGATCTTCAAATGGCAACACAAAATGAACCATCTACCTCACAAGCTTGCAACTCAAAGCAAGATAATAACCAATTAATGATTTGCCGTAATATGCATCGCCGAGTTGAATACAGGCTTAAACAAGAGAACGCACAATTGCAATTACGGGTAAAAAAATTATCCAAAACTTTAAAGAATTTTCAGAAAAAATTTATTAGACATAAAAAAAAACTAGACAAGATGCAAGAATATTGTGACAATATAGTAACTAAATTAAACACGGAGAAGAAAATAGAGGATTTAATACATACACAAGAATTAGAAGAAAAAACACCGAGAAAAAGAGTTACTGAGTTTATTAATAATATCATACCTGATATTGAAACTCCCAAAAAAGAAGAAATACAAAAGAAACTACTGGAACATGATGTTTTAACGGAATCATTAAAATTGCAATTTCAAAATGCTAATAATACCGATAAGAAAGTTTTGAAAAAAGTTTTGGATAATAAAATTATCAAAAAATATAAACATAAAACAAAGATAAGAAAATCTTTGGGATTGAAGAGCAATTTCAAAAATTACACTCAGCAGAAGACCAAGTCCATTACATTGCAAAAGAAAATTGAATGTTTTTTTAACAGAGATGATGTTAGCCGCGCCACTGCAGGCAAAAAGGAATACAGAACCCTAAAAAAAGTAACACGCCAAAAGCGGTATTTGCTAGACAAGCTAAGTGTACTACATAAAAAGTTTATCAAAGAAGAGGCTCAAGTAAGTTTCAGTACTTTTAAAAAGTACCGCCCGTTCTACGTACTTTCTCCAAAAATCAAGGATTGCGAAAGTTGCGCATGTATTAAACACTCTAATATTCAATTCCTGGTTGAAGAATTAAAACGTCACAGTATTTTAAAGACTGACAATCTCAATGAAGTAACAGCAGATTTAGTGTGTGATTTTAACTCGAAAGATTGTATGTATAACAATTGTATCACGTGTTCAGATATTAAATTAAATGTTGATCATGAAAAACTGTCGGATCAAGTGAGCTGGTTTTCATGGGTTTTAAAAGAACATGAGTATGACAAGCAAGGGGAAAAAAAGAAAATTAAGAAAATGATAAAATTAAAAAAAAATGGTAGTTTAAAAGACTTACTTGAGATATTTTGCGCGGCAATGAAAACATTTAAGACACATATTTTTAATTTTTATTATCAATATAAAAAATACAAAGATTGTATCAATAATTTAAAAGATGATGAGGTATGTGTCCATATAGATTTCTCTGAAAATTTTACGTGCAAATACCATCAAGAAATACAGGCGATGCATTTTATTAAAGACCAAATCACCCTACACACAGGAGTTATATACACCAAAGGAGAGAAGAAACCCATTTCTTTTTGTTCTATATCTCCCGACAACAAACACAGTCCAGAGGCAATATGGGCCCACCTCGATCCAGTTTTAAAATATATAAAGATGAACTATTCTAACATTTGTACAATTCACTTTTTTTCTGATGGCCCTACAACCCAATATAGACAAAAGAAAAACTTTTACTTATTCAGTTATAAAATTTATGAATATGGTTTTAGTCATGGAACATGGTCGTTTTTTGAGGCCGCACATGGAAAAGGTGCAGCTGATGGTATCGGTGGGGTTATAAAACGAACTCTAGATACCAAAATCGCCCAGGGAAAAGACATTCCAAATGCTGAAACAGCATTTGACGTTTTGAAATCAGAGGATACATGTATTAAATTATTTTATGTTCCATCTATTATCAGGTCTATAGATACAAAGCTTAATCCTTTGCCACAAACAATGAAAATTCACCAGCTTGTAACAAAAGAAAAACTAGAACTCAGACACCGATATCTGAGCTGCTTCTGTGGAGATCCTAGAGGCAGTTGTGAATGTCACTCACCTGCCTCTCATAGCTTTTCCCCCATCATGAACACAAATGAAATTCAATCAAATAAACAAAAAAATAAAGAAACAGAGGTAAAAAGTTCGAAGAATAGCAAGAAAATAAGGCAAAGGCGTATCAGTTTATCATCCGAAGAAGACGACAATGAAGATAGTATTGTGTATGCGGAAAGCGATGCTTCAGGCTTCCTTTCAAATGATTCAATGAGTCCTGATTTCAGCGACGTTGAAAACAATGAACTTGACGAAAAAACGGGCGTCTTGAAGCCGAAAATTAGTCAAAACGAGAAAGTGGCGCTGTTAAGCCAAGATATTTTGAAACAACCGGGTGATGAATATAATATTCAAGAAGAAAATAAAAGGATGATGACTGGTGATGATGAGACACATTTCTCACAAAAAAGAAAAATTGATCCAAAGAAGAAAGTGACAGTGCTATCTGAAATAATTATAAAGAAATCTGATAATGGAAATGATACTAAACAAGGCCACAAAAGAAAAATACTCTGTGAAAATAAAGAATTAATGCCAAAGAGATATTGCAAATCTATTGCAAGTCAGATACTCAGCACTGGGAAAGATGATGTAACGCTTTTGTCACAAATAAGAAATACTCCAGAAAATACTGCGAGTTATGATTTAAGAGAGATATTTAAAAATGCTGAGACCATAAATGTAGTGAGAACTACTGACACTACTGACAAAGTTAAGACTAATAATAAAGAAAGTTATGCAAACAAGGAAAATAAAAACTATACCAAAGAAGAGACTAAGATAACTTCGAAAGATGAGGGAAAATACAATTATGACACTAGATACATAGAAACTGATGGAAGCAAGCAAGTTTCAGATGATAATAGATTAGAAGAAACAAAAGAGGCCGTTATGGAGCAATGTAAAGAAATGGACAGAACAAATTTAGACGAAAAAAGACAAACTCAGTATTTAAAAGAAGATGAAAGTTATAACAAGGAATCAAAAATAGAAGAAGAAAGAGAGGCTATTGAGAGTGAAGAAAATAGGCAGAATGACTATATTTTAAATTTAAATGAGAGCATTATAGTCAGATATTACCAAAGAAATACCTGGAAATATTATGTAGGATTTATTGAGAATATTGAATTTAAAGAAGGAGAAAATTATTATAAGGTAAAATTTTTAAAAACCATTAAAGATTCATTGAATTCCGTGTTGTTCTTAGTCCAACGTAAGTTAGATATCGATATAGTGACCAATATTTCCATCGTGAAAAAGGTCAATTTGATTCAAAGAGCAGAATCCTCAAAAGTATATTACCTGAGTGATGATTCCGATTTGGTGTTTTTTAATTAAAAAGTTTATTATAATTTATGTTATTACTAAAAGGCTGTGAAGATATTTTCAAAATAAAGACATAAAAGAAGATGAGTTTTATTTATTTATTTATTTTAAGAAAAAGCAACAATTAGAATATAACGTTCGTATTTGATAAAAAGCCAGATTGTAGTGGGTTAACATAATATACTCCATTGTTGACAGTTAAAAAAAATCCTTTCACTGAATTCTCTCTCTTATCTCTGATTAATCAGCGATTATAAAAAATGCTATACAAATGCACAAATTATAAAATAAATGCTATACAACTGGATTATAAAATTTGCACGTTATGTAATCAGCCTTACAAAGACTGTGTGTTACTTTCGCGTCACTTCTACGTTACCGTAACATAGAAGTGTCTGTGTTACTCTATGTTACAAAGTGGCAAAATCTACGGCCTTACCCAGTTATAGGGACCGCCGATAAAAGTGAAAAGGAATATTTAAAATAATTTAAAATAATAACACAGCACTTTTAAAATAATAATAAAAATTCTTTCCAAAAAACCGACTTCCAAAGGCACTGTAAAGAACCTAAAAAGATATTTTGATTTCTACACACGATGTTGAAGTCGGGCGAGCCTATTGCATCAACTTTGCTTATCCTTGTTATACCCACATACCGACAAAAATTAAAAAAAAAAGTACGCGCCGAATTGAGAATCTCCTCCTTTTTTGAAGTCGGTTAAAAATATAAACCTTAAAACTAAGGCATTAAAGTTTAATTACGAATGTACTATACTATTTATACATAAGACCTCTTGTCTTAAGAAGAATGGTGTCGCAAGGTGCCAGTCACGGTTACACATCTCTTTTAAATATAAACCTTAAAACAAAGGCATTAAAGTTTATTCACGAATGTACTATTTATACTTGAGACCTTTTGTCTGAAGAAGAATGGTGTCGGTCTCGCGTTTCCACATTTTTACCCCCTACCAAAGAGTGCTCAAAGCGCCTAAAGAAGTTTTCACTTCAAATATTGGTTTAACCCTTCGAATGATAACTCGCGGAGTAAAGTGATTATTTTTAAGAAGTCGACGTTGTGCAATACTGAAAAAAGTCAACATTTTGTGAGTTAAACTTTTTAAGAAGTCGACGTAGAGGTCCGGAATGTTACCACATATTTTCAATTAAAGTACTGTTTAAAAAATAATGACCGTCCAAGTTTCGCAACTAGCATTACTACGGATGCGTGCTCTGGCACACACTTGACCATTGTATGTATATTCCAACCGCGTTATTGCACGTTTTATAGTGGTGCAGGCGGGTACTTAAACTACCTATTAGAAAATAATTAAATTACTTGCTCTATCTCTGTCGTTACACTGGTAAAGGCGCTCTCAAGGGGTATAATCAAGGAAGCGCATGTCGCAAACTCAGGTTTGCCTTGAGTAGCAAGTGCACCATAAAGTAGACCTATCTATATATGCACCTTGGCTGGCGAAAAGGGCCACTCACCAACACCAACCAAACACAGCGTCTTCGCCGGCGAAGAAAGACGAGCAAGACGATTTCTTACGTCACCCGGACATGGATTCAACCCACAACCTTGGGGAAGTACGGACTAGTCTAGTCCATCCGACCTCCCATCCGTCCTAACGTCACCCTAAGTTTGAGCTGTGCCTCACAGGAGGCGCCTGAGGCAGACGTTGCCTTCCTCGATGTCTTCGCCCTCGGGTTCACTTCTCGGTTATAGCGCCCAACCCACCGGTGAAGCTGTAGTGCGCAGCAGGGCCTACGCAGCATACTCCAACCGAAAAAAAAGCCGTCAGTTACAATATTGCAAAAATCATGATTTTTACAACTGATTACTAAAATAGCAGGACGAAATCGCTTTAAATACATAATTAAGAACAAAGAGATAAGATCATTTAACTAGCGCTACAATATTGTATTTTGTTTTGCGTTTTTCCTCCCATGAAGATTAGACTGACTACGTGTACAGAATATAAACTAATACACACAAGTATATAATGACCCTAGTGTCTCCTTCAACAGATCACGAACTGAATTGTAATATGTCTTGTCCGAGAAGATTCCTGACTGTGTATATTGTATAGAATTTATTTTTTATTTATACTTCTTGTAATAATATTGTGTCAGAGGAATGTCATGGAAATTTAAATAGATCCCGCACTTTGTGCTCTTTTATTTGTTGCAGTTAGGTTCTTTATCAGTTCAATCATAGGTTAAAAGAAAACATTATTTCGCAGTGTAACGCTAAGCAATGTTAATGTAATGCCCGCAGCCTCAAATAAATTTATTGCATTTCATATTTACGAATATGTAGAAAGAAGGAAAAAAGTTGAATTACTAAAACAAATCAGACGCAAACGTTTAATACTTCTGTGAAGTTATTATTTTTAGGTTAATATTGAGAACAGTTCGTGCGCGAGATGAATGCAGAGCTAATGTATGGTGAGTGGTGACAAATACAAAAACTCTGCATTCAACTCGCTCGCGTACTATACCTTATCACAGTACCTGCGAAAATATGAAGCATATTTCTTTTTGAGTAAACAGTAAACTGCATCAATACAGTAGGTATAATATGAGCAAAAAGTGACAAAAAAATTTATCTGTTTAAATCTCTGTTTCGTATGAGCTTTTGGTTTATGACACAAAAGATCGCTTGTTTACGATAATTTTTGTTTTGCTAGAATGATTCCGGAACCCTAGGTACCATTTTTTTGTTGCATTGGTCGAAACATGAATTACTTAACTAATGGAGAGAGACAATTTTTTTTTTGACAAACATTTATCTTACTAATATTATAAATGCGAAAGTTTGGATAGATGTATGGATGTATGGATGTTTGATACTCAATCACGCCCCAACAGATGAATGATCTGAGCTGAAATTTGGCACAGAGATATAGATTATAGTCTGGAATAGCACATAGGCTACTTTTTATCCCGGAAAATAAAGGAGTTCCCGCGGGAACCAAAACCTCGATCCACGCAGACGAAGTCGTGGGCATTAGCTAGTAATTGAATATGCTAAAACCTAACACGAGTATCTAATATGTCTGTATCATCAACTTCCCTATTCTTTATAATTATTAATTATAATTTGCTACAAGGTACAAGTTCAAATGACTATTATAATATTATTATATATATATATATATGATTTTCGATACGGCCACTACTTAGTCATCTGATATTATGTAAACGCTGTCATTGCTTTGTTATGTGTATTGTGTAATTATTATTGCAATATATATTATCAGAAACGATGAACGCATTTAAAATTCATAGAATCAATTTCCTAATTACTTTTTGAGCTCGTATGACGGTCTGATAACTGAGTAGAGTTCAAATAATTACATCTATGGTGATATTAGCCTTTTGAAGAGAGGACTTCTTCGATATACATGCCTGCATACTTGGTCTTACCTTTGAACACTAATCAAAAACAGTCTGCCATCTCGGCTTTCAAAAATTACATACATAGGCCTTTTTAATACGTTCCTTTTTAGCCCGTTGAAAAAATTTATAAAATTGAGAATATCAGGAAACGGGAAGCATTCACAAATAATGATACAAGTATTTTCGATTTTTTCTCATACTTACAAGATATAAGTGAGTTACTTGTTGAAGGTCATAGAAAACAAGTTGGTTAGGTTAGGTACTCTTATTATAATATCGGCCATTTTTAAATGAGTTTGAAACGACATTTTGCAATGTGGACTGTGAGATGAATTAATATACGCGACTAATGACCTATTCAGCTGGCCGAGTGGAAGTGTTTTTACGTATTCGATCGCTAGATTATCAGAGATAGCCGTACTTTTGGTAACTATCGCTAGGAAGGCTGATTCAGTATTTGGTGGGTGTAGGGCTCTCCACTGGTTTTATGCTGTATACATAGGTACTGCGCATAATTTAATACTATGCTAGTATCAGCCTTCATAGTTATTATTCATTTTTGGTAACCATAACGCGTCTTTGAACGGCGATAAGTAATCAGTTGCCCAGCCGCATGCGGGTACTGTCAGTTTTCCCACCAGTGGAGAGCCCTACTACCACCAAATACTGAATCAGCCTTCCTAGCGATTATTACCAAAACTACAGCTATCTCTTAGTCTACTACTATTTATAGAGAATCGAGCGCCTGCTTTGAAGCGCTTGAAAATTCCATACAAATCATAGTTAACGTTGTCGCGATCGAATGGGAAGAAAATCTCCCACTAGGTACACAGGTGACACAGGAGCTGGCTATTTTTTTGCCAGACTCTTCAGAGCTTCAACTAATTGCAGTGAATGCCGCCGTGCTTGTGTTGAACGATAGTTCTTAATCAGTTTATTCAGAATAAACCACCTAAATAAAGTTTATTTTTACATTTTGTTACAGGTACATAAAATACACATGTACATACCGCGTCGACTTCGCTAAGATGGATTACCTGATAATTAAATTTTAATGATATAAATGTATATATATTAGTCAATATCTTAAGTTTCTAGGCGCAGCGTTTTGAGCTACTGTATAGTGCTATTTTATAAAGACTGCCTGATGAGTTAAACAAAAACAATCGATATTAAACCGTTATCTTATATTACTAGAATATTATAAATGTGAAAATTTGGATTATTGCATGTTTGTGTGTTTGGATGTTTGTTACTAAGCCCTTATGGCGTGAAGGAGTAGGTTAGGTTGTGGTTGAATAGGTAGGTAGGTAAGGAGACGGTTCAGATTGGTATGGGCCGTGGAACTAGTCTTGTACAAGTACCTAGTAACAAGTCATAATTAAAATAATTAAAAAACCAACTGCCCTGCCAAAAAACAAACTAAAAGTTAAAAATCTAAATTAATCTAGTTAAAATGTCATCATGTCATGTCTATAATTTAATAAAAATGTTATTCACATTTTTATTAAACGATATTTTAGTGAATCCCTGGATATTGAACTATAGTGTTATATATTTTTGGAATCTACTCATCATTTTCTAGATGATGATTAGATAGTTAATCTTATTTTCGTTTTTTTTTTCAAATTTAGTCTTTAATGCGGGACCATGGTCACCCCATCATTTTTTTTTTAATATTTCTAGCCTATGTCACCCGGAATAAGCTAGGGATTCTACCGATACCTCATTTATCAAAATCGGTTCAGGCGTATAGAAGTTAAGGTGGAATATACAAACTCACATACATCCTGATTTTAGTGGCGAGATTATTTAATGTTTCCACGATTAGCAACACTAAACATGAGTAGGTGACAAATTACGGATTCATATTTTTGACGTTTTCTGTCAAGTGTCAAATATTATGAGGTCTTCTTCTATTATTTTGTTCTATGGCTTTTTTTAGTGCCACACCAGTACAATGCACTTTGCCAATGACAGGCGGAGTGGAAGATCCACAAAGGAGACTAATTAAAAATAAAATAAAAATTAAGCTATAATTCTGAAAAGTATGCAATAAAAAGATTTTATTAGTCACATTAAATATTATCTACAAAAACACAAAGAACACACAGTACAAGGAGGGTTTAAGCGAGGATATAATATACAGTAAAATATAGCTATTTACACTTTTATTTTGTTAGTATTCATATATTTACAAACAAATTTAACGTAACGACTAAAGACTAACATAAGGAAGCACTCAACATATATGAGGCGGGGAATGTCGGGAGGGAGAACGTCATATAGCTTATGAAGGAGTTTCGGGCAGGAGAAAAGGATGTGAGTGACCAATCCTTCATCAAGACCACACTCGCACAATGAACTGTCTCTTATTCTTAATTTAGCAAGATGAGTACATGCTTGGCCAATTCCTAGGCGGCATATCACAGATGAAACCCAGCGATCTGTGTTGCGGTAGAGGAAGAACCAGGGACGACGTGCAGGTTGTATTGTTCCATAGAATTTGCCTTTGACTGATTTTGATTCAATCCAGGTTGATTTCCATGTGTCGGTAAGGTCATATATAGCGAGAGATCTGAGGCCCAGAGCGTGATTCCTAAAATGTTCTTAAGCACCAGTCTCAGTTGCCAGTTTAGCACACGCGTCTGCATTCTCATTGCCTATTATTCCTACGTGACATGGAATCCAAGCTAATGTAACTGAAAGTCCTTTCTGTTGACAGGAGTATAAAACTTCCCTGATCTGAAAGATGATGGAAATAGAGGGTTTACTACGAAAAGGGTTTGCCTTAAGCGATTGGAGGCAACTTAAGGGTCGGTCAGTATGATTGTTTGATGTTATGGAATTCAACAAAACGAACGGCTTCAAGAACTGCTTATAGACTCTCCGGTAAATACAGAGGGTTGGGCTTTTGTATTGAAGAGCAATTTTGTATTTAGGTATCAAACAGGCAATACCAACGCAGCCATTTTCAGATAATTTTGATGCATCTGTGAATACTGCTAAGTGTTCTGACCACTTATCACTCATTACTTGATTAAATTTAGTATTGGCCTCTATATTTTTTTTATTTATTTTATTATTATTATTTCGAGGCCCAGATCTGTAATTTTAGGCTTATGTGTCGGACCAGAAAAACTAGAGGAAAATATGGGTAATTTGGGTGAAGAATTAATAGGGTAAGGTAGACTAGTAAATTTCCGAAAACTTTTGAGTAGGCAGGTGGGATTCTCATTGGATCTCAGAGCTGAGTCAAGTTGTCTTACTTTGTCTATAGGAGGGTGAGAGGAGAGCTGCTAAATTTTGCAGATAAAGCGATCACTCAGATATTGACAGCAGAGGGGAATGGGCGGATCAACACATTCCACCTGGAAGGCATTAGTGGCGGAGGATTTCATTGCACCGTGTACAATTCTTAAACATCTGTATTGAATTATGTTAAGTTTATCTAAGGCTGATTTATTGATGGGATCTAATACAAAGAAGCCGTAGTCCCTGTGGCTACGTACTAATGCGTTGTGCACTAGTTTTTGAGTGTATGGGTGGGCACCCCACCACACCCCAGATAAGGCACTAAGGATGTTAATATTTTTTTCACATTTTTCAGAATGTTTTCTACGTGTGAGACACCATTTAATCTACTATCTAGAACCAATCCAAGAAATTTGGTTTTGCAGGCAAGTGGTATGTGTTGATCTTCAAACAGGATGTTGGGGAGCGGGATGTGCCTTTTTCTGGTAAAGATGACTACTTTCCACTTAGCGATTGAAAGCGAGAGCCGATTTTTGCCTATTTTTGCCTATTTTTGTCAATTTGATGACTAATTGCAGTAGGAAATTTCTAAATTTAAGTATTTAGTACAAAAATAATAGATATTTATTAAATAAGTGACATCAAGGACGTGAAAGTTAGTTGGCTTTTTTTACTTTTTAACAGTTATTTGCCAAATAACTAAATAAACAAATCAATTTTAAGGATCAAATTGTATGTTAAGAAATTTCCACCTTACCACCTTTGAAGTCTGATTTCTCACAATAATGCCCCCTTAAGTACCAAATTTGTTGACTAATAAAGGTAACTTAAAAACCCCAAAAGTTTTTAAAATTAGTCGGTAGTGACTTAGACAGGTTTATGTAATTTTTAATCTAAAGTTGAAAATTCGATTCTACCTCTGTCGAATGTAAATGTTTCACCTACGACCAAAAATTTTCCGACCAGTGGTAGTTGTTAAGATCGTAATTATTTTATGCAAAGTAGTACACTTCATAGCAAGTATGTTCACAAAAAAAATCTCGGAGAAACCACTAAATAAAAAGAAAAAAATAATTTAATCTCACGATAAATCTAAAAAATATTATAACTCGAAAACTACCGAAAATCGCTGAACACACATGGGGTCGATACATTTCCGATAGGTCTAGGTATGAAGAATCTATTTTTTTTCTTTGGACGTCACTATTTGGACCACCCTGTATGGTACGGGACTAATAAAAATGCAAAGCTGATTTTTGGCACAAGTTTGGAGAAGTATTGTGTCTAAATCCGTTTTGTATAACAGTAAACCACGCCTCCGCTTGAATACCAGAACTCTTTGGTCATAAATATTAGTTTTTAAATACCAGTGGAACTACTTTTCATACGTTTGTCCTACGTCAATGTTTCTGCATAGTTATTGCCCATAGACGGCGACCGAACCAGGTAGACAGTCCTCCTTCCTGTCTACAAGTACATACTTACATGCTTAGTTACCTCTGTCTGTATATTTTTGAATTGCTTTGTTCTTAAAAAAGTTTCGATACAAAAAAGATCGTGTTCAATAGTACAAATAAATTAATGTCCCTATTGCTTGCTCATTTCATGCAACTTCGTATTTAAATAGATAATTTCAACTTGTACGTGTTTAATAAATAAACTTTTGTTTTTGTCTGTAATGAAGAAAACTTGAAATTAAAAGGCTAAAACGCTATCCGCGAAAAGTCTATTTTTAATTTTCTAGTAAGATATTAGCCTACAAGTCATAATAAAAAAAAAAAAACACATGTCTGCCCTGCCACAAAACGAACTAAAAAGTAAAAAATCTAAATTAATCTAGATAAATTAGAATCTTATTCATATTTTTATAAAATGATATTTTTTGTGAATCACTGGATATTGAACGTTATAGTGTTATATATTTTTGGAATCTACTCATTATTTTCTAGATGATGATTATATAGTTAATCTTATTTTCGTTTTTTTTTTCAAATTTAGTCTTTAATACCATTTGCGGGACCATGGTCATCCCATCAATTTTTTTTGAAATTTTACTAGCCTAACAAAATTGGTTCAGTCGTATAGAAGTTGTGGTGGAATATACAAACTCACATACATACAAATACATACATACATACATACATACATACATACATACATACATACATACATACATACATACATACATACATACATACATACATACATACATACATACATACATACATGAACCCTGCAAACAATATACTACTTTTTTTCAAGCAGTCGTATAAAAAGGAACTATGAATGCTACATATATGTTTAATGGTTTAATATTTCATAGATCAAGCAAACTTGAACATCCTTACATAATATTATAAACGCGAAAAATTTGTGAGTATGGATGTGTGGATGTTTGTTACTCTTTCACGCCAGAACGGCTGAATGGATCTGGATGAAATTTTGTACAAAGATAGATTTTAGTCTGGAATAACATATAGGCTACTTTTTATCCCGGCAAATTAAAGAGTTCCCGCGGGAACCTAAAACCTCAATCGCGGACGAAGCTAGTAATTTATAATATGCAATAGTCTTGAAAATAAAACCATACCAGCCTG
Organism: Erebia palarica; assembly: GCA_964035005.1. Taxonomy (NCBI): domain Eukaryota; kingdom Metazoa; phylum Arthropoda; class Insecta; order Lepidoptera; family Nymphalidae; genus Erebia; species Erebia palarica. The sequence continues at coordinate 27,742,673 of OZ035987.1, read as the reverse complement.
TATAGAATGTCGATAATACACATGGTACAATTGCCTTGACTTTTAAAGCGCATAAAAGTGCATCGACCTCGTCAGTAGAATAATTGGTTTGCTTTGTGCCTGATGCCTAGTGGAAAGTGGAAGTTTAAAAAAAAAACTAACTTATGTCCGGCATGTGTTGCACTGCGACGCGCTCTCCAGTCTTCCAACTTATGTACTTAAGCTGATGCTACCATGTTACGGGGTGTCCTAGGTGAGCGACAAAGCTACCTGAAGGAATATACGACTCCATATTATATAAAATGATAATCTTATCGCTACAATGTTGGCCACGTGACGGGTCAGCTACTGTTTGATTTTGTCGTGTTTGTCGCTGACGTAGGATACCCTGCTAGAAAACTTCCTGCATGCCTCTAGTCCTAGCCAGTGTTGCGCTAATGCATTTAGCAACGAAAAGAGAGACATACATTTTTATTAACTACTTATATTAGCTATCAATAACAATAAGTTTATTGTTATTGATTATGCTGTAATTTTAATACAATTTGTGTTCCTTATAAAGCGGAATACAAATTTTACTAACGGCATATAATCGGCTTTAAAATAAGGTTCAATTGAGAATAATAATAAATAGGCAATTTCCTGTAGCTCTCTATACTTGATTGCAATTACGCATCAATTAAATCACTGTAACGTTTTTTCTTCTAAACCGCACTTTTCCGCTCTTAACATATTTGTATACCATGTATAGTTATATACCTTCGTGGTTTAAACTTATCATAGTAATCTAACCACAAAACAATAATTATCATTTTGTTCCGAGATAATGTACGGTAAAATTAAATATACACGGGTGTTCGTTCCATAAATTTTCCGTGGTTGTAAGCGTAATTCCAACACGACTTGAAAGTTGGGTCTTTCCCTTTATAAATGCCTATTTCTTGTTCTAGCATGGAAAAGTTTCGATTAATTAAAACTGTAAAGAATCAAGTTGTTGCTTTTTTTTCATACAGATGATAGGTTTTCTGACCCGGTGAAATAACTGTATGACTATTCAATATACATACTGCTGCGGCATAATGTGTATAATTCTTTAATTTTCTGTGTTTGTTGAGATATAACGATGATTGTTGGAAATGCCGGAAGAAATAAAGCTGACTGGAAGCTATAATTGAAAACGCTGCTTATCCCATTGATATATCACAAAACAATGTATGGTGGAATTGCTCCTTTTTGGCTATAGGTATGTCTTTTTTTAAGGATAGTTTACTATACACTTTTTTAAGTTTAAAAAAATGGTTACATATACTGTGGTAATTGGAAATCTATTTTGACGGATACGTTACAAATTAAATCATCTAATTAAATTCGTTTAAGCATTTCATGCTCATAATATTTGTCCGTATACAATTTAAAATAATATCTTAGGAGTTACTTATTGCAAATTTAAAACGAGAGTTAAATAACTTATTCCACGACTAGAGGTCGCCCGCGACATTGTCCGCGTACAATTTCTGATCTCTTAAGAGATTATGAAATTTTCTCGCTGCAATAAGCCTATTTATAGAGTCTTCATATAACTTATGCAGTTTTTTATTATTTAAAACTTATAACCTAAATGCTGATATTCATGTCTATAGGTATTTCAAAATCATAGAACTTTTATGTAACCTTCCAACCCTCATTGCACCCCTTTCGGGTTTAATTTTCGTAAAATTGCATATACAGGTTATTGTTATTTAAAACTAATAACCTAAATCCCGATTTTCTAGTCTCTAAATACAAAAACATAGGACTTTCATACAAAGGACATTGACCATCGCCCATACAAAGTTCGCCTAAGAACCAACAGTCATAAAACATACATTATCCGATTCAAAATAACACATAAATACCATTGAAAGTAGATTTAAACAACGGACACTTCAGAGAATTTATTTATTACCGATAATATTTTTGATTTTGAGGTTAGATTTTGGATGTTAGTTAATTTAAAGTTGACATAAGATACACAGGTTATTTAATTAGCTCCCACGTGGTTTATATATTATAATTATATGGTAATATAAACCACCTGGTTTTACCTTTGCCATCCCTATAAATAATGTCTTTGTCAATCGCAACACTAACAAAATGGAAAAGATGGCGTTTTATCTCACTCGCACACTAAGACAAAATATATTTGTTTCCTGCTCGTATCGATAATTTTCAATATTATTCTTCCTTCTCGTGTCATCTAAACGCTTTAAACTGTTTTAGTTCTTAATCTTACTTGACGTTTCCAGCGCTCAAGCGGTGATTTGAGGTTTCGAGAAAAGGGAAAGTATAGCAAATCGATTAAATTCCCATTTTTTTCATTATTATTATTTAGAAGTGTCCGTTAAATTCTAGTTATTAAAATTGAAGGTACAAAATAAACCAAGATTTACTGTATGTTTCAATTCCTTGTTGATTCTTAGGCGAATTTGGACAGTGTCCTTTTCAACCTCCATTTCACCCTCTGTGGGGTAGACTTTCGTAAAACTACTTATACAGTTAGTTTATTATAATTTAATTTAATGATGAAATATGAATAATATTTTTCGATCTTACCGACATAATAATAAAAAAAATGAACTAGTTATTCAAATAAAAATTCACGACTGCAATTGGGTTCCGAATAATAATTTTTCTCACAAAAGAAGGAAAGAAAGGAAAAAGGGGAAAAAATAATCGGACTGCGGACATCTGGACTCGAACCGGGGTCTGCTTTCGGGACCGCCCGATTTCCCACCTGAGATATTTTAACCTTGTAGATGTTGGCGAAATTTACTTTCGTATTCTAATGATATTGTAGCAGTTTTTCATTGCCTGAATACACGGATAAAACGACGTTTTCTAAAAATGACTCCTAGCTAGATCGATTTATCGCCCCCAAAACCCCCTGCATACTAAATTTCATGAAAATCGTTTTTCGTTTCCGAGATTCAGATTATATATGTCACCGTAAGATTGTATAAACCGTTACATTATAATCTAACTCGCGAAATTGTAAACTATATTCAACTATATTTTAAGGTCAAAGTCCACCACATTGCGCTGCAATCGTAATTTATATTATGTTATCTTTTTTCTGAAAAACTACTGTGCTGATTTAGATTTGTTTTACATATATTTAGCTTCAAATAAGGTTCTTAGATCTGTTTAAGGGGCCATAGTCCACCAAGCTGTGCTGCAATCGTGATTTAGTAAGTGGTCATAGGAACTCTTTAAGTTCTCATCGTAAACCCGTCATATTTGATCTCTTTTGATTTGTCCTGACTAGCACTTTGTATCTAGATGCAGCCCAGGATCTCACGATGGAGCCAGGAGGTGGTCATGGGAACTCCTTAAGTTCTCATCGTAAACCCGTCGTATTTGGACTCTTCGATTTGTCTTGACAAGCACTTTGTACCTAGATACTGCCCAGGGTCTCATAATGGAGTCAGAAGGTGATCATAGGAACTTCTTGAATTCTCATCGTAAACCCGTCGTGTTTGGACTCTTTTAATTTGTCTTAAAGGAAACACCGAATTAAATGTTTAAATTCAAAAGGTTTTTATTCAAACGATCAAATGAATCTACCACCAGCTCGGAAGGCCATTCTGACCTAGAAGAGCTGGCGAGAAACTTGGCGGTAGCTCTTTTTAAAAGATTTGACAATAATTTTTACAATATTAATTTAGTTTACGATATTTAAGATCGAAACTCAACAAACGAAATACAAGTATCACGACCCTTTTTAGAACACAACCTCTCGGTTACAATGCTGAAAGAGAACTACTACCTACTTAAAACTAGCTTCATACATCACGATTTCCATTCACATTCGTTCATACTTAAATACTGTTGCAAAATGTATGTGAATGAATGTGTTTCGACTCCAACGATAAATCATTTAAGTAATATCACACCCCCCTAATAAAAAAAATCAAAACACTGTCTTATTAATAATTGAAAATCATGACACTTAATTTTCAAAAATCAAAACAATATCTTACAATAATTGGAAATCATGACCCTAAGTTTTTTCAATTCCTACGGAACTCCTTAGTTTTCCGAGATTAAAAGTAGCCTATGTCCTTTCCCGTGATGCACCCTATCCCTATACCAAATTTGATCAAAATCGGTTGAACAGGTGGGCCGTGAAAGCGTAGCAGACAGGCAGACAGACATATGGACAGACAGACACACTTTCGCATTTATAATATTAGTATGGATTAGTTAAATTATAAATTACTAGAGAATGCCCGCAACTTTGTTTTTCTGCGTGGTATTTCTCTGTATAGCCCATTTATTTTCCTACCATTTTAGATACGTCAATGTTTTATAAATTGAATGAGAATTTGTAAACCAAGAAATCCCTAATTCATAGAAACCACACAGTAATTAATTTATTACATTAGGTCCTTTTTTATATCAAAGCACCATTAAACGTTAAGGCAGATGATATTATGTTCATATTTAGCTACAATCAATAAGTCAGTCTATATTTAAGGAACTTATAATAAAATACCTGAACGATTCTTGGACATTATAGTCGTTTATGAAACGGTTATATAATAAATACGAAAGTTGTATGAAAGTTAGAAGTCGACCTCTCTGGCGCAGTGTTGAGCGCTGTTGTATTATTGTGGGAGTTCCTGGGTACAATACCCGGCAGGGTCCATTTGGGAATTTATAATTTCTGAATTTTCTCTCGTCTGGTCTTCTGGGTAGCTTCGGCCGTGGCTAGTTAACACCCCATCGGCAAAGACGTACCGCCAAGTGATTTAGCGTTCCGGTATGATGCCGTATCAAAACCGATTAGGGGTATGGGTTTAATATAACTACCATACCCCTAACAGGTTAGCCGCTGTTAGCATTATAACTGTTTGTCATTATATCTCATGAAACTGGAAGTATAATACTTATCTGTCAATTTGACTCGTTTCATGTCATTTGAATTAATCTGCGGATACGGACGCCATATTGAAAATAGTTAGTTTAAATATGAGTATTTGAACGATGATAAGTCAGTCTCCAGCAGGTTGACTCAGCGATTATTGAATACTTCTGTGTTTCGATCGCAATTTGGTTTAGAGCTTATCGATAGCAATCGTGGCCAGATCAAATGAATATTGTCTTTGAGTTTAGCTAACTTTTATCTAATTACATTAAATCTCTCGTGGAACTTCTACACGTTTAAAACCATTTACTCGTACAAGTTCCAAATGAGAGTACATTTAAATATATTAAAAGTGTCTAAATAATACCTACTTCTGGATTGTCACTTACACATCTTAGATTGCATCATCACTTTCCATCAGGTGAGATGGCAGTCAAGGGCTGACTTGTAGAGGCGTAAAAAAAGTATGAAAGGTGAAAGTTTGTACAAAGTCCGTCTTTTCTTAAGTTATATCCATGCGAAACCTGGTGTTTCGGTTTTTGATGCAATATGAAGAACTGTTTCACAGTTTTTGAAAATTCCACCCCCAAAACGGTTGAATAGGGAATTAAAGTCCTTTTTTAAAGTTATATTTATGACACTTTTTGGCATTCGGTTTAGAATAAAGAGGTTCGTTCCAATGTTTTTCAAAATTCTTACCATAATGGCTTTCATAAACCATCATCAATAGCTATAAAAGGCTTTTTGCTGACCAATAACAGCCCAAACAGCTGAACGTAGAAAGAGCAAAGGCGAAGAACTTATATACCTACGTCAATATTATTTCGAAAAAAAATTTATGTACACGTGTGCAAAAAATATAATTTAAGGGGTTAAGAAGGCCGAATGACCTTGACGAAACGCAGACCAGCGGGACTTTTGCCGACGGTAATGCCGTATAGCGGCCACGCCCGGAACTACGCAAACTAGGCCAAAGACTATAGACTGCAGAGGGAACAAGTGCTATTTTATGGGATAATGCCTATATTTATGTTTGCGCATAAATATCATAGGTCACAAATACGTAAACTTTCTTTAATACCTACCTTTAGCTTTACCTTGAAACCTTGCCATGAAATGTTCGATATCGTATCTGATACTAAATATTGTTTGCGCTTGTAGTAGGCACAGATTTAAGTATAGGTACAAGTAATATTTCGTATTGGATCAATGCTAAAATGTAGGTAGTTCAAGTTAGTGTTGCAGAACTATCGATAGTTGACATCAAGCTAAAAGTTTTGAACCGTGCTACCTCCACCGAGGGATGAGTGGGGTACAGGGAGAGGAGATAGAGAATCAGGTACTAACTGCTCACAATAAACCCCACTTGCCGGAGCTGCGTAGTTTTTTTGTGAGTTTACTCCTTTAGAATCAATTTTCATATGTATGAGCCTGTGGTATGAAAATTTATGTGCAGTACTACGTCTTCCGCAGCTCTCAGCATAGAGTCACTTAAAAAAAAGTCAGCGCCATTTTGAAATTCTTTGTTAAATAACCGATTTCGTTCAAAATTGATATTTACGGCTTTCTGGGATCACAAAACAGGAAACTGTTACCAAAATTTAAAAAAGTCGGTGCCATTTTGAAATTCTTTGTTAATTGACCGATTTCGCTCAAAATCGATATTTACGGCTAGCATGCGCACTACGAGTAAAATTATGTCTACCCGTTATCTCTCTCTGTCTACCGAAGCTAACATGGTTACTTGTCTCGTTACGTCAAAAGTAGAGATAAAAGTAATATTTCTAATCTTTGGTATTTTTCTCTATGAGCCTTTACATGTCGACTACTTTTTTCTTGTAATATACTGCATTTTGTGCATGTTAGGGTAAATGAAAAATTTGCCGGCAACGACAATATCTCTCGCTCTCGTCGCGAGATAATCTCGTTGTGCGCATCCTAGACCTACTGGGATCACAAAACAGGAAACTGTTACCAAAATTTAACAAAGTTAGCGCCATTTTGATTATTATTTGATATTTCATGTTGTTATTATGTTTCCATGACTATGTAATGTATTTTGATGAATATAAAATATATGGTAATTAATATATGATGATAGCTACGGAGTTAGAGAATAGGAGTGCAGGTGTTCCCAGCTTGTCATCACGAATTTCGATTCCATATTATGATATTATCGATAAGGTTGTCTGGAAGAGATCGCTGGTTAGCGATAAGACCGCCTTATTGTACCTACATTTTAAGTTTTCATGTTTGTTCTTTTTCTTTTGTGTTTTTTGTGGTGTACAATAAAGAATATACATACATACATACATACATATTATACACGCTGAAATTATAATGCTTGCTTTTCCGCAGTCTCTCAGTCGCAGACAAAATGATTTTGTCTCGGTAGCATAATCGATTTACTAAAACAAAAGTAGTTAGAATTCAAAAATGCCACATTTACATCTGAGAAAGACAGACAGAAAGACACACTTACGCATACATTATAATTATTATTAGTATGTATTTTAGTTATTAGTAGCATTAATATTATTAGTAAGTAATTTTGCATTAAAAATATTATAATCTATTCCGTCAGGTCGGAGGAAAAAAATCAAAACAACCATTACATTGTGCAAGTTATTTAGTCAAATTAAAGCTTATTAGCTTTAAAAACAATCAAAATTTAAGTAGCGAGTGCAGGCAGGTTGTTCCTCATCAAAATCATCTTGATTTGAATTTTTACAATCACTTGTCACTACAGAACCTTATTTAGTCTTTGCACCTACTTTGCACACTTAAAAAATTAAATTCTTAAAAAAAATATATTTACACCTATTAATTTACAAATAAATACTGAACTAAGTATTTCTAAAATTTTAAATATGTACAAATGAGTATAAACCCTTCAAAATCGAAAATTAACTTTAAAATATTCGCTCCGACACCGACGTGCAGTCCACCTTCGACAATGTCCCGAAACTGACTGCCGAAGGGCTCGCGGGTGTTTACAGGGCGACGGAGCAGCCACGTTCTCACTAATATACTTAAATTTCGGGGGAAAATTACTTTACACGAATGTTATAGGGAGTAAAAATAAAACTCGCCGTTAAAAATATTGTAATTTTTAAGACCTATTTTTGTGAGCAAGAACTAATTAAAAAGCTTGTGCCGTTTTGCAGAAAATTTTCAAAGTATGACAAAAGTAGATACTCTTTGGGGATTTTTTTCTGAAAGAGGGTTTGAAAAAAGTAAACATTTTTTACAGTAGAAATGTTTATTAAGCCTATATCTTCCGTTACATATTTTTTCTTTACGGATTCAACTATCAGTTATTAAGACAATTTGACTTAAACATCCTAATACTGAGGCAGTTGTCATCTCTTAAAGCCTAAGCGTCGTGTACGAAGCTCTCAGAGGCAAGAATTTTTTAAAATGAAGCTGGAAAGAAAGGTATTTCGTTTTAAAGTTGAGTTGGTTACGTGGTAATGTTACCATGACAACCGGAAGAAAGCCACAATGACAAAGACAGATGACAACCACAGACCAGTAAATAATGTATGCTAGAAAATTCACTTAAATAAAATAAAATACACTAAAAGGAAGAGCAATGCTATGTTTTATGCAAACATTAATTTGACGAGATAGAAACAATATTATATACAATTTGATTTTTAAAACAATACTAAATAATCTACCAATTTAGATGTATTCTAGCTACTAGGTAGATTATACATAAAATGGTAACACCAAACTGAGAAACGAAACTAAATAATCAAAAAAGATTCCATAAATATTTAATTTTTTTACCTAGATTCATAAAATATAAACAAATGTGAAAATTCTTCTTGTCTTATCTTACTTGTGTACAAGATTTAGTCAATGAAGTTTATACATATTTCGCCATTGCTCTTTTTAATTTTGAGAGAATATTCCTTGAGATGTAAGGAATCTAAGGAAGGAATTTTCGTTATTCTGCCCCCAAGAAGGTTAAATAGGCGGTTCAAGTTATATTCATGAAACTTGGTAGGTACTTATAAAAATAAATGGGTTCCTTCGGGCTTATGGATGACAGTTTATGTCGATTTTACTCCATAATTCCGTCAAATCTAAACCGACTTTGACAGTTCTTTATTCAATATTTAAATCTTTCGGATGGTGCTACAATTGGCATAATACAAATGTATGTCCTGAATGCGGCGTCACTAAGCCGGGACGGGTCAGAGAGTACACGACGAGTGCATGAATGTGATAAATTGACGTGCATGCATTTGTTATGTTTATACATACTTTCCGGTTTATCTTATGTTTCGATTCCTAACATTATAATAATAGTTCCTATACTTACTTATAAAGTTATATTACTTTAGGCCGATCTGCTATCAATATTTGCTGCTATTTAAAGTGATTTCCATAGAGTAAAGGAATGTTTGATATCCTTTTCCGCATGCCATTTCGTAGTTCAGAAAAAAATCAGTTTTTCTTTTTTTATCGGTCCTCTTGTATCCTTGGCATATTATTCGTACCTTGTGGTTGCTTACAACCATAAGGTACGAATTGTCTATTTAGATGCTTTTGTGACATGATCATCGAGGTGTGTTATTATTTAAACAATGTAACAACAATAAAATTATCGCTGGTCTTTTCTAGCTTCTCACGATGTCTCTGTAATAAGTTCTAATCATATGGAGGCAAATATCTGCCTTAACCCGTAGGAATTGGATAGTAATTAAGTTGTCATATTTACGCAGTGCAGTCACCTCTCTAGGCATTCTATGGTAATTTATATTGTCCATTGATAAACATCTTTTACTTATAGTTGGTATGTTGGCAATGTGGGTTTGAAGTAAATTAAATGGACCTCTGACGCTCCATTTCATTTACAACTACCAAAACAATGCGAAAAAGAGAAGCGTTATAATAGACTAAGAGATAGCTGCACATTTGGTAACTATCGCCAGGAAGGCTGGTTACGTATTAGGTGGGTTTAGGGCTCTCCACTGATGATAGTGAAGGTCTGGCCGCATGGTGATGGGCCTTTCACTAGATATGTCCGCTGAAAGGCGTGTTATGGTTACGAAAGATTAACCATAACTAGGAAGGCTGATTCTTGTACAGTATTTAAGTATTCGCAGTACCTATAGAAACAGTATAAAACTTAAAATAATTATTAGCAATTAGTAGTCAAGTTGATTGCTAATAAATATTATGGAGGCGTATAATTAATTGCACTATCCTATTCTTATTACACTTGCTTAATTATGCCAAATTTAATTTTCCTATTTCATGTTAGTATTTGTGTGTAGTATTTAATTATCACCTTACTATTTATTTTCCTGTTTCAGATTGTATTTACCATTCAAAATAACATATATCACCTTTTAGACCGCCTGTGATAATACTAAAATCGTAAGTACAATCTAAAACAGGAAAATTAATAGTAAGGAGATATTTAAATACTAACATAAATGGGAAAACTAAAGTCATACATAATACCTATTCTGAATTTATATAACTCATTTTCCCGATTTCACACAAGTTAGCGGCAATTGCACAGCGTCAGTGTCCTAGGCCTGAGGAAATTCACCTTCACCGTGTCATCGGGAAGCTTAACATGATGAATTGAACACACTCCTATGTCAAATTGAGGCGGTTCTTAATCCAAGACCGCTCTCTATATTGAGTAATGATCCTACGGATCCATTACCACTTACACCAGGACACTTTCTTATTGGAGAACCATTGACCTCACTGCCAGAATTCGATTTTACAAATGACAATCCAAATCGTCTCATTCGATGGCAAATCATCCGTCGCTGCTACCCGACACCGGCCTAAGCCATTTGTTTAAGTCTAGCTAGTTTGTAATGGTTATACCGCCATTAGTCGGTCGCCAGGGCCTCGTTCGTCAACCAGCAGGGGGCACCCCTGCTCCACTCTACCATCGGCAGGGAGATAATCCATCGCAGGGTGGCATCGGATTCCTCGTCAACAAGGTCCTCACTGATAACGTTATTGAGATATCCAGTGTTTCAGTACGGGTAGCGTATTTCATAATTAGACTGACCAAAAGGTATTCCCTCAAGGTCGTCCAAGTATACGCGCCCACTTCATCATACTCATATGAAGAAGTTGAAATTCTGTATGACGATATTAGTCAAGCATTAGAAAACACTAGGGCCCACTTCAATGTTATCATGGGGGACTTCAACGCGAAAGTAGGTGGTAAACAAGGTAAACCAAAAGCTGGTAAACTTTCTTGAGAGGAATTGCCTATTCTTGATGAACTCGTTCTTTAAGAAGCGACCTCACAGGAAGTGGACCTGGAGGAAGCCCGATAATGTGACTAGAAATGAGATAGTCTTAATTATAACGGACAGACGCTATATATTTAGAAATGTCTCTGTGGTTTTATACAAGGAGCGATCACCGACTTGTCCAAGGCACTCTAAATATCAATTACGATCTAGAAAGATGTCGTATGATGAAGTCGACGCTCAGGCCTACTATTTTCCAGACCTAGGCTGGCTCGGAACGGTTCCAGATGGAACTTCAGAATAGGTTTGAAGTTTTGGAACCTACTGTCGATATTGACGTGGATTACTAAACTGTGGCTAATATCATCCGGGATGAAGGCTACAGGTTCTGTGGAACAAGGAGTGTGCTTAAGAAGTTTAAACTCTCGGTTAAGACTCTGAATCTCATCATAGAGAGGCGCGAAAATGTGCAAGCTACTCACTCAGGCGGAAAACCTAGCCCTCAATAGAAAGGTCAAAAGATCAATAAGGCGAGACCTCCGGAGCTTCAATACTTAAAACATACTACAGGCTATAGAATAAAATCGGGGCCTTGGACCCCCGATTTTGTTACCCAAAGTCTGGGTAGGTGTCGAATGACCAAATTTAAGACCTCCAAATGTAGAACAGTTTGCGCCAAACCAGAGATTCTCGCTAAGACAGAAGTCTTCTATCTCAGCGAGAAAAGTTATGAAAAGTTGTATGACACCCAAATTCCACAGCCAGAGGCCTGTGACCAGGATCCAAGAGCCAAGTTAACCCGCCACTACACCGTTGACCTTCCGGAAATTTGTGTGGACGAGATTGTGTTGGCCCTGTAACAGCAAAAAATGGAAAAGCCCTGGGAGAAGATGGAGTCACTTCTGAGCTCTTGAAGGCAGGAGGCATGCCCCTACTTAGAGAGTTACAGAGGCTATTTGACTCTGTTATTCAGAACGGAAGAACTCCAAAGGCGTGGAATAGGAGCATAGTTGTTTTGACCTTTTAAAAAGGTGACAAAGCACTTCTTAAAAATTACCGTCCCATTTCGCTCCTAAGCCACATCTATAAACTGTTTTCCAGGGTCATCATGAACCGTTTATCACGACGGCTTGACGACTTCCAACCACCAGAGCAGGCTGGGTATCGGAGGAGTTACGGCACCATAGACCACATACACACATTGAGGCAGATTGTACAGAAGTCTTACGAGTACAACCAGCCTCTGTGCCTCGCCTTTGTGGACTATGGAAGGCCTTTGACTCCATCGAGACCTGGGCTGGGCTGGACTCCTTGTAGCGATCCCAAGTTGATTGGCGATACATCGAAAGGCGAAGTGTTGAAATGCCTATACAGCTCAGCATATATATCAGTCCAAGTACAGGGTGCGTCTTCAAGACCTGTCCAATTGCATCGTGGGGTGAGACAGGGGGATATTTTATCCCCGAAACTGTTCTCTAATGCTTTGGAAGATGTCTTCAAAACGCTTGACTGGAAAGGACATGGCATAAACATAAACGGAGAGAAAATTTCGGCCCAAATTCACAAAGCGATTCTCAGCCTCGTTTACTTAAATAAAGGCTTCGGCTAGCGCCCCGTCCTTTTGAAATCCCTAGGGAAGTCGTCGGCTTCGCCTCGTTCTTCCTCGTACTCGTCCTCAGACGTAAATAATAGCTTTATAATTTACGGCTGTATATACTTGTACTTGTAATGAAACATGGATTTTAGTAGGCATATACAACAATGAGTTCAAAGGGTACGTCCTACATGTTCCATTAAAGTTTTATAGTCACATTTTATTATCCTTTATTAATTATTAAAAGATAAAGGATAATACACAGAAGAGATAAAATCATAAACAGATTTTCAATTTATTACCAATATTTATCCATAATTTCCTATCAATAAAGTTGGTACGAACATTAAACCGTACTTAGAACTTGGATTATTATCTGTGTATATTAGGCAATACAATGTAGACATGCTTCAACAAATAATATTAATAATTCGAGTTCTGTCAGATAACCTTGAAAAAAGTAGTTTCAAAGTTAGGCTGAACATTTGTATAGAAATCCACTGCCCACTCCTCTGTTGTATTAAAAGTAAAAAAAGTTCAACTTTTTTTTAATTCAATGAAAAGTTTTTACTAATGATCGTGCAGTTTAAAGATGATAGCAGGCTACCCTCGAAGGTGGAATGTGATGGTAGTTTAATAAAACCCATTCATGCCTGAATGCTGAATTGTTTGGCAAGTTGGCACGAGCAGTAATGCAATGGCGTCTTTGCTGGCAGTTCTGAATGGATTCTAATGATGGTTTTTAGGGTTCCGTACCTCAAAGGGAAAAAACGGAACCCTTATAGGATCACTATATTCACTCTGTCAAGACCCTTCTTCTCAGGAACGCATAGAGGTATCAAGTTGAAATTTGTATCAATTACTCAGTTCTACTGTCCCTTGGAGCTGTGAAAAAATAAAACTTCTCAGCCAACGCAATCAAAAGATACAGCCGTTTATGCTGCAAATTTTCAACACTCGCAAGGGAATCAAAACCAGCAGGGTACTTCCCGTGAACTCAGAATCTTGAAATTTGACGAAGCTTTATTACGAAGCTTAGAGCACAGATAAAGTAAAAATTGTAAAAAATGCATAAATTTTTAGTTACATCATATAATAAAAATATTTTTAATAATTTTAGACTTACTACAGGTTTGTACGGAACCCTCGGTGCGCGAGTCCGGCTCGCGCTTGGCCGGTTTTATCCATAATCCAGAGTTTACAATTTATATTAAGTACACAAACTTTGGTTCACATTATTTCAGTCCAGTAATCTAGTGAATCAATCCAGTGCGGTTTCGGCCTGGACGATGTCGTCTACATTATTCCAATCATTAAGAAACCGTAAACACTACATTGACAATGATTTCAAGAAGAAAATGTTTCTGCCAGCACTGGAATTGCACTGGACTAATACACCTGTATACTCGATTCCAGTTCCTGTTTACATTATTACTGTTACAATCCAGCGCTGGCTTGGAACTAGATTACTGGACTGGTATGCTACTGGAATAATGTGAACCGGCCACTATAGATATTAAAATCTATTATTGTGATAGTTCGCCCTAATACAATACGGGCATTGCATAGGTATAATGCATAGGTACGCAGTTTGTCTTATGCAGGCTATTGAGTAAGACTTAGCTAAAACATATTAATATAGTAATATTTTGAAATGTGAACTTAAGAAGTCCTGGATAAAAAGTCAACTTTTGCCGGAAAATCAAAGGTTTTCACGGGATTAAAAATCTCAAGTTACACGACGAATTCGCAGGCATCATGTACCCAATTGTAAATAAACTGATACGATTCGATTTTAATCAAGAGTCAAGAGTTTTAATCAGCCAAATAACAATTCCTTTTCGGCCTGCTCTCTCTATGAAAGATCTAACAACGAATTAAAGAATAATGAAAATACGTTATTGCTTACTTGTTAACTTCTGTCAGACTGTTAAGAAAACACTCAGCAGTACCAGCGCCGATTATGAGAAAATAATGTTCTGAGTTTCTTTTGCGTCTTCTGGTTGGCCATCATAAAGTTCGGCTGTGACTTTGAGGGAACCGGCGATTGCATCAAGGGCTGAATCTCGCGCTGTTGCTGGTCTAGGTACCTAGTAGTAGTCCAACTAAGATGTAAAGAAAATGGTCTATGTTTTAACATATTATTTCATGCTAATATTCCATACTAAAGTTTTTTATTTCACGTGAGGACATTAGGTGTCTCTTTTGTTAAGTCATGTTTTGACGCAGTGGTAGAGTCAAAATATGACGAAACACATGTAAGTGTGTCCTAACATGGAATAAAAAATTGAGCATTGCGTATTAATGTTAAAAATGCGAAATATTTTGAACTGTCTATTAGCTTTTCAGGCCCAGCATTAAACTGAAAACAGAGATGAGCTCGCATCTTGGATGACACAAATAGGCTTTTTATCTTGGGCTTGTAAAATTCCCCTTTATATGATAAACATATTATAAAAACTATGGGTTTAACCCTAATCACTTTGGTCGATTACGTTATAGAGGTTCAAGCAAATAAGAACGTTTTGCTCATTAACCTTTTTTGTGTACGAGTTGAAAAAAAAAACCACCCAAGTGCGAGTCGGACTCGCGCACAATTATTCCCATACCATTAAACAATATAAATCGTTCCAGTTCCAGTAAAATAACAAGATAGCTGTTAAATGTCGTAGCAACAACAAGGCAACAAAAACAAAGCGCTGAAAAGGTAGCACCTAAACAAACAAGTCGGCATCTGAGGAACTACCAGAGCCAATGTTTTTTATTATACGATTTTATTATACAATTTGAACTTGAATACTTACAAGTATTCAAGTTCAAATTGCATAGGTACATCTGAACTTGTAGACTCCTGTGAGATAAGTACACGTACGAACAGACAAACAGCGGCGGCTTTATTGAAAGGGTCAAGTTTTTCTCGTTTTCAGTATTGAACCCTAAAAGTATGAAAAGTAATAGGTTGTTCCATCAATCATCGTTATGAATTGTATTTTTCAAACCTTCTTTAAAAATAAAAATATATTACGTCAAAAGTAAAGACTTATTGTATTCTCTTTAAGGTACTTTGTTATTATGACAACTGTCAGCTGGGATTTGCGTGTTCATTAGTTCATTATTAATTTGAACACGTAGTCGTTATAGCGTCTATAGTATAATTAAAGGAGCCTTACCCATCGGCCGTACAAAAAGTACCTGAAAGCTGAAATGGCCAATGTTAATACTTTCATTTTAATCAATTTGTCACGAAAGGCAGTTAAGTTAGCACCTATCACACTGAGAAAAATGACCTTCCGAAATACGGAAGGTATTACCTTCCCTTTTGACTCAGTAGGAAATTTACCTTTCAACTTGGAAGGATAATATTACCGTCCAAATATTTCCTTCCAAACAATGTCTGCGTTCTATTTTGGTGGGTAATACGTAACTTCCAAATTTCGGTCGGAAAATTCCTACTGAGTCAAAAGGGAAGGTAATTTTTAGAAGGAAAATAAAGGGCGGTAAATTTTGGAAGGGTAATTTTGGTGGGTAAATTTCGGTCGGAAAATTCCTACTGAGTCAAAAGGGAAGGTAATTTTTAGAAGGAAAATAATGGACGGTAAATTTTGGAAGGGTAATGGGGTTAATTTCCTTCTAAATTTGGACGACATAATTGGTCGGTAAATATAAATAACCTTCGAAATCTAGAAGGTAAAGGCATAATATTACCTATCTAAGGCGAAGGAAATCGGAGCGGGATTTTGCATTTTCCCCCCATTTCAGCAGGTAAACACCGAAGGTAATTTTAAAACCTACCTACGACGAAGGAAAAAGCGGTGGGTATTTTAGCATTATCCTTCCAATTTAGAAGTATTTACCTTCTGAGAATTAGTAATCGGATATAAAAGGAAGGTAATTTCAAAATTTTCCTTCTAATTTATGAACTACCTACCTATGATGGAGGAAAGAGCAGTGGGTATATCAGCATTACCCTTCCAATTTAGTAGTAATAACCTTCTGCAAATCAGTGATCCCCCAATCTAGAAGGTAATTACGGAAGGTAATTAGGTATTAATAGGAAGGTAATTCAAGTATTTTCCTTCTAACTTATGAACTGCCGACCTTCGACGAAGGAAAAAGCGGTGGGTATATCAGCATTATCCTTCCAATTTAGAAGCGTTTACCTTCTGCGAATCTCAGTGATCCCCCAATTTAGAAGGTAACTACGGTAGGTAATCGGGTATTAATAGGAAGGTGATTCAAGTATTTTCCTTCTATAATTTATGAACTGCCAACCTCCGACGAAGGAAAAAGCGGTGGGCATATCAGCATTATCCTTCCAATTTAGAAGCGTTTACATTCTGCGAATCTCAGTAATCTCCCAATGTAGAAGGTAACTACGGAAGTCGAATCGGGTATTAATAGGAAGGTAATTAGAATTTTCCTTCTAATTTATGAACTACCTACCTATGACGGAGGAAAAAGCGGTGGGTATATCAGCATTATCCTTCCAATTTATAAGCGTTTACCTTCTGCGAATCTCAGTAATCCCCCAATGTAGAAGGTAACTACGGAAGGTAATTGGGTATTAATAGGAACCTTTCAATTAATACCACAATTACCTTCGATGTTAACCTTTTAGATTCACTGGAGGTTTCACTGTGATACTCAGGAGATACTACAACTAAATTGGAAAGATAATAATGCAGATAAATATTCACCGCTTTGTCTCCGTCTAGTTAGTTAGGTATTTCATAAATTAGAAGTAAAATACTGGAATAACCTTTCAATTAATACCACAATTACCTTCGATGTTAACCTTTCAGATTCACTGGGGGTTTCACTGTGATTCTCAGGAGATACTACAACTAAATTGGCAAGATAATAATGCAGATAAATATTCACCTCTTTGTCTCCGTCGTAGTTAGTTAGCTATTTCATAAATTACAAGTAAAATACTGGAATTACCTTTCAATTAACACCACAATTACCTTCAATGTTTACCTTTTAGATTCACTGGGGGCTTCACTATGATTCTCAGGAGATACCACAACTAAATTGGAAAGATAATAATGCAGATAAATATTTACCGCTTTGTATCCGTCATAGTTAGGTATTTCATAAATTGTGACAAAAATCTTTTGAATTGCCTTCGTGTAAC
This sequence comes from Erebia palarica, assembly GCA_964035005.1. Taxonomy (NCBI): domain Eukaryota; kingdom Metazoa; phylum Arthropoda; class Insecta; order Lepidoptera; family Nymphalidae; genus Erebia; species Erebia palarica. The sequence goes on along the minus strand of OZ035987.1, from coordinate 27,724,815 downwards.
ATCTTCCAATTACCCAATTATCTTTGGTATTTAGCTTCTATATACGGGGTATTATAGACCAAGGAATATGAAGAAATTACACTTCTGAAATAGAAAAAATATACTTATATAAGTACTGAAAGGATATAAAAATGAATTATTAACAGTAACAATAAATTTTTAATAAAAGGATTTATTTTAATCAAAAAACAAAAACTACTTACTATACTGGTATCATCAATTTAAAATAAAATTGTACACTCATATTCAACAAAAATATAATATAAATTAGACTTATCAGATAAACTCGCTACCTACTGGACTTGTTCTAGTGTAAATCGGCCAATACAGATCGTATTGGCCGATTTACACTTTACATTTTTGAGTTTGGTTTACCGACCAACAATTTCTTCAGTTGGCGGCACCCATAGATATATTAAATGGCGGCACCGCCAAACCACTTGGTCTAACTTGAAACTTTCATCTACAGACGCGCAAAGCTCCATCTTTAGATCGGTTTAGGATAGGACAGTAGGAGGACACAGTGACACAATAACACAGGCTGAAAATTGTCTGAATTAAGCATACAATTATCTACACTCAACGAGAACGCGAAACTAGACTGGCCGCTGGCGAATGACGTGAGTACTGAGTAGTGAGTTTCTACTTTCAGAATTCTTTTAAATGTAACCTAGTGGTGTGCCGATTCGATTTTATTTATATAATCGGTAGGTAATGCGAAAAATGGTTATCGATTATTAGTTCGAAATAAAAATTGTTCCAAATGGTTGAAATTAAACAAAAATAATAGAGTTTAATCACTCATTTAATTTAAACAAAATGATAATTATAAAAATTATGATGATGATAATTACTAGGGCTTCCAATACCGGGATCCGGGTTACGGGATACCGGGTTTTCAATACCGGTATTGCAATGTCTTTTATATTGAAAGTTCCAAATTCAATGGAAGTTAAACATATATATTTTTGTAAGAATTATTTATCCAAAATAGATCTATTTTAAAAATCATACAGTTGGTATACTGATTATTAATAAGAATATTACTAAGAAATTGATTATTTGACAATAATATAAGTATTAATAAGATTGTATATAAAATGATGTGATGGAGTTTCAGACAAACTTCTTTTCTTTTCTTTTTTCTTTCTTCTTTCTAAAAATCAAAACTTGGTGTTTTTTTAAAGAAAATACACTTTCATAAAATATTGCATGATATAAAATAGAGTGAAGGAGTAACTTAACATTTCAATCCACAGCGGTCTAAATCCGTAATAATTTTTCTCGCTTAGTGAAAAAAAACAGCATTTCTTAACTGAATTTAAGCAGAAAAGGCGCCCCTTTGAGTTAATTTGGTGTTTTATTAATGTTTTTTTTTGTTTGTTATGGTACCGTTTGCTTCAGAAAATGCTAGTTTTAAGTTCAAAAACATCTACGTCCATTTTAATTTTTATAAAAATCATTTCGGTATTAATACCGGTATTGAAAAAAAAACCGGTATTCGAAAGCCCTAATAATTACCTATTAAAAATCAAAGAAATATAAATAAATTTTCAACCAGTGACCAGTTAGCATTTATAAATATTATATAATCGAGATGCTTTGGCAGCAGGCTGTTCCACTCAGAACTAAGAAAAAGAACAGAAAGAAAACTATTCTAATTTTTTATACGTGTGAGATCCTGTATGTACCATCATTTATGTACTTACCTGCATATGAACCTAAAACCGTTTTATCAAAACAATGCTAAAAACTAGCTGATATGTGCCAACTAGTCGGTGAAGCCAAATATCCGGCCACTTTCGTCGTCAGCGACTATTCGGCAAAAAGCTCCGACTATCCGGCTTTTTACTTTGTATAATATATTTCTCAATATTAAATATTTCTCAATAAAATGTGCATACACAATCGATCTTTCTTCGGCACATCTCAAAACATAATTCGGGATTTTCCATCTAATAGAGCACTTTACCACCCATCACTAGACTTAACGGGACTTTATAACGGGGATTCCTTTTTTAAATAGGGTTACCATCACTAAAATGCTTTTCTCCAACTAATCGATTATAATCGATTATCTAAACGATAATCGAGTGCTAACGAAATATCTTGATAATCGATTGCGCACACTATTAGTGTGAGCAGATTTAAGTCGAACATTACTCGTCTAAATTCTGCTAAAATCTGCTATTTGTTTTGTAAATAATTCTAAAATTCTGCTAATCGATGAGGTCATATTTGTATGAGGATTTGACAGTGGTACCGATTTTGACAAGTACTTACAATCTCTAAATAAAAAAGAAAAGTCTAAATATAATGCTATCTTTTACAACCAAGAACATTATGAAAGGGATAGCGATACATTCAAACCTGTCATTTTAGTATGGTTTAGAGTTTGAGATTGCCAAAATCGCAATAATTTCTTTCGCACTTTAACTTGTAGTGTACCCAATAAAGCAAAGCAGTCATAGGTACATACACGGTACGTAAGATAGCTAAATAATAATAATGTCCTCCCGACCGAATTACGGCCACGGCGGCCTATCTCCAGAGAGATTATCTGCGCGGGAGATATTATAGTGCACAAGTGGGCGCGCGCATACGCAGGTCAACTCTCTGTTCCTTTACTCTCATAGCCCGATGGGACGGAAAATCCGACACGACCGGAGAGAGATCAGGCGCAGGACCGACGGCTTTACGTGTTCTCCGAGGCACGGGGGTGAAACACGGCCAACTTCCTTACTCCGGCTAATACTGAGAATTTCTTGTCAGAAAAGCCCAATACTTGTTATGGCCCGACCCGGGACTCGAACCCGGGACCTCGTCGGCCGCAGTCGAATATGCTAACCACTAGACCAACGAGGCAGTCAAAGATGAGATAGCTGAATAGTACAAATTTAGCACCCGATAGTACTATTTGACAGCCCTTCGAGTGAGTGAGTGCGCGTAAACAAAGACAGACTGTTTCCTGATTTTTTATATGGATTAATTGGAAAAATAAAAAAAATAGTATACTATCATTCGATACATGATAAAATCATTCGATTATTATATAAAAATAATTTGTCACCAGAAATATGTCTGACAAGCTGGCAACACTTCAATGCAAGCAAATCGCAGATTATTTATTTGAAGAATTCGGAAGGAACATTCAGAAGGATTTGTTTTTTTCCATCTAGTTTAGAAGGACAGCGCTGACGGAGTGTGACTTGTTTTGTAACGATTTTTAAACTTATGCAGGGGCCACATTAACGGGAAATGCCATTGAAAGTCGCGTATATGGCCGTTAACCGTAGATGTAGCCACGATCAATGGGAAATGGCATTAACAATGCCGTAGATATTGGCAGATCAAAGAGGTTCAACGGGAGAATTAACGCAATAAAGCGGCTACACCTACGTTCGCCAGTGTGCACCGCGAGCTCTGAGGGAATTCACGTGTGCTGTTACGGGAGCGGACATGGAGTGGAGAAGAGTCCACCCCGTAAAAACTTAATTTAGCCAACATCAGCTCTACACTTATGCAGTCAAATGCCCTGGAAATATCTAGCAGTATTAAAAATGTGCCTTCTCCTCTGTCCGATGCCGTAAGAATATCATCAGTTACTGCCGTTAATGCGGTTGCTGTCCCATGACCCTTCCTAAAACCTGACTGGACCGCCGGTAACAAGTTATGTGTTTCAATATATCCCGAAAGTTGAGAGCAGACTAATTTTTCAATTATCTTATTTATTTTATATATAAGCATTCGAAGTGTGTTTAAAATCTGAATGAAGCACCTGATGAAAGACCTAGGTATACTATTTTTGTTCACACTTTTGCGTGGTTTAGAATTTAAAACCGAAGTAAACATGAACAATAAATAAACATGAATTTTGGAGAGATATAATCATCGAATTTAGAAAGATGTTCCTTGTGTTATTCCCTCCAAGTGTGATCCATCTAATTTCAATGGTAATTCCTTGCAGCGAGCCTTTCTAATCCCTTCGTTTTTGATGTAATAGTAATGTCACTTCATTTTCCACTAAATAAGAGGGTAAATATCCTTAAATTTCGAAGGGTAAATATGCGTTTTCCTTCTGACACTGTTCCTACCGAAAAATTATAATTGATTTAGAAGGATATTATCATCTAATTCAGAAAGATGTTCCTTGTGTGATCTCTCCAAGTATGATCCATCTAATTTGGATGGTAATTCCTTCCAGTGAGCTTTTCTAATCCTTTCGTGTTTGATGGAATTGTAATGTCACTTTATTTCCCACTATATAAGAGGGTAAGTATCCTTCAATTTCGAAGGGTAAATATGCGTTTTCCTTCTGACACTGTTCCTACCGAAAATTTATAATTGATTTAGAAGGATATAATCATCTAATTTAGAAAGATGTTCCTTGTGTTATTCCAGCGAGCCTTTGAATCCCTTCGTTTTTGATGGAATAGTAATGTCACTTCATTTTCCACTAAATAAGAGGGTAAATATCCTTCAATTTCGGAGGGTAAATAAATATGCGTTTTCCTTCTGACACTGTTCCTACCGAAAAATTATAATTGATTTAGAATGATATTATCATCTAATTTAGAAAGATGTTCCTTGTGTTATTCCCTCCAAGTGTGACCCATCTAATTTGAATGGTAATTCCTTGCAGCGAGCCTTTCTAATCCCTTCGTTTTTGATGGAATAGTAATGCCACTTTATTTCCCACTAGATAAGAGGGTAAATATCCTTCAATTTAGAAGGGTAAATATGCGTTTTCCTTCTGACACTGTTCCTACCGAAAATTTATAATTGATTTAGAAGGATATTACTATCTAATTTAGAAGGATGCTCCTTGTGTTATTCCCCCCAAATGTGATCCATCACATTTGGATGGTAGTTCCGTCCAGCGAGCCTTTGTAATCCTTTCGTTTTTGATGGAATAGTAATGTCACTTTATTTCCCACTAGTTGAGAGGGTAAATATCCTTCAATATCGGGAGGTTAGCTGCGTTTTCCTTCTTACACTGTTCCTACCGAAAAATTCTAATTGATTTAGAAGGATATTATCATCTAATTTAGAAGGATGTTCCTTGTGTTATTCCCTCCAAATGTGGTCCATCAAATTTGGATGGCAGTTCCTTCCAGCGAGCCTTTCTAATCCTTTCGTTTTTGATGGAATAGTAATGTCAATTTATTTCCCACTAGATAAGAGGGTAAATATCCTTCAATATTGGAAGGTTAGCTGCGTTTTCCTTCCGACACCTTTGGATTTGAATTCAGAAGGACATTAACATCTAATTTGGAAGGATAAATTTGGGAGAAACTATTAAAATCCATCCTTATTTAGTAGGAATATTTAGCTGGAAGGAAATACCTTCTTGCTTAATTCCTTCCAACAAATTTCCATCCTTTATGTTCTTCCGTATAAGATGGATAAAATTCATTACCTTCTAAATATCGGTAGGAATTTGGCAGTTTCCCGATTCAGAAGGTAATCGGTGGAAGGAAAAGACCCAATTTTGGAAGGAATCGGTTTTAGAAGGTAAAAATCGGAAGGTAAACAAGGAAATTTTTCTCAGTGCAGTGACTGCATATTCAACAGGGACTTCTTAATTAAAACTTTATTCTGAAAATTGCATTAGATATTATCTACTCATTGATGGCAGAGCACATTTAATAATAATTACTTGGATCATTACTATAAATGAAACATTTCTTTGTAACCACTACAAAGGATGATTAATTCATAAAGCCTTAGTTAGTTTGTAAGTAACTTCTGATATGACTTGACCAAATGACGACCTCCCATGGGGCAGTGTTGAGCGATGTTTCCGAGTTCGATCCCCGGGGCCTGGTGGGAGGCTTCGGCCGTCGCTAGCTACCACTACCCTAGCTACCCTAGTGGCAAAGACGTGCCGCCAAGTTATTTAGCGTTTCGGTGCGATACCGTGTAGAAAGTAGAAACCGATTAGGAGTATGGGCTTAAAACTCTAACATAATTCGATAATATTCTATAATAAAAAATATACATTTCAAAGTCATAGATATAAGATATAATTACATGTTTTATTGATCTATGGCAATATGTTAAATAAGAGAATAAATAGTATGTAAATAAATAATCCTTTATTATTTATTAGTAATTTTAGCCAAAAAATTACAAGTAAAAATGAAACATATTACATGGAACCAACCAACCAAGGTGCCAACCAAGATTTAAGCCAACCCTTGTTCCATGAGACACGGGCACTCACTCCTTAAAACAAATCTATATTTATTGGCTAAACGAGGCAATTTCTCAGCTTGATGCTGGTTTTCAGGCATGACCCCTAGTGAGGCCACGGGCTAACCGGAAGCCCTAAATATATATATTTTTTAAACAATACTATTTTAATATTTAGGTAGGTATAATAGGTAATTGGTGTTCCAAATTTTGCAAGCTGCAAACTTAAAAGTCCCCTTGAAAGAGGCTGATCCATGGTGTGCCCTGCAATCTTTGGAGCTGACCTAGACACATATCTGCTTTTCTTATGGGCCCATTTTATCCTTGAGCGTATCCGAAAAGTAAGGTAGCAAGGTGAAGTTTTCGCCTAGCCTCCCATATTCAACATGTTGGCGTTATTTAAATGCGGGCTCACATGAGAACGAGGCGCTTCTAAATAACATAATATAATATTAATCGCGTTTTTATTTCAATGTAATTCCATAATTACCTTATTTCGTTTCTTATTTAAAATATGACTAAACTATAAAAATAATGAACTATATGTGTATAGTGTGGTATTTTTAGGGCCCCGTACCTCAAGAGGAAAAATGTAAACCTAGTTGTCCGTCCGTCCGTCTGTCTGTTTGTCAACCATCATTTTCTCGGAAAAGCGTGGAAGAGATAACAAGCAGAAATTAATATCAAATACTTAGGCCTTCAGTCCCTTGGAGCCGTAAAAACAGCTGTTTAGGCCGCATATTAACTACTTTCCGTTGGTCTATAATCATGAAATTTGGCAAGGAGCAAGGTCTCATGGCACAAGTTTAGGAGAAAATCATTAATTATGTTTCCGTACTCATAGGGTGTTGAATTGTTTGCCAAGCGCTACCAGTTTAGCGCCACAGCTGATTTCGTATTGTTATGGCATCAGTCTTGTTATTTACTAAAATCATTTTTATATTGTGTGGTGGTACGAAACACTTGCGCGAGTCTGACTCGCACTTGACTGGTTTTTTACCCCGTAGCGACCGCTTGTGTCCAAAATGGCACGCGCCTCTCGTCGGGTTAAGCAAATGTTGTTACTTTAACACCGGTCTTCATAAAACGGTTTCCCTTGGTGACTGGTGACCATCCTAAAGTCATTAAGTATCGTAAGCCGGACTATACCATACGCCTTAAAAAAATATCGTCCTCATGATGAAAGTTAATTGAAAATCTCTTAAACGGAACCACAAATTACACGATTAATTCATGTAAACAAATTATTTTTAATGCTCCTTACAAAGTTGACTAAAATGATATAAACTTTTTATGCATTTGTGCATGAAAATGCATACCTATAGTATTGAAGGTTGTAAGAAAAAAATAATAACACAATTATATAATATAATTGTAATACAGCTTTACTTGTGATTTGTCCTCGAAATTTTGAGGTACTTTCTGTTGGCAATTTTTTCGTCATTTGGAGTCGGCTCTTCCAAGAAGTAATGTTATCATGATAATTGACATAAAAGATCCATGGTCTTACTACCTCTACGGCTCTCGATAGTGACAGCGCTGTTGGAAGCGCTTGGGGGGAAATCAGTGTGTAATGTCAAGATGGCAACCGTATCTGTGAGATTAAATAAGATAATAATAAATAATAATTAAGTGGATAACGAGTGTTTCCTTTTAATAGTAACTATTATTTCATCAGTGCCTATGTTCTATTGCACCTAGACTCTAACTCATTGGCTATCAAAAACCACAGAGTTTGAGAATAGGGAAGCATGAACCCCCCATTTTCATGTCCGTCTGTACTAATGTCTTATGCCACAAGTATTCGTTACCGCATTTTTTTTCACAGAGTGAAAGTGAGTTCACAGTACAAACTAGAATTTGCTTGGAGAAAAATTGAAATTCAAGGTTTGACATTTTAATTTGGCAACTGACTAACTACCTAAAGTCTACATGTCCTTCTTTTTGCAACGGATTATATTTATTCGCACCAAAAATATAACTAAAAATATTATGAATATATAAGTTACAATAAAAGTGGTCTGGGAAGCACTTAGCGGACTGGCTTCGCTTCATGCTTTGATTATATATTTAAGAGAGGATATGTTGCATTTTACTCAATTATAGTTATACGATGCATTTTATTATTAAAACAAGTATCACTATGTTTAGACTTTTCTTACTTACTAAAAGCTACGTTATTAGAACGAGACAGGTGTATTATATTATTGCGTGAACGTGTCGCGCAATTGTCATATGACGTCATCAAATTTAGCTATTAAAGCCAATTTTTTGCTAACTATTAATGGCGTCTGTTGTGATTCCGGTGTTTCAGTCGTGAATAGTTTCATGTATTTTGTTGTACTTTTATGTAATCAACTATAGTGGAGAATGAGACTCGGTGCGGGCTATAGTTGTAAATCAATTGTACCTGTTTTGAATAAAACAGCTTTGACTATTGACTATGTTTTAATTCATTTATACAGTTCAAAAGATCTCCCCTGATCAAGTAATAATTTGTTGTTAATATTTAGCGTCAGTAAATTCACACTAAATTTGAAAATAACTGTTTGCCTGTTACCTGTTTTTGACTCATCCCCTGAACAAAAACATACGGTTCCTACTCGAGTTTAAAACCGAAATCCAAGGCTACGAATTCATGGCGAATATAAAATATATATAAAAAGAAAGATTCATTTTTGGTGGACTCCTTGTACCATGAATAGAGGAAAATACATAGATTGTATTAAAAATATAATAATTTAGAATAAATAGTAAAAGTAAATAACGTGAAAAAAATAAAAATGTATTTCAAGTATTCGATACGTTTCCAACATGGCAACCTTCAGCCATAGAGTAGGCGCGAAATGTTCTCACTCACTCATGTTGAGTTTTTCTTAGCTCCACGCTAAATATTAGCTAGATTAAATATTTTCATCACTGAAATTACGACGAATTCGTTGATTTGAACGACCGAAACTGGTCTAGTATTTATTTTTCTTAAATTTCTCTACTCTTAACGACCGGATCCACGCCCCATACAAATCTGAACCTTTTCTATATATAAATATAATAAAATTGTAAGGGAACACGGTCACGCAAACTATACCCCTCCTGCTCTCGAGCCTCTGTAGGGAAGCGCGAGCCCGCACCGAAAAATATGAGACGTGATGCTGATAATTAACTAGCAAAGGTCTGAGAAACCGGTTTAATCATTATTTTACTTTTATTTTCGTAATATTAAAACTAACATAAACACATAGATTTATTTTGGTTTCGCATAAGCTTTGTATAACAAAGATAACATGGTAGCAGAATTGACAAATCAGTGACAAATGTAAGAAAACAGATTAAACGAATGTTTTTTAAGTGTTGCCCTTTTATTTCATGGCAGATTTAGCGTGGCCAGACTATATTACATTCAGTCATTGTTATAAATATCTGGAAATAGGTCCTTACATATGAAATTGCCGTTTTGTCGTTCTCAAATATCTCCTCTTTGGTTAGGAATTTCAATTTCAAATTTATACAGCTATTTACTCATGCTTTTGTGTTTTGAAAACCCCTATTCATTTGTTTTTTCCTCTTTTGGTTTTTTCTTTGCGTCACTCAGTTTACAAAATGGAATTTGGAATTTTAATCCACTTGAAGCAAATTGGGAAGGTGAAAAAGCTTGAAAGGTGGGTACCTCATGAATTGAGTGCAGCATACCGACAAACGCGCGTCGACTGCTGCGTTACATTACTCAACCGGCACAATAATGAAGGGATTTTAAATCGAATTATTACCTGTGATGAAAAGTGGATCCTGAACTATATTCGGAAACGCTAATCGCAATGACTGAACCCTGGCGAACCAGCCAAATCCTGGCCCAAGCGAAAATTAACTCAAAAAAAATTACTTGTGAGCGTTTGGTGGACTAGTGCCGGTGTCGTTCACTACAGCTTTCTTAAATCTGGCCAGACGATTACAGCGGATGTCTATTGTCAGAAACTGCAAACCATGATGGAAAAGCTAGCTGCTAAACACCCGAGGCTCGTTAATCGCTCTAGGCCACTACTGCTTTAGGACAACGCTAGACCACACACTGCACAACAGACGGCTACCAAATTAGAGGAGCTTCAATTGGAATGTCTAAGATATCCACCGTACTCCCCGGACTTTGCTCCAACAGATTACCATTTTTTTCGAAATTTGGAAAACTTCTTGCAAGGGAAAAAATTCGACTCCGATGGGTCAGTCCAAAGCGCCTTCAAAGATTTTATTGATTCCCGACCGAATGTTTTTTTTAGAAAAGGGATCAATGAACTACCTATGAGATGGCTAAAGTACATAGATAGCAATGGTACATACTTTGATCAAATAAATATATTATAATATTTAAAAAAAATCGACTTTATGTCCCTCCCTTACAAAACGGCAATTTCATAGGTACTTACTAGGTATAGACTTATTATTAATTTTCGGGAAAACAATTAAAATAAATAATTATATTTAAAAATTATTTACATATAGATTAATTCGCAGACATTTAACGATAGGGTTAAATGGTATTTAATTGATACAAAGTATTTTGTTGCATCTTTGTAAAAATGAATATTTATGCTATTAGAGGTAGATTTGGTCTAGCTAATTGCGATATTTTTTGCCTGGCGTACCTTATTATTATGCGCCATAAAAATTATGATTTGTCTTGATAAAATATTTTAAACGAGCAGATGTTCGCGACTTCGTTCGTGTGGTATAAGTTTGTTTTGCCATAGGCACTCCTTAATTTTCCGGGATAAAAAGTAGCCTATACCACTCTCCAGGTCCTAAACTACACACAAATGAACCCAAACTAGCTTCTTCGAGCCTTCTTCGTACCGTACGCTCACTTACGGTTACACCCCGCACTGCTTCTATTCTTTCATTTTGGATAATGCTCGGCCGCATACCGCTCGGGTAACTCAAGCTTATCTTAATGATATGAATATCACTGTTATGGAGTGGCTGGCGAGATCACCGGATATGAACCCAATAGAGCACGTTTAGGACTTGCTGAAAAGAAAAGTTAAGTCCAGAATTCCAGCTCCTGCCAACGTGGGAGAACTGCGAATCGCCGTAGTTGAGGAATGGCGGAGACTATCCCAGGAGACCATCGATAACATCATTCTCAGTATGCCTAGACGGGTAGAAACTTTAATAAGAGCACGAGGAGGAAATACGCGATATTAATCACCATTTTTCTAATTTAAATAATTGTTATTTTAATATTAAATTTCACTTTTCCCGGTTACATGAAAAGTTCAAAAATATACCATTTTTCACAAATAGCCTTTGCTCGCAAAATCTGTTCTTAATGTGATCTCATTATAAGTAAAACAAGTGAAACTTTAAATAACAAAAGAAGTGTACTAAATAGATTTTAAAATAAAACCATTTTTTTTAAATTATGGACCTTTTTTTATGTTCCGCTAAATATGCCGGCGAGTTTATCTCTGTGCCAAATTTCACGAAATCAATCCGTTCAGCCGTTCTGGTGTGATTGAGCGTCACTCGTTCGTGTGGCACAAGATTTCATTTCCTATAGCACTTCATTATTTTCCGGGATAAAAAATAGCCTATATCACTATCCAGATATTATCAATTATAACCATGCAAAAAATTACGTTGATCTGTTGCGGCGTGATTGAAGGACAAACTATCTATTAAACGTCCTTGAGGATAAAATTTACAAAAAAATGTGAATCAGGTATTTCTTCATTTCAAACCAAAATTCCAAAACAATCCAACCAAGTTACCAAAAAATAGCAAGTTTAATGGCTCTTAAAAATTAATGACTGACTTTAATATAAACTTTCAACCCCTATTTTACCCTTTTGGGGGTTGAATTTTGAAGAACTGTGACACACGTACTTCTTTATTTTTTACCGAAAATCAAAACACTAAGCTTCGTTGATATAACTTGAGCAATATTTTGAGAAATGAATGACTTTCATATACAAACTTTCAACCCCTATTTTACCCTTTTGGGTGTGGAATTTTCAAAAACCGTGACACACGTACTTTTTTATTTTTTATCAATAGCCGAAACACTAAGCTCCGTTGACATATATACCTTGAGCGATTTCTTGAAAAATGTAGGACTTTCATTCAAACATTCAACCCCTATTTTACCCTTTTGCAGGTTGAATTTTGATAAATTGTGTAATATGTATATCTACCAAGTTTCATGGCTATAACTTGAGAAATGAAGGACTTTCATACAAACTTTCAACCCCTATTTTACCCTTTTGGGGATTGAATTTTGAAAAACTATGACATTATACATTTTTCTTTATTTTTTACCGTAAGCCAAAATACCAAGTTTCGTTGTTATAACTTGTAAAATATCTTGTGAAATGAAGGCATTTCATACCAACTTTCATCCCCTATTTTACCCCTTTGGAGGTCAAATTTTCAAAAACTGTGAAATACATATTTCTTGATTTTGTACTCGCAGCTCATATACCAGTTTCATGGCTATAGCTGTCATAAAAATTTTCAACCCCTATTTTACCACTTTAGGTGATGAATTTTGAAAAAATGTGACACACGTAATTTTTTAATTTTTAACGAAAGCCGAAATACCAACTTTTTTTGTTTATATAACTTGAGAATATCTTGAGAAATGAAGGACTTTTATGCAAACTCTCATCCCCTATTTCAACCCTTCGGGGTTAGAATTTTTAAAAACTGTGAAACACGTATTTCTTCATTTACAACCAGTAGCTCGTATACCAAGTTTCATGGATATAACTTGAGAAATGACGGACTTTCATACAAACTTTCACCCCCTATTTCACCCCCTTAGGGGTGGAATTTTGAAAGATCCTTTCTTATTGAGCGCCTACGTCACAAAAGGAACCTACTGTCAAAATTTCAAGTTACTAACCCCAGCGGTTTAGGCTGTGCGTTGATCCCTTAGCGGTTATATATATATATTAGATTAGATTACATAATATACAGTTAGAGATAATATATAGCCTATAGCACTCACAAATAATGAGGCTTTCTATTGGTACCAGAATTTTCAAAATCGGTTCAGTAGATCCAGAGATTACCCCCTACAACGTCACAAACTCACAAACTTTACCTCTTTATAATATTAGTATAGATGAGATTACTAATTGCTTTATTGCATCCTAATTAAATTTGAATGATTTTTCGCATATTTTCATGTAGGTACCTACTCATGTCTTAGCTAGAAATAAATTTTGATTCAATATAATTATTTTAAAGGTACAATTTTGTCTGGTTTACATAATATCATAACATCCTTGGTACTTATTCCAGGCTCTGGAACAGATTACGTCGCAACTCGCAGGTTTGTATTAGAGTTCGGTCGAAGTTGGACGAAGAATAGGTAATAGGTTGGACGGTGCGATGGCGGACGAAGACGGGTTCGCGTGGCAGTTTCGGGCTCCGGCATCAAAGATTTTAGGCCCGTATTACTAAATCGACATCAGCAAAGAACTATGCAAGCGAAACAAAGATTGGCCGAGACTTGAGAGCCTGTTCTTAGCTGATGTTGGTTTATTAATACCGGCCTTAGTTCGTCGTACACCCCAGTGTAATTACTATATTGAGCAACCTTGGTCCACCCATAGGTGAATTTTTTTTAAGAATTTAAAATTAAATTTATTAGGTAGGTATATGACTTACTAACCCATCACGGCTTCGCACGGGTGACCTTACCACATTACTACTGGCTTTACCTAATAAATAAATTATATTATACATAGGTGATTGCAATTGATTTGTTGTAACCCGTTTGAAGCCCGCCATCTTCAAACTATTCATCAGATGCTTATGAAATTAACATGAGACCTAGCTGATACACTCTCGGTAGATTCAGTTTTATGCCGTGAGCGTAACAAACATACAGTCAGTCAAAAAATATTTTAATAAAATGTTTTGGGCTCTGTATCTATATAATCTTCTACATATATAAAAATCAGTTGCTGTTCGTTTGTTTCGCTAAAACTCGAAGAACGGCTTGACCGATTTTGATGAAATTTTTGGTGCATGATTGAGTGGGTCCATGGATGGTTTATATTCATAATTGGACCCGGTAGGGGGCGCTGCAATTGGGTTCTAGGTTCAAGGCAGGACAACGCCTGCCGGGCCAACTAGTTAATAATATAAATGCGAAAGTTTGGATAGATCATGACAGAACACACAAACGGATCTGGATGAAATTTTGCACGGAGAAAACGACGACTAGACGAATAGTCTAAATATCGAATATCTCAAAAACCTCAATCCAAGCGGTCGAAGTCGCGAGCATTAAGTAGCTAGTGGATAATAAAGCTTTCTCCAATTTAAAAATTAAAAAAAAAATCGAAAAATATTAAATGTAAAGAAACCGTCCAGTTAAAGTTTTATTATAAGAAGATGCAACATGTTTGACTGTGTTTTTGTAATTTCAAAAGGTGCAATATTTAGTTGCTACACACTATCTATGAGTAACTATGAAATATTGGCTACTAGATGATGTCCGCGACTTCGACGGCGTGCAGAATTAAGCGTTTTTTATTCCCGCGGGAACACCTTAATTTTCCGGGATAAAAAGTAGCCCAACTCCTTCCCCGGTATACAATTTATCTCAGTACCCATCTAATCGGTTGGAAAGAAGGGCCGTGGAAGCGTGGCAGACAGACACACTTTCGCATTTATAATATTAGTACGGATATAATGGATGATGATGTTCAACACAGCTTAACTTAATATTCAATACCAGGACGAAACAAGTAACGATTATTTATCCAGTGATTTAAAACATCAGTTGATAATAATCAGTCCCCATCAGAACTGCTAAATTACCCCATTTGCTAAATGCACATGAATGGTTACGGCACTCCGCATTTAAGTAGGATCATTAAGTGCATTTAAGGACTATTAGTAATAGGTATGTTACGCTTGTGTATGCTAGAACGCGGTAGTAAGCGGTGATAGCCTATCCAGCTCATATTTTTTGAAGTTATGTGCGATTCCAGAAATTAAATATCACTTGCTTAAATCGGTGAAGGAAAACATCGAGAGGAAACCTGCATACCCGAGTGTTCTTCATAATGTTTTCGAAGGTGTGTGAAGTTTGATAATCCGCACATGGCCAGCATGGTGGATTATGGCTAAACCCTTCTCATTCCGAGAGGAAACTTGTGCTCAGTAGTGCAGTAGCCGGCAATGTGTTGATAAAGAGAGGCCTCCACCTACCCTAGAAGTATAAAAAGCTCTCATAATTGCAAATTACTTACTTGAAAAATTACGATTAGGGGCACACGTCCCCACACGTCAGACAATCGGTGACCGACTTTTAGTCTGCAAAAAATTAACCATACATATTGCAGTATTAAAACGCTCACGTCCTGCAAAAGTCGGTTAAAAACAAAATCGACCGATTCGACTATCGGTGGAAAATAAAAGGTCCGGACGTTGAATCGGTCACAAGATCACACAAAGTCATAAAGTCGGCCCGATTATCGGATCTACAAGTCGTGGGTCCTCGGCTCTTATGATCCGTCGACAGCTGACTGTACGCGTGATAAAAAATCTTTCTAAAAAACCGACTTCCAAAGCCACTGTAAAGTAAAAAATAATTTTGAAGTTTACACACTGTGTTGAAGTCGTGCGAGCCTGGCGCGTCTACTTTGTTATACTCGCCCGACTTCAACATACCTAGTGGGTAGAAATCATTTTTTTTTTAACTTTACAGTAGCTTTGGAAGTCGGTTTTTTGGAAAGAACTTTTATTTTTAACTTTTTAATGTACTCTTAATCCCCACGGCTCAGGAGTGCAGCACCCTGCAGCATCAGAGTTGAAGACTTGGCACTTGGGTTTAAGTATGAAGTCGTTGCTTGACACCTACAATGTGAATTCACCATTAAAAAATCCTAAATCGCTATTTTTAAGGAGTTCTGTACCCTGCAGCATCAGGGTTGAGGAGTCGGGACTCAGAGTTGAATCGTATACACGTGACTTGATACCTTCTATATTAATTCACCGTAAAAATTGCCTAACTCCTAGTTTTGAGTCGTAGGTACACCTACAGCATTAGGATTGAGGAGTTGCGAGTCAGAATTATTTATGGGACCACCTCGCAGGCTTCCTCTAACTACTGAAAAAAAAATTTTAATCGGTTTAGAAACCACGGAGATATGCAGTAACATACATATAAAAAAAAGGACGCGCCGAATTGAGAACCTTTTTTGGAAGTCAGTTAAAAAGTCGCCGAATATTTTCGATTCTGAACACAACAAGGAAAATAAAAGATTTTCTTTACATTGTAAATTAATATTTCCTACTATGTAGGTAGGTGGTTTTGATGAGAGCGGTGAGTGGGACTGTGATATTTTAGCCTTAGGTCTAAGGAGGGTGAAAGTAAATGAAAATTGCATTAAATGTTTTTTTAAAGTCACACCCTAAGTTCTAACATACTCTCTTAAATAATCAGAAGTAGCTATAAATTTTCAATTTTCCAATCTGGCCCGGATAAGTATCTTAATAGCTCATAAGAAGAGGCTAGGTGTACCTCACAGATTTAATTTTTAAACATATAGGAATGGTGCTTGTTATATCGATTTCTGAGTAAATTTACCAATGATATTTTTGTGAAAAGTTAGGGTTCGATTCTTGACATGTATACCTATACTAGCAGTCGCCGCGACTTCGTCCGCGTACAATTTCTGATTTCCTATGAGATTTTCCCGCTACAAAAAGCCTAGATACATATACCAGCTAAAACTAATAAGTAATAACCTTAATGCTGATTTTAAAAACTTATAATCTACATGCAAGCTTCCAACCCCAATTTCACTCCCTTTAGGATGGATTTTCGTAAAATTGCTTACACAAGTTATTATTATTTAAAAATAATAACTTACATCTCGATTTTCAAGCCTCTAACTTCAAACACAAACTTACAGCCCCCATTTGAGGGCTGAAGAGCTCTTTGGGGTGAATTTTCGTAAAATTTATTATACAGGTTATTATAATTTAAAACTAATAAATAACCTAAATCCCGATTTTCAAGTCTTTAACATCAAAATCTTAAAACCCTCATACAAGCTTCCAACCCCTATTGCACCCCTATTGGGGTAGATTTTCGTAAAATTGCTTATGCATGTTATTATTTATTTAAATTTAATAACCTAAATTCCGATTTACAGGTCTCTAACTTCAAACATAATAGGACTTTCATACAAACTTACAACCCCTATTACACCCTCTTTGGGGTAAACTTTCGTAAAATTGCTTAAGTATATGGGTTTTTATTGTTTATAGCTTTTAACTTAATTTCCAATTTTCATGACTCTAACTTCAAACACAAAGGACTTTCATACAAACTTCCAACCCCCATTTCAATTAGGGGTGAATTTTCTCAAAACCGTTTCTTAGCGGCCGTCTACACCATAGAAGGAACCTATCTTCCAAATTTCAAGTCTGTATGCTTTATAATTCCTGAGATATCGTAATGAATCAGTGACCTTTCGCTTTTATATATACCTATATTATGAATGTTTTACTTACTTAAGAACCTTACAATTCAGTTTCAGTTTTCTATAATATTGATGATATTGTTCCTTTTAAACACAATTCCTTTATTTCTGATAGGTAAAATTTTGGCCTCACTAAACGTTCCTAAAAAACACCTTTTATAGGTAGGAATAAAGTATGTTATAACACTACAGTTAAACATATATTTGACTGCCTCGTTGGTCTAGTTCAGTAGCATGTTCAACTGCGGCTGACGAGGTCCCGGGTTCGAGTCCCGGGTCGGGCCATAACAAGGATTGGTTTTTCTGAAAATAAATTCTTAGTACTAGCCCGGAGTTAGGAAGTTGGCGGTTTTTCACCTCCGTGCCTTGGCAAGCACTTAAAGCCGTCGGTCCTGTGCCTGATTTCTCTCCGGTCGTGTCGGATTTTCCGTCCCATCGGGCTATGAAAGCACAGGAACAGAAAGTGCGCACATGTGTATACGCACACACTTGTGCACAATAATATCTTCCGCACAGATGGCTAATCTCTCTGGAGATAGGCCGCCGTGGTTGACAGAACCTAAGTTTCCGGCCTGCGGCCGGGCACTACCTGATTATTTGTGTCGAACCCTAACCTAACCTACAAGAAACAGACAAGAAAACGTAAATAAAATGAATATTTCAAAAATTGACACTCAGAACATTAAACGTTTCTTTGAGAAACGTTCAATGTTCGAAATTGTAAACTTTCGACAGATTGCTGTCGACAGTTTACAATTTCGCGAGTTAGATTATAATCTAACGGTTTTTACAATCTTACGGTGACATATATACCTATGTTGATACAATATTCATTGTATTTACGTTTTCTTATCTCTTTCTTGTAGGTTAGGTTAGGGTTCGACATAAATAACCAGGTAGTAATATATATATAATATATATAGGTTTATATAACAGATTACAATCTACCGAAAAATAATGCGTTTAATTGTAATCTGTCGACAGTTTAAAATTTCGCTAGTTATTTTACAATCTAACGGTTTTTGCAATTTTACGGTAACTTAAATATTATATAACATTGCTCTCATTTAATAATAAATATTTTTTCGAAAAATATAATAATTATAATTATAAATAGGTATACTAACAACGCCATTACAAATGTACAATACAATCATTACAAATATGAAAATTGAACAACAGAGTAAAATCTAATTTAAATGGAATCCTTCTACGCGTTTCATTGTAACAACAAACATTTATAAGTATTTTTTAAACTTGTTTATGTATAATATTGATTTTTATTATAGTTTCTATCGACAATAGTATGGTTATCTTTAGAATCTCAATTATGGTATGTATGTTATGTTTTTATTATTTATAAATAAATGGTGGCATATAAAAAGTTAGCAATAGGGCCTAGAAATGATAGGGCCTATGCATTGGGATTTGAGACATGACATATAAAAGTTAAAGAAACCATTCAATTGTAAGTTACACTTTTTTCGTAAAACATAAATAATTAACATTTATGGCACACACATTTAAAGAATATTTATCAACTATATTAAGTATAACAACAAATGTACAATATGTATTACAATATTCTTAATAAATTTTCCATGGTTAAAGAATAATCTTATAACATGATATTGTCTTTTTTGGAATAAAGCATGCGTTGTTGTTAACAATATGCGTGATATTATCGCAGTTTCCTTTTGGTGTATTTCAACATTAAACATTAGTTATTTTTATTTCTATAATATTTTGGTCTTCGGTAATAATTAACGTTATTTATCAATTAGGTACAGGTACAACATATTTACCAACTACTTTATCAGTTTCGCTTTCGTCACCTTTTTCGCTGCAACCAATCATCTTTTATTAGGTCAGACCCTTTTTCCCCGATCATTATAACTGCTGCATTGGTATTACCACTTACAATAGTTGGCATTATACTAGCGTCTATAACTCTAAGTCCTTCAACACCATGCACACGTAATCTCGGGTCAACAACTGCTTCAGAATCCCAAGATGGTCCCATTTTTGCTGTTCCACATTGGTGGTATATTGTCATGCTGATTGTCCTCACTTGACATTCAATATATTCATCTGACATGAATTTAAACTGTTTGCAGTTAGGGAGTGGTTTCATATACAACCTTGAACCAAATTGTTTAAAAGGAGAGGCGTTAGCTACTTTCAAAGCTATTTTGATACCTTCTATAAGACGATTTACATCCAAACGATCTTCATGATAACGTGGATTCATTATTGGGTAGTCGAATGGATTTGAGCTCTTTAGCCTAACATAACCTCTAGTATTTGGACGTAATAATAGAGGCATTATAGTCCATGCATCTTTATTTGCTATGGGTTTGTATACCGTGTCGTATATTTCATCAGTTAGACCTAATATTTTTCTTACAATTTGTCCATTGTCTGATGAAAATGAGGCCGGGGCCATGTGAAACTGAATATCTGGCCATAAGCCTGAACTATTTGCGTATTTTGTATTTACAAATGCTACGCCTTCTAGTCCACCTAAAACAGTCATTGGACCTCTTTCATTTACTACGTAATTCATTGTAACAGGGAACGCTTGCAAGCGATTTTGAACTATAGCCACTGGTTTGTCGACTAGAAATGTTAAACCTCCCACACCTACATGGTCTTGCAAATTCTCTCCTACTGGTAAATCTTTCAACACTCGTATTCCGACATCTTTTAAATGGTTTCTTGGTCCCACTCCAGATAACATCAGTAATTGTGGGCTATTAATAGCACCAGCAGATAATATAACTTCTTTCCTTGCGTACACAACTTTTTTGATGCCGTGTTTTACGTATTCAACACCGTAGGCTTTCATTGTTAAAGGATTAATGAGAATTCTCGTAGCTTGAGAGTTAAGAGATACATCAAGATTCCGCCGGGTCCTTACTGGTCTTAAAAACGCCTTTGCTGTACTACATCTTGAACCTCGTCTTATTGTGCCTTGTGCAATCATAAAGCCTGTTTGATATTCCCCGTTAATATCTCTATTTTCGTACCCAATTTCAACACCTGATTCTACAAAGGCTGCTACTAAGGGTGTTCTCCACGGAGCTTCTTGCACTGTCAAAAATCCTCCTCGGCCGTGATATTTGCTTTTAGCTAAATAGGGATTTCTGTTGTCTTCAGATTTAATAAAGTATTTGAGCACATCTCGATATGCCCATCCCGGATTACCGAAGGACTCCCATTGATCAAAATCGTATCGATTTCCTCTAACATAAATCATATAGTTTAAAACACTGGAACCGCCAAGAACCTGAAAAACAAACAACATTGTTAAGGTGCCAGCGGAGGGTGAATTGTCCTTACAAACTTAATACCAAAATAATTTGTAATTCGAGAATATTTACACCATAATAAGCGATTATTAAGATTGAACTTGTTTTTATCTAGGTACCTGGATAATTATTTTCAAAATACTTTCCCAAAATTAAATATAGGCGCATTGCGTTTTGCATGTTTTTACGACATAAATGACATGTTTTCTCCTTATTTATTTCATATTAAAACAACGATATCTTACGTACTAATTGATCAGGAACATATTGTCAAGTTACAGAATGACAACACGGAGTGAAAAACACAACAAGTTTTCATTCATCATTTTTGGTATGTACGGAACATGTGTCATCAGCCAAATAGAGATAGCAATGTACTGGGCAAATTTATCATATTTGCGGGTTGAATAGAAGTTTCGAGCGGCGTTCGCCAGCCTCTTAATGTGCCGGTGTACCTATATGATGATATGGTTTTGAACTGTTCACATAGCACTTAGCAAATATTCAAAGAATTTAAATTTTTATTAAAGAAATAGCCGATGTCCGTGTCAGGGATGCAAAATTTTGACAAAACCGGAGTCAAAAGGCAACAAAGGCATCTGCTTTGCATTTATAATATTAGTATTGACTATGGAATGTCAGATTTTCAATTTATTGCTTAATCTCAATACTACTCTTAAACATTATACTTTTCCTTTTTTCCCTACCTTACTCTATGATATAAATTACTGAATATGATATGAATGTTAATATACCTTGCCCCTCGGCCAACTGCACCTGTGTTTTTTGAAACCTAAGCAGGCGAATGCGGTGGGCTCGGTTTTGTACTGCCAATCCAGTTTCGTTAGCTGTAGGTAGCCCGCTAACGAAGGGACGTCTGTGATCTCGTTTTCATCTGGCCCTGAAACATTTTTAGTGCACCTTTTAAGTAAAAAACATTTTAATTATGTATTTTTAGTTATATATTCATTATTATAATAATTAGGTTGGATCCCAGGTAAACCTTACCAGGTTAGCCTCTGACCTCTCAGATTGCATCATCACTTTCCATCTGCAGTCCAGTCTAGGGGTAAAATAGTAATAAATAGGTATATAATCCATACTATCCATACTAATATTACTAATATCCATGTACTACATTATTACTAATATAAATGCGGAAGTATGTCTGTCTGCTACGCTTTCACGGTCCATCTGTTGAACCGATTTCGATGAAATTTGGTACAGGGATAACTTGTATCCCGGAAAAGAACATAGGCTACTTTTATGCCGGAAAATTAAGGAGTTCCCGCGGGAAGTGAAAAAACTTAATCAACGCGGACGAAGTCGCGGGCATCATCTAGTTCAATTAAAACACACGTTGCATTGAACACCTCATTTTTCGTTCGGTCAAAAGGAAGAAACTGACTCGTGACTACTGAGTGAGTGAAATATCAACTTACAGAAACTTTTTAGTGATAAACAAGATTTTGCATTTTGATGCTCTTTTTTATCAAAAAAGAGCTAAAAGAGAGGTAGTCTATGTCTCAAAGAGATTAAGAAATTTAACCCGAGAAAAGTTGGGGCTGGTCAGCTAGTCTAAATACATAATATATATATATTTAGATATATATTAAAGGAAAAGCTAGTTTTAATAATAAAAATAAATACGTACCACTTTCTAATACAAGTAAATTCCAATCCTTAACTTCCGTCAAACGGTTTGCGACTACCGCACCCGCTGATCCTCCTCCAACTACTATAAAGTCATATTCTTTCCTAGGTTCCTTGTCCAAGACTTTGGCTTCAGGGTCGTGTGAGTTATAATTGTGATATGTGAATGCTCCTAATAAAAGTGGTATTAACCATAGGCCAGTTACGCTTACCGTTTTAAGAGCTGTTGACGCTAATAGAACTTGGATACCCATTATATTAGCCTGTAACTCTGCCTCTTCGGAGTTTTAATTATTTATTTATTGGTTTTGATTTCTTTACCTTTAACCAATGAAATATATAAGTAGTTAACTTTGGTATTTTTAGCTATAGCGTTTTTTATTATTATTTACTGTTCCTTTTTTATTTTTATGTATCGTTTATTTTGATTTATTCGGATTTATTTTATAATAGTTCTTGTGTTCGACTGTTTATTACACTTTGAACTCCACGTATTACGTCTCGAAGTCTGTCGTTCCTATCTGGAGGTTTGCTTCTGCGCATAGTTTTCTTAATTGAGAGTGGTGATGAAAGACGCTGCGACATGTTAACAGTCCCGGTTGCGTCTTGCGGTACGGTGTGGCGATTGCGAATCTTGCACCTGGAAAGATAGATTTACAAATACTTAGGTATATTTTTAAGTCTTTATGTAAATAAAGAGTGTTTACATTTATCATCTAAATAGCTGGCCGATGTCGGCTTCACTCGGGTGTAATTTCTATATTATGTATTATTTCTGAGCTGCGGTGTTGTACGTTATGGAAAAAACCTATTAGCAAAATCTCAAATTTCCAAATTCAGATGTTTAAGATATCAGTCAATCAGATTGGTTAAAACTTATATATTTCATAGCTAAGAAATGATGATGTTTCGTTTAGGTATTGTTTGAGTTGATATATTTAACATTTACAATTACTATTTATCCATCAACCATTTTTTTATTTTCAGGTACATAATATGAAACAATAAACCTCCATGATGAACACGTATTGTACAGCTGTGGTAAGGCATCTATATTAATATTATAAATGTGAAAGTTTGGATGGATGGATGTTTGTTACTCAATCACGCCAGAACGGCTGAATGGATCTGGATGAAATTCTGTCTGGGATAACACATAGGCTTTACTTTAGGCGTACTTTTTATTCCGGAAAATTAAAGAAAATTTCCCGCGGGAACTACAAAACCTCAATCCACGCGGAAGAAGTCGCGGGCATCAGCCTAGTCATTCTTAAATGTTAAAATAATGTTTTTTACATATTTTATAAGAATTTATGAAAGTAAGTAGACCACAATGAACTTTATGTAATTCCCAAGTCTATGAATTATCAGGCCAGTAATGAAAGACTGAGAAAGATAAGTATACCACAAAGATATGTATGAGCGGGATAGAGCGAAAAGCTATTTCCTATTTATACGGAAGATATGATCTAATTCTAGACTTGTGAAAGTGATTGTAATACTCGATAACAATTATTATTTAGTGACTTTATATTGGAGTAGTTGCTCGTAATTTGAAGTAGTTAAAGTCACTAATAAATAAATATTTAATAAAATGTCATTGATTTTTTCATACAGTATAAAATATGTTGTTAACTACTTGACTTAGCCGTTTTAAATTGCATACAGATAGTCTTATCTAATAATGAAAGTGCCTTACTAAACGTTCGCATCATTTATGCACTGGCTCGCAACATAATATCCGGCCGTATGGTTCAAGCCTAAAACCGGTGACAAACGACCAACCGACCGGCGATGAAACGGTTATAGCCTAGTGAATTACGTGGATAACACACCCGACCTCCTGTAAGAGGTCGCGGCTTCGATCCCGGGCCCGCACCTCCAACTTCTCGAAGTTATGCATCTTAAGAAATGAATGATCACTTGCTTCAAACGGTGAAGGAAAACATCGTGAAACATAAGTTCTTAATAATTTTTTCGAATGTAAGTGAAGTCTGCCATTCAGCACTGGGCCAGCGTGGCACACTATGGCCAAACCTTCTCATTCCCATCGGAGACTTGTGCTAAGTAATGAGCCAACAATGGCTTGATATGGGAGGGAGAGAGAGAGAGAACGACCAATGTTAAAGTTTAATTTGGTGTTTCGTTCATTTTAAGATTAGACAACCTTATTTTCATAAGCGTCTCGTAGGGCAGCCATATAAGTACCGAGTTCATATTTTCTTCAGAACTTCATCCAAAACTGCGCCTTAAAAAAGGAGGTTAGGTGTAAATTGCTCAAAGCGTAAGAACAATGTTAAGCATTGTGTGTTGTTGGTTGAAGTAACCAGAGCGTAACCCTAGTTTTGGAAATTCACTGTAGGCTCGGTTGGCCGTTGGTAGCTTCACAAACCACAATAATATTATTGCCAACATTACATTGTATATCATAATTAAATTCGGTTAACACCATGACGATTTTCTTTTGTAAAGATCTTTTGTAAAGAAATCTTCAGAAAATGCCCATGGCATCACTCACATTTTACTACTCTACAACTGGCTATTTTCAGGCCTCTGATATTTGAGTAGGAAATTTTATACATCCCTTACAGTACAATATTTTAGCGTGCGATAAGATAAGTCAACGCCGTCTATCGGCAATGTGACAAAGCCTGTACCTCCGCTTGGCCCTCACGGGACAACCGGAGAAACCCTCGCAACAGAGAAAAGCACCATACAATTACAAGTCTTGGTCGAAACAGCAATTCATAGCCTCGTTGAAAGGCCTCGGCTAGCTAAAATAACTTGGAAAGTCCTCGGTTTCGCCTCGTCCATCTAATATAACTCAGCCGTGATTTGCTTTATTTCCGGCCTAGCAATAATGTACTTTTGGTACTGAATATCGATCGCATGGAGTTATTATTGTTTATACAAGAATATATTTTTACATGTTTGACGAGTTACAAATTTAGTAGCGCAGGTCTGCTTCAATTTATTGGTAAACAAACGTTACGTCATAAGCGGTCCAAATTGATAAAACTGTGGCATTAGGTGAAGGTCGCTACTCGAACTTTCGATTATGTTGTCACATGAGAATGAATACTCGTTCTCTTGGTCGATACAATGTGACAACTTTCGCCTACATACCTCGACGAAGTTTGATTAAACCATGTTCTTAGTTTCTTTTAACCGTCATGCTATACACTGGAAACTTTTAAAACTTTTTTTCGGGCACTCTTATAATCGGTACTGAAACAAAAATTATTTTTTCATTTTAGTCTGTCTGTCTGTATCTTTGCCGCGCATCACTCCGAAACTACTGAATGAAAGTCAAAATTTGTACCTTGTAGTAATTAATTAACGCGTAATCAGAGTTAATTTATTATTTTTTTGTTAAAAAGGAGGTGCTTTAAAGATTGTCCCGTAAATGTTTCATGGTCATTGGTTCTACAGTTCAGAAATTACAGACATCACAACCGACAGTATAGCCTGGCGCCAATCATTTAGTCGCGTCTGAAGTTGACCGCGGTAGTTCAGAAGACGGGTAGGAGGGCGTGAGGGGTAAGCCGTAAGACGCTTCGTACTAATATTACAAATGCAAAAGCTTGTTTGTTCGTTGGTTTGTCTTCCAATCACGTCGCAACAAAGCAACGGATCGACGTGATTTTTTGCATTTTGAGGATCTGGAGAGTGCTGCTTTTTAGCCCGGAAAATTAAGGAGTTCCCGTGGAAATTAAAAAACTATTCCACGCGAACGGAGTCGCAGGCATCTACTAGTAAATATTAAAAAACCACATTTTCCAATAAAATTTTATACAATGAGGAATCTATAATGTTGCAAATAAACATATAACTTATCTGTTACACCGGGTGAAGGCCGAAACCGATATTATCTACTTTCATTCTTGCGCAAGAAACCGCTTCCCGGTAGGGTGAAATGACAGACGACCTTCAGCTTACGTAACTTTTAAATTGAGGTAGGTCGAACGAAATAACAAAGTTTAACTTAAATTGGTATTTTTTTTTATTGCCGCGGTAACCCTTTAATTTTCTGGTATTCCTCCCCGGGTTGCAACCTCTGTACCTACCAAATTTCGTCAAAATCGTTTGGAAATATGGGCCGTTAAAGCGTATTAGACAGACATACAGACAGACACGCTTTCGCATTTATAATATTAGTATGGAAGTGTGTATCTGATATCTGTGTGTAGATTCCTGTCCATATTTCCAGTTCACATGTTTCATGTTTGTTAGAAGTTAAGAACCTCCGTGTAAGCCTTAATAAGTTATTGCATTCAAATTGCTATTAGAGTATTCTCATGACCATCTTTTGTTTAGTTTGAAATAATAACATAAAATTATTGAACTAAATTTAACTTCAGTCAATTTGCGCTAAAATATCCTTTGTTTTATCCATTGATACTTTACACCAGTCAATAACTCTGAAGATGTAACGTATATGAGCCTATGCACACGGCGTATTTTATACGCGCAGACAACGCACGAATCACGAATCGCGCTTATCGCAGTGTCTGCGCGTTTTCTGTTCAAACTTATAAACGTATAGTTGGCGTTAGGATCGCGTTTGTATCTCGTCGTCATGTGCCTAGGCTCTAAACTTACTTTTTAACCCACTTCCGAAATGCGCCGAATTCAGAACCTTTAACTTAAAGGTTCTGAATTCGGCGCATATTTTTTTTTAAATGTAATGTCGGTGCATATCTCTGTGGTTTCAGAACTGATTTGTTTTTTTTTTTCAGTCCTTAGTAGTAGAAAGATAAGCAAAATTGACGCATCAGGCTCGCCCGACTTCAACACAGTGTGTAGAAATCAAAAAATTTTTTTACTTTACAGTAGTGGCTTTGGAAGTCGGTTTTTTGGAAAGAATTTTTTGGTCTAGTGAGGGCCTTATTCGCTTTTGCAATATGTGATGCAACGACTAGTGACCTCTTTAAAGGACAGGAGACATTCGTTTCTGCCATTCATGATCCTGGTACTCCATATATCCGTGAAGATATAATAATTGGTTGTTATCAGTACAATATTTATACATATACAAGTACTAGCTGATGCCCGTGACTTCGTCCGCGTGGTTTGAGTTTTTTTGGTTCCCACGGTAACTTTTTAATTTCCCGCGGTAGAAAGTAGCCTATGTGCTATTCCAGATTTTAATCTATCTTTGTGCCAAATTTCATCCAGATCCGTTCAGCCGGTCTGGAGTGATTGAGTAACAAACATCCATCTATCCAAACATTCGCATTTATAATATTAAATATAGATTTTTTCGCTCAAATATACTTCTTTAATCTCGACAAGACAAGGTAGCGCCGCTCTATACGGCAAAAAAATTACTTTTAACTACTTAAGCTATTACACTGATTGCGATTGATTTACGATTTCATTTTGAGGAATTCCGCTCTCTATGTGTCTCATCAGATTTTCACGATATTCACATGGGATCAACCTGATAGCATGCTAGTAGTTATTTCGTAAGTTTAATGAAAATAATTATCAAAACCGGTTTGATTTGACGGAATTATGAAGTAAAATTTTTAACAGGAAATTTCCAAGCCAGATTTAGTAATATGTGTGCCAAGATGCATTCAAATGCGTCCAGTAGTTGCAGCGTATTGTGCTAACAGATATACACAAAAAGTAACACTCTTTTGGACTCTGTTTCGATATTTAGCTTTATAGATAACACACTATAGATCGTGTCAAAAATAGAAAGACAGGCCCGGAAGTTATTAATTTTTTTTTTTTTTAATATGATTAAGTAAGTTAAGCCGAAAGTTACGGCGCCCACGGAGACCCCAGAGGTATTCAATTTGTATTGAGTGACTACCGTGACGAGTTCACTTAACGTTTTTTTTTCTTCTGATTCATCTCCATAGTTTTGCAACACAGTGTTTGCTTGATCTCGTTATTTTCACTCGAGTACTGACTTCCGTGTATATTTTTGTTCAACGGGTCAAATTATTATCTAATACATTTTAAACGTCGAAAGCAACATACGAGCAAGTTACTACATCCATAATCACCTCATTTACCTGCTCCTGTTTTCATGGTAATAATTATGATGATCACCATGATTAATCGTAAGGCTCTTAACTGATTAACGAATAACAATAGTCCTCCTGAATGTTATTCTAATTAATATTTACGTCGTTCCCCGTAGCTTTATTGAATATTATGTCAAAACATCTTTAACTTATACAAATTCTTTTTCAACGGAAGGTAAACTATTTTTGTGACAAAGAATTGCTTATTTTTGCAATAAAAAAACTGTTTTTCAGCGAAACTAAGTTTTTTTCTAACTAGCCACGGCGGAAGCCTACCACCAGACCTGCCTAGGGCAAATTCAGTAATTATAAATTCCTAAATTGACTCCGCCGGGGATCGAACCCGGGACCTCCGCACGTTAAGACAACAGCGCTACACATTGCGCCATGGAGGTCGTCAAAAGTAGTAACTATCTATCTATTTAAGTAGGTACACAAGCTCACATTCACTGCTAAAATCTCGTTGTTGAAGCTACGCAAAGGTTTATGACACAGTTGCGCAAATACATTACTTCCCTTACCCATTATCTTATGTAATGGCTTGTGGGATGTTTCTGGAACTTTGTGGTCACTGACTATTGTGACAAAATGTTGTATGTCGCCCTGATGATATAAATCTTTTCATGCGAGAAAGGTTTTTAATAGCTTTTGCGTCAGGTAAAATTAGCCTCCAGTTTAATCAAAATCAAAATCATATAAAATCAATTATTCCCCTGGACTGGCCTGGTGGGAGGCTTCGGCCGTGGCTAGTTACCACCCTACTAGTAAAGACGTGCCGCCAAGCGATTTAGTGTTCCGGTACGATGCCGTGTAGAAACCGAATAGGGGTACGGGCTTAATACAACTGCCATGCCCCTAACAGGTTAGCCCGCTACCATCTTAGACTGCATCATTACTTACCATCAGGTGAGATCGCAGTCAAGGGCTAACTTGTAGTGGTTAAAAAAAATGTAGGGAAAGCTTATGATTCATATCAGGTTTTTTTACTGGATTAAGGTGATTATAGAAAAGTTGAATACGACCGTTGGTTGCTCTGTTGTAACTGTTCCATCATCATTCATCATCGATAGTGATATGATGACTACTAAAAACAACTATATTTTTATTTAAGTCTAGTTGATGCCCCCGAGTTCGTTCGCGTTTTTAACTTCTGGGGGGATAACCAGGACAAAAAGCATATATCCATCCCGACTCTAGTACTCATCAAAATCGGTTGAACAGATAGACAGACAAACAGACACACTTTTGCACCTATAATTTTAGTATGGATATGAATTTGCTGCTTCTCACACTAAGCAATGTCTTGACTAAGAAACACAAGTATGCTAAATATGCAATAATAGCTCAATGTAGACTTTTTTTATCCACTACAAGTTAGCCCTTGACTGCGATCTCACCTGATGGTAAGTGATGGTGCAGTCTAAGATGGTAGCGGGCTAACCTGTTAGGGGCATGACAGTTATATTAAACCCATACCCCTATTTGGTTTCTACACGGCATCGTACCGGAACGCGTAATCGCTTGGCGGCACGTCTTTGCCGGTAGGGTGGTAACTAGCCACGGCCGAAGCTTCCCACCAGGCCAGACCAGGAAAAATTCGGAAATTATAAATTCCCAAATTGACCCTGCCGGGGATCGAACCCGGGACCTCCGCACGTTGAGACAACAGCGCTACACACTGCACCACGGAAGTCGACAAAACTCAAGTCAAGTCAAGGAGAACTACTATACATACGGATTATCATAGCTTCATATCTACTTTTATTAAAAGAACTTGAGTTAATTTTTTATCTTTTCAACAATTACGAAAAGAAACACTCGTCTGATGCAACTCTATCGAATAATAAATTTGCATAATAGTTTCGTAAACCAGTGTCGCAATTAAAATTTGTATATTAAGAGAAGGAACAGCCAAGTAAAAAGCCAAAAATATATTTTTTATAACATTGTAACCGGGGTTACAAATTCTTAGGTAATTGTTTTTCTTTTCAATTTCGATTTAGAATTAAAACTATAAATCTTGATATAAATTTCGGGTTTGCACCGCTTATCTAAACTTTAAAGTGTATTATGTAAACGATTGATGTTATTATAATTTGCATATCTTTAAATATAATTGCATCTTATTATCTTTTCGGCCTTGGCATACATTTTTTGTCTTACGATCATAATTATCATTGCTAAGTCAATGACCATTATAATATTATTCATTATTGAAGGGATTTGACTTAATGTTTATTATTAAACTATTACAAATAATGTTGTAGACCTACTATCGTTTTCTTAAAATTTGAATGAAAACCTTAGTTATAGCTTTTTTATGTTACTTTAAATACTTACAATCATTGCTGAAGGTTTATTGCCACACTGCTTATGCAATCACTTTCAGAACTATGTCTCGTCTTAACTCTACTTAGGTCACTGTAACACTAATGTTAATCCTTTCTAAATTGGATTTTTTCTTGTATATGTTTACCTCACTAATGACACTGCTCATTAGGTTCAGAGACTTCACTGTTTTTATTAATGGTATTCTCCATAATTATGTATGTGTCATTGTTGCTCTAATCTCACGATCTTTCACTGTCAAAGCTTATTGATCCTATTTCAACAACCTTACCTACATAAGTCAATGTTAGAAGCAGTTACTTTTTCAATAAACTCGCTTATCATCAAATCTCAAATGAATAGCTTCCAGCTAAATGCTAAGTTATATAAAAGTACACTGTCGCTTAAATGGCATGCTTGGTTACGGAAAAATCATTAATTGCAAAAATACGCTTCACCAGAGGCTTCACAAATCCTGTTACACAATGATTTAAAGCCGATTAAAGTTATGATTGTTCTTTGTACTTAAATTGGTGGTTTGATAATTATATTAGTTTCTGATAAGATTCAATTAGGTAGGCAATTTAATGAGCGTTTAAAAAAAATCCTTGTTAGTAAATAGTAGTTTATGGAAACATTAGCCGTTGTTCTTAAATCTTTAAATTAGACCTATGACACGCCTCATTTTTTTTGTCCACATTCTAATATGCTTACGTTTCCTATTATCGCATAGGCAACACTAACAATGTTTGAATACTTCAATAAAATCGACTTCGTGTTGCATCCAGAATTTATGTAATAACTTGACTGGCCTAAGTTACGTTACATTAGGTGAGGTTGCATTACACCACAGAACAATCATAGTAACTTAACGATCGGTAAACTAAATTTACATCCATGTTTGTTTTTAACTTAAAAGTAAACGATCAATTGCACATAAATAGGTATGTTGTATGTAACACTAATGTCTATTAGATATTCATTGAAAATAATAGGATTAGTACAATGTTACTTCCAATGTATTTATGTTAAAGTTAACTACTTGACTTTTTACTAACTTTAAGAACTCTAGGCAGCGTTTTTTTGCGTTATTGGTTTTAGGATCTACGGCTTTAAATCAGTTAAATATTTTATGATTAAGAAATGGTTTAATACTAACAGTCGGGTTAAACTTAGAATATTTCGGCCCGCGGCAACTGCGCGACGCGACTCCGCGTGGTTGACTGGCGTTGCGCGCGCGCCAATGCTGTAATACCTCGTGGGGTTACAGGTAAATCGTAATATGTGTTACGAGGTGCATTATGTCGACTTGTGGGTCGACTTATTTGAACAGGGTTGAACCTGGCGTACGTCACGATTTGCGATTCCGTAATAGGACCTTGATGGGGCAGTTTGTTAATCTGGATAAAGAAAGTGGTGCATCTCTACATAAATCGTTACTTATGTAATGACTAATGATATTATCGTTCTTGCTGAACAAGTAAATGCATCGCTAATATAATATGATGCCTGCATCATATTTGAACTATAAATAAAATCATCATCATTACCATCAGCATATAATTAGGTCCGTTACTGGTCAAAACCACTTCCAGGAACCACCACCACCACCACGCTTATAATATCGGAATAATTGGAAAATAGAATCAATACCTAATCTATATATGTAATATAAAATTCAAAGTCCTGACTGACTGACTGACTTATATCTCAACGCACAACCTAAACCACTGATTCTAGAGACATGAAATTTGGAGGGTGTGTTCTTTGTGAAGAGTAGGTATCCACTATGGGATTTTCAAAATTCCACCCCCAAAGGGGTAAAATAGGGGGTGAAAGTTTGTATGAAAGTCATTCATTTTTCAAGTTGTAGCCATGAAACTTGATGTTTGAAGAATCGACTTTGTGGAACGACATTGTTTGTGGAATCGAGGATTACACTAGAATCGAGATGAGAAACAACTCCGTAACTAGATCTTGTATTGATCACATATTTGCTCGATTCCCCACGCTTGAACCGCACACGGCAGTCATCGATCTAGTACTGGCGGATCACCGAGCTATTATATTCACCTGCGTGAATGGCGTTGCATCGAAGCGTATACAGGATGTGTCCAAAACGTACACTGATCTCGGTACTTTGCATAATAAATTAAATAAAGTTGATTGGACGCTAACTAATCGTATGAATTCTCCTGAACAAATTTATGATTTTATTAAAAACTCTTTTAAAGAAGCATGCGACGCGTCGAGTAAAACATATTCCCATAAATCTTGTAATAGGCAGTATAAGGTCCCATGGATGGATAATAACGTTAATAGGCTTTGTAATAAACGAGACAAATTATTTAGTTTATGGAAACATAGTCCAAATGACGCTAAATTACGACTAGACTACAATAAATCGCGTAATAAAGCATTCAAAGTTTTGGAACATAAGAGAAATTCTTATTACACCCACCGAATTCAGGCAGATGCTAATAACATAAGAAAAATTTATAAATTAATTAATGAAATGTTAGGCCGAGTAACACTGTCAATCGATGATGCTATTTTAAAAGCGTTTGAGTCACAGGGGCTAACTCACAAAGCAATTGCGGACAACTTTGCCAAGGGGTTTGATGAAGCAGTCAAGTCGATCATCCCAAAATGTACCCATAGGCTGTTGAGTGCTGGCTCATACTCGATACCTGTTAATTCCAGTATTTATTTCCAGAAAGCGTCAGGTGATAAAATCCATAAAATTATTAAAGAACTTAACTCCAGAAAAGCAGCGGGGCCTGATGGCATTAAAGTGAGTCACATCAAAATGGTTGCTAAAGAAATTTCCGTGGCTATAGCTAATTTGATTAATTGCAGTGTTAAATGTGGAGTTTACCCTGATACTCTAAAAAGAGGATGTGTAAGACCGATTTTCAAAAAGGGAAAACGTAATGACTTTTCTAATTATCGACCTATTAACCTCCTATCTGCCGTGGATAAAATAGTCGAAAAGTATGTGTGTGATCAAATCCATGCGTTCTATAGAAAGAATGAGGTCATTTATCATAACCAATTTGGATTTCAAAAAGGTAAAGGAACTACGAATCTTCTTTCCAAATTTACTGATGAAGTTAATGGATACCTAAATGACAAGAAACATGTATTAGCACTATTTATAGACTTTTCCCGTGCGTTTGACACCCTTAATCACGAGCAGCTGCAAGATAAGTTAGAGGTATGCGGGATACGTGGACCTTTACTCGCGTGGTGTGCCGACTACCTTCGTAATCGCACTTATTCTGTCAACATCTGTAATACCAATAGTGTCACTATTGTAGCTAGTGAAGGTACCGCACAGGGCTCTGTCCTAGGCCCCTTGCATTTTTTATCGTACGTTAACGACATGAGTACATGCATCAAATACTGCTCGTGTTATCAGTTTGCAGATGACACCTGCATTATGCTCGCAGACTACAATCCGAACAAGATCCGTGATCAAATTCAGTAGGACTTTGACACATTGACCAAGTGGTGCCACGACGCTGGTTTAGTTATTAACGCTAATAAAACCAAGCTGATTCACATTAGGTCGCCTTATTTGAAATATCAGAATGAGCCGCTTAAAAGTGTAACTGCTCACAAGCATAGCTGCTTACACGCGTCCAGCTATAGTACATGTAACTGCCCTACTGTTGAACTTGTTGACAGATATACGTATCTCGGGCTTACAATTGACTGCAGGTTTAACTGGAGCTTACATATCGATCACGTTTGTAGTAAATTAAGGCAATTCCTAGCAAATATAACAATTCTAAACCATCGGGTACCATTCAAAGTGAAGTTAATGCTATACAACTGTTTCGCTAAATCTTACATTCAATACGGCCTTAGCAGCTATGGACGTACGTACGGTACCTACCTGAGAAATATATACAAACTTCAACTCAAAATTCTAAAAACCATCGTATCAGACTCTGTTAGACAAAAGTACAGCGACAATGATCTAGGCTTATTTAAACACTGCAAGACCTTACCCATACAGGAAAAATTTAAATACACTATCTTGAAAGAAGAATTTTTTAACGATAATTTACGTCGCAAAATAGAACATCCTATAAATACGCGGGCAAAAACTGCAAACCGGTTGCGCACTGAGCCAGCTAATAATGCATACGGCGAAAGAACTACGAGCTATATCATTCCTCGTCTTATCAATCAGTTGTCACCCGCTCTGCCGAGTGGAGTGACGCGTGCGAATGTGAAGCGGAAGCTAAAGGAATTTTTCTTGGGCAACATATGATGAACCTGCACTAAGATTTCTGCCTAATTAACTTGTTGCCTACGAGACGTTCTTTGGCTCCTGCGGTGATGAATTTAATGATTGGTCTAGTAGGTATTTCAAAATAATTGTTTTGTATGTTATCTTTAGTTTTATTACTTATACTGTGGGTTTTGTTATAATTTTTATTTTTATTTATTTAGTTATGTACTTTTATTATTATTATTTTTTTTCTTTTTTACTACAAGGCGCAGACGCTTATACATTGAGGTCAAACCTCTGTGGTTTTTTCAATGTATATTAAACTATTGTGTGTTATAAATTTGTACCTTGATAAATAAATCAAAAAAAAAAAAAAAAAAAAAAGAAATAAGTGATTCACAGTTTTTGAAAATTGTATCCCCAAAGACGTTAAATAGAGACGTGTCCTTGTGAAATGTCCTTCAATCACGCCGCAGCAGAGCAACGAATCAAAGTAATTTTTTTCATGGGTATAGTTGAAAACCTGTCGCACTCACCACGGGACAATTTTCCGGTTACCGGTCCCAGAAAATTAAGGAGTGCCTGTGGGAATTTAAATACTTATGCCACGCGAACGAAGTCGCGGGCAACTGCTAAAGTTCTATATTTTTAAAGATATCTTTAAGAACTTGTATCTATTGCTGATAAAATTATTTAATAGTGTTAGTGACTTTAGTTCCATCACAAAAATTCTATCGAAAAGGCTGTCGCCTGAAGAAACTCAGAATTATCTTAATCTTCTAATTATTAAAATGTAACTGGAGTTTTTCTGCATTTAAATATTTTTCAATATTTTTATTCGAGGAATCATTATTATCAATACATACATACCACAAAACTTTTCTTACTTTTGCTTCCCTATCTGACTGCTTAAATTTTTGAATGATTCTTTACTGAATAATTCCGTCAATCTTAACCGATTTTAAGCTTAAAGCTTATGCTGTCAGGTCTCATGTGAATTTCGTGAAGATATGATGTTGAACTAAGTCACCTACATATTGTTTCGAATGAGGCTTTTAATGTTAATGTATGCTGTCACGCTTAGTATGGTGACGTGTTTTAGCAAACAAATGTCCGCGTGCATATGTATGTTGTAAAGCACCTACGTAATGCAACGGATTGCTTCACTACTGGCACAGATTGTACTAAATCTCCAAATTGCCAAATATCTATTAAGTCTTTACTTTCTGAGATCATTTGTGATGAAATCGTCTAATTTACCACCAGTTTTAGTTGGTTGTGACTTGTGTTGTGTGTAGGGTGACCTGTAGCCCGATGGACCGTGTCTCAAGAAGGTAGTGGGAACCGGGTGGATGAGTAAGGCGCGCTCCACTGTGGAATGGGATGAATAGATTTGACTTGAATTGCGTAACTCAATGATACACTACCTATGGCCCGCGACTTCCTCCGCGTAGATTAAGGTTTTTTGGTTCCCGCGTGAACTTTTTAATTTTGCGGGATAAGAAGTAGCCTGTGTGTTATTCCAGACTATAATCTATCTCTGTACCAAATTTCATCCTGATCTGTTCTGATTGACTAACAAACATCCATCCATCCGTCCATACATTCATCCACCCAAACTTTCGCATTTTGATTATTAGTATAGCTTTATTGTATTCATCAGGTCGATCGATCAGGTGGCCATTGTTTTGAGTTTTATACTGATAGAAATCTGTTATGTATAGAGTAAGCATGTAAAGCTTTAGTAATATATCACTTGAGTGCTTTATGTTAAAAATTTGTGTGCTTGCGTCCTTTTTTTAATATGTGCAAGTGTCACCGCGGATAAGACGTGTACCAACTAAGTGCTAACTAGTCGGACATACACCACGGTAAAATTAACTCAATTACATTTTCAACAATAGAATTTTTATTAACTAATTTTGTATAGGACGTATAAAAACGAATTTCAACAATCCAATTCTAAGAGTATTAAAAGTCAATGATTATAATTTTTCGTAGATTTATATGGGTCTAAAATGTCACCCAAAAGTGTATTTCGTTTCATTTAGGTATGATCCAATAACCTGCAAGATTTAATGAAGTACCTATACATTAAATTGTAATACGGCGCTTATAAAAAAATATATATAAACATATACAGCTCTTCATGCTTTCGTATAGTTAGCATGCTTACGGGGACTAAACAGATAATAATGAAGGCACTGGTCTACATAATACTTTGGCGTTGAAATCTATCTATTTGCTGGGCGTGGCGAACAGGAACTTGAGTCAAATCTAGGGCTGTCCACCTCTTTAAAAATATTTCAGTAAATTTTCCCTCAACTGAAACATGAAACTAGATCATAAAATCATTGATAGAGTTCGTGTTCGCGGGATAAAATTCCGATGCTCATAAAAGTTAACGTCACGAACCAAATTAAATACTTGGAACGTCTAATTGCGAACGGTCGAAATTTTCGGAGGAGTAGATAGTTACCTCAGATAAATGAGATAATTCTATATTAAATAAAATTGTAACTGTCATCATCAACTTTTGAGACAAAACATTTTTGGCTGCGACGTTTGGCTTAAAGTTTCGAGCTCCAATGAATCATACTCTTATTTAACTCGGATGCAACCCTACCCTAAATCTTAGCTTGGATTACAATATCAATACGCCGTTGTAAGGAAACGGACTCGATTTCATCCAGAAATGGAAAGTTATGCAATATTACATCACTATACGAGACTAGTCGTGCCTTGCACGTCGTCTGACCACCTCCAGCTGGGTCACAATTTTATTGAGAAAATTGTGTCACACTGATCTGTAAAAAGCTGTGCTTACACCTGTGACCTTATTGAGATACATAAATAAATCCTTTATTTGCTAGATTGTAGGTATACATAAAAATTCTTTCCAAAAAACCGACTTCCAAAGCCATTGTAAAGTAAATAATAATTTTAATTTCTACACACTATGTTAAAGTCGGGCGAGCCTAATGCGTCAACTTTGTTATACCGGCCCTACTTCAACATAATGTGTAGAAATCAAAATTATTTTTTACTTTACAGTGGCTTTGGAAGTCGGTTTTTTGGAAATAATTTTTATGTATACCTCGATTAAGTCGTTTTTATGAAACCTCGATTAAGTCGTTAGAGGTGAATTCTATTTTTTCAAATCTACTACAAGATAGACCTTGACTGCGATCTCACCTGATGGTAAGTGATGATGCAGTCTAAAATGGCAGCGGGCTAACCTGTTAGGTTATACTTCTAAAGAACAAAATTTTTAATGCGTCAACTTTGTTATACCGGCCCTACTTCAACATAATGTGTAGAAATCAAAATTATTTTTTACTTTACAGTGGCTTTGGAAGTCGGTTTTTGGAAAGAATTTTTATTAAGTTTTTAGTGTCAGTATTGAGGATTTGGAGTCAGAATTTTTTATGGGACCACCTCGAGAGCTTCCTCTAAGGACTGAAAAAACATTTTTTCAAATCGGTTCAGAAACCACGGAGATACGCACCGACAAAACAAAAAAAATACGCGCCGCATTGAAATCCTTCTCCTTTTTTGGAAGTCGGTTAAAAAGAGGTGTTACAGTTAAACTAGAAATCAAGCCACAATCAGCCTATTATGTCCTATTTCCGTAACCTTGAAAACACAAAAACCTGGCTTTGTTAAAACTGGTTTTAAATTATGGGTTGAGCCTAAAAACCGGTCTCAGATAATATATTTAAAACACATTCCCAAAAATAACAAGCAAGTTTCCTAAGTAGTCCTTAATGATACTAGTTGACCTTAGTATCTACCTTTTTTTCTAATGGTAATTGTTGACCTTAGTTTCGACCGTCTTTTCGTATCTGGCTGGTCTATAACGGGAAAGCTGCATTGCTGGTTATTATTTATTATTGCTGCAGTCTCAGTTTTTGTGATTGGTTTATTTTTTTTAATTCTTCATCACGTCTTATACTTATTGTAGGGGAGCCTAAGAGGGGATTTTTGGATTTACTCCAGCGTGGCAGATTAATATAAAGGGGATTCTTTGGACCCTGTAGAGTACCTTCACCTTATATGAGCCCTGTATATTGGTGGGTCTGTCTAGGACAGCAAATCAAAATATAAAGTCGATCATCAGCAATACTCGAGCGTAGATTAAAGTAGAGTGAGTTAATTACATGTTGAAAAGTGTACATTCAAATAATCTGATGATTTGAGCGAGACCTAAAGGAGTTGGAGTTTTTAAAGTTTGTAACCCTCCAACTCCTTTAGGTCTCGTTTTCAGCATGTAATTAACGCACTCTACCTTAATATGAGCTAAAAATTTTTTTTTTTAGAAGTATAACCTAACAGGTTAGCCCGCTGCCATTTTAGACTGCATCATCACTTACCATCAGGTGAGATCGCAGTCAAGGTCTATCTTGTAGTAGATTAAAAAAAATAGAATTCACCTCTAACGACTTAATCGAGGTTTCATTGTTAAAACTAAAATGTAGCATTAAAAATCCCAAAACATATTAAGACCAAGACCAAAACAAAAAAACATAAATAAATTATAGTAACTTTAAACCTGTACGATGAAACAAAATTAATAAGACAAGAGTCTGAACTAAGCCGATATAAAACACGACAGATAGGAATTTTGTAAAGAGTTATTCTGGTAGGTTTTAGCCGTGGCTAAAATCTTAGAGCCATGCGAAAATAGAAAATTGCGGAATAAGCGGGAATCAGTTTTCTTATATCGCCGAGAAAGAAAGTTAATGCCTAATGAACTTCTTACTATCCACGATAAAGTTGCGGAAGTAACGGGAATCAGATTGCTATAAATGCTCCAAAATTGTAGCATATCGCCGAGGAAATGAAAATGATGGTGTAAGAAAGTTACTGCCTAATGAATTCCTTACTATCCACGATAAAGTTGCGGAAGTAGCAGGAATCAGCTTGCTATAAATGCTCTAAAATTGTAGCATATCGCCGAGGAAATAGAAATGATGACGTAAGAAAGTTACTACCTAATGAATTACTTACTATCCACGATACCAGCAACTGGTACCTATGGCATCAAATTAATTAGAGGAACTCTGCTTATAAATATTTTGTTCACAATCGCTGCGACGCGTCGGACCGAAACTGATGTTAGTACATTATACATTATATAATTCGGCGTACGTGATTGCTCCATGGCCTCGATGTGTAACCGACTCTAGCGTTTGACCAAGCGATGATGGTTTAACTATATTTTGCCCTTTTTTAACTAAAGTTGGTGTCATGGTAATGAACGCGATTCCCGTAACGTGATTACTCTGGTAATTGTGTCTAGTTTTTACGCCAGAGTGAGACCTATTTTCTTTTGTCAAGGTTTCAGTAATGCCCGTGACGGACAGGTGGTTGAACTTACATTAAGGCTTAAGTTAAACTTTGGACAGTACAATTATATGTGGACTGGCCAAACTAGTATTCATAATTCCAATTTCTATGCATGTAACATTTTGGTTCAAAACGAAACTCTCAAGTCTGACTTGTACCTACTCAGAACGCCTTTTGTGCACCTGGACCTAAATTACAAAATATGATCATGTCACGTTAGATTTACTTAATTTAACGAGATAAATTGAAAAGTAACACTAGGGCCTCTTTTTAATTTCTTAATAACATCTGGGCACATTATGAACAACCCTCTTTGAAGTGTAGCAGAAGTAAACTATGGGTAATGGGTATGTTGAGACTACTAAAGCTATTTCATGAAAGGATTTTTATGAAATAGTACAAGTAAATCGTTGTCTGAAATCTCACAGGTTGATAATACCTTATAAATAATACCTAAAATAAAATCAGGGAGACGGGAAGGAGAATGGCGCTTATAGAATTAGACTCTAACTTAAAAGATGTAATTATTTTTTTTTTAAATAAAAATATCACTGGTTTGTTTAATGATTTACAGCCCACAGCATATAGATTAATCCTGGTCTAACGCGTTGAGATTTTAGGAGAGATAATCCAATTGTGAGATTGATAGATCAATGTGTAAAAATATTTATTACTTGATTTGAAAAGTATTTTTAAAGCTTTACCGACTTATTTACCAATTTGCCTTACATTAAATACGTAGCAATAACGTTCAACGCCAATTTGTGCGTTCGCGTATGGTTCACGGCGCGCGAACTCGAATAAATCTACATTCTACACTCGCAGTTCGCAGTTCTTCGCAATTGCGCAATAAACGCAGTTGGGAGAGGTCTTGCGCATTTTTTATTAAACTCTTTAGAAAAAAATGGGTAACTACTCGTACAACATCGTGGAAAGTGAACTTGAGTGGAAATATATATTTTTTTGTTATTTTTAATGCAAAGATAATTATGCATTAAAAAATTAATCGTAGTACGCTACATCACATAGCGTCTCAGCAGCAG
This sequence comes from Erebia palarica, assembly GCA_964035005.1. NCBI lineage: Eukaryota > Metazoa > Arthropoda > Insecta > Lepidoptera > Nymphalidae > Erebia > Erebia palarica. Next base: position 27,683,151 of record OZ035987.1, on the reverse strand, counting down.
CAACAGCCACATCGTCATCCATTTTCTTTAAGATCTCGACCGAAACTGTGAAACTTTGTGAGTGTGGACTGTTGAGGGACACGTCTTCTCGTGCAGTTCACGTCGTAAACCGGGGCGTAAATTCACATCATAATAAATAACAATCGCGCGCGAGTGTAGAGTGCTATTTAGATGGGTGCAGCGCGACTATGCACTAACTGAATTTCCTTGATTTTGCACAGTAAAAGAGTACTTTAAAATCAAGACCAATATTTAGGAACCTTCAAGAATCACATATGATCCATTGGGAAAAACGTCAGATAGATAGATAAATAATTTATTGCCACACAAAAAGTTAGTAAGAAATAAAGAAGTGAACAAGCAAAAAGAAATAACAAGTGCGCAAAGGCTAAGTAAAGTGAGTCAGATACAGATGCGGCGAGTATTCGTTTTCAAAAGCATCAAAATACGAATTTCTGAAAAAGTATTTAGCCTAACCGAAACAAGCTCAAAAATTTATATCTATAGGCGTTTGTTTAAACTTTTACCACAATTTACTTTCTAGTTTCTACATGTAACATATCACGTCTGCGCCATGACTGTTTCCTCAAATCTTAGCTATTGAAGTTACACTTTCATGTATAAATGCAACGATCTCAATACTCACTAGATTGCATTGTGTAAGAGGAAATGCATAGTTGGTTGCATCTCGACCGGTTTTGGTGTTTTGCACGCTTGGATGATAGTTACATATCAATAATTTGTTTTGCGTATGGAGTTTCTACTTGATTATTTTAAAATTGTTTTGTAGATAGTGACGTGAAGGGTGGAAGGATATAACAGGTAGATATCTGAGAAGCTCGCCGCATTAATCGCAAGAAATCTGTTAAAAATCCATATGCCTACTTTTATCTCAGAAAATTTAAGTTTCCGCAGGAATCATTAAATCTTAATACACGCAGACGAAGTGGCGGGCATCATCTAGTAAGTGAATAATGAGGAGTCTCTACCTTTAGCTACGACAAAGACGGATTCAGACGGATCCGTCTTACGCTTGTTACAAGGCTACGAGCGTAACAAGATTACTTGCTATCCCGACAGGCGACTAGGGGATATTTTTTATTCCTTCGCAGCTGACGTCATCCAAAGTTTAACTTTAAAGTTAATGAGAATTAATTAGGATTTAAATCTATTTATTTGTAGTGATTTGTTGCCATCTAGTGGAAAGTGTATGTAGTACAAGTGTAATACATCGCTACTCACCAATAGATGGCGTTTTAATAAAAAGTTGGTGGTGCTTGAGCTACTAACAAAAAGATGGAGCTATAGTTTCAAGAAAGTGTTAAAAATTAATATGAGATCAATATTTATGAATCCGCGAAGCCAAAGGAGGGGTGTGTGTCTTAGCTTCCAACCGGATGAACCGATGTTGTTTTCGTTTTTTTTTGTTCGAAAAGTGAATTGATCCTTGAGTGAGCCGTTTTAGGATTATCAGCTCTTTTCTAGTTAATGGAGTCTGGTCTGATCTACTTCCACAGGTCTGAACGAATCGAAATTGGTATCCGGTGACTTCATTATATCGGGAGTTATTTTAAATTTTAAATTTTAACTTGTTTACTTAAATAAGCTTATCTTATGACGTGATCGATTATGATGATAGCTTTTTGGAAAAAGTGAATAATTGATAAATATCTCTTTAATAAGGTAATTAATAAAAGTAATACGCTATTTTATGATTTATTTGTTAACAATTTTGAGTATGAAAATATTATGTACATACTTAATGATAATTGTTTTAAAAATAAACAACTGAAAGTACCGTGTTACATAAATAGTTCTGTAGCATCCAATGATTATAAGCACACTAAACACTGTCATAACACCTGCCAATCTTCCTTGATCATATCGGAGGCTTTCTCTGCTATCATGATGACGGGAGCATTAGGATTCCCGCTGATTATAGTGGGCATGACACTAGCATCCACGACTCTAAGATTAGCCACTCCGTGGACTCGTAATCTAGGGTCAACCACAGCATCCTGGTCATGATTGGGACCCATCTTGCAAGTCCCAGTTGGGTGATAGATTGTAAACGTAAAATGCTTAAGACTACATTCCCAATATTCATCGCTGAATAATTGATGTTGTTGGCATCCAGGCATTGCGATATTATGAGGTCGAGATCCATATCTCTGAAAAGCCGTTGTGTTTGATAAAGCAAAGGCAATTCTTATACCCTCCGTCAGCACTTTTATATCCTCTTTGTAAGCGAAATAATTAGGTTCGATTGATGGCGCTTGGAATGGATTTCTGCTTTTCAATTTTATCCACCCGGAACTTTTTGGTCTTAGAAGTAATGGTAGTATGGTCCAGGTCTCCGCGTCCTCTATAGGCTTATAAACTGTATTGTAGACTCTATCGCGTAAATTCAATATTTTTCGTATTTGTTCTCCACCATCTGAGTTTACGGAACTCGGTGCAAAATGAAACTGTATGTCAGGCCATTGTCCAGAAGGCGGAGCGTATTTTGTATTAACGAAAGCCAGACCCTCTACGCCTTGTGTTGTCAGCGGACCTTTTTCATGAAGAATGTAATCCATCGCTACGGAAAATGATTGAAAACGGTCCTTTTTAAATGTAACGGGCTTATTAACGACAAATGTCAATCCACCGAGTCCAACATGATCTTGTAAATTATGCCCGACTTTAAGATTAGCCACTAACGGTATGTTATGTTCTCGTAAATGATCTGCAGGACCGATTCCGCTCAACATCATTATCTGAGGAGTAGCTAATGCCCCCGCTGACATGATAACTTCTCGCTTGATCCTCACCTTGTGTTTTTCACCGTTTCGATAGAACTCGACGCCATAAGCTTGTTTTTTTACACTGTTAATTAAAATACGTGTAACTTGAGCTCCTAGAGCAATGTGTAAATTGTTTCTGTTCCGAACTGGCCTTAGAAAAGCCTTTGCCGTACTACACCTACTTCCACGCCGCATCGTTGCTTGCGTCAGCATAAAACCAGTTTGTTTGGCGCCGTTTATATCGCGAAATTCATAACCAAGTTCTATACCACCTTTTAAAAAGGTTACGGATAACGGTGTTCGCCAAGGGGCTTCTTGGACTGTCAAATACCCGCCTTCCGAATGATAAGGCGTGTTTACCAAATACGGATTGCGATTATCTTCGGACTTTAAAAAGTAGGGTAAAACTTGATCATAAGACCAGCCAGGGTTTCCAAGCGCTTCCCACAGGTCATAGTCATTTCGATTTCCTCTTACATATACCATTGCGTTAAGTACGCTGCAACCACCGAGTACTTTGCCTCTAGGCCAGTTGCACCTGTCGCCGTTCATTGCAAGGCAGTAGGAACGGTTTTTGGATGGTGTCGTTTGGAATTTCCAATCCATTTCAGAAAGCTGAGTGTACCCTGCTAGAGCTGGAATGTCAGAAATTTCATTTTCGTCTTGGCCGGCTTCAAGCAGCAGTACGCTCCAGTTGCCGATCTCGGAGAGTCTCGAGGCTACTACTGCACCGGCCGAACCTCCCCCGACTACCACGAAGTCGTAGATCGGCATTATCTGAAAAAATAAAACGAACACATATTTTTATATTTTTAGACCAATAGGTATTATATGAACTCTTGTCTGTGTAACTGAATGTCTGTTACGGCATCACACGGGAACTATTTTACGGATTTGAATGCAAATTGGCACATATATAGCTAGCACTAACCCATTGAACCGATTTAACTGAAATTTGGAATGCAGATAATTTATAACCTAAAATAACATTTAAACCTTTATCCACGCGGACGACGCTGGCTACGGGCATTTAAAACGTAGACTTTTAGCCATAGGCTAATGCTGTAGATAGTATGTCAAGTAAGCACATCTGTGCAAAGACGTGCAAAGACGAGCGGGTCAGCTAGTACAATAGTTAATAAGGAAACATAAATATTTATGAAATATTAAAATATATACAGTTTTTTGATCCACTTTTTAGCAGAAAGTAGAAACCTGGCTTCCACGGAAATAGCTGCGATGCAAACGAATAAGTTGGCCATATTGTTCACTTCTAAATCTTTTTGTTAAGAATTGATCTATACAAAAAGATCTAGGGCCCCTAGTAGTAGCCTTGGTGTTGTAATACCTACGGTTTTTGCTTCAGTAATAATGGAGATGATTTGCGATACTTACAGTATTAATGTCCGTTATATACGACTCTGGGTCGTATTGCTGGTATCTGAAGTAAGTTATGCCAAGTGCCAGGAGTGGTATTAGCCCCAGCACAGTAATAGGTGATGGTGCCAAGCTCGCCAACGCTCCTGCTGCCTCCATTTTCAATTTTTATATACATCTACTTCTACAATTATATGTACAACTTATCCTATCATATTTCTACACCCTTATATCCAATTTTCTAACTTTTTTCTCTGCTCTTCGGCTGATATTATTTTAGGAGTGTAATTTCTTATACCAGCTTTTTTTGGCAACGGTTCTGAATTTAATTGCGCTTTCTCTGCGTCGCTTAGGTAACTTTTTAACCTAGCGCTCTTTATTTCACCTTTCTCGTCGATCAATTCTTTGAGACGCTTCTCTTTAGGTATTTTGACAGGTTTGTAAAGTTCCTTATTTACAGCTTTATAATGATTGTTCTTGTAGAGAGATGTGCAGTAATAATCACTATTTGAAGACCTCTCGGAGTGGCATTCGTAGCCACTTGAACCGCTTCTATATCCACTGCTTTCCGTTGAAGAGTTATCACTTTTAAAGCTGTCTGCACTCCGTCTAGCTTTGTGACGTTTATAATCTTTTATTTCGTAGTCGCTCGTTCGATAGTCAATAGGAGAAACTCTATACTGTATAGGATCTTCGTATTTGTCTTGGTATTTTTTTACTGGTGCAACACTGGCATGACCGATGTACGATTGCTCTTGACCCATGATGTCACTTGCGGTCGTGGTCTTTGACCAACGATATAATTTCTGAAATAAAGAAAAAAACATTTAAGTAACATGGAATTAAGAAGCCGACTTTTTACCCTAAATACTTGTACTACAAGAGTAGATAAAGAAATAGCTAGGTGTCGTGGGACACCGGACAGAAGAAAATCTTTCCCTTGTATTATGACTCACGTTCATTGGTGAATCGTGAGTCATGACGATCCACTTTTTTCCATTTAGGCACCCACAGCCTCTCTCATCTCAAATGTCTGTACAGAAGCTTGGATTAAGCAAGTAAATATTTCCTTCAAAACATACAGAAATAGCCTACTATAAACATTGAGGCTGCGTAACTTTATATTTATTTAAAACTAGATGCTGCCCGCGACTTTGTCCGCGTGGCTTAAGGTTTTTTGAATCCCGCGGGAGCTCTTTAATTTTCCGGGATAAAAAGTAACCCATGTTCTTCCAAGCGATACAAACTATCCCTATACCAAATTTCATCAAAATCGGTGGAGTAGTTGGGCCGTGAAAGCGTAGAAGACAGACACTCTTTTGCATTTATATAGTACTAGATGATGCCCACGACTTCATCCGCTTGGATTGATGTTATTTAATTCCCACGGGAACTCTTCAATTTTCCGGGATAAAAAGTAGCCTATCTCCTTCCCCGGGATGTGAGTTTAATCTATCTCTATACCAAATATCATAAAAATCGGTATAAAACACTTTCGCATTTATATTATTAGTATGGATTATTATTGTTATGTAAAATTGGCCAAAAACAGCGTCAGATAATCGACTAACAAGTCTGCGATAGTTGACTTACTAGCGAGCGGAACTGAAGCACAAAGATTCATATCCAGAGTTCATCACCCGCTGTTCAGTCGAGTCAGTTAAGACCCTTCTGATGGCAACGATTGTATGTTTGTTTTTACGACTTATGCGATGCGCTTGAGCATAACGTGAACGTGTGTTTTTATGGGTCAGCGCCACCTGTTGGTAGCTAAGAGGAAACAACAGCTTAGCTATTACCGCAGATTGGTACGGAAAACAGTTGTTATTTCTTTTGATTTTTGTGATTAAAATTTAAACTTTATTGTTATTGACAATTATGTTCTCTTTTTAGCACAAGAACGTGAAGCAAGAAATTCATACGTCGAGGTTGAGGTTTAATAGGCGTGAGAGAAAATTAACGGGTTTTATGATGATTGCTTTGTTTCTACAAATAGTCAACTAATTGAGGCATCAACATGTTAAAATAAAATAAATTGTAGGATTTCTTTCAAATTTGTTTCCTGTCTACGTGTAAATTCTCAACGCCTATAAACTTTCACAAGTAAAATGCAACTTGCAAGCTTCGACGGTTGTACCTATTAGATTTTTTTTCTTCTAGATTTCTATTTTTTAACAACTACCTAAAAGAAAAAGGTCTCATAAAATTTGAATATTAGCTTTTATTTGCAATGTTGTTCTATTTTTCACCGATTTTATATTTCACAAGCTATGAATAATTAAATATAAAATATTTTTGATGTTGCGGCTCGATATCGAAATTCTTCGCTTTCATAATTATTATGGTAATAAAAAGAAATGTATTTGACCGTTGGAGCTTATAACTTATGATGATAATGAAAGCGTTTTGATCCGCGGTGATTAATTTTTTTTAATCCCGCGAGAATTCCTTAATTTTCAGGGATAAAAAGTAGCCTATGTCCTTCCCCGGGATGCAATCTATCTCAACCTCAAAATCTGGTGAAAATGTGGGCCGTTATAGCATAGTAAACAGGCAGAAACATAACAATTCACGCATTTAGCATTATATTATAGAGGCATTAAGTACATTAATGTTATAAAAAGAGACAGTGCACGTCTTGTTTCGGGTGGTCCTAATACTTATTAGCACTTTTCCTCGCGTTGAAAGTGGAAAGTGACAATTTAAAATATAACTATCTCGAATTCTACAATTAAAATGTAGATGTTCAATGTAACTACCCGCCAGGATCTAAATTATACCTACACTTGTAATAAATCACATCAATCCAAAGCTCTTTTGTGGCGCGATTTAATGTTAAAGCGACATACAAACAATACTTTCGCATATAAATAAATCACGCCCGAACGGCTGAACGGATTTGGATGAAATTTGGCACAGCGATAGATTATAGTCTGGAATAACACACTACTTTTTATCCCGGAAAATTAAGGAGTTCCCGCGGGAACCAAAAAAACCCAATCCACGCGGACGTAGACGCGGGCATCAGCTAGTTATTTATATAATATGTGGTTTCATGATCAAAACATGTTTGAAACTATTCGGTCATACTCCAACAGAAACCATGTGAATCCGTTAATGTGATCTACATTTCCTATTATCTCACTTACATCGCAGTATAAATATGTACTTAAACTATTGTATTAAAATATTTTTTAAGGAATAGAAATTCTCTTTTGGAGATACCGTATCAATAAGACAGTCATGATCCGTAAATAATGTAAAATGTTTGGTATAACGAACGTGTAACCATCAACAATAACATATTAAGGTCCTCTTTAAAACGATTAAAGCGTGAAAAAAACTCGTTCGTGTCGTTATTTAGGTAATTTTTTCAGTTATAATGTTTACTTCTTGCCCCGCGTCTTGATCTTGAGTTTATCGAAAAATTACGAGATAATTAATGTTTGCTTACTGGAAGCAAACATTATCTTGAATTAAAAAGTTTTAGAAACATATTATTTCTTATTTATATGTCAGCGATATACTATGACGACATTTTACTATAGGTAAGGTAGATAATTTCTAGTGCTATTACAAGTACCAATAGGGGTGAAGCCTATGTCGAAAATAAATAATTTCTAATTGATTATTAATAGAGGGTCTTCCAAAAGACCTAAACTTCACATGCTCGGTTAGTTTTGAAATTTGATGACGTCACTATTGTGAATTTCATGCAACTTCCATAGTAGAAGCGCGTTTTTAAGTTTGATAAAGAGTTGCTGATTTGATTGAGTTGTCTTCATCCCTACTATAGGCATATATAGGAACAGCATTGCCATGGTGTCTCGAGTTAAAAATTGAAAAACTATTTAAAAAAATTAACAACAATATGTCAAGACTTAAAATATAGCAATGAAATATTTACAATTTTAAAGTTAAATTAACAATAACAATAATTATTCATTAAATTATGAGATCGTTAAATTAAAATTAGATAAAATTACATGGATGGCAATTAAATTATGTTAATTGATTCGTCTAATTTATAATTCCATCGGCCGTTTCCAAAAATCGATCCTTTCTATTACTTACTTTGTAATTATAAATTAACTAGAATCATCTAGTTAATTTATATTTTCATAAAGATTTTTGATAAAATCTTTAGATGTCTTCTTTAGAATCTTACCTAGGATGATAAATATTTTTGGTTCCCGCGGGAACTCTTGAATTTTCCGGGATTAAAAGTAGCCTATATCTTTCCCCGGGATACAACCTATCCCTGTATCAAATTTCATCAAAATCGGTTGAACAATTGAGCCGTGAAAGCGTAGCAGACAGACACACTTTCGCATTTAACAACATAATATTACTAGTACGTTGTCCTGCCTTGAACCTATAACCCGATTGCAACGCCCCCTACCGGTTCCAATTGTAAATATAAACCATCCCGGGACCGACACAAACACGCACAAAAAATCCATCAAAATCGGTTTAGCCGTTTCTGAGTTTTAGCGAGACAAACGAACAGCTATTGATTTTTATATATATATAGAAGAAGAAGATTATTATAATATATAATATTAAGTAAATAAGTAAATTAATATGGTTTTATGTGGTTATATCTTTTTAAAGCTTCATGTCTCCGTGCGCTTATTGTTATGTCATAACGATATCAGGCTGAGATTTATGAATTTCAGTTTTTTTTATATATCTAAATGACTTATTCAAAACTTAAATGTGAACCCCTTTAAATGTACTGAATACTGGTCGAATGGCTTCATACCATTTCGATTTTGTAATAATTTCGCTCCAAAATTGAGCTGAGGTTTGACCGTCGTCCTCAAAAATACAGGTTTCATTTCATAAAAGTGGAATCTGAATTTAAATTACACATGCCACATCTACTTACCTACTTCTTATACACCTTCTATATTTTTATTATTTTCGCATGGATTATGATAAACTATGTAGAACATTTAATATCGTGTTAAAATATAGTGTTAAGGTGCTTATAACATTATATAATTATATATATACGATGGTGACTAAAGTTCAATGGTCAACGAAAGTATAAATTTATTTTAAAATAAAGCACTTAGTGTTACATAATATGTCAGAATTTTGAAAGCTTTTGCTCTAAAGTAAGCCAAGAAAATCAAAAGCTCAACAATGGCTCAGATGATTTTTATATCTATATACTGGATGATGCTCGCAACTTCGTCGGGGTGGATTAATGTTTTTTGTTTCTCATTGAAGAAAATGTATTGAGTCTACTGTGTCAATACAGGATATTATCCTGTTTCCTCCATTTCAAATTTCAGGCGAATCGTTTTAGTGGTTGTGGCGTGAAGGAGAAAACATCCAAATTTGCAAAACAAACTTACAAACATTTGGATGTTTGTAAGTTTACTCTAACATTTATTATATTAGTAGGATTACAACAGGTGGGTTGTTTAGATAAGACGAGTAATGGTATTTGTCTAGCTGACCTTTCGCCTACCATTTCGCAATAAGATGCCGCAATTTCTGCGATCTTACTTCAAATTATATTGTAACTTACCTATTGTGGCGGATTATAGCGAATTAAAAACTTCCAGTTCTTTCATTATCATGGACTTCCACAAAGTAACGCCTGCTTCTATCCAATAAATGTATTAAAGTAACAAAAACATGTATATAAATTAATAAAGACACTAAATTTTAAGAACAGGAGCAGCTGTTTATCCATTAGTGAAACCTCAATCATTCCAATACAAGGACCATTGCGGTAATTATAGTTTGAAGAAACCATACCATTACCATGTGTATATTTTATATTTACTTACTATACTAATATTGTTTGTAAACTATGGAATTATAAGGACTTTGCCCTTAGTATAGCCCTTAGTGGTAATATTTACTTTACTTTATCACTAAGGGCTAAAAAAAGGGATAATAAAGTTATTCTAAAATCGATAACCTTATTATTATTATTTTAGTTAATTTATTGTTTTATGTTTATAGTGTAGTGTAGTGAATTAAGTATTTTTTGTTAATTAATGTAAGCAAGTATAGGGATAAAGTTTTTATTGTCATTCAATTCTGTAGCCCGCAGAGGCGCAATTGGGCAACTGTAAGGTCTCTTCGGGTATGTTATCTAATAAAAATTAAAACTATTGCAGATATGAACAAAAATTACGTTTTAATGGAATGAACAAATACTACATGACGTAGTACGTAGTACAATTTCATGTGTAAAATATAGAGATCATTGTCTTTGTGTATGTATAGGTCCGACATGAATAGAATTCAAATCTGGTTCTATATGTACTTGAGTTCTATATCTGCCTGGTGGGAGGCTTCGACCGTGGCTAGTTACCACCCTTCCGCTAAAGACGTGCCGCCAAGCGATTAAGCGTTCCGGTACGATGTCGTGTAGAAACCGAATAGAGGTATGGGTTTAATATAACTGCCATGCCCCTAACACGTTAGCCCGCTACCATCTTAGACTCCATCATCACTTTCCATCAGGTGCGATGCGATCTATGCGTCAAGGGCTAACTTGTAGTGGATAAAAAAATTCAAATTTTATGGTGAATGAAATAAATAGTGAATTTTGATACCTTGGTTTGCGCAGAAAGCTAAAGCGGTGTCGATTAATTTGCTACATGTATAAGTACCATTCAAATTATCGACGCGAATTTGTAAGTAGCTCACGTCTATATTATATGAATACAATAATTAGAATTGTAAAATTTTAGAATAACGTCACAGGATACCCTTATTTTATATTCATAGCATCCGGTTTCAGCAAAACCCCAGGTAGGTGCTATTCTACATATAGCAGTATTCTAATTTCATTAATATTTATAGCATATTGTTTGATTGAATTTATATGCTGGTGGCCTGATTCAGAAAGTTCAGGTATATTTACCTTTACTTACCTACCTTAACTTTGCTTAGTTCTAAATGTTAATACTTAAGACTTACCTTAATTAAATACTTGCTACGTTTAAATACCTACTTGAAATCTAGAAAGTTGAACAAATTAGCCTAACTAAATACGAACGAAATTTAAAGTATTAAGCGGAATCATCATACTAATATTAGAAATGCGAAAGTGTGTGTTTGTTGGTTTATTGGTTTGTTGGTTTGTCCTTCAACCACGTCACGCCACATTATTTTTTGCATAGGTTGTTGAGCACCTGGAGAGTGACATACGCTATTTTTTATCTCGTTTTTTTAGTTCCCGTGGGAATAAAAAAAAAATTGTTCCACGCGGACGAAGTCGCGGGCATCAGCTAGTTTATAAGTTCAGCTATTCAAAGACAGGTTATTGAGAGTCTACATTGTACGTGCATTGATACACGTAACGTCATTTTTATCCAATCGGAGTCATGACCAACTTTTAGACCGTCAGAAGCGACAAAACTAGGACAGCGATTTCATTTCAATGGTCTACGTGCGTTGATTGTTTATCCTTCCACTTAGTGTCAGTGACTACTTTTAATTTATTGTGTGTACAAAAAAAGGACAGAAAATTTCCCCAAAAGTTAAGGGATGGAATTATTAATTATATAAATAATAATAAATATTGAAATTAAATTTTTCTTTTTTTTGTAAGTACAGGGATAATTAATTACGTTTTTAGTTCACCCTCAAAAGTTTAAATAAGTACATGAAATTTCAAGTTTATTTACAAATTCACAGCAATTGTTGTCAAAACATTGAGCTTTGAATAAAATAGACAGTTTGTAATTATATTCGGTTCATTTAGCGTTTCTTGAAGACTTAGGTACCTATGTTGTATTGCTAATATCCAAAAAGGATTCAAAGAATGCAATATATTTTTATTGACTGCGTATGCGCTTTGCCCCCGAATAGAGAAAGTTGATACGTAAGGCAGGTTACGTTTGTTGATTCAATACTTAAGTGGCTGTTGCTAATATAAGTTAAGTAACACCGAATTAGACAAGACTCTCAGTTTCTATTGGCACGTACCACTGTATTGTCGAACCGGGTCATTTTTTGATATCTAACACATGTTAACCTTTTACAATAACAAATACCTGTCAGCAGATGGTATCGAGCGTGTTTCAATGATAGCATGCTAATGATATGAATTGATCACAATGTAGCATGTTGGACATGTCTTTTAGTTGATGATCACTGATTATTTTGACGACCTCCGTGGCGCAGTTTGTAGCGCTGTTGTCTTAAAGTGCGGAGGTCCCGGGTTCGATCCCCGGCAGGGTCAATTTGGGAATTTATAATTTCTGAATTTTCCCTGGTCTGGCCTGGTGGGAGGCTTCGGCCGTGGCTCGTTACCACCCTACCGGCAAAAGACGTGCCGCCAAGCGATTTAGTGTTCCGGTACGATGCCGTGTAGAAACCGAATAGGGGTATCGGTTTAATATAACTGCCATGCCCCTAACAGGTTAGCCCGCTACCATCTTAGACTGCAACATCACTTACCATCAGGTGAGATCGCAGTCAAGGGCTAACTTGTAGTGGTTAAAAAAAAATATATAGATTATTTAGTTCATTGTTTCTGATACTTTCAGCAACTCTACATCCCAACAGAATGTGTTCAACTAGTTCTTCAAGCATAGTTGAACACATTCTGTTGGGATGTAGAGTTCGTTGGGAAGTAATTTTAATAATACATAGTAATAAACAAATTTCATGTGTTTTGTTATCGTTGGATAGTTGTTAGTTGGATAATAATGATTACAACTTTTGAATCTGAAATAAACTTATAGATTATTAGGTATTGACTAGCACTTTTGAAGATTTTATTTAAGTAAATTTTACTAATATTATAAATGCAAAAGTTTGGATGGATGTATGGATGTTTGTTACTCAATCACGCCCCAACGGCTGAATGGATCTGGCTGAAATTTGGCACAGAGATAGTCTGGAATATAGGCCGGAAAATTAAGGAGTTCCCGCGGGAACCAAAAAACCTCGATCCACTCAGTCGAAGTCGCGGGCATTAGCTAGTACTTTCATAAGGAAGTGAAAGATAAACAATCTAGTGAAAGACAACATGGAAGGAACTAAGTAAAGAACTACGTAAACTTAGGGGCTTACTGATGCCTATGAACATATTGCTGGGAGCCGCAGCTTTATAGTCTCACTACCGGCAACGACTTCCAGTTCCGGTGCTAAGTCTTAAAGAAACATGGGCTCTGAATAAATACATTGTTACGCAATACACCACTCTAAATATTTTTGCCAAAAGCAAATATAATAGCAAGGCAAAAGTTTTACATCGCCCTCCCTGCTAATTTTATTACATGAGATGTTTCATTCGTTTGGGTTGCATCAGTTTACGTAGACATTTCAATCGTACTAATATTATAAATGCGAAAGTGTATTTGTATGTCCGGCAATTACGTCGCACCAGAACAGCAGATCGACAAGATTTTTTGCGTGGGTATATTTGATTGACTTTTTATCGCGGAAAAATAAGGAGTTCCAGTGGGAATTAAAAACTTACACCACGCGGGCGACGTCGCTAGTTTAAAATAACATACCTAATAAATTATGTACTTTAAAACAACACCTAATGAAAATATTTATTAACCTTTTATACTACAAAAATTAAATGATATCTTGCCGTACTTTGAAAATGAAGTATCGAATGCTAATTCTATATAATTTCCTCGACGTATGTTTTACATTTATCTACTGACGGGTACCTATAACAACAATTGCATCTGGCCGTAAGAAATGTAAAAAAAAACATACCGAGCTAATGATGGGGCTAAAGTGGCTGGAATCTTGCCGAACCGGTGAACGAGGAAACGAAGTCTAAAGAAATGTGAAATTGACTTTCTATTGTATTACAAGCTCGGAAAGGTTAGTATGCTTTGCTGGGTGCCTGTGTTTGTTTTGGTTTTTGATGACAGCCATCCATTGATGTAGAATTTTAGTTTACTCATTCTATTTCAATGCAGCAAATCTCTTTTAATAAATTCTACATTTTAATATCAGGATTAGCTACAAAAATAATATTTAAGGAGTTCTCAAGTCTCATCTTAATGTATCTATTGGTTGAAACAACGCCACTTTACAAATGATTGCAATAAACTCTTCTAAAGATTTTTTGTAAACACTGAAATTTTCCAACAATGTTTCGACTACTTAATAATAGGGCAAACCTTTTCCCTTTTCAACTAAGTAATTGAGTTCTTTCAACTACAGGGATATCATTATGTCGTATGGTACGGTCCACGAGGCATGATTTAACTAGGCTTCATTGTAGAAATGAGATAATGACACAAACTTGATAAACTCCTAAAACTGTTAACTTTAATAATAATAAGAGTATCATGTCGAGTTCTACATATGTATGTCATGTTTTTGTCACTTTTTTGCGTAATAAATTCGGACATTTGGGTTAACGCATCAATGTTGCTACTTTCAATTATAATGAATTCTATACGGTGCTGTGCCTCGCCTGGTGGAATAAGGTAGCCTTCATTGACCGTTATTGTGTAATGAGAACAGATAGAGATTCAACGGGTGAAGAAACGATTCTGCGCGATTTTTATGATTTTATCACTATAACCGGTTAGCATTTCTATCTGCAGCTGTAAAGTTAGAAACAGCTATTATTACGATATACTTACTTGATTATGTTTGTGTTGTTCTTTTCGTTTCGTTCTTTAACACTATTTTTGATTGATTAGCTTTACTCATAAACAATTAATAAATATCAATATTAATTTCCTTATTTAAATTGATAAATCCTGTAGGGCTTTGAGAGGTTACGGTGTGCATAATATAAATAAATGAAGAATTAACATTTTAATAAATTTTTATAAATTAACATGTATCTAAGAAGATATAAAAGCAACAAAACGTTTATAATAAGTACATAAAACATCTGTATTACCTTAAATCCATGTTTGTATGTGAGCTGTAACTACATACGAGTATATCAGACTTCTTGGAATGGGATCCCTAAATTTGTCACACAGATTAAGATTTCAATCGGATCACGATCAACACAACACTTTCGTTTCTATAAATTTATTGTCGGTTTCGAATTTGATATCACCAATTTCACCGTGAAAATCGAAAACAACGTCAGTCTATTTAGATATTATAGTTCTAACTTATGTAGGGTTCAATTGGAAACATTCACCAAAGTTGATAGAAAGTCGTAAGTGTTCCAGTACTTTCATCGGAGGCGTGCGCTGGCGTGCTACGGTACTGAGCGAGTGAGTCCGTACTAGTTGCTGTCACAATCTCCTCATTTATCTCGTACGAAGGTTTTTCTCATGGAATCTTAATTTCCTCAGTTCTACACGAGATTACCGTAGCCGTTTTTCAAAAATAAGAGTAGTTTTTTTAAAAGTCTTCTTCAGTTTTTTTTTGTAAATTTTTAGGATATGATAGAGCTTAATAGTTAGACTATAGACCATAATGGTAAGACTATGATTGTAGTGCATTAATTGGGAAGGGATGTTAGTTACAGATAACTATGCGAATTTGAATATAGGCCCTATAGGGATTATGAAACGCGTATATCCGATTCAAATGCGGTGTAACTTTAAAATTATTTTTTATTAAACTTTTTAACTGCGTATTATGATCATCATAAAATCATTAGTAAAGATTTTGTGAATTTGTAGATATATGTATTTATCAAAATTATTTTTTAGTTATCTATTTAAGAGGTAAAAATATAATTCCTCCTGAATTTTTTGTGTTAATGTTATTATTTTGTTTTATAGTAAAGTCCATAATAAGCTCATACAGTTTTTATACATCTGTGGCGATATATTTATAAGTTTTAGGTACACCAAGAAAGCTTTCAGGTAGCTGGACTTTTGTCGATTTAATCAATAATAATCAGTATAATCACACTTAATAGAGCCGATTTAAAAAACCTATATCAAATTTAACCTCAATAAATTATACACCTAACTAGCAGAATCAGCCTATCCATTTCTAAAAACTGAAAACCGAATGAAACTTTTCTGACATAAGCGTGCAAAGACCGGCTTTGGTTTTTTGGACTTTGTTTCTATAATAATATATTATGTATGTATTTTAAATTATATATTTCATATAAGTACCTTTAATTATCGATACATACTTAAAGTATGATTAAATTTTCTGCTGTTTTAATTTCACGAACATAGCATATAAGATCTGTTTTTGTACCTATATCCATATCATGTTTAAGTATGACCTTATTCTAATACTTCCGTCTTCTATACATATTACATTAGATTTCAGCTATGATAAAAGGGTGCTATTTAATCAGTGTTGGCTAGTTATATAAATGTTTATTGGTGTCAAGAACAACTTCTTAGTGAATGGTTAGGTATACGTTTTTGCAATTAAAATAAAAAAAAATGTGTTGCCTAAAAGTTCCGATCAAACTGTTCAACTCAAATTTCCAGGAGGAGGAAACGATCATTGATATTCATTTAAAATTGATAAAAATTATTGATAATTTGAACTTACAAATAACAATATTATCATAAAGATAAATTTATTTCACAAATATACAGTGTGGCACAACTAAATAACATTTATAGCCTTACACCTAGGATAAAACTAATATAGTTGACATACAATCTAAATATTATTGAGCACCTGTTTTTTATTATAGTAAAGTAGATAAGTAATACAATTATATTAGTGTTTGATGGGTGGGATTCGAGAAATTGGTCGCTGTACTAGGAGATTAAGAGGCATATTATGTAAGTTCCTTGAGGTGTCAAAATTCTTAAAACTTTTAGTAAAAACGTAATTAAACGTAATAGCAACTACAGTACGTAACTACCTAACTGCAGGTAGGCTTACTTTATTTATTACGTTGTCAAGTTCAACCATTTTATGAGTGCAATATTCTGCAACGTTGAAAAAGTTGAATTAAGCTTGTCAATTAAATGCGAATTGCGCAGTTATACATAACGCCATTCGAATTTTAATTCCAAATATGTAACATTTACGTCTGTTTACTTGAGTGAGCTGTAAATACGTAGGTACATACTACGTAACACAAGATTAGTACAGCAGTAGATTCAGCTATTTAGATTTTTCTAGCAACTGCTGTATCTAGAAGTAAAGACTTAATCTGTGCACTCTTGAGGTAATTTTGATTTTATTTTAGGACTAGATTTTGCCGGCAACTTCGTCCGCGTAGATTCAATTTTTTTATTCCCGCGGGAACTTATTTATTTTTCCGGATAAAAAATACCCAATGTCCTTCCCTGGGATACAACCTATCGCTGTACCAAATTTCATCAAAATCTGTTGAACAGATGGGCCGTGAAAGCGTAGCAGACAGACACACACACTTTCGCATTTATAATATTAGTATGGACATATGTGTAATATGATATTATTAAGTTAAGTACTGATAAGTTTTCATTAAGTGAATTTTTTTCGTAAATTTCTTTTGATAATAAAATTCTTTAACCATGGATTGAGGTTTTTTGGTTCCCGCGGGAACTCCTTCATTTTCCGGGGTAAAGAGTAGCATGTGTTAAATTCAAATTCAAATCCAAATGTTTTTTATTCAAATAAACTAGAATAATTCAGTTATTCCAGGCTATTATCTATCTCCGTGTCAAATTTCATCCAGAACCGTTCAACTGTTCGCGCGTGATTGAGAAACAAACAGTCATCCATCCATCCATTCGTCTATCCATCCATACATCCATCCATCCATCCAAACTTTCGCATTTATAGTATTAGTATAGATACTGTTTGTAGTAGTTTTGAATTTGTTTGTAGAAATTCAAAACAATGTAAAGGGAACACTCGCATCAGTAAGTAGAATCGGCACTTTCAGCTCCGCTCTACCGCTTAAATTTGAAAATTTACAATATTGGACCATCTGCTGACAATGACATACCATAGCAGAAGAGAAAATATAGCCGAAGGATCACATGAGCTACTCATACGGGCTATAGGTAGTTCTCAATAACTAACGGTTTTGGTATTGCTTTTTGGCATGTTTTGACTTGACAGTAATAACGTAAAATCATTTTTAATTATAAAGATCTAACTTTAGGGCGTAATGCGCTAGTAATATAATTTATTATTTAAATTAAGCTATTATATTGTAAGTCATCTTTGACCGAACTAAAAGAAACACACAACGCCATCTCTATGCGTGTTGAAATTTTCTGTTCAGCGCCATCTAGTGAAGAGTAGTTTTATAAATATATAAAAAGCTTTGGAATACCGGATAGATGTCACTATCTTTAAAAATTGTTTTTAATTTTAATTCTCATCAACAGTATCATAACCGTAACCACGCACTAGATGTAGTGAAATTATTTACCCTACCGTAAAATTTATTTTAATGCTGACAGTGAGTTACAAGTTATAATAAATTTTGTTGGTTTTTGCACTTGCTCTAGTTTTTTAGAAATAAGTGGTTTCGTCTCAGAACAGGTGAAACTGAGAAAAATCAGAATAATGCTCTACATACCTACAAACTGTCCAAGCATCATGGGTATATGATCAAATCAAATATAATCAATATTCATTCATTCAGTCAAATTAGGTACACTGTACACTGTATATAAACGAATGTACACTGTATTTAAAAGGTGTATAATAAAACATGATGGTGATAATCAATTATTACGTCTCGTTATATAAAAACTAAAGAGACGAGGGTTCCAAACGCGCCCTGGTCTGTGAAGTTCTAATGCTCTAGGAACTTGAGATAGTCCATGTAAGGGATGATGATGATAAATCACGTGATGTTATTTATCATCATCATCCCTTACATGGACTAGAAAAAGACTTTTTACAAGTGCTTATGAATAGTCGAATGAATCTACCACTGGTTCGGAATGCCATTCCTACCGAGAAGAACCAGCAAGAACTCGGCTAAGGTACCTATTTTAGAAAATCCACCCCATTGAAGGCCAGTCCTACCTACATAATAATATGATGTCTATTTCCTAATTTAGTCTAGATTAAAACATACGCTAAGCCAACAAAAACAAACAACGGGTATTTTTTGTGACAAAATAACTTCCGTGAATTTCGATCAGTTTTTAGGCGTTGCTTTAATCGACGATAATAATAATAGGTATATTATAAACTAGTAGCTATGTCGATGACATTTTTATAAAAAAATATTGCTTGTTATGTTTTAATTATACTTAAAATCGTGTCTATATGTATTAAGCATGGGAGGTCTTGGGTTCGATTTTCGGCAGGGTCAATTTGGGAATTTATTAATTCTGAATTTTCTTTTTTCTAGCCAGGTGGGGGGCTACAGCCGTGGCTAGTTACCACCCTATCGGCATAGATGTATTGCCAAGCGAATTAGCGTTCCGGTACGATGCTGTGTTGAAACCGAATATGATGTGGAGGGGTATGGGTTTATTTTAACTGGCAAACCCCTAACAGGTTCGCTCCGCTACCATCTTAGACTGCATCGTCACTTACCATCAGGTGAGATCGCAGTCAAGGGCTAACTTGTAGTGGAATAATAATCCAAAAAATGGGAAAATTAAACGAAAAAGTACTGAATTGCTCACTGATCTCTCTGTCTCTAATCAACATCTAGCCCATACCGTTGGACCGAAAAAGCCTTACGGCCCTGAATTTCCAATACCCCGAATGTCTGTTACGTCCAATTCCGAATGTCTTGAAAAGGAATATCTTATCTTAAAACCTAAAGAAACACCTCTATTATAAAGACTTAATAGTCATGCAAGTTTGCGAGCCACGATGTACGCAAATATAGAGTTAAATTATGTAATTTTACTCTTCCTTCAATTTGATTTATACATATTTAATATATTCCAATTTATTCATACTCTTTGAGAGGAACTACAGTAGGTGCTAGTTACCAATTTTGCTGATTGCCTATCAAATGACAAATACCAATATACTAACGAATTTCAAAACCTAAATCTACGCGTTCGCCGTGGGTATGATATTATCTAGTATTATAACTATTAAATATTATGTGAATATACATATACCTATATAAAGGATATAATGTACATTAACGATGTTAATAAATCTTTGCCTAACCCGATCTTGAGATGCTTTCGCAGTTCATAGTGCCAAATCCTACGGTCATCTATCATACCTTACTAGCCATCCATCATGTTCAAGTGTGAAACTGTACATATATCTACGTAGTTACGTACCTACCTAATACCTGTCTACTACAAATTGGCAGGGCCTGCAAATTAAGCTTCCGGAATTGATGTCAAGGTCATGTGGTTTTCAAGGTTAATAATATTATGGATCAAGTAGGAAGAACATTTCTTAGCTGGTATCCCGGCTGTAGCCTCCAGTATTGCTCGCGGCGCCCGCAGCACCATAGGGCTGTAGAACCGTGCGAGCTTGGCAGCCGTCACCCGCACACCCAGAATATTTTAGGTAGACCTTCTTTTAATTCGTCAGTGAAGTATACCGCGATAGGTCGTTTCTGGTGCATATCCATGGCGGTGCCTGGGGTGTTACTGACAACCTCGAATAATCGTAAATAACCGCCCAACTTGCAATCATCACGCAACCGCGGCGGCTACGTGACCACGTAAACCTGCGGTATTGTGTTAAAAAATAAAACAGAGGCCCAATTGTACAAGCAAATCGTAATCATTTGACAGGTTACCACGTATTACTCGAACTGTTTCATATATGCATTTTGACGTGCAGGCATCTATGAGCTCCTTAAACAGGTCGAATTATCCGTTTGATAAACGATTATTATTACGATTTCCTTACAATCGGGGTACAGGTGTCCCTCAACCGGGAATTGGGATGATGCCTATATCAAAAATTAATTATTTCTAACTGATTATTAAATAGAGGGTCTTCAAAAAGACCTAAAATTCACATCCTCGGTTAGTTTTAAGTAAGATAACCATTTTAAAATATAGATTAAAGAAATAAAGTGCGTTGAAATTTGATGACGTCACAATTGCAAATTTCATACATCTTCCATACTAGAAGAGCGTTTTTAAGTTTGATGAAGAGTTGCTAATTTGATTGAGTTCTCATCATCCCTATTGCGGGTGAGATAAGAACCGCTCCGTGAGATCCTAGGCGCTACTCGCTGTAGTAGAAAGCAGTAAAGAGGAAGAATATTTAATTCATATGGAATATTTTTATCTCAAGTTCCGTAGGCGCTTACGCTGCACTGTGTCATGTGTATAATAGTTAAACCATGCATTATTGTACCAGCAGTGTGAAGATTTTAATTAGCAGTAGTGAATAGTGACCAGGAAATGCTCCTACCTATTAGCACAACTAGATACAATTAACAGGCGGGCTTTTATCTGATTATTTGTCGCCACTAGGTATTTGTAGACCAACTTTTCGCGATGATTCATGTGCTTTTGTAATAATTACATAAACAATTGAATTTCTATTGCGAAATACGTTAATAGTTACTTGCGGACTGTTGAGTGAATTTTTATTTTACTGTTCATTTGTTTCTTTAGGTGAAATTGTATTTATTTAATGTACCTTAATTATACTTTAATGCAGTTCTTAATCTGCAGCTTGATGCACGATTCGCACGTACTTGCTATTCGGTACGATGCCATATAGAAACCGACTAGGGGTATGTCTGTGGATAGGGTAATATAGGGGTATGGTATATATGACACCGTAACATTGCAAAACCCGTTACATTGTAATCTAACTAGCGAAATTGTAAACTGTCGACAGATTATGAACCGTTCAATATTCTGAGTGTCAATTTTTGAAATATTCATTGTATTTACGTTTTCTTGTCTCTTTCTTGTAGGTTAGGTTAGGGTTCAACATAAATAACCACTTGGGTTTTATCGTGTTAATATACATAACAGATTACAATATATACCGAAAAATAATGCGTTAAATTGTATTGTATATCTGTCGACAGTTTACAATTTCGCTAGTTAGATGACAATCTAACGGTTTTTGCAATTTTACGGTGACATATATATATAAGTATGATATGATTACATAGGTTAGCGCCGCTCGATGACTACAGATCAGGCGGGGTCGTCTCTGTAGGCAAGCTTTGGAATACCTACGGGGGTCAGAACTGGGTTGCCAGGAACTCTTCTATTATGAGAGACCGAAATTTCGGTCTCTAGTAATGTTTTTTTTTTTAGAGTTGGCAAATAAAGTCATGTATCGTGGGTGCCAAGAAGTTTAAAAGCTACCATCTGGTAGTTTTAGCCATTTTACATCGATAAAGTATCTGACGCCTGAAATAATATTTCAGCATATGTATTCAATTTTAATACTACTTCAATGGAATAAAATTAATAGTCATGCAATATAAAATAGAGATACGTTCTTTGAAAGTTGATATATAAATTTTACAAAATTAGAATTGTACCATTTTGTTGTATTAACTTGGTAGCCCCAATTACTAACTTCACAAGGAAAACAGAAGGAAAATAAAAATGTCTGCCGGCGTGTGATGTTATTTCTTGTGTGTGAAAATCTATTTAAGCAACCTCTGTTAACTAGGTTCCTCCGTCCATTGAATGCCGATAACCGAAACATCACCCGTGTTGTTGTTTACGAGATAGTGGCTCTATTGTGTTTTCAATTAACTAAGCTTAGACTAATAACGCATATTTACCTAACTATATTAGGAGAATAAAAGGAAACGTTTTAAGTGTGATTCTTCGCCTGCCGATGACCGTGAAACCTCATTATTTTGATTTCCGATACCTGGTACCACTAATAGTCTGCGGTACGTACCTACTTTTATAATTTGTTTTAGGTTAGATCCATGCGTTAAGGGTAACGTACCCTTATTGTACCATACTAGTTTTATATTGTACTCATCATCATCGACATCATTCCCACCCATTGCCAGCTCACTATTGAGCATGAGTCTCCTCTTGCAGTGAGAAATGTTTGGCCATGGTCCACCATGCTTGCCAAGTGTTTATTGGCAGACTTCAGACACCAGAGAACTCGGGCTTGCAGATTTCTTTAAGATGGTTTTCATCACCATTTGAAGCAAATGATAAATTGGAATTTTCTTAAAATTATTCATTCATTTTATTTGTTGCAGTTGTGAATTGTGGGCAAAATATTGCAGAAAAACAATGGTCCTATATATAGACTTTCAGTTCAAATTGTACACAGAACACAGAATGCTATACCATCTACATTTTAAGGAAACAGCATTTGTCAACTTTCCATTAAAGAAATTGAGACGTTTTGCCTCTCCGGATATAGAGGTAAGTTAATTGAGTGCTCTAATTTCTCATTTTCTTTCAAGAAAAAATATTTAAAACACTGAAACATTTGTTCTTCTTAACTTATAAATCTTACTAATATTATAAATGCGAAAGTTTGGATGGATGGATGGATGTTTGATACTTAATCACGCCCCAAATGAACAGATCTGCATGAAATTTGGCACAAAGATAGATTATAGTCTGGAATAACACATAAGCTTCTTTTTATCCCAGAAAATTAAAGAGTTCCTACGGGAAATAATCTCAATTCATGCTAACAAAGTCGCAAGCATCAGTTAGTACTTATTATATTTTATGATATTGATTTTGATTCATTGATTAATTGACTGACTGACTCTTGAGGCTTGATTGATTGATTCTGTTTGGAATCGTCAACCCCAAATGAATTAGGATAAATTAGATGATTTTAACAAAAAACACGGTTGTTGCTGGCATGTTTGCTAAAATGGCGCAAGGTAGTGGTCAATAATGCAATAAAGCATATTTCCTAGATGTTCTAAGTGTTTTGTAACCAAATGTGAAAAACAGACAGAGAGTTATATTTATGCTGAGACTATTGGCACTATAAAGATTGACGTGGTTTTGTATATGGGTATAGTTGGTGACCAAGAGAGTGAGGAAGGTTACTTTTTATCCCGCAAAAGTTCCTGCAATAGTCGCAAAATTAATACAATATTCTTATTTTCTCATAGGTATATTTTAAATCTCCAAAGTAAAATGAAATGTTCTGTTACAGATCACTTAGATGCAGCTGTGACAGCGGACGTTATATCCAAAATGGACAAGCTGTTTGACACTCTGAACAGCGATACAGTGAATCTGAGTAGATTGCATGATAATAAGAGTGATTTTTAGATCGAGGAAGATTATTAATATAATAATAATTATTAGTGGTTGAATGAATGAATTATTCCCATCTTATGATGGGAATAATTCATTCATATGCTTATGTGTTTTAATTGTATCTTTTGTATATGTCACTGTAAGATTTTAAAAACTGTTAGATTATAATCTTACTCGCGAAATCACAAACTGTCGAAAGATTACAATTTAACTCTTTACTTTGCGGTAGATTGTAATCTGTTAGGTATATTAGTCCGATACTACTGATTATATATGTCAAACCCTAACCTAACCTACAAGACAGACAAGAAAACATAAATACAATGAATATTTCAAAAATTAACACTCAGAACATTGAACAGTTCACAATCTGTCGACAGTTTACAATTTCGCGAGTTAGATCTAACGGTTTTTACAATCTCATGGTGATATATTTAATGTAACAATTTGCACGCCATATGATTGGCAGATTGTGGCTCGTAACTATACTATTGTAACAACTTGCTATGTACTCACCTATTAAACAGCGTATTAATGATTATGAGGAGAGGGAAGCCTTTTGCAACCAATTTAAAAGTTTCATCTCCTCATTTTGCATTTATAACTGAAATGAAATTGTTTTTACAATCACTCAAATTTATAGGTTCTAAAAGTACACCACCTTTACTAATTAGTTGGCAGTACTAGTATCATTTTATAAAACTTTAATACTAAAATGAAACATGTGGAAATGTTGTTGATAGGATTCATAATATTTAATTATATTTCTGCCCATTTACATATTGTTAGCTAGATGCATAATATTGTTTTATTGTTCTATTATAATATTATAATTGTTAATAAAGACATTCCAACTTAGAGCCAAAATATTGTTTTTTTTAATTAATTACTAGTAAGAATAATGATTAATTATTGTTTCTATAAATTAAGGCTACTTGTCCACAAAAGCGAAGCTGGGATGGTAATCAGTGAAATTGCACAATAATTTAATTTACTTTTATTTAATAATTCAATTAGTGTGCAATTTACTATTAATATACTGGTTAGTTTCCCAGTTCTGCTTTTGTGGACAGGTAGCCTTTAAATGAATATTTAAAAATAAGCTTGTTTTGAATTTCCCGCAAGTTTTTAAATTTCCCGCATTCGGTAGTTTCCTGGGGGTCAGCAACAGATGGCGCTATTTTTAATGCCGTATTTTTTGTATGGAGTTGTCATTCTTCTCCCCGTAGTAAATATGTTCCTTGCTACAGATGGTGCTGTACCTGTGAGGCGGCAAAGCAGTCGTTACGCGAGGTTTCCGCCAATCAGAGAAGTTTCTGCTCATGTGGCAGCTATGTTTAATGACGTGACGTCACAATACTGCTTTAGAATATTACATTATAGCACCTCTATAGTCTCTAACCATTCGATACTCAGATTTGCCTCAAGTAGCAAGAGTTATACAAAGTAGACTTATCTATACCTTGGTTGCGAGTGGTTATGGATCTAGTAGTTGTTATATTTTTACATTGCAATTAACTTAATATATTAAATAAATATGTTCTTCCTAAATAAATGACCGAGTCTGTGTATTACATATTGTGCATCTTAAAAACCGTACCCATCACCATACGCAAGTAGGGTTTAATACATAGTTAATAGGTCTATTGAAAAAAAAACTGAAATAAATATTTGATTTGGAATATCAGGATAATATTTGGCAAAAACAATTATCTGATTTAGTATCTCTAAGTAGACGTTTATTAAAACTTCGAAAAGTAAGAGTAGAGAACAGGATTCGGGTTTATATAAACGCGTTGTGAAATTATACCTTTGGATAATATAAGAATTTTTCGTCCCACGTCTTGTGATCGATTATTATTATTTACTTATTATTATACTTAATGTTACGAGATGGAAAGCGATGATACAATATAAGCGTGTCGCAGTTACTTGAAATATGCTTATTCATTCTCTTTTTAGGCTGGTAACCCATCGCCTGCTATCGCTTGAGCCAACGATTCCTTGCGGCCTTTCGATGAAAATCTAATTATCTATTAGTCGTATAAAAATCTATTAGTCGTGCATTTTATGCATTTTAGCACGCTGATTTTTTAGCATAGTTTTCCATTGAGACGTTATTATTTTGAACTAAACTGATTCACAGTTTCGTCTTTCTAATAATTATAATTTTGTTTACTGTAGGTTTTCTAGAGTCTAAAAAAGTATCTCTAGGTTTTCAAAAACTGCTTATAAAAATTAAAGTACGTCATTTTATTTTATTCAAACGGGCTTGCCAAAAAAATACTATCACTTGTCTTTACAATGTAGATAGTAAAGACACTGGAGAATTATTTCCAAAAATAATTTAAACCTGATTCCAGTGATTTGTTCCTTAATTCGGCCCATAAAAGCACACATTAAAATTTAGATTCTCTTTATTCTAACACCCTTAATTGGAAAATGGCAACCATATTTCCAAGATGAGATAGTTTTTGATGAAACGATGTCGGAGCCAAGTGATAAGTCTGAAATTTATTTTATTACTAATTAAGTTTTTTCTTGTTTTCTCGCGCGCTCTCGCGTCTCTAATTAATTTGATTTAAATTACATTGTTACGATGAAAGCTTGTAAATCGTCTCGCTTGTATTTTAGGAAGTGATTTATGTTGGCGTATGTGTAAAGATACTGTTTTATTTTCACTAATATTTATACTAAACTGGATGATGCCTGTAACTTCCTTCGCGTGAATTTATATTTAAAAAAACACCGCGAAAACTCCTTGCTTTTTCAGGAAAATAGTAGCCTGTGTCCATCTCCGGAATGCAACCTCTATGTTACGAATGAGCCCTGGGAAAGTAATGAACTGACAGACAGAGAGATAGACACACTTTCGTATATTTTATTATATTAGTCAATGTTACTATGTACCAATATTAGCACAGAATTGGTAATACCTACCTACTGGTATCAGGCCGACTTGCACAACACTATACCTAAACTTATTTGCTGTCACTTTTTGGTAAGTTTATTCCAGGGTTGAAATGACTGGATGTTACTTAACTCATGGCGTGCTGCGCTATACGTACCTGTGCTTATAAAATATATGCAGCTTTGATTTGTATTGGTCGGACGACGACCAAGCTACTGTCGAATCGCTGCCATTTTACTTGTGAATTGCACTGGAGTTCTACTGGAATAATGTGAACTAGCCATAACCGCAGAATATATCTGATACTCCATAACGTAATTACCTATTCATTAAATAATTTAATTCTTATCTGGATTCCTTGATGGGTAACGAGTTTTTTGGTAACTTATAACAGGTATCTGTATTATAGATGCTTTTAGTATTTTCTAGCGCAATAAGGAACGAACTAAATTAGTATCTCGTAAAATTAGATCTGCGAGGATAACTTAATTGAGTTTCCTCAATAATGCGTAAGCGATAGCAAATGTAAGTACCAAACACTAACATCTATTCTTAATATTATAAATGCGAAAGTTTGGATGGATGGATGGACCTATGGATGGATGTTTGTTACTCAATCACGTCAGAACGGCTGCACGGATCTAGATGAAATTTGGCACAGAGATAGATTATGGAATAGCGCACAGGCTACTTTTTAACCGACTTCCAAAAACGGAGGAGGTTCTCAATTCGGCGCGTATTTTTTTTTATGTATGTCGGTGCATATCTCCGTAGTTGCTATACCGATTTGGAAATTTTCAGTCGTTAGAGGAAGCTCTCGAGGTGGTACCATTTTGACTCCAAATCCTCAACCCTGACAATAAAAAGTTAAAAATAAAAATTCTTTTCAAAACACCGACTTCCAAAGCCACTGTATAGTAAACAAAAATAATTTTGATTTCTACACACTATGATGAAGTCGGGCGGGTATAACAAGGATAAGCAAAGTTGACTCATCAGGCTTGCCCGACTTCAACGTATAGTTCAAGTGTATAGAAATCAAAATTATTTTTCACTTTACAGTGACTTTGTAAGTCGGTTTTTTGGAAATAATTTTTATTACCCCGGAAAATTAAGGAGTTCCTGCGAAAAGTAAAATAAAACTTAAACCACACGGACGAAGACGCGGGCATGACCTAGTATGTATATAAACGAAAGTGAAATGCACATGTAAACTTATATTGTGTACTTACCTGTGTTACCTATGTTAAATAATATTATGTAAGCTAAGTTGTTCTAACGCATTCGGATGTATTACGTTGATATTGACATTTTTAATAGGGGCTTGTTAAGTGTTATGATTATAGTCTTTTACGTTCTCATAAAGGGCTCCTTATTGTATCTGTAAGGTATGCCTGCGGCTACGCCTTCTTAAATGTTTCATAATACGTCTCTTCAATGTACCGGTGTGATGTGTTTCAATAAAAGTTGTTTAATGCCGGAGCAATGACATGCGGCAATGCTGCTTACTACAAATAGATACATTGAATTTGCAGCCATAAAGGCATACTAGAGGATGCCCACGACTTCGTCCGCGTGGATTGAGGTTTTTAGTACCCGTGGGATGTTTTTTTGAGGCTATTTGCACCAACAAACCCTTATTTTATTTAGACCCTGACTGTTCTATTTTTTATTCATTAATGTTCCTTGACAGTTGACACTTTGTAATAACCTTTAGTGGCATTCACCCTTTGCAAAAACTGGACGCTTGACATAATAATATATTATTCCTACATCCATGCTTGACATTGAAAGGGTTACTCGTTATATAGAGTAAAAGGCTAAATGGGTATTCCTCAATAACATATATCTGTCACCGTAAAATTGTAAAATCCGTAAGATTATAATCTAACTCGCGAAATTCTAAACTGTCGAAAGTTTAGAATTTAACGCATTATTTTCCGGTAGATTGTAATCTGATAGGTATTTAAACCCGATAAAACCTAAGTACCCGGCCGGGCACTACTTGATTATCTATGTCGAACCCTAACCTAACCTACAAGAAAGAGACAAGAAAACGTAAATAAAATGAATATTTCAAAAATTGACACTCAGAACATTGAACAGTTTACAATCTTTCGACAGTTTAGAATTTCGCGAGTTAGATTATAATCTAACGGTTATTACAATCTTACGGTGACATATCCAAGCTCAATGTTCCTTACTATTTTATAGTCAAGCAAAAGTGACTAATGACCATTAGCTCATCTAATTCCGAGAGGAGACCGGTGTCCAGTAATGGCCAGCGATTATGGCACAAAATTAATATTATCTCGGAAGAAATTCTTACGGTATGCCCGCATCGTCCACGTGGATTTGGTTTTCTCAAATCCCCTTTCATTTTGCAGGACAAATGCCTCTGCAATCTGTTGTCGGAATGAAAGTCTCTTTACCAAATTTCATCAAAATCTGTTAGGTGGATAGGACGTAAAAAGGTTATAGTTCGCGCGCGAGTTAAATGCAGAGTATGTGTCACCATACACTTACTCGCGCGCAAACTATACCTACTATAAGACAAAAAAGACAAGCGGCCATACTGCCAGACAGAGACACTTTCGTATAATTATGGTAATAAGTAGGTATGGATAAGCAATTGTGGTGATGAATCTTAACAGTTATTAAATCTTTTTCAGTGTAAAATTGTATCCGTTGCCTGGGTTTTTAGCAAAATTCTAACGAATACTTAAAAAGAGGTTACCTTACGAAATTCATAGATACATTCGTTCATGCTCTCGTTTTGCGTTTCTGTCTTTTTGGTGATTGAATGTGGTCGTGATGTTACGTCGTTACGTATTCGTTCAGTC
Source organism: Erebia palarica (assembly GCA_964035005.1). Lineage (NCBI taxonomy): Eukaryota > Metazoa > Arthropoda > Insecta > Lepidoptera > Nymphalidae > Erebia > Erebia palarica. Next base: position 27,653,204 of record OZ035987.1, on the reverse strand, counting down.
TTAAAACCATAAACAATTTTACACGTACTGCTCGTTTTTATTTTCGTTAAAACTCTTTGCTCTCGCTTTCTGGGATTATAATATCTTTTTAGATTAATTTTTAAGATAGACCAGGTCCTTTGAAAATTGTAAAAAGTGTAAGAAAATCATATTATAATGAAACCCATTGGAAAAGAAAGAAACAACAAAAATGAAAGCAAAATAATTTACGGGCTCTCTGAGGTCGTGAAGTGGAAGGGGGTGGTTTTTAAGGGTAAAAAACGGCTTATCTCGATTTCCGAAGTCCTATGGAAAAAAATTAAATGTCAAAGTTGTAGGTAATAAAAAGATCTACAACTTTCGTATTTACACTTTTTTCACATAACCTCAATTTTTTTGTTAAATTCTCTTCCATTTCGACTGGGTTTCATTCTACTATGATTTTTTTGTTTAAAAAATATCGACCCTGGTCTAAGAGGAGTAGAGTCATGTTTAGTCATTGTTCTAATGCTCTTGTTTTCTGAGTATACAATATGCAGGAAAACCACTATCACTACATTGTTTGACTGAATGACTGACTGACTCATCTATCAATGCACAGCTTTAACCACTGGACAGATCGGGCTTCAATTTTGCATATAGATAGCTTTTATGACGTAGGCTTAGGCTAAGAAAGGATTTTTGGAAATTTGTATGAAAATCGAACCAACGTACGCGGAGATGCGGGCAAAAGCTAGTAATAAACTAAATGGCTTGCTATTTCTTATCGTGGATGATGGATTGAAAAAAATATTAACAAGATGTGGACACGAATAGGAATAAGTACCTACCTAATCAACGTTAATCACACGATTGAATTAAAATGACTTTCGTAAAAATTGCACCACTGTATGTCACATGCATTATATTTACTTACCGAAATAGAAAAGGAGCGGAAGCCTCGCCAAGATCCAAAAAGTGTTTTTCAAATGCACCACATGATTTGAAGTTCGAAATCGAGAGTTTTACGAGTACACTGCGCGCGCGCCGCTCTGCCACTGCGCGTGCGTGACGGTTGACCGTCTCACTCCTACTCTATGAATCAAGAAGACTTCTCAAATAAGTACATATAAGAGATGAGGCGCATTTTTAAATGTAGGTGACAACTGACAATTATCGTTCAGCTTAAGGTCTCTTGTACCAAATAGCCCCTCAACATCATACCCCTAGTCATCTACACGGCATCGTACCGGAACGCTAAACGCCTTTGCCAGTAGGGTGGTAATTAGCCACGGCCAAGCCTTCCATTACACCAGACCAGAGAAAATTCAGAAATTATAAATTCCCAAATTGATCCTGCCTGCAATCGAACCCGGGACCTCCCACGTTAAGGCAACAGCACTAAACACTGCGTCAGGGAGGTCGTCAAAAGTTAAAACTAACTTTGGGTAAATCCGTGAAAATTGTATGAACAAATTTCACGATGGTTTCCGCCCACACTACATACATGAAAGATAAACGCAGACTTTAGACAAAAAAATACGTTCCATATTTAAACATATAGACAGCGCATAGCAAACGTGTAGTTACTTCCTGTAATCATTATCAGGAGTCCAATAGAAAGCGTAATTTACTTGAAACTGATCTTGATCTGAGTAAACACGTATAAAATTGATTTTATCTCCTGCATAAAGTTGCGTGAATATTTGAATAGCGTACTTGGCATTTACTCGTATCTCTGTTGTAAGCATATTTTATACCTAGGTAGGTAATTTTGGAAACACATACCTATTCAGTTTGTTTGTTTCAGGTAATTTACATAAGAACGCTTGGGCACTGCTCCGAGAAATACCTACGGATCGAGAATCTTGTATTGAGAGATCTGGCTTCATGAACTGGTGCGTGTGGCTGATCTGGAGCCGAGAAATTATAGTTTTCAATTACGGCCATATTTTCTTTCTAGTGATCAAATCAGAATAGGACGCAAGAGGCCTAAAGTACATTTTAGTAGATATTGGGTGAGTAAGCATAATGAGATGCGAGAATTAGGGTAAACTATAAACATGATTTAAAATCACACAGTCATCGTTAGATTAGGTAAACTATCAACTGCCTACAGCTATATTTGCGGATTTCATTAGACGCTCGTGTTTAGTCTTATTAACTTTGACATATTGACCAAATGTGTGATGCAGGTTACTTTTGTAACGACTATGTAACAAGCAAATTTATTATTATTTGCAACGTTGTAGTCCGTCATTCTATATAATCTACTCGTGTCTTACTAGTAATCTTACGAGTATAAATGCGAAAGTTTGGATGGATGGATGTTTGTCACTCCATCACGCCAGAACGTTTGAACGGATCTGGATGAAATTTGACACATAGGCAATCCCGGGAAATTCAAGAGTTCCCGCGGGAACCAGAAAACCTCAATCCACGCGGGTGAAGTCGCGGGCATCAGCTAGTATTATTTAAATGCATCGTGAGCGGTGACTGATAAATGTCTCTTCATTTTTGGCCCAACTGCTTCCAATCCCTCTGTTGAATACATACAAGGCTTTTCTTCTTTTTTTTACTAGCGGGCTCTACCAGAACTTGCTTGATGAATAAAACCATATTTTTACCTCCCACTTTTTTTTCATGCAAATTATATTCATGCTATTAATCGGGCTTTAGTTTTTAGGACAGAGAGAGAGAGGCGATTTTGAGCAGTATTTGTCTGACAATATTCTTTCAAAGTTTTCTCTTAATCTGTTCATTGATGCCCGCCAACCCGCATTGGAGCAGCGTGGTGGGTCTAAGCTCTAATTCCCTCTCTCCTATGTGAGTGGAGGCCTGTGCCCAGCAGTGGGACGTTAATGGGCTGCAGTGGTGGTGGTGGTGGTGATTCAGTGATGTATTTGATGCACGCACATAGAAATTAAGCATACAATTACAAAATATTTACTACTAATTCTTAATACTAGACTAGAAATTCGAGAAGAGATCATAGGATTGTAATCAAAAAAAGTTAAATTCGTATCGTGTACAGTTTACGGATCGTCATAATAATTTAACGTACGCTTGTCATGGTCAGGCGCAGATCTCAAGTGAAAGTCCGAATCTCTGTTTCAACTATCAAGCAGAAATTGCTGTGGTCTTTGCAGTCAGAATGCATTATGGCTATAAATTTATATGGACAAATTGGAGCCTACAGCATTTAAATTGTCGCTACGCTATTTACTTAATGCTGTTGACTTTAATCTGATAATGGATTACTGGTATCGTTCCTGTTCCGTGCTACACTATGGTATACTATATAACAGCAAAAAATTCCATCCATGCACATCACCAGGTTGACTGATTTTTTCCACGTCCAATTCTAGGACATTTTTACCCGGTACAAATTGTGGAATCAGTTCCCACCTGTGGTGTTCCCTCTTAACTATTAATTCATTTTGATAATATGGGCTATTCAAAATATTGATAAACAAATCCCATAAAAGCCGGATACGGAAAGTGCCACTACGTATGATGGGATCTCATATTATATTCATGGGGGCAATATTATTTGAAATTCATTAAACAACAGTTTTTTGTATCATGTTGTGACAGTTATGTTAATCAGTATCAGCAGAAGCATCCTTGTAGAATGCATTGAATTTTGCACCGGAATTGGCTATTAAGATGCCAAGTTCTTGCAAATTTTCATTTGCTTGTTCAAGAGTCTACTTACCTACGTAGCGCGTCGTTCAACGTACCACCTATTCAGCTATTCGCATTATTACCTGCTAGTTCTTAGGATGAACCAGCTCAATTATGTATGTTTTGTAAAATGTGGTCGGCCTAGTTTTTGTTGTAGTTACATGCCTAGAAACAAGTTATCTGTGTTGTACCACTGTTATATCACTTTTTTATTGGCTGGATCGTATCGCGTATAGGGCTCGGTCATCTGGAACTGTGTTGTAGGAATCTTTAAATAGAACTAAGTATTTTTTTACATCATTACTTGTTAACTTTTATATTGGGAAGTTTAGACAATAGGTAACCACACAACATAGCAATATGTTGTTATAATGCACTTTGAATTTTCTATTAAAATCCTTCTTTGTGAACAATTATTGTAATTTCCATATATTTTGTGAAATTATTAACTTCCTTAATAAATAGCGTTTATAGTATCACAGATCTTACACTTTGAACAAATTGGTTCCTTGTTTTATGAAATACCTGCAGCAAGTGTTAGATCATATCGGCGTTCACCTATGGCTGGAAACTTTGCTTGAAATGCCAACCGTGTGATGGCTAGACTTTATTAAAATCTGATTTTCAATGCCTCCATAGTAAGAAGCAACGGATTGTATAATAAAAGGTCAACCGTTCAAGCCCGTTGCACTATTGTGGTACCTGTTCCCAGTTGACATTTTGGTATCTGTCCACAGTTGGTAGAGCAATGGGAATTTTAAATTAGCCGTGTTAAACCTGATTTGTTGAGTTTATTATTTTTTAAACATCAGGTGTTCATGTCACTTGTAGACTGGTGACTTTAACGAACCCCCTACTGACACACTTATCGCGATAGTATGCGAGGAAGTGACCCCTGGTGTCATGCCGCTTTTGGAAAAGAGCTGGCGATATCTGACTTGCAGGTTCCATTGTGAAAATGTAGGGCGTCGCTCATTACATGAGGTATTGATTTCGTTCCGTGTTATTGTTGGAGATGAATAATAGTGTCCTATAATCACACTTACCTTTTAAAGTTAATAGTTAAGTTTTAAAATAAATTATGTTTCCGTCTAAAAATTCATAATAATTGCTGCAAAACTCCGACTCTCTCTTAAGTTGAGGAACTCTATACACTTCTACACCAGCATACTGCTACTGAACTTTTACTACGATCCAGCTTGCTCCCGGAATTTATGACAAATTTTTTTTTTCAGTGATTCGGTACATAATGTGCTGAACCTGTGTCCAGGTTCAGCATATTATGTACCGAATCTCATTCTAGAAAACATTCATGGAAAACGCAACTCAACTCCTAAAAATTGTCTACATTAACAATTATGTTGAGGTTAGAGAATGCCAAGGCGCCCTCTTGTGTAATTTCCTTGCTGTATAAAACTTCAGTCTGCACGATTCACGAATCAACCACATTCCCTTTGTTCACTTGTTGACGGTACAGTGTACGGTCTAAGATAAAGATGGCGCTGGTAAAACATATTATAAGTAAAGTTAGTAAACTAGTATTAACGACGTAGACAAAGAAAGAGATATAGACGTGGCGATGGCGTCAGCTTAGTACAGTATGCGATAGCGATAGTCTTAATGCGATATTTTCTTAATGGTAAATAAGTAATTTTTTGTTATTTCTATACTTTGTAGCATTCATGCGAGCCTTTACAAATATAACCTGTTTTTATTTGTAACAATCAGGTCAAAATAAGGTCTAAATTATAAACTTACGTATTAGGTTATGTTTTCATATTTACGTTCAGTTCGGCTTTTACAGCCTAACACGCAGCAATACACCGTCGTCTATAAGTTAAACCACTTATTTCGTAAGCTACGAGAACAGTTACCACTTTGTCCAATTCTGATTTCGTACGAATATGGGTGAATAACAAAAACGACACAGAATTGTGTGACCTAAACTGTCGGATAAGTCAAATAAAAAAAAGTGATACGGTGAGTAGGACAAGAGAACATTTTTTCTGCTCGACACTCCTTGGCATTAGCGTATATACCTACTCATTTCGCTCACCAGTAGTATTATTATTACATTATCTCCTCTTGCTATATTTACTCCATGATGAAAGAAAAGTCTATGTCAAGTAGCTATGTTTCGAAATTCGGAAAACCCATATGGGTAATAAAACTATCGGACCCAGAAATTATTAATAAATTGATGGCATATCTATCAAATACCTTTAAATTAGCAATTGTGTATATATATCTCTGAAACGGCTAAAACGCAGGGGGTTTCGGGGGCCTTCTTTTGTGAGAAAAACAGTTATTGGGAGCCCAATTGCACTTGTGATTTTTTATTAAAATAACCAGTTCATATTTTTTTATTATTATGTCGGTAAGATCGAAAAATATTTCATCAGTATGTAATTTGTATTCAAATATAATTATTTCCAAAATTCACGATTAGCCAAAACCCAGTCACCCAGGTACTCTTTAATATAGATGACGTTTTAATGGATACATAAGGAAACTAGGAAATATGGTACTGGTTGATTTAGATGCATATTACACTTGAATTTGTGTCATGGTGCTCTATCTGGTTTATAAATATTTATGAATTATTATTCATTACATAAATCGCCATTCATGTAATTGCTATGACACGCTTGACATCGAAGTACATGAAAACGGTTACTGACACGTAAGCCATACTCATTATTCATAATACTCTACTACTAGTAACTATTAGCAAAAAAATGCCAATTTAATAAGTACTTGAAATAAAAATATTATGGGCTACCATTAACTATCTATTATTATTATTTTTTCTACTCAAATCAATTTATTTTTAATGATTATACCTACTGTATGTCATCTGTAAAGGACACCGAATTTAATTACAGAAATTATATATTACAGAAATTATACTATCTATATTTACAACACGAAACCATAATGTTATTGCTGTATACAAATCATATGTGATATCCAAAGGTATGACGTTACATTATCGTTTTAAAAATAAATTTCACTAACTAATTATTTTTTACATAATTTTCTAACCGTGCCCATACCAAATCACGGTCAATCAGGTAACAATGTATAAATTGTCGCAATATTGAGATTCATTTAACTTTTAGCGTCCCTACAACTTTTATATGCAGTGACAGGACGCCCTTGATGTTTGCGGACAAGCCAGCTTTACGTTCTTAGCACATAATATATATCCGAATAATTGATCCACATTATTCAGCAAAAAATTACGTTGATTTTTGCCCGTTGGTAATATCCCTTCCCCTCTCGCCCCTGTGATTCCGCATGATTGCTTTGTCTAGAGGTCTCACTCGAGTGGCAATACATACATCTCAAAGGGTTCGAATCATTCTTACTCTGTGGTTCGAATACTCAAACTCAAAGTTTTACTTTACTAGTAATACATTAGATGAAATAACGACTAGAATTATTACAGGTATCTACGATCGAGGATATGTCAGTATTTGAGCGAAATTATTGATGTTTTTTGAAGTCTAACTATCTATAATTTTCTATGGCCATATTGAATGTAATTAATACTTTAAATAATATCCTTTTATCATCTGTCAACCATGCATTTACTATTATAACCGTTTTTTATCGAATGAAATTGCTCTAATTTTGAACATTTCAAAGATCTACGTTTCCTCTTATTTGTCTTTGGTATCCATGTTTGCTTGATTAAATCACTAGCTTTTTCTGCAATCATAATAACTGGAGCATTTATATTACCGTTTGTAACAACCGGCATAATACTTGCGTCGATTACACGCAGTCCTTCTACACCATACACCCTAAGTTCTGGGTCCACTACTGCCATGGGATCACTAGATGGCCCCATTTTTGCAGTACAAGAGAGATGGTATATTGTCATAGTATATTGCCTAATATAACAATCCCAGTATTCGTCTGTATAAAGGGGCAAATGTTTGCAATTCGGTACCGGTTTGCTATTAAATCTAGCACCTAAACGTTTCATAGCTTTAGTTTCCCCTACTGCTAAGGCCGCTTTTACGCCTTCCCTCAAGACTCCAACGTCATCAGGATGTGTTAGGTAGTTATGGATCATAATTGGATATTCTAAAGGATTTTTAGATCTTAGTTTGATAAATCCGCGGCTTTTAGGTCGTAGCATCATGGGAAAAATTCCAAAAACATCTTTGTTTGATATATGCTCAAACATTTCTTCGTAAAATTCATCTGTGATGCCATGCGCTTTCTTAACTTGAGTTCCTCCGTCCGAGGGTATCGAAGCTGATGTCATCATAAACTCTATATCAGGCCAGTCTTCTGTTGCGTTAGCATATTTTGTATTTATAAAGGCCACCACTTCTAAACCAATGCTGGAAGTTAATGGTCCATTTTCTGTAACAGCATAACGCAATGCTGAATTAATATTGACAAGTCTGTTCATGACTAAACTTATAGGATAGTCGACTTGAAAAACGATTCCTCCGACAGCAATGTGATCTTGCAAATTTCTTCCAACACCAGGAGAATCGTAGATAACATCAATGCCTACTTCTTTCAAGTGACTGGCTGGACCAACTCCTGAAAGCATAAGCAAGTGTGGAGATGCAATCGCACCCGCAGATAAGATAACCTCACGTTTTGCATAAATAACTTGTTTTTCAGTGTCTCTAATAAATTCAACACCATACGCTCTTTTCTTCTCTTGATCAATCAAAACTTTGGTCACGTGAGAGAAAAGAGAAATGTGCAGGTTTTGTCGCAGCCGAATAGGCCTGAGAAAGGCCTTTGCTGTAGAGCATCTGGTTCCTCTTCGCATGGTAAATTGGTACCAAGCATAGCCTGTTTGTTGTGCTCCATTTACATCTATTATGTCGTAGCCCATTTCTTCACCGGCTTGTAGGAACGCTGCGCCAATTGGTGTGTTGTATGGAGCATCTTGCACTGACAGATATCCACCTGAAATACAAAGAACAAGATTGTCAGTTTGTATATTATATCATTACTAGATGATACCCGCGACTTCGTCCGCGTGGATTAAGTTTTTTCAATTCCCGCAGGAACTCCTTAATTTTCCGCGTTAAAAAGTAGCCTATGTCCTTCCCCGGGATACAAACTATCCCTGTACCAAATTTCATCAAAATCAGTTGTACAGATGGACCGTGAAAGCGTAGCAAACAGATAGATGGCCAGACAGACATTAACACTTTCGCATTTATAATATTATTATGGATATTTTAGCTAGCAGCTACCTATAGATAAAATACTGAAAATGGTATAATAATAAATAAATAATAATAAGAAATAAAATCTTTATTTAGAAAAATTAACCAAAGACTTAAAAAACATACATATACCTGGAAAAGTTAAAAAAAATTTAATATTTGTACAAATCTTAAATACATGCCTACGTTAAGGACGAAACAATTTATAAATTAATTAAATATCCTATTATGTAGAAGTGTTTTATTTTGTTGTATTCGGTTATTTGGAAGGTTCCTATCTAGTTTTATTAAATTTGAATTTCTTCCGATACAATGAAATTATTCTTGCATTAAACTGAGTCGATCGCCATCAACAAATCAGTCAATTTTAAACATTTTAAGAAACAAAAAAACAAAACGTGCTCATGGGTTATAGGACAGTATCTCTGTATCTACTATGATTTCGGATTTCTCCATATTTTACCAGTTAAAAAAATCCACTTTATAAGTACATATGTGTTAATCAGGTATAAGCTATTATATATCCATTCCAAATTTCGGCATATGCAAATTTTTCCAAAGGTAACGTGAATAGGTAATAAACATCCAAACATGGGTAATGTTTCTTAATATTATGTAAGTTTTAGTTAAACAACTAGCTGATGCCCATAACTTCGTCCGCGTGGATTGAGGTTTTTTGGTTTCCGCGGGAACTCTTTTAATTTTCCGGGATAAAAAGTTGCCTATATGTTATTCCAGACCAATGAATGAACTAGAAGTTTAATTCGCTATAATCCGCCACAGTAGACAAATCTATGTGGTACAGTGCGTGTCTTTCACCTACTACATCACACAGCATACAGCACAGCACCACTTTAAAGATTCTTTACAATCGTGCTTTGTCGAGTCAACATCTCCTGAAGATGCTCCGGTGTCGGAGTGAATCGTACGAGTAGGTTGGGAGTGATTTGAATGATGTGTGTGGTGTTGTGCTGTGCCTAATTACAGGGTTGCGGAGATAGCACTGTAACTCATAGATTTGTCTACTGTGGCGGATTATAGCGAATTAAACTTCTAGTTCATTCATTATCATTGACTTCCGCAAAGTAACGCCTGCTTCTATTCAATATTTATTGCAGACTGTTATCTATCTCTGTGCCAAATTTCATCTAGATCAGATCAGCCGTTCGGGCATGATTGAGTAACAAACATCCATCCATCCATACATCCATCTATCCAAACTTTCGTATTTATGATATAACTAGCGGACCCGAGAGACGTTTTCCTGCATGATACCGACTGCAGCGCCATCTGCTGGGCTGATTTGTGAATCTAAATCAACCAGGGCGCCATCCAAACGCATACCAAAAAAAACATTCAAATCGGTCCAGCCGTTTAGGAGGAGTTCATTGACATACACACGTACAGTAGAATTATATAGATATAAAAGAAGATTAGTAAAATTAGTAATTAGTATAGTAACCAATTTAAGAAAGAAGTAAAATACTCGTTTACACATACCAACTGAATGATATTTTGTGTCTTTAGCTAAGTAAGGATTTCTTTGATCTTCCGACTTTTTGAAATATGGTAAAACATCATCGTAGCCCCAGCCTGGGTTACCCAGTGATTCCCACTGGTCAAAGTCTCGTTTGTTGCCTCGAATGTAAAGCATAGTGTTAAGTACAGATGATCCCCCGAGAACTTTTCCTTTGGTCCAACTGCAACGTTTATCTATCATAGCTTGACAGGCCGAGTCTTGAGCTTCAGTCCTAGAATTAGAATAGGGATGATATCTATATCAAAAGAAAAAAAAACTAACTGATTATTAAATAGAGGGTCTTCCAAAAGACCTAAAATTCACATCCTCGGCTAGTTTTAAGTTTGATAACCATTTCAAAATATACATTTAAAAAAAAAAGTGCGTTGAAATTTTATGACGTCACAACTGTGAATTTCATACAACTTCCATACTAGAAGTGCGATATCAAGTTTGATAAAGAGCTGCTGATTTGACTGAGTTGTCGTCATCCCTATTAGATAGGTACTGGTTTAATAACTACCATAGCTCTACCAGATTATTGTGCATTCAATTTATATAAGGTTAGATCGTTAGAGGAATTCTCCCGGCGGTTTCTCCATACAAAAACATTGTCTGTTTCCTCCGTGGATAATTACAATAGAGAAAATATTCTTGCACCATAAAATCTACTTGTATCCGTGCCATGCCTCTATGTTTTCCTTTTTACGATAAATCAATAATTTTAAGAACATGAAACCTTCAAAAATTGCAAAAAATGGCCCAGATTTCGCGTCGTCATCAGACATCCCGCAAATAAATTAAACGAATATAATAAAAAAAAGAAAAACATACAGTTAAAAAACAAAAAAAAACCGTTCAGTTTTGGAGAAGGAAACAGAAGAATACGAGAGTAAGAATTCGACTGTTTTTTCGTAGGTATTATAGGTCCAAGCTGCAGTTGTCCATATCGGGTGTTATGGAATTGGAATCAATTACTATTCTCAAAAATTCACGTTCATGCCATATCCTCTTATGAGTATTCTAATAAATAAACAAATAGTTTATTTTGTACTAGTTGATGCCCGCGACTTTGTCGCTGAGGTTTGGGGTTTTTGGTTGCCGCGGGAACCTACGTGTCATTCCAGATTATAATCCATCTCTGTGCCAAATTCCATCTAGATCTGGTCAGCCGTTCTGGCGTGATTGAGTAACAAACATCCATCCATACATCCATCCATTAAAACTTTCGCATTTATAATACTAGATGATGCCCGCGACTTCGTCCTCGTGGATTCAATTTTTTCATTTCCCGCGGTAACTCCTTAATTTTCCGGGATAAAAAGTAACCTATGTCCTTCTTCGGGATACAAACTATCCCTGAACCAAATTTCATCAAAATCGGTTGTATAGATGAGCCGTGAAAGCGTAGCAGACAGACAGTCAGAAAGACATACTTTCGCATTTATAATATTAGTATGGATTACTTAAGTATAGATTAGTTTTTTATTTAAGTTGTCCTTTCCTGATTAAGTCTATTATTCTTACCGGTATTTCCAATCCAGTTTGCTTTTGTGAAGGTACAAGGATAGTAAAGGTACATCGCTTATTTCAGTTTCGTGTCCTCCTGCTTCCAACAAAAGCACATTCCAGCCTTCAATTTCTGTCAGTCTATTCGCTAGAACAGAGCCAGCGGAGCCTCCACCTACGATGATGAAGTCGTATTCTTCTCGGAGATACTTTTGGTTGAACGGCCTATTCTCTGGATCAAGAAGGTCGTAGTTGAAATAAGCCATGGCTGCCAACATTAGGGGTATGAATGTTAGCTTGCCTAAGCCCCCGATAGTCAGCGCTGCTTTAGCAGCCGCTGAAACTGTTGTTAATACTCCCATTTTGAATCAGCTGTACATAGCTCTGAAATTGAAAAAAAACAATTTTGTTACAGCATTTGTACAAGTGGTAAGTTTAAAGCTAAGCGTCCACATGTCCGCATTGTATAAGCTTCGGACGCATCGCATCAAAACGGATCGTAGTATTATTTGTATTGAAAGTCACACAAGTGCGTCCACTGATCCGCACCGTACGGATCGCTCGAATCTGCTCATCGGTAATGCCGACGTCGATGCTCCGAGAGGCAACTTTTGCGATGCTTGCCGATGACGTCATACGGAATGCCGACCAGGTGGACGCGCTTCAGCGCTCTTGTTTGTTGAATTGTTCTTCTTCGCTTTCCTCCATTATGGCACAGACACATTTCGTACATACGCTCCCTACGAAAATCCGAATGAAGTGGCGTCGACAGTCCGATTGCTGGAAGTTGCGTTGGCGAATCCGATCGCTGCCGATGAGGGGGACGCATTGTGAAAAATTCATCCGTTTGATGCGATGCGTCCGATGCTTACGATGCGGGCATGTGGACGCTTAGCTTAGTCGTTCTTACTATATTTATTATCTTTCAACTGCAATTTTTATTTATTTATTAAACCTACTACGAAATTTCGGCTTTGGAAACAAGTTACATGTTAGTTTCCGCGTGACTATGGATGTTATAATAAACCTTGTCCACACTGAACTCTTCCACCTTGAGTTACTTTTACTATTGCAAAGCTGCGGAAAAATCATAATTCTTGAGTTTATATTAAAAACTAGCTGTTGCTTCGTCCGCGTGGATCGAGGTTTATTGGTTCCCGCGGGAACTCTTTAATTTCCCGATATAAAAAGTAGCCTATGTGTATATGTATAATCTATCAAATATCATCCAGATCCGTTCAGTCATCATCCATCCAAACTTTCGCATTTATAACATATGTATAGATACCAAAATAATTATAGTAATATAAATTATTTGCTTCGGTACTCTTTACCGATGATATATACCTACCTACTTCTAAATCAGTGATTTAAAACTAATTTCGGACCTATTACCTAAGGAAGCACCCAATTCATTAAATATTTTATCATACAAGTAATTTATTCATTAACGATTGACACATACCTACCGGCTAATTCGAAATTAAGTAAAAAGTAGTAGCTATCTCGCAATAAAAATAAACACTTGCATATAGGATATTGTGGAATAATAAAACATATGCCTAAATAACCAGAAAGAGAACTGATAGAAGAAAATCAGAGTACCATGACCGAAATAGTTAGGGAACATCTGAAAATAAATCATTAGTGTGAAGTCGTTTTTACACTACAACTTGACTTGAGCAGTTAAATTTAAAGAAAAGATAAAAATAAAAATAAATAAATAATGTAAAATTTATAGAAAAGATTAAAATCTTTTTGAACAATATTGATACTTCTATACTATGGCAATAGCTGAATATCTAAATGAGAGGAGCGAAAAGAAGAAAGAAGTCATGACTACTCAACTTATGGGAGTGGACTGAAATTAAAACAGCCAGAGAATTACTTTGCCTAGCCATGGACGAAGCGAAGTTTAGATCACTGACAGCTGACCTTCAGTAAGAGGGGCATGAAGCAAAATACCTGAATACCAAGTTTGATCCTGTGAAACTTCCTAAGTACTCTCATTTTAAATCACACTAATAAAACTAAATTCACGCAACCTATAAAGCTGAGTGTCCTATTTCATTCAATTAAATCAAACCATGTGAGAATAAGGTTGCTCTCAAGTCAATTATACACTACAATAGTTGTGTAACCACATCTATCGGTTCACCGGTAAACGTCTGGGGTCGTGCAATAATATCGCTATGATGAATATCATACATGAGATGATGCACGTCCGTCAATTTAAAAAATATTCAGGGTGGAAAAAACTAATGGGACATAGAGGAAAAGAACATTAAATATGGAAGATATCCAATTTCAGTCAAAGGGAACATTCCTTTTTAAAAATAAGAATAACTGTATTCAAACATTTCAAACCAACTAAAAATACAAAAATAGTCAATCACTATTTTATTGAATCAATCACTTACTCAAGTAAGCTCAGTATAAATTTCAATTTTCAAAACAAAATCAATACTTAAGGAGTTCTTGAAGTAACGATGATGTGAGTGCGGCAGAAAGTAGTGTAGAGTTTAAACCTTAAGAAATCTTAGCGGGGAAAAAGTGGAGAAAGAAAACGCCAACTAGAGTAAAACCAAGTCTTGCAATATTGATTAGATACTCTGAACTCAACCTAGGCAAGTCAGGCAGTATTTCAGTCATATAACAATACTAGCTGATGCCCTCGACTCCGTCCGCGTGGATTGAGGTATTTAAGGGGTATGAAAAAAAAATATAGTAGCCGATTCTCAGACCTACTGAATAAAAATCGGTCAAGCCATTTCGGAGGAGTATGGTAACTAACATTGTGACACGAGAATTTTATATTTATGATTTTAAATACTTGGTTAATGTTAATAACTTCCCTTTTTACTTAACTTACCTACCGATTATAGAACAGAAGTATAGTTTTAAAAGTAAAATCGATATCGTAGTCGATATAACTTTACTTGAACTTGAAGTTGGTTAAACATAATATAGCACTTCCTTTTAGATTTTATTTAATGAAAATAAGTTCCGATTTTTCATACAACGGCCCTGAGGCCAAAATTGCTGTTTAGTGATTGGTTACACACAAAGGAACGTTATAGGCTTACCATGTTATTATAGATCTCAAGTTGAACACTAGTATTTATTTACCTACAAGTTTTATACTTAATCAATTAAACTAAAATCCAATCGAGACTGCAAAGGTGTAACCAGTTGGATTTGCCAATATGTTGAATAGAAGCAGGCGTTACTTTGCGGAAGTCCATGATAGTGAATGAACTAGAAGTTTAATTCGCTATAATCCGCTACAGTAGACAAATCTGTGTGGTACAGCGCGTGTCTTTCACCTGCAGCATGCGACACCCACCACCCAGCAATTCGCACAGGCACAACACCGCACAACACCACACCACACAAATCCTCCAAATCACTCTCAACGTACGTTTCACTCCGACACCGGAGCATCTTCAGGAGATGTTGACTCGACAATGCACGATTGTGAAGTGACTATCGTATCTTTTCTAATTTGTGCTGACTGCTGTTTTTTAATTATAAAATTAGCAATTAGAAATAATTAAACACAATAATAAAGGATTTGAGTTGTTAAATGAACAAATAAACGTATCAAATTCACCTTTACTCAATTTATACAGTAATAGGGGAGGGGGCGGGGCTTCAGTATGAGCCATGCCAAAAAGGTATATAAGCCGGAACTTGCGATACGATAGTCACTTCACAATCGTGCATTGTCGAGTCAACATCTCCTGAAGATGCTCCGGTGTCGGAGTGAAACGTACGTTGAGAGTGATTTGGAGGATTTGTGTGGTGTGGTGTTGTGCGGTGTTGTGCCTGTGCGAATTGCTGGGTGGTGGGTGTCGCATGCTGCAGGTGAAAGACACGCGCTGTACCACACAGATTTGTCTACTGTAGCGGATTATAGCGAATTAAACTTCTAGTTCATTCACCATTGCCAATATGTTCTCGACAGCCCAGGCCATTACCGAACGCCGCCGACCTTGATAACCAAACACGCACTTTACCCATTTAAATATATCGTCAACGGTCAGTAAAAAGAAATACACATGCATTTTTGCTTGTTTTCGAGAAAAATTACACTAACGTACGTGTCGAAGGGTAATCACGGGACGTTATATCTTGTCACGCTAGTGTGCACAGCTCTATATAAAAAAAATAGTTACGCGGAGATTTCCTCATATGAACAATTTCGTTTAAATCTGTGGTCTTTGCTTTACAAATCATGGATTTTTTAACACAATAATGATTATATCAAATCCATCCATCCATCCATCAGCCTGTACTCGTCCACTGCTGGACATAGGCCTTTTGGAGAGCACGCCACCACACACGGTCCTCCGCCTTCCTCATCCATCCACTTCCCGCCACCTTTTTAAGGTCATCGGTCCAGCGAGCTGGAGGTCGTCCCACACTGCGTTTACCGGTACGTGGTCTCCACTCCAGAACGCGTCTGCCCCAACGGCCATCGGTTCTGCGACAAACATGACCTGCCCACTGCCACTTCAGCTTACTAATTCTCTGGGCTATGTCGGTTACCTTAGTTCTCCGTCGGATTTCCTCATTACGGATTCTATCCCTCAGAGAAACACCCAACATAGCCCGCTCCATAGCCCGCTGAGCGACTTTAAATTTGTGGAGAAGGCCAGCTGTCAGTGTCCACGGTTCCGCTCCATACGTCATCACAGGCAGGACACACTCGTTAAAGACTTTCGTCTTTAAGCTTTGAGGTATCGACGAGTCGAAGACCTGACGAAATTTTGCAAATGCTGCCCAACCCAGCTGGATTCTTCTGTCAGCTTCTTTATCGAAGTTGTTCCTACCAAGTTGTATAACCTGACCGAGGTAGTTGTATTCCTGAACAACTTCGATGCTGACATTTTCGACGGTAATGGGTCTTAAGGTGACGTAGTCATTAAACATGACTTTGGTTTTATCCACGTTCATCTTAAGACCCACACATCTGGAGGAATGGCTTAGACCGGACAACATTTCCTCGAGTTCCTGCGGCGAGTCAGCCAGTATAACGATGTCGTCTGCAAATCGCAGGTGTGAGATATATTCGCCGTTTACGTTTATGCCTCTACATTTCCAGTCCAATACCTTAAACACATCTTCGAGAGCGCATGTGAACAGTTTTGGAGATATAACATCTCCCTGTCTCACACCTCTTCGAATTGGGATCGGATTTGTTTTTTGGTCCTGGACTTGAACGGTCATTGAGGCAGCGCGATAAAGAGAGCTCAACACCTGGATATAGTGCCAGTCGACTTGGCATCGCTGCAGTGCTTCCAAAACAGCCCAGGTTTCAATGGAGTCGAAGGCTTTTTCGTATCAAATCAAATACTTGGACCATATTCCTTTTAGGATAATATTCATAACTCATATTATTTATGTGAAGATTTATATTTCAATAAATAATATTGTTTGTGGCTGCACACCCGTTGAAGTCTATAATATTATAATCCGACAAAAGCAAACTTTTTCGTGCGCAACTCTACAGAAATTAGTAAAGGAACAATCTAAATTCATCCATACTAATTGCACAGAATACTAACAATGTATTACTTAAATGTCAAAGTGTGTCTGTCTGTCTGTTATCCGTAATGATCTGTTAAACGAGTTGAACTCTTGATTGTAAAAAAAACATAATATTTCATACGTATACAATCCAGCTGGGGATAAAAAGCAAATCGTGTTTCAATAAAATAGGAAACTGTTAGATGATCCAAGTAACTTTTCATGCCTGGCCGATTTATCTGACTTTGACGAAGTCGCGGGCATCAGCTAGTTTTGCATATTTTGACACTCGCCAATAAGTCCAAAGGGTACTTCCCGTTGACCAGAAATAATGAAAAATGCAAGAAGGAAGGTCTCACAGTACAAGTATAAGAAAACATCCGAAAATCTTGGGTTCCGTGTTCATAGGGTGTCGAATTGTTAGCGCCATACGAATTATGAAAGGCAGTTTTTTCACAGTTATGACATCTTCTGGTTATTTACTAAAATAATTAACATTGTGTTGTGGTACGGAACCCTTTGTGCGCGGATCTGACTCGCACTTGACCGTTATTTTTTTCGATGGCCCCTAAAGATCTCGTCATTATTACATGGGTCAGTGTCATTGCGTTACGTGGGCTAAATAATTACATCTTGGACGCCGCCATGCATTTTGACCTAGAAAGATAACAGGTGGAGTGTTTATTTGATATGCTTAATACTCAATCTACTATCATGTTAATACTAAAATCTAGAAAAGTAAGTAAACTAATATTTTACAAAACCAATCAGTAACATGGTTTATTCATAATGCTTGAAGTTTGTTCTAATATCACTTATAAATAAAATAAATAAATAAAATCTTTATTTGGAATAACCAAAGACACAGTGAAGATACAAAAACAAACTTACTAGTAGAAAAAAAAAACTTAAGAACTTATATTAATTATATTGTAGCCACAGTACATTCTATGGTTATTGAATGAAAAAAATGCTATTAGTATATTGATCTTAAAGTCGTCAAATAATTTAAGTAATATTAGCCTACTTGTTTTTCATAATCGTAAAAGTGTAACGTTTCCTCATATTCATTGAATATAAGTCAGAGCTACTTACACGCAGCTGCAGTGGACGAGTCAGATGAAATTATCTTCTCTAACCAAAATATTTAATTAATATACATCAATTAAATAAAAACAGGAAATAACACTTATAATTAAACAATTAAGTATAATCAAGCAAAGAATTACCTTAACGAGAGCAAAAGTACTGTTCCACAATCGCTTACAAAAATAAAGCACAGATCACGTCACTGTTCACAACTGTTATACAACACTGCGCGCGAGCAGCTTGCGCGTTGGTTTACCACTGGAGCCTTCTCACCCGTTGGACTGGATGGCAAGTGAGCGGTCAATGTTAAAGAAATGTTACTAAATTATGGACGCCATTTAGTAATGGCTTCTTGGTACTTTTGTAAGTTTTGGTTACAAAATCTTCGGTATTTAGTCGGAAGGTTTACAATAATGTACAAATTACAATCACGCCAGATGAATGGAGAAAAGTGGCTACAAAAATAGTATTAGCTCTTGATGATTATAAATTACTAAATTGTTCTCATGTCTTCGTCCGCGTGGATTTAGGTTTCAAAAACTCCAGGGTAAACTTTTTCATTTGCCGTGATAAAAAGTAGCCCATGTCACTCTTCGGGTCCTAACTATATGTATACTCATACAGAAAATCACATTGATCGATTGCTCCGTTGTGGTGTGATTGAAGGTCAAGCCAACTAACAAACGTATGATCTTTCGCATTTGTAGTACCTACTAGAAGGTGCCCGCGACTTCTTCCGCATGGTTTTACGTCTTTTATTGCCGCGGGAACTCCTTAATTTTCCGGGATAAAAACCAAATTTCATTCTCTGTACCAAATTTCATCAAAATCAGTTAATCGGTTTAGATGGGCCGTCAAAGCGTAACAGGCAGATAGACAGACAAACACATAGGCAGGTAGTCACATTTATAATATTAGTATGGATAATGTACGGCTAAGTGTTAGGTCACAGACACCATAAGAAATGGCTCAGTGGAAATAAGATAACATAGGTGTAGTTGTATGATGACCATAATCGTACCATGGCTTATCCAGCTGCTAGATGATGGCCGCGGATTCGACTGCGTGAATTAAGTTATTTTCATTCCCGCTCTTTAATTCTTTAATTTTCCGGGATAAAAAGTAGCATATATCCTTCCCCAAGCCCTGTACTAAATTTCATCGAAATCGGTTAAACAGATGAGTCGTGAAAGCGTAGCGGCAGGCACTTCCGCATTTATAATAATAGTATGGATTCTTATCGGGTATCGCCCACCAAATAAATTACGAAAAGGTAATGACGGTAAGGTATCGAGCCTTTTAGAACATTAGACCGACCTACGAGTATTAAGGGTAGGTAATTTTTGTGTATTTTTTTCTAAATATGTTGGTAATTATGAAAAGTTACATGTTTAGTAGGTGATTAATATACGCATCTTCAACTTTTGACTTCCTTATTCGTAATTTTACAATGTTCCGCTCTAAAAAGATTTCCTTCTATTCTATTCTGGGTGTGTTATTATGCGAAATGAGATTGCTTTATTTAATGGTCATCAGGAGAGGTGCTTTATTTTTTCAGTCTGATTCCTCATTTGGTATTTTGAAACCTGGAGTTTATAATTGCTAGTAATGTTGCTAGATCCACACTCAAATCAATCCAACCTTTGTGTTTACAGTTTCTAAATTTCAAGATTTGTTTTTAATACGGTGACTACACATCGTAAAATTAGTCCGAAAGGAGTTATTGTCAAAAAACTGCTTTTGGGCCATTGGGCCAACATGGGCCTGCTCGCGCCGCCATTTTTCCAATATGGCGGCGCGAGCGGCAACGATACTAGTTGGAAAAGTGTAAATTCGGAAAGAGCACGTCGAATCATATAAAATATACCAATAACTTTCCAGGTAACCCCCTTTTTGACCACCACATTACTGGGTTATTTTGTAATGTTGGTGTTCGAATTATAAAGAAACTAGCTGATGCCCACGACTCCGTCCGCGTGGATTGAGGATTTTGGGTTTCCGCGGGAACTCTTTAATTTTCTAAGATCAAAAGTAGCCTAAGCGTTATTCCAGACTATGATCTATCTCTGTGCCAAATTTCATCCAGATCCGTTCAGCTGTTGGGGCGTGATTGAGTAACAAACATCCATTTATCCATCCATGCAAACTTTCACATTTATAATATTAGTAAGCATAGAATATAGATAGTATAGTAGTATACAAATACAGATGTCTGACAACAGGGCTATGCGACGGGATGCCGTATTTCCTTGCCTGTATTCCGTTCTGGATTCTTATGATGTGTAAATGGTAGGTATGTAAAACGCACTACAAAATTATCATACTTGACAAAAGGAAACGGAAGCAGCGTTACCCAATATGCTTCTTACCTGCCTTGGTGATGTTTCTCAATGGTACGTTACTCAAACAGAAATATTTGTTACTCCTCGAGTCTTTTGTCTTTCGGCTTAGTTACGAAATTGAACACCCGCTTAATTAAAAAACGAAGATGAAATAACCCAAAATTGTGCAAAACAATACATAAACTTTATAGTTCTGCTTATGGTATAAGTATCTGTTGCGTTTTTTATATTAGTTTGTTCCACTTTTCATCCAGCTCTATCATCCGATTGGCTTAAATTTTGCTGCTTGTAATATTTGTTAATTAATCTCTCTAACTGCCTCGTTGGTCTAGCGGTTAGCATACTCGACAGCGGATCACAAGGTCCTGGGTTCGATTACCGGTCGGGCCTAAATGTTAGGAATTGGGTTTTTCAATCAAAAAATTCTCAGTGCGGAGTTGGAAGTTGGCGGTGTTTCCCGGTTATTATCACTAACATGATAATAGTCGTTAAAGACCGCCAACCCGCATTGGAGCAGCGTGGTCTAAGCTCTAATTCCCTCTCTCCTATGAGAGTGGAGGCCTGCGCCCAGCAGTGGGAGGTTAATGGGCTGTTGTGGAATCTCTCTAAATCCTTCTTTGTATCGAAGATTTATTGCCGGTGGTATCTTTGATACATGAAATGAAGAAAATGAAGATGGGATTTTAACAATCTAAAGCACACTAAATTTAGGAATGTAACCAACTGCATGGTATCAGTTAGAACCCCATTATTAAGCTAGACTATAAGTCAAGCAGTGAACTGTTATTTCATGTGTATGTCACCGTAAAATTGTAAAAACCGTTAGATTATAATCTAACTCGCGAAATTGCAAACTGTCGAAAGATTACAATTAAACGCATTATTTTTCGGTAAATTGTAATCTGTTAGGTATATTAACCCGATAGAACCTAATCTACCGGATTATTTATGTCGAACCCTAACCTAACCTACAAGAAAGAGCCAAGAAAACGTAAATAAAATGAATATTTCAAAAATTTAAACTCAGAACATTGAACAGTTTCGACAGTTTAGAATTTCGCGAGTTAGATTATAATCTAACGGTTTTTATAATCTTACGGTGACATATATAGTTTGGAAATAAAAGACTTTTGGAACGGTAGTTCCTTAAGGGACGATACGGAGGGGTACCCTAGCCGGCAAAAACGTCCTTAAGAAAATGCGTGAAGTAACTCCGAAACGGTGATATCCATACAGAAAGAAAACCATACAACAGGCGGGTGAGTTTAGGGCGTATTATATATTTATTTTATTTTATGAATACAAATGAATTCCGGTTCCATACCAGCCCAATGGCAGACAGCAAGCTAGCGGAACTATCGTTCCTATCTAGTTTCCCACGACTCCATACTTTTTTTTTTAAATTAATTAATTTATTATCTCTAACACATGTTTAAAGTTCAGTGTCGTTTTATAACTTAATTCTTTTGTACCTAGTAAATTTGAGTAGGTATTACAATATGAGTCTGCAGTTCGAACACGTATATTTCAACAAGTGATACATGGTGCTACTCAAGTTTTCGTCAAAAAAATGTCTCTCATAAAAACTGAACACTTTAAGAACTTAGACTTTGCAAACCCGCAGTGTGTCAGCAAGAATTAGGTACAATAAATCTTTAGGGCTTGTTAGCCAACCAATAGGTCAAAGTGTTGCATTCAGCGTGCGTGCGCCGATACCCATAAACGTTTCTTTCCTTCGCCTAGCCACGGGTTGTGTCGCAATGACTTAATATGAGCACCGCTTGCCTTGAGGGATCTTTGCCACATGAGACATAAATTTTTACAAGCGATATACACAACAACAGAAACACAACACAAAACTTCACAATTTTTTTTATTATACTAATATTATAAACTGCCTCGTTGGTGTAGTAACTGCCTCGTTGGTCTAGTGGTTAGCATGTTTGACTGCGGCCGACGAGGTCCCGGGTTCGAGTCCCGGGTCGGGTCATAATTAAGTATCGGGTTTTTCTGATTAGAAATTCCCAGTACTAGCCCGGAGTTAGGAAGTTGGCGGTGTTTTCACCCCCGTGCCTCGGAGAGCACGTTAAGCCGTCGGTCCCGGTTATTATCACTGTCATGATAATAGTCGTTAACGCCCGCCAACCCGCATTGGAGCAGCGTGGTGGGTCTAAGCTCTAATTCCCGCTCTCCTATGAGAGTGGAGGCCTGTGCCCAGCAGTGGGACGTTAATGGGCTGTAGTGGACTAATATTATAAATGCGAAAGTGTGTTTATTTGTTGGTTTGTCCTTCAATCACGCCGCAACGGATCGACGTGATTCTAGGCAAGGATATAGTTGAGGACCTGGAGAGTAACATCTCATAATTAACACAGAATCAGTTAAAATTAAACTTATGTAGATTGTCAATATCCAACGGTCCTTAACTAAAGGTCGACTCGAATTTCATGCAGATAAAGTCAAGGAAAAGGCTACAGTTGACATTTATTAAAGACTATACCTGATGCCCGCGAATTAGTCAACGTGGTTTTAATTTTTTAATTCCCGTGAACTCTTAAATTTTCCGGGATAAAAAGTATTTTATGTCACTTTCCAGGTCTTTAATTACTTTATCTTTGCAAAAATCACGTCGACACAATACACTTCTCTCGTGTCTGCACAATATACGACCAGTGAGTAAAAGCGACTAGGGAGAGTGTTGCTGTATTGCATAATACATGCATTGTGAAGTGCATTATCAACATTATATCTTTGTAATTCATCTTCATTTAGATTGTGCAATAGTGCAATTTCCATTGCTATACAACAGCAACGTAGAAGGTAGACAGCTGTTCGCCTCTATATCATATTCTGAAGTCCCTCGTTTGCCCAACATCACAGTTAACAGATTACTGGGCCAACATTGACGGCGTTGATGCTGGTAAGATACATTGTTTCATCGTCTTCATCAGCCAATATGCATCCACTGTTGGACATAGGCCTCTTTAAGATTGCGCCAACGTTAGATACATTGTTTAGTGAGCGATAAATATACACCGTGTGACTCGTAGTGGCCAAACCATAGTTGGTTCTAAATCATAGTCGTCATTAGTTTCCAACCATCACATTTTCTTAAAAAGTAATATTGCGAGAATAAAACAGCTTTGGCAGATTCGAAAAACTTTACCTCATTTGCTTTATTCTTTAAAAACCATTGCTTCACTTATTTAAGGCCTTGTTCTTTTAAGTTCGCTCGTTCATAAAGAGATCTCAATAATTATTTTAACTTTAGGAATCCGACAATTTTAATGACTTCTAATTAGTCTTTGAAACCAGATATCTATTACATCACACCTGTTTACTTTGATGATGACTATTGAGTAAGAATATCATTTATACAAGATAAAATGAGCCGCAATTATTGATGATGAACGGGACATCATGATTAACGTTTGTTTTGTGTCAATATCAAGTGGATAAAAAAAAAAAAAAAATATCAATCAATATAAAACGTTTTTTTTTATCCACTACAAGTTAGCCCTTGACTGCGAACTCACCTGATGGTAAGTTCAGATGCAGTCTAAGATGGTAGCGGGCTACCTGTTAGGGGCATGGCAGTTATATTAAACCCATACTCCTATTCGGTTTCTACATGACATCGTACCGGAACGCTAAATCGCTTGGCGGCACGTCTTTGCCGGTAGGGTGGTAACTGGCCCCGGCCGAAGCCTTCCACCAGGCCAGACCAGGAAAATTTCAGAAATTATAAATTCCCAAATTATTGACCTTACCGGGGATCGAACCCGAGGCCTTCGCACGTTAAGACGACACCGCTCAACACTACGCCCCGGAGGTCAAAAAACGGGTCAAAATCTAACACGTGTCCAAAAAAAAAGAACTAGCTAATCTATGGCGTCTGGTACACAGTCAATCTAGATCGCGATACATATTGATTGTGTACAGAGCGGATTGACCGTCAATACGTACGTAATCCAACGTAATAAGTATACAAGATGTATATCAAATAAAAAGCAGATTGGAGTGAACCTCGTAAAACGTGGTAAGTCTTAGTAGGTATGTAGTGTATACTGAGACTGCACTGAAGGGATTTTTACATTTTAATATCAAAGATAATTGCAAAAAAAGAATCGGTCAAACATCGGTCTCTACATTTACAGTTCATTCAGTATCATTACTCATCATTTCTAGCAGAGGGGCTGTACTTCGGCTGCAAGCCAACTGCAAAATGGCAGTGCAACTGAACATTACTTGCATTTGTTAGTGTAACTAAACATTATTTGAACTTGATATAACTGCCTCGTTATTGCCGACTGACTGTGCAATCGGCGTAATCCGCTTGCAGTTCCCACGATATGCAACCTTCTGAAATTACTAAATAAACATCCTGACTGCTAAACCGCAAGAATTCTCCAAAATAGATGAAAAAAATTAGTTAAATCAGAAAACGACATTCGTTTCCTAACTTTAACAAGTCGTTTCATATGCGAAAGCGATGCTATTTCGCCACACGTCTCGAAACCGCGTCAAGGCCCACCCTTGTCCGTGATGTAACATATCTCCCATCTCTTGATATTTTCTATGAACCTGGTTGAACTCGATTTAAAATGTTAATTTACTATTTTTACTTAAATATTTTTTTGCTAATGTGTCCTTGTTTGGTGTTTTAAAACTTTTGATTTGGAACTGCCATAGAGTTTTTTTTTTAATTCGTAGAGCATACGAGTAGCAAGAGTAAATAATAGTTAACAAAAAGTAAAGGAATGCTTTAATTAATAAGATACAAAAGAAAAATAATATAACAAAAATCAGAAAAAAGCATCTGCTATTACAAAGTAAGATGCTCTTGAAAATATGAAAACTACCTAATTGGTTTTTTTTCAAAAATATAAGGTGAGAAAAGAAACATTTACAGAATGTCTGTCTATGCATTGCTAATTGTGTATTGTATACTTATCCCGTTCAAATTTTAGATTTATATTATAAGGGTTATTAATCAAACAACAATTTTTACAATTCTTCTTTGCTCTTTTCGTATAGCTCCTTGATTATGTCGACACCCTTCTGAGCAACTGCCAAAGTGGCCGCCATAGTATTACCTCCTGGTATAATAGGCATGATACTTGCATCTATTACTCTCAGATTATTCATGCCGTGAACAAGTAAATTATTGTCCACTACAGCCGAATCATCGTCGTGCGGACCCATCTTTGCTGTGCCGACTGGATGGTATATTGTTGTAGCCATGTGTCTAATATAACACTGCCAATATTCATCCGTGTCAAAGTAATACCTGCTGCAGTTTCGTATTTCAATATTCAGTAATTCAATTCCCAGTGCCCTAAAAGGCGCAGTTTCCTCAAGTTTATGAACGAAATGAATTGCCTTTATAAGAGAAACTAAATCTTCTTGGTGCTGGATATAATTAGCCTTTATTATGGGTTGTGATAAATCAGATGTAAGAAATATCTCACCTTTAGATTTCGGATGTAGTAATGTAGGATATATACCCAGTATATCGTGTTCGTAATTTAATGCTTCAATTACCTGAATAATTTCAGCACTGTAGCCAACACCCTCAAGGTAAGGTTTTAACACAAAATTGTCATTTTTGGTAAAGAATGTGTAATGAAATTGTATGTCTGGGTAGTCAGAATTGTTATTGGTGTTAATAAAGCCCATATAGTCAGTTAGTCCGATAGTGGAGAACGGTCCTGTTCTAGTTAACATATACTGAATTAGAAGTAAGTTTATTAGATTACGCGATAATTCTCTGTTAATATTTGTTTTCAAAAACAAAGGAAAGAACAAATGATCCTGCAAGTTTTTTCCTACTGGAAGATCTAAATGACAGTCAATGTTCATTTCTTCAAGGTGTTGTCTAGGCCCTATTCCAGATAACATAAGCAACTGCGGTGTCCCAATTGATCCTGCTGCTAACACAACTTCTTTGCTAGCAGTAATTGCCATAGTGATCCCAGTTTTGTGTCTTATATTTACACCAACGGCCTGACTAGTTTTCTTATTTAATATAATTTTTTCTACTTTAGTGTTCTTCATGACTATTAAGTTGTTAGAGTTTTTGAAATATGCTTTAGCAGTGTTCATACGTTTACCATTTTGCGTCAGTAATCGGGTCTTTTTAGTTCCAATTATCGCTTCATGGCTATTGTAATTGTTGGCAGTAAAGCCTAACTCTTTCCATGCACTGTCAAGGATTTCGTACCATTCGTTTTCATATCCAGGTAAATTAGTGTCCACAATATTGAATAGTTCTTCTTGTTTTTCAAAATATTTTACCAACTCGTTGTAACCCCAACCGGGATTTCCTAATTTCTCCCAATCAGAGTAATCTTTGGGATGACCTCTGAGATAAATCATAGCATTTATTGAGCTAGATCCACCAAGACCTTTTCCTTTACTCCATATGCAACTAGTGTTTCTGAAACCCAAACAGCTATTTCCATCTGGGTGCGTTTTATACGACCAGTCATGACTTGAATTTTGGTTTAGAAATAAAAATGCTGGAATCTGAAATCGAAAAAACAAAACTTGAAATAACTAAAATAAGAAGGAATGATGTGATAATAATAATAAATTATATTTTCACCTCAGTATCTATACCAGGGTCGTCACCTGCTTCTATCATTAATATCGACCAAGCAGGATAGATAATAGACAAGCGGCTGGCAAGTAACGATCCAGCTGTTCCTGCTCCGACTATTATAATGTCGTATGATATACCTAAAATAATAGTGATGTCAATAATAATATTTCCTTTAATTAATCTTGGTAAAATAATAGTTTGGTTGCTGTATATTTAAAAGTTTGGTTGTTGTATGTTTGAATGTTTGTTACGCCACGATGACTGAACCTGTTTGGCTAAAATTTCGAATGAAACTAGTTTATAGCCTGAATTGACAGGTACAGTTTATCCCGGAAAATCGAAGTTTCATCAAGTCACGAGCATCATCTAGTGATATCAAGCTAATATTATGAATGCGATTGTCCTTCAATCACGCCTCAACAAAACAACGGATCGAAGTGATTTTTGATGGGTATTGTTAGGACATAGGCTGCTTTTTATCCCGGAAAATTAAGCAGTTCCCGTGGAAATTAAAAAAAACTTATTCCACGCGGACGAAGTTGCAGGCATCAGCTAATCAATGAATAATTCATTAATAAAACTATCCACACTACCTTATTGTTATAATATAATATTTTCAATGAGAGTATGTTGTGCTAATGAAATGGATTAATAAGCTACCATAGATTATTTATTTTTAAGTCTACCAATCTATACTATCTATACTGATATTATAAATACGAAAGTTTTGATGGATTAATGCTGATGGAATGATGTATGTTACTCAATCACGCCAGAACGGTTGAAAGGATCTGGATGAAATTTGGCATAGAGATAGATTATAGTCTGGAATAACACATACATAAGCTATTTTTTATCCCGGAAAATCAAAGAGTTCCCGCGGGAACCAAAAAACCTAAATTCACGCGAACCAAGTCGCGGGCATCAGCTAGTTAGTTTATACTTACTGGAACCTTTTTCAATTACTTCTTCAGCACTATCCCGCGGCCAGTCGAAGTCATCTAAGATACTGCAATGGGCCGCAACAACTGCAGTCACCGCTTTAAGGAATAGGTCACCAGTCATGCCAGCAAACGACATTGGACATGTCGATGTTATATATGATTCAAGCGCTTCCATATTTTAAAAGTTATTGGTTCAGTTTTCAGGTTTACTAAGGCTATTATAGAACTTTATAGTACAACGAACATTAGTAAGCCAAGACGTACACTCAGTTTTATGTCCTTTTTGCAGTTACATGTGAGATTAATGTTTCGAATCAGTGATTTGTAAGATCTTATAATACAATTATTGTTAACTTGATATCATCTTACATTTACTCGTATTAATGATACTATGACTGGCGATATGCAAAAAAACAAAATAAATACGATCTCACCAGTATATTTCTGAATATATGAATGATAAAAATGATGATAAAATACAATTAAGTAATGCCAAAAATTTATATTTTCTAAGAATTAAAGCTTTACTCTTTTTAATTAGTTTAAAAGGTAGTAAGTTAAGAGATAATTATGTGTGGTAATTAGTATATGATAAATTCATAATTAAATCCATTGTAATTTAACCAAAGCCGGACAATCTCTGTTTTCATTTATTAAAGATCTATGATTCATATAAAAACTGTTTGTTTGCTGCTTATTGTCACTAAATATATTTTGGTTAATACTTGCAGGGCTCAGCTTTTCATAAATTTGATTTTCCTGGTTCATGGCATACCTGTCGTTAAGTTTTAAATGCATATTCAAGGGAGAATGGTTGAAAATATTTTGTATTGGATGGCTTAACTTCTCAGTACTTGGTTTTTCCTCTGTGTTTTTATGCTGCCTGTATGGATAAGGTCTAAATCTTACAACTTCATTATTATGGTGACCATGACTTAAAACATTGTAAAAAGGTAGAGTGTGATTACTTTTTGTCGGTCTGGTAATATTTGTATTATATGAAATTGGTCTTACATAGACAATACTCTTATTCTTGAAGATTTCTTTTCCTTTGTCTAATATTTGTGGTTGTTGTTTTGATTTATTAATTTTTTGAACGACATCTTTCGATAAATGGGGAAAAAGTCTTGTTACTTCTGTGAGTAAATCTTGTTTTATCGCGGTATCTCCCGCATCTCTGTATTGCATGTTGTTAAGATTCCACGAGACATCATTAGATTCCACGAGAGGTCCATTATATTTAGAAAAATAAATACGAGCTGCAGCCCAATCTTCTTTAATCATATCTGACGCCTTTTCGGCTATCATTATAATAGGTGCATTAGTATTACCATTGACTATTGTCGGCATAATGCTGCCATCAATTACTCTTAAGTTCTGTATGCCGTAAACCTGAAAAGAAAATTGAGTAATTAATCTATACTTAATATTATACATGCGAAAGTTTGGATGAATGGTTGTTTGTTACTCAATCGCACCAGACCGGCTGAACGGATCTGGATTAAATTTGGCACAGAGATAGATTATAGTACGAAATAACACATAGATTTTTATCCCGGAGTTCCCGCGGGATTAAAAAACATCAATCCACGCGGACGAAGTCGCCGGCATCATCTAGTGAATATTATTATTGTTATTATTATTATTATTATTATTAAACAACCTTATTGCATACAAAAGAACATTTACAAAGGACATATAATAAAAGTACAGACAAAAGGTAACCTTATCACTAAAGTGATCTCTGCCAGGCAACCTACACTAATGAATCAATCAGTACTGTGAGACGGGAAATTGCTTATTTATCTAAGAGTTTAAATACATACATAAACATATACATTTAAATAAGTACACACTAATAATATATACCGAAATATGATATACTAATAAAATATATAAATATGCAATATATACATAAACATTATATGATATATATACATTATAAATATATACATATATACAAAATCATTTCGTCAGATAGTGCTTTTTGACACGATATTTAAAGATTGCTAAAGATTGAGATTGTCTGATGTCAGCTGGGAGTGCGTTCCACAATATTGCTGCTTTTATGGTGAATGAGTCTGAGTAATTATTCAGGAGCGATACTCAGAGAGTTTTCCAGCTCTGCCGTGCTACGATTTATCAATAATTTTTACTTATTCATCTACTTAATCATATAACGTAAAACTAGAATGATGCCCGCGACTTCGGTCGTGTGGATTTAAGTTTTTTATCCTCGCAGAAGCTACCTAATTTTTTAGTCTTTGACCTTCCCTAATTCCTACCTATTTTCGTCTGAAATCGTTTGAAAAAGTGGATCGTTAAAGCGTAGCAGACAGACAAATGGATGGACTGACACACTTTCGCATTTATACTTTAGGAAGAATATATGTAAGTATGGAAAGTATGGATTTTTAAGAAAGTAAAATTAAAAAATACTTACTCGCAATCTGGGATCAACCACTGCATTAAAATTATGTGCTGGTCCCATAGCACAGGTACCTACGGGATGATAAATTGTCAGCGAATGATGACGAGCTTGACACTCCAGATGTTCGTCTGACATCAGGTCGTGCTCTGCGCAACCAGGATTCCGATTAGGATTTGGTCTGGCATTTAATTCTTTTAGAGCAGGCTGTTCAACCAAACTTTGCGCTATTCTTGCACCGTCTACCTAAAAATAGATTTGTGTTCAGTACATATTGCATAATACATAACCAATACCTATGTTATGAGAAATCTGATATCAAGCTACTCGTATTTCTAAGCTATGTAGCATAACATGTATTAATTCTTACTTACCATTCTTAGTATATCATCCGGATGTGAATAGTAGTTCGGATAAATAAGCGGTGGGGAAAAAGGATTTGCATCTCGTAGTTTAATAAGTCCTCGGCTTTTAGGTCTAAGAAGTAATGGTACAATGGAAAATGACGGTTGATATAAGATATCTTCATACAACTCGGCATAAGTTTCGTCTGTTAGACCGTTAGCACGTTTCCCAAATATACCTCCGTCCATATTGTCGGCAGTAGGTGCTATAAAAAACTGAATATCAGGATAATCCTCAGCAGGGTCTTGATATTTCGAGTTAACAAAAGCCATTGCTTCAGCTTCCATCATACTGTACAAAGGCCCGTTCTTGTGAAGTGCAAAGTCAATAATGCTAGCCACACCCATAATACTGTTTAAATTAAAACTGTAATCTGAGCCGTTAGTATAGGGGTTGTCAAATAAAAATGAATGGCCACCCATAGCTATGTGATCCTGAAGATTTTTACCAACACCAGGTAAATGGGTTACAGGAAATATGCCGAGCTCCTTTAATTGATCACTATCACCAACTCCGGATAGCATTAGAAGTTGTGGAGATTGAATAGCTCCTGCAGATAAAATAACTTCTTTTGCGGATTTAATTATCCTTGATTTTCCATACTTCCTGAATTTTATTCCGTACGCCTTTTTGTATTCATCTATTAGAATTTTTTCTACTAGTGAATGTACGCTTACGTGAAGATTAGGTCTTTTTGAAGCGGGACGAAGATAACCTTTTGCCGTGCTACACCGAAGTCCATCATAAAGGGTAGCGTGAGATCTTGTAAATCCGGTCTGAGATTTTCCATTCACATCAACAATACTGTATCCTAGTTGCTGACCAGCTTGTAAAATTTTATTTGTTATAGGTTGCTCGAATTTAAAATACTCCACAGAAATGGGGCCTCCCGTTGAGTGATATGGGTCATATTGATATTCAGGAATTCGCATATCTTCTGCTTTAAGAAAATATTTAAATATATCTTTATAAGCCCATCCTTCATTTCCCAAACTTTCCCAATGATCATAATCTTTTTTATTTCCACGTATGTAAAGCATTGCATTTAAGGCGCTTGATCCACCCAAGACTTTACCACGCGGCCATTTACATCTGGTATCAAGCATGCTTAAACAATAATCACTGCTAGGTTCTGTCACAAACTGCCAGTCTATTGAAGACGTTTGTAGAGTGGGGAACAATATAGGCACATCAGATAGCACATTTTCATCCTGGCCTGCCTCAACTAAAAGAATATTCCAATCCGGATTTTCCGATAAACGACTGGCCACTACTGATCCCGCAGATCCGCCGCCGATCACAATGAAGTCGTAATAGTCGTACAATTCGTCGAACGGATGATCTCGGACGCGATTTTCTGCATCTTCAATATCTGGTCTATAGATATGAATTACCATACGTAGCAGTATCAATGATCCAAGTCCTGGTAGAAGTCCAAATAAAATCCTTGTTTTAGAAACGATAGGTTTGATGGAAATCGAGCCATGTGTTGCCATATTAATTAACTTATTCACTTAAAGCAGACTCCGAAGTAACATCTTAATCACAACTAATGAGTGTAATCCCAATTTCGCTGATTTTGCAAATTGCTTAGGTACAGTTTACAGCACGTCGTCACGTTGCGTTTTTGGTTTACAGAGTAATTTAAAAGTGCAAGTAAAATTAGATACATTATTATTATTTTCTACTAAATGATGCCCGTGGCTTCGTCCGCGTGGATTGATGTTTCTTAATTCCCGCAGGTAATCTTCAATTTTCCGGGATAAATAGCCTTCCCCGGGATTCACCCTATGTCTGTACCAAATTTCATCAAAATCGGTTGAGTAGTTGGGCCGAGAAAGCATAGCAGATATACAGGCACCCTTTCGCATTTATAATATTAGTATGGAAGTATGGATTACCATTGTCAGTAAATAGAGTAACTCAGTATATTCAATACTTAAACATCATTACAAAATAGCATATTGATAAAGCTATACACTAAGTACATCATAATATCATATATGCCAAAGTTTGCTTGTCCGTTACATTTTCACGTGCTATCTGTTCAACTCTTCTTGACGGAATTTGTTACCTACAGATATCTTGCATCTCAACTCGACGATGCACAAGAGCTAAACAAGCCTGGAAAACTGAAAAATTCTCATGCAGGCGGATAAAATCGCGAGTACCATCTAGACTTTAATATTATCCGATACCAAGCAGGTGAACTTTTTTAATATTGACCTATAGTCTAGGCAATGAGGCGGCTTGTTGTATGAAGACCCTCGCATTAAATCCTCAGTCGTTGAAACTTGGCAGGGTTGTAGTAGTAGTGGTATGAACCAATACGTATACAAAAATATCCAACAAAAAATCCATCAGGAAGTTAGGTATTTATACCTAAAACTTAATTTTATGAATGCATATTTTATCGATTTCTTTTTAAAATAATAGTAGGTTACATATTCACACTCAAAACCGAAATATCAAACGAAATAATCATGCAGAACATCGATATTTAAACCGATTTTATTATGAAACCTAAACTGCGTTTACGCGATAATCTACCTTCCTGCTTTATTAATTAGGTATAAATATTATAAATGCGAAAGTTTGGATGGATGGATGGATGTATGGATGTATGGATGGATGCTTGTTACTCAATCACGTCCCAACGGCTGAACGGATCTGGATGAAATTTGGCACAGAGACAGATTATAGTCTGGAATAACACATAGGCTACTTTTTATCCCGGAAAATTAAAGAGTTCCCGCGGGAACCGAAAAACCTCAATTCACGCGGATGAAGTCGCGGGCATTAGCTAGGTTTATTTATATTTCTCTGTTATGGATTACTCTATATCGTGTTGCCGGTGACGACAGTTACTGCCATCAGCTATTTTGATGCCTTTGTAAACTTGTGCATGTGTAGGACGTTTGCTTATATATAACTTTAAACATAATTATACCTATATTTTAATTTTTATTTGGGTGAACTGTACCAAGTTTTAAGGAATAAAACAGCCACGAACTATGTCAAAAGTTATTCTATAATTTTTAGGACCACTCTTTGATTAAAGAAATACTTTCGTGTGATACCTTACAACTAAAATAAATAAATAAATAAATAAATAACATCTTTACTATATATAGAACTATTTACAATAATTATTAATCTTACTCTACAATATTTAATTTGTACATCGTCTAATACGCATAATATCTTGACATTCTACGTTTTAGCCAAAACTCTTTGATCATGTCACTGCCTTTCTCGCCAATCATTATAATAGGTGCATTTGTATTACCACTCACTAAATTAGGCATGATACTTCCGTCTATCACTCTTAGACCTTTTACACCATAAACCTTGAGTTCAGGGTCCACAACAGCCTCCGGATCCCAATAAGGTCCCATCTTTGCCGTGCCAACTGGGTGATAAATTGTGCAAGTGTATTGTCTAATCATACATTCCCAAAATGCATCTGTGAATTTAGGACCATTGCGGCAGGCTGGAAACACATGATTATTAAACACAGATGCGTGTTTTTGAAAGGATTTTGTCCTGGACACAGCAAACGCAAGTTTTACTCCTTCTACTAAAGTCTTTACGTCTCTTTCATCAGTTAAGTAGTTTGGGTAGATATATGGATAATCGTACGGATTTGCACTTCTTAACTGAATATAACCCTTACTCTTTGGACGAAGCAGCATAGGAATTATACTCCACACATCTACATTATTTATCGGTTGAAATACAGCATTATAGAATTTTTCAGTCAATCCGTGTATTCTTCGTAACTGGCCGCCTCCATCAGAATTAGTTGCTCCCGATATAAAATGAAATTCTATATCTGGAAAATTATCTGAAGCATTAACGTACTTGGTGTTGACGAAAGCTAAACCCTCAACACCCCCCATAATCGTGAGTGGTCCCTCTCCCATTACTGCATACTCCATTAGTGTGGTCACAGTATGAAGCCTATTTTCAATAATTGAAATTGGTTTATTTATCATAAAGGCTAGCCCACCTAACCCAATATGATCTTGAAGATTTTTGCCCACTTGAAGATTTTGAATTAAAGGTATTCTATGTTTTACTAACTCTTCTTCAGGGCCTATGCCTGACAGTAGCAATAATTGAGCAGAATTTATAGTTCCGCCAGATAAAATTACTTCTTTCCTAGCTCTTATCCGATACACCATTTTATTTTTTATATATTCTACTCCAAAAGCTATTTTTGTTCTTGGATCTATCAAAACTTTCGTGACAAATGAGTTCATAGATATATGTAGATTTCGTCGATCCTTAGCAGGTCGCAAAAATGCCTTTGCAGTGGAACAGCGACTGCCACGTCGAATTGTCCCTTGGGCTACCATAAAACCGGTTTGATTTTCTCCATTTATATCTCTGTTCAGATATCCCATTTCTAAACCTGCGTCTATAAAACTTGATACAAGAGGAGTATGATAAGGTGCTTCAGCAACTGTTAAATATCCTCCAGTACTGTGATAGGGCGTTTTGACTAAATACGGATTCTGATTATCTTCAGACTTTTTAAAATAATACAAAACATCGTTATAGCTCCATCCTTTGTTTCCTAGTGATTCCCAAATGTCATAGTCTTTTTTGTTGCCTCTCAAATATAGCATATAGTTCAGTACAGAACTTCCACCGAGTACTTTTCCTCGAGGCCAGTTACACCGACTGCCTTCCATTGCTGTGAAAGCAAAATTTACTTTATTATGTAAAAGTATACAATATTATAGTTCATTGAGTAATGCCCTTTAGTGAAACATATTATGTTTTCATATTACGTTCAATTTTTTTAATGGATCTTACCTAAGCAACTGGTGCTCTGAGGTTCAGTCTTATATTTCCAATCCAATTTGCTAAGCTGTAAGTATCCTGCCAGAAGAGGGACATCGGATATTTCCGTTTCATCTCCACCTGCCTCCAATAATAGCACCTTCCAGTACCCAATTTCTGATAGACGATTGGCCACGACAGCTCCTGGAATATTAAATGGTTTAGGTGTTTAATAAGCAATAAGTCATTTGTAGTAACACTAGATTTTAATCGTTTTTCTATAATAATATGGTCTTTTAAGAAATGAATGGTACGACTTTATCTAAACTCGCCGGCATATTTAGCGGAACATAAAAAAGGTCCATAATAAAAAAAATATAGTTTTATTTTAAGGGTCCTTATACAATCAGGCCGCAGCCAACTTTAGGTATATAACTCGCCACACTACAGCATATATCTGTACGCATATATAGCACTACGCTCTACGCTCGATTTTATAGCCAACTAATCAATTTTGTAACTTGAAATATTTGATTATTTATTTACTACATATTATTATCTATGCCTCCGCGCCACATTATTATAGTAAATACTAGCAGACGCACCCCTGCTTCGCTCGGGTGAAATTTTTAAAAATTCCTTGGAGGTCGAATTTCCAAAAATCCTGAAACACGTGTTTCTTAAATCCCTATAGTAAAAATCTGTAGGTATTTAACTCGCCACAATACAAAATATTTCTGCAAGCACGTATACTCTACGCTAGACCACAGTAAACGGATGAAACTACCTAGAAACGTTCGAAACAGCTCACTCACACAAACATGCGCATCGACATTGCCGTCAGTAGTGATTGCCGCGTCATGACGAGTGGTCACGTATAAATCTATTTCCGCGATCTTTTTAAAAATGCAAGGAGTGTATTGCGTAGTAAACGGCTGTTTGAACTCTGCTTCAACAAAACCGGAACTATCGTTTTTTAAATTCATTCTAAATCGATATTTCGGGCTCCCTGGGAACAAAAAACAGGAAACTGGTAACAAATTTTAAAAAAATCTCTGTTATTGTACCGATTTCGTTCAAAATCGATATCTGACGATCCCTGGGATCACAAAACAGGAAACTGGTACCAAAATTTAAAAAAAGTCAGCGCCATTTTGAAATTCTTTATTATCGTACCGATTTCGTTCAAAATCGATATCTGGGGTTCTCTGGGATCACAAAACCGGAAACTGGTACCAAACTTTAAAAAAGTCAGCGCCATTTTGAAATTCTTTGTTATCGTACCGATTTCGTTCAAAATCGATATCTGGGGTTCCCTGGGATCACAAAATAGGAAACTTTTACCAGAATTTTAAAAAAGTCAGCGCCATTTTGAAATTCTCTGTTACTGTACCGATTTCGTTCAAAATCGATATCTGGGGTTCCCTAGGATCACAAAATATGAAAATTTTACCAGAATTAAAAAAGTCAGCGCCATTTTGAAATTCTCTATTATTGTACCGATTTCGTTCAAAATCGATATCTGAGGATCCCTAAGATCACAAAACAGGAAACTGGTACCAAAATTTTAAAAAATTAGCGCCATTTTGAAATTCTTTGTTATTGTACCGACTTTGTTCCAAATCGATATCTGGGGTTCCCTAGGACCACAAAACAGGCATTTCAAAATGGCGCTGAGTTTTTAAAATTTTGGTAACAGTTTCCTGTTTTGTGGTCTAAGGGATCCTCAGATATCGATTTTGAACATAATCGGTACAATAACAGAGAATTTCAAAATGGCGCTGACTTTTTTTTAATTCTGGTAAAAGTTTCATAATTTGTGATCCTAGGGAACCCCAGATATCGATTTTGAACGAAATCGGTACAATAACAGAGAATTTCAAAATGGCGCTCACTTTTTTAAAATTCTGGTAAAAGTTTCCTGTTTTGTGATCCCAGAGAACCCCAGATATCGATTTTGAACGAAATCGGTACAATAACAGAGAATTTCAAAATGGCGCTGACTTTTTTATAATTCTGGTAAAAGTTTCATAATTTGTGATCCTAGGGAACCCCAGATATCGATTTTGAACGAAATCGGTACAATAACAGAGAATTTAAAAATGGCGCTCACTTTTTTAAAATTCTGGTAAAAGTTTCCTGTTTTGTGATCCCAGAGAACCCCAGATATCGATTTTGAACGAAATCGGTACGATAACAAAGAATTTCAAAATGGCGCTGACTTTTTTTAAATTTTGGTACCAGTTTCCTGCTTTGTGATCCCAGGGATCGTCAGATATCGCTTTTGAACGAAATCGGTACAATAACAAAGAATTTCAAAATGGCGCTGAGTTTTTATTTTGAACGAAATCGGTACAGTAACAGAGAATTTCAAAATGGCGCTGACTTTTTTAAAATTCTGGTAAAAGTTTCCTATTTTGTGATCCCAGGGAACCCCAGATATCGATTTTGAACGAAATCGGTACGATAACAGAGAATTTCAAAATGGCGCTGACTTTTTTTAAATTTTGGTGGCGCTGATTTTTTAAAATTTTGGTAACAGTTTCCTGTTTTGTGGTCTAAGGGATCCTCAGATATCGATTTTGCACGAAATCGGTACAATAACAGAGAATTTCAAAATGGCGCTGACTTTTTTTTAATTCTGGTAAGTTTCCTATTTTGTGATCCCAGGGAACCCCAGATATCGATTTTAAACGAAATCGGTACGCTAACAAAGAATTTCAAAATGGCGCTGACTTTTTTTTAATTTTGGGTAAAGTTTTCTGTTCAGTGATCCCAGGGAACACCAGATATCGATTTTGAACGAAATCAGGACGATAAAAAAGAATTTCAAAATGGCGCTTACCGTACTAAAATTATTGGGAAAAAGTTTGTTAGTAGGATTGTTCTTCAATCACGCCGTAACAGACTAACGTATTGACCTAATTTTTTGCATAGGTATAGTTGGCTATAATAATAATTGAGTGTAGTTAAGGGCTCTGGAGTGTCATAGACTTCAATTAATACATTCATACATACATCCAACATACATACACACTCACACACACACACATAGGCATACATAGACTCCTAATCTCGTACTTTCTTTTGGCTTTGCTGTAATCGGGTAAAAAAAAGGGTAATTGAGAACTTTCTTCTTTGTGTCGTAAACAATATCAAGTTTTATCGAGCGCAGTATACAACACGGTGTTAATTTTGTCGTAATAAATTTCATGCAAAAAAGCGATACACCCACCCGTTCACGAGCGCATCTCAGCGCGTACTGAGCGCCAAACGCCAAGCGGCCGGCTTCTTTCCATAGAAAATGTATGAAGAATTTTTTGTGTTGACACATAAATGACAAAGTATTTATTTGTATGCATAATGTTCCAGCATTTGGGTAGAGGACTATATAAGCCCCACTCTTTTGTTATTTTCAAGTTAAAATATGAAGCTGATCTAGCTTTATGGGTTCCTATCCAGACCCCATTTTTCGTCATTTTCAGCAGTTCTTGCGTTCGTAGAAACGTATTTATTCCGAAAATTTGTATGGGAGTGTGCATTTTTTATGGGGTCTAACTAGAGATGAATACATTACCTTTAATTTAATACCATAATATCCCAACAGCTGTTATTCCATTTATCTATAAATGGTACTTGAAAAAGTATGATATCTGTATAAGGGGCCTTAAAATCTACTTACTACACTTCTTATGTTATTTAAAGTTTCATTTGTTTTATTTAAAATGAGATGACATTAAGAACAGATTTTGCGAGTAAAGGCTATTGGTTAAAAATGGTACATTTTTTAACTTTTCATGTAACCGGGTAAAGTGAAATTTAATATTAAAATAACAATTAATTAAATTAGAAAAATGGTGATTAATATCGCGTATTTCCTCCACGTGCTCTTATTAAAGTTTCTACCCGTCTAGGCATACTGAGAATGATGTTATCGATGGTCTCGGTCTTGGGACTTGCTGAAATTAAAAGTTAAGTCCAGAATTCCAGCTCCTGCCAACGTGGGAGAACTGCGAATCGCCGTAGGTGAGGAATGGCGGAGACTATCCCAGGAGACCATCGATAACATCATTCTCAGTATGCCTAGACGGGTAGAAACTTTAATAAGAGCACGTGGAGGAAATACGCAATATTAATCACCATTTTTCTAATTTAATTAATTGTTATTTTAATATTAAATATCACTTTTCCCGGTTACACGAAAAGATCAAAAATGTACCATTTTTCACAAATAGCCTTTACTCGCAAAATCTGTTCTTAATGTGATCTCATTTTAAGTAAAACAAATGAAACTTTAAATAACAAAAAA
Source organism: Erebia palarica (assembly GCA_964035005.1). NCBI lineage: Eukaryota > Metazoa > Arthropoda > Insecta > Lepidoptera > Nymphalidae > Erebia > Erebia palarica. The sequence continues at coordinate 27,612,877 of OZ035987.1, read as the reverse complement.
AGTGTAGTAAGTAGATTTTAAAATAAAACCATATTTTTTTAATTATGGACCTTCTTTTATGTTCCGCTAAATATACCGGCGAGTTTAGTATGTAGGTAACTCATTTCTTATTAGACGTGACATATTTTTTTTGTCTTAATAAGTCTAATTTATTGCAGAAGCAAAAATTAGTTATTTTTTACATACTGACTGTCGATAATATTCTGTTCATGAATCTCTAGATTCAGACCGGAGATGTTGCTTAAATGGCCAATTTATCTGCAACTTGTAATTTTAAAAAATACGAACATTCTCAATTGAGCTGCATGACTGCATGGATCGTATTGACATGGTATTGCCTCTCTATTTACTACGTCGACTATTGTGGCCATGGTCCGAAGTACATTATTTTGTGCACTATGCCATGGTCCGAAGTACATTATTTTGTACATCATTTTGTGTCGGTTATGATTTTTATTATCAGTTCTTACAGACAGTTTAGAGGTATATTGATATTATTATTACTTACTTACCAGCAGATCCAGCCCCAACTATGATGAAGTCATACTCCGACAGTAATCGCGAGTCTGGCACATCGGCTGGTCTGCCTTCAGGATCTGTCTGGTCGTACTGGTAGTAAGCGATCGCCGCAACTAACATTGGGATAAACCATGCTACCTGAAAACGTATACAAAGTCCATATTTATATACAAGTCACGGATCATTTATAGTTTAGAGAAACTTCTCTTGGCACCCAATGTTATTCTATAATATTTCGGCTTAAGTAGCTTGTGGTTCACCTCTCCTGCATCGAGTAAGTATGTTAGAGCAGCGCTACTTCGAAAGTCTATCAAGAATAATAAGATTAACCGTGTAACGTGCAGCTTCTCTGAACTGCGCCTTTGGGAAAATACATAGCAAACGTAGATGTAAACGAGGCATGTTCCCAAAACACAGATTCCCCTGAGACAGTCAATGAAGCAATTCTTCATTGCAACTCTGAAGTAGGATTCAAACTTATGGCATAATCTTCTAACTATATTAATATGAAAGGAGAAACGCAATGGCTGACATATATATCTATGTTCTGACTGCTGAAGCTGCTGGATCTAGAAACTTGAGATTTGGATTTTAGGTGCCGTGAAAAGATTTCCAGAAATTCTGTAGAGATCGTTAATAACGCGTGGATGATGTTGCGGGATAAGGCTCATAGCAAGAATATTTTTAAAGAAATCGTGTTACCTGCGTACCCGCAGCAGCGATGGCCGTACTTGATATCACGTCGGCCACTAACGAGCTCATTATTCTGGAATCCGAGAGAATGGCAAATATTAGCTTTTACAATATATACTGAGAAATTCTGATGAAAGTTTGTCTTGTCTAGCTTATGTTTCAAAGGTGACGTGACGCAACTAATAAATTGGCTCCCACGCGCGCGTTTTTCCTTTCCCGGACTTCCGGTAGATTACATTAGGTATTTATCTATGGAATCATACCACAGATCATACGTTGAACAGACTTCAAGCTTCGCCAAATTTGTAGACATCAGAAGTAGTACTGCAGCTGATGAATGTTTCACTTTGTTCCCATTCGAACACCATTCGTAGTGGTTGATAGCCAAAAATAGACCTCTAACATGCAGTGCAGCATCAAAGCTGTGGCTAAGGTTATTATCTGTGTTTAGCTTTACTCAATTTATACTGTGTGAAAGTATTAGCAACGTACTATTTTGTGGTATGGTATTAGTCCGAATTAGACAACACAAAGGTACCATCCGTAAGAAGTATGTATTGTAATCAATAAGGCTTGTAATTAGGACAGATCTGCGAGCGATAGTTTAATTCATTTAGCCTTTGACGTACATAACGTACATAACATTTAATATTAAAAGTAAATAAGAAATGTAGTGGAAGTAGATTGCTTTTTTATAACTCACATTTATATCAATAACATTATCGTTACTTCCAAAGGAAAGGGTCTGCTTATAATATTAACTATCTTTATTCTACATTCTATTGATACATTTAACAAAAATTCTCGAAGGCTTCCTGAATTGATTGAATGCTTGAATATTCAAGCTCTAATCAGACACAGACGCGTAAATCCAGCAGCACAGCATATCCTAGACGCGGGTCCGGTGCGCTGCATTTTGGGTGCTTACTAAAATTGCACTTATTATTTTTATGAAACGGTTACATCTGTCCAGCGTGCGTTGCACAGAAATTGATACAACTTTAGCACCGGAATCACGTCTTGACTCGGTCTCAGACGCCTGTTGCAACTAGTGCCTCAATGTTACCGGAGTGCGACGGTAACAGTGCGGTTCTCTGCAGTGTTACTGTCCGCAGTTTATGACAGCTTCTAAATGCCGCGATGAGTATTGCTGCCGCATGCCGTTGCGCGTCGTGTTTGACCGCGCGTCTCTGACCGTTATGCGAACAGTCTCGTCACGTCCCTGACGTAAGGCTTTTAGTGGCATACTTCTTTGACCGCTACATTCGTCGACTGACCTGTATTCTGGATTTTTCTTAGTATTACTTTCATTCTGTGCACTAATGAGTGCGAACCTACTAGAAATTTCGCTCTCAAACCTTCATAACTTTGCCACTGTACACTGTACATCAATTCTTTTGGAACGAGTTCTATGCGAGAACTCTATGAACTAGGTCTCGACGAATGCGAAAAAACACGTGATATTACTTTAACATAAACCTTCAGGCATTACCAATTTAATTATTTAAAATAAAGTTTTTAAACCATAAGACTAATCAATACTGAGTTACATAGTTGAAACTGTAATTAATCATTATATATTTTTTGAATTTACTTACAGTGTAAAATGTTTGTAACTAATTTAGCATCTTTAATATGATTAGATTTAACTACATATTATCACAGTAAACAGAACAATATTTTCTGAGAATGCAGATGTTTTAGTAAGAAAGACTGTAAGCAGAGAATGGCTGTAGGCTTACTGTATGTTGCGCGTATGTGTTTGCATCCAGAATACTAAGTCGTTCGGTGAAAATAAGTGTTATACAAGTTGCATCAAACTGGTTCATGATTAATAGTGATCGTGACACGACTATTGTATTATTGGACTGCCCTACATTTTAAGCATTGTATATCTTTTTTAGCCCCAAACGCAAACAGTCCCTCTGTTAAAAGTCGAACTTGAACTATCCATAACTGATGCCATAATTATCTGTGGCATCGTATCTAACTCCAAAGCGAATGAACCGATTTTGAATGAAGAAAATAGAAGTTTAATTCACTATAATCTGCCACAGAAGGCAAATCTATGTGGTACAGTGCGTATTTTGAACTTGATGCCCTCGATATTCACCACACAACATAAACCCTCAACGTACGTTTCACTCCGATACCGGAGCATCTTTAGGAGATGTTGACTCTACAATGCACGATTGTGAAGTGAAGATTTAGTCGCAAAATCTGGCTTTTATACCTTTTTTGCTTCTTAATCTGGCTTTTTTTATCTTCACCACATATATTTGCCTTCTGTGGCGGATTATACCGATTTTGGTTTAGTTTGTTTTTGTTTGAAAGGGGACGTAATCACTCAGTGAGTATTGAGTAGCCTCGTACGAGTAGCTGATTAGTGATATAAGAAAATCTGTTTTCGCTCGAGAAAAAAATAGGTATCTTTAATTTTTTTCGTTAAGGACGATCTTTTTACATTTAATTAAGAAACTGCAGCGGAAAATCTGAGGATTTTGAAGAGAATATTTCTCCCCACACTCCTGACACATTTTTGGTAAAATTTAATATTAGTAAGAAACTACCTTCGTAAACCAAACATAATAGGTTGAATAGACAATTGGTGACTCAAATATTTTTGGTAAAACTAGAAATGTCACCAAATCTTACCTCTAATGTCCCATGCTTTCACTTTGACCACATAACACTGAACTGCCCATAGTAAAATAATGTCGTACATAAAAACCGCGGCACATTTCAGTCACATTCCGTGTATTTCGTTCACGTACAATAGTTCCACTTTCGCCGTTCGATATATCGTTTTTGTTTTTGTATATTTTTTTGTTTTTTATTGACTGTGATTGTCTTTTCGACTGACAGGTCGCTCAAATTCACGTGCGCTGTGTAAGTAACAGCCACTTTCTTCGAGAGTCGGAACTAAACTCCTGCACACGTAGACCGTTATGTTAGGCACCTGGATGGTGGGAGTTATCAGATGGGGTTTTTATCAATATTATTGTCTGAGGAAATGTATTATTATACAAATATATTATATATATTTTTATACTATTGATGATTAAATTTTTCAGATATATTTAAAACTAGTGCATAGTTTTAAATAAGTATATAAAACTATGCACTAGGATAGGTACTGCAGTCATAAACATGGTAGAAACTAGAAATAGGTATGTAGTAGGTACATACTACATATATTTTGTTTTCTCGTGCAATACAAAGAAAAGATCTGACCCACTGACTACCTGACTCATCACCGCCCAGCACAAACCCTTGGACCTAGAATGCTGAAATTTTGCTCAGAGGTTCCCTTCATAATGTAGACAACGAAGAAGGCCGAACTTCCCGAAATTCCCACGGCGGTAAAACCGCGGGCAGTTGCAAGTTGAAACATATAATGTTCGTGATAAAGATAAGACGTGGAAAGGCCTTCCTAGATCTTTTAAAATTAAAAACTGATCGTACAGATGCCGAAGTAAAAAATAGAAAACAATGTGCCCAAAGGCGGCTTATTAGATAAGTCGAAGTGAAACTGTTAGTTACGTAAGACTATAAAATATTATCCCGTGGAATAATTTAAATTGATTTGCTTACCCATGAATGCATAGCCATGATACCACGTTTGTTTTTTGTTTCATAAGTGCAAGATTTTCAGTCCAACTATGGAGTTCTCCTGTAACTTTTGAGTTGAACTTTTAATAATAGATTAGGAAATTGTGGAAACATGGTAGATAGGTACTTGCCACTTGTGTCTGCGAAGGCTTTATGTAAGTGATAGTGAAAGTGTAACTAAGTGTCTTTATCGCTTGGATAGGCTTGTTGGTAAACATAGGGTTAACGCTCTAAAAGCTCTACTATGCGATTTCTCAGGTCATTCCCATTTCCCATTCGAACCAGTTTGAACGAGAAGATGTCAGTTGCTATAGAAAAACATATTTTTTATTACTACGCCCATACATGCATTATTTTCAACTATCACTAGCTCAACTATACGCACTTGACCAGCGTGGTTGACTATGGCCAAACGCTTCTCATTCTGAGAGGAGAGTGGAGACTCAGTAGTGAGCCGTTAATAGGTAAAATGTTGATGAAATAATTAATTATTATAAGTGCTCTATAATGGAAACACAAAATACTTATTTAAATAATAAATTACCTCACAGAAAATTTGTGAACGAATAACATGTGGGGTGGTGGATATATCCGGTTGGTGTAAAATGTATATGTCACCGTAAGGTTGCAAAAACCGTTACAGCGTAATCTAACTAGCGAAATTGTAAACTGTCGACAGATTGTGAACCGTTCAATGTTCTGCGTGTCAATTTTTGAAATATTCATTGTATTTACGTTTTCTTGTTGTTAGGGTTTGACATAAATAATCAGATAGGTTTTATCGGGTTAAAATACCTAACAGATTACAATCTACCGAAAAATTATGCCTTAAATTGTAATCTGTCGACAGTTTACAATTTCGCTAGTTAGGTTACAATCTAACGTTTTTTGCAATTTTACGGTGACATATACAGTGTGGTAGTTTTAGGGTCGAACCGTATCTTTAATTACGGCAACTATGATAATCCACATTCATTTGTACCTTATTGTTTACAGGCAGCTGTTTCGGGTCCACTCAGAAGCGGACAATTGTCGGAGGATGGGCGTGGGCATGGTGGCTTGTCACAGATGTACAGCGTATCTCCCTCGAGGTTGGTGCAGCTTGGTCTTTATTTCCATTTATGTCGAACTAGCTGATGTATAATCACCGCGGGAACACGGATAATAAGTATCGCAAGGATAAAACGTCCTTCTTCGGGACACAACTTATGTCAATACCAAATTTCATCAAAATCGGTTGAAAAAATGGGACGTGAAAGCGTAACACAAATTCCGATGACATGCTATGCGCGGTTTTAAACTAGCCGCTACTTATATCTGACACTCAAATTAAAATCTGTCCTTTAACACTTTACGTAAATCTGAAGCGTATGTGCGAATCAACAACATTCTGTAAAGCTGTGGCGTGTCTTCCGGGTCTATTACGAAAAGAGTACTTTCCGGATCGCAACCGATTTTTTTACAACAAAAGAATTCTGATATGCGGGCATGCCTAATGACGCTGACTGTACAAATAGTTCTTGTTTTGAATATTTGTGCCTCGTTGAGTTGCAGGACAGGAGCACAGATTCTGTGCATGTGCGGAAGCCAAAAATTCAAATAATTAGACCTCTGCAGTAATTACTTTTATCCATTGGTTGTAAAACGGTAAATGTTATGAGAGGCAACCCTTCAATACTAATGCAGTTAAACGAATTTGTTGAGGATTTAGATTCCAAGTAGAAAAAAAAGTGATAAAAGTATCTTAGGTACATGTTTGCTATTGATTTTGGAGTAGGTGCTTATACAAGGATAGCAATAGCAAAATAGTAATTGCAAAAGTGCTTAGATACTTGTTTTTTTTACAGGTTATGACACTGAACCCGATGTGTGAATACGTGGAGACTGCCCAGGGTGTGCCTCTAACGGTAACGGGCGTCGCGCAATGCAAGATCATGAACGAGGACGAGCTCCTTACCACTGCGTGTGAGCAATTCCTCGGGAAATCTGTCAAAGAGATCAAGAGCACCGTACTGCAGACGCTGGAAGGCCACTTGCGTGCTATATTAGGTTAGTGTTCAATGCTAGTAAATCTTAGGTGCTTATTACTAATTTGGTTGTAAACCGACAACTAAACAAAATTGATAGGTCTTTCAATAGTGCTGTCCTTTTTACGATGCGTTTAATACTCCCTGCTGTAAGGTATAGCAAAATATTAAGAGATTGTATATGTCACCGTAAGATTGTGAAAACCGTTAGATTGTAATCTGTAAGCGAGATTGTAAACTGTTGAAAGATTGTGAACCGTTCAATGTTCTGGGTGTTAATTTTTGAAATATTCATTGTACGTACGTTTATGTCTCTTTCTTGTAGGTTAGGTTAGGGTTCAACATAAATAATCAGGCACTTAGGTTATATCGGATAATATACCTAACAAATTACAATCTACCGAAAAATTATGCGTTAAATTGTAATCTTTTGACAGTTTACAATCTCGCTAGATAGATTACAATCTAACGGTTTTCACAATCTTACGGTGACATATTATACATCAGAATTATTAGCTACACGGTGGCCAATTCTGTTTAACAAAATCTCTAAACTAAACTAAAATGACAGCTTTAAATCTAGTTCTGTCCCTTTCCACAGGGAGTATTACGAAAGGATTAGCAATATGTTTAATGCTGTCATTTTAGTTTAGTGTAGAGATTACAATAGAATCAACCCCAATGTTTCCCGCGGACGATTATGCCACTAGGTATATCTACTCGTTCTTTCAAACTGGAAACGAATGAATGTGAATTGGAAATGGAATGGTGTGTTGGGATTTTTCTCCGTATTTAAGTAGCCGCCGAATTAGAAGTGGCTTACATAACACAACACATCATAATCTTAATGAATTTTCTAAAACGGTGTCTTTGACTTCTGTGTTTAATGTCTAAAAACGATTGAAGAGTCTCGTTCCACATTTAACTGCTATGGCTGAAAGAAGATTTTACTGGGAGTTTTGTTTATAGGCCTATTACAATGCACTTTTCACAGGGTCCCTAATTTGATCCTTATTGCTGTGTAATATGGGACGCTCAAACTAGCGGCCACGCCCTCCCTTACCATAGGGCCCTGTGGAATGTGCAGTGTAATAGGCCTTTAAGGTAAAAGAACGCTAAAAATATACCAGCGTGCTTAATGGTAGCAACGCCATCTTGCAGTGTAGTTCAACCAACTAAGTGAATTGAATAGCGACATCTACAGTCATTCATTCGGAAACGCGAAGAAGATGCCTAGTATATTACATGATCGTTCGTTGCGAAGGACAGTGCAAGGTGAAGAAAGTTGCAGTAGAAACGTTGGATAATTTATGTAGATGTCGCTACGGTTAACAAGAAAACCTGTTTTTATACAATTTACGTTTGAAAACCGATATTTGGGATCACCTCGGAAAATTTTATTGAAATTGCCGCCGCTTTCATCAACATTCAACCTTCCCAGGGAATATTACCCATAAACCATCATTGTATACCTATCTACTTAAGAAATTTCACCTATTGGTTTAAGGCGTTCCCTAAAATTTAGGCATTTTTCGTAAAATATGACATATGTGAATCATTGAAAATGTATGCATATTAGTGGTACGTACCTTATATCACAAAAATATAGAAATACTAGATGATGCCCTCGACTTCGTCCGTTAAGTTCGCGCGGAAAACTTCAATTTTCCAGCATAAAAACCCCGTCCTTCCCCGGGATACAAGCTATCCCTGTACTAAATTTCATCAAAATCGGTTGAACAGGTGGGCCGTGAAAGCGTAGCAGACAGACACACAGATAAACATACTTTCGCATTTATAATATTAGTATGGAAAGATTTAGGCAAACTGTCGCTAAGTAATTCCATGAACACGAATTCCGTAAGTAACTTGAAACCTGTGTTACATCAGATATATTAGTCAAATACCGGTAGGCTGGCTGTAATCATCACTTGCGATTTATCTCCGTTAATTTTATTCGGCATATAAATCTTCATTCAAGTTGTCATGTAAAAATATATTGTGTTGTCCCAAAAATTTATCTCAAGGTCCGAATGAGCAATCTACAGCACAGCCAATCTTGCTACAACAAATTCCTCCATGGAGGAAATCCAACCTTTGCTATTCAGGTTAATAGCTATCTTGACTGTGACCCAAAATAGCCTGCTCTACTCTACCAATGTTGAAGCTGTTGTACTTGACCTCAAGACGGGTCAACGATCGATAATCTTGCGCTTACAAACTTCCTCAAACTTCATTATCATTATCAGACCGAATGTAGTTCTGAATAAGTTAAATTTTCATCAACTACCCTGTACAATCTAGAAGCTTATATTTTAACAAGATAAATTTTCAAATTAACTTAAATCTAAAAGAATTAAATGGTAAATAAAAGTTTACCATCCCATTTTCCTCACTTAGCTTGGTTTGAGTCAGTATCCAAATATCTTCACCGGATACTGTAGGTAAGTACGTAACAAAATCTCCCTAGAAGTGGGTATCACTTTAAAGGTACACTATATACCTACCTACTAATATTTGCCGCCTACGTGTCACGCCGCCTCGTGCATCTGTAGTGGGGCTATACCTTAAGTGGGCCCAGCTCCAAACAACCTCATACAAAGAATACTTGCCGCTACGTGCCGTGCCTCTGTAGTGTGGTTAGACCTTAATACAAATAATATTTGCCGCTACGTTCAACTCAAGTGGGGCTTGAACTTCATAACTATGTCCGCAACAATGTTATATTTGAAAACGGAGTGGGGCTCTTGCAATCTGCAGATAAAGCTGAACAGTTTTGCCTTTTAGCCATTTACCTTATCTATATTTTCGCAGACCATCCAATACTAATGGAAGTTTGTGTGGATAACCCATTGTGAAATAGTTTGCACAAATATTATGTTTCCAGAATAGAGTTTTCCAAATAAGACGTAGGAAAGGTTGCCTGTGACAGTTAAAGAGAAATAATGAGGAGTAATGATTAGAGAGGATTAATCATAAAAAGGGAGCTGAAGGCAGACATGGTACTTAGACGAAATTCCACAGACACGTACGAAAAGATTCGCTTCCTCGTTTCTAATTCGAACCGCTTGGTAATGGACTGCTCGTCCGGCTTCCGTTTTCCCATACCTACACTAATATTAGTGATATTACTTATCAGGTATCTTTAAATCAACAGTAGTAAGAATAGGCATCTTATAGGCAAACGTAGGCTACCTTCATATGCATCATCATTTGCAGCCAGTTAAATTACAGCCAAGTGCTCGTCTATAAATATACCTAAAAAAGGACGGAAGAAACATCTGTGACTATTAAGGCCTCGGATACACGGACAGCTTGAAACAGTCATAATGGACTTCTTCAAGCTGCAACTGCATAGTGGACTACAGTCTTATACGTATATATGTCACCCTAAGATTGCAAAAACCTTTAGATTGTAATCTAAGTAGCAAAATTGTAAACTTTCGACAGATTACAATTTAACGCATTATTTTTCGGTAGATTGTAATCTGTTAGGTATATTAATCCGACAAAACCTAACCGGCCGGGCACTTCCTTATTATTTATGTCGAACCCTAACCTAACCTACAAGAAAGAGTCAAGAAAACGTAAATACAATGAATATTTCCAAAATTGACACTCAGAACATTGAACGGTTCACAATCTGCCGACAGTTTAGAATTTCGCGAGTTAGATTATAATCTAACGGTTTTTACAATTATGGTGGCATATACACACATGGAACCGCTCGAGCAGTTGCGACTGCTTCGGGCGGTTGGCAACAGTTATCAATGGCAGCTTCAAGCTGTTGACTATGCAAGAGCGGTCCGTTTATGTTGATCACTGGCTAACTGCTCGAGCAGTCTGTGTATGGCCGGCCTAAAGCGCAACTTTAGTAATGCCTAGTGAATAATTTATCTTACTAATATTATAAATGCGAAAGTTTGGATGGATGTATGGTATTAAGTAACAAACATCCATCCATCCATTCATCCAAACTTTCGCATTTATAATATTATAGTATAGATTCAATTACTAAGTAGATAATGCTCGCGACGTAGGCTAACGGTTTTTAAAAACCCTATGGAAACCCTATGGAACTATGTAAACTATGACAGAACCCAGCCGCCTACTCTAGCGGCACGCTATGATGGCCGGTTTGACACATTACAATAGTGATGTGGAATGTCAATTTATTCTCGAACAAAAAACAATTAAGTTTTGTTTTTGTACCTGATTAAATAGGTTTAATAAAACAAAAATGTATATGTTTATTTAATTTATTTGAACGAACTGAATATTTGAACGAAAATGAATATACATACTTTATATGCACACAAGAAACATATGAATACAAAAGATACCAAAAAAGGTGCCACAAAAGGCCATAATTAATCAGATTCGTCCATACTACTATTTTCACTGTCGTCACTGCTATCATCACATACATTAATAATTATATGTTCGTTTTCTATAATATTATCTATTTTCACATCTCTTTCATATAATCTTCCCTTATTAATTTAACAGTTCTATTCACAACCTTTTCCCAGTCTCCTTTAGTCACATGTTCACAAGCTTCTTCTAATAATTTTAGCATTTTTTTTGTGGTAAATGGGGGTTCTGTATTGTGTCTTGCAGCATATCCCTTAATTTGAGCCCACACCAACTCAATCGCATTATACTCACAATGGTAAGGCGGTAACCGTATAACTCTGTGCCCATGTTCTAATGCTATTTCGTCAATGACGTATCGGATCTTGGTTGGTTTGTTTTCTTTTAAAAGACGTACTAATTCCGCTTTTAACATATTCATGTTTGCATCTACGCCATTTTTACGAAGCCATGCGACGATATCAGCTTTCTTTTGGGATTGGGCAGGTGGCTTGTCAATTTGCATCGAGTGGTATGGGGCGTTGTCCATAATTATAATAGATGGTTCAGGGAGGCTACACAACATTGAGGTAAACCATTCAGTAAACTTTTCTCCATTCATGTCTTCATGATAGTCTCCAGTGGTTTTTGACGCAAAAGCCATGAGAGAACCTTCGACAAACCCGTTGATGGTTCCGGCGTGACAAATTATAAGTCGCGATCCTTTTCCTACAGGAACTTTGGAAGTAGATGCTGCTGTGTCATCGTTCCAAGAACGGCCTACAGTATGGTTAGCATTAAGCCATGTTTCATCCAAGAACACAACATTTTGCCAATTTTTGATTTCTTTCACTTGCCGTAAAAAAGTATACCTTGCCATCGCTATATCAAATCTTTCCATCAATATTTTGCGTTTGTTACATTTTTTGTATCGAAATCCAATGGTCTTCAAAATCTTCGTTAAAGAACTTTCCCCACCGAAGAATAATCCAGCTTCCTTCAGTGAATGCACCAACTTTTTTCTTGTTGGATACTCCTTCTGTAAATAGTAGCCGTAAACATGTCTTCGGATAGCATCGGCATCAAAGCTATCGATGCCTACGACTGGTTTTGCTCGTTTTCTCTTTTTTGGTGTGTGAAGTTTATTTTCTTCTGTGCCAGTCTCGCCATATTTTTTTTTAGTTATCCGTCTAACAGTTCGTTGTCCAATATTAAGCGCATCAGCTACGCGTTCAACCACTGACGTTATAGGTAAAATTGGCCCTCCATTTTGAGCTTCACGATCGAAATAGTTACGAAGGCGTATTACGAACTCACGTGTCTGACTATTTAGAACAGTTCTCTGCGTACGTTCGGTCATATCGACGAAATCCACAACAAAGGGCTTGAACAGAGTCCAAATTAACGAGCAAGGGTCAACAGTAATGCAGTATCAATATTTGAAATCCAAAGCCAGGTCAAAACTATATCACAATCGCATTGCACTGACAGTTTATACTTTTCGAAGCAACGTCAATTCGAAACTGCTTTGTTTTGCATTGAGCATTGACGCGAGTTTGCCGGAGGTAGTAGTTGTGCTAGCCAGCGATCCTATGTGACGATCGTATTAGATTCCATTTTTAAAAATTTATTGATATTTTTTTGCGATTTCAGAGGTTTGTCCACATAGTGAAAATTGTTCATATTCACAAGTACATTCACCCCTTAAATGGTGCAAACTGATTTTTCTACACTTGTATACATTTAAGAAATCAATTTAATAAATTAATTTTGAGTCCTAAACCTAAAACTACATTCGATAAAATTTATGAATCTCTGCACATCACTATCGTCAATAAAGTAATACAATTATTTCCTTCAAAGTCGTTATCAATTAATACGGAACTTCATGAGCGGACAAACGTCAAACCGGCCATCATAGCGTGCCGCTAGTTTAGTTAGATAAAAATGACAGCTACAATGTAACGATCGCAATCGTCTCTGATTAGTTATCACTCTACCGCTATTACACAAAATCGACTTGGACTTAGCAAGATTAAGTACCATAAATTCAGCCAATCATAATAATTAAGACTGTAACAATAATTCGCATTTTATAATATTAGTATGGAAATGGATACAAATATTTCTAGATACCAGTGCTTATACTGAAATGGTTTTTCTAATAAATTGGCATTTCCTCATTGCTTAAAACCCCACTGCAAACAAAATTGTAGGAACAACAGATCTAATCTAACGCGAATTATCATTTTAATGCGTAAAATTGCAAAGAGAATGTAACTATTCCCCCGACAGCTCGAAACGTGCTGGGGATCACGTAGGCCACTTAAGCCGACTCGGGAGCAAGAAACTAGTCGTGTATATTTTGCAAGAATAGGCATCGCTGCAACCTAACGTACTGCATGCTAATGACTACACCGCACTTTTTTTAAGGTAACAATAAATGCTCCCTTACTTCAAGGTATATACTATTCAATATTTTTAACGCATTAGTTTCCATTGACTACGCACTTTTTTTATTTTTTATTGTGTGATAGGCTTGCGCTTTATGACAATCATGCTTAGTGCAAAGCAATGATGAGGTCTAGGTTGGAACGCGCTTGCCTAGTAGATGCCTATTCACTCTTGCCTTGAAGGTACTTAAGTTACAAGTGGCAGGAAACACGTGCGCTGGGAGGGTGCTCCACACACTAGTGGTTCGTACCAGAAACGTCGAGCAAAAACGCTTCGTGCGAGCAAATTGGACGTCAACCACGTAAGGGTACCAACGCTCACGGTTTCTCGCTGTTCTGTGGTAGAACGGAGAAGCTAGGAACAAGGTATAGTCCCGTGCTATACAACATTTATAAGTATAGCTATATAACTATACCGAATTTTTCACTACAAGACTACTTCAATAAAGCTTTTAGCAAATTATAGACTTTAATTTTTTTTTAATTATCAAAATAAAAATCGTTACTACTTTGGTGGGTAGCGCTGCGAAAAACCACGTAGGCTTAAATTGCGTGCTCTTCCGTCAACATAATATTATCAAATTAAATTTAAAAAAATTTACATGTTTGCCGAAACTACAATATGTACTACTAAATTAATAATAAACAGGGTTATTTAATTTAAATAACTTCTCAAGGTTTACTTAAATTAAAAAGGGTGAGATTTTCATAACTTCTCTACAAAGTTCTAAAAAACTTTTGTTTTACAACTGAAAAAAAACTTACTTTATACCAAAGCTTATTTCCAAAAAAGGTATTTAAACCTTTCGCTGTTCACTCTAGACACTCTTCAGCTCTGTGTTTTAGTAGGTTGTAGTCCACTATCAGGCCTATTACGCATTATAAGAAAATTTCTTGTGTCTTGTGAGAAATTCAGTTGCAATGGTTGTTGTGTGAGACCATACGTATTACAATACATATATTTTTTCTTTCGTCTTATCAGACACGCGCATACAAAATATAAGATATAACATAAAAGACACAAGATATTATACTATAAATTTTCTTATAATGCGCAATAGGCCTAACCGTTCGGCGCACCGACTACGCGTCAAGGACATGTCGAGTAATGACGTAGCCAATTTCAAAAATATATTTTGTTTAAAAAAGGCAAAAAATATGAGAATTTTTAAATTGTAGAGCAAAAGTTTTTCAGAACTACGTGTATAGAAGTTCATGTTCTCTTATTCCCTCATAAGGTTATTACTATTAGTAAATTAGCCGTGTACCCTACATGTTATGTAAATCCATATCCATACTAATATTATAAATGCGAAAGTGTGTCTGTTTTTCTGTCTGCTACGCTTTCACGGCTCATCTGTTCAACCGATTTTCATAAAATTTGGTACATGCGTAGGTTGTATCCCGGGGAAGGACATAGGCTACTTTTTAGTTTTACCCGGAAAATTAAAGAGTTCCCGCGGGAATCGGAAAACCTTAAACCACGCGGACGAAGTCGCGGGCATCATCTAGTAAAAATAATACAGAAAACAAAACAAACACTGTATATTTAGTAAGCATTAGAGTTATTCGTCTTGTATTGTCTAAGCCTTTTAAATTTCATGGGAACCTTTCGATTTGGAAACCGATACATCACTGCAGCATCTGCATTTTTAATAGAATAGAAGTAGGTAAGGTAGTACATTGATTATTTTATAGTTCAGTTTTCATACATTTTATGTTAAAAATGTTTATATGCTTTTCGCAACTGAATCTTCGCTACTTTTAAAAGAAATTGTTATTAATATGATAGCGGATGCTTCTTTAAGTTGAAATATGTATTGATATTTTCGTTTTATAGCGACGCGATGTTAGTCTTTGATATTGTATCATGTTTTATTTATCTTTTATCACATTTCCATAAGGTATGTATCATACCTTCTCGTAAAACCTAGAAAATAGTCTCAATTTATTATACACAAAACGGTCAGTTTATTTTATTTTTATGAACAGTGACTGAAACTACAGTTTTCCACAGAAAATACCGTTGAAAATCTCATAAATTATATCGAACTAAAACACAATAATAAAGCAATTCTTTCTAATTCTATGAATACGTTTGTCTGCCTGTGTACTACGCCTTCACTCCGACTGGTGAAATGTGGTACAGAGATAGCTTGCATCCCGGAGAAGGACATAATATGGACTTTCGATTCCGTAAAATTAAGGAGTTCCCGCGAGAATCACAAAAACTCAATCCACACGGACGAAGTCGCGGGTATCATCTAGTTTACTCATAAAGTGATGAATTTATAGGGTAAGTTTAATTAACACTGAAACTTAGGGTTAACTTTAGGGTAGTCTAAATAATACTGGAATTTTACCTCCGCACTCAAATTAGCATCCGGTTTCTAAACCGTTTATTTTTGACGCAAATAAAACTTGACAAAAATAATGAAAACAAAGTTAATTTTAGATTCATTAATATTCCATTCCATTTAATCTCATGCGAACTTGATTTTAATATTGCGAATATAAATTGGCGTGGTCTTAGATTTATATACCTAAATGCGAAAGTGCGTTGTCTGCTTGTCTGTCCATCGGTATGACCTAGTTTCACACTGGAATTTGAAAATGATACGTTCATTTTTAGTAGCCCTCCGTATCGTTCCATAAGGAACTTCGTTTCAAAAAATAGCCGGTGGCACTAGGGAGGATGTAAGGATTCTTACAATACCAGATCCAAATCTGTTCAGGCATTTAGAAGTTTTGGTGGAATAAAAAAACTCACATACAATATGATCCCTGGAAACGTTTCACGCCTTTTTTTGGACAGTCGTGTAAAAAAAGACAAACCACGCACAGGCTTACGATATAATAAGCATACTTTTTATATTTTACGAGATCAAAAGATTATTGTTATTGTCACCTATACTTATGTTTAAGTCCTTAATCAACATTAGTTTTCAGTTTAAAATGCTTTGCATCACAAATTTTCCTGTCGTGAAAATACCGTTAACGTTAGAAGCGGGGAGAAACTCTTTCTTGTATCTAAGGACCTCGCTAGAAAAGTCATTCGGTCACAACCATTCGTACGTTATAGGTTGTAGTCGCTGTGAAATACCCTTTTAATTGTATCTGTTTCAAAGAATAGCGCGCTCTTCTTCTATTCCTATTTAAATTTCGAATTTACTATTTTCCGTTACTTGGATTTTTTTAATTTGTATAGTCTTTGAATTGATGGTAGCTCATGAACTATAGTGCTGTGCCTGAATTTTCCTTTGTTTTCCATTCGTTCATTATCAGTCATGTCGCTACTATGGATGGGTGCTTTTAATCTTGGATTGACAGTTGGAGCTACTTATGCTGTTGTTAAAAGGTAAACTATCTTCAGGTTATTCACTCTTTTTTGTTTAAGTAAAAGCAATAAACTTTTAATTAATATAATATACCCCTTGCTTGAGTTGTTTGTAACTTTTAACGAGCTAACCTACGTTCGTTTAAAATTTTAATCACAATTATGTAGCGTAAGTAGTCACATACATACGTACGTTTTCCTTGTCAATCTTTTTCTTCATAATACTCGAAGTTAAGTTATGATGATGATGACAAGAATAACACCAATGGTTCATTCAAAGGTTTTTAAAAACTCATTATAAACATTGTTTAAGTTATTTAAATCTATAATAGGTATGTGCTTGTAATGTACACTGACAAAGACCCTAACATGAATATTACGAAATACCTTATACTTTGTAAGTAGCAATTTTGTAGAAAGTTTGAAGATAATGGCTCTTGACTCTTTGAATATGGGTCAGGGCAAACTTGCTTGGTGGAGTTTCATTCATTCTTAGTACTAACATCACTCAAACATTCAAATGTGTTGACAATTTTAAAATTAATTTTACAATGGTACTTTCACAACATTTATCATAGGGCACTTACTGTATCCTAACGGTATGTAGGTTGATATCGATAATGCTGAAATATGTAATTGTAAGATCCCTTTTTTTCATAGCATAGTTTTTTCAGTTACGAAATACCAAATTTCATCAAAATCGGCTCAAAGGATGGGCCGTGAAAGCGTAGCAGACACGCGGACACACTTTCGCATTTATCATATTAGCATGGATTCTTTCTTTATTATTATAGATTAACCTAAAATCGATACTAATATTATAATTGCGAAATGTGTCTGCGGATCTATCAATCTGTCGTTGGAATTTTACTGCTCATCCATTTAACCGACTTCGATGAAATTTGGTACAGTTATAGTTTTTGTCCTGGGGACGAACGCAGGCATAGACTATTATAGTATGTAAATTGCGTCGAAACGCAGAAACATGAGTCTCCATGTCTTCATCGCACTCCTTTTTATATAGGGCTTGAGAACTAGATTGAAATTGACTATAAATAAATGATCCATGTCATGGCCTATTCAATTTTCAACTTCATGGTTGTTTAGTACCGCTTTGAGGCTTTCTCCATAATTTATTACAACCACGAAATTTCGTATAATGGGCATAAGTCAACAGTTCATTTAGAATTCAAGAGGCGTTTAGGTTTTTATTGTTTGTTCAACATCATACGTCAATATTTAACGTTACCAACAGGAATCCTTATTTGTAACTTAAATACACAAGTGAGTCAAATATGATATAACCTAATATATTTAGATTTTAGACCAACTTATTATGACTTCATGAAAGTTCAATTTTATACACCTAGGTACTTATAAGAAATCAAATCGTACGAAATATTAAAAAATTCGTTAGTGGATATTAAATTTTAATGCGGTGTTGATGAATTCGTGACAGGAAGAAAGGAAGATATGTTTCTAAAGATAATAATATAGTAGAAAATATACTAAGCCTATGCTTTATGTATAGCCTGGTCAGAAAAATAAAAAACTTAGGTGGAGGCGCTACTATTGGATTTCGGTTCTTACATTAAGTAATAGTCATATAAATATTAGTTCCATTTTTTCCACAATACGGCGACGTTTATTTTCTGGCCAGGCTACTTTGTTGTTAACACATTCTATTTTGTATCGATCTATCTATATATTATAATAGGTAAGACCATTCGTGTGAAGCCGACCTAAAGAACTTGGGACTATAATAATATGTCAAATTGCTGGGTCTGAATAAAAACTTAAAGTTTTCCATTTCCATTCCATGGTATAAAGTCCTAATACCTAATCTTCTCATTAGGACTCAAGGCAACGTTAAATTCCAATGGTTTCTTCTAAAAACGAAGGCTCGGGAAATGCAAGTAAGTTGATTGTTGAATAAAGTATTATTATGTTTGCATTGCCAATTTATGTCATCGAGTCAAACGTTATCTAAGCCGTGAACTTGGCCAACAGACGCGACCCCAATCTTACATCATGTTTACATCATGACGTACACTTCTCGGTGACAATAAATTCCGATTCTTACCATAAAAAATCCTTGCTAAAGGTATGTTAAGATATTAAAAAAGACTGCTAATTGTCCATTGAAATAGAAACTGTCATAGGAAGATAAAAATGCTATTTAGAGGTTTACATAATATCATCTTTTGCGGTCTCCATCTCAGTAAATCAAAGTAGATCACGGGTGGTGTTTCACTAATTGATGCCCGCGGCTTCCGAATACAATAAGATTGATCAGTAAATGGCTACCCGGTTGCTTGTAACAAGATCCAAGCATAAGGTTTTTGCTCTCAATCAAGATATTTCAATTTCTTGCATGGTCCAAACTTTTGTACCAGTTTTCTGTGTCGGTGAACCTAGATAATTGTATCTAGTTTAGATGTCACTGTTAGAAACTCATGACAGCAATAGAGAAGCGGCATGTTTTTTTTTGGAAAGTTTACTAAATATTATTAAGAAAAATTAAAAAAAAGCTATTTTTCAATTGATTATTCGTTTAATATTACGTAGATTTTCTAAAATGTAAATTCAAACGGCAGTGACGTCATTATATCGCTTTAGAAACGCCACCGCGTGATGAAATGATAAAACAATAAACACATAAGTCGTTGTCAAAATCAAAAAGTTGTCATTGCATAATACAGACTATTTAAGTCTTTTTACTTACCATGGTCTAAAATATTAACCAAAAACAAACTTTATTAGTCAGGAATAAAGTTTCTTTGAAAATAATACAATAGAACTTAATGCTAGCTAGCCTAACCTAATTACTATATAAATCATGCCCACGTGGAATGGTGGCAAGAATGCTGGCTGCATTTCCGCGCTGGACAGCCAGGCTGATCCTTTGCGCAAAAAATGAGCCAGCCCTTCTGTCAGCAGATGAGGCAATTAACCGCGGTGAAATATCTCGCAAAAATTTAAGTTAATTAGTTAGTACTTTAATTTAAGTTTTGAAATTATTTAGGGTATGTTCCGATATACAAATATCATAACAAATTAATATATAATAAACTCGCCGGCATATTTAGCGGAACATAAAAAAAAGGTCCATAATTTAAAAAAATATGGTTTTATTTTAAAATCTACTTACTACACTTCTTTTGTTATTTAAAGTTTCATTTGTTTTACTTAAAATGAGATCACATTAAGAACAGATTTTGCGAGTAAAGGCTATTTGTGAAAAATGGTACATTTTTGAACTTTTCATGTAACCGGGAAAAGTAAAATTTTATATTAAAATAACAATTAATTAAATTAGAAAAATGGTGATTAATATCGCGTATTTCCTCCACGTGCTCTTATTAAAGTTTCTACCCGTCTAGGCATACTGAAAATGATGTTATCGATGGTCTCCTGGGATAGTCTCCGCCATTCCTCAACTACGGCGATTCGCAGTTCTCCCACGTTGGCGGGAGCTAGAATTCTGGACTTAACTTTTCTTTTCAGCAAGTCCCAAACGTGCTCTATTGGGTTCATATCCGGTGATCTCGCCGGCCACTCCATAACAGTGATATTCATATCATTAAGATAAGCTTGAGTTACCCGAGCGGTATGCGGCCGAGCATTATCCTGCACAAAAACAAAATCTTCACCGATATATAGGGCAAACGGTACGACATTTTCTTCTAAAACTTCTCTGATATAGCGGTCTGCAGTCAGATTACCTCTGT
Organism: Erebia palarica; assembly: GCA_964035005.1. Classification (NCBI taxonomy): domain Eukaryota; kingdom Metazoa; phylum Arthropoda; class Insecta; order Lepidoptera; family Nymphalidae; genus Erebia; species Erebia palarica. The sequence goes on along the minus strand of OZ035987.1, from coordinate 27,592,152 downwards.
CAATCACTACCAAGTCTGTGCGAACTCCCAAACAAATGCCCGCCCAAACCATTATTGATCCACCACCGGATGCAACTGTAGTTTCAAAATTTGTCTGAATGTATCGTTCTCCTTTGCGTCTGTATATTCTTTGCCTGCCGTCAATTTGATTTAAGAGAATTCTGCACTCATCACTAAACAATACCTTACTCCATTGGTCCGCGTTCCAAAGTTAACCTGTTTCTACGATGATTCACCTCGAGCCTTGGAGCCTTGGCGGGCACAAATGAACCCAAACCAGCTTCTTCGAGCCTTCTTCGTATCGTACGCTCACTTACGGTTACACCCCGCACTGCTTCTAACTCACGTCGGGCTTGGACGGCCGTCTAAACGGGGGTTCCTACGTACACGAAGCCGAATGAAACGATCATCCCTATTCGAAGTGCCGCTTTTTCTGCCTTGTCCTGCTCTTCTCACATAAGTACCGGTCTCCCTGAACCGTTGGATACTGCGATGGATCGTTGAAACTGGTCGACGAAGATCTCTGGATATCACTCTGTAGGTTTGACCATTTCTTCGCATTTCGAGTGCCCTGGCAATCTCCGTTGGGGCTAAGTCAGGCATAATTCAGTCATCAACTAAAGAAAGATACGCGATTAAAAAAAACTAACAAAAAACAGTATTTCAATGAAATTTTAAATCAAACTCAGAAGGAAGAAATACTCGAAGTTCGCTCCAGATAAGGTGTATTTGAATAAAATTAAAACAATTGCATAAAATGTGATGTTCAGTTGTTTTCTTAATTTGAAAATATTTCTTTTTAAATTAAATGACGTATAAACCAGCCAGCAACCTTATATGATACTGATATCAAACCTTTTTTTTATGTTCCGCTAAATATGCCGGCGAGTTTATTATTATATCCATACGTTACAATGTTAATGACAGTTAAAATTAATGTCAAATAAAAAGTAGGTATATTATGTAAAGTTGTATTATTAAGTATTTGTCAGGTTAGGTATTATTTTTTAAATTTTGTGGTCCCCGCCGCTGCATTGATGTCATCGCGCCAAACGGCGCCGCGGCCGGTAACGTACTCTTGACGTTATTCTGATCTCCGTTTGACATTATGCAAGTTTTTTCAGGATTCATTATCAAGCCGCACTCTCGGCTATGGATGTCTAGAGTTTTTAGCATAAATGAAAGCTATTCATGTGTTTCCGAAATTATGACAATGTCATCATCGAAGCGCAGATGGTTTAAATTTTCCCCCTCATATTTATTCCTAGACCAGTCCAACCTAATTTCCTAAAGATATTTTCTCAAAGAGCAGTGAAAAGGTTAGAAGAGTTGGGTCTGCTTTACTCCGCGCTTTATGTCGAACGCCCTACCTCTTCCTTTGCACTTCGAGTAAATTTCCTTATGAACGTTTATACAGGTTGGCCCAAATAGTGACGTCCAAAGAAAAATTTTAGATTCCTCGTACCTAGACCTATCAGAAAATACCCCATGTATGTTCAGCGATTTTTGCTAGTTTTGGTCGAGTTATAATTTTATAAAGTTTTTTCGTGAGATTTCTTAGGGAGTGAGTGTTAATTTTTTTTCTTTTTATTTAGTTTTTTTCCGAACTTTTTTTTTTATGAACATGCTTGCTGTGGAGCGTGCTACTTTGGATAAAATAATTACTACCATTACATTAACCCAAGTCGGAAAATTACTGGTCGAAAGTGAAAAGTTTACATTCGATAGAAGTAGAGACGAACTTAAGATTAAAAATACTTAAACCTGTCTACGTCACTTCCGACTAATTTCCGACTAACTTTTGGGGTTCCTAAGCTTCTTTTATTAGTTAAAAAATTTGGTACTATAAGGGGCATTATTGTGAGAAATCGGACTTCAAATGTGTTAAGGCGGTAATTTCTGAACTTAAAATTTGATTCTTAAAATTGAGCTTTGCCTATTTTTGTCAATTTTATGGCTAGGTACGAGGAATCCAAATTTTTTCTTTAGATGTCACTACTTGGGCCAGCCTGTATATTTTGAAGGTATGTTCTGGTCTCTAAAGGCAACCCATAGAGCTTCGTAAAAAATTGAATTGGAGGCCTTAGTATAATCTACAAACGCCAGAGAAATATATGACGTATATGACGTCATAAATCGTCGCCATTTTTGTACTGTGAGCACTGGCGTTTTCGAGGTAAGGTCTCAGTGCTCACGTGATCAAAAGCGTTCAGAAATTTTTAGGCTTGCTCCATTAATTATTAATAAACAATTAAGTATTTGTCGAAATAAATTCATCACTTTTACCGTACGTATTCTCATTAATAATTCGGTTATAAAGTTATTATGCATAAGGTTACATAATAAACATTTTTTTAAATAAAAAAGCATACTTACTTTTATTATGCGATTAATTCAATTGACAACTGACTTGAATATTAAATTTTTAAATATAACTACATTCAAATAATATTTTTTCTTGTTTGACAGATAACTTGTACATTTATATTATAATTATTTTCAGGTCAAACCAACGCCAAAAAATATAGTTTTTTCATTCAAAAATTTAACTATTTTTTATAAATAATTACAAAAAAAATAATTGTTAATTAAAAAAAGAATATTTAAATGTAATTAAAATGTATTATTCTTTCATTTGAATATAAATTTGTGGCAAAAAAGTTAATGCAACATCTCTATTACCTACTATTAGCTTTGCGAACATCAATTTGTAAGTGTCAAATTTTACAAAGGCGCGATGGTTGAAACTATTTGGAAAAGGATTTTAGGCCGAAAATGAGTCCCGAACTTGATAAATTACTAGTTCTTTGAAATTAGAGAACACGGTCAAGTAAAAGTATGCCTTATCAGATAAGGAATAAAATAATCAGCCATATAAGCGACGTTCTTGAAGCATAAGAATTTGCGGGGAAAATGTTAGTTCAAAATATGTATATGTCACCGTAAGATTGCAAAACCCGTTAGATTATAATCTAACTAGCGAAATTGCAATTGTAAACTGTCGACAGATTGTGAACCGTTTAATGTTCTGAGTGTCAATTTTTGAAATATTCATTGTATTTACGTTTTCTTGTCTCTTTCTTGTAGGTTAGGTCAGGGTTCGACATAAATAATCACTAAGCCGGGAACTAACATTTTATCGGGTTAATATACCTATCAGATTACAATCTACCGGAAAACAATGTGTTAAATTGTAATCTGTTGACAGTTTACAATTTCGCTAGTTTACAATCTAACGGTTTTCGCAATCTTACGGTGACATATATAACCAATACAGGCAGGGACTATACAGAATAATAGGTATGTTATGTCCAACCCGTGTGTGCAACCCCCAGGTTGAGTGGTGACGTAGGAAGATTGAAATAAAATAGGTACCGTATTAAATTAGGGATCCATATCAAATAATTTGAATTATACACTCTTAATACGTCTTTATCTTTGAAAAGCGAAACCAATATTCCTCTTTGTTTGTACAAAATTCCATTAAAGAAAATAGCTTTAATAATACGTGCTGAAAAGCAAAACAATGCTTGATCCCTTAATTTTTGATACTATGATAGATCACGCTTCTTATTTTGCATAGAATACACAATATAGTCGCGTCGTAAGGTAATATTAAAATTCCAAATACTCGAGGAATACCTACCTAGGTCCAATATAGAGTACTTGGAATCTAAATGTGCCATTACCTATAAGTACCCAAAAACAGTAGAGATGATTGCTAAGATTGCCATATAAGGTTATCCACCACCACCACTACAGCCCATTAACGTCCCACTGCTGGGCACAGGGCTCCACACTCATGAGAGAGTGGGAATTAGAGCTTAGACCCACCACGCTGCTCCAATGCGGGTTGGCGGGCTTTAACGACTATTGTCATGTTAGTGATAATGCCCTGCAGAGGATTTTCTGCACTAATTTTATTTTATTTTTCTAAAAAACGAGAAAAGCATTTTGGCTCATTCTGCATTGACATCGTATACCTATAGTATTATCACATCAGCTGCTTTATTATTAGGTACTTCCGTGACGCCCACGACTTATTTCTGGCTTGCCTTTATCCTTCCCCGGGATGCAGTCTACGAAGTATAAACCAAATTTCATCAAAATCTGTTAAACAGACGGGCTGTGAAAACGTAGTAGACAGAGAGACAGACGAACAGATTTTTGCATCATTTATAATGTTAGTATGGGTATTGGGTTTGCCGGACAGTATTGTACTGTACATTGTATTGTACTTGTGTTTAGATTGACATTGAACATGTTATCGACACGACACCGCCTACATCAACTACGCCATGAAATCGCAACTTTACAGGAGAAAATTTGAAGAAAAAATTCATGGAACTTTGTTGTTTTGCAACATTTATGTCCGAATTTTATAAGATATACTAATTTTATTAAATTTTTTTACTTTAGGAATTAAGGAGAGTTAACTTAGGTTCCTCAATCTACTTGGATCCACCAGTGAGATCGAAAAGCACTCTGGAGTTGACTGGGTAGGTGATCGAATGGTCCGGGTGAATCCTTTAAGACTTCTATAATCTCCACCAGTGGATCGAATAGCAATCTGAAAATTAGTTTTTGTCTATGACTAGGTCGAATCATATTATTCACACTTGTGTCTCCTATGATAAATTAGGGACTCTACCACCAGTTCGGCAAGGAGATTTTATGTAATTTTCGTCTATTTTTTTAATAATTTTAGAACTTTTAAGTAAATTAACGTGAGAACGTGATTTAACATCTCCACATAATTTTGCGTAACTAGATTTAGTAATCAAGGTTTAGTAGGTTTTAAACAAGAGATTTTACAATGATACGAGTAGTTTATCGTAAAATCTCTTCCTACTTTCATCCCCATTGTATTCTCGCTCGAAAGCACATTTCCCTTTGAGCTACAAAATTGACATTTCGAACAAACAATGCGTTTGTAAAAGGAAAATACTTTTCAGTTGGAGTATCTACTCGTACAATGTACGACTACCAGTTATTAGTAAACGCGGTTAGCGGGACGTCGGGATTTCAGTCCCGCCGCGGTCGTCGCGAGCGGCGGGTCCCGCAATATTGTCCCGTTTTCAGCCACATGTCACGTCTTTCAGTGGTTGAAGTTCGTGACCTTTCAGCGGCTTAGATCACGTTCATATGTTATTTGATACTGTGTATCGTGTTTACGTTTGGGCCGTAATTATGTGCTTTTGCGCTAAGCGTAGTACATACGAATGATAGTTTTGTTGTTTGTTAAAGTATTAGGTATATTTTAGATTTTAGCTTTTACGCTACTGAAAGTTTGTATTTCATTATACGACTGCCTGAAAAAAAGAGTATATTGTTTTCAGGGTTCATGTATGTATGTATGTATGTATGTATTTATGTATGTATTATGTACGTATGTATGTATGTATGTATGTATGTATGTATGTAATTCATAATTCATAATTCATTATTCCGGGTAACATAGAATAGTAAAATTTAAAAAAAAATGATGGGGTGACCATGGTCCCGAATTAAAGACTAAATTTGAAAAAAAATATTCGAAAATATGATTAACTATATAATCATCATCTAGAAAATGATGAGTAGATTCCAAAAATATATAACACTATAGTTCAATATCGAGTGATTCACAAAAAAATATCATTTAATAAAAATGTGAATAAGATTCTAATTTAACTAAATTAATTTCGATTTTTAACTTTTTAGTTCGTTTTTTAGCAGGACAGTCGAGTTTTTAAATTTTTTTTAATTCTGACTTGTTGTATTCTCGTGATATTATTATCTCGTGATATACAATAGTATCTATGTATAACACTTTACAATGACACTGAAACTGAGAAGACTTATTGTGTATTCCACATGCCATTGCCCGCGTTATTAGATTTAAGCGATTGAATTGGATTCGAGCGAATTCACGATTTTCTATCCTCTAGTTTATGATCGGCTTATAACAGTAGGAAGAGATAAAAATTTCTATCGAAAAGAAAATGCCGAATAATTTGGAACTGAGATATTTATAACAAAATATAATTTATTTATTTTTCATCTACCTAGGTATACCTACTTCCCAAACTGTGATATCTGTAAAGTTTATTAGTAACTAATATTTTAGATGTGAAAGTTTGGATGGATGGATAGATGGAGAGATGTTTGTAACTCAATCACGCTAGAACGGCTGATCGGATCTGCATGATATTTCACACAGAGATAGATTATAGTCTGGATTAGCACATAGGCTACGTTTTATCCCGAAAAAGGAGTTCCCGGACAAAGTTGCGGGCATGAGCTGGTTAGTAATATATTCTGTACGAATGTTCTATACCGTGCTGTAAAATAATGGAATTATTTATTGCGCTATCAGAAGTCTAGGCAATAAAGCTAGTAGACCCCAACAGTAATTCCTCAGGCGACGAAACTTTACAGTATGATAAAGTATTATGAGTTAACGTATATTATAAATATCCAATAAAAAATCAAAAAGGAAGTAAGGGTTTTATGCTATACCTAATTGCTAAAGCAGGAAGGTACGTTATCGCGTAAACGCAGTTTAGGTTTGATAATAAAATCGGTTTAAATATCAATGTTCTCCATGGTTATTTCATTTCATATTTCGGTTTTGAGTGTAAATATACTACTTACTATTATTTTTAAAAGAAATCGATAAAATATTCAGCCATAAATATTAAGTTTTAGGTATAAATACCTAACTTCCGGATGGATATTTGTTGGATATTTTTGTATAAGTATTGGTTAATCTCAAACTACAACCCTGCCAAGTTTCAACGACTAAGGATTTAATGCGGGGGTCTCCATACAACAAACCGCCCCATTGCCTAGACTATTAACCAAAATGGTACTGTTAATAAATCAAAGCTCCTGCTGCCAAGACAGCGGTAATCAATCTACGTCATTACAAGACGTCAATCTCGAGGGATAATCCTTCGGAAAAGTTACAAATGCAATCATGCAAATCTATAACAACGTGCCTGCTATTGTATATTTTTATCAGTTTATTATACGTTAGTCACATTGATAGTGCCCGCAATTATGTTATCTGTTAGTCTCACTCCTGTAATTAACTTAAAAAAATTACGGCTTAAAAATGATGGCATATCGTTTTACAATTTAGATGTAATCCAAGCCTTACGTTTAAAAAAATATACGTAGTCTAAGGCTTGATTGATGATGTGTTATATATTACTCAAAATGGCCGCACCTGTTGTATGGAAGACAGGTTTTTAGCGTTAATTACGGCGTAAATTAAGTGCATTTAAATATGAATCTAGCCTCTTAAACATTAAGCATAAGCAAACTCTCCATAGCATATCTACCACAATCTGTCAAACCATTTTATTGGTAATAACGAACCTTTATAATATGTTTTGCTACTTAACCTCGTAAGAAAAAGAATGAACTAACGAGATGAGTACTTATCTGTTTAGATGGTAGGTAATTTAAGAGGATGTTCAATGTAGCTCCATCTGATCAGTGCAATGACAAAGAACTGTAGGCGGATAATTTAAATGTACGTAAGAAGATTTACTTTGCGTTCAACAAATTACACAAAGAGTCTTAATTTTTTTACCATAATCAGGCAAACACAAAGATTCTCTTTTTATTTGCTCTTGACCATAATCACACAAACTGACTATCATAATAGAACCCATCCATTATGTGATTAACGAAATTGGTCACGAGTGACAATAGGGATTACGACCCAAAGAGATAATTATATAAGAGGTTAATAAGGCTAAGAATTCTAACTTTATTATTGATAATTGATAACCTCTTGCTAGATGTACCTAGTACCTAGAGTTGAATGCAGAGTAAATGTATGTGTCACCATACATTTACTCTGCATTCAACTCGCGCGCGAACTATACCTTTAGAGTCAAAACATAATACGTACAAATAAAAAAAATGCTTTGTAGACAAAATGTGAGGGAGAACGGGAACGGAGAGCACGTTATGCCATCTGTCCCGGTTATTTACACTAACATCTGATAATAATCGTTTAAATACTCTTAGTCAAGTTGTATGCCAAAGGATGTGGGAACCCACCGCATTATTATTCTAAGAAAACTCCTACCATTATTTCATTAATGGAAAGGGGTCACGACCCTCAGTAATGGGGAATACGACTCAGAAAGAGACAAAATTTCCGCGTCACGCACATAAAGTTTCCCTCCGACGAGGAAGTTTCGCGCGCAGTAGACTCCCCGTAGTGTGTTTTTGTGAAATATGAAAATCGAAAGCTACGGTCAAAAGCTAGTAATAGTATAAAACTTTATTCCAACAAGACACATCAGGATATTCTTAAAAAAAAAAAAACAGAAGATTGTATTAATACGCAAAGGCGGCCTAACACATTCTATATGCATGATACTAACTTATTTTTCTTCTGATATTGAATGAAATCATTCAAAAGAAAATATGTAGGTATATGGATAACACTCTAAACTGCGGAATGGCGGATCGTAAATGGAATTGTTAGGATAACGTTTTCGTTCTCTTTTGATGGGTATGTATGTGTGAAAGGACACTACTTATTTTTGCTGCTTACTTGTTTTCATTATGTTATTTTATATTGTTACATTGATGTTTTGCTAATTATTTAAAATAACAGGCGACTTTTACCATATAAGCGAATTTTCATATGAATTCATTACACTACACTAAATGAGAAAGTTTGGATGGATAGCTGTATGGATGGATGTTTGTTACTCTATCACGCCAGAAAGGCTGAACGGATCTTGATATAATTTGGCGCAGAGATAGATTATAGTCTGAAATAACACTTAAGTTACTTTTTTCGCGGATAGTTAGAGTTCCCAGGGGGACCGAAAACCTCAATCCAAGCGGACGAAGTCGCGGGCACTAAGCTAGTGACATATTTATCCCATCGTTATAGTCGGTACTTAGTAGTAACTAACATACCCGATAATATTTTCCGCATCACTACTACGATAATGCCTCCACGTCAAATCATTTGCAGATAAACATAATTATAATGTCGCATTTTTTATCATGTTTGTATCAAAACGATATCATTTGGCTATCATTGGTACGCAAATAATGATAGCTGATATTTACAATTGATATACAATAATGGCTCATAATACTATGGTTTTATGCTCTAGATATTATTATTAAAATAATTATATCTACGTTCAAGTCACTGCAGTGCATGACAGATATAGTACAGTTTACTAGTAGACTTGAGATGTAAACACACCTGAGGCGAAGCTGGTTTCAAGGAAATAGTACACTAAGCAAACTATTTTTTCTCTATAGGAAAATTTATATGTATTATCATATTATGTACTGAATTTATTTTGTGACTAATATAAGTAGGTAATACGTCTTCCGAGTGGATATAAATATGATGGAAAATGAGATTAAATATAATGTACGAGTGTTACTGTGTGTGATATATAGTGAAAATAGGTTATAAATGTGCAGACATCAACATAAATATCATGGAAATGCTACGAATTGCCTTAGTGCCGCTGAGTCTTACCATCGGCCTCACATATCTTAATGTTAAGAGGCAAGTATTAGAAGTTTAGGCCAGTAAAATCACGCCAATACCTAGATTCATTTATTTGAGATGATTATACTCAATTTATTTATTTCATATAGGAAATACCTTTTTGTTTTAAGCGCTGGAAAAATGCTTTTACGCATACCGCACTAAGCGGTTATGTGGGACTCACTCCAGAATGCCCACTAAAAAACCAGCGGCACGGTCCGCGTCGAGAATGAACCGTCTTAGGGTCCCAAATCTTGGATACGACTAAGAATATAGGATATTATACCTAGGTGTCTTAAGCTACGACATATTTTGACTCTCTGTCTCTTCTCTTTACCAGGAACGCTTACAGTCGAAGAAGTGTACAAGGACAGAGATCAGTTCGCGGGGCTGGTCCGCGAGGTGGCGGCTCCAGACGTCGGACGGATGGGCATCGAGATTCTGTCGTTCACGATCAAAGACGTGTACGATGACGTCCAGTACCTGGCCAGCTTGGGGAAGGCGCAGACGGCGGCCGTGAAGAGAGACGCTGATATTGGTGTGGCGCAGGCTAATAGGGATGCTGGGATACAAGTAAGACATTCTATAAATTGCTTGCCCGCGAGGCGTAAGCCTGAGCTGAGCTTGCATATTTTGTGTGAGTATGCACATCGATAGTGTAGACTGTTGAGTAACAACTTTGCGATTTAAGCCGGTCTGATGTTACAAAGACACTCACAAATGCCTTTAACTCGGCTTACGCCTCAAGGACCTGTTTATGTAAATCTGAGGCCCAATTGTTTATGCAAATCGTAATCATTTGGCAACTTAAAACGTATTACTCGAACTGTTTAAGGAGTTCATACATTGCTTTTTGACGTGCAGGCATCTTTGAGCTCCATAAACACGTCGAATTATACGTTTGACAAACGATTACGATTACGATTTCCTTACACAATCGGGAGATCTAACAGATTATTACGTGTTAAAAAATTCAATTTCAATCATGGAATCGTGTAATTGAATACCTACTGACATTGCGTGAGGGTATTGTTTGTACGACTTACTTATTTAGAATTCAGTTACGAGTTACGACTTATAATCAAATACTTTTGTTATTAACACGAGTTTCAATCATTATAAATATTCCTATATCTGCCCGAATATAATATTATGTAGTTACAATAATAATCCCTGATAATAGACTCAACTTTCGATTATATCAGTGAATTGTATTTGTCTTAAGGATGAATTTTTAAAATTCAATGTAACAAATAAAATATGTAACAAATAATACATTAGAAGTATGTACTGTGTACAAATTTTGACCTAATAACTCAACAACTTTCTTCTTTTTAGAGCAGTACTTCGTTCAACAAAGACCCTTTGCAGAGTTCTATATTTCACCCTTGGCAGTTTGCCATTTGTCACTTTCGAAAAGGGTATGAACAGCTTTCCGGATATTTTGAAAACTAAATCTACTCATACATCATATCCTCAAATATAATACAATAATATAATAATTGTATTTTGAAAAAAGTAACACAGTGCCTAGCAATTTAAAATAATTAGTAATTGGTCAGGTTCAATATAACTTGTACACAGTATAACTTGTACTTTATATTTACCAATTGCTCAAAAGTATCAAGTTAAAATAAAATTTGATGAAATGTGAGATACGTGATACTCCGATGTTTACGGTCTAGTTAAATTCGGGTCAGAGCTGACCCCAAAAATCTGATTCGTTTCGCTTGCAATGTTTAAATGTTACAATGGGCATAACGTGATTTTAGGGCCAATGCCATCCGAGTGGGTTAATTGGAAAAATGGGCCTGCCCTTAATGGCATGGTTAAAGATAGTTGAGACTCGTTAAAGAGATTGCTATTATTGGTTACAAGGTCTTAATGTCATCATTTTGTCATAATTATTATGGTGGTGATAGCTTAAATACTAGCGACAGCCTATTTTTGTACCTAATAGGCCTATTACACTGCACTTTTGCAAGGGGCCCTTGCGGTCTCCGTTTTGACGACCTCCCGGAGGTCCCGGGTTCGATCCCCGGCAGGGTCAATTTGGGAATTTATAATTTCTGAATTTTCCCTAGTCTGGCCTGGTGGGAGGCTTCGGCCGTAGCTAGTTACCACCCTACCGGCAAAGACGTGCCGCCAAGCGATTTAGCGTTCCGGTAAGATGCCGTGTAGAAACCGAATAGGGTATGGGTTTAATATAACTGCCATGCCCCTAACAGGTTAGCCCGTTACCATCTTAGAGTGCATCATCACTTACCATCAGGTGAGATCGCAGTCAAGGGCTAATTTGTAGTGGATAAAAAAAAACCTGAATCAGAGTAGCGTAATAATATGTAGGGAGGAAGGGTCCCTAATTTGGTCCTTATTGCTGTGTAATAAGCGACGCTCTAACTTGCGGCCGCGCCCACCCTTACCACAGGGCCCTTTGATAAGTGCTGTGTGGCCCATAAATAATTTACAGAGTTACGCAACACTTCATAAAAACATATGACGTAACATAAATTATGTGTACGATATGTAAAAGTGATTATTTTTGGAATCATCTAAAAAAAATCAGAATATAACTTCACCAAAATAAAAATTAATTTATAAAATACTATTTTTTCCCCATTTGTTAAATGTCATACTTACTAAATAGTATTTATTGATTTATAAGAAATAACCCGAAAACGTTATGTTGCATCTAAAAGGAGGCAGAATGTGAGAAGACTGCGATGGACGTAAAATACTCAATGGACACCAAGATAGAAGACAACGCCAGAATGTACAAGCTTCAGAAGGCACAGTTCGATCAGGAAGTCAATACTGCTGTAAGTACCTAAAGTTAACTGCCTCGTTGGTCTAGTGGTTAGGTTAGCATGTTCGACTGCGGCCGACGAGGTCCCGGGTTCGAGTCCCCGGTCGGGCCATAACAAATATTAGATTTTTCTTGCAAGAAATTCTCAGTACTAGCCCGGAGTTAGGAAGTTGGCGGTGTTTCACCCCCGTGCCTAGCAGAGCACGTTAAGCCGTCGGTCCTGCGCCTGACCTCTCACCAGTCGTGTCGGATTTTCATTCCCATCAGCAGTGCCGTAAATAGGGCGGTGCCACTAGTGCCCAGGCACAGGGCGTAGACTCTGGGGGGCGGAAGAATGGCCAAACCAGGCAGGACTATTATTTTTTCAGTTTGCTCCTGATAAGTTCCCGCTGCGCCCCTAGTGCTTTTATTTTTTAAAGTAAAATGAAAACGTATTTTCACCAATTCATACTTAAACGCAACTTATGTTAAGTTACCTTCCTTATTCAAAACTCTACCATACCAAGTACTTCAAAATAAATTAATTTACAGTTTACTTAAACCTCGCAGGGTGCTATTTTATTATAGGAGTATGTTAACCAAAGTGGCCCAAAAATTAAATCTTAAGCATCAGGGTGGGCAACGCATTTGCACTAATGAATTTGCGTTTGAGTTTTAGTTAGTGGGACACAGTGGGTGATATAATAGGCGAAGGGTCCACTTAAATAGCTCGTCTGCTTGTTTGCCCACATCTGTTCTAGTTCTTTAAAAAAATAGATTTTTTTTCCAAAATATTAGATGATTGGTCCACCAACACCAAGGCCTTTCTGCTTTATTTTATCACCCTGAATAAAGTAGGCCTATACATATCATGGCTCTAGCTTGGATACCTATACTTAATATCTAAAAAAAACAAGGGCGTACTTAACTATAGAAGTTCGCACAGGGCGCAGAAAAGGCAATTCACGGGACTGCCCATCAGACTATGAGAGTAATGGATCAGAGTGTGCACCTGTGTATGCGCACACACTTAAGCACTATATCTCCCGCGCAGTTGCTAAATAATTATGATATGATAATTATGAATTATGATATTTCGCTTTCAGAAAGCGGAATCCGCATTGGCTTACGAACTTCAAGCTGCGAAAATTAAACAGAAAATACGAAACGAAGAAATTATGATCGAAGTTGTAGAACGTCGTAAGCAAATCGAGGTAAATATTGACGTTATTGATACAAAATTAAACATTTTTTTAAACAATTATATCATGATAGTATAGTTTAAGCTTGTATTATTACTAGAAAAAGCAATGGTTAAACAATTTCAGGTTGAACAACAAGAAATCATGCGTCGTGAGGAAGAATTGATTGCAACCGTCCGCTTGCCGGCGGAAGCTGAGGCCTATCGTCTCCAGACCATTGCCGAAGGAAAACGGTATGTCCTTAAATTTTTTTTTACTGCGATCTCACCTGATGGTAAGTGATGATGCAGTTTAAGATAGTAGGGCTCATAGTAGGCCGGTGTGTTAATAAAGCATGAATAATTCGCTTTAGTCGTCACAGACTAAAGCGAACGACACCTCGGATCCCGAACCTTGCTCGAGGTTGTCGAGATGCCTTCGACAACCTTCTTTTTTTATCTACTACAAGTTAGCCCTTGACTGCGATCTCACCTGATAGTAAGTGAAGATGCAGTCTAAGATGGTAGTGGGCTAACCTGTTAGGGGTATGACAGTTATATTAAACCCATACACCTGGTCGGTTTCTAAACGGCGTCGTACCGGAACGCTAAATCGCTTGGTACTTCTTTGCCTGGTGGTAACTAACCACGGCCGAAGCCTCCCACCAGACCAGACCAGAGAAAATTCAGGAATTATAAATTCTCAAATTGACCCTGCCGAGAATCGAACCCGGGACCTCCCACGTTAAGAATGCGCCACTCTCAACACTGGGCCAGGGAGGTCGTTAAAGTGTAATAAATTTGTTACTAAAATAATCCACGAGGTTGCTAGAGTTTTTTTTTTTTTTGAAATCGGTTCCAATGCGATTAGGCTGTTTAACGTGACTTGAAATGAAATGAAACTATACCTACTTTATTGTACACCATTCATAAAACACATTTACTTGTCCGATTTTCGTAAAAAGTAAATATTTTAACCGTGGCAACAGGACCCAAACTGTTGAGGCGGCCAAAGCTGACGGAGAACGAATCAAAGTGCTCGGTCTCGCCGAAGCGCACGCTATCGGCGACGTCGGCAAGGCTGACGCGGAGCGCATGTTAGCCAAGGCCAAGGTCTACAAGCAGTACGGCGACGCTGCACTCATGGCCCTAGTGCTTGAAGCCTTACCCAAGGTTTGTGCTACAATAGGGATGATGCCTATATCAAAGTGCTCGGTCTCGCCGAAGCGCACGCTATCGGCGACGTTGGCAAGGCTGACGCGGAGCGCATGTTAGCCAAGGCCAAGGTCTACAAGCAGTACGGCGACGCTGCACTCATGGCCCTTGTGCTTGAAGCCTTACCCAAGGTTTGTGCTACAATAGGGATGATGCCTATATCAAAGTGCTCGGTCTCGCCGAAGCGCACGCTATCGGCGACGTCGGCAAGGCTGACGCGGAGCGCATGTTAGCCAAGGCCAAGGTCTACAAGCAGTACGGCGACGCTGCACTCATGGCCCTTGTGCTTGAAGCCTTACCCAAGGTTTGTACTACAATAGGGATGATGCCTATATCAAAGTGCTCGGTCTCGCCGAAGCGCACGCTATCGGCGACGTCGGCAAGGCTGATGTTTCATGCCAGAACGGCTGAATGGATCTCGATGAAATTTGATACAGAGATATATTTTATCAGGTTTACTATCCCAAAAATATAAAGAGTTCCCGCGGAAACCAAAAAAACCCAAATGTTACTCAATCACTCCAGTACGGCTGAATGGATCTGGATGAAATTTGGCCCAGAGATAGATTATAGTCTGGAATAACACATAGGCTACTTTTTATCCCGGAAAATTGAAGAGATCCCGCGGGAACCAAAAAACCTCAATCCACGCGGACGAAAACGCGGGCATCAGCTAGTACTTAACTAATAAAGTATAAATGATGTTTCCGTTTGATACCTTTTTATAGCTTTAAATCGATCGAAGTGTTGAACCGATCTTCTTGAAAGTCACCTACACGACTTAAACCATACAGATGACTATCAAAATATACTTAGCCTGGCGTCCAATAGACACAACAACACACAACAATAGACAATAGGTCGTGGGTAATAACTTGTTTTCTTTACATCTAGATCGCAGCCGAAATATCTGCTCCACTTGCGAAGACTGACGAAATAGTGTTGGTTGGTGACAACGGCGCAACAGGAGAGGTCGCACGCCTCGCCGGAGGCATCCCGCCGGCTGTGCGCACTCTCACGGGCTTGGACCTCACTCAAGTACTGAAGAGGCTGCATCCTTCGGGTGAGAACTAAACGAGTTAAAGAAAAAAAATTGGCACTCATTGACACTGCCGATAGAAGTGAAAACGAATATTAATAAAAATAATTTAAAATAACAACATCTAACCTAAACCAACTAAACAAACGAATATTTTAAATAACACCACAGCACTTTTAAAATATATACCTTAAAACAAAGGCATTAAAGTTTAATTACGAATGTACTTACTATATTATTAAGAAGAATGGTGTCGCGAGGTGTCACGTCGCGGTTACATATTCCTTTTAAATATAAATCTTAAAACAGAGGTATTAAAGTTTAAATACGAATGTACTACTTAAGACCTTTTGTCTTAAGAATAATGGTGTCAATTCTATTATTGCATAAACAAAGTTGCTTCAGTTTTTTCAGCTATAAGTACATTCGCAGGATGGGAATGAGTCCTAGCAAAATTTATTAATTTGCTCATCATAAGAGATATTTCAAATCATGACTGTTATTTGTATGGCATATTTTAATTTTTTTATTAAATTTTATCGAAGTAGTTTCTGTACTAGTTCCCATTTCATTTATTCAAAAAATCATACTCTGCGAGCAATAATTGCTTCGAGCTACCCTGCATACTATGCTCGGATCCCGTATTAACGATGGAAATTTATAACCATATATATCGATATATTACCTAACAACGTTGTTATTTATCAAAAAGTCATTTTTGTCAAGTAACAACTTTGCTACGCAACTTATCGACAGATTACAAATAGATTAATTATTAATTTCAGCCTTATATAAGTAATTATTAGTAAATTAATGTATTGTTACAGAAGACTTATCTTCGGCAAGTCTTAAGAAAAAGGAGGTGACGGCTTGCTAATTGCTACCATAAAAGCTACCACATTTCGAGTGCCATAACACGTACCAACAATATTCATAGCTACCACGAAAAGGTCCTACGAACAGAAAGTACACTCGCGATCAAATATTTTAATATATTGAGATATTATTTAATTTCGAATTACCTCGTTACGTAAGTTGTACGTTAAACAACATTACGATACCACCGTTTACCTAATATAGATAGTGTACTGAATAGTGAGCGTCTGTATTATTGTTATTGCGTGAGCTGTCAAAATGCATAATACATATAGGTATATTTTTCAAACAGAGGCGTTTGACGAAGCATGAGATAAGTTTCTTAGAAAAAAACTTTTTCATACAATATTAATTTTACTTTCTGATCAATACTTACTATTTTCTAAAGAACGATATTTTGTCATTACTGTTAGTGGTTTCAGAATGATTTGAAGACAAATAAATCTCATAATTTTGCTTTGTATTTTAACTAGTTACCATATTTTTAGTTATTATGTATAGATGTATGGGGTATTTTGGAAGCTCACATAATAGGATGCTCAGAGTAAAGTTCAAGCTCTTAAGCACTGCCGTCATTATTTGTACCAAATTACACGTATTAAACTTAACATTTGCTCTGAATGTTATGCCTTTGCAATAAACTTAGCACTTACTTCCTTCTACTATTATTAACTTTTTCGACGCTCCTTCGAAACGGAAGCGTCTTAATTTCAGGAGTAAAAAATTGATACAAATAATGACGTATCGTATTTATTTCCATTCCAGTATAGGTTTCCTTTGAAAAAACAATTGAGAATAGTGTAGACAGTTTTTATGAATAAAAAGAAAAAGAGGACT
The DNA here is from genome assembly GCA_964035005.1 of Erebia palarica. Lineage (NCBI taxonomy): Eukaryota > Metazoa > Arthropoda > Insecta > Lepidoptera > Nymphalidae > Erebia > Erebia palarica. Next base: position 27,574,691 of record OZ035987.1, on the reverse strand, counting down.
TAAAATGTAGACCTTAGACGTTTAGATTTTGTACTGTATTTAACAAAAAATAAACAAAGTGTTCTCACATACACTGCCTTCTTGTCGTAGGAATATTTTACTATTTTATTCAAACTGTACATTCACTTTTAAAATTGTGCGTGTTCAAAATTGTTTCATGTATCATGTTTCATGAATCATTTTTAAATTTGTCAATAAAGCTGTGTCGTCACTAACGGTTGACGTTTTTGTCGTATTTACCGTGCTTTTCAATTATTGAGGAGATTTTACCGTTTTTAGCAATTGTGAATGTGACTGTACGGTCTGTGATGATATTTTGATGAACGACAATTTTGTAATACGTTAGACTTGTCGTGAAAATTGCTTCAACATTTTTTATTTAAGTTAACACTGATTTATATTTTACTAAATGCACAAATTTTGAATTTTATTACAATATTATTATTTTATTTTTATTTCCTCATAGTATTATTGTCTTATTGTGGTACTTGTAAGTACTGATTGTGTAATGGAGCCAATATTTTTAAAATGAATGTATGAAAAATATCCCTCTGTTTTATTTAATCTATCTGCGATCGTGGTTTTTCCAGCAAAAACTACCGTATATGCCTACTAGCCTATTACACTGCGCTTTTCAAAGGGCGTGGCCGCTAGTTAGAGCGTCGCTTATAACACAGCAATAAGGACCAAATTAAGGACCCTTTCTCTCTAAATCTTATTACACTAAACTAATTCAGGTGTAAGGATTCCTTGCATACGTGTATGTAGTGTAATAGGCCTATTAAATATGGAAATCAGTACTAATATCCATACTAATATGTATTATTTTAATGCGAAAGTGTGTATGTCTCTGTCTGCTACGTTTTCACGGCCCATCTGATTTAGACGAAATTTGGTTCAGACATAGGTTGTGTGATTGTGTCCCAAGGAAGGACACTTTTACTACTACTTTTTATCCTGGAAAATAATGTAGTTCCCAGGGGAATCAAAAAAACTTAATCCACGGGAACATAGTAGTGGGCATCATCTAGTGATTTGTATAAGAAAATCGTAACCATTTGCCTACTAACGTATGGTAACATTTGTCAACGGCTAATTCAACGAAAAACGTAACCAACCCATATTTTCTAAGCTGTCAAATGATTACGATTTTCTTACAATCACTACTGTTAGGTTTTATGAAAACGAGCAATTTTGTACATTCTATAATATAATATAATTTTTACTAAAAATTTTAAACTTTAACATCCGTTTTCCGATGGTCAGTGATTAGGGTAATGTAACTCTCCTCTTATATTCGTTTTCATTAACTGCAACAACGAAAGAAACATGCTTATTAACACAAAATAACAGCGAATATTCTGCGTAGGTCAAATCAACGCCCGCAACGACATTGAAAAAAAGAATATTCCAAGATTCAGTAATAAATCAGAGGATATGCCAATTTTCCCCCTGGTTTTTAAGGAATAACAATTTCTTATGAAAATGAAGTATTTATACACACCTCAACTTTTTCCTGATAGCTGAGTTCCGTTTTTGTGAGCACGTAGGAAAGTTTCGCGAGCGCTGCCTCGGCGGTCATATCGAAAGCAGGCACTACTCCACACTCCACTAACAGCTGAAAACATTAATAATTGGATCTGAAAAAGTACTAGAATACCGTATTATTACTTGATATCATCACGATATCAACTAATAATAGACCGAAATAATTATTAAATATCTTTAAAACAAAGCATGAAACACCCAGTCGAGAGCGAAGGGCCTACCCCCTTATCGAGGGCTGAAATTTTAGAATAAAAAATCGCGCACGATTTTATGTGGAGTCACTAGCTAGTCGTTTTCACTCGAAAACTCTATAGTTGTTGTATTTGACATATCTCAAAATAGCTACTTTTCTCTAATAAAATTCCCAACCTGCCTTTGCCCTGCCCCCAGACCGCTCCAGCCCTGGCTTATGTCTGTTTAACGACGACCTCAATTTATATAGACGGGCCCTGTCAAACAAAGAATGTGGACCTAATTTAGTAACGCCATCTAGCCTGAAAAGCGGGACAGCGCTATGGCGAGGACAAGGTCAAGGCTATACAGGTATGTAGCATGCTCTACAGGTCGGACGCGCATTTTTCTTCACTGACACTTCAAGAGCCCATCTAGTAACTACATATATATCGATGGTGTTTAATGCATAAATCTTACAAGTCCAGTCTCGTAGATAGCCTTTCCCTGCACCGTGCCGTTGATGCACTGCGTCACGTTGACCACCAAGACGTTGTTCTTCACAGCCCTCTCTATCTCCTTGTAGATCTCTTTGCGCTTTATTGGAATGTTGCCGTTTCCGTATGTTTCAAGGACGACACCTTTGAATCGGTAAAAACACTTGTTGGTAAAGTCCTTTACACCTTACTATCAGGCGACTGCCTCGTTGGACTAGTGGTTAGCATGTTCGATTGCAGCCGACGAGGTCCAGAGTTCGAGTCCCGGGTCGGGCCATATTTAAGTATTGGGTTTCTCTGACAAAAAAACTTCGTATTCTGCATTCAGCAGTTCTATGTCAAACTATTCTAAACGTAAAGCGTAATAGATTTAGATACTCTAAATGGCCGTAACCTACAGCTATATAGGCACCACCCATTTGGAGATTTTACTGACGAAAGAGTTGAAAAACTGTTCCAAACACACACAGCGAGAAATTAACGAGAGAAAAACCATTCAAAAGCGACCCTACCTCTACAAGTTATCTATAATAGAGAACCTTCGTTGAAATCTTTTTTTTGTTGGTAATTATTGAGAAGTTGTTATCCACGATCCACAGAGTAATTCTTACCTTCCATTCCTTGGAAGACCGCTCTGATGATCTCAGGGGTAATAGTAGGGGCCACTTTTAACACGTAAACTTTTTGAGCAAGTTGGTCGTGCAACCGGCATTCATCAGGAACCGAGCCAGGCGGGTGTATGAGCATTTTTGGGTCAACATCTAGTGTGGTTTTCGCCTCCAAAAGTGGAGGGAAATTCGGGGAATCGAATGCGTATATCCTTGTGTTTGACACTTTCTTAACTCTGCAAATAATATAAAATTCATTCAAATTTAATAATATGCCTAAATATTATTATCTTTTTAGAAGATTTCGCTGATTCTTCTCGATGGAAGTTTTCATTATGAATCAGTAATGGTAAACTTCTTGTATATGTCACCGTAAAATTGTAAAAAACGTTAGATTGTAATCTAAGTAGCGAGATTATAAACTGTCGACAGATTACAATCATTATTTTTCGGTAGATTGTAATCTGTTAGGTATATGAGCCCGATAAAACCTACCTGGTTATTTATGTCGAAGATGAGAAAGAGACAAGAAAACGTAAATACAATGAATATTACAAAAAACACTCAGAACATTGAGCGGTTCACAATCTGTCGACAGTTTACAATTTCGCTAGTAAGATTACAATATAACGGTTTTTGCAATCTTACAGTGACATATACACCGAGATGTTGACCTTTATTAATTAATGACAAAGAGCTAAGATAGATGGAGCTATATCCATTATTGAGTAGGTATGGCTCAATTCAGCTTAGCTGACTCCATCCAGGTATACAGGCTACAAATCTATAAATACTGACCTTGTTCCTCTGAAGAGTTTAGCGCCAAAAAATACTGTAACTTCTGGAATGTGTAACGTTGCTGCGATCAAAATAGCGCATAGTATGTTATTATTGCCATCACTACGAGGTTGGAAGATCGGCACCTAAAAATAAATTGTTGACAATCACCCAACCACCAGATTTGAAATGCTTTAAAAGAAATCTTGTCATCTTAAAAGCCATGAGGTGTCTTAGGACACCCATAGGAGCAAAGTTGTACTCTAATACACTTTCGTTCGTACGTTTATCTCGTGTAAATTCTCCAATTTTGTGAGAAAACTAGTGTGTCTAATCTGCTAAGAAGATAATCAAAAGTTAGGGCTGACCTGTGCCCCAGTGAGAACCACGGTCTTCCCAACGGATTCCAACATGAAAGATAACACTGAGGCGCCGTATGCAGTTGTGTCCGTTCCGTGGAGTACCACAAAACCATCGTAGTCATGATAAAACCTCTGAAATTATAAAAAATAAAATAATAGAAATTTTGCAATTAATTTAAGCTTACAACCGTTACAAGAAATTTACCTCGGCCAACATAAGTATGGCTTTATAGCGGGGTAACGCAGCCAATGTTCTGGGCACATTGCCACATTGCAATGGTTTGGATGGTATTTGTAATGTATTTAATTTAGAATTTAATTTGATAGATTAGTAATTTGCTTGAAACAAATAGTTTCCTACGGGAATTTTGAAAGACTCCAATCTACCTTAATATCGCGAGCCATTTTCAGCCAATCTTCTAACGTGAAATCCGATGAATCTTTTAACTCGTCATATTCGTAGATCTTGTACAAAACTTTAATATCCGTGTCTTTGCCATCTGAGAAAAGAACAATGATAAATTAACCTTTTCTGAATGTACGTATTGAATTAAGCTTAAGTATGGGTTTTAAAGCGATTTCAAATCTGCATTACCTGGCAACACTAGATAATCAGCTTTAACAGTCCTGGCCAAATGTTTTTGCCAATAGCTATCGTCGTGTAGCTGCGTTAATTTTCTAATCACCCGGTGCTCTATGTTCTTTTGCGGGACCAGTACTGAAAATAAAAAACAAGATATACACTGAGTTGAAACTCGTATCTACTGTAGCTAGTAGTATCTATGCATCATACAATTTAAAGCGTGCTATGTCAATGCTTTTGCCCTTGTATCTATAGTAATATTTTTAATTTATCATCTAGTTGTTAGAGCTTTGAAAGCATTGACCCGACCAACGTTTGCGCAATGCACTTAATAAAAATAGCTGTGAGAAGGACGAAGGTATAATAATATTATTGACGCATGCGGCCTTGGCCTTTGGCCCACTTTTTGCAGTTTCAAAGAGCCGGCAATCACATTGGGTCAGCTCATGTAAGTCATTTATATGTATGTAAATCATCGCCTACCTATATAATTACTATGAATTTTAATCACCAATTTTTTAATAAATAACATTTTTATTAGGTTAAGTTATTCAAATAGTTTTAAAAAATGTAATAAAGACCACATCATTTTTCAACTTACCGCCTTTCTCATTCTTCAACATCCCAAAGGTTCCGCCAGTGTAAATAACAAGCACTCTTTTATGTTGACTCATTTTGTTGTAAATAATAAAAAGGGTTAATTCTGTTGATTTAATCTTTAAATTTTTTCTATTTGATTAATCTTTTATTTGTGTAAAATGCGTGGCGCGGCTCTACGTTCCTTGTGCTAACTATAGCAAGTTACAACGTAAGATGACTTAATAATGTGATCATTTTCATTTGACGTTAATGTTTAGTAAAGTAACTCATGGAGTAGGTAATATATGCAGACGGTTATCAACTAAACTTGTTGATTTTTACATCACGGTGACCTAGTAGTTATGATAGCGGAGTGCAAAATTTTGGAGTGCAAAATTATTTCAATTATTTACTTGCTTTAACTTTGCTATAACTTTATTTTTTAACGGTTCTCAAGATGTGATACCAATCTCCCCGTCTGAAAAATGATAGCTTATCAGTCATGTCGGATAGAAGTACTTAAGCGGGCTATTATGAAAGTTGTGATTGTTACATTATCCATACTAATGATATAAATGCGAAAGTGTGTCTGTCTGTCTGTTTGTCTGCTACACTTTCACGTCCCATCTGTTCAACTGAATTTGATGAAATTTGGTACAGGGATAGGTTGTATCCAGGGGAAGGACAAAGGCCATATTTTTATCCCGGAAAATTAAAGCGTTCTCGAAGGAATAAAAAAAGATTATCCACGCAGACGAAGTCGCGGGTATCTTCTGATTATGGGATAACTGCTGCAAATTGCAATAATAATACCCATTCTTCTAATCAGTGGTGATTTCACGATCATCATTCATTAAAGCTCAAATTTCTTTGGTGATGAATGATGATGACTATCTACCTGATAGTTAGATAAGTAATACCTTAGTACCATTGTAATAACCAGATCAGTCTATTACACCAATCTAAATAGACGTCGACAAATCCATAAATGTAAATTATAGGAACTCAAAGTAAGCTTTATATGCTTTATGATACCAACGCTTATCTCTCTATCTACCAGTTTTTTGGTTGTAAAATAGGTTTGCGGTTATCAGAGGTGTGGCTATTCTCCTTATATCTAATAAATAGAAACATAAAGATAAACAACTGCTTTTTGTTCACATAAATGATAAATGATTGGTTTATTTCATGTAGGACAACTTGTGTCACTTATGATACGTTAAGACTCTACCACCGGTTTTTCCGAACCGGTGATTCTACTGAGAAGAGCCGCCATGAAACGCAGCAGTTGCTCTTATCTTAAAAAAGAAAAGGTTACAATAATGTAACCTTTTACTGTTGTATTGCTTACATAAGTAAACAATACAAAACATACGTGTACATTACGTTACAAGTATTACACTGACTTGTGGGTCACTGGATCCGAGGCCGGTTGCTTCCATGCAACTTTGTCATTCAGAAAATCATCGTTAGTGTAATAACCTCGACTTAACAAATGCTGTTTAATCATCTCACCTCATTAAAGTACATTACTATTTCAGGCTAAATCCTATTATGAATAAGTGTTTGTCGCTTTTTCATTTCGTTTTTTGTTTCGTCGAATTTTCAAATCGCAACGATTCTAAAGAAGTTTCATTTCAAAAATCTATTGGATACGTTTCTTTAAATAAGTCTTTCAATATTTAAATTAAAAGATAATCAAATATTTATGCGTTGATAAGTTGCGCGATAATAATACTTAATTAGGTACCTACTTACTAATATTGATAGCTGATTGATATAATTTTACAGTCATGAATTTAAGGGCAATGGTTCACTTTTAGTGCCAAAAAATGCTTAGTTGTTGTAAAAAAATAGATAGCGACTTACTTTGTACCTATTTGTACCCGGAATACACTACTTGTGTAATCGTATCTGACTAATTCTATTATTCTGATAACCTGAATATTACAACGGTGATTTAAAAAAAATTGAATGTAGGTACAAAAAACGCTTTCGTGCGCAAAATTATGATCTGCAAAACATAAATAATTGCTTGAAGTACGCGCGCGAGTTGAATGCAGAGCAAATGTATGGTGACAATACCTGCATTTTGCATTCAACTCGCGCAAGAACTGTACTTAATATACACGTTCGCCTACGCCTACAGTTTGCGCCCGACTTCATCATATAAATCAAAATATTACCTTGGACCACTAGACTCGATTGTATCATTTGTGCAAGCAAATATAGAGCATATCCGTGATCCACCAGACACTATTCTGTCGGACACTATTTTGGCGGATTATAGCGAACTAGATAATGCCCGCTACTTCGTCCGCGTGGATTAAGGTTTTTTAATTCCCGCGGGAACTTTAATTTTCCGAGACAAAAATTGGCCTATGTCCTTCCCCGGGATGTAACCTAGCACTATACCGCATTTCATCCAAATCGGTTGAACACATGGGCCGTGAAAGCGTAGCAGACAGACAGACAAATAGATAGACATACAGACACACTTTAGAATTTATAATATTAGTATGGAGTATGGATTAAGCTTCCTGTTCCTTGATTATCATGGACTTCTACACTTACTTACTTCTCAAGTACCTACTTCTATCGAACAGGAGAGCAGTCTTCCCGTCTCCGCTCCGCATTGGTGGCAACTGGAAATACACAACTCCTCCGAATATCTCTTCTTCACTAGGCATTATGATAGAGTTCAATAAAACTGTCGTTGACAGAGTTGGCGAAATCTCGCAATTTTTATTAGGTAACTAAGTGAGTGATGATTTATAGTCTTAACAGTGCTAGAATACAAAACATTAATACTAATAAATGGAGTCGATGCACGCTAGATGAATCGGGTTCAGAATCTTCAGGAGCAGGAGTCGTAGTTTCCTGATTATCAGTGGGGCGCTCCCCGTCAGCTGTATATTCTCTGCCCCACAATGCAAAACTGTACAAATCAGCGACCGAATTTCTCAAACTAAATGTATAAACAGATAAGATATTAAAAAATTCCCGCTTCTCGAATTGGTAGACGTCAGGTCTTAAAGGCATGAGGTTTGTGTCTAAAGTGACAGGAAAATATACTGCCTTCTTTGCTGAGAGTGCTTCATCAATCTGTGTGACAGGCACAGCTGCAGTTATGTCCAAAACTTCAAAGACTGCTGTAGAATTCAGCGAAAATTGAGGGAATCTATAATAAAAAAAATGCTTTATTGCTTAAATATAATAGAATATGGTTTGATTTTATTTCGTGTTTTGTTCGAATCAAAGTACCTAATATCTATACTAACTAAATATTATAAGTGCGAAAGTTTGGATGGGTGGATGTATATATGGATGGATTGATGTTTGTTACTCAATCGCGCCAGACCGGCAGAACGGAACTGGCTGAAATTTGGCACAGAGATAGATTATAGTCTGGAATTGCACATAGGCTTTTATCCCGGAAAATTAAAGGGTTTCCGCGGAAACCAAAAATCCTTAAACCATACGGACGAAATCTGAATTAATAAAGGTTGCCATCCAAGGAAGGATGAGTGGCCATCTCTATGCATTTAGATCTAAATCTGCATCAAACCGTAATGAACTAATTTTTAGGAAGAGTATTTAAACTTTTAGTAAGAGGAATAAGACGTTATGTCTTATTAAGACGAATTGTTGTCTTATTAATTGTGGAGCGGTCATGTGTCTAAATTAGAAACCTATACCTTTAACCTTCAAATAAAAATCAAGTCATCTATCTTACCTTTGACCACAAGATTCGATAGTATCATTCGTGCAGGCAAATACGGAGCAAAGCCTCAAACCACCTGTCGAGAACTCGGTATAGGATCGCACACCACTGAACGCACCAGCTCTGTACCTGTAGGTCTGAAATAAAAATACCGTTTTGGTACTCCTAATTGCGATTCCTGGCATACCATTTTTTAATAGTTATAGAACTATAAATAAAGGTGTAAGTGACGCCAATGCAATGCAATGCGGACCGACGCGTCAACACTCAACCACCACAGAATTCATAGAGATAGGACTGGAGCCTGTTCAACACGTTTAAGTGAAAATGTCACTGTATATATCAAGGACTGTGCGCTGAAGGCACCCACGTGCAATTCTCTTTATACCCTTCATACAGTAATCTCTTGTACCTACTATAAAATAAAATCTAAAAATATCGGCGCGCCGAAGCTACTGTCTCGCATTTTGTTAAGTTCAGCCTGTTTATTACAGACTGAAACCAACAAAATGCGCGACTGATGGATGGTTAGTATAACTTTGAAACATGACTCCAAATAATTTAGCGTCCCATTAGGGCCGTTCCTTGGAATGTTACATCGCTTTTCGATGTAAGAATTCTTCGTCACTATTCCATAGTTGACTTCTTTATCTAAATTCATTTTATAACGCTCATATTCAACCATAAATTATTAGGAATGTTATCATTTTGAAGCATCTTGATAAAAAGCTACCTTATTATAAACTGTAACAGTGGAAGTGGATGAAAAAGGATAGACAAATTAAATTTTACTATACAGTCTTACTCTTTATTATGATGGTTTAATTAGTTTTACAATTATTATTACGCCTCTATTTGTTCATAAAAAATAAAAAATTTGGCAAAATTTGTGGTAGGGTGGAGCGAAAAGCCAAAAAAATCGTCATAGAAGATAGAACATTAACTACTAGACAATAATAATATGTACATTGAATTGCTAATATTTAGGGACATGCCATAAATCGGACGCTGATATCGACACAGCCATCTTCAAGTTATAGATTTTTCTTCAATAACTAAATGGTCCCATGATGTGGGCCTTGTACTTAACGCAAGTAAGACTAAACTCATGTGCCTACCTATGCTCTAGTCAAAACAGGAGCGCTGTTAGCCCAGATTTGACAGGTCATGCCTTAGGTACAACTCAATCAAATCAGCAACTCTTTAGCAAACTTAAAAACGCGCTTCTATTATGGAAATTGTATGAAATTCACATTTGTGACGTCATAAAATGTCAACGCACTTTTTTTCTTTAAACTAGATTTTAAAATGGTTATCAAACTTAAAACTAACCGAGGATGTGAATTTTAGGTCTTTTTATTTTTGATATAGTCATCATCCCTATTGTGATACCACAGTAAACAGATACAAATATCTGATACTGAAGATATCTGTGTACTGTGGTGATACCGTTGTCCGTAAGCCTAGCAAATAGTCATAAGTACCTACCCTACCTATATTGTAACTACCTCCATTTAATGATTTGTACATTTCATCATAATATATCTTGTATATTATTGTCAGATGTACACATTTATATTATTATATCATACAATAAGAGGATGTTTACTCACTAATCCTTACTATAATATTATAAATGCGAAAGTTTAAAAGTATGGATGTATGGATGTTTGTTACTGTTTCATATTATTATAGTCTGGAATAACACATAGGCATAGGCATTTTATCCCGAAAAATAAGTTCCCGCGGGAACCAAAAAACCTCAAATGTATGTTTGTTAGTTGTTACTCAATCACGTCAGAACGGCTGAACGGATCTGGATGAAATTTGGCACAGAGATAGATTATAGTCTGGAATAACACATGGCCTACTATTGATCCCGGCAAACTGAAGAGATCCCGCGGGAACCAAAACACCTCAATACACGCGGACGAATTCGCGGGCATCAGCTGGTAAGAAATAAAGGTATGTAGGTACAACGTGTTGTCATGAGCTACCACGCGAAATACCGGTATACGAATAAACCTGATCAGCCCCCCGATTGTGTAAGGAAATCGTAATCGTAATCGTATCCAAACAGATAATTCGACCTGATTAAAGAGTTCATAGATGGCTGCACGTCAAAAAAACATATATGAACTCCCTAAACAGTTCGAGTAAAACTTTTTAAGCTGTCAAATGATTACGATTTTCTTAGACAATTATTGGGCCGCTGGTTTTTACGCACCGTAACGGATATTGTAAAATGTTATATTTGAAATGTAGATTTAAAGTTTAAACTTGTTTTTAAATTAATATAATAATGAGTATTTTAATAAAATCCATTTTTGTTAGGGCGGATTTTCTCGAAATTGTATAAGTAAATACAATCTGAAAATTCTTTCCACTCGGAAAGAATTTGCATACAACACATACATATATATCCTGGGATCATACAACATCACAGCGGTTTGAGCAACTGTACATTGGTATTATCACAGAACAAGAAATCTGCTTAGGGGTCATCCTCAAAGTAGGTACGTCACACTAATTTCGTAATTTTTTGACCCCTCCCCCGTCCTTGTCACATTACAGCAGGTGCTCACAGGTGCTCGCAGGTGGTCACGTTTGTGTGACGTCAAATATCTTGCAATTTTACATCTAAAATTTATTAAATTGAAACAGCACTTCCGAAATTAATTTTAGTTCCATTACTTAAGCAGATAGAGTTGGAAATATTTTTCAAGTTTTTCGTTAATAGTTCAAATTTGTGATTTTAACATTAGATGTCTAAGCTTTTGAAATGTGACGTCACGAAACTTAGGACCCCTCCCACCCCTTGTCACGCAATGTAACACTTCGTCGACCCCCTCCCCCCTTAACGTGTGACGTACTTTATGGATGGTCCCTAAGTGGGTATTATTCACCGAGTAATTATAATTCATCACTTGACAGAGAACTCCTGTCCTTATCTGGATTGTATATAACATTTTCAATTTCAATATATTTTTCAATGTCTTCTTTAGAAATATTTGTCGGTATTTTACCGTCTCTGTTATATACTCTACCCCATATGCCAAATGAAATAAGCTCATTTTGGGGTGAATTGATTTTGTTGGTTATTTCTACAGATTCTTCATTTTCTTGTAATTCATATGCATTTTTTCCATCTTGTGTTTGTATTGTATCTTCTTTGTATATGAAATTCACAGGATTTAGTGGAAACAAGTCATTTCTCAAAGATACAGGGAAATATTTTGTATCATTGCATTTTAAGTTCATATTATAGTGTCGACGATACGTCATTTTTACTTCTAGTTCTTGAATTTCTACGGCATCTTCATTGAACCTGCAATCATACTTGAGTACATTATTTGAGTTTTGTAGATAAGTATGTATATAAAATATGTGTTCAATATGATTATAATTACGATCGATATGTATCCAATTGGTATTGGATACATATCCTACCTATTACCTTATGCCTGTTTAGTAAAATAACACAAGCGAATATGTGAAAATAGGTTCCATGTATGTCCATTAATAACTTCAAATACAATATACGAGTAAGATAGTAAGTATAAGTCTTTGTTGTTGAGCGAGTTTATATCATGAAGGAAATAATTCAGATTATATAGATAAATAGTAACTATGTATTTTTTTTATTTATACACCGGTAATAGCCGACATAAGTCTTCCTAGATGCAGGAGTCAACCTCTAACTATTATGCGTAATTAAATAACATCATAATATGTAACGGTAAAGTACAACACGGCGAGGAAACCTGCATGCATGAGAGTTCGGCATCATATTCTCAAAGGTGTTTGAAGTCTGCCAGTCAACACTAGCGTGTACTTTGGCCAAACCCCTCTCATGTGTGTGTGATGATGATACACACACTCGGGTCTTCTCCGTTTGGCTCGTGAGGGCCAAGCGGGGGTAAGGGCTTCGAGACCAGACCTCCTTACCCGGGTGGGGCGCCGGGCCACATCTGCCCCGGTGAATAACTTTAAGCCTTGTCGGCTTGGGCCTGCCTAGGAGGCTACGGGCCCTTTGATGATGATAATTTATTAAATAAAATTACCTATAGTCACAGCTCTTAACATCTTCAGTTTTACATGCAGCTACCAAACAACCCACAGTGCCTACGTCACGTTTTACGTATACGTTGGCACCATCGTGAGCGAATGCTCTATAGAACGGTGCCTGTAAAACAAAAAAAAATAGCTCGATCAATAGGGATGATGCCTATATCAAAAATAAATTATTTCTAACTGATTATTAAATAGGGGGTCTTCCAAAAGACTTTCTTTAAGAGTGGAGATATGGTAAACTAGATGATGCCAGCGACTTCTTCCGCGTGGATTAAGTTTTTTTGATTCCTGCGGGAACTCTTCAATTTTCCGGGATAAAAAGTAGCCTATGTCCTTTGACGGGATACAGCCTATCCCTGTGCCAAATTTCATCAAAATTGAATGAACGGATGGGCCGTGAAAGCGTAGCAGACAGACAGCCACACTTTCTCATTTATAATATTACTATGGATATGGACTAGTTACTTGTTACATTACTAATTCTAGGCCGCCATGGAACATATTACAAAGTGTACAGTTCTAAAGTATCGATTGATATCCATGCTTAAGACCGATACTTGAGACTCTGTTCTAAGCTGAGGTCAGTTTATTAAACACCTTCAGAGGGTAGGTACAATAAGAGTAAGTTATTACCATTTATATACTTACAGATTTTAAACAGATAATACTAAATAATATATAATAATAAAGATAATTGTAAAAATAAATAGGTATAACGTTTACTTACCTTCTATGTTCAGATACTTATAATAAATATTTTTGATCTACTATATATGTTAAACGAGTAATCAGCATAAATCACTAAAAACATGCACTACGTCCAAAATAATAATATACGTATTAGTATCACATTCTATCTAGATGTTAGACCATATATTATAGACGTTTAATATACCACAATAATATAAACTATGAAGTATTAGTACCTATGTAAGCACTAAAATATTCTTAAAACCATTGCAAGCATCAATTATCAATAATCCAAATAGGGATGATGCCTATATCAAAAATTTAAAAAATATTTCTAACTGATTATTAAATACAGGGTCTTCCAAAAGACCTAAAATTCACATCCTCGTTTAGTTTTAAGTTTGATAACCATTTTAAAATGAAGATTAAAGAAAAGAAGTGCGTCGAAATTTGATACACACATTTGACGTCACAATTGCGAATTTCATACAACTTCCATACTAGCAGAGCGTTTTTAAGTTTGATAAAGAGTTTCTGATTTGATTGAGTTGTCATCATCCCTATTGTAACAGACGATGCGTGCCCAGAATTACTACAGTGTTAATAAATTACAATTTCCAGAAAGCAGTACATACTAAGTAGGTAGATAATAATTTTCGAATTTGTTCTATAGAGCTCTTATTTGACCATGCTATGCTTATTGCTACAAAACCAATAAAGCTTCCTGAATATTGAATGCTGCATGCGACGTGATTAATATACCTATTCGTGCAGTTTATGTTTAGTGAATTGTGCTTCGACGCCTTGTCGGCATTATATTTTCTGCCAAACACGACGCAAACTGCACATTTTTACGTGACTAGGTTTAAATATATATGATAACCCAGTGGCGGACTACGGGTGAAATGTGAACCGTGGTGCAGAAATATTTTCGTGCCGTAGTGATTTGTGCTTCGACACCAAGACGGCATAATAATATCTGCCAAACACGGCGCCAACTGCACATTTTTACCATATAACCCAGTGGTGGACTACGGGTGAACTGTGGAGAGGAGGGGGCGGTAGACTCCGGGCCTCAAGACGTTTAGGAAAGCCTCCAATTACCGAACGTTTTGGAACGGTAGGTTATGGAAGGAAGGTTTGGGATTTCACTATGAAATGAAATCCCAAATAGGTACCTATTTCCAGTTTGTACATAGTTGGAGTAAGGATCGTTTTTGTTCAAGTGTTAATTTTATACGAAATAATTTCATATTATCTATTCGTTTATGACTAGAAAAGGTTGAAAAGAAACCGGGGCCCCTTTAATGAGGACGTCCCAGGCCTGCGACCGTCATAGTCCGCTACTGGTTCAAACTACTAGTGAAAACGGATGAAGCGACGTGCGTTAAATAAACAATAAACAAGCAGAATATAATAATCTTACATTGTTTCCGTTCCGCTCACTCATTCGTACTTGAAAGTAGCATGATACATCCTTATCGGTGAGTAAAAACTGTTGATTCCCAGAGGTCAACAGCCTGGTCGTATGAAACGCCAGTGATGAGTCTGTCATAAGGTAAAGGTTGTCTTGCTCTGAAGGATCGTTGTAAATAGGTCCCGTGACAATACCATTTACCTAAAAAAATGTAAAACTTAAAATATAGGTAATCTAAAGAAATGTGCAGATGCGAATGATCTGTTCAACTGATTTTGAATTGAACCTATCTCTAGGTTGCATTTCGGGGATGGACGTAGGCTACTTTTTATCCCGGAGAATCATAGAGTTTCAACGGAGCTTTCAAAAATCTATATCCATATCGCGGACATCATCTAGATTTTACAGAACATGATATCCTTTGAGGATAAAAAAGTGTGTGAGTGCAATTCACACATGGCATGAAGTGAAACTTCAGAAAAGTAGCCTAGGTGATAATGAGATAAATATACCTTGTATTCTATCTCATTCTCTCGCAGGCTAAATTCTATTATGAATAATATGTTTGTTTGTTTATGGTGCTTTTTCGTTTCGTTTTTCATTTTATCATCTAGGCGGGTTAAAATAAAACAAATAGCAATTGGTAATCGGAACTCTCTATCCCGAATCCCGATTATTAAAAAAAATTGGTGGGCGCCCGCCCCGCTGCCGCGCAAGTCGAGGCTCGTTGAGATAACAACACTCGGTAAATAATAATGTAAGATATACCGAATCGGTACAGAGCGTATCGAGAGAACAGATGCCCCATCGAAAAATGTATCATGAAGAGGCCTCTTGCAATTTTTATGCGTTCTTTTACTTGTAATGTTATGACAAATAAAACTGGATTTAAATTTATTAAATGAATTTACCTGTCCAGGCACCTTAGGTACCCTTTCAACGAGTAGCTTAGTAGTAGGAACGCCTGGCATTATGCTAACTAGCGCACCAGCCTTACCAGAGTAAATGCCCGAACCTAGAAAAATTTCAACAAATATTACATTACCGAGACATAATAATTAAAAAGTTGCATTCAATAACGTAGAAAAAATTTCATGGACATCGGTGACTCGGTTTCTCATTTCTGATTTGCAGTCGAAGACATTGAACTTAAATACCTACTAGTTACTAGCTACTACTTAGATATGGAATAACTTTCCGCCTCCAGCCAATCGTATGTACAGCCTCATACGAGCAACAGTAAATAGGCAACTTTTATAGGATTGGAACCAAGCATTAGTTTACAAAATTTAAAAAAAACGGCTTGTTTCGAACTCACCAGCACTTCCCACTCGGACGTTGTTAGCTCCAGCTCCTAAGAAATTCACGTTCATAGAAAATGCATAAGCCTCTTGAATTTGGACAGCTGTTGAAACATAAATTAAA
Organism: Erebia palarica; assembly: GCA_964035005.1. Lineage (NCBI taxonomy): Eukaryota > Metazoa > Arthropoda > Insecta > Lepidoptera > Nymphalidae > Erebia > Erebia palarica. The sequence continues at coordinate 27,558,236 of OZ035987.1, read as the reverse complement.
AATTAAAATTAAAATCCATTTTTTTTGATCCACCACAAGTTAGCCCTTGACTGCGATCTCACCTGATGGTAAGTGATGATGCAGTCTAAGATGGTAACGGGCTAATCTGTTAGGGGCATGGCAGTTATATTAAACCCATACCCCTATACGGTTTCTACACGGCATCGTACCGGAACGCTAAATCGCTTTGCGGCACGTCTTTACCGTTAGGGTGGTAACTATCCACGGCCGAAGCCTCCTACCAGGCCAGACCAGGGAATATTCAGAAATTACAAATCTCCAAACCCTGCTGGGGATCGAACCCGGGACCTCCGCACGTTAAAGCAACAGCGCTCAACACTGCGCCACGAAGGTCGTCAAAATTGAATTTGCCATTCCAATCCAAATTTTGCCTTTTGGCCATTTTTTAAAAAGCATATTTTATGACCTCACTTCAATGGAAAAATATTGTTTAAACTTCTTATTTTCTTGGCTTTTGGCTATCTTTAAAGTTATTCTTAAGATACTGTATCAATAAATGTTTTTTTTTTAAATTATACTTTAAATTTGATTTCTCACCGGTCAAATACGGTAATTCTGAGAACCACATAGTTGAGAAGACAATATCAGTAATATTATGCTTCTGAACTATTTGGATTGCTGGCACTTGGAACATCAGGTCAAAGCAGATAAAGTGGCCGAAGGTTACGCCAAAGTCGGTTTCAAATATTCCTAAATCCGACGATAAGCCCGGAGTTCTAGTGACTTCACCGAATAAGTTAATTTTTCGGTACCTGAAATTGAAACTTACGCATTACAGTCGCAAAAATTCAGGGAAAATATCTGATACTGAGAGGCAAGAACGAAAACAACAACAATAAACTTTTATTAGCACAATCAAGAAAGGCAAACGACAAATTAATGTTACCAAGACTTGGATATCTTCACTTACATCAAAAACACTCTATACTACATACTATTAAAACTTTTAAAAGCCTCCCCTGCGTGCCGTTTAAAGTCGCCTATCATCGTGCACAATTTCATAAAATACTATTTTATGTCATGCTTAGCGATTTCTCATGCCAAGCTGCGTATGTCTGTTGTATTGAGATGTCCATATCATAGCCTCAGTTTGCTCTTTGGCTTCGGGAAACATCAGCGCAAGATATATTTAAGGGCGCTTCGATACAAAAAAGATTCTTACCTATCAATAACCGCCCCACTCCTATCAAATACAACATTTGTGTTGTAGAAGTAGACCTTTCGCTCTGGGCAGGTCTCCCCGGCGACGTCTCCGCCTGTGCAATTCACCATCTCTTCCACATTGACTACCACATAGATTTGATTTTCCTTCGCTGCTAACGACAGTGACACTAGAGTCTGAAATATTATAACGAGCTAGAGGATGCCTTCGTCCGCGTGGATGTTGGAGTTTTAAAAATTCTGAGTTTCATTAAGGCCCCTTATACAGATATCATACTTTTTCAAGTACCATTTATAGATAAATGGAATAACAGCTGTTGGGATATTATGGTATTAAATTAAAGGTAATGTATTCATCTCTAGTTAGACCCCATAAAAAATGCACACTCCCATACAAATTTTCGGAATAAATACGTTTCTACGAACGCAAGAACTGCTGAAAATGACGAAAAATGGGGTCTGGATAGGAACCCATAAAGCTAGATCAGCTACATATTTTAACTTGAAAATAACAAAAGAGTGGGGCTTATATAGTCCTCTACCCAAATGCTGGAACATTATGCATACAAATAAATACTTTGTCATTTATGTGTCAACACAAAAAATTCTTCATACATTTTCTTATCGCTTTTTTGCATGAAATTTATTACGACAAAATTAACACCGTGTTGTATACTGCGCTTGATAAAACTTGATATTGTTTACGACACAAAGAAGAAAGTTCTCAATTACCCTTTTTTTTACCCGATTACAGCAAAGCCAAAAGGAAAGGGTACGAGATTAGGAGTCTATGTATGCCTATGCGTGTGTGTGTGTGAGTGTGTATGTATGTTGGATGTATGTAAGAATGTATTAATTGAAGTCTATGACACTCCAGAGCCCTTAACTACACTCAATTATTATTATAGCCAACTATACCTATGCAAAAAATTAGGTCAATACGTTAGTCTGTTACGGCGTGATTAAAGAACAATCCTACTAACAAACTTTTTCCCAATAATTTTAGTACGGTAAGCGCCATTTTGAAATACTTTTTTATCGTCCTGATTTCGTTCAAAATCGATATCTGGTGTTCCCTGGGATCACTGAACAGAAAACTTTACCCAAAATTAGGATCCCTTAGACCACAAAACAGGAAACTGTTACCAAAATTTTAAAAAATCAGCGCCATTTTGAAATTCTTTGTTATTGTACCGATTTCGTTCAAAATCGATATCTGGGGTTCCCTGGGATCACAAAATAGGAAACTTTTACCAGAATTTTAAAAAAGTCAGCGCCATTTTGAAATTCTCTGTTACTGTACCGATTTCGTTCAAAATCGATATCTGGGGTCCCCTAGGATCACAAAATATGAAAATTTTACCAGAATTAAAAAAAAGTCAGCGCCATTTTGAAATTCTCTGTTATTGTACCGATTTCGTTCAAAATCGATATCTGAGGATCCCTAAGACCACAAAACAGAAAACTGTTACCAAAATTTTAAAAAATCTTCGCCATTTTGAAATTCTTTGTTATTGTACCGATTTCGTTCAAAAGCGATATCTGACGATCCCTGGGATCACAAAGCAGGAAACTGGTACCAAAATTTAAAAAAAGTCAGCGCCATTTTGAAATTCTTTGTTATCGTACCGATTTCGTTCAAAATCGATATCTGGGGTCCGATATCGATTTTGAACGAAATCGGTACAATAACAGAGAATTTCAAAACGGCGCTGACTGAAATCGGTCCAATAACAAACATTTCAAAATGGCGCTGATTTTTTTAAATTTTGGTAACAGTTTCCTGTCTTGTGATCTTAGGGATCCTCATATATCGATTTTGTACGAAATCGGTACAATAACAGAGATTTTTTTTAAATTTGTTACCAGTTTCCTGTTTTTTGTTCCCAGGGAGCCCCAAATATCGATTTAGAATGAATTTAAAAAACGATAGTTCCGGTTTTGTTGAAGCAGAGTTCAAACAGCCGTATACTACGCAATACACTCCTTTAAATACCTACAGATTTTTACTATAGGGATTTAAGAAACACGTGTTTCAGGATTTTTGGAAATTCGACCTCCAAGGAATTTTTAAAAATTTCACCCGAGCGAAGCAGGGGTGCGTCTGCTAGTATTTACTATAATAATGTGGCGCGGAGGCATAGATAATAATATGTAGTAAATAAATAATCAAATATTTCAAGTTACAAAATTGATTAGTTGGCTATAAAATCGAGCGTAGAGCGTAGTGCTATATATGCGTACAGATATATGCTGTAGTGTGGCGAGTTATATACCTAAAGTTGGCTGCGGCCTGATTGTATAAGGACCCTTAAATTCCGACGACCTCCGTGGCGCAGTGTTGAGCGGTGTTATACCGGAATGTTTATTCGCTCGGGGGTGCATCTTTACCGGTAGGGTGGTAACTATTCACGGCTGCAGCCTTCCACCAAACCAGACCATAGAAAATACAGAATTCCCGCTTATAAGACAACAGCGCTCACTACTGCACCAGGGAGGTCGTCAAAAGCTAATTTATCAAAAGGTACTACTTATGACTAAAAGTACAGAGATAACCCTTTTCATTTGCTAAAAATTGCTTAGGGGTGAAACAAGACGATTTCAGACGAGCGTGAAGTTCCGAAATCTGAAATCGTGTTTTATGCCGTGGCGCACACGCTATTTTTCATATAACCTGCATTAAATGTGCGAGTTTTATTAAAATTGTATTTCATTATTTCAGTTGCTTGGTTGTTGTTTACAAATATCATATCTGTCAGTTTGATTGATGGGTAAAATGACAGTTAAAAAGGTTAGAAATAAACAAAAGATACTCTGACTGATTAAAAGGACGGCTGCTACGTCATTCAGCGGCCCTAGGGCAGAAAGTGATGGTTGTCTACCCGCTGAATGACGTACCTATCAGTCCGCGCGCGAGCTCAGAGGAATCCTATAGAATTTTAAAGTAATGGCCTAGAGTTGCTTAAAGTGCAAAACAATACTGCTATCGCAAAATTACACGCGTCAAGCTCGGAACTAGTGCTGGGAGCGAGCTGGATATGGAGCGACGATCGGGGGTGGCGTACAGCCGTCGTTTCTTCAGACCCAGATTCCTCGGAGCTCGTGCGCGGACTATAGTTGCAGGTGGATCAATAGGCGTTGAAACTCGCATTTTCAATGCAGGTTACATGAAAATGTATAAAACCTCGTCATAAAGTGACGGTTGCAGAGCTGGGACGGGGTAGTCCTTGAGCAGGCCTTTGATGGGCACCACAACAGGATTGTGTACTGTCAGCGTCATCTCAGGAAACACGACGATGTCGGCATCCTGGAATCACATAGGCTGGCTTTTAGTAAAATATAATGAGACTTTTGGCGGTTTTTCGCCCCCGTGCCTCGGAGAGCACGTTGAGCCGTCGGTCCCGGTTATTATCACTAGCATGATAAGAGTCGTTAAAGCCCGCCCGCATTGGAGCAGCGTGGTGGGTCTATTTCCCTCTCGCCTATGAGAGTGGAGGCCTGTGCCCAGCAGTGGGACGTTATTAGGCTGTAGTGCAGACTTCACATCTGTATAAATAAAAATCTATTGCCGAAATATGTGTTCTCGTATCACTTCAGAACGGCTGGACCAATTTTGATGGTGTTTTTTGATTGGGTCTCTGGATGGTTCATGGTCCATGTGATTGTAGGGGGCGCTGCAATCAGATTCTAGGTTCAGGGCAGGATAACGTCCGTCGGACCCACTAGTATTATAGATAATTTTAAGGAAATACTATCTAATAAAGAAGCGGGAATAAAATAGTAATGAAGCTATACTTTTTTTTAAGTAACATATTTAAGCGTGAAAACACACGGGGTACAAAAAATCGTCTGGTGGGTCAGTCGTCCCTAACGTTAACGTTTTATACCTACATAAAACGAAGAGCAAATCATACTTAATAATAAATATTATAGTGTGTTAGTTTGTTGGTTTTTCCTTAAATCACGCCGCAGCAGAGCAACGGATCAGCGTGATTTTGTGCATGGGTATTGTTGAAGACCGGAGAGTGACATAAGCTTCTGGTATAAAAAGTATTATACCAGAAAATTTTGTTGCCGTGGGAATCAAGAAACTTATTTCACGCGGACGAAGTCGCGGGCATCAGCTAGTATTTCAAAATTACCTCTTTCGCAGCATCTTGTATCATCTGTACATATTTCTTCAAATTAACGCTCGAGTTTGCTTGAACCTCGTATTCGACCACAGCCGCCACGTAACTGCTATCATTACGGGTAGATTTCTGTTAAAAATAATATGGTGAGTGGTAGAAAATAAATATAAATTAATACTTTAGGCCTATGGCCATGGTCATTAAGCAATGGTAAATTTGGTAGAAAATAAATAAATTAATACTTTAGGCCTATTACACTGCACTTTATACAGGGCCCTGTTTTAAGGGTGGGCGTGGCCGCTAGATCGAGCGTCGCTTATCACACAGCAATAAGGACCTATTTAGGGACCCTTTCTCACTAAATCTTATTACACTACACTGATTCAAGTGTAAGGGTCCCTGTGAAAAGTGCAGTGTAATAGGCCTATTAGTTTATTCAAAATTAAATAAAATTGAGTAGGTACGAGTGTACAGATGTTCACAACGTTATGGTTCTGAATGTCCTTCGTATTCTATTATTATCCATATGAAAATATTTAATGTAGGTAGGTAGGTACTCATTAGGAATTAGGAATAATAATAAATTTATGAACTTAGATACTGTGAAGGTATGTAAATAAGTGATTCATGGAATTAATTTGCGGAAAATTTCATTAGGTAACTACCTAGGCAGGTACTTATCTTAAAAATAATCTAATAAATTGTGACAGGTAACTCAAAACAGTTTCCGAATACTAGGTATTTTTATCGTTTTATGTTACTAGATAAACTTTACTAGGTAGGTAGGTATATGGATGAATAAATCAATATACCTACCTAAGTAAACACCTAAGTCCATAAACTAATTTAATCATTCCCCTATCTCTTTATCCATATAGACAATTGGCGTATAAATTATTGTATTATAGGTAGTATTGGCGTATATGGATATAGATACCTAATGTAAGATAGGTAGATATGTATGTTCCATTTCATACAGGGGGTTCTGCTTCTGCTAATGTAACACATATAAATGCGCCTTTTTCTGTTACCTACGCATTCGTCTATCGTTACTCCGTAAGTTGCACTTTGTAAAGTTGTTTTTGGGACTTGTGGTAAGATTTCTGCCATAGTAGTAATATTACCATTAACGCCAACCTTTCGGACTTTAGCAGCGCTAACGTTCACTTAAATGTTCTAGCAACTGTCATAATTAAAATATTATTACCCCGTTTTTTCTATGTAGGTACCGATTCCACGATTGCAAGTAATCACAGCGTGATGGACTAACACATCGAAATATTACGCACGGCGTTATTAGTCTAAGGACTAACATATCTAAGAACCTTCATTCACTAACATATCTGAAGCTATTCATAGGGATTATCTAACGCAAAAAACCGCATTATCCTAATCGGTTTTGTAGTTTTCCAAGAAAATGGTAATATAAAAGTGCACACACAAACAAACGTAGGTACAACCTCTTAGGGCAAACACATCTCAAACACATTTAGGTACCATCTCCGTGATACGTCGGAAATAAAAAAAAAATTATTGTCAAAAACTACATATCAAGAATCTCGCAAAATTATGCGGTTTAAATAGTTTAACATAAATACAAAACCTGTGTTGAAAATCCATATAAACACAATAATATCATTAATGTAAACAAACTATGACGCGCCATTGGACTTTGGATGTAAATACGAAAAACGCGTATTGCTCTGCGCTGTCCAAAATAGTAACTGGCGTCTGGCACCCCACTACAGGAAAATATTGCAGGATAACGTGATAACATAGTATAATGTTTGTTTCCATTTCTTACAAGATAACGGATGAGTGTACACTCCATGTACGTTCGCGCGATACGAAAATCTGCTACTCTATCTATCAGTATATCACGAATCGTAGATCTTTAAAAAATATTTGCATTGCTTATGTCTTAATTTAAATATAATTTATCAATTTGCAGTACAAAGATCTGTGTCTGTGATTTCGAAGCAACTCACTATAGGCACAGTAAACAGATACTTTACTGTGCTATAGTTAATATATTACCTACCTATATTTTTGTGTGATTATGACAGTGTAACAAACACAATTGTATCTGTCTGTCTGTTTATCAGGGCAAGTCTGAACAGCTGAATCGTATTTGAAGGAACTTATAGGCCGATAGAGGTTTAAGATATAGAGAGTAATCTTTGCTATTGTTTATACCACTTTAAATATTAGATGTCCCTGCGTAAAATAATAATCTTTATGAATATATTCATTCAAAGAAACCCAATGCAGAAAAACATTCAAATGCGGAAGGGTCTGGGAGTCCACCGCATTATTATCCCAGATTAATTTCTCCAACAATTGGCTACAGCTGTCAAAGCTGTAACGATAAAATATGAAATATGTTAGTTGTGGTAGTTCAAAGGTTAACAATTATTAATCTATAAGTTTTTTGCATTACATTAAATTGGTAATATTTTATTTTTGTAAAATAAATTTGGGTTTTTTGTGTGTGGCTTGCAAAACCCGAAACGCGGGCGCCATCGATTCAGCATCGTGTGACGTCACTGCTCACATCTCAAACCACAGAGAAGACCTACTTTTTATCTCGAACAATCGTCACTGTGGGGTCGTGTGATATACCTATTTTCGTTTTATTGAGAAAATTTACAAAATATTTCGATTTGAGCATGTGAAAGGTTTCACGAAATGGAGTCAGGCTATACAAAAGCTGATAGTGTAAACCTGCTTAAAGTCGATTCATTTAGGGTTGCAAATTTGTAACGTGTAATCCTAACTTTTGCTCTGCCGAGTTTCGTAATGTAATAAAACTTCCATGTAAGTACCGAAATAAACAAGGTAAAAGGTAGGTACAATATATAATAGTACTTAGGTCTCGTGTTTAAGACCTAAGAAAGTGCTGCTGTAAAGTGACAGAAATATATTTTATTTTAATTTTGTCGTTTTATGAATAAAATTTTATTTTAAGTTTAATTCATTTTTGCTAGATCAGAGTCTTAAGTTGATTTCTTCTTAATTAGTATTAAGATCAAACATCATCACATCAAAATGAAGACTCACAGAGTAATAATATTGCAGATGTATCCGTTTAAAATTCCGGGTCTCGGCAGATTAAACTAATGTAACCACTGCTTTTGACGTTTATGACTTACCTAATATTGTAGGAATGTGTTTAAACAACTTGTCAGGATATTAATAAATTATTATTTATAGTATTTCTACACACGTCTTGTAGCTTGTAATTTTCACAATTACATTTAAAAAGCTGTAAACTTTCCAATCAAAATTACTTAAGACTTGGAGCATCGTAGTTAGCTTTGTTTTATCATAAGCTGTGACGTCACAGCTAGCAAATGTCACGAGACCGACTGTTTTCGCGCGAATTAAAAATTAATGTATTAAAAATGTATTTTTATCTAATAAATAACGCTTTTTTTGAGAAAAAGATATTGTGAGAGGTATAAAATGAACCTACGTACATTTTTAAGGATATTTCCGAAAACTGTCAAATAGCCAATTAATATGAAAATATTAATATTAAAAGATATACCTATGAAAAGGGGGCAAGACCTTCATATATGAAAAAGCGATGCAGAGTGAAAGAAAAATCCATACGTGTGTCGAAGGCATATAAGTAGGTAAGTGTAAATATAAAATTCCGAGTCTGGCCATTCTAGGTATTTTGTTATTTCACCTGTAAACAGTATCTATCTGTAAACAGTATGTATCTAGTCCGTACCTACGATCTTATGCATGCAGTGCAGTGCAGTAGTTTTTTTCATCATAAATAAAAAATATCGTTTTGACTATGCCAATATTGCAATGGAAATAAACTCGACTCGACTGCAACTTGTTAGTTTTATAGTACCTACATTGAAGCATGATTCACGAAACAGGGGATTCCATGGCTGAGGAGAAAAATAAAACTAGCTCACTTCAAGATGGAAATCAATTTATTTGATTTGGAAAGCATGGGGAAAGTAGTAGAAAATATTGTATATTAATTATTTAAAGTAAATTGAGGTTCATGTTACTAACATCATCTTACTAATATCATAAATGCGAGAGTTTGGGTAGATGTATGGATGTTTGTTACTCAATCACGCCTCAACGGCTGAACGGATCTGGCTGAAATTTGGCAGAGAGATAGATTATAGTCTGGAATAGCACATAGGCTACTTTGTATCCCGGAAAATTAAAGAGTTCCCGCGGGAACAAAAAAACCTCAAACCACGCAGACGAAGTCGCGGGCATTTGCTAGTAGGGTATAAATAGAGCTGAATCAATGTGATTCACAAATTCTTTTCTGCATAGGTTATCATCTGCAGTGTTAACACAAGCAAATTTTTTAACGGAATGCAGATATGCAATATGCTCAACGGGAATGTTTAGCAGACTAGGTATTTCACCTACTTACCAACAACAATAATTCTGCACTTTCGGCATGACAACCGGAATCTCTTAACTCACTCAGTCTTAAACTCTTAATCTACCTTAGTATGTACTTAAAATAGCAATGATAATTATTGCTATTACAGGTAGCCTATGTCCTTCCCCGGGATACAAGTTACAACCTATCCCTGTGCGTACCAAATTTCTTCAAAATCGGTTGAACACGTGAGCCGTGAAAGCGTAGCAGACAGACAGACAGACACACTTTCGCATTTATAACTAAACAATTAACTAAATACCTACCTAGGTACATAATTTACCGGTGGATGAATTCAGACATATGTAAGTACCTACCTACATTGTGATTTGAATTCACAATCTGGAGTTGTTTTGTCACTTTCAACATTATTGAATTATGTTCTAAATGCCTAGTATACCTGTCAAAGATGTACCTACGCCGATTGAATAGCTAGAAACATCTTCGAAGATAAATTCAATAATATCTTTAACAGGCGGTGAAGATTCATCAAGAGTATATGTTCTACCCCAAATACCAAATGTGTAGAGTTCAGCAGTAATATTTTTTAAACCTAATGTGTAATTATTTATACCGTTAGATATAACGGTTTCTGTATATGCATGATGATCCTCAGGCTTTAGAGGCATGATGCTAGTGTCCAATGATACAGGGAAGTAGACGGTATCTTTCATGTTGACTTCGGTGTCAGTCACAGTTGTTGGCACTTTTGCATTTATTGTAAGCTCATGGAATATGCTTGTTGAATTCGGTCAAAATCTTGAGAATCTGTAATAATGTTTGAATATTTTAACATGATTAACAAAGACAGGACAAAACTTTCCTCATCCGATTTAAGTTACATACTTACATTACTGAATAAGAGCAATGAATATTAATTCTAAATGAATTTCATTGGTAAAAAAAATGTCTTCAATAAACTAAATAAATAATTTATGTACATATCTGTATTGAAAAATCAATTTTGAAGTTTGTAAGGCGGAGAAAACGAAATATTATCAAAGTGATATGAAATCACTACGTGACAAGTTTTGATTTGATTTACTGTACCCATTTGGTTTCGGTTTATAAGAAGACCAGCTGATGCCCGCGACTTCGTCCCCGTTGTTTAAGTTTTTTTATTCCCGCGGGAACTCCTTAATTTTCCGGGATAAAAAGAAGCCTATATCACTCTCAAGGTCCTCAATTATACCCATAACAAAAATCACGTCGATCCGTTGCTCCGTTGCGGCGTGATTGAAGGACAAACCAACAAACAAGGACGCTTTCGCATTTACAAGATTAGTATGATTGCTGTCAGTCATTTCACTCCTCAATACATGTTTTCATAATTATAAATAATAACACATTATATTTTCTAGATCTTTCCCGATTGCTAGAATTAAAATGCCTGCTAGATTAGAGATAAGTACCTATTTATTATTTATCATTTAGATAACTGTTAACTAAGACTGTTGCGATTGCGATATGGGCCATAATTTTGGATTACATTTGGCTGTAATCCGGATTAACTCACCCTCCTTTGAGTTTACCTTGTTCCGCAAGTGTTGATAGTATCCCCTGTACAGGCGAGCACGGAGCAGGCTTTGACACCACCGGTTGCTACGCCGTCAAATGTGCGCACGCCACTGAACGCAAAGGCTCTCTATCTGTAGCTCTGCGAAAATATAACATGTATAATATCATATTATTATACATGTATTATACTCAGTAGTATGTAGAATTATGTAGTATCATACTTAATATTATAAAGCGAAGTGTATTTGTTTGTATGAGTGTTGGCTTGTCCTTCGATCACGCCGCAACGGAGCAACGGATTGACGTTATTTTTGGCATGGGTATAGTTGGGAACCTGGAGAGTAACATAGACTTTTATGCCGGAAAATTAAGGAGTTCGGGAATAAAAAAAAAACTTAAACAACGCGGACGAAGTCGCGGGCATCAGCTAGTCAAAAATATTTCTAAATGGCAAAAGCTTATGAATAGTGGAGCTGTCCATATATTTGTAGTTTTTTTTTAATTCCGGTCTACCAAAATCAAAATAGGTATAAAATCGTTAAGTACCTAACTATAGTTTATAGGTTTTGGTTTACTAACAAATGGGCCCATAATAAATGTTGCCTTGATAAAGAAATTTAAAATCACAGAAAAGATCCCTGCAGCCTCGAAATACACGACGTTGCGTTCAAAAGACACAACCTTTTTGAACGCAAACACAAACTGAAACCTTGTTTACTCTGAATGCTGAATGGTAGTAATAATGTTTTATCGAATGAATTCATAGGCCCAATTGTCTAATATCGTAATCATTTAACAGCTTAAAACGTTTTACTCGAACTGTGTATGGAGCTCATACATTGCTTTTGGACGTGCAGCCATTTAAGAACTCCATAAACAGGTCAAATTATCCGTTTGACTAACGATTACGATTACGATTTCCTCACACAATCGGGGGCATGTTAAAAACAGAAGCCAAAGAAGAGAGAGGTAAAGTACCTAAGTAAGTAAGTAGAACAAGTAAAAAAAGAACAAAAATTTTATATTCTTTATTAAATGCGGAAACAACGGAAGCATTATTGGATAAAACGAATACAATTAAAAATTTCTAGCCATTGTTCTTGTCATCTTTTCGGTTGCCAAATAAAGAATTCTGGATTTCTACGTATGAATCACCGTTTTTGTTGATTGTTCCCGTATTAACTTTACGATCTTCTTCATAAATTCTTCCCCAAATACCAAAAGAAATTAATTCAGTTTGCGGCGAATTTAACCTAAACGCAATAGACTGCTTATCTTCCTGTACTATTTCATTATCAATTAGAGCATAAAAATTACGGTTTTGATCAATTCTGAAGGTGTAGTTCTGAGGGTTTAAAGGAAAATTGTTGTTTCTTAATGAGAGCGGGTAATATACGACATCATTGCATTTTAAACTTTTGTTGTAGTGGGAGCGATGTGACGTCATTTCGATTTCCAGTTCATCAATTTTAATAATCCCTTCTTCAGAATTATTAAACCTGCAAAAACGAAATACTCAATTAGGTAGGTACTAACCTACTTTGATTTGGAACGTAAAGAATGTCAATTTTTACAATATGATACATCTCAAAAAAACATTCATTTGAAATGAATATGTCACCGTAAAATTGTAAAAACCGTTAGATTGTATTGTAAAAAACTAAATCCACGCAGACGAAGTCGCGGGGATCGTCTAGCAATAATATAAAACAGCGAAATCGGTAAAGTACCTGTAAGAACAGCTTTGCAAGTCCTCGTTCTTGCAGGAAACAATAACGCAACCCGCAGTACCAAAACGACGCTTCGCGTAAACATTGACGCTGTCGTGGACAAAGGCTCGGTAATAAGGCCCCTGAAATTTAGAAATCATATCTTATTCATAGGCAATGCAAATTCAACTAGCATCTTATATTGTATTATTTCTGTCATATTATGTATATGACAGAATTAACTTCTTTTAAAATTAAAATACAAAATATTAATATTTTGTCTTTTTAAATTATTATTTGTACACAAATTATCATGCTAAAGACTACTTATTAAACATTCATGAAACGCGTAAAGCATTCAGACTTAATATTTAATACATACATATTAATAATTAAATAGCTTACCTTTTAAAAAGCAAAATCCAAAGCAAAGTAAAATGCCCCCAATTTTATTTCATGCGCAATCCTAAGAAAAATCATGCAAAATTACGTTTACATTGGAAAGTATAGAAAAATTAGTGAACCACTGTTTATGATGATAAGTAATGAATTATTTGTTTATGCTTTACATGCTCTGAAGTTTCATGCGAAGGTTACTTACATGCGTTTTAAATCGAAACACTAAGGTATTAACTATAATGTAAAAATTTGGATGTTTGTAAGTTTGATGTTAATATCATTCCTTTAAATAAAAAACAAAAAGGTCCCAGATGTGAACCTCTAAAACACCTACCATTCTTCCTTCTCGCTGACTTAAACGCACTTTAAAGTGGCAGTGTACTTCATTATCCTCTAGGGAAAACTCTTGTAAGCCCATTTTCAACAATCTGCTCACATGAGAGAGCAAAGAGGCATCCGTTTTTAGAAATAAATTATCTTGGTCTGCAGGATTGTCATAAATTGGACCCGGATACGTGCCGTCCACCTGAAACAAAATATATATACAACTGAAATTGTGACATATTTGTCATAAAGGGTTTTTTCCTCTTTAGTTAAAATCAAATCACGCAGGTGCTAAGATTGGGAAGATACATAGTTCTGCTTGGCTCTTTCAGTCCTCCCCACCTGTCACTGGGTTACTATATTATGTGCATTCCGCTTACTTTTTGCATGTAGCAACACCAAAATAGTATCTTACACAATTTATTAATAAAAACTAGAGTAATAAAAGTAAAAGTAGTGTTTACTTGTCCAGGCACTTTGGGGACTTCCGCGACGAGGAGCCTCGTGGTTGGTACACCAGTCATTATACTTATTAATGCTCCTACTTTTCCCGAGAAGATACCTGATCCTGTTGAATATACAGACTAAGTCAGTATTAAAATTATGAGTACATAATAGGATCACCTTGAACCAAGTAATTTTAGAATGCCCAGAGTAGGTACTTAGTGTACTTAAGGAGTTAGCAACAAAAGTAACACCGTTTATAATGATTTAACAACTCCTATGCCCCTTACAAATAAGCAAGCTACTATATATTGGATAGCTTAATAGCCACAGCTATTAAGGCAGTGATAAGCTTACATTTAATTGAAAACAGAATCTAACCTGTGCTTCCAACTCTAACATTATTAGCTCCGGCAGTAAGGAAGTTCACATTCATTGTGTGAGCATACGCCTGTTGAATCTCCACAGCTGTTAAAGATCGAGGTAAAATTATGTATAAAATTGGTAGCCCTTTTAAAGAATAATCTTTTTTAATATCGTTAAAAAGTTTATTGCACCATAAAATACAAACGCAACTATACAGGACACGATATATCATTGTCGATACATACGTAATAGATAATGTAAATACTGGTTTATATAGAGACTTACCAGTTAAATAGGGTATTTCAGAAAACCACATGGTGGGGAAAATGACGTCAGTAATATTGTTCTTCTGAACTACCTGGATCGATGGAACTTGGAACATCAAATCGAAGCAGATAAAGTGACCGAAAGTCACGCCGAAGTCTGTCGTGAAAACTCCTAGATCAGGCGCCAATGCTGCGGTTCGAGATAGCTCTCCAAATAGATTGATTTTTCGGTACCTGAAAGTAAAGCTTGTGAGATACAGGTGTAGGATAAAACAAAATATACACTTAAAATCACGTAAGTAGTAAATTATTTCCATTAAATAAATACAATTTGAATATTGGATAGAATCAGGCGTTACTTTGCGGAAGTTCATGATTTAGCAAAAAAAGATTACAATTATTTTTCTATAATCCGCCAACAGAAAAAATTCTGTATTGTCAAGCATGCAGTTACAAGCGAAGCACCATTTACGTTCCCAACCAAGCAAGAAAGCCGAGTTCCCAAGCAAGCAATGCCACCACCACTCACATGCACCACCACACAAGACTTTTATACTATTCTCGATGCACGTTTCGTCCCGACACCGGAGCATCTTGTTGCATGTTCGCATGTTCTTTATAGCGTGTACCTATGCGGCCGCGGTTAGGAACAACCAACCCCAAAAGTCACATTTTGCCAAACATCTTCTAGATAGTGGGCACAAATTATCTTCCGACCATTCATATAAAATCTTACACACTTGCAATACAGGTATAAGACTGGGCATGTTGGAACAATTAGAAATAATAAAACATAATTTAAAAAGCGCATTTGACACGAACGTCACTAGACAATCTTGCATTGTAAAGTCGATTTCTCCTGAAGATGCTCCGGTGTCGGGGCGAAACGTGCGTCGAGAATAGTATAAAAGTTTTATGTGGTGGTCGCATTGCTTGCTTGGGAACTTGGCGTTGGGAAGGTAAACGGTGCTTCGCTTTTAACTGCATGCTTGACCATACAGATTTTTTTCTGTTGGCGGATGCCGGATTATAGCAAAATAATTGTAATCTTTTCTTGCTAAATACAATTTGCCTTGTTAAGTAAATGACGGTCGTTGAACATCTTAAATCAGTTATTAAATCTTAATTTGGATTAATAAAAAATGAGGGCTCGTACTAATTGCCATGTAGGAATTCTATTGTTACACAAGTGAGGTTAATTTTATCATTTAATAATTCTGACACAGTCACATTTTCGTTGTGTTGAAGCAAGCGTTAGCATTATTATTGTTTGTCATTATATCTCATAAAACAGGAAGTATAATATCAGTCAATTTGACTCGTTTCATGTCATTCGATTTAATCTGCGGATGCCGACGCCATATTGAAAATAGTTTTTATACGAGTGTTTTGACGATGGTAATTCAGTCTCCTGCAGGCAGACTCAGCGATTATTGAATACTTTTGTATTTAGATCGCAATTTGGTTTAGAGCCTAACGATAGCAATCGTGGCCAGACTAAATGAATATTGTCTTTAAGTTTAGCTAACTTTTATCTTATTACATTAAATCTCTCGTGGAACCGCTACACGTTATGACCATTCGCTCGTGCAAGTTCCAAATGAGAGTACAAATATATGAAGTGTTTATTAATATCTACTTCTGGATTGTCCCTTACACAAGTAGGTAACTGTTAACAATATGTTAATTAATATTCATGATTATTTGGTTTCAATAACACCTGTCAATGACCGCCCCATCTCTGTCGAAAACAACGTTCGTATTGAAACGATATTGTTTTTGCTTCGGACAAGTTTCGCCGGGAGATCCCCCATTCCTGCAATCCATCATCTCTTGCACATTAATTACTACGTAGATTTGTCTCTGTTTGGCAGCTGCAGAAATGGATACAAGAATCTGAAATAAAAATAATAATCCTTATAAAGAAAAATAAGGATACGTACAAAGAGGCCAGAAACAAGATTTATAGAGCTAGCAGGAGCAGCTGATGCCCGCGACTTCATCCGCGTTGATTGAGGTTTTTGGTTCCCGCGGAAAATCTTTAATTTACCTGGATAAAAAGTAGCCTATGTCACTCTCCAGGTCCCCAAATATACACATGCTAATAATCACGTCAATCCGCTGCTCCGTTGCGGCATGATTGAAGGACAAACCAACAAACAAACACACTTTCGCATGTATAATAATAGTATTGGAAGCGCAAGTTGTCTTTCTTTTGATCTTTTGGCATACCCGACCCACAGTTTGTGTACACTACAAGCTCTGGCCATATGCCTTGAAAAGCATTACCTTAGCTTGCTCAGTACAACGGGAAAATCTGCGAGCCAACATATTATTACCTCTGTCTGCCAAAGCCCTGCGCTTTCTTTCAATATTGATTGAATCAGAAAGATTGCTGCATCCCAAATTACAGAAGAATGTAAGTATTGATGATGCTCAATTTGGCTTCCACCCCGGGATTTCAGTTTATTTCTTCTTTTCGTACAGCAAATTTGTTAATATTATAAATGGTATATAATATGGGTACTTGCTGCTTACTTGTTTCTACTTATAAACTTTACTTTTTTTTTATTACATTAATAATTTTTATCTACTCCCATGCTCTAAATCCTCTATAACAGGTTCTGAAACAGTTAGCTTATTGCCAACATTAAAACACCCAATGTCCTAATAACCAAAACATCATCCAAACGGGTGATGTAATGTTGTACTGAATTTCATAACAACACTTTGTTTTTTTTTTCGATCCCCTCTGCGCAAAGGGTTTACTCAACAGACAGCCACATCTGCTCGATGCGTGGTATCTGTATGAATTAAAAAAAAAACATCTATACGAATTTCAAAAAAAGAACATTGTCATACACGCGCGTTTCACTACCAGAACGCCGCGCGCTGTAAAAAAAAAGGTTATTAGAATTTTCCCCGCCACTTTTCTTCGTTTTTTTTATTGTTTCGTTAGCAAAAAAATGAGCGATTCAAGTTTTTAGCAGTTTGGGTAAAACAATTGCTAACTATTTACAACTTCCTAATCCTGATCCTGTATACAACAGGACATTGCTTTCGCAGAACATCTGCCACAATATTAGTAGATGCCGGAGGAGACATATCAAGTTTTAAACGGCACGGCGGATGGAAGTCTACATCTGTTGCCGAGGGCTATATTAATGACTCTATAACCAACCAAATCCACGTGTCGAATGTAATTTCGAATTCCAAGAAAATAAAAATAGTGAAGTGGTAAATATAAATATTCCGCCGAGTACATCGGGATCAGGACGTTCCAACATTAAAGAACTGTTAAAGAAAAATTTTAATTACTACTACAATAAATAATTCTTTCATTAATACTTAGTTTATTTGTATATACTCAGCAATGGATGATATTAGGTTACTAGGACTGGATGTTTTAATGTTTGCAATAAGCTAACTATTTCAGAATCTGTTATAGAGGATTCATAGCATGGGAGTAGATAAAGTCTTGTATGCAACTGTTGATAATTAGGTATTAAAACACTCATATGATACTATTATCATTAAACCCACATTCGTGTTTTAATACCCCTATTAGACAACTGTTGCATAAATAACTATTGTTATTGTGGCGTCAACCGGGTCACAGCTGAAAACCAGCGCCCTGCTTTGTATGCAATCATTGGCATACAATGCAGGGCTTAATGCTGAGCTGTAAACCCATTCTGGGTGGTGTCACAGACAAAATTTTTACATCTGTAATCCGTGTTTTGTCTGTGACACCATTGTCGAACAAACTGTTTTTCTTTCTTTCTTTCCCGGTCTCTCGAAGGACTCTCCTGTCCTCAGTCTCAAACATACAGTACAATACTACACAAAACGTAACTTTTCTGAATACCTGAGCCGCGCATTTGATCTTGTGAACTGTGAAGTTCTCTGGAACAAATTGCATGTTGCTCGGGTCCCAGATGAGATAACGGGTCTGTTGAGATACTGGTACGGAGGCCAAGTGAACAACGTAAGATGGGGCGACGCGACCTCTAGCGATCTTTTCAACGTCTATATCAACAGTTTGATCGAAGAGCTGAGAAGCGCCAGGATCGGCTGTCATTTGGGAGATGTATGTGTGAAAGCTAACCCTGTTTCGTGCATATTGTCAATGTTTTTACACTTGCCAATTATAGACGAAATTCAGACAAACGACAATGAGCACCATGAGGGTGCAGTATAATGACGCATTCCGCATCCTCATGAGGTTGCCGAGGTACTGCACCGCGTCGGGCATGTTTGCCGAGGCAGGAGTCTCCGATTTCTTTGCGATCAGGCACAATCGTATAGCTTCTTTCTGGGAGCGATTGCGACTTGCGAATAATGTAATTCTTAAGGTCATCGGTGAGGATATGTCTAGTGATATAATTAAGCACTGGCGCTCTGTCCACCGTGACGCAAATAAGAAATAGGAAGTAGTTTTAGGAAATAGCTTAAGCTATCTTATTTATTTTTTCTTATTTTTTTTTTAATTTATTATTTATACTATTGTAACATTGGATTTGTATCTGAAATAAATAGCTGTTATATTATAATATCAGCATCATCTATCAATAGGCTTATGGCTGAAATGATGATGATGATAAAGGTAAAAATAATGGCGGGCGAGGGCGGCATTTTTCAATTTTTGCCCCGCCTCGAAAAAATTCAAGATCCGGCGCTGAGCATGATTTAATTAAGTTCAAAACCTAAGGACTATATTGAAAGCATTCTGCTTATAAAGCTCCAACCACTTGATAGTCTACACTAGGTACATTATCAAATCAAAATATATCATATGGACCGCCGATCTCCTTTAACTATGAATTTTCGCTGTCTCCATTTCATCAATTTATTTTCCACTAGGTTTTGCACGCGACTTCGTCCGCGTAGATTAAGTTTTTTGGAGTGAAAACTTGTTAAGCCGCGTTAAGCTCTTTTTTAAGGGTCCCCCTACTAAAGTTTACCTCCCTTTGGTAGGTGGGTAAACTTGTGGATTCGCGTCACCGACACCTCGCTCCGACAGCGACATGCTCGCGAACACCGACATGCTCGCGTTGTTGCGAAGACAAATAAGGTCTTAAATATAAATATACCTACTACATTCGTAATTAAACTTTAACGCCTTAGTTTTAAGGTTTATATATATATATTTAAAATAATTATTTAAAATATTCATTTTCACTTCTATCGGCAGTCCCTATGACTGCAAATATTTTTTATTCCCGCGGGATCTCCTTAATTTTCCGGGATAAAAAATAGCCTATGTCCTTCCAGTGGGACACAACCTATCCCTATAGCAAATTTCATCAAAATCGGTTGAACGGATATCATCAAAAAGCGTAGCAGACAGACAGACAGACTTTCACATTTAAAATATTAGTAAGTATGAATGCTTTTTAAACATAGGTTCCAAATGACGAGTATGTTTTACCTCATCATATAATTCTGGATGTGTAGCGGGAATAGGGTATTCTTTCAACAAACCATATATTGGTACGACCACACTTTTCCCTCTGGTCAAAGTCATCTCAGGGAATACAATAATGTCAGCATTCTGGAAAAGAGAAAGAATTGCAAGCATTGAGTGATCACAAACTGGTTTAAATTTTCATTTGAACATTAGAATTGAAAACAGATTGCTTATATTCGGTATTTTTCCGGAAAATAAATGAGATAAGCTCCCGAAAATAAATGAGCTAAGAAAGTTTTATCATAACACCAATAAAATCGCGTAGACGATATAAGAATAGGCGGTTTATTTTTCGTAAATAGGTATCACCTTTATTTTTGTCCTTGATCAAGAAGAAATTTAAAAAAGATAGTAAGTACCATAACACATAGAGCAATAGGATACGATGGGTGAATTCTGTATTATAAAAATTCTGCTAGTTCCCTTCGTCACGCCCCTCAAGTTACCCCGCAGCGTTGCTTTGCATAGACGCTTCCGTTGAACGACTGATAGAAAAGAACGCATTTCCTTAGACTGTTTTTTGACCATAGACTATTTTTTTAGTGCCGATAACATAATAACGACTAAAATTCATAACTTAAGTCCGCCTACGCATGCTATAAGGAGTCATAAAAAGATGTCATTATTAATGACATCTTTTTAGAGCATGATTGGTAAAAAAATATATACATATATGAATTACCTATGCTTCATACCTGACTAGCAGCGTCTTTTATTAGTTGTAAATAGTTTTGTAAAATAGTCGCCTCATTAGAATGTACTTGGTACTCGACAACTGCGGCGACATAGCTGTGATCTGCCGGTGTCGATTTCTGTAAGCATGCAGTGAAAAATAAAATGTCATGAAAATTAATGAAGAGACTCATTGATGTCCAATTTTGGTATGAAGGGACCAGAAGTTAATTCGCTAGAATCCGACACAATAGTTCCCAATAACCAAGCGCTACCTACTGTGTGTATTTTACACTTGTAGCTTGCGATAATTCACCACACCACAGAAATCTTCCAAATTATTCCCAACGTACGTTTCACTCCGATACCGGAGCATCTTATGTTGGACTCAACAACGCACGATTTGTATATGTTGATAGATTAGAATTAAACGTTTAGTTCCTTCAATAACATGGACTTCCGCAAAATAAGTTAATTACGCCTGCTTCTATACAATGTCATGAAAATTCTTTCATGAAAAACTCATATATTCAAAAATGAATAGTTTAATGAATTTTTTAGTCGTAAGTACCTTTTAATCGCCTATTTCGGAATTAAGATGAGCTAAAGTGCATAATACCTACCAATACCTACTGTCTCGGGTATTTCCCAGTAGTTCAACTGATAAGTTCAGCCGTTGAATTACTGATAGTAAATAGTTGAACTCATCGAAACTGATTTAATTAAATCAAATCAAAATAATCCATACTAATATTATAAATATGAAAAGGTGTATGTCTGTCTGACTGTCTGTCTGCTACGCTTTAACGGCCCATCTGTTTCAATCATCGATTTTGATGAAATTTGCTACAGGGATAGGTTATAAATTATATCCCGTGGAAGGACATAGGCTACTTTTTATCCCGGAAAATTAAAGAGTACCCGCGGGCATGAAAAATCTTAATCCACGCGGACGAAGTCGCGGGCATCATCTAGTCTTAATATATATTTATGTGTCCCTCGTGCCATTCAGGCTAACTAGCCCTATTTATTCGACTTCCCCGTGATTGAAATACAATACAGGCAAAACTACTATATATAGATAATATACCTGCGCAGAAAGATGTATGAAACACAAAAACACAATATATATACAGAAACACGTCATGTTTATATATTGAAACACAACGCGTCTTGCTTATTACTATCACTAGCACATACTAGCATATTTGCAAGATGAAATCAAATTTCTGCATCCCTATCACAAAGATAATTGTTCTCATTGTCATATTACATAATATGTATTCTATTATAAATCAATAATATTGCTCCAACAACTTCTGATTGGATTTTTGTTGTAACTAATTTTGCAACTTTCTACACTAATAAGTCAGTAATTTTATTTTATACTAGCTTATGCCCACGACTTCATCCGCGTGGATTGAGGTTTTTTGTTTCCCGCGGGAACTGTTTAATATTCCGGGATAAAAATTAGCCTATGTGTTCTTCCAGACTTTATATCTCTGTGCCGAATTTCATTCAGAGCCGTTCTGGCATGATTGGGTAACAAACATCCATTTGAGGTATTTTGGTTCCCGCGGGAACTCTTAAATTTTTTTACAAACCTTGTCCTTACAATTACGAACACAAAAAAATAACTATCCAATTTGTAACCTAACTTGCGGATTGTTTTTTTGTTTAATATTTTTATCTAAGTTTTGGATCATCCAATACTAAAACCCTGCCAAGTTTCATCGACTGAGGAGTTATAATGTGGGGGTTTCCATACAACAGACCGCCCCGTTTCCTACACTATTGATGCAGTCGTTCAATAGTTATGCGCGTACATTCGGCGATAATTTTTTATTTTAAATATAATTTCATTTTACTTACCTCTCTATGGTAAAAAGTTGGTTATCGTTGGATGCGTTTCTTAGGCGGACTACATAAATATCTAAGTTGTTTGGTTCAATTCACGTACTTACCTAGTAGGTACCATCTATACGTTTACCGTCTTAAAAACCCGTTTATTTGAGACTAAAAAACTATGTTAATTTGTTTTTTCAAATAACTGTGCTTAGTATCGTTTTCCTGTAAAGTTTCACAAACTTCTATGATTTTTTTTTTCTGGCTTCTTACAAAACTTCGGAGATCAGTGATTTTCTTCGTATGCCAAAACTAAAAAGCTAAACAAAAAAAACTATTTTAAAAGTCTACTTTAGAATTTGCAAAATCTGAAATCCTAATATTTCAGTCCATTTTCGAATTTTCGAATGCTTTTTGAATTTTCATTTGTAATAATCTTGAGGGTCTCACATCAATTAAAACTATTCCGAATTTCAAGCCGTTATTATAGTTACTGAAATAAGCAACTCTGTGATTATGACTAGGGTTGAGGGTTGGGCAGACTATAACGGAACCTCGCCTCCGCTTCCGTAAGTGCGGAACTTTCGCAAGAAAACGTTCCTCCGCTTCCGCATCCGCCTCCGCCGTTTTTTTTGCGGAGCTGTGACTGGTGGTTTATTTACGTTGACTTACAATGCGAGAGGTACAAATCAAAAGAGGGGGCGTCAGTAAAAAACAACTGTCCTTAGAAGAATCCTAAAAATAAATCAAATGTGGGATTAATTGCATCCTAGAGCACAGTAAATGGTCCATGCGATCGGAAAATCCAACTCCGCCTCCACCTCCGTTAACCCCCGCATCCGCCTCTGCTTCCGCTAAGAACGCCTCCATTACAACCCTAATTATGACCCAGGCTTTATTTAACTACTTTAGTATGGACACCTAAATAAGTCTGACCGTCAGACGGCATGACAGTCTACTCTTTATCAACATCTAGGTATCTCATCTGATATTGATAAAGCGTATCACTGTCAAAATCATTGCTAATATAGGTATCAACGAATCGATTCTCTCATCTATCAAGACTCTTCAGCACATATCTTCAGCACAATCAGCACAGCGAAAGGTAAGGAAAAGAAATTTCTCTCTAACCCTATAATATAATGTATAATAACATATATATATATATATATATATATATATATATATATATATATATATATCGTATAAATTCCAAAATTAATAGAATAAAGAACAATAAGATGTTGTTTTATAAATTATGCCAGAATTGTACCTACGTAACTGTAAAATAAGGCTGTAATTTCTTCAGCATTTGAATACCATAGTATATATCATACAAATAATAACGATTTAATAAAAGGTCATGAAACCTACCTATGAAATTGCCGTTTTGTAAGGGAGGGACATAAAGTCGATTTTTTTAAAATAAATATAATATATTTATTTAATCAATCTATGTACTTTGATCCCTTTACTAAAAAAAACCATTCGGACGGGGATCAATAAAATCTTTGAAGGCGCTTTGGACTGCCCCATCGAAGTTAAATTTTTCCCTTGTAAGAAGTTATCCAAAGGAGATCGGCGAGCTCCCATATAGTTTCCGACCCAGGCTTGAGGGTCACGTTCACGCATCAAACTTCTCATATTTTTTATACTAAACCAGACCAACAAAAAAGTTTATCAAAGTCAATCAAATAAAGCTGGGAGAAAAAAGATATTCTTAGTGATAGTTATGTGAGGTTAGGTTTTCATTTCATTGTTTTTAAGCCAGATGACCACTTATTAGCTTATAAAAATCTATCAGGCACTGCAGATCACCTATTATCTGTCCATATACCAAAGAGAACACGGTTTCTTTTAATGTAGGTAGGTAGGTACATTAAAAACACTACAGGCTTCTGCGTACCTACCTACTACGTTAAAACTATACTACGTAATCCATAACGTGGCCATACAAATTGATGGTGCCATAACTATTTATTTGGAAGTATTGGGAATAATAAGAACTATAATTCATGCAAGAGATTTAGGTAAGGGAGGTCGCCCACGGCGGCTTCTTCCATCGATTCAGTAGCGCGCTACTATTTCTGGCCACATCGGGTAAAAGAAGAGCGGGGGTGCCGGTAGGTACCTACTACACCGCAAGACTGTATCGATAATGCATCGCCTTTGTATCAATGCTGTATTGCGTTAATACCGATGCAAAATCGTAATTAGGTACGTGTCCGATATATCTAGATTCTAGACCAGCGACTGATTCGCGACCTCGATTGGCACATCTCTACCACAATCCACGAATGACATTTGATTGAGTTGACAATAATTGACATTTGACACGTTAGTTTCAACTTTTACCTCAGATTAAAAACCTATTACACTCCGTATTGCCATTAAAATGACTTTTTTATTGTGTCGTAATTATTTTTATTTTTGATCCCCATCTTTAAAAATATGGTGTTTACACAGAAAAATACTTTGAAATATATTAAAAAATATTAAATGCTTTCTGAATCTGTACGGTTTTTAAATTAGCTGGGTCGGACTTCGCCGATCTCCTTTAGAAAAAAATGATAATCTGTTGGAGCAAAGTCCGGGGAGTACGGTGGATGTCTTAGACATTCCAATTGAAGCTCCTCTAATTTGGTAGCCGTCTGTTGTGCAGTGTGTGGTCTAGCGCTGTCCTGAAGCAGCAGTGGCCTAGAGCGATTGACGAGCCTCGGTTGTTTAGCAGCTAGCTTTTCCATCATGGTTTGCAGTTGCTGACAATAGACATCCGCCGTAATCGTCTGGCTAGATTTAAGAAAGCTGTAGTGAACGACACCGGCACTAGTCCACCAAACGCTCACAAGTAATTTTTTTTGAGTCAATTTTCGCTTGGCGCAGGATTTGGCTGGTTCGCTAGGGTTCAGTCATTGCGATTAGCGTTTCCGATTATCGTACAGGATCCACTTTTCATCACATTCGATTTAAAATCCCTTCATTATTATGCCGGTTGAGTAACGTAACGCAGTAGTCGACGCGCGTTTGTCGGTTTGCTACACTCAATTCATGAGGTACCCACCTTTCAAGCTTTTTCACCTTCCCAATTTGCTTCAAGTGGGTTAACAGTTTTATCACTAACACCGCAACCTGCAGCTAGCTCGGACGTGGTTTGCGATGGATCCGCTTCCACAATAGCCTTCAATTCTTCATTATCAAATTTGATCTCCGGCCGTCCGCGGGGCTTTTTCTGCAGGTCGAAATTTCCAGAACGAAAACGTTGGAATCAAAAACGCACTGTGTTTTCTTTTGCGACACCGCCGCCATACACATCAATAATCCTTCGAGCCGTTTCTGGCAGCACAGGTACCACGATGGAACTCGTACTCGTAAATAACGCGATATTTCAAGGTTTCCATTTTGTAAACTGAGTGACGCAAAGAAAAACCAAAAGAGGAAAAAACAAATGAATAGGGGGTTTCAAAACACAAAAGCATGAGTAAATAGCTGTACAAATTTGAAATTGAAATTCCTAACCAAAGAGGAGATATTTGAGATCAAAGTGGCCAGTACGACAAAACGGCAATTTCATATGTAAGGACCTAATACTAACCACAAAATGCAACATAAATCCATAAGGTCCATGTATAGTCCCACAAACTTAAATATCTGACCCGGTCAGCGTCGCTAGTAGTGAAAAAAACTAAAAGGCATAATAATTAATTCCAATTTTGGCCAGATCCGTTTGACGTAGAAGTGGTTAATAAAGCACGTATCACAAAAACATAGCACGGACAGCATACTATTCGAGGAGCCTCTATCATGTTGCTACAGTGCTATGAGGCGCAACGCGCGCGGTGCTTCGTAGTTCGTTTCGTAGCACTAGTAGCGCCTGCCGGTAGCGCGCTGGCCGACCGTTTGTCTCGCATAACGCGCTGCTGTGAGCGTACGTCATATTATGCTTTCATGCGTGCATATTTAAAAGCATGCTAAAATTTATAGTTTATAGCCTGTAGCGTGCTTTTGTTTTATAGCAGTTTTGAACAAATCTAATTTGACGGACTTTAACCTATGCTATTACATATCTTGAACGAAGATTCGAAGTTAATTACGTTCTTATGCGGTTTTTCCTGAACATATTCTTAAAAATCTCTTAAATATTTCAAAAACTGTTGTTCGCTTCTAAGGATTTGCGAATTGCGACTTTAATCTGAATCAGGTAAGAAAAATCTTGGGAAACAGATTTTGCCAAACATTCTCATCTCAAACCTATGCTTAGCTTAGTTTAATAACAACAAAAGTATATCATCCTCAATTAGTATTTTATCGTAATCAGGAGCTCAACAGATGCTGATTGACTAAGTATAAAGTTAAGATCAGCCACTTTGCCTTAAATAAAATTATACTATTGGTGAAATAAAAACCATTTAATTAAACCACGCGTTGTTCAAGACTAGAGTGTCTAGAATGTTCCATGTGGCTCCTTAGACTCTGATTATTAAGTTTCTCTCTCCGGAGTGCTTGAGATCGCGCTCGTCTGCTCTTCACTGAGGAAATCACACGGTTAGATCGACGGCGATCAGCATTGCCTGAAAAAAAAGAGCTGGTGGTGATAGCGAAATCATTTGTTACACATAAATCGTTGCTTTAAATATGTTGTTTTTGCTTATCAACTAAGCATTAAGGTAAATTGACCGTTTTCCAGGAAGATTAATTTCATAATTAACTACTTATCATTATTTTTTATCAAAAATTTATTTAAATAATTACAGCAATTTTTACTGAGCGTTTAAATGCAGCTACGAGCTTTAAAATATAAAATAAATAAGGAACATGCTATTCAACTTAGATCTCTGAAATATAAAAAAAAGAATATGATAATCTATAAATACGAAAATTAATAAATACATAATATGAAAAAAATTGGAATAGAATTGAAAACAAATAAAATCAGGCAGTATAAATTCTACAAAAAACTACCATAGTCAAACACTGTACGATTGATTTTGCTATTCATTATTTTTCTGATCTATTGAAATAAATAACGAACCCATAAGTCTAGTTAGATCAGTTCTAAACCCATCGTCATCAGCCCCAAATTGTCCTACAGTATCTTGACTGGCTTTTAACATCTCATTATACAATGCCATGTATCCTTCTCCCACACCCACTTCTTCCAAAGTCTTTGGGTACCCCAGTGATCGCGACAGTGGGATTTCAGTCATTGCTTGCTCTTCTTCGGTTGATATTACATTCTACAATCATTTTTAAAGGATTCAAGTTTTTGAAATTTAGCAGTTCATAATACATACGTTGATATGAAATTCCTTTGAAGTTCGGAACATCGTAGGTAATTTTCTAAAGAACGACAGTAAATAACAGTAATTTTCCAAAGAACTGAAGTGAACAACTCAAGACGAGCACTTTGAAGTGACAATAACGTGTGCTGGTGATGATATCGTAAGATAGTTAAATTTAAAACATAATCAGGCAGAATTCTAGTCGAGAGCAACTGCTGATGATCTTGCTATAATACTAACTGTAGGATCACTGATTAACAGCTATGAAAAAAATGTTTTACGTAGACAATAAGATAATACTTATACTTATAATATTATAAATGTGAAAATGTGTTTGTTTGTTGTTTTGTCAGTTTATTGGTTTGTTGGTTTGTCCTTCAATCACGCCGCAACGGAGCAACCAATTGAAGTGATTTTTGATAAGGGTAAAGTTGAGGACCTGGAGATTCTGTAAATATGGAGGCTACTTTTTATCCCGGAAAATTAAGGAGTTCCCGCGGCAATGAAGAAAACAAACCACGCGGACGAAGTCGCGGGCATCAGCTAGTTGATCATATTTTTGACCTAAGCGTTCTACTGAAAATTCTTCAAAATGTCAATTCATTAAAGTTCGTTTGATGAATGAAAATTAAACGATTACGTAATCCATTTATTAGTCTAAATTATAATTTTTTTTGCGAGATATTTCAACGCGGTTAATTGCTTCACCTGGCGACAGGAGCAATTTTTTTGCGCAAAGGATGAGCCTGGCTGTCCATCGCGGAAATGCAGCTAGCATTCTTGCCACCATTCCATGCGGGCATGATTTATATAGTAATTAGGTTAGGCTAGCTAGCATTAAGTTCTATTGTATTATTTTCAATAAATGTAACTTAAGAAAAAAAAATATTATATCATTTGGAGCTGATTTTATTTCTTAAATTTATTTTATATAATAATTTACTATTTTATAGTGAGAGTAACTAGAAGGTAGGTAAGTAGGTAGTTTCCATTATTTTGTTACAACACGCATTCGTGACTCTCTTTGTAGAAATAGATTAACACATACCAAATCTACGTATCACAGAAGATCAAAGTTAAATTTTAAGTTAAAAATACACGTATTAAAACGCCAAGAGCACCACATTGGAAAGGTAAGAGTCACATTATACGTATATACCTCTACCACTGTAATTATTAAAATATACACAAAAATCGGCCATTGTTTGAAAAAATTATAACACATTTGAAACACTGGATAAGTGTTTGTCCTGAAATCTGCTCAGAGATCTGACTGAATTGAAACTTACCTTCACTGTAGTTTTCTTTGTTTCGCAACACAATGGCCTACAGTATAAACAATCAATGAGACAACAGCAAACATCATTATTTTCAAAGAATTAGCAGTCCAGAGAAGACTGACTGTTTTCTACTGAAATTCGTGCATAAATAAATAGAGTAACTAGGTCTTGGGTAAACGCAAAGTGAAAAAGGCAAAGTGAGGTTAGATTGGAGACAAGAATCTGTGGTTAACGCACTTGGTCGTGTAGATGAAGATTAGAGTATCAAGCAGCCGCATAAATGCCTACTGCTGTGACTCATAAAAAAACTTCGAATTGAATAAGTTGGAAAACCAAGCACAAGTCGATAGATAGAGGCGTGGTCCAAATAAAATAATAAGAAAATAATCTGGATAAATTATTCACAGTACTTTGGGATTATATTTAAAGAAGACTATGTAAGAAAGCTGAAAGAAATTAAATATCTCTTGCTTTAACGGTGAAGAAAAACCTCGTGAGGAAACCTACACGCCCGAGAGTTATAATTTTCTGCAATTACTATTGTTCAAATCCATTTTATTCTGAAAATCGTAGGTAATATTGTACTATTACCTATTCTGTGGTAATATTCCTCTAATAATATTAAATATAGCGCTTGTAATGGTGACAAAATAGATAACGATGACCTGTTGGAGAGCAAATATTTCATCGTTATCACAGGTCAAGTGGCTGACACAATAACATGACGACCACGCTCCGAACTGGCTTCAACCGGTTACTCACAAGTTCCTCTAATATTAATCGTTGATTGGCAAACACATGATTGTTTTGAAAATACTTAAGAAGTCGCATATTTCTCAATTATTTGTAACTAGCAGACTTGCCCGCGACTTCGTTCGCGTGAAATAAGTTTTTTATAATTCCCACGGGAATTCCCTTCTTTTTCGGGATAATATATGACACTCACAATAATGATGAAGCTTTCTATTGGAATCAGAATTTTCAAAATCTGTAGTATCAGTAGATCCAGAGATTACCCCCTACAACGTCACAAACTCACAAACTTTACCTCTTTATAATATTAGTATAGATTAACTACAATAATGCTGGTTATTTAAAAATAAAAACATATAATTTTAGCCAAATACGTACTTATCCACCAACATTAAAAATCACCGATAATGTTATAATTTTAGACTAAGTACACCATCAACGGATCTGAATGAAATTTGGCACAGAGATAGGTTATAGTCTGGAATAACACGTATAGGCTACTTTTTATCCTTTTAATACTTTTCATTAAAACTATAGAGTTGGCAAACATCAGCTAGTAAATAAGTAAATGAAATAGCTTCACTTTAAGGACTTTCTAGGCCATGTTATTGAGGTTATCATTGTTCGAGTACCTATCATTCTTGTAGGTATTTTGTTTCAACTGTTGTAGCTCCAAAGACAGAAATTCAGAATTCAAATTAAAATTATGATCATCGTACAATGCAACTATATTTTCAGTAAAGCTTTATTCTCTGCATATTGTTCATTACATATCTAGACATTTTTTGAAACGATTTTTTCACGTAACTCCTAATCACTCTATAATAAACATAACACCGATTTCAGATCAAGTTTCAAAAATTATTTTCTTTATATATAATTATCAATTTTCATTCTGCGCAGGTTTCTGCACTTCCGATTTCGTGTGTTTTGCGCAATGATGTTATATAAAGGTTGTGCGTGCTTATTTTATCAAAAATATAACGTACCCATATATGTAAATAATATGCTCCCATGACTGTTACGAACTCGTTTTATTTCATTCTATCCCCACTTTCTAATTACTAAGAGTGACATATCAATAATACAACCCATTATGAAAGTATTATGTTGTGCACGTATTACACGCATACATATTACTAACATTATGTTGTATTGAGCAAAACCAGTATAAACTTATCGCCAACAAATCGACAGTAACAGGTAATTAGCCTTTATTGCATGTCTCCATCCGTTCGTTTCGACACGTAACCGCTTCTAACCAGTTACTGTTACTAATACTTAGTTGCTCGCTATCACCTAATATTTACTCCGCACAGCTGACCTTAACGTGATAAAGTGAAAAAAATAACTCCTATCCTCATCATCATGATCATCATCAACCGAT
Source organism: Erebia palarica (assembly GCA_964035005.1). NCBI lineage: Eukaryota > Metazoa > Arthropoda > Insecta > Lepidoptera > Nymphalidae > Erebia > Erebia palarica. Next base: position 27,526,783 of record OZ035987.1, on the reverse strand, counting down.
CGCCGGCTTACTACTGGGATCGGGCCTCATCACAGAAGTTAGAGAACATTAGAAGAACTCTTAGGTAGGTATGTAGGTTTCATCATGTAACCAAGTGATATTTGATTTTTTTAAACGCACAAAGGTCCGAAAAGTAAGCAGTGCACGCACCCAGTGATCGAACTCCGGGCCTTCCGTTCGTTGGCCTGGACTTGGGTTGGTTGGCACTAGGCTGCAACGGCGTAAGGCACGGCACAATAGTATAATTCTTATTTATTTATGTACTATATTTTTCGTCTATTATTTTAGCGATGACGTGAAATCATCTTATTGTATTGAATCTTGATCCTTTGTAGTTAGCTGGTTACTACCAGTCAGTACGATATAATGTTAATATTATTTGTGGTAATTTTTGTTTTTATTGCCGAATGTTCTTTTAGCTTTAGGTAGGAAGATTTTGTTTTTCAAGAAAAATTACCCAGATTTTATAAACGAAAAATTTCTGTTTTGTACTTATAACTTTGTCATTTACTTAGGGTGATTGTCTAGTTCTTCTATTCTGATTTCCTTTTTTGGGTGTATTAAGTGTTCTTTCACTTTTTTTTTTTACTTAGTTTTAAACTTAGTTTCCAATTTCCATTGATTGTATCAATTCAGCAGTAAATTTCAAAAGAGTTCCTGTAGATAGTGCTTACTTACGTATCCAGACAATTCCAGTGTAAAAAAAAATTGGCAGTCATAGGGACTGCCGATATAAGTGAAAACGAATATTTAACAAAATAATCATGATAATAATAAACTGAAACCAATAAAACCATCCCAATCGTCATATCTGCGAATGTATAATCCCAGTCAGCCTCGCTTACCATCTGAGGCGACTGGGCTTCCGCGGCAGACCGCTTGCAGCCAGGACGCAGAAAGCGGTATTGCTAGCCTCGGCTAAGATAGTCCGCCGGTTTTTCAACCTGCCCCCCTGACCTCTGGCCGTCTGGTCACCCTTGCCGGGGTGTAATCCTCCGCCCACTACAACTATTTATTTGTGTATCTGTCACCGTAAGATTGTAAAAACCGTTAGATTATAATCTAAGTCGCGAAATCGCAAAGTGTCGAAAGATTACAATTTAACGCATTATTTTCCGGTAGATTGTAATCTGTTAGGTTTATTAACCCGATAGAACCTAAGTGCCTTAACTACCTGATTATTTATGTCGAACCCTAACCTAACCTGCATGAAACAGACAAGAAAACGTAAATACAATGAATATTTCAAAAACTGACACTCAGAACATTGAACGGTTCACAATCTTTCGGTAGTGTACAATTTCGCGAGTTAGATTATAATCTAACGGTTTTTACAATCTTACCGTGACATATCTAAGTTTATTCGTTTCTTTTTATTTATGTAAATTTATAAAAATTATTTTCGCAATATATTATGTATTTATTTTGGATGCGGGCGTGAGAGCTAAATTTATACGGATAATAATAATAAAAATATTTCAAATACTTAAAATATAAAACTAAAGAATTAGAGTTGAATTACGAATGTACTATATTTATATTTAAGACCTTTTGTCTTCGTAACAACGCGAGGTGTCGGTCACGCGTGTCCACATTTTTACCCCCTACCAAAAAGTGCTCAACGCGGAGAAGTTTTCACTTCAACAACCCTGAACACATTGTCTGAGTCAGAAAAGAAGGTTTCATGAGAAAAGCACATTTTGGACTAGAGAGTAATCTTATCTACTTACCTAACTTTTTTTTAAGTAACATTTATTGAAAATAGTACAATAGAAATTTATTAAATGTTACTTTAAAAAAAGTTTAAAAAAACTTTTTCATGAAAATTAAAAATCATGAGGGTGGGTACTTTAAAAACGTAAGTTTACAATTTCCAAACTGCCTACTAATTTTACGTTGTTTTCGCGAACTGTGCCACAGGACTGTGCTTTTTATGAAAACTATGAATGGTTTTATTTAATCAGGGTGAAAGATAACGAGTGCCAAGGTGAAGAAGTAACTTCTTTATATAGAAACAAGCGTGCGAACGTTAAGTTAGTCGGCTCGCGTATCGTCGCTCGACTAGTGGGCTTGGAAAATAATCGACTACATTTACTATTTAGAAAGTGTCTTGCTTACCATCATGCCACCAGTTGCAGTGCCGAATGAGGTAATTTGGATAGTCAATTCGTTTATTTTTGTTCTGCAATTTTGTCAGATAGTTTTTAAAGCTCTGAGCAGTGTTTTAGACCACGCACTCCTTGATATTTTTTTTTGTTTTGATCATTTGTGAAAGTAATTTTTATTTTTTCTTGCTACCTACTTCTTTTATTCTGATTTGTGCAGGTACCTATCCTTACAGGCCTCTTGTCATCTTGCTTTTGAAAAATATTTCAACCACCTCTGTAATATTAAATTATTTTGTTGATCTCAAGCCCAAAATCTTGCTTAAATTGTATGATTAATAGGTATGTTTAGTAAGTGTATCCTACTTAACGTTCCTTGTATGTGATTAATAAGTTTAAAAAATATTTTAGGCTCCAAAGAAAAAACTTCGTGTTGCGATCATAGGACAGAGTACATTTGCAGCGGAAGTGTTCAAGTTACTTCAGAAAGATGGGCATGAGGTGGTCGGAATTTTCACAGTACTGGATAAAGGAAACAGAGAAGACCCTCTGGGTGCGTTTCATTTATGTATTTTAATTTAAGTGATTGTAAAAAGTGAATCTGTGACAGAAAAAAATATTTACAGTATTTAGGTGTATAAGATACAAGGACTTATAATTTACTTATATTTTTTTTGAAGTGAAAACTTCTTTAGGCGCGTTGAGTACTTTTTGGCAGGGGGTAAAAATGTAAATTCGCGTGACCGTGCGACCGACATGTTCGCGTGACCGACATGCTCGCGAACATATAAGTATACTACATTCGAAATTAAACTTTAATGCCTAATGTTAAGGTTTATATTTTAATATTTAAAAAAAAACGTTTTCCCTTCTATCGGCAGTCCCTATGACTGCCATTTTGTTAAAATCTGAGGTAAGTATGTTTTACCTGAGTTTTATTTTTAAAGTTTAGCCCATACAAATTATTTAGTTAAAACTCTAAGCTATTTCACAATTCAGATTCGTTACGAGGCACCCACATTGATTGCAATCGTGTTAGATAAATGTCGAAACATTAAAATCAATTAAGGACACGATGTTCAATTTTGTGTACCATTGCTTTTGATTTTCTGTTCAAATGATGTAACCATTTCTAAAAGTGGATAAATAACTGCATGACTACGCAAAATCAAGATACATCTTAATATAGAAAAAGCTAAATACCTAGGTATATAAAGAGTAGTAGGATTAGGAAGAGTAGTAGCAATTCAAACCGATGCAATGGTACATTAAATGGCAATAAAAAGTCTTGCAAAAGTCCATTTAAACCGGCCTGAAAGCCAATAAGAAATATTACATCTCATCGTAAGTCAAATTTCCCTCGCTCATTTGCTTAATCATATTTATTTTATTTATTTATATATTTAGTACTTATGTTAAAAACTACACATAAAAATTTAAAGGGCATATAGGCACAAGGACAACTTTATCTCTTGAAGAAATTTCTTCCAGCAGCCCTAGAATGTAAGAATGGTGAAAAATAGATAAAACTGAGGTACTTAGGTACCTATAAACTAGAGAATATAAAAGTTTATATTAAGACATGATAAATATCATAAAAATATACTTACATATAATATATACAGGAAATACACAATTTAATAGCGTATATACAAAATAACGTACTAATATACATACATAACAGTATATATTATACATAATATACAATAATAAACATAAAATAATATAATAATATAAAATCTCACCATACAGTCTTATAAAAAAGAAACATAATTATTAATATTTAAAAATATGCGAAAGTGTTTTTTTGGTTTATAGGGTTCCTGTTTTGTTGGTTTGTCCTTCAATCACGCTGCAACGGAACAACGGATCGACGTAATTTTTGGCATGGGTATAGCTGAGGACCTGGAGAGTGACATAGGCTACTTTTTATCCCGGAAAATTAAGGACTACCCGCGGGAATCAAAAAAACTTAAATCACGCGGACGAAGTCGCGGGCATCAGTTAGAAATATAATGTCTGTGTCTATTTTTTGAGTCTTTCCCAGAAGATAGATATGCGGCTTGATATTAACTACCCATAGTTTATGTTTTGTGAGGAATTGTGTGATGTTTTGTTGTTTTGGTACTATATTGTGATAAGATTTCACTTTGCAGCTACAATTGCGGCGCAGAATGGAAAACCAGTGTTCAAGTACAAAACATGGAGGGTCAAAGGGAAGGTCATTCCTGAAATTCTAGAGGACTACAAATCGGTAAGCAAATGGGCTTCATTCGATTCATACACCCAAGTGGTATCAGTGACGCGTCCTTCAAATATGAATAGTTTAATTTTGAAGACGAAGTCGCAAGTTGTAAGCTGGTGTTACCTATTTAGATAAATCTACGTTTTGCACGTCTGCTGCTCGCTTTATCAAATTTAGAGCACAGTTCCTAATTCACTTCTGACCTCTTATATCTTATCCTTCCTGTGCCCATTGGTACTTAGTTTACGTTTTATGCCAGACCACATTATGTGTATCTCCGTAATTAATGAAATAGGTACCCACAATAACTTCTTATAAGAAAGTAAACTGTCATCACCATAAATAGTTACCACATGTGTTGAGGATTTAACACTAAAATGCTTATACCGTTTTAATTTTAGGTAAATGCCGACATCAATGTGCTTCCATTCTGCACACAATTCATCCCCATGGAGGTGATCCAGTACCCAAAGTATCAAAGTATTTGTTATCACCCCAGCATCTTACCAAGGCACAGAGGAGCATCCTCTATCAACTGGTAAGTAGAAGGGTACCTACCTAACTAATTCATGATGCATCAGATTTCTTTAAAACGCCAACTTTTTTGGTGTAACTATTTGTCTAATAATATAAAAGCAATTTTTATTTAAAAAAAACAATTACATAATCTTACTTACTAACAGGACACTAATAGAAGGTGACACAACTTGCGGTCTATCTATATTCTGGGCTGACGATGGCTTGGACACTGGACCCATATTGCTCCAGCGAAGCTTCCCTTGTACGATAGACGACACAGTGGATACCTTGTACAACAAGTACCTTTATCCAGAAGGTTAGTGAAATGTTGCATAAGCTAAAAATATCCTTTAAGTTTTCTTATTTAGGTAATTTTCTTAGTAGGTATTTATCATTTGAATTATACTATTATCCTACCAGTGCCTATACTGAGTATTTAAATAAAATTAATAAAGACGCAAACGCTCTACAAAGAAAATTAAAATATCTCAAGACTTTTTTTTAATCAAAGAATATGCGTGCGCTTGACGACAATCATGCAAAAAAGCAATGATGAGGTCTAGGTTGGAGCGCGCTTGCCTAGAAGATAGGTACCTATTCGCTTCTTTTCAACAAGCTATCGACCAAAGCTACAAAGCCTTTGTTTTCCAATATTCCTCTTGACGCTTGAATATGACGCTTCGGAAACGAGGACTTTCGGGAAAGAGTTGCAAAATGTGTTTAATCACTGATTTTGTAAATAGGTATTAAAGCGTTGGCAGAATCAGTTAACTTGGTAGCTAATGGGTCAGCACCCCGAATAGCTCAAACGGAAGTAGGGGCTACGTACGACCCAGCTCTATTCAAGCCCGAAACTCATCAGGTAAGAGATTTTACAGTAGTTGAGCTAAATTACACACTATATATATTATTATAGTATACCTGTCACCGTAAGATTGTAAAAACCGTTAGATTATAATCTAGCTCGCGAAATTCTAAACTGTCAAAAGATTAGAATTATTTTCCGGTAGATTGTAATCTGATAGGTATTTAAATCCGATAAAACCTAAGATAAGACACTACTTGATTATTTATGTCGAACCCTAACCTAACCTACAAGAAAGAGACAAGAAAACGTAAATAAAATGAATATTTCAAAAATTGACACTCAGAACATTGAACAGTTTATAATCTTTCGACAGTTTAGAATTTCGCGAGTTAGATTATATTCTAACGGTTTTTACAATCTTACGGTGACATACCCATTAACATTAATTTTGATTTGAACAATTTTTTCTCTTTCGGAAGCTAGATGCTGCGTTTGCGCACATATTATGATGACCGTTATTAGTATCGTAATCGTAATATGTCAGTTGTATGTATCTATGAAATAACGATTTATTTAACAGTCTACATATTGTTTAATATTATTAATTTCCAAACTTATAGTTTATTACAGTATTAAGTAATCAACTGATATTATACACTAAAACATGAATTGTTATAGATTGACTGGTCAAAAGGCGGTTTGGCATTACATAATTTCATAAGAGGACTTGATTCCTCTCCTGGAGCCACTACATTCATCCACACACAAAACGAGGATGACACTGATGAAAACAAAGCACCCATTGAAATCAAATTCTTTGGATCTTCACTATGGGAAGGCGAGTATGAAGCAGAGGGCGAGAAACTTGTTATTCCCGGTCTACAGAAACCGGCTGTCATACATGAAGCTGGGTTGTTAATTACTGCAAACGATGGAGTTAGGGTAAGAGCTGTTATAATTCAGCTAACAATATAAGAAGAACTACAAATACAAGTTGCTTTTTATTACAAACTTCTGTTTCAGCTTAACATTCAACGGTTAAAAGTTAACGGTAAAATGATTAACGCACAAAACTTCTTCAAAGCAAAGGAAAATAAAGTTAGCCTTGAAATTAGTGCGGAAGAAAGGAAATTTATCGAAAGTGTTAGAAGTATTTGGAAGGCAATATTAAGAATTGATATAGAAAATGATACAGACTTCTTCAGTTCCGGAGCGGGCTCCATGGATGTAGTTAGATTAGTAGAAGAAATCAAAGACTTAGCAAATATAGAATTACAAAATGAGGATGTTTATATGAATACAACATTTGAAGAATTTTATACAATAGCTATCCTAAAAGCGAGAGGTTGTGTGAGCAATAAGGAAATTGTTTATGAAGGTGTAGAGTTAGAAGTAAATAAAATGAAAATTAAATTTCCAACACAATTGTTAATTAATGGTGAATTTGTGAATTCTGACAGTGGAAAAACTTTAACTTTAATAAATCCTAGTGATGAATCTGTGATATGTAAAGTACAGAGTGCTTCAAAATCTGATGTAGAAAGAGCAGTCAAAGCTGCACAAAAAGCTTTCGAAGAAGGAGAATGGTCTAAAATTAGCGCCAGGGATAGAGGGCAGTTATTGTTTAAGTACGTTAATCAAAACTTTTTCTTTTTTCTCTGTTTTCTACTTAGGCACATTTTTAAGCTTTACATTTACAATTCCAGGTTAGCAGACCTTATGGAACAACACAAAGAAGAATTAGCAACAATCGAATCTATCGATTCTGGAGCCGTCTACACACTAGCCTTAAAAACCCACGTTGGAATGTCAATAGATACCTGGAGATACTTCGCAGGATGGTGCGACAAAATTCAGGGGGCTACAATACCTATTAACCATGCTAGGCCCAATAGAAATCTGACTCTAACCAAGAAGGAACCGATTGGAGTCTGTGCATTGATAACTCCCTGGAACTATCCACTTATGATGCTTTCTTGGAAGATGGCTGCATGTTTGGCTGCTGGAAATACTGTTGTTATGAAGCCAGCTGCAGCAAGTATTTTTTTATATCCTATAACTAGCTGATGCCCGCGACTTTGTCCGCGTGGATTGAGATTCTTTGACTCCCAAGGGACCTCTTTGATTTTCCGGGATATAAAGTAGCCTATAAATCTATCTTTGTGCCAAATTCCATCAAGATCCGTTCAGCCGTTCTGGCGTGATTGAGTAACAAACATCCATCCATCCATATCCATCCATCCATCCAAACTTTCGCATTTATAATATTAGTATAGATAAGATAATCCATGACTACGATCTCTCCTGATGATTGTAAGAGGGCTAACGTGGATTCATTAAACGTTAAAGTAGTTCAATGAAGCCAGATAGCTTAAATAATTGTTTTCCATAGGCGACATCTCGGCAAACCAATAGGATGGCAACTAAACGTTCAGGGGCAATTTGTATATTTAAAATTCACCTTATCCCTGCTTATAATGGAACCCAGGACCTGCCACATAAGCTACATTTACAACTTCGCCAGGGTGGTCGTCATGGTTAATTTTATAAACTTCTCGTACGTGGAAGAATGTTGCGAACATTAATAGATTTATATGGCTAATAAATTACTTACTTACCATACGTAAGTATGCATGTTATATCTATGCATTACGTGTGATGCATAGATATAACATTTTATAACCCTCTCTGTAACTTAACCTCATCTCAACAGTGTCGCAATACATGTTATCTTTACGTAAAGGTAGACCTCATCTGGCAATTCAAGACGCAATCGAGAATTGCTTCCGTGATCATATTGTTGTGTTTCTTTTATACTTTCACCATAGTCGGAGCAGTTTAGATGAATTAATTTCATTATCATCACAACCCATCGCCGGCTCACTACTGAGCACTGAGTCTCCTCTGATGAAAGGTTTGGAAATAGGCCACCACGCTGGCCAAGTGCGGATTTCCAATCCGTATTTTTCACCTTTGAGTAGGTACATTATGAAGAATGCATGCATGCAGATTTCCTCACGATATTTTCCTTTCCCGTTAAGCAAGTGATATTTAATATCGCTTAAAACGCAACTAACATAACTCCGAAAAGTTAGAGATGCGTGGCCCAGGGATCAAACCACCGACCACCCGAATAGGAGGCTGAACGTCTTAACCACTAGGCTAGCACCATAGATTTAGAATTGGTCTCCGCTGAAGCGCAGCGGAAACCAATCTTAAATCTATGGCTATCACAATTGTAGATATTTTCTTCTTGTCATGTCAAGTTTCACTTTTTACTTTCATTTTTCATTTTTCATTGAGTGCTAAAGGGAACGGATTTCAATCCAAATTCATGGATCCTCCCAAGTCCATCCATCAATCTTTCTAAGTCACACACACACGCAGACATTGACACAAACGTTTTATTTCAGGTATGTCCACTAACAGCACTGAAGTTCGCCGAATTGTCTGTACGAGCGGGAATTCCTCCAGGTGTGATAAACATCCTGCCAGGCAGTGGAACGGTTTGTGGGCAAGCGTTAGCCGACCATCCACTTGTTAGGAAACTGGGCTTCACTGGGAGCACAGAAATTGGTGAGACATATTTCAACAATAAGGCTTTAAATGGTTGATCCCATTACCATGGTATGATGGCCTAGGAGACGACTTACATGACTTGCCAGGGACGGAACCCCAGAGGCGCAAGCAACGCATTTAAATACTGAAAAAGTTACATTCAGTCGTATCAGACGGCTTGCAACATTTTTGCAACTATACTAGGGATATGTTGGCGCTGATGTGGCTCACGCAGTTTTTGCCGTGCGTGGTACTGCTGTCTCTTGCAGTCATTGCATCCTTGAGATAGCTCCAGTCTTAGCCTAAACTTGCCCAAATAATGAAATAAAATTGGTGTTAAATACATGAGAAACACCCAAAATAAAAATCCATCCCTCTTTTTCTCACAGGCCAAACCATCATGCGATCGTGTGCAGTATCAAACATGAAAAAAGTCTCACTGGAACTAGGTGGTAAATCCCCGTTGGTAATATTTGAGGACTGTGATCTCGAAAAAGCTGTTAGAAACGTAAGTAGTTCTCCCATTATTGAGTCATTTCTCCCATTATTGTAATTTGTTTTGAGTCATTGGTATTACCCATAACGTTAACATTATTTTCTCGCTGTAACGTGAAAAGCATAATCACATCAATGATTGTCTTCTTCAATGAAGTCAATCTTCCAATAAAAATAATATCCTTAAATTTTTTTAGGGAATGGCGTCAGTATTCTTTAATAAAGGTGAAAATTGCATAGCTGCCGGTCGTCTTTTCGTCGAGGAGAGAATACACGATGAATTTGTTAGTCGTGTTGTGGAAGAGACCAAAAAGATGACCATCGGCGATCCACTGCATAGAGGAACAACTCATGGGCCACAGAACCATAAAGCGCATATGGATAAATTACTAGAGGTATGACCTCAGATAAAGATTATGTTTTCAGAATTCATTATATCATACTTAATATTATAAATGGGAAAGTGTGTTTGTTTGTTGGTTTGTCATTCAATCTCGCCGCAACAGAGCAACGGATCGACGTGAGTTTTTTCATGGGTATAGTTGACCTCTCCATACTACTTTTTATGGCTACTTTTTATCCCGGAAAATAAAAAAAAGATCTTATTTCACGCGAACGCGAAGAAGCGCAGGCAGCTAGTTACCGAACTATAATCGCGAATGACAGTCGAATAGAAACAGCTCTTATTAATAGAGCCTTTGTACGGTACCTCATTCATACAGAACATGTTTTAATGTATCAAGCAATGTGTGAGTTAAAACTTTAGTCATTAGCGTAATAATTATAGTTAAACTTCTTAAAAGAGGAACCGCCGAGTTAATTGCTTATCCGTCTCAGTAGGAAAGGTATTCCGTGGTAGATCAGTTGACGATTCAAAAGCAGTGGCATTATTTTATTTTAATAAAAATAATTTGGACCGTTTGAATTGTTTCAGTTCTGCGAACGCGGTGTAAAGGAAGGTGCCAGACTGGTCTGCGGGGGCAAGCGCGTGGACAGGCCAGGCTTCTTCTTCCAGCCAACCATCTTCACCGACGTCACTGATGACATGTTTGTCGCTAAGGAGGAGTCCTTCGGACCCATTATGATTATAAGCAAATTCAGTAGCAAGTAAGTACCTATGGTTTTTATCTAGGTTTGAAATAGAAATAGAAATCTTCATTAATACTTAGTACTCAAAGTACAGAACAATGAATTCCTGCCCCCTAAACAAGGAGGACCCGTATCTTAGGGGCCAGTGCCTTCCCAAACGTTTTTTTTTTTTTATATTGTACGTACGTATATAGATCGCTGTTTAAAAAAAAAGGTAAATAATTAGTTACCACTTCGGTTGGGGCCCTGACAGATGAGATGCTTATTCTTGACGCGGACTGTGCCACTGTTTATTTAGTGAGAGAGCATGTGAGTCCCACATGTCATAATACCCGATCTCTAACTAAATAAACAGAATTGGGTATTTGACTACTATTCAAATAAATTATGTTTTAGTGATTATTAAATATAGGATCTCCCAAAAGTCGTAATATCCATGTCCCCTGTTAATTAAAATAAAAAAAGTGCGTCGAACTTTGATGACGTCACTATTCAATATTTCATACAAAATCCCTTATCAAGCGCGCGTTTTGACGTTTGAATGAAAGTTGCTGATTTGACTAGTTGTCAAATACCCAATTCAAAATTTCATACCGTTTGACGTTTAAAAAAAAGTTGCTTAAGTTGCTATAGTTGCCAAATACCCAATTGTGAAAGCGTGTTTATGAAAGTTAAGTTAATCCAGGTACTCCAACAGATCTACTTATTTTATAATCAGCCTTTCAAGTCCAACTCCTAAACAGATAACAGCTATCAGAGGATTTTTCTTGAGATTTCAAATATAAAACTTCTTTCCAGGAACATAAACGACGTCATCCGCAGAGCTAATAATACAGAGTACGGCTTGGCGAGCGGCGTGTTCACACGCGACGTTTCCCGTGCTCTACAGTTTGCGGAGCGGATCGACGCAGGCACTGTTTTTGTTAACACGTACAACAAGACTGATGTGGCTGCTCCTTTTGGAGGCTTCAAGCAATCTGGATTCGGCAAAGACTTAGGTATTTTTTAAATTATGTTAAAAATAGATGATGCCCGCGACTTCTTCGCGAAGAGTTTTGATTCCCGCGGAAACTTTTGAGCTTTCCGCTATAAAAAATAGCCTATGTCCTTCCCCGGGATACAACCTATCCCTGTAGGTACCTACCAAATTTAATCAAAATCAGTTGAACAGATGGGCCGTGAAAGCGTAGCAGACTGACAGAAAGATAAATTTTCGCATTTATAATATTAAGTATGGATGAAACTATATAATTATGTACTAACTACCTAGCTGACGCCTATGTTACTAAATTGGCATGGACTTTCGCGTTTTATCTGCTCGGGGAAAGGGGATGGGTATTACCAATTCAGGATTTGTCCTGACTCCTGACATCTCAAGATTTTAAGGCACTTGTCGGAACTAGTTATTCGCTTCGCTTTTGAAAACTCATTTTAGAACCAACACACGTTAAATCTTTGATACCTTATCCTTTTGGTACCTATTGGTACTTAATTTGTTAGAACTTATTAGGTGGTTAGTCAGTTATTACCTAGTTAGAACTTTTATAAGATTAGAGAGCGACAGTAATTTGTCAGGACTTTTCAATTTCTTACCGAAACAAACGTAGAACACTTTGATTTTAATCTCTTGAGATAGTGTTATACAGAATTGGCCACATTGTTACACCCACAAATTTTGCCCGTATTTTTGTTACAGGTCAAGAAGCTCTCAACGAATATCTTAAAACAAAATGTGTTACCATTGAATATTAAGGCGGAATGTAGGCGAAGCCCGAAGTCTATCTCTTAAGGACATCATCTAAGTACAGCTTTATATATTATCTAATTGTATAAAATGTGTAAATATTTATTCATTAATTTTGCTCTCACATATATTTACTTACTGTTTTATAGTGATACATTTGAATTATGTTACTTTTCTTATTCAAAGAATCATGTATTGTATGATTGGATCTAATTCTGTAAATATGATAAATAATAAAATACTAAGGGCTAATTTTTCAATCGTCAGATAAAGTATAACGGAGGAATAAATTTGACGCTTTGACGGATTTTCAATACAAAACCTGTCAAAACGTCAAATTTATTCCTCCGACAAACTTTAGCTGACGATTGAAAAATTAGCCCTAAATAATAATAAGTTAATATAAATTTTTAATAATAATGTAATAGATGCTCGATAGGTATATAATAATTATCCTTGTATAGATTTTAATATTATTGACTAATTAGATTCCATTGCAATTATTATTGCAGATTAGTTTTATTTAATTTTCATAAAACAGCAAATAGGTAAATACTAAATACCTACTCAAAAGTAAGTATATATGTATACCTATACATCGTACCTATACCTACTTAAGTACCTACACTTATTTTATTTACCACTCAATACTGGCTTAAGTGGGGAGGCATCAGCCGTTGTTACTTGCCACCCTATTGTCAAAGAAGTGCCTGGCGGCGCGATTTAGCGTTCCGGTAAGATGCTGTTTAGAAACCGTTCAGGGCTATGTGATTAATATAACTACCATACCCACCGTGTAGCCCGCTCCCATCTTGGACTGAATCATGTTAGATTCACCTGTTTCACCACTGTTAAGACCGCAGCAGTGCTGCCAATCATTATGGAGCGCCCACCCTAACAGCAGCTTGAAATCTGATCGCACTGCAGTGTTGCCAACGACTATTGAGCGCGCCCCCCAATAACTTGAAATCCCCTTAGCTTTCGCTAAAATAACCCTGGTCCCAAATAGGCACCTTTTTTGAGCGGTAATAATGAATAAAAAATACACACTTACAAAATTAAATGGACGTTTATTTAAGTTGGACATCATGTGTTACTTATAATGTAATGAAACGAGTCTTAATTCAAGTTTCTAATTTCATCGACATCAGGATAATTATCAATTATTTAGTCTAAGACATCATGGACCTGGCTATCGAGTTGCGTTTTACTATTTCCTGTATTCTTAAAGTCATACATACTGACATTAAACAATGTATGTTGTATGTAGAAAAATCACGTTCGACACTTGCTTTTCCCCCTAAAAATGCCCCAAGAAAAGCGTCGCCCCTAGAAATAACCCTTTTCATCTAAATTGCCCCTAAATTTAGGGGGAAAACACCCAAGTTTGCAACACTGGAGCGCAGTCAATGACTAACAGCTTGTAATAGAGGAAAAAAAACTTTTTGCACTCATCCACTTGCCAACATAGGCTAACATTTCGCCCTCAGTGATAACATTCATAATATTACTCATTCACATTCATAATATTAGTATGATTAATACTAATATTATGAATGTGAAAGTGTTTGTTTGTTGATTTATTATTGGTCTGTTGGTGTGTTCCTCAATCACGCCACAACTTGTGGCATAGGTTTAGTTGAGGATCTGGAGAGGCTACATATGCTACTTTTTATCCCGGAAAATTAAGGAGTTCCCGCGGGAATCTAAAAAAACTTAAACCACTCGGACGAATTCGCGGGCATCGGCTAGTAACTAAATAATAATTAATTATTAGTATTCCACTTATTGGAAAGCACCAGTGGAAAGTCGAAACTCTATTCAATCATTGTCATTACTGTCACCTCGACAATGACAATGAGCGAATGCCGAATGTCAAGTGTCAACCAGAGACAAGTACCTTAAGATGTTACTTGTCTGTGACCATAAGTGTCAACTTGATGGCGACGAAGGAAAAATAGCGAATGTTGAAATCAAAATAAATCTTTTAGAAAACGATTAATAGTAATTTATAAAAATGAGCAACAAAGTTCCTCTGCGAGATGTTTCACCCATAATGCAGGCTTTAAGAAACTTTCTTCTTGGCGTAAGTATTGATTCGCCTTGTTTTCATTACATAACCAAATTGGAGTAGGTAATAATATTGCGATATTTTGTAGAGGAAGCATACGACTGCCTTGAGATCTGAGCACCTCCTAGCAGCTAGGACTCAACCGCCACCGCAAATTCCTGATGGATCGTCACATAAGTATGCTTCCCTATCTATTTGCTATGTTAACTGGGATTGTTTACCTTCTAGTTTTGGTTGAATATATTTACATAACTAATTAATATTTTGTAAATTTACTACAACTATTTAGTTATTATTACTATTTTGTTGTCAGTTATCTTTATTTTATTACTTAATTGTTTTTTGTGAGAATCTCTGAATTGAGTGGAATGTTGATCATGTAAAAATAACATATTTATAGAGATTATTCATAAATCATTACATCGGTAAAAAGAGACCACTTAGTATACATTCTAATTTCCAGGCATGCTCACAACTACTACTACACTCGTGATGGTCGCAGGGAAGTTAAACCTCCTCTAGTATTAAGTCAAAAGTTGCTTGCTGACAGCAGTGCTGATAAAGGGTAAATAATGAAGTTTAATGTTATAAAAATGTTGTATCATCCAATTCAAATGGGCAGATAGTGTTGTCTCTTGGTACCTTCATTCACATCTGTGTTGGCAATATTATTTTACATTGTTGACTGAAGCTAGCAGGTGTTGAAAATGTTTTTATTTTGTGTATTTATTCCACTACAAGACTTGTATTATACTTAGCAGTATGGCTATTGAGAAATGTTAAAGATTCATGTTTTGACAAAGTTGTAGGGTAGTCACTATTTGTCAATAAAGTGAACTAAAGGTAATGACTTGGTAGCTTGGTTAGCTTGGTAATCTTTGGTGGTAGCATGGTAACAGATTACTAACCATGACCGAAGCATCCCAACTGTCTAGACTCTAAACTAAGGACATTTTAAAAATTATATATTTCCAAATTGTATTAAGTACTTACACTATCAAGTATTCAATATTGTGATTACAAATCAACTTACTTTTTCAGTGTGCCCAAAGCTGCAGTTAATGTTAGACCCACTCCAGGAAAACTGTTCCAATGGGATAAACATTATGAATGAAAAAATAACATGTATATCAAGCAATCATTTGTTTTAATTTAATTATTGTAATATATAGATTTCACTGCTAATTTTTGTTATTAATACATTGTAGCCCTACTCTAAACCTATTAAAAAGCATTGTTGGACATAAAATCAAAGCTTAGTACTTTTCAAGTCTTTAATTTACACAAACAACACAAAAGTAGTTAACACTTAAAAATACTAACAAAGTAACAGCTGTGTAAAGGTTTACAATTTGTGAACTAGCAAACATAACTAGGTACAGTCAACATTCATTGTATTTTTGGTCAATGGTCTGATCTATTATTATTGTTTTTAATAAATAATACTTACAAAGATGTTTAACTCTACTTATAGAGAAAATAAATACATACACGGAACATCCTTACATAGTGCATTTTTATACATTATTTTATTCTAAATATGAGATAGATAAGCAAATCCCAAGCCCTATACCTAACTAATCCCAATAAGTATCATTATATTACGCTTACCAGTGAAACTACATAACAATATTTTAATAAGAACTAGATGATGCCCGCAACTTCGTCCGCGTGGATCAAGTTCTTTCCATTCCCTATAGCCTATGTCCTTCCTCGGGATACAAACTATCCCTGTACGAAATTTCATCAAAATCTGTTGAACAGGTGGGCCGTGAAAGCGTAGCAGACAGACAGACACACTTTCGCATTTATAAATCAATAATATCGATAATTCCAAAGTTATACTCCCAAAAAGTTATTAAAATGTAATTTTATTATTAGCTGCTCAATTGTTATACTTACTTTAAAGACCATCATTACCACTTAATATTATATAATTTGGGTATCAATATAATTATGTTGTTTACTTTTTCTGTTTATTTAAGTTTTTATTGTTTTTGAGCACACCCAAAACACACCTGCATACCTTCCTTAGATTGACTAGAATATAACAATATTCTGTAACCTGTATGACTATTGGATGCGAAATAAAGCAAAAAAAATACATATTTAATCACTGGAATCTGTAGTCTCTGGTGTTCGAATGTGCATCATAGAGAAGCTGCCAAAGCTAAACGCTCTATTCCTAGCTGGTCGTCTAGACCGATACCTAAACCTGTGTCATTTATCCCCATCCACTTGCTTCCTAAACTGCATTGCATCACCATAGGCCTTCTTGACTGCCTTCCTATCAGTGGGTTTCCTAGATTCGACCAGCTTTGATTGATCTACAGATTTATCCAAGCCCAAAGGCTCTAGCTTATTCGGTGGCAGCCACTGCCAAGTACGTTTTACGTCAAAAAATAGTACCAGGTAAAGAACTGGTTCATGAGAGTAATTTTTCTTGAGGTTGAGAACGTCTTGAGGTGGTACGGGTAAAGGTACTCCATTGTAGATGTAGCCTTTTGGCATCTTTGGGTCGATGATCAGGGCTGGGTACCAAGGATACCCTCTGTGGGACAAAACAGTTATACATTAAGTTAACAAGTCAGAATTAAAAAAAAATTAAAAAACACGACTGCCCTGCCAAAAAACTAACTAAAAAGTTAAAAATCTAAATTAATCTATATAGTTAATTTAGAATCTTATTCACATTTTTATTAAATGATATTTTTTTGTGAATCACTGGATATTGAACTTTAAGTGTTATATATTTTTGGAATCTACTCATTATTTTCTAGATGATGATCATATAGGTAATCTTATTTTCGAATTATTTTTTCAAATTAAGTCTAATGCGGGACCATGGTCACCCCGTCAATTTTTTTAAAATTTTACTAGCCTATGTCACCCGGAAGAAGCTAGGGATTCTAACGATACCTCATTCATCAAAGTCGGTTCAGGCATATAGAAGTTATGGTGGAATAAACAAACTCACATACATACATACATACATAAATACATGAACCCTGAAAACAATATACTCCTTTTTCAGGCATTCGTATAAAAAGTATGTTTTATTTATTAATGTTTGCCAAATTATGTTATTCTGCATAGTAACAGATAGCTACTTATTAAATTCAAGCTCTGTGAATATTAGATAGAATATAATTACCTGCATTTGGCCCATACAAGTTGCAATGGTTCCAGCTGAATGTCCTGCTGCGTGGATTTTATCGGCGTTCTCGATGTTGAAGACCGTGTGCCGCGACCCTAAAATTGAACATATGCTTCTAATATACAGTAAAAAAAAGGTCGTATTCATTTTTTTAACGATAACACAGTTAATAGTTTTTAGGGTTCTGTAGGATTTGTTCTTAAAACAACAGATAAATCACGTATTCATACTATAATATATAAATAGATGTGAAAGTTTGTCGGTCTGTCTGCTACGCTTTCACGGCCCATCTGTTCAGCCGATTTTGATGAAATTTGGTACAGGGATAGTTTGTATCCCTCGAAAGGAGATAGGCTACTTCTTATCCCGGAAAATTAAGGAGTTCCCGCGGGAATTGAAAAAGTCTATAATATTAGTATAGATTACCTTGACAGGCGTAGTGGGAGGCTCAGCACCGGACACGTCGGCCCTAGTGGTGCGGCGTCCGCGTCTCCGCGGCTCCGGACCACTGCCGCCCTCTACCGTAGAGTCCATAGTTTCGTTGTAACTTGACCTGGGATTAGTACAACCCGGGATAATACATTATGGAACAAAAATTATAGATTATCATTTCAAAGTGAGGTATAATTTTGTAAAAAAAAATTTGATACCTCTGGGGCCATACTGCCAACGCTTAAAGCAATACAATATTATGTCAAATTTACAGTTTGATGTCTCGTGCTTTGACGTTCACAAAATAAGGACTATAATGGTGGGCGCCTTCGGCCGTGGCTGGTTACGACCCAACCGGCAAAGATTTAGCGTTCCGGTACGATGCCGTGTAGAAACCGACTAGGGGTATGGGTTTAATATAACTGCCATACCCCTAACAGGTTAGCCCGTTACCATCTCAGACTGCATCATCATTTACCAACAGGTGAGATCGCAGTCAAGGGCTAACTTGTAATGGAATAAAAAAATGGTGATTACCAAGTTGTTTGTTGCCTATTAAATTCATATACATACTGATATTAGGATAAATGCGAAAGTGTGTCTGTTCGGCATCCACCTTTTCGCGGCCCATCCGCTAATCCAATTTTGACGGGTTCATTGATTGATAGCTTGCATCCCGGAAATCATTTATTATTTCCAAAAAAGCTCACACAGTAACCACTCCAATATAAATTCTATGTAAACTCAATTCTCTCAACTCAAAAACTCGTATTCTAGTAAACTCAACGTAATAATTTGGTCATTTGCGTGGGTGATTGGGTCTGAATCCTAACTAGTATGACTGACTAGGTTTTCATGCCCATTTCCTTCTCGGTTTGCGGCTCGTTAGTTTATCCAGCTTATTAGATATAAAGATACTGTACTTGTACATAAATACCCCAAAAAATGCAACAAAACTAGACAAAAACTCCACACTAAATAGAATATGCTGCAGGAAATGGACTACTACTGATCAAAGAAAATCTGGTTTCTATGGGATTTTTGTGGGGAAATGTGTACAGAGATCAATCTACTACAAATACTAACCCATCGCTGGAGCTTAGGGAGCACGAGTGTTCGGACGCGTTGTCCTCGTCATAGTGCGTGCAAGATGAACAAGACTGCGACCACACCGAGCTACTGCTAGACGACCTGGACAAAATACAAGGTGTAATAGGCCTATTACACTGCACTTTCCACAGGGCTCTGTGGTAAGGGTTGGCGTGACCGCTAGTTAGAGCGTCTCTTATTGCACAGCAATAAGTATTCAATTAGGGACCCTTTCTCCCTAAATGTTATTACACTACACTGATTCAAGTGTAAAGGTCCCTGTGAAAAGTGCAGTGTAATAGGCCTATAAGGTAATTAGTATAACACACCCGCGGCTACCCATGCAATTTTGACCTTATGAAATTAAAAATTAATTACCAAAAATTTCCATACTAATTAATTAGTTAAGGAAAATAAATTCTGGCAACCCTGAATCCGCTGTTTTAAGGGATGCCATCTGACCATTTATGCAAAAATGTTGAAGTCCTCATAACTCCCCCAGGACATGAGCTACACGTCTCATGACATTTTTCCAATATACCTATACTCCATCTAAAATGGGTAGCCGCGGGTATGTTATACTAATTACCTTACACCTTGTATAACTATCAAATGTAATGCTGTAAACTGGTTAATTTTACTCACGCAAGTCTCTTGCATGAGAACCTTACGATTTACGGAATGTAAACAGTCTTTTAAGTTAGTTGTAAGTTACTAAAAACAATTACTCCTCCAAAAGTTGTAGTTTAAAAACGCTAATACCGGCTTTTTTACTCAAACATTTTGTATTATTTAACCTCTCTGCGTCGTATTCTTCAGGGCCGAACGTATACCTTCTATATAGAAGTATAGATATAACCAAGGGTACCATAGCTATTACTACGAATACACTATTATCCTAAGTAAACCTCCTATTTCAACTCTTAGTTTTGTCGCGTAACACACCATCTAAGTTTTAAAACGATTATAATCAAATTGTGTTGCATAACAAACACACCACAACAGCAAGTTAAAGTTTGCGTTTTAGAAGACACAAAAAAAGTTAAATACCGAACATACATGCATTAAAAGTCCCCATACATTAAAAAAATTGGACTTTTTAATGGTTATAAAATATGTTTCAGCTGTCCCTGGTTGTTGTTACCTGGAGAGCGCTAGGTCGCTATCAGACCCCACTTCCCCGGGCGGTCCCCTGTACTGCAAAAACGAAGCTCCGCCCGGCACTTCCGCCCTTCCGCCTTCCGCGGCCCCTTCAGCACCACCCATACCCCTATAATATACGACGAAATTTTAGCATCGGCATTACGACATTTTAACTAGTGTGGAACCTGAGTTGTATTCGGTACTAGATGATGCCCGCGACTTCGTCCGCGTGGAATAATTTTTTTAAGTTCACACGGGAACTCCTAAACTTTCCGATATAAATAGTAGCCTATGTCAGTTTCTAGATCCTCAAGTCTACCCATGCAAAAAAAGAAAACGAATCAACCATCCGTGGCTCTGGTGCGGCGCGATAATAAACATTCAATAACATAATCTATCATAATTATAATTATGTATTAAATTAGAAGCCAACATACCTGAATAGATCAGGCGACGAGGCGGACTTATCTTTGGTCTGTTTTCGCGGTCTTCCGCGGCCCTTTTTCCGCGCCGACGTTTCCAGGGGCGCGGGGCTTCGGCCCAGGCTCGCTGACAGCGTGGGCAACGTCGCTATAAAAAAAAGTTAAAACTAAATTATCATGAGAGACTAGGTGATGAGGTAAACTAGACTAGATTTTTTAAACTGAGATTGATCTGTAGGTACCTTGTAGCATAAAAGTCGGTTAAGCAGATGGGCAGTGAAATGAAACAGACAGGCACTTTCATATTTACAACAATATTAGTTATGGATAAACAGCTGATACATAGACTGATACTAAGTGGAGTTTTTTTTTTAATTTTACTACAAAATAGCCCTTGACTGCGATCTCATCTGATGGTAAGTGATGATGCAGTCTAGGATGGTAGCGGGCTAACCTGTTACGGGTATGGCAGTTATATTAAACCCATACCAATAATCGGTTTCTACACGGCATCGTACCGAAATGCTAAATCGCTTGGCGGTACGACTTTTCCGATAGGGTAGTAACTAGCCACGGCCGAAGCCTCCCACCAGACCAAATCAGAGAATATTCAGAAATTATAAATTCCCAAATTGACCCTGCCGGAAATCGAACCCGGGACCTCCCACGTTAAGACAACAGCGCTCAATACCGCGCCAGGGAGGACATCAGAACCAAGTTAAGCAAGTTGAAGTTTAGAATAAACAAAAAAAATATAGCAATTTTAGCAATAACTACTATTCTAACTTGACCCAATAAACGTTGGTTTAATCAACAAATCAAAATTTTATTGAACCAAACAGGAGATTTCACAACAATTTTTAACAGGAGGTATTATACACATAATATGAAATGAATGAAAGAGCACAATTGCTGGTCCTTCTCGATAGAAGTGGCATTTAGAACCAGTAGTAGATTTACTCGACGCGACGATTCAAAAGCACTTTCAATAAGTTTATTTGAATAAAATAATATATGAGTATAATCAGTATGAATGATTACCATCAGCCCCAAAACTCTTTGAAGGTGTTGCCAGTGTGGAAGGGCTTACTAGCAAAGTGGGTTTCCTGAGACCACCCAAAAGCCCCAATCCTGTAGAAATATTTAAATATTGTAAACAATCAAATAAAAATAACTGCTTCAAATATATCACTATACCTTTCATAATACTTACTGCGGAAAAGGACAACTCAAGCACAAGGGATATATAGCTATCATTTTAGTTTAGTTGCTTACTACAGAATTAGACACAGCGGCGCCTACACAACACAACACGCACAGCTAAGTTCATGTGTATGCCCCGAACCGCCACGGGTTCCGTGTATCCCATGTTTTACTTTCAATAGGACACGAAATTCTATAGTAATAGGCCTATATTACACTGCACTTTTCACAGGGACCCGTACACTTCAGTGTAGTGTACTTAATAATATATAGGGAGATAGGGTCCCTAATTTGATCCTTAATGCTGTGTAATAAGCGACGCTCTAACTAGAGGCCACGCCCACCCTTACTACAGGACCCTGTGGAAAGTGCAGTGTAATAGACTTATAACGAAGAAATGTTCTTTTACGAAGAAAGTTGTGGAATTCTCTCCCCGCTGACATACGTAGGGCAAAATCCCTACGTATGTTCAAACGTCATCTATTTATGTCATTTATATTTATTTATATGGACAACCAAAAATTGTTACATTAAAAAACCTTAAAACTAGACACATTTAGGACACTTGTTAATTGAACAATTTATCAAAGGTGCCACATCATTCGCAAAAAAATATGTAATGTAGTAGAATGTATTTTATGTATAAATAATAGTTATTTATGGTAGATATCTATATGTGTATTATTAGTATGTAGTGTTTATGTCGTCTATCTTATTCTATAAAAAATAAATTGCTTGCAACACATCCCGTGATTTCGCCATTTCGATCACCAAAGGTGGGTGGGAGAGATCGTTTTAGCGATAAGACCGCCTTTGCACGCTTCACTAAGAATAAGCTTCTTTTTTTTCGTATTTATGTTTCTATTTTTCTTGCGTGTAATAAAAAATACCATTATATATAACGTTTGTAATACCTGTACCCTCTGGTTGTTTGGACGGTGACCTCTCCGGTGTGGCCAGTTTCTGAGTGCGCTCCACGCTTTTCCTCTTCGTCGTGGGTGCTTCCGAATCTGTTGTTGGTGTATCTGAAAATTAAATAGTGTTTTAGAAAACTTTATTATACATGAAAATAATACGAGATACAAATGAATAGATGTTGAAATCTTGTTAGGTATTGAAATTTGTTATCTAGACAACTTAGTTGGTTTTAACAGCTAAGCTAGCAGACACGAGTTCCTATAGTGATTTAGAGATTATGGGTATGGTATGAATTTAATATACCAGTTTAGTCAGGTTAGGTTAGTTAAGCTGAAAATTTTGAACAATGTTTTAAACTTTCTATGATTAATTAAAATAATTGAAAAAGACAATTGCTCTGCCAAAAATATTATTTCAAAAAAAACTATAGCCACTGTCACTCGGGAAGATGTAAGGATTCTAACGATACCCCATACATCCAAATCTGTTCAGGCGTTTAGAACTTATGGTTGAATTAAGAAATTCACATACATACCAATAGTTTCTTACGTCTTGGAATTTTTTCGCTGTTGAGGTGAAAAATTGTACACATGACAGATTTTTTTTTTAGTTCTTGTGCCTTTAAATCCCTCACTGCGGTCGTGATTCTATTTAGAATCCTTCCGGGATTCCAGCTAGGCACTCGTAACAAAACCGAACTTTGCTATCTTGTTGAACAAATAACTATTGTACGCTATCGGCGGTTGCATGTTCAGTATGGTGTACCAATTTCCCTAGGTTCCCGGGGCAGCCTGGCGGTGTTGTGGGCCGCACGGCCCCGGCCCCTCCTCCCGCGCCGGCCCCGCCCGCGTCCGCGGCCTCGCCACCAGTTCCTGTTCACTTTGCTTTTCGGTACAACCGGGGACACGTCTCTCTACAAAATCATAATTCATTCATAATAGGGATGATGCCTATATCAAGAATAAATTATATCTAACTGATTATTAAATAGAGGGTCTTCAAAAAGACTTAAACTTCACATCCTAGGTTAGTTTTAAGTTTGATAACCATTTTATAATATAGATTTATATAAAAATCAATTGCTGTTCGTTTGTCCCGCTAAAACTCGAGAATGGCTGGGCCGATTTGGCTGATTTTGGTTTTGAAATGTTTGTCGTAGTCCAAGGAAGGTTTAAACGGTGAGAAAATAAGGAAAAATTGGAAATTAAAGACTTCCCGTGGGAACCAAAGAACCTCAACCCATGCGGACGAACTCGCGGGCATCAGCTAGTATAGATTAAAGAAAAAAAGTGCGTTGAAATTTGATGACGTCACAATTGTGAATTTCATACAACTTCCATACTAGAAGTACGTTTTTAAGTTTGATAAAGAGTTGCTGATTTTTAAACACCAAGAAGCGAATGACGTCACAATTGTTTGTTTTCGAGCTTTGACAAGGATACTTTTGTTTACTGCACA
Organism: Erebia palarica; assembly: GCA_964035005.1. NCBI lineage: Eukaryota > Metazoa > Arthropoda > Insecta > Lepidoptera > Nymphalidae > Erebia > Erebia palarica. The sequence goes on along the minus strand of OZ035987.1, from coordinate 27,502,327 downwards.
CTGCACAGAGTACATTGGTAAAAACAATAGTGACGTCACAAACGGCGCCATGACAGCTTCGAGCGTTTTGGCGTGAATTTTAAAATTTAAATTTTAAATGCCAATTTTATCTACCAAACCTTATTTTTCTGCTGAATTAATATATTTATTCGAAATAGTAGATGCTTCCGAACATAATCTGACCATTTTTCAAAATCAGTCATCATGCCTATTTACTGCCAGTGGCAGTGTGCAAAAATATACATGTACATCCATAAATTACGTATTTTTTTTATCAATTATTCATAATAAAGGTATATCCAACATAATTCCCTTAAGTCCAACAATTTAAAATGTGTCAATATAATAATGTATGTTGAAATAAATCATTTTCATTTAATTATTTTTTTCATTTTCAATGTCAATTAGTGAATAAATTAGAAAAATTTGATTATTAATAAATAACAAATAAATTATTAGAGTAAAATTATGTCAAAATTATGTAAAATCAAATAATAAGTAAATAATTCAAACATCAGCTATTTCACCTTTTAAATTTACATACATTGACATTATAGAAAATTAGTTATTAAAATATTACAGTTTATTTACTCGGTTATACAATCATTAAGGTATTCACTCACACTATAGTAACTCTTCTTACTTATAATGTCAAAAATTACTCGTTCAAACCTTATAATCATTTTCACAGTTTAGCCTCGTATACCACCACCACCACTACAGCACATTAACGTCCCACGGCTGGGCACAGGCCTCCACTCTCATAGGTGAGAGGGAATTAGAACTTAGACCCACCACGCTGCTCCGATGCGGGTTGACAGGCTTTAACGACTATTATCATGTTAGTGATAATAACCGGGACCGCCGGCTTAACGTGCTCTCCGAGGCACGGGGGTGTAACACCGCCAACTTCCTAACTCCGGGCTAGTAGTCAGTACTAACTGAGAATTTCTTGTCAGGAAAACCGAATACTCAATTATGGCCCGACCCGGGACTCGAACCCAGGACTTCGTCGGCCGCAGTCAAACATGCTAACCACTAGACCAACGAGGCCGCCTCGTATCCACTAGGGGACAAATGTGCAGCGATTTGTGTCGCTAGAGATCTCGGCCTACATCGCTCGACATCGCACGACAAGTCTGACAACAGGCAAAAGGTCGCGAGACAAGATTTCTGTCGACATCGCCCAACGTAGCCCGACATCTCTTGGGGCACGTGCAGTGAACATTTGTCCCCTAGTGAATACGAGGCTTAGGTAAACTTCACTAAGAATATAGTACAAAAGTCACTACAAATCAAAAGAGGTGCAGATGCACGTTCGTGTGGGAAAAGCTGAATAAGTGTAAAAACAGCCCAGCTCGGATCTCTTTTCGGAAGAAAGTAACATTCTTCTATCCGTTCTTAAAATGACTACCAAAAATAAACAGTTGTTTTGAATGCACCATCTTAAATTCAGGGGTTTTATACTAACCAACCAATAAAAGCTTTATTTTGCTTACAACATGACACAATGATGGGATGGATTTATTATCTAGTTCCAAAAATTAAATGACAGTAAATCTTCCTTTACATTCCACGCACCCACTATTGGAACAATTACTACCTTATGTTGCATAGATGGCAAATGCACAAGTGGCAATTTTTAACATTTGAACTGGTATATACTTCATACCGTATTGTTATCATCGTCTGTATGCAGATCTCTATGCAGGCTAGTATGGCGACGTTCACTGCGAGCCAATGACACGCCGCGTTCGCTACGTGTATCTGAAACAAAGTATTATAAAGTCAAAGTCATACAATATTTATTCAATTAAGGTAGGTACACTACACTTATTGACGTTCAGTTATTTATAAAATATGATCGTGCTAATCAGTTACGGACTACGGTATCATATCGGTATAATTAAAAAAAGTAGAAGATGTTCGCGACTTCGCAAACGTGGATAAGTCTATTTTAAATAGCGTGTTAACTCTTTCATCTTACGTGATAAAAAGCCTATGACATTCCATTTCCGTGCAAAAAAATAACATCAATCCGCGGCCAATGCGCCTCGTCTGCCTCGCCCCGCCACGTCACGCATCCCCGCCTCGATCACGTCACAACGCGCTTGACAGAATATCGGAGCACAGTGCTGAGTGCCCGTATTATGCCACGTAGTATGTAGTGTTACCCGTAGTGAGTTACTGCTGGAGCGTCGCACGCTGCGGCGACACCTCGTGCTGGGCTCGCGCTCCCGCGGCCGCTGAGCCTCGTCCGCCTCACCCTGTCCCGCCACGTCACGCATCCCCGCCTCGATCACGTCACAACGCGCTTGACAGAATATCGGAGCACAGTGCTGAGTGCCCGTATTATGCCACGTAGTATGTAGTGTTACCCGTAGTGAGTTACTGCTGGAGCGTCGCACGCTGCGGCGACACCTCGTGCTGGGCTCGCGCTCCCGCGGCCGCTGAGCCTCGTCCGCCTCACCCTGTCCCGCCACGTCACGCATCCCCGCCTCGATCACGTCACAACGCGCTTGACAGAATATCGGAGCACAGTGCTGAGTGCCCGTATTATGCCACGTAGTATGTAGTGTTACCCGTAGTGAGTTACTGCTGGAGCGTCGCACGCTGCGGCGACACCTCGTGCTGGGCTCGCGCTCCCGCGGCCGCTGAGCCTCGTCCGCCTCACCCTGTCCCGCCACGTCACGCATCCCCGCCTCGATCACGTCACAACGCGCTTGACAGAATATCGGAGCACAGTGCTGAGTGCCCGTATTATGCCACGTAGTATGTAGTGTTACCCGTAGTGAGTTACTGCTGGAGCGTCGCACGCTGCGGCGACACCTCGTGCTGGGCTCGCGCTCCCGCGGCCGCTGAGCCTCGTCCGCCTCACCCTGTCCCGCCACGTCACGCATCCCCGCCTCGATCACGTCACAACGCGCTTGACAGAATATCGGAGCACAGTGCTGAGTGCCCGTATTATGCCACGTAGTATGTAGTGTTACCCGTAGTGAGTTACTGCTGGAGCGTCGCACGCTGCGGCGACACCTCGTGCTGGGCTCGCGCTCCCGCGGCCGCTGAGCCTCGTCCGCCTCACCCTGTCCCGCCACGTCACGCATCCCCGCCTCGATCACGTCACAACGCGCTTGACAGAATATCGGAGCACAGTGCTGAGTGTCCGCATGTTTACGCCATGTAGTATGTAGTATTACCGGCAGTCCGGTCGCTGTCGCTGCTGGAGCGTCGCACGCTGCGGCGGCGCCTCGTGCTGGGCTCGCGCTCCCGCGGCCGCTGAGCCTCGTCCGCCTCACCCTGTCCCGCCACGTCACGCATCCCCGCCTCGATCACGTCACAACGCGCTTGACAGAATATCGGAGCACAGTGCTGAGTGCCCGTATTATGCCACGTAGTATGTAGTGTTACCCGTAGTGAGTTACTGCTGGAGCGTCGCACGCTGCGGCGACACCTCGTGCTGGGCTCGCGCTCCCGCGGCCGCTGAGCCTCGTCCGCCTCACCCTGTCCCGCCACGTCACGCATCCCCGCCTCGATCACGTCACAACGCGCTTGACAGAATATCGGAGCACAGTGCTGAGTGCCCGTATTATGCCACGTAGTATGTAGTGTTACCCGTAGTGAGTTACTGCTGGAGCGTCGCACGCTGCGGCGACACCTCGTGCTGGGCTCGCGCTCCCGCGGCCGCTGAGCCTCGTCCGCCTCACCCTGTCCCGCCACGTCACGCATCCCCGCCTCGATCACGTCACAACGCGCTTGACAGAATATCGGAGCACAGTGCTGAGTGCCCGTATTATGCCACGTAGTATGTAGTGTTACCCGTAGTGAGTTACTGCTGGAGCGTCGCACGCTGCGGCGACACCTCGTGCTGGGCTCGCGCTCCCGCGGCCGCTGAGCCTCGTCCGCCTCACCCTGTCCCGCCACGTCACGCATCCCCGCCTCGATCACGTCACAACGCGCTTGACAGAATATCGGAGCACAGTGCTGAGTGCCCGTATTATGCCACGTAGTATGTAGTGTTACCCGTAGTGAGTTACTGCTGGAGCGTCGCACGCTGCGGCGACACCTCGTGCTGGGCTCGCGCTCCCGCGGCCGCTGAGCCTCGTCCGCCTCACCCTGTCCCGCCACGTCACGCATCCCCGCCTCGATCACGTCACAACGCGCTTGACAGAATATCGGAGCACAGTGCTGAGTGCCCGTATTATGCCACGTAGTATGTAGTGTTACCCGTAGTGAGTTACTGCTGGAGCGTCGCACGCTGCGGCGACACCTCGTGCTGGGCTCGCGCTCCCGCGGCCGCTGAGCCTCGTCCGCCTCACCCTGTCCCGCCACGTCACGCATCCCCGCCTCGATCACGTCACAACGCGCTTGACAGAATATCGGAGCACAGTGCTGAGTGCCCGTATTATGCCACGTAGTATGTAGTGTTACCCGTAGTGAGTTACTGCTGGAGCGTCGCACGCTGCGGCGACACCTCGTGCTGGGTTCGCGCTCCCGCGGCCGCTGAGCCTCGTCCGCCTCACCCTGTCCCGCCACGTCACGCATCCCCGCCTCGATCACGTCACAACGCGCTTGACAGAATATCGGAGCACAGTGCTGAGTGCCCGTATTATGCCACGTAGTATGTAGTGTTACCCGTAGTGAGTTACTGCTGGAGCGTCGCACGCTGCGGCGACACCTCGTGCTGGGCTCGCGCTCCCGCGGCCGCTGAGCCTCGTCCGCCTCACCCTGTCCCGCCACTTCACGCATCCCCGCCTCGATCACGTCACAACGCGCTTGACATAATATCGGAGCACAGTGCTGAGTGCCCGTATTATGCCACGTAGTATGTAGTGTTACCCGTAGTGAGTTACTGCTGGAGCGTCGCACGCTGCGGCGACACCTCGTGCTGGGCTCGCGCTCCCGCGGCCGCTGAGCCTCGTCCGCCTCACCCTGTCCCGCCACGTCACGCATCCCCGCCTCGATCACGTCACAACGCGCTTGACAGAATATCGGAGCACAGTGCTGAGTGCCCGTATTATGCCACGTAGTATGTAGTGTTACCCGTAGTGAGTTACTGCTGGAGCGTCGCACGCTGCGGCGACACCTCGTGCTGGGCTCGCGCTCCCGCGGCCGCTGAGCCTCGTCCGCCTCACCCTGTCCCGCCACGTCACGCATCCCCGCCTCGATCACGTCACAACGCGCTTGACAGAATATCGGAGCACAGTGCTGAGTGCCCGTATTATGCCACGTAGTATGTAGTGTTACCCGTAGTGAGTTACTGCTGGAGCGTCGCACGCTGCGGCGACACCTCGTGCTGGGCTCGCGCTCCCGCGGCCGCTGAGCCTCGTCCGCCTCACCCTGTCCCGCCACGTCACGCATCCCCGCCTCGATCACGTCACAACGCGCTTGACAGAATATCGGAGCACAGTGCTGAGTGCCCGTATTATGCCACGTAGTATGTAGTGTTACCCGTAGTGAGTTACTGCTGGAGCGTCGCACGCTGCGGCGACACCTCGTGCTGGGCTCGCGCTCCCGCGGCCGCTGAGCCTCGTCCGCCTCACCCTGTCCCGCCACGTCACGCATCCCCGCCTCGATCACGTCACAACGCGCTTGACAGAATATCGGAGCACAGTGCTGAGTGCCCGTATTATGCCACGTAGTATGTAGTGTTACCCGTAGTGAGTTACTGCTGGAGCGTCGCACGCTGCGGCGACACCTCGTGCTGGGTTCGCGCTCCCGCGGCCGCTGAGCCTCGTCCGCCTCACCCTGTCCCGCCACGTCACGCATCCCCGCCTCGATCACGTCACAACGCGCTTGACAGAATATCGGAGCACAGTGCTGAGTGCCCGTATTATGCCACGTAGTATGTAGTGTTACCCGTAGTGAGTTACTGCTGGAGCGTCGCACGCTGCGGCGAACCTCGTGCTGGGCTCGCGCTCCCGCGGCCGCTGAGCCTCGTCCGCCTCACCCTGTCCCGCCACTTCACGCATCCCCGCCTCGATCACGTCACAACGCGCTTGACATAATATCGGAGCACAGTGCTGAGTGCCCGTATTATGCCACGTAGTATGTAGTGTTACCCGTAGTGAGTTACTGCTGGAGCGTCGCACGCTGCGGCGACACCTCGTGCTGGGCTCGCGCTCCCGCGGCCGCTGAGCCTCGTCCGCCTCACCCTGTCCCGCCACGTCACGCATCCCCGCCTCGATCACGTCACAACGCGCTTGACAGAATATCGGAGCACAGTGCTGAGTGCCCGTATTATGCCACGTAGTATGTAGTGTTACCCGTAGTGAGTTACTGCTGGAGCGTCGCACGCTGCGGCGACACCTCGTGCTGGGCTCGCGCTCCCGCGGCCGCTGAGCCTCGTCCGCCTCACCCTGTCCCGCCACGTCACGCATCCCCGCCTCGATCACGTCACAACGCGCTTGACAGAATATCGGAGCACAGTGCTGAGTGCCCGTATTATGCCACGTAGTATGTAGTGTTACCCGTAGTGAGTTACTGCTGGAGCGTCGCACGCTGCGGCGACACCTCGTGCTGGGCTCGCGCTCCCGCGGCCGCTGAGCCTCGTCCGCCTCACCCTGTCCCGCCACGTCACGCATCCCCGCCTCGATCACGTCACAACGCGCTTGACAGAATATCGGAGCACAGTGCTGAGTGCCCGTATTATGCCACGTAGTATGTAGTGTTACCCGTAGTGAGTTACTGCTGGAGCGTCGCACGCTGCGGCGACACCTCGTGCTGGGTTCGCGCTCCCGCGGCCGCTGAGCCTCGTCCGCCTCACCCTGTCCCGCCACGTCACGCATCCCCGCCTCGATCACGTTATAACGCGCTTCACAGAATGTCGGAGCACAGTGCTGAGTGTCCGCATGTTTACGCCATGTAGTATGTAGTATTACCGGCAGTCCGGTCGCTGTCGCTGCTGGAGCGTCGCACGCTGCGGCGACGCCTCGTGCTGGGCTCGCGCTCCCGCGGCCGCTGCGCCTCGTCCGCCTCGCCCTGCCCCGCCACGTCGCGCATCCCCGCCTCGATCACGTCACAACGCGCTTGACAGAATATCGGAGCACAGTGCTGAGTGCCCGTATTATGCCACGTAGTATGTAGTGTTACCCGTAGTGAGTTACTGCTGGAGCGTCGCACGCTGCGGCGACACCTCGTGCTGGGTTCGCGCTCCCGCGGCCGCTGAGCCTCGTCCGCCTCACCCTGTCCCGCCACGTCACGCATCCCCGCCTCGATCACGTTATAACGCGCTTCACAGAATGTCGGAGCACAGTGCTGAGTGTCCGCATGTTTACGCCATGTAGTATGTAGTATTACCGGCAGTCCGGTCGCTGTCGCTGCTGGAGCGTCGCACGCTGCGGCGGCGCCTCGTGCTGGGCTCGCGCTCCCGCGGCCGCTGCGCCTCGTCCGCCTCGCCCTGCCCCGCCACGTCGCGCATCCCCGCCTCGATCACGTCACAACGCGCTTGACAGAATATCGGAGCACAGTGCTGAGTGTCCGTATTATGCCACGTAGTATGTAGTGTTACCCGTAGTGAGTTACTGCTGGAGCGTCGCACGCTGCGGCGACACCTCGTGCTGGGCTCGCGCTCCCGCGGCCGCTGAGCCTCGTCCGCCTCACCCTGTCCCGCCACGTCACGCATCCCCGCCTCGATCACGTTATAACGCGCTTGACAGAATGTCGGAGCACAGTGCTGAGTGTCCGCATGTTTACGCCATGTAGTATGTAGTATTACCGGCAGTCCGGTCGCTGTCGCTGCTGGAGCGTCGCACGCTGCGGCGGCGCCTCGTGCTGGGCTCGCGCTCCCGCGGCCGCTGCGCCTCGTCCGCCTCGCCCTGCCCCGCCACGTCGCGCATCCCCGCCTCGATCACGTCACAACGCGCTTGACAGAATATCGGAGCACAGTGCTGAGTGTCCGTATTATGCCACGTAGTATGTAGTGTTACCCGTAGTGAGTTACTGCTGGAGCGTCGCACGCTGCGGCGACACCTCGTGCTGGGCTCGCGCTCCCGCGGCCGCTGAGCCTCGTCCGCCTCACCCTGTCCCGCCACGTCACGCATCCCCGCCTCGATCACGTTATAACGCGCTTGACAGAATGTCGGAGCACAGTGCTGAGTGTCCGCATGTTTACGCCATGTAGTATGTAGTATTACCGGCAGTCCGGTCGCTGTCGCTGCTGGAGCGTCGCACGCTGCGGCGGCGCCTCGTGCTGGGCTCGCGCTCCCGCGGCCACTGAGCCTCGTCCGCCTCACCCTGTCCCGCCACGTCACGCATCCCCGCCTCGATCACGTCACAACGCGCTTGACAGAATATCGGAGCACAGTGCTGAGTGCCCGTATTATGCCACGTAGTATGTAGTGTTACCCGTAGTGAGTTACTGCTGGAGCGTCGCACGCTGCGGCGACACCTCGTGCTGGGCTCGCGCTCCCGCGGCCGCTGAGCCTCGTCCGCCTCACCCTGTCCCGCCACGTCACGCATCCCCGCCTCGATCACGTCACAACGCGCTTGACAGAATATCGGAGCACAGTGCTGAGTGCCCGTATTATGCCACGTAGTATGTAGTGTTACCCGTAGTGAGTTACTGCTGGAGCGTCGCACGCTGCGGCGACACCTCGTGCTGGGTTCGCGCTCCCGCGGCCGCTGAGCCTCGTCCGCCTCACCCTGTCCCGCCACGTCACGCATCCCCGCCTCGATCACGTTATAACGCGCTTCACAGAATGTCGGAGCACAGTGCTGAGTGTCCGCATGTTTACGCCATGTAGTATGTAGTATTACCGGCAGTCCGGTCGCTGTCGCTGCTGGAGCGTCGCACGCTGCGGCGACGCCTCGTGCTGGGCTCGCGCTCCCGCGGCCGCTGCGCCTCGTCCGCCTCGCCCTGCCCCGCCACGTCGCGCATCCCCGCCTCGATCACGTCACAACGCGCTTGACAGAATATCGGAGCACAGTGCTGAGTGCCCGTATTATGCCACGTAGTATGTAGTGTTACCCGTAGTGAGTTACTGCTGGAGCGTCGCACGCTGCGGCGACACCTCGTGCTGGGTTCGCGCTCCCGCGGCCGCTGAGCCTCGTCCGCCTCACCCTGTCCCGCCACGTCACGCATCCCCGCCTCGATCACGTTATAACGCGCTTCACAGAATGTCGGAGCACAGTGCTGAGTGTCCGTATTATGCCACGTAGTATGTAGTGTTACCCGTAGTGAGTTACTGCTGGAGCGTCGCACGCTGCGGCGACACCTCGTGCTGGGCTCGCGCTCCCGCGGCCGCTGAGCCTCGTCCGCCTCACCCTGTCCCGCCACGTCACGCATCCCCGCCTCGATCACGTTATAACGCGCTTGACAGAATGTCGGAGCACAGTGCTGAGTGTCCGCATGTTTACGCCATGTAGTATGTAGTATTACCGGCAGTCCGGTCGCTGTCGCTGCTGGAGCGTCGCACGCTGCGGCGGCGCCTCGTGCTGGGCTCGCGCTCCCGCGGCCGCTGCGCCTCGTCCGCCTCGCCCTGCCCCGCCACGTCGCGCATCCCCGCCTCGATCACGTCGCGACGCGCTTGGCGGAATATCGAAGCACACTGTTCCCGCATTTTTATACCCGCCCTGATGTGACAAAATATGTACATGTTTTAAGAAATTTATGTCTAGGTTGCAATATTTTAACAGAGATTTCATTGGTAAAGATATAGGGTTGGTAAATGGATTAATTAAAAAGGAGAGCAGACACAATGCAGGACATACTTAAATAATAAGAATTTTATGTTTGATTTGTTACATATTTTTTCAGAACTACTTAGAACAGCCTGACCTTTTTTAAAACTTGTGCAAAAATTCTTGTGAAATTCGGCGTTTATCTTGATCCTAGCGGTTGGGATTACGTTAAATTAAGTAGCGGTTTACTTCGCACCTACCTTTAGCCAATACGAAGCTTAACACTACCAAAACTCTCCTAAACGTCATAAAATAATGTCATTAAGTTTAAAAGTATACAGAATGAACTATATTACACCCAAACACCATTATAACGATGATTAAAGGCTGGAACTTACTTGTAAAATACTGTGTCCTTATTATTGTAGGTGAGACAGTTGTCGATCATGAGTTGGAAGTCTGTTTCCACGTCGTCTATTGTTTTGTACACGCCTCTATCCAACTTCTTTTCCATAGTGCTGAGATCCATCGGGTTTTTCACTATTGTGCAATAATCTGGTACCTAATACAAACAAATGGAACTCCTGTACTTTAAATTATCTACCTGTATATGAAATACTTGCTAATGCCCGCGACTTCGTACCCGTGGTTTTTTGGTTCCCGCGGGAACTCTTTAATTTTCCGGGATAAAAATGGCATGAAACCAAGAGATTCTCTGCGGGATTTCTTTAAAGAAATAAATGTTTTAACCTTGCCATGTTTGTATATCGAAAATATAATGTACGTCCAACAAAATTTACACCTTTATAAGAAAAAATCTGATATCCACTCAATTAATACCAGAAATAAAAACAAAGCATAAATTATATAAGACTTACAAGAATCAGTAAGTCTTTTATCGGACACGGTGTTCGGTTTTATAACAAAATACCGAGCAATATAACAGATCTGCCAGATCGTAAATTTAAAGAGTATGTTATAAATAAGTTATTAAATAAGACATATTATAGAATCGATGACTATGTAGATGATAGACAAGCTTGGATTACATAAAATTATGTAAATAGATCTTTTATACACAAATGGACGATTGTTTCTCAAGACTAATTTATGAAATTATTAATTTTATGACATTTTGCATATTTTGTGAATTGTTTAATAATTTTTTAATTTTTGTAATTTTATGATGTCTATTTATGTTTTATTTTTATTTTATTTTTGTAAATTTGTAATGTTAGTTGACATTAATTAATTATAATGAATTTTTTAATTTTATACGACATTCGTAAGAGCTTTATACAAGCCAAAATCGAAATAAATAAATTTTAAGTCTATCTCTGTGCCAATACGGGTACAAAATATACGGGTGTGGATCAGTAACATCGTGAACAAACCTCAAGTGGGTCGACGGGTTCCGTGAACACGTCGCTTTGGTCGGCGTGACGCAACAGCCGCAGCAACTTATGCAGCGCAGCACGCTCGGGCCGCAGCGAGTGCAAAACGCAGCGTTCCCACACGCGTGTGTACTCCGCCTTCAGGCGTTCCCTCTTGCGTACCAGCTCGCATAACAACCTACATAATATGGAATATCTAAGTATTTTCGTGTATATGTCACCGTAAGATTGTAAAAACCGTTAGATCATAGGCTAACTCGCGAAACTAAAAAAGACAAATAAATTATTTCATCATACCTAGCTCTTTCCAAGTCCTGTCGTATTCTCTGCCAGTACTTGAGTTGATTGCACAGCTCTCGTATGTTGACCGTGCCGTCTTGGATGCCTCTGCTACCTGTTAAACCAATTCATTTTAAAATATCAGCCATATTACAGCATCCGAAAAAAACGCGCCTGAGATGGAAAATAACGTAATTTCAAGTCAAATGTTTAAGTTTACTTCAAAATTAATGTAAAGGACCTAATTACATATTTCCTGCGCTTAAACCTGTGAATCGAAAGACCTTCTCTAGTGACTGTAATTTATCCAATAAACTCAAATACGACAGAAATAAGAATCATACTGCTATTTTTTCCGTAAAAGGTGTAATGATGGAGTAGGGACTCTTTATCCGAACACTCTCTCTCTCTCTATCTCTTTATCTTTACTAAAAAGCTTCTTTATATCACTTTTTCATGAAACTTTATCAATGCTTAAAACAAGACAGATTTATGTATTTGACAGACCTGTATTGGTACGATTAACTTGATCACATCGTAAATGTGCCTATTAGCTTAGTCTTAGCGTTCGTCATATAAATTATATGGATCTCTTAACAGCCTCATTGGTCTAGTGTAAGTATGGAGTTTTTCCAACAAGAAATTCTCAGTACTAGCCTGGAGTTAGAAAGTTGGCGGTGTTTCACCCCCGTGCCTCGGAGAACACGTTAGGCCGTCGGTCATGCACGTGATCTCTCTCCGGTCGTGTCGCATTTTTCGTCCCAATGGGCTATGAGAGAACAGAGAGTGCACCTGTGTACGCGCACACACTTGTGCACTATAACATCTCCCGCGCAGATGGCTAATCTCTCTATAGATAGGCCGCCGTGGCCGAAATTCGGTCTGGAGGACGTAATATGGATCTCTTACCGTGGTGACTAGTGAGACTCTGCAGTCTCCGCAACAGGGGAACGCCGTTCCGGCTGTGTCGCTTAAGCGTCCAGTAAGCGAGCAAGCGCTTCATGAGCTGCGCTCGCGCCGCGGGCGGCCCGTGAGCGAGCTGAGCGATCTCCGCCACTCGCTCAGCTGGCAACGTCGGCACCAACACTACGGGCGCCCAAGTCCTCTTCAACGCTAGTACCCGACGCGCCTAAAATGAGAAATGATAAATGATTTATTTATTATACGACTGCCTGAAAAAAGAAGTATATTGTTTTCAGGGTTCATGTATGTATGTATGTATGTATGTATGTATGTATGTATGTATGTATGTATGTATGTATGTATGTATATATGTATGTATGTATGTATGTATGTATGTATGTGAGTTTGTATATTCCACCATATAACTTCTATACGCCTGAACCGATTTTGATAAATGAGGTATCGTTAGAATCCCTAGCTTATTCCGGGTGACATAGGCTAGTAAAATTTTTAAAGAAATTGATGGGGTGACCATGGTCCCGCATTAAAGACCAAAATTTAAAAAAAATTCGAAAATAAGATTAACTGTATAATCATCGTCTAGAAAATGATGAGTAGATGTATAATCATCGTCTAGAAAATGATGAGTAGATTCCAAAAATATATAACACTATAGTTCAATATTTAGTGATTCACAAAAAAATATCATTTAATAAAAAATGTGAATAAGATTCCAAAGGCTATATATGCAAATCGCTTCTTATGGAGGTAAACTCCAAAAATAGTATAGCAGGGCAGTCGTATTTTTTAATTCGTTAAATTAATTTTTTCATGTAGGACAACTTGTGTCACTTATGAAACGTTACCACCGGTTCGGAAAGCTGATTCCTAGATAATAGAATTACATTTTTGAAGTGAAAACTTCTTTAGGCCCGGCGCCCATTATCGGCATCGGCAAGGAACAGGATCCTTCGGCATCCTACATGCAAGCGCGCACTGTCGGAAACTATGCTTTGGCATGCTGCAACGTTCTTAGGGATGACGAGGCGTCCTTTAGCATGCCGCACCGTCCTGTAGCTTGCCGAAGCGTCTCAATATCGTATTTCTCGTCAAAACAGTCTCAGAGTTGTTACAAGCTAGTTGTCTGAGTTGTATTTAATATGGTGGACTGGGATCTAGTGCTCATAGCGCCGGCGGTGTACCGAAGGATGCCGAAGCATCCCGAAGCATTCTTAAGGCTGCCGATACAGCAGCCTCAAGCATACCGAAGCGGTATTTTTGTTATTACGACCATATATAATGGAAATTTCTACTTTATTGTCATTATGTTAATGTATATTGCTATTTGCCACCTAAAATCCTCAGTCGTGCCGATGCCGATAATGGGCGACGGGCCTTAGGCGCGTTGAGTACTTTTTGGTAGGGGGGTAAAAATGTTGAACGTTCTTCGTTCTTCTTAAGACAAAAGGTTTTAAGTATAAATATATTACATTAGTAATAAAACTTTAAGGTTTATATTTCAGATATTTGTGTATTCATGGACATCAGCTAGTAGCGTATAAAACTAATGGATAACTCCATTTAGTTTATCAAAAAGCTCTTCTTATAAGATCTAAAAGTATTGCTGTCTTATGCCGTACTGCCCTAGAAAACTTCTATGCGCGTTGAACACTTTTTGGTAGGGGGTAAAAATGTGGAACGTTCTACGTTCTTCTTAAGACAAAAGGTCTTAAGTATAAATATAGTACATTAGTAATAAAACTTTAAGGTTTACATTTCAAATTTTTTTTATATTTAAATATTCGTTTCTCTTCTATCAGCAGTCCCTATGACTGCCATTTCTTTTAAATTTCATACTGGACGAAACAAGAATTGAAAACCATTTGGACGAATCATATCTACTAATATTATAAATGCGAAAGTGAGTTTATTTGTTGGTTTGTCCTTCAATCACGCCGCAACAGAGCAACGGATCGACGTGATATATTATGGCATGGGTATGGTTGAGGACCAGGAGAGTGAAATAAGCTACTTTTTATGACGGAAAGTTAAGGAGTTATCGCGGGAATCACAATAAACTTAAACCACGCAGACGAAGTCGTGGGTATCAGCTAGTAGCGTATAAAACTAATGGATAACTCCATTTAGTTAGTCAAAAAGCTCTTCTAATAAGATAGATCTAAAAGTATTGCTGTCTTATGTCGTACTAAACATTTTACTACAGTTTATTTGGTTAGTTTTTTATTTATATTAGAAATAGCACAACATTAAATACCTGTCATTGTAATTTGTTTCTAAGTCGTAAGTTTTTTGATTCAACAAATTTTTTACAAATGCTTTCGAATCTTTAAACGAATAATTATTATCTCTGCTTCGGAATTTTGTAGTAGTTACCAGATTGTGTTCAAGCGAATTAGCAGAAAACTGAACCAATCTAATTAAGTTTAATATAGTTTTATAAAATGCACATTTTTTACAGACTATACATAAAAATCTTTTAAATGAATGCTTATTTACCTGTTTTATTTTCTCTCTGCCTTTTTGCCTTATCGCTGACAGGTCGGAAGGTTTGTTATCACCTTCCGATTCCAACGCTCTTCTTTCCTAAAAAAATATCTTTTTCATCAAACCATACATAACTACCGGATAAACTCACGCGATATGTCGGAATAATGCCAGACTAGTTTTGAACCCGTTCGGGGCCCTTATTCATGAGCCTGATCGCTCGACGTCAACGACCTCAATTTACATAGACGGGCCCTGTCAAACAAAGAATGTAGACCTATTTTACTAACGCCATCTAGTCTGAAAAGCGGGAGAGCGCTATGGCGGGGACAAGGACAGGGCTACACAGGTTAGGAGCGTGCTCTAAAGGTTGGACGCCCAATTTTTTTTCTATGAAAGCGCCCATCTCGTACCTACATATCAACGGTACCGCTGACTGACTGCGGACAGCGTACCGTAAAGCTCTCTGCTAGGGGTGTTGAGGTGGAGGCTTTTTCATCAAGCCTAATGTGCAACAAAACTTAAATAGTAATTGTTATAAAACTAGCACACCAATACCACTGCGGCAGACACTTAGCCGTCGCACCTCACAAATGGATAAAGAAATCACTTACTTGAGGCCAGAGTTCAGGCTTAAGGCCCGAGTTTTTTTTAGCTGTAGGAAATAATGGGCAGGGCACTAATTATATTACCTGCAAGATATGGGCAGGAGTGTGTGCGTCGCAATATGCCATTTTGGCGACTTGCACTGGCTGACTAGGATCCCGCCCCGAACCAGCCGCTTCCATTTTCATGTACAAACTGAAAGATTAGTACTATCAATTATGTTAACGTGCGCAAAGTAGAATCTCAAAGATGAAAAACTTTAGACCCGAGCCCTGGGCGACGGCATTAAACAGCAACAAGGGTTAAATTTTCAGTGCTCACGTTAATAGGATACATGTTCGGAAGTACATGTATCCTATTGTATGTATACATGTATGTATACTATTTCGAAAAAATGTATTATTTCAGCAGAAAAATAAGGTTTGTTAGATAAGATTGGCATTTGAAATTTAAATTTTAAAATTCACGCCAAAACGCTCGCCGGTGTCATGGCGCCGTTTGTGACGTCACTATTGTTTTTACCAATGTACACTGTGCAGTGTGCAGTAAACAATAGTGTGATTGTGAAAGCCCGAAAACAAACAATTGTGACGTCATTCGCTTCTTAGTGTTTAATCCATTATGGCGGATTGCTGTATTTTATAGTTTTATTTTATCAAAATAAATAGCAATCTCTCTCGAAATAGAAAAATAAATACGTTTTTTATAATCCATGAATACTATTTCATTAGATAAATTTATAATTTCATTGATTCTTGGTTACTGTCATCATGCCTATTGGTTGATTGATTGATTAAATTGATTGGTCAAAGGGACGCTGTCACCAGGTCGGCTAAGTTTAACAGACTATAAATTTTTTTATACCGCATAATTAAAGATTACCCACAGGAGTCGGAAGATGTTGAACCATGTGGACTAAGTCGCAGGCACCATGTAGTCTAAGTCAAAGTAATCAAAACCAAACCAAAATACAGTTAAATAGTATTGATAATATCATTTCATTCATGTTTACTATTAGTATACTGCCACCTTGGCCTCTAGTGGTTAGCATGTTCGACTGCGGCCGACAAGGTCCCATTTTAAGTATTAGGCTTTTTGATTAGAAATTCTCAGTAATAGCCCGGAGTTATGAAGTTGGCGGTGTTTCAACCCCGTGCCTCGGAGAGCACGTTAAGCTGTCGGTCCCGGTTATTATCACTAATATGATAATAGTAATTAAAGCCCGTCAACCCGCATTTGAGCAGCGTGGTGGGTCTAAGCTCTAACTCCCACACTCCTTTAAGAGTGAAGGCCTGTGCTCAGCAGTGGGACGTTAATGGGCTGTGGTGGTGGTGGTTTACTATTAGATCATGGAGGCACGGTTGAATCATTTGAGTCCTAGGGAACCAGCTCCCATCTTCTGTGTTCCGTCATGATTATAATATAGGGGCTCTTCAAGGGGCGGATAAACAAATATTTCAAATGCTAGCAACAGATTGGCGGCTACTCCTCCGGTGCTGCAAATGTTCATGGGCGGCGGTGATCACTTACCATCAGGTGACCCGCCTGCTCGTTTGCTCGCTATATATATGTCACCGTAAAGTTGTAAAAACCGTTAGATTATAATCTAACTAGCGATATTGTAAACTGTCGAAAAATTGTGAACCGTTCAATGTTCTGAGTGTAAATTTTTGAAATATTTATTGTATTTCCTATTTACGTTTTCTTATCTCTTGTAGGTTAGGTTAGGTTCGACATAAATAATCAGGTTAGGTTTTTTCGGGTTAATATACCTAACAGATTACAATCTACCGTAAAATGATGCGTTAAATTGTAATCTTTCGACAGTCTTTCTTGTAGGTTAGGTTAGGGTTCGACATAAACAACCAAGCAGTGCAGGGCTGGGCACTTAGGTTTTATCGGGTTTAAATACCTATCAGATTACAATTTACCGGAAAATAATGCGTTAAATTCTAATCTTTCGACAGTTTAGAATTTCGCGAGTTAGATTATAATCTAACGGTTTTTACAATCTTACGGTGACATATATATATATTTAAAAAAATAGGAACAAAACTTGAGGCTCACTGCACAGTGAACTCACCCAGCCTGCTGTGCACAAGTGACATGGAAAGCGGAGTAACAATTGCTACGATGGCACTGGATACAGGCGCCTGCGCCTCTCTGCTTGCACACCATACATTGTAGCTTCCAGCGCGCTGCTGGGATCATCTCTATCGAGTCTGCAAGTACAATGGAATATTACGTGTGTGTATACAATATACATATATAATATAACTAGTGGGCCCGGTAGACGTTGTCCTGCCCTATCTTCCTCGAAATTTTTCCATATTTTCTCACCGTTTAAACCTTCCCTGGACTACGACAAACATTTCAAAACCAAAATCAGCTAAATCGGCCCAGCCGTTCTCGAGTTTTAGCGAGACAAACGAACAGCAATTGATTTTTATATATATAGATATCATCATAATATAATGTGATACAATATGAATTTATATCTTCAATCCATTTGATAACCTCCCTAGTGCAATAGTATTGTATTTTGTATAATATATTAATACTTGGATGACGTATCCGACGCACTTATTTACTTTAATCGATAGTAAGAGATGGATGGTATGATTGATAAGTCTTTATCAATTATTAAACTAACTGGGGATGTGGATGTTACGGTTATTGTGTGAATCTCCATTTAATAATCGCAAAAAAAAGTAAAACGCGATTATCATATTTTTGTTCCTTGGGCCTATCCTTGGTAGGGCCAATTT
This sequence comes from Erebia palarica, assembly GCA_964035005.1. NCBI lineage: Eukaryota > Metazoa > Arthropoda > Insecta > Lepidoptera > Nymphalidae > Erebia > Erebia palarica. The sequence continues at coordinate 27,484,254 of OZ035987.1, read as the reverse complement.
GGGAATTAATAATTTCTAATAATTTCTTAACTCCTCTCCACTCCGGTACTATGCAGAATACAAACCAATTAGGTGTATTTGTGTAATGTTAAACTAAACTAGTAAACTAACATTCCCCTAACAGCCTCCAACCATATTGAATGTGTAATCATTCATCACTGAAGACTCCATCACCATGTAATATGGCAGTCAAAATAAAACACATGGAGAAAAAAAAGTTGACATTGTTGGCCCTGTGCCCTGTACAAGAAGATAGGAATATCAGGGCATCCAATTAATAAAGTGTATATTACTATAACTATTCCATTGATTAATTTTGTGAAGTACAACAAGTTCCAAAAATGCCCAAGTTAGCCTGCAACACATTGGAGGTTCCTCTGGTGCTGCAAATGTTCATGGGCGGCGTTAATCACTTAACATCAGGTGACCCGCCTGCTCGTTTCCTCGCTATATATATAAAAAAAAAGTGGACAATCCGTTCTAATCTGACGTTCGATCCTACAATCCTCCTTTCCGCGGCCGTATAATATGCAAAACGGTCGGTCCGCACAACCGTCTTAAGTAATCTAATACCGCGACTGTTTCCCTAACATACGTTAATTTCAAGTTACTCAAACAATATTTACTATTTAGTTATTATACAAAATAACTATCCATACAACTCCAATCATACCATCTGTCAGAACAAGACAGGTACTAATGGGTATGTAAGAGGGTCAAATCTTGTGTCAAACAGTGCTTTTACCTTATCAAATTTAAAATTTTATTTTATCAAATTTTAAGTGAACAGTAATAATATTCACCTATTGGTTCCAAAAAGACTGTGTTCGCGAAACGCACTTCTGGTATCCATAGAGCGCAGACTACATGTGCCCATGTCCCCTGATCAGTTTGTTTGAATGCACCTGCAAAAATTACATTTTGTAACATGTACATGTTAATGCTTCACTTAGAACACTAGTCCAATAATGTAAATATTACCTCCAGTATTGGGGCACAGGACACAGTTTACGAGACGAGAGGGCGACTGTAAACATCGCCTGCACAACCATTGTCCTTCTGGTATGTAGGGCACCTAAAAAGTTTAGATTTTTTAAAATATCTTCTAACCTAACACATTTTAAAAATAATGTGTGTGTATTTTGGGAACGAAAGTTCCTTATGGCTTATGGGACCATGTGGAGGGGTACCCTAGCCAGCAAAAAACGTCCGTATCGATTTTCGATACGGACGTAAGATTTTGAAGTGAAAACATGCTCGTGTTGTTACGAAGACAAAGGTCTTAAATATAAATATACTACATTCGAAAGTAAACTTTAATGCTTTAGTGTTAAGGTTTATATTTAAAAAAAAAATTTAGAATAAAGAAAATTAAAAACTCGTTTTCACTTCTATCGGCAGTCTCTATGACTGCCAATTTTTTAATGTTTAGTTTATGTATGTTCGCTATACAGTGTCTAATTATGTAATAAGGAATTTCGTTCTTATCTGGTGTTCCACAACACCACACGTTTATTCTTTGTTACAAAATCTCTGACATGTACAACTGTATAATTGTTATTGGTACTTGTATAACAGTTAATGGTAGTACCGTCAGACTACTTGTATTGTAATAATAAATTAATTGATCTTAGTTACTTTGCAAAACATAGTTTCATTGAACTCGGAATTCGCATATTTTGCATCAAGACGGTAAACAAGTGGATAGGGTCTTATTCCACCCACTTGATTGACGTAATCAATCAATAAAAGAATGAGATCAGTCTAGACAGTCGATTATTCATCAATGATAAATTTTTATTTATTTATATTATTAATGATTAATCAATGCATGAATGACACAATTATTGTTAATTAGTTAATTGATGGCGGCATATCAATCCATCATCAATCATGATGATGAAGATGTTGGTTGAATGGAAGTGGTAATCCAACTTATTAATATGAGGTTATTAATATAACATTGCTAGTTAGTATTTTTCATAATTATAACTTACTCCATAGCAATCCTGATGGACGGCAAGGTTACACATGTCACAGAACAAAATCACATTTGTATTCTGACATTCGCCATCCATGCAAATACAACACACTGCGTCTTCATCTACAGTAGCTGCCGTTTGTTGACCATTTTGAGTTGCCTTCAAAAAAAAAACAGTTTACATAATATTATTGTTAACAGGACAACACTAAATTTCTAACAAACCATCGACTTTCAAACATTTTTCATTCTGCTTAGAAAATGTTTTTGTTAGTAGTATTTTATAATTTTTTAATTAGCTGTGTGATGACTATTCTAGCAGTAGTGGATTTAGTGCAATATAAATAAGACAGATCCTAAGAAACAGACTTAATCCATGTAACATCCAAACCACAAGTATGCATGTGAAATTTATCTCAAATATATTTGTATTTTTTTAATTTCATTCTAAGAAGGATGGACAACTGTTCTGCGAAGGAGAACAAAAAAAAAGGGCCTCCTCACCCTACACACCCAGTAAGAGGATCATATTCATTCAAATAAAAGAAAAAAACTCAGAGCTAAAATAATGTAAGTAAAGGGAACCTTATCGCTCATAGCAATCTCCACCAGGCAACCTTTGGCAAAAGAATTAACAGGGATGCATCCATCCATCTTAGATAAAATGTCTGCATATTTATTTGGCATGCACAACGATAATTCTATATTTATGTTATGCCCAAGTATTTAGGTGTTTAATGTCCTATGTCCCCCCAGTGGGGCAGAGGGCATTTGCAGTGTTGCACCATCTTGGGCAGTTAGAAGCTACACCCTTGACTTCATCCCACATCAACCCTATCCTCGCGACCTCCTCCAAAACCGTACGCCAAAAATTTTATTTAGATTGACCACGCTTTCTTTTCCCCTGAGGATTCTAGTTGAGAGCTTGCCTCGCAATATTGTCTGGCTCTCTACATAGTGTGTTACTGTCTGTCTATTGGAGCTTCCTTGCATCGTAGTAAGAGATCGATGTTACTGATCTTCTCAGGCCAGTGGACACCTAGACATCTAGTAGGTATTCCTAAGTACACAATAACTATTCCTTACTTGAAAATATGATTCCTTTTCTAATCTATCCATCAAAAGTTCCAAAGTGTCAACAGAAACATGCGGCAATGCCTGTTTAGCTCTATTCTTGTTAATAATAGCCAACCAAGCAGTGTCTTCCTCATCAACATCATATTCCACCTCTCCATCGAGCTCTTCAGCAGACTTCTCTATGAAACGGATGTAAGCATTTGGCCGGGGTGGTGCATCACACACTCTTTCATTGTAGTCTTCAATAAGCTGTAAATAAAAAATATTGTTAAATCTGTCCTTGTAATATTTGTTTGCTTGTAGGTAATTATTATTTAAACTAACTAGAGGATTTAAAAAAAAATAAAAAGAAATAAGATTATAGTATTTACTACTAGCTACCTCATGTGGATCAATTAACTTAACATCAACTAACTTAAATTAACTTACTCTAAATGTTGCCTCAGGCAACTTAACATGTGGCTCAGGTTGAGGTTCAATGAAAGGCAAAGGTTTTTCTAACTCAGCATTCTTTTTCTCCCACTCTTCTAAAGAAATAATTGGCACTGGCTGATCAATAGGAATTCTACTTATTTTGCCATCGATTTCGAACTGCACGACTTTCTGTGCTTCGGCGAAAGTCAAGGCTTCCTTCGGAGGACTCTGAAGCGCAATATCCCCAGTCGGCACCGCGGCCCTAGCTCTACCTTTTTTGCGGTTGTTTGCAACTGCAGGCGTAGCCGGCGTCGGGTTATCATGGTCGTAATTAACCAAATGGTACTGCAAACCACACAAACTTTTGTAAACTTTATCACATTTTTCTAACGGGCACTGATACGGTGGTGGTCTATTTTGTCGAAGCTTCTTGCAAAACTCTAAAACATCGAAGTCTAAACCCATTTTTTGAAACAACATCAACAAGCCATCGCAGACGGTCCTAGTTTGTACAGTGGGTTGTGGGTGTTAGGATACCTGCCGTTTTACCACTTGAAACCAAATTTTTAACACGACATACGTATATTTCACCATAAATCTAGTTTTCTCAAAAAGTGAAAGGAAGGTGAGAAAAAACGCGAAGAACGCAAAAACTCAAATCGCGAACATCGCAAAGAGACAACAACACAAGCCATAGATTAGAGAAATCACACACACATCTGTGTGTGTGATGTGTATTGTTAGAAGCGAATTATTATTAAAATGGGTATAGACGTACGAGTAAGTACGCGTACCTATTGCCCATCAGCCTTTTTTAGAGAATGTCAGCTGTAGGCGTACTTTAAAACCGATGCGAGTTATAATCATTACTGCAGGACAACTATGTAAAACCTGCATCAATCATTATTTGTCTCAATCACAGGTCTCGATTGTTTTGATTGGCTGAATTTATGGTTACTTTTTCTTCGTCAATGGATTTTGGTCAATAGTGGAAGAATTTTCAACAATCAGAGGTGATTGCAATCGTTATACTGTAGTTGTCACTTTAGCCAATCGTCCTCCTGATTTTTTGCATGATAAAAATTGTAAAATATACAACATCACGAAGAATTAGTATGCTGTATTAGCTTGTATTTCAATGTGTCACTAAAGTGAGCCAAGTATGTTACTATTCCTACGAGTCGTAAATTTACTAGAGTCTGGCTAACGAAAGTAGAGACTGGAAAAGAGCGGCAAATTTAAAAATTGTTAGTATGGCAAACTCAAAATTAGTGTGACAGACCTGGAGTAACCTAATTTGATACTTTAGAATTATTTTTCTTATTTTTGTTGAAACCGATTGCATACTAAAAAACCTACCACCTGCCTGAATGAAAAAACAACAATATTCAATAATAATTTATTTTAGTCACTATAGTCAAAATCTGAATCCAAAGCTTCTATCTGCAAAGATTCATCAGAGTCACTGGTGTCACTATTTCCAACGTTGATTATGAAACTTTCTAAATTTTCTTCAGTAATTCTATCTCTTTCTTTGTATTTAATTTCAATATGCATGACATGATCACACATTTTCTTCCAATCCTCTGATGTAATGCTTTCAAACGACTCTTTAATCATTCTTTCTAACTCTACTGTAGTCAAGGCTACATGAGCTTTTCTTGTAACCATTTATTGAAATTTGCAGCATTCATGTCATGGTGGTAGTCCGCCATTGTCGATTTTGTGCTAAAAACTAACAATGAGTTTGGCACAGGACCTTTCTCTGATCCAGCATGTACAATTATGTACCTTTTTCCCGTTGAAATATTTTCAATTGCACCACTCGTAGATGGACCTTGCCAAGACTTCTTGGGCTTATAGTTTTTGTGGACATAGGTCTCATCTAAATAAATAATTGGCTTTCCTTCTGAACGTTTCAAAGCTATGGTTCGTAAAAAACGATGTCTCCAGGCAGATATGTCATAACGTTCAATTAATATTGAACGTTCATTCTTGTTTTTCTTAAATTCATAACCACTAGTAGTATGCGGCGAAGAGTTTCCCGACATCCATTAAATCCTATGCTTTCTTTTAATTCCATTAACAGGGTCCTCAATGTAGGAACTTGTTTTCTGACAATATAAAAATCATTGATTTTGTTGCGAATAGCATCTATGTCGAAACTATCTAAGTTAGACACTGTGGGTTTATGGGGCCGTTTTTTTCCTGGGGTATTCCACACACCATCATTTAGCGCACCTTCCTTTTTTATTCTTTTTAAAGTTGCAACACTTACTCCTGTAAAGAATGATTAAACAACGATTAGGTACAGTATTGACAATAGCAAATTATATTATTATTATACATTATATTTCTTGTGTATAAATCTCGTGCTTAGTAAAAAATTACCAGTAATTGAAGCTATTTCTTCCAAGTACTGATTCTGGGTTCTCATCCTGTCATTCTGCTCTAAATCAGTAAGTTTTTCAATAGTTCTCACTATTTCATCGACTCCTGCTACATCCTCCAGATTTTCTGTCAAAGAAAATAATTTGTGTTACAAATTAATAAATGTAACATTTACTTACCTACCACAACCAATGAAAAATAATCATTTAATTGGAAGTTGCATTTAGTAGGTATTATTAAGGTGTTTAATGAAATGTATAATGAATGTGGATGAAAATAGAGATATAGTTTTTTAAAAAGAGAAATATACAAACAAAGTATCAAAATAATGCGTCATACTGACTTAAAAAATCTAACACAACACGTAAACAATCTTGTTTTTGTTTGAATTTTGCATCTTTCTCTCGTTGTTTTTCTTCAAATTTGGAAATCATGCAAAACAACATCTTCCGCACTCCACTTTTAATTGTTTTATTCATTCTTAAACGCGTAAATGCTCGTAAACAAGATCACAACTAATCACTGCAAATCACCGACAACCACAGACAACCGCCATCTTGTTAGGGCAAAATGTAGTTGAGTATTGCCATATAAAAAGTTTGCAAATAATTCGAGTCTCTACTTTCGTTAGCCAGACTCTAATCGCTTTTTTTATTCGCACGTCTATTAGCCATTTACAAGTGATTGAAGACCACAGACTATTGGAGGACTTTACATTATTTTTGACATACTTTTCAATTTTCTTTCTTTTTCTAGAAATCATAGAAATGTCAAATGTCATTCATTAATTTCGATCAATTTCTATTTTGGTGTGTATACTGTGTGTTTATCTGGTGCAGAGAGTAATAAATTCCTTGATCTGATGTTTATTGTTGAATGTTGACCTGGCGAAAAGAATAGAAATTCGAGTTTGCTTGCAAGGTTTAACTTCCTTATAAGCCCTGTGAAGAAAACATCATATTCGTACAAGAAATAAACGATTTAATAATGGATTGTTACGGTTATCCATCATTTCCGTTCAACCAGTCGGATGAACTGGCAAAACAAATGTTTGCGCAGCAAGCGCTTGCTTCCCGCGGGCCTCATCGTGGGATACCAGCAGCCCATAACATGCCGGCTCCCTCGGGAGCTCCGTGGAATGTCCAGGGCCTGTCGTGGACCATGCAGTCCCCGCCGAACCTTGTTCAGTTCACAGCTATGACTCCAGTCGTACATTGTAAAAGAAAGAGTTTAGATGTTGAACCGGTAATGTAAGTGTCACTCAAAGACGTTTTGCTTATTTGTCTTTCTTTGAAATTGTTACGCACTTGTGCATCATTTATTCTGAGTTGGATCTATTGGCACTTGTAATCTTTCTGATATAGTACCTACTAGTGACTGATGGAGATGGACAGACAACATCAAGCAAGTTATAGGGTCTGTTAAAATGCCTACATGAGATCTATTTCCAGTTGTGGACATCTATCTGTTGACAACAACGATGAAGATATCAGTTTGCTGTATTACCACTTAAATAAGCTACTCTGATGTACCTGCGCAGAAATGTATTTTTTTTATTGGGTGAAAATATATAGTGTGCATCTACTATCAGTTGTTACCAGTCCAAGCACAAGAGTTAGATAGCAGGTGTTCTTGTATTTGTGTTAAAAATCTAAACTTCAAGTAATAAAGTCTGTATTTCATTAGTGTTTACATTCAGTTTAAGTCAGAGTAAGGTTGCTTTTCTGTGCAAAAAAATTTTGCTGATGTGCCTTATAAAAGTGGTAGTACTGTATATGTGGTTGTTGCTAGTGAGCTGCTAGCAATCAGTAACACAATATTTTAAGACAGCAAAAACCATTTATCTCACAGATATACCTTATAATATACTAGATGATGCCCGTGACTTCGTCCATGTGGATTAAGTTTTTTCAATTCCCACAGAAACTTATTAATTTTCTGGGATAAAAATTAGCATAGGCTAATTTTTATCCATAGGGCCATAGGGCTTTCCCTGGGATACAAACTATCCCTATACCAAATTTCATCAAAATTGGTTGAACAGGTGGGCAGTGAAAGTGTAGCAGACAGACAGATGAACAGACAGACAGAAACTCTTTCGCATTTATAATACTAGTATAGATATGGATTTAAGAATGCTTTTAAAATGTAATATCAATAAAATTTCAGACCGACAAAACAATTCATAACTGAGGAAAAAATGGCCGCCCATCTAAACAGTCTTCACATATCATCCAATTATACACAACACTCTTTGGCATCTGAGGATGTAATGGAAGTTGGAATAGACACAAGTTCCCTGTGTGAAAAACTAAAGGGTCACACTATTGTCCTGTCCGAAGACGTGAAGAAAGTTCAGGAGGAACCCATTCTGCCTGCTGCTTTAATTGAAAGGTTAGTATATCAATCAACCAATATTTATTTATTCAATTTAGTTACAATGTAAACTTATTGACTCACAAAACATGATGGTGATATCGGTTAACAGTATCTTAAAACTAAAGCTATGAGGGTTCTAGACGTGTCCTGGTCTGAGAATAGCCCACAGCAAACTCGGCCAGGTTCTTTTTTATCACCATCTCACAAATCATCTTAAATTATGAAACTATCAGAGCCATTAGAGCAAATTATTGCCAAGCTTCCTTATAAAGATTCAATTGATATTTTTGATGAGAGGGCTACAGAGGCTATGGCATGAGGTATGTGATACCTTGATAATTTCTTTTCCAGATTACAAAAACCTCAAATGTCCTTAGTAGTGTGGCAGCCCAGAGAAAATGTATTAGAAAAAATCAAAGAACCGACAGAAAAACAACCAGAAGATGAAGAGAAACCAAAGAAGAGAAACGGAGTCCTTGTACCAGAACATTCTAGAATGGAGATGGAAATGTGATACTATTATTGGAGCAAGATTTAATTTTTTTTAGTAATATGTGTAACTTTGAAAGGTAAGATAATATTGTAATGGTGATAGAAACATGTGGCCGATTCTGGTTCTTAACATGCTGTCATGTTGCTTTCCTGTTGAGACCTGTCATCCCATACAACCTATCATAATAATTCTTAAGTTCCTCCAGTAGAAAAGTCCTGTAATGATGATGTACACTGCCATTATTTACACCAATTTATTATGATATTAAACTTGTTTCTATCACTTATACTAATTGTACTGATATTGTAAAAAAAATGTTTTTTTAGTATTGCTAACTAATATTTTTATTACTTAATAGAATATATGATAGGTATGTAGGGTGTGAGGATTTTTTATTATCAATTAGTAAAATTTAAACTAGTGTGAAGATACCATGTTCTGTATGTCATTATTCTGTAATAATTAAAATGTGTGAATTAAAACGTTTTTCTTAAATAAAACCGAACTGCATGCTTCGGAAAAAAATAAAAATTTGAATGTTAGTAAGAAACAATGAAAAATGATTTATGTAAGGTGTTTTAATAGTGTGGATAAGTTGTTCCTTCAGCGGATAGTATGTATGGTCCACACAGCATGATCCAGTATCCCAAATTGTTTAGTCATTACTGATTAATAATTATAATATTATTTTGGTGTATTGATTAAAAAGCCAACTTTTTACTATTTTCAAAATTATAATATGTTGTACTACCTACCCATATCTAAATAGTTCTAGACACACATCTGTTCTAGACAGGAATACACAAATGATTGAATTTACGAATAAATATTACGTCTTATCAATTATCATATTATGTTATTTTCCATAATAATAATTTTACAAATGTAAAAGTGGGTTTTCGTAAATATCACATCACATTTTGTGTAAATAATTGTTGAGTAGGTTCTTAATAATATTCTAAAATATGTTGAATATATTTGATATTATTATGTATATTCTCTCTACAATTATAATTATAATTATTTACTAGGTGATAATGATTTTGATTTGTTCGTTGATATCGTCATGTGTACGTAATATGCATAGTGACCTAGATATAAGAATAAAGTGATAGTTATTTGATATCCACAGCAGCTTTTATTCATATTCATAATCACACACAATCACAAAGAGGCGCCCATATATATACGCTGCCCTGAATCTGCCCTGCCCTTGCGTGGAACGGCCTTGCATCGAACGACGTAGGTACAGTCTGATTTAAACTTTATGATGTCCTTGATTGGACCACCATGTGGCTGACTACCTCTCCCTTCGTGGTTTAGTAACACTTTTTTATTGGATAGACTCTCTTTATATGACCGCACCATAGAAGCCTTCTCTCCTTAACATCGAACGACGTATCAGGTATGGTAACAATAATATTATCTCTGTGTATGGGGTGTATCCCTTTATATGACTTAAGGCAGGCAATACAGGACAAAATATACTGTATTGAAAAGAGACAACGATTGCAAGAAAAACAAGTGTTTATTTGAAAATGTTTCTTTATTTTGGTATGGGATAAATTGATTGAATATTTTCAACAAATCCTTTCGGAAAAGAGCAAGTAATATGTAACTACTCGTCTCTAATCATTTATCGACGGATAATCGTGAGGATTTTTATGTATTTCTTAGCTTACAAAGATTAGTACAACACAATATTTTATGGATAAGACAAGGCCCCCCGAAATGGAACAATAAAAAAGCCCCAAATATTGAATTACTACGTGTTCATTTAAATAATTATGAACATATTAGAAAAATATAATATTATAGACTTCTTTATACGAAGGAAAAATACTTCACTTATGTATTGTTTCAAAATTAAACTATTATTTTGGCCAATATTTTAGTAAAAAGTAAAAAAATAAATATTATAGTATAAAATAAGTACAACTTAATCGAAGTTTAGCACATAATTTTACAATCAGTCTATTTAAAACATCACAAAAATGTCTTTCAGACTAATAAAATTTGTATTCGACTTTAAAACTATTATAAATAAATATTAGGTACAAATCATTTCTTATTATATATTATATCTTATTCTATTAATCTTTAGGTAAGTATTCATTAAATTACGAATTCGAGTCAGTAACGTTTCGATGTTACCTATTCATTAACATTTTTGAAACTCTAGCGTGATCAAGATTGTAGATTGGTAATATTGTCTTCTAAATTGATTGCTAATTTCTGGTTAAAAATAGACAGGATTATTTGAAAACTTATTACTTCGAAAAACGTGTCCTGTATTTTATTTTATTGAGACTACTTACTACAATATCGATTCATTTAGTTAACTGTAGGTACCAATATGAAGGAACTACATTACAGTTTTATTTTCATTCCTGGCATGAGCGTCTCTCACTATGATTTCACCGCAAAACTACAATTATTGGTACATATTAACTTTAACAGTTGCAGTATCGAGGTCCCGTTTCATGTTCTCTAACTGCTTGATGTCTTGTACAGAAGTTTCACATTTCTGCACTACCAGGGAGTGATAGAAGTGAATCGCGAACGCCACGAACACAATTAATACTGAAAAGAAATTAAATAGCAATAAAAAAGCTGGACAATCTTAAAATCAATTCGATAAAATATGATTCAAACTTAAATTATTATGTGACTAGGTATTGCACATGACACTTCAATGCCCGTGATATATAGTAGCCATATAATATGACCTTCTCTGCGATGTTACCTTAACCTATCTCTGGGTGTAATTTCGTCAAAATTGGTTTAAGTTGAACAGACAGGCCGCGAAAGCGTAGTAGACAGACAAAAAGACATACATACATTAGTATGGATAAAAGATAGTTAGCCCTGAAAATAAAAGCAATTAAATGAATTAAAATTCATTGTAATTAACGCGTGAAGAATAAGTAATTACCTGGTATAACAATAACAGTGGCTGCAGTGGCAGCTGCAAATGAGTAGTCCCAGAATTTTACCCAGCATAAGATAGCTATCTCTACCAGAAATAGGAACAGACCTGGAAACAATAATATTTAATTTTAGAAAAAGACGGGTGCCTACTAATAAAATTAATATAAAACGGATTATTAATATCAATTACCAGTTGTTGAAAATCAACGTAAACATGTAATACTTATTCAGCACAGGTACTCAAGTACATCCAATAACCTTGCTGAAGTAAGAATAGGGCAAAATGAGTTACACGTTAATAAATTACTCGACTTTACTATACAGAGATCTCCTGAGAAGCAATAAAAAGGTATAAACAATATAACATAGTTTATGTGCAATTGTTAAAACACATAATATAATACGATGCATACTGTGTAATTGGTAACACCATTGCTAAACGATAATAATTAGGTAGGTACTAAAATTTTGAATAATGAGTACGTGTAGTACATAAAATGATGCCTTGCATCACAATTATGCAAGTTTTCAAGCGTGATTAGTGATTACAGCTCTGAACTCATGATATGACATTTTCCAAATAAATTTAATCGCGATTTACATTTCTTTATTATCAGAAGTGGTGCAAGGCGGATACTTTCGGAGGAACATTAATATTCTTCATAAAGTTTCGACGTAACGGCCCCCGTTAATTTTCCAATGACTAAAGGAGAGAGAAATTCGCCCCGCTTACCTAAAACAGTACTAAATGCCCACGCCAGCTCTATGAACCCTCTCATCCTTTCGTGCGGCGAATCCCTTAGAGCCCCCGCGGGGCCCCCTGGCGTGTCCATCTTACTGACAGCGTCTATATTAGGCAGCAGGTACGTAGAGATCATGAGGGCGAATATATGCACCGCTACTAGTACTGTAGTGCACACTGCGAACATCACGAACAGCCATTCGGGGACGTTCGTGGGCTCGTTGATTTGAAGCTCCACCATCGCAACCATTGCGAAACCTAGAAATCAACAAAATTACGAATTTAGTAGTTAGTTTTATCAATAGGATGTTTGGACCGAGGCACATTTGCCTGCCGACGCGAGTAAGAATGCTACCCAGACTCAAATAAAAATAATAAGATAAAGTTTCTGTAATTAATTACGTAGTAAGTAGGTACTGCAGGACATGGACCATAATAACGAATCTATTGTTGGTCGAACTTGAGCTTATAATAGCAGAAGCAGAGCGCAATGTTGTTTGGCCTGGTGGGAGACTTCGGCCGTGGCTAGTTACCACCCTACCGGCAAAGACGTGTCGCCAAGCGATTTAGCGTTCCGGTACGATGCCGTGTAGAAACCGAAGGGGGTATGGGTTTAAAATAACTGCCATGCCCCTAACAGGTTACCCCGCTACCATCTTGGACTGCATCATCACTTGCCATCAGATGAAATCGTAGTCAAGAGCTAAATTGTAGTTGTGTATATTTAAAAAAAAATGTATCTATGTTTTTGCTCTGCACCCCAAGTTTTTTAATACATAGCTAAGTAGTTTGGCTTTACCTTCCAAATGATCGTGGAACGGGACTTCGTTCAATATCTTAACATCAAGAATCCTGTTAGATAGAGTGAGGGGAGTGTTCTAGAAAACCGTTGGCTAAAAATATACCTAATCCCGCAGACCAGGCCTTGATTGTTTAAGGTACCAATTTGTATTGCTTACCTGATAATAGTTCGGAGGTGGTCGCAGTAGCTTTGAGTTTCGCTCTGGACATGTGCAACCGTCTCCACGAGAGGCCATCGGGTGACGTCTGTCCTGGCGCTTCCTCGTTCCACCCTGGAACAGGCACGGCTAACGCTACTTCGCTTACGCTCTGAAATTAATGGATACTACTTAGAATTGGATGGAAATTACTTAGAATTCATGCCAATACCATTGGTTTAGGGCAAATTTTAAAAGGAAGAAGAAAGTTAAGTAGGTAACTATACCTAGGTATTCTGTGCTCATGCGATGCATCATTCAGTTGATCCGACCAGGGTCTCTCTCGCCTTTAATTGCTCCCCGTAATGCCAAGGTCGATCTTAATGGACGAACATTGTGCAAGATCCGTAGCGTGGCGTGTGCCCTCAGCAATGAGGAAGATGATGCAGACAGAGGATTTACTTATTTTAATGATGCTGGGGCACTTAGTACGAACTTTGGGGCGCACATTTAGGGGCGGTAACAAGTTGTAACTAAAGGACGAACCACACGTTGCCCCCCCGTCGAAAGAGGTCCCCGAGCCGTTAATTACCTATAATAGCTACCGACTCTAGCTTGGATGATACTCACTCATAAGTCATAAGATCGATCGATACCCTGGAGGATGCCTAGGGACGTAGTTAACTGAAAAAAAATTAAATTGTAATTACCCTAATCGACTGGTTACATTGGCAAGGAGTCTGGAGATATCCTGGGCTCAAAAGCACCGTCGTCGGCGTAGACTTGTTGGTCAGCATTCCGTTAGGTGTGACACTGCCGTTCGGACTGCTGCCACCTTTAGGGCATTCGTAGTCCAAACTGTGCGGCGGTGTAACTGAAATGGTCGGACTATCGGTCAACGTCACCTTGACCCTGTAAAAGAAATATGATTAGTTATAGGTACATACCTTGGAGAAATAATGTAATGTACGTATTTCGAGCCTCTTTTGTTATGCGTAATGCTACCTACCAACGCTATTTGCATTTAAGTTCTTATTGGTTCATTTAAGTCATTATTTAACATTGGGTCTGATTATAGTATCGATAGATTTGTAGTTGCAAGGAAATAAATTCTGTTGAAGGAATCATAAACCATCTGGAATAGGCCAAGGCTCAAGCAGGGAAGTTAAATGAGTTATAGCGCTCATGATTAAGGGTCCAATTTTGTACGCAGTTTCTATTTCACGAAGCGGTTTTGTGATAAGAATTGAAATAGGTTAACTTTTATTTTGCTGTAAAATCATTAGCTGGCTGTGGTGATAGCTCTAAGCTTAAAGCTAAACTGAGGAAGATAAATAAAGCACCCAAACAACTTTTTTTAGGAAGAATAAAACCGTCTTCGGCTATTGTTTAGCCGCTTACGAATTGTCTCCAAAAAGTTTAAATCTACTCAGCAAGCCCGAATAATGAAATGACAAATACATATTTATAAGTTGTAGGTCTTCTACAGACAAAATAAGGAAAATTTGAATAGATGTTATCGTTCATATTACTAACATTATTTTGTACTTCCGTTAAAATAGTGGTAAATCTTGATTATACAACGTTTATATTACGATTTACGCGTTCTGTAGGCTTCTCAAGATGAGATCTAATGATGTCTATGTTATCAAAACTGCTGTAATGGGCTTACTGGAAGTTGATGGTGCAAATGTTTTATATGGCAAATACTTGCTTATATTATTTAAAGTAGTGTGTTACACTTTGCATAGCGATTATCGTATCATGCCAGTCAGAGCTGCATATTTGTACTATTTATTTGAACAACGTTTTTACTATTTACCTTTCTAGAAGCGAAAGTAGATAGTTGGACGCGAACAAAGATAGGTATATTATCTACTTAAAGAAATTCTGAGGACACTATCAGTAGGTTACTACAGTAACTACGCATTTAAAACAAAGACGTTTCAACTTGACTAGGAAGCTTTACAAACACAAATTGTGTACGTCTAAGTACCTAACTAATGTAATTTTCATTCATATATTCCGTATTCTGGAAGAAACAAACAAAGAAAAATAAATGCTCGCAACGTGCTCTGGATTCTGTAAATAATATCCTTTACGATGAAGTTATGAGTGGCCTGCAACATTTTAACTATGAATTTTGTGCTCGGCAGCAAGGATATATTCTGATCTCGAAAAGCGATGCAGTCGGCTCCGTAACACCAAGAACTGAAAGCACTTGAGGTGCTCGACAGTCCTCGTGTCGTGGTTAAATCGAGGGCATTTATCGACGACACCAGTGCTTTAAAGCAGTGCGAATATTTCATGCTTGTTACGGCCGATGTGTGTGTTCGTCGTAAAAATTGCAAAAACCGTCAGATTGCAATCTAACGCTTTTAATCTCGATATATTGCAAACTGTCGACAGATTGTACTGTTCAATGTTCTGAGTGTAAATTTTTTAAATATTCATTGTATTTCTCGTCTCTTTCTTGTAGATTAAGTTAGGGTTCAACATTAAATAATCAGGTAGTGACGCATAATCAGGACTGACGGTTTTCACAATCTTACGGTGACATATGCACGTGTACTCAGGTGGGTAATGTGGAAGGGTTTGTCTTGGATGGTTCTTCTGTTTGATTGGTGTAGGGAACTCAGTTATTTGGAGTCGGGATATCTTTAGGCGGGAGAAACTCATTACCTTTGTTAGGTTAGGTAGGTGTAAAGCACAAATACCTATTAGGTAAGTAAGTAACTCTAACTGCTTACTTTGCTTGGCTTCCGCTGTCGTAGCTCGGTGGTTTCCCTAAACACTGGTACGAATCGCACACGCCCAAACCCTTGGGCCTGTACTCCTTCAGCCTGTAGGGCCTAGGTCGGTCGTAGATGTGGTCGCTCGTGTTGAACCTTTGCAGAGATCGTGGTCTCACCTTCCCGCAAGGTGGTGTTTGCGTGTATTGGTCGATGCGGCTCGCCTCTTCCACGCTAGTCACGAAGCTAGCTTCAGATATCTGCAACAATTATAAAGTTGATATTAAGTACTTACTAGTGGTTCGCCACTTCGCCCCGAACTGAGACCTCGCGGTATCCATAAGATAGTTTTAACTAAGATATTGTAATAGTTAACTTTTTTTTATTCCACGTAAGATGGAGCTAACGTCTATTTTTGTAAACAAAAACGAGTAAACTTGTACAGAGCGCCATCTATTGACATCTTTGTGAAGTTCTGTTAAAAATACTGAAGCTCATTAAAAATTAAACAATTTCGTTTCCTTATTATTTATCTAATTTTAGTATTTGTTGTATAAGTACAGGATATAATTCAAATTATTGATCAAGTTTCAGGCTCAGCCTTTCAGAAAATTGGGAGTTCTGAGGTCAACTTTGGACGTTAGAAAATCTCCACTTTGAAAGCCCCCCATTTGGTCAATTTCAGGGGAAAAATTAAAAAAAAAACATTTTTAGACTGTATTCCTAATTATCTTTAAAATTATATACCGCTACCTTATGTAACGCTATAGAAAATATTTTACTTCGCATTCGCTTCTATGAGAGCCCCCCTGAAATAAAGATTTATATAACTTTTTAAGCCATATTCGGCTGGAGCCTTTTCCGGGATAATACGTAGGTACCTACCTACCTTATCTCTGCCCAATCAGTTATTTGGCAGATGGAGTCAATGATATTCTAACGCGTTACTGATTCGATTTTTGATAACAATCAACTTTCTTTATGAAGAAGTTTTAATCGATTTGACACACCATTGCTCAACCTTTTTTAATTGTTTTATAAACATACATACTCAAGCGTTCAAATGATAGCAGGTAATTCAAGTATCATTAGACACATTGGCCCCGTGTCATATCAGGGAGACAGCATCAAGGCCGGGAGCCGCAGCAGAAAAGGCTGAAACCGGCAAGCGGCGGAAATATGCCTCTCTCATAGAGAGTTACATATTTGTTCCGTTTGCCGTGGAGACCCTTGGGCCGTGGAGTCTTAGTGCCAAAAATTTTTTGCGAGATATTTCACCGCGGTTAATTGCCTCATCTGGTGACAGAAGGGCTGGCTCATTTTTTGCGCAAAGGATCAGCCTGGCTGTCCAGCGCGGAAATGCAGCCAGCATTCTTGCCACCATTCCACGTGGGCATGATTTATATAGTAATTAGGTTAGGCTAGCTACCATTAAGTTCTATTGTATTATTTTCAATAAAAAATATACTTACAAAAAAAAGTATCATTTATATACAATAGTACACTCAGGGCTGGGCAAAATACATGCTTTACTTTAATTGAAATACATATTTAAAAATACTGTATCGCAAGTAATTATATACGAAATACAAAATATATTTCGGTACCTAAGGTATTTAAAATATAAAATACACAATACAAAATAAGTAACCTTAACCAGCACGGGCTGAAAAGTAGAGGAAAACAAGACTAATTAACCAGTAAAACCAGAGTTTCCTTTCATGAACACTAGATTTTTAAATGTACTATAAATAATTAAAACCTGCTAAAGAAAAAAAATCTTTCTACAGGTCTACCTACCATCAGGTTACCATCATTACACTGTAGCCTCGCACTCGCACTCACGATCGCTAAATGAAGGTTAATTAATGTATTTTAATGTTAAAATGTATTTTGAAGCCTGAAGTATTTGAAATAAGAATTACTAATTACATTTTAAGGAAGTAATTGAAATACAAATACCAAATACGTATTTATATTTCAATTACGTATTTTAATTACAAGTAATTCAAATACTGCCCAACCCTGAGTACACTAAATGTACCTACATGAATCCGTCAGGTCATAGAAACCATCCATCCAAAGCTAGTGTTGAAGCTCCGTGACTATTTTGAAAAGGAAACTCGTACCTTCTTGTAATTAATAAATGAGTATTGGAGTTACGAAATATCGGATAAAAGGGCACGTCGCTTCACGATTGATTCGTCTATGGAGTACCTAATGCATTTGCTTTATCGATGGTTGGCTGTCAATAATTATGCCACTTCATAGACGTGCATATGCTAAAACTAAAATAAATGGTTGGACAAGGCATACCTAGCCTATGTACTTCCCGGGGATACAACCAATCCCTGTACTAAATCGTAATCGTATTCGTCAAAATCGGTTGCACAGATGGGCTGTGAAAGGGTAGCAAACAAGCAGACAGACAGCTATGGATTAAAATTTTAAATAATTACTGTTATTCTATCAACGCATAACTCAATTTATAAGACGGATTGGGTTAAACTTTGACATTGAGATAGATATAATTTATTATTAAGGTAACTAGGCATTCTTTATCTGTAAGGGCTTTTTTAAGAATTCTAACCGCTTAGGGGTAGAACTAGGGGTTTGAAAAATAGTTAAAATCGAAATTAACGATAGCGAAGCTGAGCAAATGACCGTAAATGCAAATGAAATCTTTAATAATTTATTTTTAAATATATTTTCGGATAAATAACATTATAAGTAGGAACCTAGTTGTCGTGTTATTCTCTTTAAAAGTATTAGAAGTACCTACTTTATGAATTATTAAGGATCAATTCTTAGTACTTAGTGACAGTAAAAAATTAGGAGACTGGGAAGCCCCTCGCTACAGTAAAAAGAAACTGAATGGGTATAGAAAAAACTACGAACTCGAGACGAATTCAGATCATGAGATACAACATGCCGTCTTATATTATTGACTCATAGAGAAAATATGCAACATAAAATAAGTTTGTACCTACTGAGCACTATGAATCGCTCAAAATGTTGTAGACATCTCTACGGCCTTAGCGCAAATGGGTTGGTAAGTATTTAATTAGTTTAAGTAGGTAAAAATCTCTCTCGTCTCTAAAAATTAGGATTATAATTCTGAAACAAGAGCGTCAAAAATCCATACTTCCATACTAATATTATAAAAGCGAAAGTGAGTATGTCTGTCTGTCTGCTACGCTTTCACAGCCCATCTACCAAACCGATTCTGATAAAATTTGGTATAGCGGTAGGTTACATCCCGGAGAAACACATAGGCTACATTTTATCTCAGAAAATTAAGGAGTTCACCCGGGAAGTCGCGGGCATCATCTTGTATAATAATAATACTACTTTAAGCGATGTTGGTATGCTCTCAAGCCCGCCTGGCCGGTTGCCCTGCCAGGGATCGAACCCGGAACCTCCCACATAATACATATACATATAAGACCACAACACTCACCATTACGCCAGAGACATGGTCTTATGTTAGTTTTAGCGAAACTACAATGAAAAGTTACCAAAGCTAGAAGTCACAAAAAATACACATTTCAACGTTTACCAATGTCATTGGCAAAGTAATCGTAGCAATCAGCAAAATGACTGGTCTCATGCTACGGCTCTTGTCATGGCTCGCTGCGCTAAATGGTTTTTGCCACAATCATTTTACTATCATTAAAAAAATCATTCCTTAGGTAAAATTGTAATTTTCACACGGACATACTCGTAAACGGAAAATATCTATGAAATGGGTTGAAAATTCCCATCATACGTAGTAGGTATATAGGGAAAAATTATTTTTGACAGACATCCCCTAATCCTATAGGGATTGCCCCTAATCCAAATAGGTAATGTGGTGATGACTGACTGTTAAAGCAATGGTATGTGGTTGTAATTCTATTAGCCAGCATGGCCATCCGGTCCATGTTACTCTTCTTCTTGTCATCTATGATTTCGGTTCCCTGATTTCCCTAACATGAATAAGGTCTTAACTGCCTCGTTGGTCTAGCGGTTAGCGTAGTCGACTGCGGATCACGAGGTCCTGGGTTCGATTCACGGTCGGGCATAAAAATTGTTAGGTATTGGGTTTTTCAATTAAGAAATTCTCAGTGCCAGCCCGGAGTTGGAAGTTGGTGGTGTTTCACCCCCTCGGAGAGCACGTTAAGCCGTCGGTCCCGGTTATTATCACTCACATGATAATAGTCGTTGAAGCCGCCAACCCGCATTGGAGCAGCGTGGTGGGTCTAAGCTCCTAATTCCCTCTCTCCTATGAGAGTGGAGGCCTGTGCCCAGCAGTGGGACGTTAATAGGCTGCAGTGGACTAAAGTTTTCGAATCAAACTTGATAAGTTAATTTATGAGTTGAAGATAAGTCAATTTCTGGTGTGATGATTAAGTACCTAAGTCCCTATTTAAATTTTCGGTGACAATTGCTGAAAATTGTGCTGACGTAGGTACTCGTAGAGATAACCGCGGAAGTTCGCTATTATGTAAGAACATTAGCTAAATATCTGTGGAATTCGTGAAAATTAAACTTTAGGTTCAACGCACACTAGTAGATTTGATGCGAATGTTTTTCTTAATAATTTACTCTACTTTTTATAAATAGATACAATTACAGAGGCTGTCATGCCACCTAAAGCCCCAAAAACTCAACGAATTGCAAGCTGACTGAAATTCAAAATACCGTAGGTTCGAACAAGTTCGAATTCCATTCGCTAAGTAACTCTGACAGACTTAGCTTAATTAAAGATTAACTAAAGCTTAATAATTATTATTGATTGACTGAATTTTAATGAACATGCGAGATATTTATAAGTAATGTTTAACTTTTTATTTTAGCGTTTAATTAAATTTCTTCACTCCATTTTCACACTTCATAAGGAAATATATTTGAAACGAATACCTAATTCACGTTTTTCATATTTTCACGTTCAATCACGGACACATTTGTACCTGCGCAGACGACCGACCGCCAATTTGGGTAAGCTTACGGGACGCTGATTTATAGATCTCGTTACAAGCACTTATGTTTACATACACATTATACCTAAGAATATTAAACCTAAAATATATTAGGAAAGATGAAGGCTTATAGCCTTCATCTTTCCTAATATATTTTAGGTATATTAAATTACAGAAATTATAGTAAATTTACAGAGCGATAATAAAATACCTATGTGAATCTGGGGAGTGGTGAAGATTCGTGAAGAAAAATTCGTGGAAATGTTTTACAGCTCTACAAATACGCACTGGGTCTACATACCTATTATGTTAAAAGTTACTATGCCAGCAACGAAATCCAAAAACAATAGTTTTATTGAAAAATATGCTTTAATACTACGTGCGCGTGCTTTACCTACTTAGGTACTTCAACATGATACAAAGCTATCAATCTTGATTGAATGTATGTTATTCAGATGTAGGAATACGACTTATTACTATTGACTACTGAATAATAATATGCAATATGCTTAGACTAATAACGCCAATATGCATGTCTTACTAATTTATGAACAGCACAAAAGCTTCTTAATTAATAGATCATATACGTAAGTCGTAACATACGTAAGTACCTATAGGGTAGCGGTTAACTCCTGTAATTTCAGTTCTAGCACAGAATAGTTAATAGGTAGTACGGTTCTAAGTACCTTAGAAATAGCTGCTATGTTATTAATGGTGAACATAATATACCTAATTGCTGAGGCGAGTTCGTTTCGCGGTTTGATTTAACCATTGATTAGGTATATGGCATCTACTTTCATGTTTATATATAGTGTATTATGTACCTACCTCACAGATATACATATTTTTGCATAGGTATCTAACGCGCTTTTTCACACTATATTTCAGTCAAATCAGAAATCTATTCGATAGGCATGTACTTTAAAAGGCAAAATTACCGATGAAAATCTTCGGAGATCGAGGACAGGATTTCACAATGCACATCCACGCTCCATAGATGAATAAATAAACTTTACGTTCAATGTAATAAAGACTATACTTTATCCGACTCAGCCGGAGAGAGATCAGGCGTAGAACCGACGGTCTTACGTGCTCTCCGAGGCACGGGGTTGAAGCACGGCCAACTTCCTAACTCCGGGCTATAGTAGGTAGTTACTGAGAATTCCTACTAAGAAAAACCCAATATCTACCTAATTATGGCCCGACTCGGGACCTGGTTAGCCGCAGTGGAACATGCTAACCACTAGACCACCGAAGCAGATAATAATGAAAACTTATGTTATACCTGTGAGTAATCATATTATATATACATATAATACACACCTGCTTCATATTCATGTAATAAGAATTATAAACACAAAATGAAACACATTTTATTTCGCGCACTATTGAAAAATTTTCGCAATCTTTTTTTAACTGCGACTTTTCACACGAGTCATATTGAGAGACGAGATATTAAAATTCACGCGTAGGTACACGAGACTATAGCACATCGCGTCACATCAGTGATAGACTAGTAAGCACCACAAAAGGAAAACTAATACTGAGACGGCAACAATGCACGCTGTGATTTTTCTATTTGCTGGAGCTACCTACCTAGTTATATAATATCTAACAGAATGAAAAAAAATTAAAATCTTCTAATGATAGCTGTCATTAAAGAGCATCGAAGTTCATTCGATGTTAAAAAAGCATAATTTTTAGCTTGCTTTGCTTCTAGCAATTAAATTTTTGGTCTCTGTATGTGTAACGGGTGAAACTTTTCTGAAAATAATACGAAGCCGCCTTTCTTTGGCAATTTCTTATAAAATTTGTTCATTCCTTTTAGAAAGTATAAAAGTACTTAAAGAGTTCAAAACAATAAGCTATTAACCTGGCATTAGACATTTGAATATCGTAGGATTTAAGACGCAAGGGCAACTCTTAAGCTTTTCATTATCGTTATCAGTTCTAATTTCCTACCCATATTATTGATTATGTATTTTATCGATTACATGCGTAGGTACCTACTCAATTAATCCAAGAGTTTATTAATCTTGAAATTATACTCAATAGCTCCAAAGTAGCCATAAACCAAGAAAAGAAGAAGAAGAAGAAGGTTAGTGTTCATATTCCTACATCCATGGTTCATTTTTAAGCAATATACCTACCTACCTAATAGCACAGGCACTGAGCAGAGCGGATTTTCATGAAGAACTGATGAATACTAAGCTTAAAGAAAGCTTTAAGAGTTCTTAGATTTCCTAGTATTGAAAGACTGTGTTAGTAATCTGTTTAATCAGAAAGTAGTATGGAAGCAATCGGATTCACATCCGGGGTTACAACGTCCTTGAATCCAGCAGCCCACAAGTCGTACACAGTATTGTAGGTAGGTATATTATCTACACATTGTAACTTTTTTCTCTGAATGAAAAGAGGAACTGCTGAGTTTCTTGCTGATTCTTCTTAGTAGAACTTATTTCCGAACCGGTGGTAGAGTCTTGACTTATCATAAGTTACACAAGTTGTCCTACGTTGATTAAATAAATCATTTATCATTCATTTAAACCTACCATATAATTAAATAGGTAATACATGTTTTATGCCCCGTGCCCCAAAAACCTATCTCTAACAATTGCTCAATAAATTTTTATTCTTTGGCTGCTCCCTCATCCGTTATGGGATTACTAGCAGATGCCCACGACTTCATCCGCGTGGATAAAGGTTTGTTGGTTCCCGCGGGAACTCTTTAATTTTTCGGGATAAAAAGTAGCCAATGTGTTATTCCAGGCTATACTCTATCTCTGTGCCAAATTTCATCCAAATCCATTCAGCCGTTCTGGCGTGATTAAGTAACAAACGTCTATCCATACATCCATCCATCCATCCATTCAAACTTTCTAGTATAGATAAAAATTCATATAACCTTCTTCCTCAAATTCTGTTGTGCAACGTGTGGTCGGGAAATTCCTTTTGGGATTTCAATAATCCAAGCTTTAAAATATAAGAGTATATATGTCACCGTAAGATTGTAAAAACCGTTAGATTATAATCTAACTCGCGAAATTATAAACTGTCGACAGATTGTGAACCGTTCAATCTTCTGAGTGTCAATTTTTGAAATATTAAATAAATAAATAAATAATAATAATGTAGGTGATATAAAGTTGACATGATTACAGTTTGAGAGCCTTAAACATTCTACCAATTAATGGTGTATGAATATTTGGTATAGATAGATCATCAAAGTTGTATAGCAATTAAAAAAAAAAAATTTGATAAAATTAAATTAATAAAAGGTCATACAAAATTACAATTACAAACGCAAGAAAATAATATAACATAATCAGAGATAATATGATAATAGTTCCTACTTAATTACATATGTCAAATTCCATATAAGGGGGGGGGGGGGGATACTCAATTATTGCACTTTAAAACCATTCAGTTAATAATCACATCGTCATCATCAAAATTTACATATTATATTATTTAAGATAAGTTACTTGAGATTATCACTAAGGAATTCAGAGATTTTGTAATAGCATTTATTCATAAGCAGCTCATGAACCTTCCTTTTGAAAATATTAAAAGTACTGCTTTTGTAGCCGTCAGGAAGTTTATTGCACATAGTTATTGCCATGTAATGTGTACTCTTTCCAAACATCTGCAGTCTTTTAGGAGGTACAATTAGTTTATTCCTTCTCTGAGCTCTCCGAGATCTCACCTCAACCAGTTCATTGTAACTTTTAAAATAACTTGGATTTTTTTTGACTAGCAATAACAACTCATAGATATATTGACAAGGTAAGAGGAGAACATGATGCTTCTTAAACAAAGGCTTACAGGTATCTAATGGCCGTAATCCACATAATGCTCTCAGACAGGCTTTTTGTTTTATAAAAAAACCTTTATAAGCAAATACCGAATTTCCCCACAAGATAATCCCATATCTTAATAGCTGTTTTTATATAATAAAGGCTGTTTTCATATCAGAAGTTTGATAGAGCCGTCTGAGGACATAGACAAATTTATCCAATTTGTTGCACAGATTTTCAACATGGGTTTTCCAGTTACAATGTCGATCTACTATGAAACCCAGAAAAGATGTTGACTCTACTTCTTCAATGGCAGATCCCTGATAATTTATTTTAAGATAAAACAAGATATTATTGTATGGTAAAAATTGGATAAATTTAGTTTTTTGCATATTTACAGAGAGGTTATTTAGTTCCAGCCATTCTTTTACATTTGACAACGCTTCATTTGCTTCAGATTCAATAGTTAACTTATTTTTACTTTTTACTATTACTACTACACTAGTACTACTATACTAGTGTCATCGGCATACATTATACATTTTTGCTGAATGAAGTCCGGAAGGTCATTAATGTAAAGAAGAAATAATAAGGGACCCGGAACGCTACCCTGTGGTACACCATATGGGTGTTGGACTTTATATTCAGAGCGACAAGCATTACAATATGAGTTTGTTGTATGCAGAATTTCTACACATTGCATTCTGTTTTTAAGATAACTTGTTAACCATTCTAAGCATTTTCCTCTAATTCCATATTTTTCTATTTTACTTAGGAGTGTTTTATGGCAGACTAGGTCAAATGCCCTAGTCATGTCAAGAAAGATTCCTATAACATTAAATTTATCATATTTTAGGCTTTCTGTAATAATTTTATTTCGAGCATAGCAAGCTAAGGTAGTCCTACTATTTTTTATAAACCCATATTGTTCATTTTTCAATAAATGATAGGATGATTTATAGCTATATATTTTATTATGCATAATTTTTTCTAAAACTTGAAAAAAGAAAAGAATTTGTATCAGCGTTATAGTTCTTTATATCATTTTTATCAACCTTTTTAAAAACAGGCTTGATGATTGAAAGTTTTAGCTTTTCAGGAAAAACGCCTTATATGAAAGAAAGATTAAATAGGTGACTAAGTGGCATCGCTAAATAAGCGGCACATGCCTTCAGAATTTTTGTGCTTAGATTATCGTAGCCAGTTGAGTTGGTATTTTTAAGTCCTAGTATTGTTTTATGCACATCACTTGCGATAATTGGTGTAAGGTACAAAGTCTTGTCGTTAGTATTAATAAAATTACTTATAACTACGTAATATTTAAAAAGTAATTATTGAATTCGTCTGCAATTTCATTTGGATCGGAGTAAGTATTTCCCTGCGATTGAATATTTTTTATCTCTGTATCCAATGTTTTGCGTTCAAAATTATTACTTATAACGTCCCATGAAGCTTTACATTTGTTTTTCGATTTCACTATAAAGTTTTTATTTGCTAGAACTTGTGATTTTTCAATGCAGGTTTTAAGTAGTTTAGAATATTTAGTGTAATTCTTTTTGTTTGCATTTTTATTGGATGGAGATTGTAGGTATTTCAAATAAAGGCGGCGTTTATTTATGTATTAATTATTAATTGTATTTACGTTTTCTTGTCGGTTTCTTGTAGGTTAGGTTAGAGTTCGATATATATAACCAGGTAGGTTCGTGTAATAATCGGGTTAATATACCTAAATGATTACAATCTACCGAAAAATAATGCGTTAAATTGTAATCTTTCCACAGTTTGTAATTTCGCGAGTTAGATTATAATCTAACGGTTTTTACAATCTTACGGTGACATATAGGTATAATACCCATTCACTAGTCACTACTTATCAGGAAGGTACTTGATATTCTAAAGGCGTTCGAAAAATGCGATTGGCCTGGTCTGACCTGGTCGTATAGGTACTTTGGTAGGTAGGTATTATGGATGCAAATTGCTGACGTACAAACGGTATTTCCGAAATATACCCTTTACTATATGGTAAGTAATAATAATAACCTAGTACCACCTACTGAGGGACGAGTAAAGTTGTGACAACGCATATATCAGTCGATTGCGATTGTTTAGCAACGTTGGCCCAAGTCGGTAAATGGATGGGTGACTGAATTTGGAGGTTCAAATTTGACCTTTTCGTTTCCCCCGTGTTATATTATTCTGTGCCCGTGCCCCGGAGAGCACGTTAAGCCGTCGGTCCCGGTTATTATCACTAACATCTGATAATAATCGTTACAAAAATCTATGAGTTTAAATACTCTTAGTCGAATCCAAGGAAAACTTCTACCATTATTTGATAAATGGAAAGGTTTCACGACCCCCAGTAATGAGGAATACGAAGCAGAGAGAGAAACTGACGATGTTTTAGGGTTCTGTATTGACAACAGTTACACCATTTCAATGTTGCTACAGGCCAAAACCCGCCCCGATTTAGAACTAAACTAGGTTTGCCTAGGAAAAATTTAATAGTACTTAAGTATTTTATGTTTGCCAGTTGTGTGTTTTACGGATAAACCTAGACCTAGTGGTAGCAATTCTGTGGTGGAAGAGGAGGCAAGACTTTGCACTTGGGTGGAGTAAGGATGTCTGGATTTC
Source organism: Erebia palarica (assembly GCA_964035005.1). Lineage (NCBI taxonomy): Eukaryota > Metazoa > Arthropoda > Insecta > Lepidoptera > Nymphalidae > Erebia > Erebia palarica. The sequence goes on along the minus strand of OZ035987.1, from coordinate 27,456,787 downwards.
TCTATATATACCTACCTAGGTTACTACTTAGTAGGTACATATTAGAGACCTAATGCCCAGGCCCGGATCTAGGGGGGGGCAAGCCGGGGCCCGTGCCCCGGGCGGCAAATTCAGAGGGCGGCAGATCCAAGCTTGGCAGACGAATACACTACTCAGCATTATCGCAACTTTGCGATGACAGACGCGCAGAATAGTAAATTTATAAATAAATAAAAGTTGTTTAATTCGGACAACTAAAGAATCCATAGAGTGTATATGTCACCGTAAGATTGTAAAAACCGTTAGATTATAATCTAACTCGCGAAATTATAAACTGTCGAAAGATTGTGAACCGTTCAATGTTCTGAGTGTCAATTTTGGAAATATTCATTGTATTTACGTTTTCTTGTCTGTTTCATGTAGGTTAGGTTAGGGTTCAACATAAATAATCAATAATTTAGGTTTTGTCAGGTTTAAATAACTATCAGATTACAATCTACCGGAAAATAATTCATTAAATTGTAATCTTTCGACAGTTTGCAATTACGCGAGTTAGATTATTATCTAACGGTTTTTACAATCTTACGGTGACATATATAATAGTAGGTTAGTAACAATAAAAACACAAAGAATTTGACTGACTGGTAGCTAAGCTATCAACGCACAGCCTAAGCCGCTAGGGTTAGAGGCTTGAAATTTGGACAGTAAGTTCCTTTTGTGACGTAGGCGCCCACTAAGGAAGGATCTTTCAAAATTACTCCCCCAAATAGAACAGGGTCGATAATTTTTGAAACCAAAAAAAATCATTGTAGGATGAAATCAATTGGAAAAGGCTCTTCCTTTTCCAATTGGTTTCATGTAAAAGATAAATATAAAAAACTATTTGAATTTTTCAAATAAATTATGAGGTTATGTGAAAAAAGTGTAAATACAAAAGTTGTAGATCTTTTTATTACCTACAACTTTGCCATTTAATTTTTTTCCATAGGACTTTTAGTCTTGCCGGAAATCGAGATAAACAGTTTTTTACCCTTAAAAACCCCCTTTCACTTCCCGACCTCAGATCGCCCGTAAATTATTTTTCCTTTCATTTTTGTTATATTCTGTTTCTTTTCCAATGGGTTTCATCCTACTATGTTTTTTTTCACTTTTTACCATTTTCAAAGGCCTCACTCCTGGTCTAAAAGGGGTAAACTAGGGGATGAAAGTTTGGATGAGGATTTTTTTTCGGCTTACATCCGGAAAAAAAAATGAAATTCGATTAAAAATTAAGAAACACGTGTTTCAGTATTTTTGAAAATAATTCCACATCTAAGGCACCCGAGCGAAGCAGGGGCGGGTCCGCTAGTATAAACATAAGAGACACAGACATGTCCACTTCACCGCGTCGAGGGTGATTAAAGAAGCGAGCTGGTTTTCGTGCACTCTCTGCACAAGGCACCTCTATAGTGGCGAAGTACTTAAACCTAATATCTATAGTCTTTAGTGTTCTACGAATCAGGGACATGGTTTTTTTTTTGCGAATGACAGCTGCGCGACCCTGACGCACTGCAGAAGGGGAGAAATCCCATCATCATCCTAATTGGAAGCGCAAGTTGTCCAGCGATCTTTTGGCATACCCGACCCACAGGTTGTGTATACGACAAGCTCTGGCCATATGCCTTGAAAAGCATTACCTTAGCTTGCTCAGTACAACGGGAAAATATGCGAGCCAACATATTATTACCTCTGTCTGCCAAAGACCTGCGCTTTCTTTCAATATTGATTGAATCAGAAAGATTGCTGCATCCCGAATTACAGAAGAACGTAAGTATTGATGATGCTCAATTTGGCTTCCGCCCCGGGATTTTAGATTTTTTTTCTTTTCGGACAGCAAAGGTGTTAATATTATAAATGGCATATATAATATGAGTACTTGCTGCTTATTTGTTTCTACTTATAAACTTTACTTTTGTTTTATTACATTAATAATTTTTGTTACTGTGGCGTCACCCACAGCCGAAAACCAGCGCCCTGCTTTGTATGCAATCATTGGCATACAATGCAGGGCTTAATGCTGAGCTGTACAGCCATTCTGGGTGGTGGTCACAGTTTTTCTTTCTTTCTTTCTTTCCCGGTCTCTCGACGGATTCGGCTGTCCTCAGTCTCAAACATACAGTACAATACTACACAAAACGTAACACATCTGTGTATGCATGTTTTCTGGACCTGAGCCGCGCATTTGATCTGTGAACTATGAAGTTCTCTGGAACAAATTGCATGTTGCTCGGGTCCCGGATGAGATAACGAGTCTGTTGAGATACTGGTACGGAGGGCAAGTGAACAACGTAAGATGGGGTGACGTGACGGTACGTCAAAGGGGACTCACCTCTCCAGATCTTTTCAACGTCTATATCAACAGTTTGATCGAGGACCTGAGAAGCACCAGGGTCGGCTGTCATTTGGGAGATGTATGTGTGAATAATCTCAGTCATGCAGATGACATGGTCCTGCTCAGCCCCTCGATCGGAGGGCTAAGGAGACTTCTTTCGGTCTGTGACCGTTATATTAAGGATCATGGATTGAAATATAACGTTTCCAAGTCAGAGATGATGATATTCAGATCGGGGAAGGGTCCGGAGAGGGTGCCACCGGTCTTTTTGAATGGTTCTACAATTCGGGAGGTACGGCAATTTAAATATGTCTCGGTGACCACATGTCCTAATGTGGTCACCAAGGACCTTAGGGATGACTTGGATATCGAGAGAGAGAGAAGAGCACTGTCGGTTCGGTGCAACATGCTCGCGCGCTGATTCTCTAAATGCAGTACCGACGTAAACCTAACCCTGTTTCGTGCATATTGTCAATTTTTTTACACTTGCCAATTATGGACGAAATTCAGGCGAACGACAATGAGCACCATGAGGGTGCAGCGTGAGGGTGGAATAATGACGCATTCCGCATGCTCATGAGGTTGCCGAGGTACTGCAGCGCGTCGGGCATGTTTGCCGAGGCGGGAGTCTCCGATTTCTTTGCGATCAGGCGCAATCGTATAGCTTCTTTCTGGGAGCGATTGCGACTTTCGAATAATGTAATTCTTAGGGTCATCGGTGAGGATAAGTCTAGTGATATCGGCGCTCTGTCCACCGAGTCGCAAATAAGAAATAGGAAGTAATTTTTAGAAAATAGCTTAAGCAAGCTTTTATTTTATTTTATTTTTATTATTTGTTTTTTCATTTATTATTTATACTATTGTAACATTGGATTTTTATCTGAAATAAAGAGCTGTTATGTAATAATATCAGCATCATCTATCAATAGGCTTATGGCTGAAATGATGATGATGATGATGATGATAAAGGTAAAAATATTGGCGGACGAGGGCGGCACTTTTAAATTTTTGCCCCGCCTCGAAAAAATTCAAGATCCGGCGCTGCTAATGCCCGGTGGGTCGGTAAGTACCTATGCGTTGAACTAGGATATTTTCATTTGAATTAGGATTTGAAAGTTGAAACCAATTATAAAAACTAGCCTGGGCTAGTCGTTTTTCCTAAAATCGGCTGGTTGGTTTCAATTAAACAGTAGCGCTAATAATTTGGAATACTTATTCAAGTATTAATAACACAACCGTTTGAGGCAGTGCCACCAAAACCAATTAAAATTGTCTGCAAATAATACAAAATAAAATAATAAAAATTCTTTTCAATTATGACTTTCTCATCCCCACAAAAATTTTATATTCGGAAACCAAATTAATGAATATTCAACAAAGATAATACATGTATTTTGATTATGAAGATAAAATCTAAGAACATTCATTCCCAATTGACATTTAAAACCATAGAGTAGGATGTATAAAAGGGTATAGAGTTATCACTCCCACTTATTATACGAGCTATGGAAACCAGCGCTCCTGGTTGTTGGTTCCTGAACTAATTTCCTTGTGTATATAGCTATAGATAATGAACTTTACTATATAGGTAGCTTGCCCAATATTAAAATTTTTTAAGTAAATTCTGAGGACATTACAGACACACGCTTTAGGTCTTTCTGGTAGCTTTAAAATAAATTAAACAAAAAGAGCATAAAGAGTGTCAAAATGAAAAGAAAAACATAATTCATTTTTTTCTTTTATTATAATATTCAATACAGCACTTTTGGATAAAATCTTGTACATCTACATCTTTTGTCGCACCATTTAATATTTTATTTGTGTTTTTGCACCAGCTGTACAAAAATAAATTACAGGAGGCATCTATAATGAATTTAGACAATTCTTCAATTTCAATGAATAAAATACACACGAGTGACAACTGACAAGACAATCAATGACAAAAACTTCGTGATTGGCAACTGACAGGTGACATTTTAATGTGACTCTTTAAAAACTTACAACTAACGCTAAAATTAATATTAAAATATGGCTATACAACTAAATTAGCCGTGAATTTATTTAAATATTTTTTATGATCAAAATTGTTTGATATTACACGATATTTAGATTTTATTTATTGAAACTACTGCGTGAAATGAAACATTCAACGACACAAGAAAAAGGGGATGCCAGTGTAAATAATTTTAAGTGTTGATATTTCAAAATTTATCACCGCCATCTATCGATAGGTTCCTAAACTATACCAAATACGTTTTCCAGTCAATTTGCTCGTAGTGAAAGCACCGTGTTTAAAACTAAAAGGGAACTGGGGCGCCGGCTCCTCCGTAACGCTGATAATTTAAAAAAAAATACGAACTAATTACGGTAAGAGAAGATATCAAGGAGCACAAATGTTTAATAATTTGCCTAAAGAAATAAAAAGTATTAATAAAATCAACATTTTTAAAAAGAGACTCAAAGATTTCATCATTCATAATGTTTATGATAAGTAGGTACTGATAAGTTCTCATTATGTGACATTTTTTTGTAAATTTCTTTTGAGAATAAAATTCTTTAACCACAACCGTATATATCGTAGACTTGGTCTCGCTCCGCTAGACGAAAGAGACCAATCCTACATCTATGCCGTAAATCAATAGTATCCATGAATTAGACTTCATCGCTTCAAGATGTTATTACAATTAGTGGCAACAACTAAAAGCCGCCCCACGACCTCCGCGCGTGGTAGTACCTAGTTACTAGCTATATAGTTACAGTTAGTACGTAGACCTAGGTAATAGCACAGAATAGGTAATAAGTAGTATGGTAATAGTGATGCGGAGCAGCGTGGCACAGAATAGGTAATATGTACTATAATAATTATTATAAATGCGAAAGTAACTCTGTCTGTCTGTGTTACGCATTCAAGCCTAAACTACTGAACCGATTTAAATGAAATTTGGTACAGAGACAGTCTAGAGCCTGAAAAAGGACATAGGCTACTTTTTAATGCGAAAAAAGGGCTGTAAGGGGTTGAAATAGGGGATGAAAGTTTGTTTGGAAATTACGAATTTTTTAAAGCTAAATGCTTGAAACTTATTTTTTGACCTTTGATTAGATATAAATAAATACGAAATTCAAAGTTTTAAAAAAAATTCCCTAAAGGGGGTAAAAATAGGGGATGAAAGTTTTTGTGTGATGACGTCGGCAAAAAAGCTTTGTAAAATGCCTAAAAAATTAAAAATGCTACCAAAAGTCACTATTCCACGCGGGCGAAGTCGCTGACATAGCTAGGGAACTAGGTATAATGCAGCTCCACGCTGCATCTCGGGACGTGTCGCAGTATGTGATTCGCCTAATAGGTCTGTAACTACTAACAAATCTAGTAGTATCTAGTAATAACTCATAACTAACTATTTACCTAGGTTTCAATCTGTTGCAACTTCGTCTGCGTGGTTTAAGATTTTTTATACCACGGGAACTCCCTAATTTTCCGGGATACAAAGTAGCCACACACACACCCACACACACACACACACATTCCACATTCCTGTTCCTCAACTATAACCATGCCAAAAATCACGTCGATCTGTTGCTCTGTTGCGGCGTGATTGAGGGACAAACCTATATACAAACAAAAACACTTCGGCATTTAAAATATTACTTATTAGCTTATGTATGTTTTGTAGCACTTAAAAATAGGTATTTCAGCCAACAACAAACCTGATTATTTTATCTCCAGTTGTACTAGGTACGTTATAATAAAATGAAATCACATTTACAATTCAACAAACTTGTAAAGGCAATTTAGCAAACAGTTTAAGCATCATTTACTTATTTACAATTATTTGCCAAGAGAATGAACTGGCACGTACCTACCTAATATTTCCTGAAAAACCTATTGTTTATAGACTACCTGCATCATAACATATTATCTATTTATTTCCATGGACATAACAAACAATACTTACCTACCTGATATTGGCTTATACCCACTTAAATTACCTATCTTAATATCTTACTTTTGTCTTACTTACATAAACTTATTCTGATTAACTAGTCGTGTCATGACACAATAATGTTCTGAAACGAAGACCTAAGGCACTAAAAACAAATGGTTTGAACTTTATAGCCCGCCTAGAATTTATTTAATGTGGTTTACAAATTCTTTACGGTCGAAATAATAATGAAAAACTTATAAACCGAGTTTCTTGCTGGTTCTTCTCGGTAGGAATGGCATTCCGAACCAGTGGTAGATTCACTTGACGATTCAAAAGTACTTGTAAAAGTTTATTTGAATAAAAAACATTTAAGTTTTGAAATACATTTGAATTTTGAAATTTTGAATGAGACCCGTTTATTAATTTCTTGTAAGTATTTATTATATAGGTACCTGGTCGGTATGAATTTCCGCGCACGACTAACGTTTTCATTACGAATAATAGCGTAGGTAGGTACTTTGCTCATGACTTGACCTCCTAACTTTATTATTAGACCTAAAATGCTACTGAAAGAGAATCTTATGATTCGCACGACATTCGATAGAGACAACTATTTTACTTAGAACTTTATATTCGATTTTATCGCTGCAAATAAATAAACTTCAATATAATATTATTAATTGCCCGCGACATCATCCTCTAATAATAACTTTCCAGGATAAAATTACTTAGCCTATATAGGTAGGTATGTGTTTATTCAGGTTTAAATAAGCTATCTCTATTCCCAACGAAATCACAAATATACAAACTTACGAACGTACAAACATCTAAGTTTCAGATTTATAATAGGTAGTAAAGTAATAGTAACCAAAGCAATCAAAGTAAAACAGTAGTCCAAGGATATAAACTTGGATACGCGTAATAAGTACCTATTGTCCTAAAAATAAGTTGTTTAGATGATATTATCATGGTAAATGCTTAAGTAAATGTTTGAGCATAGATAGCATTGTCTCGAAGATGGAACTGTAAAGGTTAGGACAGACAATCCGCGACACCCGACAACAACGTGACAATAATGCCTATCAGAATTTTCCTCGCCACGAATACCACAACGCCATGCGAGGGCGGTGTGTTCTCTCGTCTCGGATGTGCTTGACTCTCGCTATCCGTTTTTTACTTTGACACAAAGAAAGAAGTGGCAATTGCCATTTTCTAAAATAATAGAGATTTATGACGAAACCCGTTTGAACAGTCCCTGCTTGCGACTTGCACGATTGCGTCACACGCCCAGGAAGCATATTTAGCATATATGTAGCATTTAATATGGGTCAATACAAGGATTTGTACAAAGTCGTTCACACAGCAGCCTGCGACGTGAGCTTAGGAGAGGGTCCATCATTAATTCCAACTTATTTACAGAATTCGTGTACCTATGTACAAGTCTAGTGTAACGTCCCGCCGCGGCCGTTAACTCAAACGCGTTTTATAGGTCCATACCTTACCTGTTTATTCTGGTATGACCTAGATGGCTGCTTATATCGGCCGTAATCGTAAGGCCCTTCCGGATAACTGTATGGTATTAAACGTTTAGGTCAACCACTTCTGTGCGTTCGAAGATTAGTGCGCTAGAAACATTTCTTGAAGGCCTAATAAAAATTAAAAAACCCACGACGAACCGCAGTGCTCCCTAGAATTTTTTAAGACCTTGCTCTGAGATGACCTGTATAGGCTTAGGCAGTATCCTTGCAGCATGAGGTAGAGGAGTTGGTGCAGAATTGTAACAAAGCTGATAGCTATGAAATAATAGGTATATATGTCACCGTAAGATTGTAAAAACCGTTAGATTATAATCTAACTCGCGAAATTCTAAACTGTCGAAAGATTATAAACTGTTCAATGTTCTGTCTTAATCTTATCAGATTACAATCTACCGGAAAATAATGCGTTAAATTCTAATCTTTCGACAGTTTAGAATTTCGCGAGTTAGATTATAATCTAACGGTTTTTACAATCTTACGGTGACATATACTCACAATGAGCAGATTCTAAGTTCTTACAGTTTAGGAGAACAGTATCAGATTTCAGTAATGCAGTTTCAGATTGAAGTGTTCGAACCCGGAGTATCATGTAAGTACATTTTATTGTATTTCAATATCCCATGAGAATTGGTTTTGCATGAACGCGTGAAAAATGTACTTAAATATAAAAGCAGCAGTAACACTCGTATTATGGCCAATAATCTAAATACCGGTAGTATTTGCTATAAATTTCTTCACGCTTTTCGGAGAAAAGGGTGGTAGACAGACAGACAGACGGACAACGAAGTGATCCCTTATGGGTTCTTTTTTCCTTTTGAGGTACGGAAAATACCATCAAAATTGGTCCAGAAGATACAACATATACCTACTCATGTATGATAATAATTTAAAAGTTCAAAATAATCGAAAATCGATACTTACCTTACTACTTAGCGATAACTACTTACCTTAAAAAACTTCCATTTGCCACAAGAATAATGAAACTACAAAAAAATTTAGACTTCTTTCATAAATGTGTACCCTTAGATATACTTTCCAGTTGTAAAATATAAAGTCAATATTATTTCTGAACTATTTAAGTACATGCTTAAAGACTAGAGTTGTAGTTAAATAAAAGCAAACAATTTTTAACTTCATCACATCCTTATCGACGCGTAGGTATACTTAGTTTAGACTCTAGTCGAGTCTACCCAGTCTAGTAGTGCAGTAAATAGCTGTATATTTAGCGTAGGAACCACCAACGGCATAAGAAGAAGATTGTAGAGTGGTGACCAAGTAGCTAGAAATTTATATTAAACTAGCGGACCCGACAGACGTTGTCCTGCATGATTTACATTGGGTCGTTGTCCTGCATGATACCGACTGCAGCGCCAACTGCCGGGCTGATTTGTGAATCTAAATCATCGAGGGCGCCATCCAAACGCAGACAAAAAATTCACTCAAATCTGTCCAGCCGTTTAGGAGGAGTTCAGTGACATACACACGTACAGTAGAATTACATATATAAAGAAGATAACGCCCGCGACTTCGTCCGCGTGGATTACGTTTTTTAATTTCCGTAGTAGGTACCTAATGGTAATGGATCAAAAATCAGTGGTTAAAAAGTAGGTACTAAACTAGCGGCACGCTATGATGGCCGGTTTGACGTTTGTCCGCTCATGAAGTTCCGTATTAATTGATAACGACTTTGAAGGAAATAATTGTATTACTTTATTGACGATAGTGATGTGCAGAGATTCATAAATTTTATCGAATGTAGTTTTAGGTTTAGGACTCAAAATTTATTTATTAAATTGATTTCTTAAATGTATACAAGTGTAGAAAAATCAGTTTGCACCATTTAAGGGGTGAATGTACTTGTGAATATGAACAATTTTCACTATGTGGACAAACCTCTGAAATCGCAAAAAAATATCAATAAATTTTTAAAAATGGAATCTAATACGATCGTCACATAGGATCGCTGGCTAGCACAACTACTACCTCCGGCAAACTCGCGTCAATGCTCAATGCAAAACAAAGCAGTTTCGAATTGACGTTGCTTCGAAAAGTATAAACTGTCAGTGCAATGCGATTGTGATATAGTTTTGACCTGGCTTTGGATTTCAAATATTGATACTGCATTACTGTTGACCCTTGCTCGTTAATTTGGACTCTGTTCAAGCCCTTTGTTGTGGATTTCGTCGATATGACCGAACGTACGCAGAGAACACGTGAGTTCGTAATACGCCTTCGTAACTATTTCGATCGTGAAGCTCAAAATGGAGGGCCAATTTTACCTATAACGTCAGTGGTTGAACGCGTAGCTGATGCGCTTAATATTGGACAACGAACTGTTAGACGGATAACTAAAAAAAAATATGGCGAGACTGGCACAGAAGAAAATAAACTTCACACACCAAAAAAGAGAAAACGAGCAAAACCAGTCGTAGGCATCGATAGCTTTGATGCCGATGCTATCCGAAGACATGTTTACGGCTACTATTTACAGAAGGAGTATCCAACAAGAAAAAAGTTGGTGCATTCACTGAAGGAAGCTGGATTATTCTTCGGTGGGGAAAGTTCTTTAACGAAGATTTTGAAGACCATTGGATTTCGATACAAAAAATGTAACAAACGCAAAATATTGATGGAAAGATTTGATAGAGCGATGGCAAGGTATACTTTTTTACGGCAAGTGAAAGAAATCAAAAATTGGCAAAATGTTGTGTTCTTGGATGAAACATGGCTTAATGCTAACCATACTGTAGGCCGTTCTTGGAACGATGACACAGCAGCATCTACTTCCAAAGTTCCTGTAGGAAAAGGATCGCGACTTATAATTTGTCACGCCGGAACCATCAACGGGTTTGTCGAAGGTTCTCTCATGGCTTTTGCGTCAAAAACCACTGGAGACTATCATGAAGACATGAATGGAGAAAAGTTTACTGAATGGTTTACCTCAATGTTGTGTAGCCTCCCTGAACCATCTATTATAATTATGGACAACGCCCCATACCACTCGATGCAAATTGACAAGCCACCTGCCCAATCCCAAAAGAAAGCTGATATCGTCGCATGGCTTCGTAAAAATGGCGTAGATGCAAACATGAATATGTTAAAAGCGGAATTAGTACGTCTTTTAAAAGAAAACAAACCAACCAAGATCCGATACGTCATTGACGAAATAGCATTAGAACATGGGCACAGAGTTATACGGTTACCGCCTTACCATTGTGAGTATAATGCGATTGAGTTGGTGTGGGCTCAAATTAAGGGATATGCTGCAAGACACAATACAGAACCCCCATTTACCACAAAAAAAATGCTAAAATTATTAGAAGAAGCTTGTGAACATGTGACTAAAGGAGACTGGGAAAAGGTTGTGAATAGAACTGTTAAATTAATAAGGGAAGATTATGAAAGAGATGTGAAAATAGATAATATTATAGAAAACGAACATATAATTATTAATGTATGTGATGATAGCAGTGACGACAGTGAAAATAGTAGTATGGACGAATCTGATTAATTATGGCCTTTTGTGGCACCTTTTTTGGTATCTTTTGTATTCATATGTTTCTTGTGTGCATATAAAGTATGTATATTCATTTTCGTTCAAATATTCAGTTCGTTCAAATAAATTAAATAAACATATACATTTTTGTTTTATTAAACCTATTTAATCAGGTACAAAAACAAAACTTAATTGTTTTTTGTTCGAGAATAAATTGACATTCCACATCACTATTGTAATGTGTCAAACCGGCCATCATAGCGTGCCGCTAGTTTAGCTGTGAAATGTGAGGACACGCCTGTTTAAATGTGAATTACCTACCTAAGTACTTCGCTTAGGTACCTAGACTTACCTGCTGATGAGTAATGCTTAAAATTTAATTATGTAGGAATTCTGTAAGTATCGATATATCGACGATACCTTTTCCATAGTCGATCTGTATACTACCTTTTACCTTTTTTTTTAATTTTTCTTGGAGGCTTTTATCCTTTTGGACATGTCAGCCCCATCGTACAAATTAAGTAAACAAACAGAACAAAACATTACATAAATTCCATTCCATACCTACTTAATTGGATATTATCCATCATGTAAGAAACTCCCACATCCAACGAAAAAGACGGACTCACCAACTGTTTCCATCAAATGTGCATCACCGATGAGTCGCGGCAACCAAATCATAGAAGTGCTTATAGCTTATGGCACTTTGTGCAGTACCAACATCATTACATCAAATTGTAGCGGCTCATCAGTGAATCTCGTTCTCTTCTATTCCTGCTGCATTCCATCAAAAGATGTTGTAGGTACATCTTCTACCTGTCCACAAACTTCACAATTCGGTGAATCCGTCCTCCTCATCAAATATGAAATTTCTTACATGGATAATTCCCAGACCTAATTCTAAAAGTGGTCTGAAACCTGCTTATTTTCTGGTGCTCAAACCAAAGCACCGGCATGGACTCTTTTGTACCAAATTCCTTTCATTTTAGATCTGTCGTCAAAATACAATTTCCAAAGGAAGTATAAAGCTGTTGAAAGACATATCCTAGCAATTTAATCCGATGCAATTGGGAATGATGGCATAAGCCGAAAAATGGTGTTATTGGCTTTAGAAAAAGTGACCCCAATTCTTTGTCATATTTTTAATTACTCCTTGTCAACTAGTATCTTTCCCAATGTATGGCGCTCAGCATTTGTTATACCCGTCCCTAAAACTGCTAATCCTTCGTCTTTTTCTCACTTTCGTCCTATTTCCATATTACCCTTTTTATCCAAAGTCGCTGAACGAATAGTGTCCTGTCAACTTCGCATCTATCTATCTTATAATAACCTCCTTAATCCTCTTCAGTCAGGTTTTCGACCAGGACATAGCACTGTCACTGCGCTCACAAAGATCTGCGACGACATTCGATATGGGCTTGATAACCAGCTCGTTACAATTATTGTTCTGTTGGACTTCAGTAATGCCTTCAACACCATTGACTTTGATGTTAGCCATTCTGAAGTCTAATAATATATCGCAGGAAGTAGTCAGCTGGTTTCATTCATACTTATGGAATCGTAGGCAATCTGTCCGTGTTGACAATGAGTCCTCTTCCTTTTCTTATGTTCAGGCTGGTGTCCCTCAAGGGGGTGTCCTGCCACCTTTACTCTTCGCTATTTTTATTAATACAATTTCCAATTTCCTCTCCTCTTCCTTCCACCTTTACACCGATGATCTGCAAATATATACTTCTGTACCTGTAGATCAAATTACTGCTGGAATAAGTAAAATTAATTCCATAGAACCAATTGTGCTGGATAACACGATTTTGCCCTTTAGTGACTGTTAAAAACCTCGGCTTGATTATTGACTCCTCCTTCTCTTGGAGACCGCAAGTTAACCACGTCAGCCGACGCCTCTTTGCTGCTATCGGCTCCCTGAAACGCTGGAAGGATCTCCTTCCAGTCAAAACTAAGATATCCTTAGCTGAAACACTCCTTTTACCTATACTGGATTATGCCGATAGCAGTTACACGGATCTCACTGAGGAGTTATTAAACAAGCTTGAGCGCTTACAAAACATGTGTATTCGATTCATCTATGGATTGAGGAAATTTGATCACATTAGTGCGTATCGTGCTCGTCTCAAGTGGCTTCCAATTAGGTTGCGTCGAAATTTTCATGTTCTTTCGTTACTATTCTCGACCCTATATGCTCCTCATACTCCCAGCTATCTTAAAGAACGTTTCAAGTTTCTCGGTGCTGTTGATCGCCATATGCAGCTGCGTTCTACCATGGATAATAAACTCAAAACTCCTAGTCATCGTACAAAATTTTACAGCAAATCGTACAGTTAAGGAATTCTCTACCCAAAAATATTAGAGACTCCAAATTCTTACCTATTTTTAAAAATAGTCTCAAAGAATATTTCCTTAACCAAGTCATGCCATAATAAATAAATTATACTTTATCTTAATTCGTTATGCGTATTTAATTTTATATATTTAAATGTGTAATTGTGTATGTTTTTGTATTATATTTTTATTGTTATCTATATTTATGTATTTTATTTACATGTAATGTATATAATACATACAATACGTTTATTATGTTTTATATTTTGTACTTACCTATTTAATAATAACGTGTATTCTATTGTGCTACACTACCCTACACATCTTATTCGATCCTCTCACCAAAGATTGCCTGGTAGAGATTACTCAGTAAGCAATAAGACCGCCTTTGCATACCTAGTTTATAGTTAACTTTTCCTTGTATTTTTCATGTGTGCAATAAAGTATTTATCTATCTATCTATCTAAAGCTCAATGATTGAACTTTGAAAGAACCTCAGAATAAAAAGGAGTGGCACTGAAATCCGTTCCTGCCGTACTGCCTAATCTCATAATATTAAAATTTACCCTTTTTCCTCCTCAGATTGCGTTAAATATTTAGGGCTATGGCTTGATAGAAGTCTTTTGTGGAGAAAACACATAAACTATATGGGGGAAGAGTGTGCTGTTTCTCAATCTGCTAAGAGTTCTGGCACTTAAGTTTCTCAACCTGCTAAGAGTTCTGGGCTAGTTGGGGAACGAAGACGAACCCTAAACATATGAGACGCCTTTATATTGCTATAGTCAGGAGCAGAATGGAGCTAGGTTTTTGTTTGACAGTAGTGCGTAAACCAATACTACACTGGACAAAATACACAACAACAGGTTTTGTTAAAATTTCTCCAATTTATGTGATGGAGTGTGAGTTAAGTTTACCTCTTTTATATTTATGAAGGTTATATCTTGCTTTAAAATTTTGTTTAAAATCATTTTCTTTTGCTAACAATATTATGACTGATATAATATCTGGACTAAGTGATTTGTGCTCAGACAGGTACTGGACAAATAAAAAGTAACCACTTTCAGTTGAAATGAAATGAAATGAAATGAAAAATGAAATGAAATTTATTGATAAGTTTAGTTAAAGCATCTATGGAAACAAAAGATACTGAAGTATATTCTAGTGATCCACTTCAAATGTTTTCTTTAAATATTTGGGTTTGTGGAATAGATACTAAAAACGCTGTGGTAACCAATTTAGATTTTGTGCAAAATTCAAAAGCCAGCTATGAATTAAATTGTCGCGGATGTTGTCAGAGAATTGAATAAAAAGTATGTGGCATAAATATTTACTAAAACCCTAACCTAACCGGCTGTTTTAAAACCACTTCTTTCATATTGATTTTTGGAGTAAAAACCGATTCAAATAAGGTGCCTGCGATGTACGAGTACTTACATTATCGGTCATTTCAAACATTTCTGCAGTGATTATAGCCAGGATCATAGCCGATACATCGTTTTATCTGAAAAAGAAAAAATATATTTATTTATTGATACTGTAACAATGATTGATGCAAAAGTTACGCGGTCGCCGTGTTGTGCTACCACTTTCGAGGGATCTGCCATTTTTAGGGCAAAACGACTAATAGAAGTATGTATTTTCAATATTTGATTGATAATTTGGTACCAAGTTAAGTTTGTTGTGAATGTTGTGATAAATTTTGTAAAATCTGACATTTTCACTCAAAACTAGTGATGTACCGGACATCCGTATCCGTATCCGTGGATATCCGCGGGTAAAGAAAGTTCCGTATCATAATTCACAATTCATTTTATTATTCAGAACATGGTACATTATAATATAATTTGGTACAAATTACAGATATTACATTTAACATGGTAAAATCAACATGTTCTTCCGTCGCCGGTGTGTTAAAGTTAATTATTTCATTATTAGTAACTTATTATACTATATATTGTAACTAGTTTTTCGCTCTGTGCGTGAGCTGCTAAAGCAGCTCACGGGTTGTGATAAAAAAAAACAAAATGGCGCTGATTTTTTAAAACGTTGGTATCAGTTTTCTGTTTTTAATCCCAGGGATCCTCAGATATCGATTAACAAAGAATTTCAATATGGCGCTGATTTTTTAAAATTCTGGTACCAGTTTCCTGTTTTGTAATCCCAGGGAGTCCCAAATCTCGATTTTCAACGAAATTGGTCAATTAACAAAGAATTTCAAAATGGCGCTGGTTTTTTAAAATTTTGGTACCAATTTTCTATTTTGTAATCCCAGGGAGCCCCAAATATCGATTTTGAACGAAATCGGTCAATTAACAAAGAATTTCAAAATGGCGCTGATTTTTTAAAATTTTGGTACCAGTTTCCTATTTTGTAATCCCAGGGAGCCCTGAATATCGATTTTGAACGAAATCGGTCAATTAAAAAATAATTCCAAAATGGCGCTGATTTTTTAAAACTTTAGTATAAGTTTCCTGTTTTGCGATCTCAGGGAGCCCGTAATATCGATTTTGAACGAAATCGGTAAATTAACAAAGAATTTCAAAATGTCGCTGGTTTTTTAAATTTTGGTAACTGTTTCCTGTTTTGTAATCCCAAGAAGTGACAAATATCGATTTTGAACGAAATCGATCAATTAATAAAGAATTTCAAAATGGCGCTGGTTTTTTAAAACTTTGGTATCAGTTTCTTGTTTTGAAATTCGAGGAAGTCCTAAATATCGATTTTGAACGACATCGGTCAATTAACAAAGAATGAAATTTCAAAATGGCGCTGATTTTTTAAAACTTTGATATCAGTTTTTATTTTTGTAATCCCAGGGAGCCCTAAATATTGATTTTGAACGAAATCGCTACAATAACAAAGAATTTCAAAATGGCGCTGGTTTTTTAATATTTTGGTACCAATTTTCTATTTTGTAATCCCAGGGAGCCCCAAATATCGATTTTGAACGAAATCAGTCAATTAACAAAGAATTTCAAAATGGCGCTGGTTTTTTAAAATTTTGGTACCAATTTTCTATTTTGTAATCCCAGGGAGCCCCAAATATCGATTTTGAACGAAATCGGTCAATTAACAAAGAATTTCAAAATGGCGCTGATTTTTTAATATTTTGGTACCAATTTTCTATTTTGTAATCCCAGGGAGCCCCAAATATCGATTTTGAACGAAATCGATCAATTCATAAAGAATTTCAAAATGGCGCTGGTTTTTTAAAATTGTGGTACCAGTTTCCTGTTTTGTGATCCCAGGGAGGCCTAAATATCGATTTTGAACGAAATCGGTCAATTAAAAAAGAATTTCAAAATGGCGCTGATTTTTTACAACTTTGGCATCAGTTTCCTGTTTTGAAATCCGAGGGAGCTCTAAATATCGATTTAGAACGAAATCGGTCAATTAACAAAGAATTAAATTTCAAAATGGCGCTGATTTTTTAAAACTTTGATATCAGTTTTTATTTTTGTAATCCCAGGGAGCCCTAAATATTGATTTTGAACGAAATTGGTCAATTAACAAAGAATTTCAAAATGGCGCTGGTTTTTTAATATTTTGGTACCAATTTTCTATTTTGTAATCCCAGGGAGCCCCAAATATCGATTTTGAACGAAATCGGTCAATTAACAAAGAATTTCAAAATGGCGCTGGTTTTTTAAATTTTGGTACCACTTTTCTATTTCGTAATCCCAGGGAGCCCCAAATATCGATTTTGAACGAAATCGGTCAATTAACAAAGAATTTCAAAATGGCGCTGATTTTTTAAAATTTTGGTACCAATTTTCTATTTTGTAATCCCAGGGAGCCCCAAATATCGATTTTGAACGAAATCGATCAATTCATAAAGAATTTCAAAATGGCGCTGGTTTTTTAAAATTGTGGTACCAGTTTCCTGTTTTGTGATCCCAGGGAGACCTAAATATCGATTTTGAACGAAATCGGTCAATTAAAAAAGAATTTCAAAATGGCGCTGATTTTTTACAACTTTGGCATCAGTTTCCTGTTTTGAAATCCGAGGGAGCTCTAAATATCGATTTAGAACGAAATCGGTTAATTAACAAAGAATTTCAAAATGGCGCAGATTTTTTACAAATATGGTATCAGTTTCCTGTTTTGTAATCCCAGAGAGAACTAAATATCGATTTTGAACGAAATCTGTCAATTAAAAAAGAATTTCAAAATGGCCCTGATTTAAATTTTGGTACCAGTTTCCTGTTTTGTGATCCCAGGGAGTCCTAAATGTCGATTTTGAACGAAATCGGTCAATTAAAAAGAATTTCAAAATGGCGCTGATTTAAATTTTGGTACCAGTTTCCTGTATTGTGATTTCCGGGAGTCGTGAATATCGATTTTGAACGAAATCGGTCAATTAACACAGAATTACAAAATGGCGCTGGTGTTTTAAAATTTCGGTTTCAGTTTCCTGTTTTGTGATCCCAGGGAGTCCTGAATATCGATTTTGAACGAACTCGTTCAATTAGAAAAGAATTTCAAAATGGCGCTGGTTAAAATTTTTGTACCAGATTCCTGTTTTGTGATCCCAGGGAGTCCTAAATATCGATTTTGAACAAAATCGGTCAATTAACACAGAATTTCAAAATGGCGCTGATATTTTAAACCTTTGGTATCAGTTTCCTGTTTTGTATTCCCAGGGAACCCTAAATATCAATTATGAGTGAAACCGGTCAATTAACAAAGAATTTCAAAATGGCGCTGGTTTTTTTTAAATTTTGGTAACCGTTTCCTATTTTGTAATCCCAGGGATCCTCAGATATCGATTTTGAACGAAATCGATCAATTAACAAATAATTTCAAAATGGCGCTGATTTTTTAAAATTTTGATACCAGCTTCCTGTTTTGTAATCCCAGGGAGCCCTAAATATCGATTTTAAACGAAATCGGTCAATTTACAAAGAATTTCAAAATGGCGCTGATTAATTAAAATTTTGATACCAGTTTCCTGTTTTGTAATCCCAGGAAGTCCTAAATATCGATTTTGAACCAAATCGGTCAATTAACAAAGAATTTCAAAATGGCGCTGATTTTTAAAAACTTTGTTATCAGCTTCCTGTTTAGTAATCCCAGGGAGCCCCGTCGTGGGTAAAACGCAACCGTATCAAAATCTTGCATAGTTCTACACTAATTGTAGTCAATTCAATATTCGGCATATAATTTGGTATGAAAAAAAATATTCCACCATCTTGAATTTTTTTTAACAAAGAATTTCAAAATGGCGTTGATTTTTTAAATTCTGGTACCAGTTTCCTGTTTTGTGATCCCAGGGAGTCCTAAATATCGATTTTGAACAAAATCGGTCAATTAACACAGAATTTCAAAATGGCGCTGATTTTTTAAAATTTTGGTAACAGTTTCCTGTTTTGTGATCCTAGTGATCGTCAAATATCGATTTTGAACGAAATCGGTTCTGTAACAAAGAATTTCAAAATGGCGCTGATTTTTTAAAATTTTGATACCAGTTTCCTGTTTTGTAATCCCAGGAAGCCCTAAATATTGATTTTGAACGAAATCGCAACAATAACAAAGAATTTCAAAATGGCGCTGATTTTTTAAAATTTTGATACCAGTTTCCTGTTTTGTAATCCCAGGGAGCCCTAAATATCGATTTTGAACGAAATCGGTCAATTTACAAAGAATTTCAAAATGGCGCTGATTTTTTAAAATTTTGATACCAGTTTCCTGTTTTGTAATCCCAGGGAGCCCTAAATATCGATTTTAAACGAAATCGGTCAATTTACAAAGAATTTCAAAATGGCGCTGATTAATTAAAATTTTGATACCAGTTTCCTGTTTTGTAATCCCAGGAAGTCCTAAATATCGATTTTGAACCAAATCGGTCAATTAACAAAGAATTTCAAAATGGCGCTGATTTTTAAAAACTTTGTTATCAGCTTCCTGTTTAGTAATCCCAGGGAGCCCCGTCGTGGGTAAAACGCAACCGTATCAAAATCTTGCATAGTTCTACACTAATTGTAGTCAATTCAATATTCGGCATATAATTTGGTATGAAAAAAAATATTCCACCATCTTGAATTTTTTTTAACAAAGAATTTCAAAATGGCGTTGATTTTTTAAATTCTGGTACCAGTTTCCTGTTTTGTGATCCCAGGGAGTCCTAAATATCGATTTTGAACAAAATCGGTCAATTAACACAGAATTTCAAAATGGCGCTGATTTTTTAAAATTTTGGTAACAGTTTCCTGTTTTGTGATCCTAGTGATCGTCAAATATCGATTTTGAACGAAATCGGTTCTGTAACAAAGAATTTCAAAATGGCGCTGATTTTTTAAAATTTTGATACCAGTTTCCTGTTTTGTAATCCCAGGAAGCCCTAAATATTGATTTTGAACGAAATCGCAACAATAACAAAGAATTTCAAAATGGCGCTGATTTTTTAAAATTTTGATACCAGTTTCCTGTTTTGTAATCCCAGGGAGCCCTAAATATCGATTTTGAACGAAATCGGTCAATTTACAAAGAATTTCAAAATGGCGCTGATTTTTTAAAATTTTGATACCAGTTTCCTGTTTTGTAATCCCAGGGAGCCCTAAATATCGATTTTAAACGAAATCGGTCAATTTACAAAGAATTTCAAAATGGCGCTGATTAATTAAAATTTTGATACCAGTTTCCTGTTTTGTAATCCCAGGAAGTCCTAAATATCGATTTTGAACCAAATCGGTCAATTAACAAAGAATTTCAAAATGGCGCTGATTTTTAAAAACTTTGTTATCAGCTTCCTGTTTAGTAATCCCAGGGAGCCCCGTCGTGGGTAAAACGCAACCGTATCAAAATCTTGCATAGTTCTACACTAATTGTAGTCAATTCAATATTCGGCATATAATTTGGTATGAAAAAAAATATTCCACCATCTTGAATTTTTTTTAACAAAGAATTTCAAAATGGCGTTGATTTTTTAAATTCTGGTACCAGTTTCCTGTTTTGTGATCCCAGGGAGTCCTAAATATCGATTTTGAACAAAATCGGTCAATTAACACAGAATTTCAAAATGGCGCTGATTTTTTAAAATTTTGGTAACAGTTTCCTGTTTTGTGATCCTAGTGATCGTCAAATATCGATTTTGAACGAAATCGGTTCTGTAACAAAGAATTTCAAAATGGCGCTGATTTTTTAAAATTTTGATACCAGTTTCCTGTTTTGTAATCCCAGGAAGCCCTAAATATTGATTTTGAACGAAATCGCAACAATAACAAAGAATTTCAAAATGGCGCTGATTTTTTAAAATTTTGATACCAGTTTCCTGTTTTGTAATCCCAGGGAGCCCTTAATATCGATTTTGAACGAAATCGGTCAATTTACAAAGAATTTCAAAATGGCGCTGATTTTTTAAAATTTTGATACCAGTTTCCTGTTTTGTAATCCCAGGGAGCCCTAAATATCGATTTTAAACGAAATCGGTCAATTTACAAAGAATTTCAAAATGGCGCTGATTAATTAAAATTTTGATACCAGTTTCCTGTTTTGTAATCCTAAGGAGCCCCAAATATCGATTTTGAACGGAATCGACCAATTAATGAAGAATTTCAAAATGGCGCTGGTTTTTAAAAATTTTTGTATCAGTTTCTTGTTTTGTAATCCCAGGGAGCCCTAAATATCGATTTTGAACGAAATCGGTCAATTTACAAAGAATTTCAAAATGGCGTTGATTTTTTTAAATTTGGGTAGCAGTTTTCTGTTTTGTGATCCCAGGGAGCCCTAAATATCGATTTTGAACGAAATCGGTCAATTAACAAAGAATTTCAAAATGGCGTTGATTTTTTAAATTCTGGTACCAGTTTCCTCTTTTGTGATTCCAGGGAGTCCTAAATATCGATTTTGAACGAAATCGGTCAATTAACAGAGAATTTCAAAATGCGCTGCTTTTTAAAAATTTTGGTACCAGTTTCCTGTTTTGTAACCCCAGGGAGCCCTAAATATTGATTTTGAACGAAATCGCAACAATAACAAAGAGTTTCAAAATGGCGTTGATTTTTTAAAATTTTGGTACAAGTACCAAACTTGGAACCGTATCAAAATCTTGCATAGTTCTACACTAATTGTAGTCAATTCAATATTCGCCATATAATTTGGTATGAAAAAAATATTCCGCCATCTTGATTTTTTTTTCATTTCGCTAAATAGACCTCCTCGTCCAGATCATCTCTTCCCAAGAAACCACTCTTCTATCTTTTATACACTCCGAGACAGACACTGACGAAATTTGTATGGCGGCCATTTTGAATCCACCATTTTTTGAGTTTTTTTAAACTCACCGCCAATTGGATGCGGTTTCGAGTGACATTTGTTCGAGCACCCCCCACCTATCTTCAATACCTTGGTCGTGCTCTTTACCCGTCTCCGAAATCCTCAATCATCAGCTGTCTCCATATTTTTCGTTAAGTTATATTTTCTGACTTCTATACGGAGCCATCAGTGAAAAAAAAATTTTCATGCAAAATTTTACAGGAGGAAGTTTTTGGGGAAAATCTCAAAAACTACCCCAATTGTGGCAACACTGTTTTGATATCTCGATACTGCCCGTCGAGTTACACAATCGATCTATACATGTCAACTTTCCCAAATGTTGCCAACCGCCTCTAAGACGTGATCGAAATTTTCAAAAACACAAAAAGAATACAAAATGGCCGCCACCTCGTTTCACAGAATCATTTGACATAGTTTTGTAACTTTTCCGTGAACTACAGGATACACCGCTCCTGACGACGTGTCAATTGTTCATCTCGCTCGCACCCAGCCGACATGATAGCCCCTGAAAAGAGACCATGTCG
The DNA here is from genome assembly GCA_964035005.1 of Erebia palarica. Lineage (NCBI taxonomy): Eukaryota > Metazoa > Arthropoda > Insecta > Lepidoptera > Nymphalidae > Erebia > Erebia palarica. The sequence goes on along the minus strand of OZ035987.1, from coordinate 27,434,345 downwards.
AAAATCACTTTTTCTTTGATAAATTCCAGTGTTGCCAGACCTCGGCGACGAAATTACCCAAATGTCATTCGTACAAGTGACACACGTGGTCGCTCGTACTCGAATTTTAAAAGAAATTCGTATTTCGATTTTTTATTTTTCGGGTAAATCTTGAAAATTTCCCGAGAAATGGGGTAATTTTTTTCCCCCAATCCATACCTCGAGTCTGTACACACAATCTCCCCGTAGAAGTCGAAACGCTCCGACGTTGCCAACTGCGAGAAATTTGAATTTTAAAATGGCGTTTTTTCGTAACTCGAACCGAACGGCCGCCGTGACAGCCGCCAACTTGAATTTTTAAAAACCACTCCCACTCTGTCAAAGTACAGGATAATTGTAGACGAAAAAGAAAAAATATTATGCTCGACCACGCCGTTTCGGATCTGTGGCGCGTTCGAGGTCGAAAAATCAAAAATTTTAAAACACTACAGGTCGGCCGCCATCTTGTTTTTCCAATTTTTTCCACATTTTCTATTGATCGTTTCCTAATTTCTTCATTCACTGCGAGTTGTAACGGAATCGGTTCGAAAACAAAAGAGTTGCAAGAATCACGTCGGCCGCCATTTTGTTTTTCTGAAATGGCATAATTTTTGCCTACTCCCATCCCGCTCCCGAACACATCTCCTATACACCATTGTATCTTTTTCTGTTTCTTTCTAGGAGAACAGTTACGTCAATTACTACACACTACTACTTCACTTGTAGTCTCTTCAATATTCGCCATATAATTTGGTATGAAAAAAAATATTCCGCCATCTTGAATTTTTTTTCATTTCGCCAAATAGGCCTCCTCGTCCTGATCATCTGTTGCCACGAAACCACACTTCCATCTCTCATACTCTCCGAGATAGACACAAACGAAATTTGTATGGCAGCCATCTTGAATCCACCATTTTTGAGTTTTTTTTAAACTCACTGCCAATTGGACGAGGTTTCGAGTGACATTTGTTCGAGCACTCCCCACCTATCTTCAATACCCTTGCCGTGCCCTTTACCCGTCTCCGAAATCCTCAATCATCAGCTGTCCCCATATTTTTCTTCAAGTTATATTTTCTGACTTCTATACGAAACCATCAGTGAAAAAAAAATTTTTCATACAAAATTTTACAGGAGGAAGTTTTAGGGAAAATCTCGAAAACTTCCCCGAATTAGGCAACACTGTTGTGATATCTCAATACTGCCCGTCGAGTTACACAATCGATCCATACATGTCAACTTTCCCAAATGTTGCCAACCGCCTCTAAGACGTGATTGAAATTTTCAAAAACACAAAAAGAATACAAAATGGCCGCCACTTCGTTTCACAAAAATTTTTTGCATAGTTTTATAATTTTCCTGTGAACTACAGGATACACCGCTCCTGATGACGTTTCAATCTTTCATCTCGCTCGCACCCAGCCGAAATGAAAGCCCCTGAAAAAAGACCATGTCTAAAATCACTTTTTCTTTGAAAAATTCCAGTGTTGCCAGACCTCGGCGACGAAATTACCCAAATATCATTTGTACAAGTGGGACACGTAGTTGCTCGTACTCGAATTTAGCAAAAAATACGTATTTCGATTTTTTAATTTTTGGGGTAAATCTCGAAAATTTCCCTAGAAATGGGGTAATTTTATTTTCCCAATCCATACCTCGAGTCTGTACACACAATCTCCCCGTAGAAGTCGAAACGCTCCGACGTTGCCAACTGCGAGAAATTTGAATTTTAAAATGGCGTTTTTTCGTAACTCGAACCGAACGGCCGCCGCGACAGCCGCCATCTTGAATTTTTAAAAACCACCCCCATTCTGCCGAAATACAGGATAATTGCAGGCCGACAAAGAAAAAAATATTATGCTCGACCACGCCGTTTCGGATCTGTGGCGCCGCGGTTCGGGGTCGAAAAATCAAAATTTTCAAAACACTACAGCTCGGCCGCCATCTTGTTTTTCCAATTTTTTCCAATTTTTCTAGTAATCGTTTCCTAATTTCTTAAAACACTGCGAGTTGTAACGAAATCGGTTGGAAAACAAAAGAGTTACAAAAAGCACGTCAGCCGCCATCTTGTTTTTCCGAAATGTCATAATTTTTCCCTACTCGACTCGCGCACACGAACACATCTCCCGTACATCATTGTATCGTTTTCTGTCTCTTTCTAGGAGAACAATTCTGTCAATGAGTGAGTGAGTGGTAATCGAGCTATATATATTATAACTAGTATTTCGCTCTGTGCGTGAGCTGCTAAAGCAGCTCACGGGTTATGATTAAAAAAAAACAAAATGGCGCTGATTTTTTAAAACTTCGGTATCAGTTTCCTGTTTTGTAATCCCAGGGAACCCTAAATTTCGATTTTGAACGAAATCTGTCAATTAACAAAGAATTTCAAAATGGCGCTGTATTTTCTTTATTTTGGTAACAGTTTTCTGTTTTGTATCCTCAGGGAGTGCTAAATATCGATTTTGAACGAAATCGGTCAATTAACAAAGAATTTCAAAATGGCGCTGATTTTTTTTAAATTTTGATACCAGTTTCCTGTTCTGTAATCACAGGGAGCCCTAAATATCGATTTTGATCGAAATCGGTCAATTAACAAAGAATTTCAAAATGGCGCTGGTTTTTTTTTATTTTGGTAACAGTTTCCTGTCTTGTATCCCCAGGGAGTCCTAAATATCGATTTTGAACGAAATCGGTCAATCAACAAAGAATTTCAAAATGGCGCTGATTTTTTTAAAATTTTGATACCAGTTTTCTGTTTTGTAATCACAGGGAGCCCTCAATATCGATTTTGAACGAAATCGGTCAATTAACAAAGAATTTCAAAATGGCGCTGGTTTAATTTTATTTTGGTAACAGTTTCCTGTTTTGTTTCCCCAGGGAGTCCTAACTATCGATTTTGAACGAAATCGGTCAATTAACAAAGAAGTTCAAAATGGCGCTGATTTTTTTAAAATTTTGATACCAGTTTCCTGTTCTGTAATCACAGGGAGCCCTAAATATCGATTTTGAACGAAATCGGTCAATTAACAAAGAATTTCAAAATGGCGCTGGTTTTATTTTATTTTGGTAACAGTTTCCTGTTTTGTTTCCCCAGGGAGTCCTAAATATCGATTTTGAACGAAATCGGTCAATTAACAAAGAAGTTCAAAATGGCGCTGATTTTTTTAAAATTTTGATACCAGTTTCCTGTTCTGTAATCACAGGGAGCCCTAAATATCGATTTTGAACGAAATCGGTCAATTAACAAAGAATTTCAAAATGGCGCTGGTTTTATTTTATTTTGGTAACAGTTTCCTGTTTGTATCCCCAGGGAGTCCTAAATATCGATTTTGAACGAAATCGGTCAATTAACAATGAATTTCAAAATGGCGCTGATTTTTTAAAACTCTGATATGAGTTTCCTGTTTTGTAATTCCAGGGAGCCTCGTCGTGGGTAAAACGGAACCGTATCAAAATCTTGCTTATTTCTATACTTGCAGTCTCTTCAATATTCGCCATATAATTTAGTATGAAAAAAATATTCCGCCATCTTGATTTTTTTTTTATTTCGCTAATTAGACCTCCTCGTCCTGATCATCTCTTGCCAAGAAACTACACTTCCATCTCTCATACTCTCCGAGATAGACACTAACGAAATTTGTATGGCAGCCATCTTGAATCCACCATTTTTGAGTTTTTTTTTACTTATTGCCAATTGGATGAGGTTTCGAGTGACATTTGTTCGAGCACCCCCCACCTATCTTCAATACCCTGGCCGTGCCCTTTACCCGTCTCCGAAATCCTCAATCATCAGCTGTCTCCATATTTTTCTTCAAGTTATATTTTCTGACTTCCATACGAAGCCAGCAGTGAAAAAAAATTTTTTCATACAAAATTTTACAGGAGGAAGTTCTTAGGGAAAATCTCGAAAACTACCCCGAATGTGGCAACACTGTTTTGATTTCTCGATACTGCCCGTCGAGTTACACAATCGATCCATACATGTCAACTTTCCCAAATGTTGCCAACCGCCTCTAAGACGTGATCGAAATTTTCAAAAACACGAAAAGGAATACAAAATGGCCGCCACCTCGTTTCACAAAATCATTTGACATAGTTTTATAATTTTCCCGTGAACTACAGGATACACCACTCCTGACGATGTTTCAATCTTTCATCTCGCTTGCACCCAGCCGACATGATAGCCCCTGAAACAAAACCATGTCGAAAATCACTTTTTCTTTGATTAATTCCAGTGTCGCCAGACCTCGGCGACGAAATTACCCAAATGTCGTTCGCACAAGTGAGACACGTGGTTGCCCATACTCGAATTTTGCAAAAAATACGTATTTCGAGTTTTTTATTTTTGGGGTAAATCTTGAAATTTTCCCTATAAATGGGGTAATTTTATTTTCCCAGTCCATACCTCGAGTCTGTACACACAATCTCCCCGTAGAAGTCGAAACGCTCCGACGTTGCCAACTGCGAGAAATTTGAATTTTAAAATTGCGTTTTTTCGTAACTCAAACCGAACGGCCGCCGTGGCAGCCGCCATCTTGAATTTTTAAAAACCACCCCCATTCCGTCAAAATAAAGGATAATTGTAGGCGGGAATAGAAAAACAAAAAATGCTCGACCACGCCGTTTCGGATCTGTGGCGCCGCGGTTCGAGGTCGAAAAATCAAAAATTTTAAAACACTACAGCTCGGCCGCCATCTTGTTTTTCCAATTTTTTCCACTTTTTCTATAGATGTTCTCCTAATTTCTTCAATCATTGCGAATTGCAACGAAATCGGTTGGAAAACAAAAGAGTTACAAGAATCACGTCGGCCGCCATCTTGTTTTTCCGAAATGTCATAATTTTTCCCTACTCGACTCGCGCACTCAAACACATCTCCCATACATCATTACATCGTTTTCTGTCTCTTTCTAGGAGAACAATTATGTCAATGAGTCAGTGAGTGAGTGAGTGGTAATCGAGCTATATATAGTATAATAACTAGTTTTTCGCTCTGTGCGCGAGCTGCTAAAGCAGCTCACGGGATGTGGTTAGACTTACAAGTAGCACAGTCTTTACTGAATCGATTTTGAACGAAATCGGTCAATTAACAAAGAATTTCAAAATCGCGCTGTATTTTCTTTATTTTGGTAACAGTTTCCTGTTTTGTTATCCCAGGGAGCCCTAAATATCGATTTTGAACGAAATCGGTCAATTAACAAAGAATTTCAAAATGGCGCTGATTTTTTTTAAATTTTGATACCAGTTTCCTGTTCTGTAATCACAGGGAGCCCTAAATATCGATTTTGAACGAAATCGGTCAATTAACAAAGAATTTCAAAATGGCGCTGATTTTTTAAACTTTGGTATCGGCTTCCTGTTTTGTAATCCCAGGAAGCCCTAAATAAGGATTTTGAGCGAAATCGCTGCAATAACAAAGAATTTAAAAATGGCGCTGATTTTTTACAATTTTGGTATCAGTTTCCTGTTTTGAAATCCCAGGGAGTCCTAAACATCGATTTTGAACGATATCGGTCAATTAACAAAGAATTACAAAATGGCGCAGATTTTTTTAAAATTTCATATCAGTTTCCTGTATTGTATTCCCAGGGAGTCCTAAATATCAATTTTGAACTAAATTGGTCAATTCCCAAAGAATTTCAAAATAACGCTGATTTTTAAAACTTTGGTATCAGTTTCCTGTTTTGTAATCCCAGGAAGCCCTAATTAAGGATTTTGAGCGAAATCGGTCAATTAACAAAGAATTTCAAAATCGCGCTGTATTTTCTTTATTTTGGTAACAGTTTCCTGTTTTGTTATCCCAGGGAGCCCTAAATATCGATTTTGAACGAAATCGGTCAATTAACAAAGAATTTCAAAATGGCGCTGATTTTGTAAAATTTTGGTACCAGTTTCCTGTCTTGTACTCCCATGGAGTACAAAATATTGATTTTGAACGAAATCGATCAATTAACAAAGAATTTCAAAATGGCGCTGATTTTTTAAAACTTTGGTATCGGTTTCCTGTTTTGTAATCCCAGGAAGCCCTAAATAAGGATTTTGAGCGAAATCGCTACAATAACAAAGAATTTAAAAATGGCGCTGGTTTTTTACAATTTTGGTATCAGTTTCCTGTTTTGAAATCCCAGGGGGTCCTAAACATCGATTTTGAACGAAATCGGTCAATTAACAAAGAATTTCAAAATAGTGCTGGTTTTTTAAAATTTTGTTAACAGTTTACTGTTTAGTAACCCCATGGAGTCCTAAGTATCGATTTTGAACGAAATCGGTCAATTAACAAAGAATTCCAAAATGGCGCTGATTTTTTAAAACTTTGGCATCAGTTCCCTGTTTTGAAATTCGAGGAAGTCCTATATATCGATTCTGAACGAAATCGCTACAATAACAAAGAATTTCAAAATGGCGCTGAATTTTTAAATTTTGTTACCAGTTTCCTGTTTTGCAATCCCATGGAGTCCTTAATATCGATTTTGAACGAAATCGGTCAATTAACAAAGAATTTCAAAATGGCGCTGATTTTTTTAAACTTTGGTATCAGTTTCCTGTTTTTTAATCCCAGGGATCCTCAGATATCGATTTTGAACTAAATCTGTCAATTAACAAAGAATTTCAAAATGGCGCTGATTTTGTAAAATTTTGGTACCAGTTTCCTGTCTTGTAATCCCATGGAGTACTAAATAATGATTTTGAACGAAATCGATCAATTAACAAAGAATTTCAAAATGGCGCTGATTTTTTAAATCTTTGGTATCGGTTTCCTGTTTTGTAATTCCAGGGAGCCCTTTCGTGGGTAAAACAGAACCGTATCACTTGTAACGTCTCTCCAATATTCGCCATATAATTTGGTATGAAAAAAATGTTCCGCAATCTTGAATTTTTTTTCATTTCGCTAAATACACCTCCTCGTCCTGATCATCTCTTGCTGAGAAACATCACTTCCATCTCTTATACTATCCGAGATAGACACTGACGAAATTTGTATGGCGGCCATCTTGAATCCGCCATTTTTGAGGTTTTTTTAAACTCACCGCCAATTGGATGAGGTTTCGAGTGACATTTGTTCGAGCACCCCCTACCTCTCTTCAATACCTTGGCCGTGATCTTGACCCGTTGCCGAAATCCTCAATCATCAGCTGTCTCCATATTTTTCTTGGATACTGCTGGTCGAGTTACACAATAGATCCATACATGTCAACTTTCCCAAATGTTGCCCACTGCCTCAAAAACGTGATGGAAATTTTCAAAAACACAAAAAGAATACAAAATGGCCACCACCTCGTTTAACGGAAACATTTTTCATGGTTTTATAATTTTCTCGTGAACTGCAAGATATACCGCTCCATATGGCGTTTCAATTTTTTATCTCTCTCGCACCAAGTTGAAATGATTGCCCCTGAAAAAAGACCATGTCGAAAATCACTTTTACTTAGATAGATTCCAGTGTTGCCAGACCTCGGCGACGAAAATACCCAAATCTCGTTCGTACATGTGAGACACGTGGTTGCTCGTACTCGAATTTTGAAACAAATACGTATTTAGATTCTTTTATTTTTGGGGGTAAATCTTGAAATTTTCCAGGGAAATGGGGTAATTTTTTTCCCCCAATCCATACCACAAGTTTATACATACACTCGACCCGCAGAAGTCGAAACGCTCTGACGTTGCCAACTGTGAGAAATTTGAATTTTAAAATTGCGTTTTTTCGTACCTCAACGAACGGCCGCCGCAACAGCCGCCATCTTGAATTTTTAAAAATCACACCCATTCTGTCAAAATACAGAATAATTTAAGACGAAAAAGAAAAAAATATTATGCTCGACCACGACGTTTCGGATCTGTGGCGCAGCGGTTCGGGTCTAAAAATCTAAAATTTGAAAACACTACAGCTCGGCCGCCATCTTGTTTTTCCAATTTTTTCCACTTTTTCTGTTGACCGTTTCCTAATTTCTTCAATCACTGCGAGTGATAACGAAATCGGTTAGAAAACAAAAGAGTTACAAAAAGCACGTCGGCCGCCATCTTGTTTATTCGAAAAGTCATAATTTTTCCTTACTTCCATCCCGCACTCAAACACATCTCCAGTACATCACTGTATCGTTTTCTGTCTCTTTCTAGAAGAACAATTCTGTCAAATGCTACACTACTACACTTGCAGTCTCTTCAATGTTCGCCATATAATTTGGTATGAAAAAAAAAATCCGCCATCTTGAATTTTTTTTTCATTTCGCCAAATAGGCCTCCTCGTCCTGATCATCTGTTGCCAAGAAACCACACTTCCATCTCTCATACTCTCCGAGATAGACACTAACGAAATTTGTATGGCAGCCATCTTGAATCCACCATTTTTGAGTTTTTTTTAAACTCATCGCCAATTGGATAAGGTTTCGAGTGACATTTGTTCGAGCACCCCCCACCTATCTTCAATACCCTCGCCGTGCCCTTCACCCGTCTCCGAAACCCTCAATCATCAGGTGGCTCCATATTTTTCTTCAAGTTACATTTTCTGACTTCCATACGGAGCCAGCAGTGAAAAAAAAATTTTTCATACAAAATTTTACAGGAGGAAGTTTTTAGGGAAAATCTCGAAAACTACCCCGAATGTGGCAACACTGTTTTGATTTCTCGATACTGCCCGTCGAGTTACACAATCGACCCATACATGTCAACTTTCCCAAATGTTGCCAACCGCCTCTAAGATGTGATTAAAATTTTCAAAAACACAAAAGGAATACAAAATGGCCGCCACCTCGTTTCACAGAATCATTTGACATAGCTTTATAATTTTCCCGTAAACTACAGGATACACCGCTCCTGATGACGTTTCAATTTTTCATCTCGCTCGCACCCAGCCGAAATGATAGCCCCTGAAAAAATACCATGTCGAAAATCACTTTTTCTTTGATAAATTCCAGTGTTGCAAGACCTCGGCGACGAAAATACCCAAATGTCATTTGTACAAGTGAGACACGTGGTTGCTCGTAATCGAATTTTGCAAAAAATACGTATTTCGATTTTTTTATTTTTGGGGTAAATCTCGAAAATTTCCCTAGAAATGGGGTAATTTTTTCCCCCCAATCCATACCTCGAGTCTGTACACACAATCGCCCCATAGAAGTCGAAACGCTCCGACGTTGCCAACTGTGAGAAATTTGGATTTTAAAATTGCGTTTTTTCGTAACTCAAACCGAACGGCCACCGCGACAGCCGCCATCTTGAATTTTTAAAAACAACTCCCTTTCTGTCAAAATACAGGATAATTGTAGGCGAAATAAGAAAAAAAAATTATGCTCGACCCCGCCGTTTCGGATCTGTGGCGCCGCGGTTCGGGGTCGAAAAATCAAAAATTTTAAAGCACTACAGCTCGGCCGCCATCTTGTTTTTCCAATTTTTTTCACTTTTTCTATAGATCTTTTCTTAATTTCTTCCATCACTGCGAGTTGTAACGAAATCGGTCGGAAAACAAAAGACTTACAAGAATCACGTTGGTCGCCATCTTGTTTTTCCGAAATATCATAATTTTTCCCTACTCGACTCGCGCACTCGAACACATCTCCCATACATCATTATATCGTTTTCTGTCTCTTTCTAGGAGAACAATTATGTCAATGAGTCAGTGAGTCAGTGAGTGGTAATTGAGCTATATATAGTATAACTAGTTTTTCGCTCTGTGCGTGAGCTGCTAAAGCAGCTCACGGGTTGTGATTAAAAAAAAAACAAAATGGCGCTGATTTTTTAAAACTTTGGTATCAGTTTCCTGTTTTGTAATCCCAGGGATCCTCAGATATCGATTTTGAACAAAATCGGTCAATTAACAAAGAATTACAAAATGGCGCAGATTTTTTTAAAATTTCATATCAGTTTCCTGTATTGTATTCCCAGGGAGTCCTTAGTATCAATTTTGAACTAAACTGGTCAATTAACAAAGAATTTCAAAATGGCGCTGATTTTTTAAAACTTTGGTATCAGTTTCCTGTTTTGTAATCCCAGGGATCCTCAGATATCGATTTTGAACAAAATCGGTCAATTAACAAAGAATTACAAAATGGCGCAGATTTTTTTAAAATTTCATATCAGTTTCCTGTATTGTATTCCCAGGGAGTCCTTAGTATCAATTTTGAACTAAACTGGTCAATTAACAAAGAATTTCAAAATGGCGCTGATTTTTTAAAACTTTGGTATTGCTTTCCTGTTTTGTAATCCCAGGGATCCTCAGATATCGATTTTGAACTAAATCTGTAAATTAACAAAGATTTTCAAAATGGCGCTGATTTGTTAAACGTTTGGTATCAGTTTCCTGTTTTTTAATCCCAGGGATCCTCAGATATCGATTTTAAACGAAATCCGTCAATTAACAAAGAATTTCAAAATGGCGCTGATTTTGTAAAATTTTGATACCAGTTTCCTGTCTTGTAATCCCATGGAGTACTAAATATCGATTTTGAACGAAATCGATCAATTAACAAAGAATTTCAAAATGGCGCTGATTTTTTAAAACTTTGGTACCAGTTTCCTGTTTTGTGATGCCAGGGAGTCCTGAATATCGATTTTGAACGAAATCGCTACAAGAACCAAGAATTTCAAAATGGCGCTGAGTTTTTAAAATTTTGGTACCAGTTTCCTGTTTTGTGATCCCAGGGAGTCCTGAATATCGATTTTGAACGAAATTGGTCAATTAACAAAGAATTTCAAAATGGCGCTGGGTTTTCTAAAATTTTGGTACCAGTTTCCTGTTTTGTAATACCAGGAAGTCCTAAATATTGATTTTGAACGAAATCGCTACAAGAACAAAGAATTTCAAAATGGCGCTGAGTTTTTAAAATTTTGGTACCAGTTTCCTGTTTTGTGATCCCAGAGAGTCCTGAATATCGATTTTAAACGAAATCGGTCAATTAACAAAGAATTTCAAAATGGCGCTGGTTTTTTTAAATTTTGGTACCAGTTTCCTATTTGTTAATCCCAGGGAGCCCTAAATATCGATTTTGAACGAAATCGGTCAATTATTAAAGAATTTCAAAATGGCGCTGATTTTTAAAAACTTTGTCGTGGGTAAAACGGAACCGTATCAAAATCTTGCATAGTTCTACACTAATTGTAGTCAATTCAATATTCGCCAATAATTTGGTATGAAAAAAAATATTCCGCCATCTTCATTTTTTTTTCATTTTGCTAAATAGACATCCTCGTCCTGATCATCTCTTGCCAAGAAACCACACTTCCGTGTCTTAAAAATAAAAATAAATTCCAGTGTTGCCAGAACTCGGCTACTAAAATACCCAAATGTCATTCGTACAAGTGAGACACGTGGTTGCAAAAAATACGTATTTCGATTTTTTTATTTTTGGGGTAAATCATGAAATTTTCCCGAGAAATGGGGTAATTTTTTCCCCCAATCCATACCTCGAGTCTGTACACACAATCTCCCCGTACAATTCGAAACGCTCCAACGTTTGTAACTGTGAGAAATTTGAGTTTTAAAATTGCGTTTTTCGTAACTCGAACCAAACGGCCGCCGTGACAGCCGCCAACTTGAATTTTTAAAAACCACCCCCATTCTGTCAAAAAACAGGATAATTGTAGGCGGAAATAGAAAAAAAATTAAGCTCGACCACGCCGTTTCGGATCTGTGGCGCCGCGGTTCGGGGTCGAAAAATCAAAAATTTTAAAACACTACAGCTCGGCCGCCATATTGTTTTTCCAATTTTTTCCAATTTTTCTGTTGACCGTTTCCTAATTTCTTCAATTACTGCGAGTTGTAACGAAATCGGTTGGAAAACAAAAGAGTTACAAAAAGCACGTCGGCCGCCATCTTGTTTCTTCGAAATGTCATAATTTTTCCTTACTCCCATGTCGCACCAGAACAGATCTCCCATACAGCATTTTATCATTTTCTGTTTCTTTCTAGGAGAACAAATATATCAATTACTACTACTACACTTGTAGTCTCTTCAATATTCTCCATATAAATTGGTTTGAAAAAAAAAACCGCCATCTTGAATTTTTTTTTCATTTCGCCAAATAGGCCTCCTCGTCCTGATCATCTGTTGCCAAGAAACCTCACTTCCATCTCTCATACTCTCCGAGATAGACACTAACGAAATTTGTATGGCAGCCATCTTGAATCCACCATTTTTGAGTTTTTTTTAAACTCATCGCCAATTGGATGAGGTTTCGAGTGACATTTGTTCGAGCACCCCCCACCTATCTTCAGTACCCTTGCCGTGCCCTTCACCCGTCTCCGAAATCCTCAATCATCAGGGGTCTCCACATTTTTCTTCAAGTTATATTTTCTGACTTCCATACGAAGCCATAAGTGAAAAAAAAATTTTTCATACAAAATTTTACAGGAGGAAGTTTTTAGGGAAAATCTCGAAAACTTCCCCGAATGTGGCAACACTGTTTTGATTTCTCGATACTGCATGTCGAGTTACACAATCGATCCATACATGTCAACTTTCCCAAATGTAGCCAACCGCCTCTAAGACGTGATCGAAATTTTCAAAAACACAAAAGGAATACAAAATGGCCGCCACCTCGTTTCACAAAAACTTTTTGCATAGTTTCATAATTTTCCCGTGAACTACAGGATACACCGCTCCTGATGACGTTTCAATTTTTCATCTCGCTCGCACCCAGCCGACATGATAGCCCCTGAAAAAAGACCATGTCGAAAATCACTTTTTCTTTGATAAATTCCAGTGTTGCCAGACCTCGGCGACGAAATTACCCAAATGTCATTCGTACAAGTGGGACACGTGGTTGCTCGTACTCGAATTTTTAAGAAAGTTCGTATTTCGATTTTTTAATTTTTGGGGTAAATCTTGAAATTTTCCCGAGAAATGGGGTAATTTTTTTCCTCCAATCCGTACCTCGAGTCTGTACACACAATCGCCCCATAGACGTCGAAACGCTCCGACGTTGCCAACTGCGAGAAATTTGAATTTTAAAATTGCGTTTTTTCGTAACTCGAACCGAACGGCCGCCGCGACAGCCGCCATCTTGAATTTTTTAAAACCACTCCCATTTTGTCAAAATACAGGATAATTGTAGGCGGACATAGGAAAAAAAATTATGCTCCACTACGCCGTTTCGGATCTGTGGCGCCACGGTTCGAGGTCGAAAAATCAAAAATTTTAAAACACTACAGCTCGGCCGCCATCTTGTTTTCCCAATTTTTTCCACTTTTTCTATAGATCTTTTCCTAATTTCCACAATCACTGCGAGTTGTAACGAAATCGCTCGGAAAACAAAAGAGTTACAAGAATCACGTCGGCCGCCATCTTGTTTTTCCGAAATGTCATAATTTTTCCCCACTCGACTCCCGCACTCGAACACTTCTCCCATACATCATTGTATCATTTTCTGTCTCTTTCTAGGAGAACAATTATGTCAATGAGTCAGTGAGTGAGTGGTAATCGAGCTATATATATTATAACTAGTTTATCGCTCTGTGCGTGAGCTGCTAAAGCAGCTCACGGGTTGTGATAAAAAAAAAATGGCGCTGATTTTTTACAACTTTGGTATCAGTTTCCTGTTTTGTAATCGCAGGGATCCTCAGATATCGATTTTGAACAAAATCGGTCAATTAACAAAGAATTACAAAATGGCGTTGATTTTTTAAATTCTGGTACCAGTTTCCTGTTTTGTGATCCCAGGGAGTCCTAAATATCGATTTTGAACAAAATCGGTCATTTAACACAGAATTTCAAAATGGCGCAGATTTTTTAAAATTTTGGAATCAGTTTCCTGTTTTGTAATCCCAGGGAGCCCCAAATATCGATTTTGAACGAAATCGGTCAATTAACAAAGAATTTCAAAATAGCGTTGATTTTTAAAATTCCGGTACCAGTTTCCTGTTTTGTGATCCCAGGGAATCCTAAATATCGATTTTGAACGAAATCGGTCAATTCACAAAGAATTTCAAAATGGCGCTCATTTTTTTAAATTTTGATACCAGTTTCCTGCTTTGTAATCCCAGGAAGTCCTAAATATCGATTTTGAACGAAATCAGTCAATTAACATAGAATTTCAAAATGGCGCTGACTTTTACATTTTTGGTACCAGTTTCCTGTTTTGTAGCCCCAGGGAGCCCTTAATATCGATTTTGAACCAAATCGGTCAATTAACAAAGAATTTCAAAATGGCGCAGAATTTTTAAAATTTTGGTATCAGTTTCCTGTTTTTAATCCCAGGGAGCCCTAAATATCGATTTTGAACGAAATCGGTCAATTATTAAAGAATTTCAAAATGGCGCTGATTTTTAAAAACTTTGTTATCAGCTTCCTGTTTAGTAATCCCAGGGAGCCCCGTCGTGAGTAAAACGCAACCGTATCAAAATCTTGCATAGTTCTACACTAATTGTAGTCAATTCAATATTCGCCATATAATTTGGTATGAAAAAAAATATTCCGCCATCTTGAATTTCTTTTTAAAAAAAGAATTTCAAAATGGCGTTGATTTTTTTAAATTCTGGTACCAGTTTCCTGTATTGTGATCCCAGGGAGTCCTCAATATCGATTTTGAACGAAATCGGTCAATTAACAGAGAATTTCAAAATGGCGCTGGTTTTTTAAAATTTTGGTACCAGTTTCCGGTTTTGTAATCCCAGGGAGCCCTAAATATTGATTTTGAACGAAATCGCAACAATAACAAAGAATTTCAAAATGGCGCTGATTTTTTTAAATTTTGGTACCAGTTTCCTATTTGTTAATCTCAGGGAGCCCTAAATTTCGATTTTGAAAGAAATCGGTCAATTATTAAAGAATTTCAAAATGGCGCTGATTTTTAAAAACTTTGTTATCAGCTTCCTGTTTTGTAATCCCAGGGAGCCTCGTCGTGGGTAAAACGGAACCGTATCAAAATCTGGCATAGTTCTACACTAATTGTAGTCAATTCAATATTCGCCATATAATTTGGTATGAAAAAAAATATTCCGCCATCTTGATTTTTTTTTTCATTTTGCTAAATAGACATCCTCGTCCTGATCATCTCTTGCCAAGAAACCACACTTCCGTGTCTTATAAATAAAAATAAATTCCAGTGTTGCCAGAACTCGGCTACTAAAATACCCAAATGTCATTCGTACAAGTGAGACACGTGGTTGCAAAAAATACGTATTTCGATTTTTTTATTTTTGGGGTAAATCATGAAATTTTCCCGAGAAATGGGGTAATTTTTCCCCCAATCCATACCTCGAGTCTGTACACACAATCTCCCCGTAGAAGTCGAAACGCTCCGACGTTTCCAACTGCGAGATCCTCAGATATCGATTTTGAACAAAATCGGTCAATTAAGAAAGAATTACAAAATGGCGCAGATTTTTTTAAAATTTCATATCAGTTTCCTGTATTGTATTCCCAGGGAGTCCTTAGTATCAATTTTGAACTAAACTGGTCAATTAACAAAGAATTTCAAAATGGCGCTGATTTTTTAAAACTTTGGTATTGCTTTCCTGTTTTGTAATCCCAGGGATCCTCAGATATCGATTTTGAACTAAATCTGTAAATTAACAAAGATTTTCAAAATTGCGCTGATTTGTTAAACGTTTGGTATCAGTTTCCTGTTTTTTAATCCCAGGGATCCTCAGATATCGATTTTAAACGAAATCCGTCAATTAACAAAGAATTTCAAAATGGCGCTGATTTTGTAAAATTTTGGTACCAGTTTCCTGTCTTGTAATCCCATGGAGTACTAAATATCGATTTTGAACGAAATCGATCAATTAACAAAGAATTTCAAAATGGCGCTGATTTTTTAAAACTTTGGTATCAGTTTCCTGTTTTGTAATCCCAGGGATCCTCAGATATCGATTTTGAACAAAATCGGTCAATTAACAAAGAATTTCAAAATGGCGCTGATTTTCTAAAACTTTGGTATCGGTTTCCTGTTTTGAAATTCGAGGAAGTCCTAAATATCGATTTTGAACGAAATCGATCAATTAACAAAGAATTTCAAAATGGCGCTGATTTTTTAAAACTTTGGTATCGGTTTCCTGTTTTGTAATCCCAGGGAGCCTCTTCGTGGGTAAAACAGAACCGTATCACTCGTAACGTCTCTCCAATATTCGCCATATAATTTGGTATGAAAAAAATGTTCCGCCATCTTGAATTTTTTTTCATGTCGCTAAATACACCTCCTCGTCCTGATCATCTCTTGCCGAGAAACCACACTTCCATCTCTTATACTCTCCGAGATAGACACTGACGAAATTTGTATAGCAGCCATTTTGAATCCACCATTTTTAAGTTTTTTTAAATTCACCGCCAATTGGATGAGGTTTCGAGTGACATTTGTTCGAGCACCCCCTACCGCTCTTCAATACCTTGGCCGTGCTCTTGACCCGTTGCCGAAATCCTCAATCATCAGCTGTCCCATATTTTTCTTGGATACTGCTGGTCGAGTTACACAATCGATCCATACATGTCAACTTTCCCAAATGTTGCCCACTGCCTCAAAAACGTGATTGAAATTTTCAAAAACACAAAAAGAATACAAAATGGCCGCCATCTCGTTTCACAGAAAAATTTTACATAGCTTTATAATTTTTTATATGAACTACAGGATACACCGCTCCTGATGACGTTTCAATTTTTCATCTCGCTCGCACCCAGCCTGAAAAAATACCATGTCAAAAATCACTTTCACTTGATAAATTCCAGTGCTGCCAGACCTCGGCGACGAAAATACCCAAATGTCATTCGTAAAAGTGAAACACGTGGTTGCTCGTACTTGAATTTTCCAAAAACTACGTATTTCGATTTTTTAATTTTTGAAGTAAATCTTGAAATTTTCCCGAGAAATGGGGTAATTTTTTTCCTCAATCCATACCTCGAGTCTGTGCACACAATCTCCCCGTTAAAGTCGATACGTTCCGACGTTGCCAACTGCGAGAAAGTTGAATTTTAAAATTGCAGTTTTTCGTAATTCAGACCGAACGGCCGCCGTGACAGCCGCCATCTTGTTTTTCCGAAATTTCATAATTTTTCCCTACTCCCATCCCGCACCCGAACACATCTCCCTAACATAATTGTATCGTTTTCTGTTTCTTTCTGGGAGAACAATTTGGTCAATTACTAAACACAACTACAGACTACAACACTTGTAGTTTCTTCAATATTCGCCATATAATTTGGTATGAAAAAAAAAATTCCGCCATATTGAATTTTTTTTTATTTCGCTAAATAGACCTCCTCGTCCTAATCATCTCTTGCCAAGAAACCACACTTCCATCTCTCATACTCTCCGAGATAGACACTCACGAAATTTGTATGGCAGCCATCTTGAATCCACCATTTTGATTTTTTTTTTTACTTATTGCCAATTGGATGAGGTTTCGAGTGACATTTGTTCGAGCACTCCCCACCTATCTTCAATACCCTGGCCGTGCCCTTCACCCGTCTCCGAAATCCTCAATCATCAGGTGTCTCCATATTTTGCTTCAAGTTATATTTTCTGACTTCCATACGAAGCCATAAGTGGAAAAAAAAAATTTCATACAAAATTTTACAGGAGGAAGTTTTTAGGGAAAAACTCGAAAACTACCCCGAATGTGGCAACACTGTTTTTATTTCTCGATACTGCCCGTCGAGTTACACAATCGATCCATACATGTCAACTTTCCCAAATGTTGCCAACCGCCTCTAAGACGTGATTGAAATTTTCAAAAACACAAAAAGAATACAAAATGGCCGCCACCTCGTTTTACAAAAACTTTTTGCATAGTTTCATAATTTTCCTGTAAACTACAGGAAACACCGCTCCTGACGACGTTTCAATTGTTCATCTCGCTCGCACCCAGCCGACATGATAGCCCTTGAAAAAAGACCATGTCGAAAATCACTTTTTCTTTGATAAATTCTAGTGTTGCCAGACCTCCGCGACGAAAATACCCAAATGTCATTCGCACAAGTGTGACACGTGGTCGCTCATACTCGAATTTTGCAAAAAATGCGTATTTCGATTTTTTAATTTTTGGGGTAAATCTTGAAATTTTCCCGAGAAATGGGGTAATTTTTTTTCCCCAATCCATACCTCGAGTCTGTACACACAATCGCCCCATAGACGTCGAAACGCTCCGACGTTGCCAACTGCGAGAAATTTGAATTTTAAAATTGCGTTTTTTCGTAACTCGAACCGAACGGCCGCCGTGACGGCCGCCATCTTGAATTTTTAAAAACCACCCCCATTCTGTCAAAATACAGGATAATTGTAGGCGGACATAGAAAAAAAAATTATGCTCGACCGCGTCGTTTCGGATCTGTGGCGCCGCGGTTCGAGGTCGAAAAATCAAAAATTTTAAAACACTACAGCTCGGCCGCCATCTTGTTTTTCCAATTTTTTCCACTTTTTCTCTAGATAGTTTCCTAATTTCTTCCATAACTGCGAGTTGTAACGAAATCGGTCGGAAAACAAAAGAGTTACAAGAATCACGTCAGCCGCCATCTTGTTTTTTCGAAATGTCATAATTTTTCCCTACTCGAATCCCCCACCAGAACACATCTACCTAACATCATTATATCGTTTTCTGTCTCTTTCTAGGAGAACAATTATGTCAATGAGTGAGTCAGTGAGTGGTAATCGAGCTATATATATTACTAGTTTTTCGCTCTGTGCGCGAGCTGCTAAAGCAGCTCACGGGATGTGGTTAGACTTACAAGTAGAACAGTCTTTACTGTATCGATTTTGAACGAAATCGGTAACAAAGAATTTCAAAATGGCGCTGGTTTTTTTTTATTTTGGTAACAGTTTCTTATTTTGTATCCCCAGGGAGTCCTAAATATCGATTTTGAACGAAATCGGTCAATTAACAAAGAATTTCAAAATGGCGCTGATTTTTTTTTTAATTTTGATACCAGTTTCCTGTTCTGTATTCACAGGGAGCCCTAAATATCGATTTTGAACGAAATCGGTCAATTAACAAAGAATTTCAAAATGGCGCTGTATTTTCTTTATTATAGTAACAGTTCCCTGTTTTGTATCCCCAGGGAGTCCTAAATATCCATTTTGAACGAAATCGGTCTATTAAGAAAAAATTTCAAAATACCGGTTATTTTTGAAAATTTTGGTACCAGTTTCCTGTTTTGTAATCCCAGGGTGCCCTAAATATCGATTTTGAACGAAATCGATCAGTTAACAAAGAAATTCAAAATGGCGCTATTTTTTAAAAATTTTGGTAATAGTTTCCTGTTTTGTAACCCCAAGGAGTCTTAAATATCGATTTTGAACGAAATCGGCCAATAAACAATGAATTTCAAAATGGCGCTGATTTTTTAAAACTTCGGTATCAGTTTCCTATATTGTAATCCCAGGGAGCCCCGTCGTGGGTAAAACGTAACCGTATCAAAATCTTGCATAGTTCTATACTTGCAGTATCTTCAATATTTGCCATATAAATTGGTATGAAAAAAAAAGTTCCGCCATCTTGAATTTTTTTTCATTTCGCCAAATAGAACTCCTCGTCCTGGTCATCTCTTGCCAAGAAAGCACACTTCCATCTCTTATACTCTCCGAGATAGACACGGACGAAATTTGTATGGCAGCCATCTTGAATCCACCATTTTTGAGTTTTTTTTAAACTCATCGCCAATTGGATGAGGTTTCGAGTGACATTTGTTCGAGCACCCCCCACCTATCTTCAATACCCTGGCCGTGCCCTTTACCCGTCTCCGAAATCCTCAATTATCAGCTGTCTCCATATTTTTCTTCGTTATATTTTCTGACTTCCATACGAAGCCAGCAGTGAAAAAAAATTTTTTCATACAAAATTTTGCAGGAGGAAGTTTTTAGGGAAAATCTCGAAAACTACCCCGAATGTGGCAACACTGTTTTGATTTCTCGTTACTGCCCGTCGAGTTACACAATCGATCGATACATGTCAACTTTCCCAAATGTTGCCAACCGCCTCTAAGACGTGATCGAAATTTTCAAAAACACAAAAGGAATACAAAATGGCCGCCACCTCGTTTCACAGAATCATTTGACATAGTTTTATAATTTTCCTGTGAACTACAGGATACACCGCTCCTGATGACGTTTCAATTTTTCATCTCGCTCGCACCCAGCCGAAATGATAGCCCTTGAAAAAAGACCATGTCGAAAATCACTTTTTCTTTGATAAATTCCAGTGTTGCCAGACCTCGGCGACGAAAATACCCAAATGTCATTCTTACAAGTGAGACACGTGGTTGCCCATACTCGAATTTTGCAAAAAATACGTATTTCGATTTTTTAATTTTTGGGGTAAATCTTGAAATTTTCCCGAGAAATGGGGTAATTTTTTTTCCCCAATCCATACCTCGAGTCTGTACATACAATCGCCCCATAGACGTTGAAACGCTCCGACGTTGCCAACTGCGATAAATTTGAATTTTAAAATTGCGTTTTTTCGTAACTCGAACCGAACGGCCGCCGTGACAGCCGCCATCTTGAATTTTTAAAAACCACCCCCATTCTGTCAAAATTCAGGATAATTATAGGCGGAAATAGAAAAAAAAATTAGGTTCGACCACGCCGTTTCGGATCTGTGGCGCCGCGGTTCGAGGTCGAAAAATCAAAAATTTTAAAACACTACGGCTCGGCCGCCATCTTGTTTTTCCAATTTTTTCCACTTTTTCTGTTGACCGTTTCCTAATTTCTTCAATCACTGCGAGTTGTAACGAAATCGGTTGGAAAACAAAAGAGTTACAAAAAGCACGTCGGCCGCCATCTTGTTTTTTCGAAATGTCATAATTTTTCCCTACTCGACTCCCGCACTCGAACACATCTCTCATACATCATTATATCATTTTCTGTCTCTTTCTAGGAGAACAATTATGTCAATGAGTGAGTGGTAATTTAGCTATATATAGTATAATAATAACTAGTTTTTTGCTCTGTGCGTGAGCTGCTAAAGCAGCTCACGGGTTGTGATTAAAAAAAAAACAAAATGGCGCTGATTTTTTAAAACTTTGGTATCAGTTTCCTGTTTTGTAATCCCTGAGAACACTAAATATCGATTTTGAACGAAATCGGTCACTTAACAAAGAATTTCAAAATAACGCTGATTTTTTAAAACTTTGGCATCAGTTTCCTGTTTTGAAATTCGAGGAAGTCCTAAATATCGATTTTGAACGAAATCGGTCAATTAACAAAGAATTCCAAAATGGCGCTGATTTTTTACAACTTTGGCATCAGTTTCCTGTTTTGAAATTCGAGGAAGTCCTAAATATCGATTTTGAACGAAATCGTTACAATAACAAAGAATTTAAAAATGGCGCTGAATTTTTTAAGTTTTGGTACCAGTTTCCTGTTTTGCAATCCCATGGAGTCCTAAATATCGATTTTGAACGAAATCGGTCAATTAACAAAGAATTCCAAAATGGCGCTGATTTTTTAAAACTTTGGCATCAGTTTCCTGTTTTGAAATTCGAGGAAGTCCTAAATATCGATTTGGAACGAAATCGCTACAATAACAAAGAATTTCAAAATGGCGCTGATTTTTTAAAACTTTGGTATCGGTTTCCTGTTTTGTAATCCCAGGGATCCTCAGATATCGATTTTGAACAAAATCGGTCAATTAACAAAGAATTACAAAATGGCGCAGATTTTTTTAAAATTCCATATCAGTTTCCTGTATTGTATTCCTAGGGAGTCCTAAGTATCAATTTTGAACGAAATTGGTCAATTAACAAAGAATTTCAAAATGGCGCTGATTTTTTAAAATTTTGGTATCAGTTTCCTGTTTTGTAATCCCAGGGATCCTCAGATATCGATTTTGAACTAAATCTGTAAATTAACAAAGATTTTCAAAATGGCGCTGATTTGTTAAAACTTTGGTATCAGTTTCCTGTTTTTTTAATCCCAGGGATCCTCAGATATCGATTTTGACCGAAATCTGTCAATTAACAAAGAATTTCAAAATGGCGCTGAGTTTGTAAAATTTTGGTACCAGTTTCCTGTCTTGTAATCCCATGGAGTACTAAATATCGATTTTGAACAAAATCGGTCAATTAACAAAGAATTACAAAATGGCGCTGATTTTTTTAAAACTTTGATACCAGTTTCCTGTTCTGTAATCACAGGGAGCCCTAAATATCGATTTTGAACGAAATCGGTCAATTAACAAAGAATTTCAAAATGGCGCGGATTTTTTAAAACTCTGATATGAGTTTCCTGTTTTGTAATTCCAGGGAGCCTCGTCGTGGGTAAAACGGAACCGTATCAAAATCTTGCTTAATTCTATACTTGCAGTCTCTTCAATATTCGCCATATAAAAAAAAATATTACGCCATCTTGAATTATTTTTCATTTCGTTAAAAAGACCTCCTCGTCCTGATCATCTCTGGCCAAGAAACCACACTTCCATCTCTCATACTCTCCGAGATAGACACTCACGAAATTTGTATGGCAGCCATCTTGAATCCACCATTTTGAGTTTTTTTTTTACTTATTGCCAATTGGATGAGGTTTCGAGTGACATTTGTTCGAGCACCCCCCACATATCTTCAATACCCTGGCCGTGCCCTTTACCCATCTCCGAAACCCTCAATCATCAGCTGTCTCCATATTTTTCTTCAAGTTATATTTTCTGACTTCTATACGAAGCCATCGGTGAAAAAAAATTTTTTCATACAAAATTTTACAGGAGGAAGTTTTTAGGGAAAATCTCGAAAACTACCCCGAATGTGGCAACACTGTTTTGATTTCTCGATACTGCCCGTCGAGTTACACAATCGATCCATACATGTCAACTTTCCCAAATGTTTCCAACCGCCTCTAAGACGTGATTGAAATTTTCAAAAACACAAAAGGAATACAAAATGGCCGCCACCTCGTTTCACAGAATCATTTGACATAGTTTTATAATTTTCCCGTGAACTACAGGATACACCGCTCCTGATGACGTTTCAATTGTTCATCTCGCTCGCACCCAGCCGACATGATAGCCCCTGAAAAAAGACCATGTCGAAAATCACTTTTTCTTTGATAAATTCCAGTGTTGCCAGATCTCGGCGACGAAATTACCCAGATGTCATTCGTACAAGTGGGACACGTGGTTGCTCGAACTCGAATTTTTAAAAAAGTTCGTATTTCGATTTTTTTATTTTTGGGGTAAATCATGAAAATTTCCCGAGAAATGGGGTAATTTTTCTCCCCCAATCCATACCTCGAGTCTGTACACACAATCTCCCCTTAGAAGTCGGAACGCTCTGACATTGGCAACTGTGAGAAATTTGAATTTTAAAATTGCGTTTTTTCGTAACTCGAACCGAACGGCCGCCGTGACAGCCGCCATCTTTAATTTTTAAAAACCACCCCCATTCTGTCAAAATACAGGATAATTGTGGGCGGAAATAGAAAAAAAAATTATGCGCGACTACGCCGTTTCGGATCTGTGGCGCCGCGGTTCGAGGTCGAAAAATCTAAAATTTTAAAACACTACAGCTCGGCCGCCATCTTGTTTTCCCAATTTTTTCCACTTTTTCTATAGATCTTTTCCTAATTTCTTCAATCACTGCGAGTTGTAACGAAATCGGTTGGAAAACAAAAGAGTTACAAGAATCACGTCGGCCGCCATCTTGTTTTTCCGAAATGTCATAATTTTTCCCTACTCGACTCCCGCACTCGAACACTTCTCCCATACATCATTGTATCATTTTCTGTCTCTTTCTAGGAGAACAATTATGTCAATGAGTCAGTGAGTGAGTGAGTGAGTGAGTGGTAATTTAGCTATATATAGTATAATAATATACAGTTAAATCACAAAATAGTAAATTATTATAAGTATCTTAATGTAATAAAATTCAATTTTGGTACATAATTTTAATAATAATAATAAATGTGAATGTGAATGGATGTACATATAATAATAATTCAATTAATTAATTTAAGTTTGAAGAATTCTTGAAGGTCATAGAAGTTATGCATGTTAAGCCATTGGAATAACTAAGTTTTAAATCTATTTAAAGGTAATAACTTGACACTGTTGGGGATTTTGTCAAATATTTTTATACACATCGCAACACAGTTTTTTGCAAAATACTGAGTTTTATGAAAGTAATTTAAAACCGATTTGTGTTTCTACAACTATGAATAAGAGTATAATATGGACTGCTTGCAACTATAAACATAGTCTTATGTTTTTTAACAAAACAAGAGATTTCAAATATGTATAGGCGAGGAAGTGGCAGTAATTTGAATTTTTTAAATAATGGTCGACAACCGTCCATATCCGTTACTTTTTCACGTATCTTTTTACGGATCTCCACTAACTTCAAGCCAAGCTAGGTTTTGACGACCTCCGTGGCGCAGTGTGTAGCGCTGTGGTCTTAACGTGCGGAGGTCCTGGGTTCGATCCCCGGCAGGGTCAATTTGGGAATTTATAATTTCTGAATTTTCCCTGGTCTGGCCTGGTGGGAGGCTTCGGCCGTGGTTATTTACCACCCTACCGGCAAAGACGTGCCGCCAAGCGATTACGCGTTCCGGTACGATGCCGTGTAGAAACCAAATAGGGGTATGGGTTTAATATAACCGCCATGCCTCTAACAGGTAAGCCCGCTACCATCTTAGACTGCATCATCACTTACCATCAGGTGAGATCGCAGTCAAGGGCTAACTTGTAGTGGATAAAAAAAAAAAAAATCTTTTACCTCATTAATTTTCAATACAATGATAAAATTCTATATATAGGTGATTAGGTAGCAATGAAAAACTATTAAATTCTTTACAGATATTCTTTTTATTTCTTAAAATCAAATATTTGGCACCTTTATATTGCAAACATTTATCGTAGTGAGTTTCAAGGTCACGCGCACCGACATCAATTGAGTTAAAAAGTTAAAATCCGTATCCGTATCCACGGATCTTGACACCAAATATCCGTATCTGCGGATATACATTTTTAACGATCCGGCACATCACTACTCAAAACTATGGCCTCATTATGTGCTATACTACTGGATCTTATAGAATAACGAAAATCGTTTTCCTAGTGATACAAAGAGAAAAAGTAAACTGTTTGTAAGCTTGAAGTTAGTGGTTTATTTGAAATAATGGATATATTATTTCATCACCTCCCCTTTTGAATTCGCCTCTCAAGTGGAGGTCTATGGCTTTATCAAAATTCCTAAAGCATACTATCAAAATCTAGGAGGATATACTATCTAATTAATATGGAAGGTCTTAACACATCATATAACTACAGCTGCAGTGCCCCAATCGGGATTAAATGCGAAAAATGCTATAAATGGCATAATGATTCTTACAGAAACCGGGGTAAGACCAATATCGTAGGTGGAAACACTGATATGTGTTATTGTCATCGGCATTGTCAATGTCAAAGTCAAAACAAGACAAGTCTCAAATTCTAAATTCGAGTAATGTAAATACTAAATATTTATATTTTACTGTTGTTATAGTAGTTTTTCATTCATTTAGACCGCAATTTAAGCCTAATTTCGCATTTGATCATAATATATTTTGTGGATAAGTATAAGATACATCAGCCATGTAAGTATTTCTTGTAATATTTTACGTACAGTTGTATTCGTACTAATGCCCGTGTGAATTCAGTAAAACACTAGATTTTATTGCCTAAAATAACTTAATGGCAACATAAAATGTATAGTGTGTGTTATTTTATAATATAATCTGTCTGTTTGTAAAATATTATCATTAACTGTCTAATTGTTGTGGAGTGATAAACAAACACCTACTTAAACTTTCGCATTAAAAGTATCAAAACACGTAATTAGAATTTATTCTATAGTAAGTAGGGCCTAAAGATTTTAAGAGTATTAATGAATATTTATTAGCTTTAAAGATACCAAACCAAACTAATAAAAAAAGTTGATTTCAAGATACCTAGTTAATTTTGGCCTACTCGATGGTTTCCATTCTGGCTCTGACATACAAATGCTAGAAAACGTAGGTAATAAATATTGCTATAGAAAACATGAGCCTTTATTTAATTAAGCGAAGATGAAGGGATGTAGGTGAAACAACCACATGGCAAGGTAAAATTACTTTTGGAAAAACATTTTTTTTTAAATGTTAGGTTAATTGAGTAAATAAACCAATAGAACCTTCTATTCTATTATCTGTTACTATTAATAAGTTAAACTGACAGTATATTTCTTCAACTTTGTGTTGGTTTCTAAGTGATAATAGTTAATTTGATATCTCAATAAATACGGATTTTTGGACCACACTTTGAAAAACCCTGAGCCATCAAGGCCACACCGCGAGCTTAGCTTAGCTCATATAGCTTTGTTTACACCCAACTTATGACCTATGCAACGCTAAGCAAACTAAATATAAAATATCTGGGACTCACCCTTCACCCCCGCACAACAGACAACATTGGCTTAGCTGGCATCATTGGTTAACTAGCTCACATAGCTAGCTCAGTTAGTTTTCTTAGTTTAGCTTTGTAGCTCGCAATGTGTACCAAAGTATGAAAAGAATAAGAGTTACAACATTACAAAACATATCATTGCAACAAACTTTGGAATTTTGCTTTATTTTCTCCATCTGTTTTTTTTTTTTTTTTACAATATACTTAGTTATAATATGTTAGTTGAGTTAGTAAACATAATATAGAGATTTAAAGGTAAGTGTTAGCTAGTTAGTAATTTTAGTTTGAGATGGATCCCATATCCTGGGTGAAAGCCTCCTCTATTTTTGCCATATTTGTCTGTCTTTTGCCACCTGCATCCAATGTTCTCCAGCAAACTTTTTAATTTCATCAGACTACCTTGTCTTTTGCCAACCTATGCTTCTTTTTCCCTGTGGATCTTTCCACTTTGTGGCAGTTACTGTTCACCTTTGGTCCCTATATCTTGCAATATGACCGGCCCACCTCCACTTCAATCTCAAAACCAGTTCCAGTGCGTCTGCCAATCTAGTCTTTTTCCTGATCTCCATGCTCCTTAACTTATCAATCCTTCTTAATTTGAGGAGAGAATTGAGATTAAATCCCCAAAAAGCACACCGTGTCATCACGTGAAAATCTACTCTGTTTTGAACTGCATATTTTGGCTTTTGGTAACTAAGCCCCATCCACCCCGTCATATTATCACTTGCCCCTTTGGCGACTTGGAGCTCTCTTGTCTGCAATCATTCCTTTCAATACTAGTCTTGGCAGTGAAAATTATATTCTACTAGAGGTCGCCCGCGACTTCGTCCGCGTACAATCTCTGATTTCCTATGAGATTTTCCCGCTGCAAAAAGCCTAGGTACATATAGCGGGTTAACAAGTTTGCCTATGTCTTTCCCCGGGGCGTAATCTATCTCTACACTAAATTTCATAAAAATCGGTTGCATAGATGAGCCCAGAAAACGACAGACAGACTTTCGCATTGCCAGCCTAATTTCTACAATAAGAAAGATGCGCTCAAATGCAAAACTATTCTCTAGTAAGTAGTTGCCAACTTGATTACGAAACACGAAGGTCCGATGTTCGAAAGCGGCCCTGCACTACTTTCTATAACCTGTACTAGATGCCTCCTTAACCGAAGATTCAAGCTTCCGTATTTGTTGCCATCTGTAGAAAATTGTTCTTGCGATGGAGACGTGTAAAGAATAGTTAATGGGTGGACTTTATTTACATATACTCTCTTGAGGAATCGCAACTGAAATCAAATAGCAAAAAGGGAAACAAATGTAGCGATAAAACGCTCATTACGAGCGAGCGAGTTAGACCTTTGGAACTGTCACTAAGGTTTTTAAAAAAATGAACTTGTTGAACTTGTTTTTAAAGTTGAAAATCATTCTTAATTGGGAGGTTGCTTATTTCAATAATATATTATTATTTTGCGATTATTTAATAGAGGATCTGCAAAGACGTAATATCCACGTCCCCTGTTGGTTTTTTGTTTGATAACTTTTTAAACTATCGATCACCTAAAGTAAAAAAGTGCGTTGACTTTTGATGACGTCACAAGTAAGTATTTCATAAAAAATAAATACTATAATAATATAATATTTTAAGCGCGCGTTTTGAAGTTTGAAAAAGTTACTGATTTGATTAGTTGTCAAATAAATTAAAAATGCCTAAACCACTAAACACATGACATCAAAACTAGCACATCATATTAATTACGAGATGATGCCCGCGACTTCGGTTTTTTATTCTCGCGGGAACAATTTAATTTTACTTTAATTAGCCTACCCCGGGATAGGTACAACCTACCCCTAAACCAAATTTCATCAAAATCGGTTGAACAGATGGGGCCTGAAACCGTAGCAGATACACAGGCAGACACACTTTCGCATTTATAATATTTGTATGCATTATTATATGAGTGGTTCGTTGATCTAGTGGTAAGAATGCTCAACGACGAATGACGAGGTCCTGGGTTTGATTTTGCGTTTTTCTGTCAAGAAATTGTAAGAGAGGAAGTTGGCGATGTACTACCCTCATGCCCCGCAGGGCCCCCGTGCCGGATCTCTATCCAGTCGTGTCGAATTTATTGTCCTATCAGGCTACGAAATCAAGGGAATTGACCATTGACGTATATTATTACGTCAATGGAATTGACACACACTTGTGCGCTATAAAAAATCCCGCGCAATCTCCGCAGAGATTAGCCACCACTACCACTACAGCCCATTAACGTCCCACTGCTGGGCACAGGCCTCCACTCATAGGAGAGAGGGAATTAGAGCTTAGACCCACCACGCTGCTCAAATGCGGGTTGGCGGGCTTAAACGACTATTATCATGTTAGTGATAATAACCGAGACCGCATGCTCTTCGAGGCACGGGGGTGAAACGCCGCCAACTTCCTAACTCCGGGCTAGTACCTACTGAGAATTTCTAGTCAGAAAAACCACTTAATAATGACCCGACCCTGGACTCGAACCCGAGACCTCATCGGCCGCAATCTAACATGCTAACCACTAGATCAACGAGGTAGTTATTCATTTGTTTAGGTACGAGTATATTTTTATTCAACCTGAATATTTTGTCGCTCATCAATTATTAGGTATTCTTGTAAGAAAAATTCTAGAATATGCTTAAGCATAGCATTTTTTAAAAAGAATATTTGGTGTGTGACAATTTGTGTAATTAATTGTCTTTTATGCTTAGTACAATCGTGAAGTTTTCGTTTGTCTACATAAGATACAATTATGTAAATTGATTATGAAGGGATGTGTAGAGCGTGAGATATCTACCTAAATAGGTATAATTTGTGTGGTTATTAAATAATTAATGTGTTTATCCGTTTATGTATTACGTGACAATTTTAACTTATACCTACAGTTATTTATATTTTATCAACAAGTAACAGTCTAAAAATTTAAAAAGTTTAACTTCACATAAGTAGGTAGTCCATATTGAAGTATTTATTGCTAGGCCTCAAGCCGGTTATTTTGCGATACTGATCCTGGGGCATGATAGTGGCACTATTAGAGATTTATTGGTACCCGTCGGTAGGTATATAAATAATCGTTTTTCATTTAATTTGAATAATTAAAATGTGATAATTTATTTATAATCGTTTACTAAGTTTATCTTTAGTATCGTTATCAATTTATTAATTACTAGCAGACGTGCCCGCGACTTCGTCCGCCAGAAATATTTTTTTTGGGATAATATATAGACTATGACACTAACAAATAATGTGTCTTTCTATTGGTACCAGCAGGGCGACCGCTTATCTTCTGCATCAATCATTGTTACAGTATCAATTGTTGTGATTGGCTGAATTTATGATATTATTGCTGCGTCAATCATCAATGGATTTTGTCCAATAGTGGAACAGTGTTATCCAAGAGGTGATTGCGATCGTTACACTGTAGCTGTCAGAGATAGGTACGCGGTCGGCCGGCCCAGCGGATATCTGGCTACATAATATCTCGCTTCTTATTGGGAATGGTAAAAACTTTATAAAAAAAATAGTTTTGATATGATTTTCTTTTTATACACGGACACTGGAAATACTTTTGTTTTGGTTGGTGTGTCTGTGTACTGACTACTGTGTAGGTAGTAGGTATATGTAAATTTTGTTCTGTACTTATTTAGGACCCATCAGGCGTTTTTTTCGGTTTTGGATCTGAAATTTCTATATCATCGTATAGGTATACCTACATATTTGACCGAGCGAAGCAAAGGTCTCTGAGTCTACTTGAGTGAATTTGCACTTGTCCGTCCCTCCGTCTGTCAGAGCCTTATAACTTCTGAATTACTGAACGTAATTACTTCAAATTAAAATATAATAGGTATGTAAGCCGATGGCCTCCAGCCGAATGTGGCTTAAAAAGTTATAAAAATCTTTTTTTCAGGGGGGCTCACATTGTAGCGAATGCGAAGTAAAATATTTTTATAGCGGTATATAATTTTAAAGATAATTTAGAATAGGTTCCAAAAATATCTTTTAAAAAAAAATCCCCGAAAATTGACGAACTTGGGGGATTTCAAAGTGGATGATAACGTCCAAAGTTCAGTGGTCTTCAATTCGAGGCTGGTTGAAAACTGCTGGTAACTACTGAACTCCTTAGCCAACGCAAATAAGGTGATCCTCCGTTGGGTCCCAGGGCATGCGGGTATAGACGGCAACGAAAGAGCCGACGAACTCGCAAAGCTAGGAGCTAGGGAGCGGCAAACTGGACCTGAGCCTGTGTGCGGCATACCTAGGAGCCTAGCCAACCTCACCCTGTTGACCTACTGCTGTTATGAAACACTGATTCGCTGGCGAGATCTTCCAGGAATGAAACACTCCAAAGCGCCTAGTTAAATCCTTCCGCCGCAGCGGCACTAGCGCTTAGTAGGAAAAACTTGTGCATATTAGCGCGGGCACTGACGGAGCATTGTGGGCTGAATAGACACATGTTCAACCTAAAGCTCCGAGAAACAGATGTGTGCAGGCTCTGCTGTGAGGCTGAGGAAACGTCTTTGCACTTTATCTGCTACTGCCCCGCTTTAATGCACAAACGTAACCTCCTCTTAGGGAAACACTTCCTAGACCCTGAGGAGGCAAAGAACATCCCGGCCAAAAAGCTGCTGCTGTTCCTAGCAGTATTGGCCAGGAACTTTAGATAGTGGCGAACACAATAGATCGGCAACGGTCAAAGTGATACAGGGCCTCGTCACAGAGCCCTTCAAAGCCGCATC
Organism: Erebia palarica; assembly: GCA_964035005.1. Classification (NCBI taxonomy): domain Eukaryota; kingdom Metazoa; phylum Arthropoda; class Insecta; order Lepidoptera; family Nymphalidae; genus Erebia; species Erebia palarica. Next base: position 27,403,243 of record OZ035987.1, on the reverse strand, counting down.
ACCATGAAGAAGGAGAACGTCCAAAGTAGACCTCAGAACTCTCAATTTTCTGAAAGGCTGAGCCTGAACCTTGATCAATTATTTGAATTATATCCTGAAATTGAACAACAAATACTAAAATTAGATAAATATTTTATGGAAACGAAATTATTTAATTTTTAATGAGCTTCAGTATTTTTAACAGAACTTCACAATGATGTCAATAGATGGCGCTCTGTAAAAGTTTATTAGTTTCTCCATTAAAACTCTTTAGCTCTTTTGCGTCTAATGTCAAAGTTAACTACCTATTACAATAGGTATATAGTTAAAACTCTCTTATGGATACCGCGAGGTCTCAGTTCGGGGCGAACCACTAGTTACATATTTAGGTATCATTCATAGGTAGGTATTCTGGAGAACGAAAAAGACCAGTGACACTTACCTATAATACCTCTTACTTTTGCAGTGAATCATTGTCAGACAATAACGCAGGTGTAATGTTAAATGTTAATTATGAAAACATATGCAACCACACTACATAATACACCGAATATAATAATTATTAAGATTATATTACCTAGTTGTATATTTCGTATAATAAGATATACTTTTCGTATATGCTTTTGTAGAATAAGATCTTTCAAACCGTTGCTGGGTTATTATCAAAAAATATGTACATTATAATTAACATGATCTGTACTTTTATAGTTCCCATATTGTTAGGGTGAGTTTACATGAATAAATTAAATAAACAAAATTGTAAAAATACTCAAACATTTAATTAGACGGATATTGCAAAGTATTCTTCTTATTATGTCTCCCTTGTCTTTGGTTTTATTTGTATCTGTCTTATTGTTATTATTGTTATTGTTATTTGACAGGTAACAAATAGCAATATAAATATGTGTAAAAAAAGTGCAAGTCATAGGGACTGCCGATAGAAGTGTATACGAATATTTATATATTTTTTTGTAATTATTTAATTCTATATTTATTTCATTTTTTAAATTAAGTAATAAAAAATTTAAATAATTACAAAAAAATATATATTTTAAATATTCGTGTTCCCTTCTATCTTTGAGAGGTGGTATCTAATGAAAGGCCGGATAAATAGCGTCAGTTCTTATAGTGTTTACATAGGTACTGCGCATACTTTAATACTGTACAAGAGTCAGCCTTTCTAGTTATGGTTCATTTTTGGTAACCATAAATCGTCTTTGAGCGGCCATATCTAGCGAAAGGCTCATCCGCATGCGGGCAGACTTTCACATTTGTCATCAGTGGGGAGCCCTACACTCACCTAATACTGAATCAGCCTTTCTGGCGATAGTGACCAAAAGTGCAGCTATATCCTATAATACTAGTTTTTATCTTTCTTTCTCAGCTGTAGTTACATAGGACGGCTGTCAAATTTATTTGACTAGTGCTTCTTTCTCAGCTGTTGTTATATAACTTCGACAGCTGTTATTCTAATCAAGTTATATTTTAAGGACTGTAGTCTGTACTTGCAGACCGCGATGAAGAAAGTCCCATGACTATAGGACAGTGGCGTGCACAGGTTTTGAAGCCAGGGTAGGCATTAGATAGTCAGAATACCTATTTACTAGCTGTTTTGATGAAATATTAGCATTGACGTGTTCCATTTGGGTAAGCAGTACTTTTATGCTTCTATGAACTGCACGCCACTGCTATAGGTAGGTACTGTACGTCATCCACCTTTCATGATTATTTGCCAGAGCGGCCGCATTGTGCGGTTCTTGCTGCTTTTGCGTCTCTTTCGAATTTTGCGATTATCTTTATGTATTACTTACTTAGCACAGCTTAAAAACAAGTTGGTAGATGCAGACCTAATATTGCACCGCATTGAAAGATAATCGATTTATTTCGAAAAAAAATTATTGCGCAGCTCAAGTTACCAACAACTTTATCATCAACGCGTATATCTACACGTAATACCTTATTATTACAAAAATATTCCGCCATAGTATATTAACGTAGGTGCACTAGGTACGAATAGGTAATATAAATTGCTATTTCCAAAAATGGTCGTACGGTTGAAATTGTCCTAACTACTTAAACAAAAACAAAAAACAGAGGACTGAGGTGACGATTTCCGACGTTAGTTGCGTTTTGTCTTCATCGAATACAACACGACTACATTCCATGGAGCGCAATCTTGCCAACTGAACTCTTAGTAGACTTTCAAAACGAGAACGTTATAAATAAGTCAACGCCTTAGTTTTTTGGCTAGAACAAAACTGTATTATGTGGATCTGTCACCGTAAGATTGTAAAAACCGTTAGATTATAATCTAACTCGCGAAATTCTAAACTGTCGAAAGATTAGAATTTAACGCATTATTTTCCAGTAGATCGTAATCTGATAAATTTTTAAAACCCGATAAAACCTAAGTGCCCGGCCTGCGGCCGGGCACTACTTGATTGTTTATGTCGACCCCTAACCTAACCTGCAAGAAAGAGACAAGAAAACGTAAATAAAATGAATATTTCCAAAATTGACACTCAGAACATTGAACAGTTTACAATCTTTCGACAGTTTAGAATTTCGCGAGTTAGATTATAATCTAACGGTTTTTACAATCTTACGGTGATAGATCTAAATCAGAAGCCCAATTATGTAAGTCAATCGTAATCATTTGACAGTTCATAACGTGTAACTCGAACTTTTTAAGGACACATGTTTTTTGACGCGCAGGCATCTATGAACTTAAACAGGTCGAATTATACGTTTGACTTATGATTACGATTACGATTTCCTTACATAATCGGGGGGCCGGTCCGGTGTCTAATTGTTTAATACCAAAACTAACTGCGAAATAAACAAGTTCCGAATTTTCGGAGTTTAGTCATCTAATGTTTTAGCACATGTGTGTCAAAATCAAAACTCATCAAGGCTAATGTTTTGTTAATAAGTAATTCCTCCTACGATTTCGCTTAGACAAATCTGTGGTTAGACTTTAGTTCTTAGCCATCAAACAAATTAGGTACCTACTACCTACCTAGTATGATCTACTACTACTCATCAAAACCTTCGATTTGACTTCAATAATGCCAGTCTTAGGGTCATGCTCCATTGCGGGCAAGTAAAAGAGGCGCGAAGGAGTTCAGACTTCAAACGTTTTGCAAAATTGTTACGAAGTTAACTGAGAATCAACTCCACTACATAATATACTAGTCAAAACAAAATAGAGCCCACGATGCTTTTACCCTATAGTCTCAAAATACCTAAAATTCTGTATTTCTTCTAAATTGGTATGTTTAAATTAGGGAATAAGAAACGTGAAATCACAAAATTGTTTGAAAAAAAAGTTTATTTTTGTTGAATTACAGACAAAAACAAAACATTTTCGTGCATGAAAAATTCAATCATCACCCACCAGCTGTGAAAATGGGATTACTTGGGGTCGAATTACACGGTCAATGTAACTAGTAGCGGTTACAGTCCCCTCGTCAAGAATTACGAGCTCGGTTTTACCTGCTAGGCTAATTCCGCCCCATACCATCACACTTGGGCTCCCCCAGCGGTCTGTTCCGTGGACTGTACACTCATCACTAAAGAGTACAGTCCTCCAGTTGTCCATCGTCCAGTTCAAATGCTCACGTGCGTAACTTAAACGTGCCGCACGATGAGCTCTGGTGAGCTTTAGCCGAACAACACGCATTCTGGAACGTTGCCCATCCTCATGGAGCTGGTTTCGAATGGTTTGGTCACTGACTCGGGTACCAGTGGATTCCCGTAGTCTGTTTTGTAAGAGGCGGTTAAGGTACGATCTCGACGTGCAGTTAATCGGATGTACCGGTCCTCTTGGGCAGTTGTGGGCCCGAACTCTTCCTGATCCACGTCTCCTAGCCACACTGCCTGTTTCCTAGTAGCGTTCCCACACATTTCGGATGGATCGGCGAGACAGGCCGAGGCGCTGAGCTACAGATCTCTGTGACTCTCCCTCCTGAAGCAAAACGATTGCTCTTGTTGCGGTTTCCATGTCCATATGACGACGAAAACCAGGCATAGTGATCAAGACTAATACCGAAATTAAAGTAAACAGCTAAACAAGGTGACTTTGTTTAGCTGTTTACTTTAACGATTGCAACTGACAGCAACGATTAAAATTTGACTGAGAACACAAGCGATCAGGAATTTGTGCAAAGGGATGATTTTAAGCCCTATTTTGTTTTGAGTAGTTTATATAAATTTCATAAAGAATAAAATAAAAATAAAAAACAAACATTAAAAATGTGCGTTGACACTCATATTTTGTAGAGTTGTAGGTAAATCTCCGCATGTTTAAGCGGAAGGCGGAAGCGGAATTAAAAAACTTATTTCACGCAGACGAAGTCGCGGGCATCAGCTAGTCAATGATATAATTTAACTATAAAAAATGTATACGATAACGGTAGTCGAAGAGCGAGACAAAAACAACAACAAAAACTCTGTAGAGTTAAGTTATTTTTCGCAGTTAATGTACAGGCACGACCCCTCTACAGTTTTTAAAATAGATAGTATATTATTATTAAACAAATATAGACGTAAGTATTCTTTGAATAAATATTGTTTATTTTTATAACTAACAAAGCTCGCTTTTAACACTTGCCCTTGGTTTCATTGCTTCGATCCTATAATAGGTAATTGTTTTCCAATTACTATTGTGTTCATAACAATATATCTATGAGAGTGTGATTGTCGGTTCCATAAACGCATTAGTTCACTGCACCGGTTCCCGGATTTGAGCTACTGATTAGATTTCGCTTAAAAATATGTGATTTACTTAAACTTCAAGGCAAGCGGCAAGCGCGTTCTGACCTAGACCTCATGATTATCATTGCTTTCCATTAAGCATGATTGCCGCCAAGCACATGCCTCTTGCAATAAAAAAAATGTACAACCAGGAATTAGGATGCATCATTCCTCGTTTCAAAGGCCATAATGAGTTATGACGTCTTGACAAATCCAATATGGATACTTGTACGTATCTAATGTACGTAGAATTGAAATACCTACTTATTGTACTAAGTATTAATAAGTAGAAACACTCGATTACCATTTTAATCATACTTTATTAGCAAATTTACACACAAACACTGTACAGCCATCTTTGACATTCGGCACCAAACCCCCGCCGAGTGCTTCCAATCGTCCGTCACTGTCGAGAGCGTCGTAGAGAAGTCAGACCATAGATAGAGCATAGATAGCTCCGTCAATTTCAGTCTAACAGTATGTATCGAGTTTGATATGAAATGAAGTGTGTAATTGTTAAGATTCCGAAAATTCCCAAAGAAAATTCTAAAAATATTGTTATTTATCTGTGGTAGTTAGTTCTAAGAGACAGATTTAAGTGTTTGAATTTAACCTTGTTTATAGTATGTCAAGAAGCCATGTGCCGACGCATGAGCAAATAGAAATATTGGTAGACTTCATGGAAAGGAGACACTGGCTCGCTACAGGACATGCCAGAACGACCCATGCCAGACAGCGCACACGTACCGCCTGGCAAGACATCGCTCAAAAGCTGAATAGAGTGGAATACGGCTGCCGGAAAACATGGCAACAGTGGGCAAAGGTATTTTAAATGCTCGCGTTGATATAAAAATACAAGGCACTATAAGTACTAAGTAATGTAAGGTGTAGTATTGACGTTATACAAATTACAAAAGCAAATCAAAATAATATGTTTAAATCGGAAAATGAGGCATGCTACTAAGATGCATTCTATAGGACTCGCAAATCATCCAGGCAAGAAACTGTTAAAAATCTCGACAGAGTGGTTTACGGTTGCTGTAACTCAGTAAACTTATTTCGATGGCCAATAAGTCTCCTTTGTTAATTATTACAAAACTTTATAATAGGATAAATTGAAAAATCTATTGAAATTGTTAATACAAATTACTTAAATTGATAGAAATATTATTATTTTAGAAATTCTTTGGTAATATAGATCATAATAATTTTGATTTGTTTATGCTTCAGTATTGGAAAGACAAAAAAGCAGCAATAAAAAGAAAAGTCATACAAATGAGGACCAATAATAAGACACAGCCTGGTGATGATGGAGAAGAAGAAGCGATCACTCTTTCCACGATGGAAAAACGTATGGTTGCCATGTTAGGCAGTAAAATTCATGTGAACAGTAACAAGGGAGAAGAAAATGATCCTTTTATTGTACGTTGTATTGTTTGTCTCTATATAAGAATAGAGTTTTGGATATAATCTGTAAGAAAATATATCAACCTGCTCGAATATAGTTATTTCTATTGATAACCGATTGTTTGTTATACCAGCAAACTATGCTTATATTTCAAATAAGCTAAAAACTAATTTAATGCTATTAAGATGCACTATATGCGTATCGTGCGTCATAAAAACGTGATTTTTATTCCTGCCAGCAATTTCATTGGTGTTTCAATAGTTAAATAAAGTTATTGTTCTTTGCATCCTGAAAATTGACCGTATATTGTACCTATTTGTTTTTAGAATTGGTTATACTATTTTAGAAGATTTCTATCGTACCTTATCGTAGATCGCCTCAAATTTTAATAAGCAACTTCTCTAATTTACATTTAAATCAGCGCAAGTCCGATTAGATAACTTTAAGTTGTTTTTAATTGCAGAAATAAATCAAAGATCAAATTTAGGTAAAGAGAGAAACCAAAATTATTGATGTGTTTGCAGAATTTCAACCTAGGAGAGCATCGTGAAGAGACCAAACCTTTTGATATAACCTATGTAAATGTAAGTTAACTTATGACTCTAATGTTTAAAGTAATACGCGTAGTTATCTAGATAAAAAGATGTTATTCTTTATATTTAGCAGGATACACAGCCAGGTGCGTCGGATATAACAGAATGCGAGCAAAACACACGTAACAGCGAAGATTCGGTGAGAAAATAACTTCAGTAAAACATTCCTAAGACTAATTAATGGTCTGGTATATTACCAGTTTTTTTTTTTAATTTAATTGTTTGTTAAGTTTGATCATTAAATAATTTTTATTTACAGCCAGACGAGAAACCATCTTTACGAAGAAATTCTATAAGACATGATCCTAGTGATACATCACGTAATGAGTTTTTTTAATTCTAATAATTACAGTTAAACTTTATTTTTTTAATTACCTATTTTAAATAAAAGCTAGTTGTAATTAAACTGTTTAATCATCAACTTAATTTGTACCAATCGTTTTTTCACACACTTTATTCCGAGACAGAATCTATTATTGTTAAATCATCGACCATAGCAAATCTGAAACATCTTGGGCGTACCTACTCGTATATCAGCTATCACTTTTAGAGCCGTCCGGGGTCATAAGTTTGGTTTGTCGCATAGTGGTCGAAACTAGTCTGGCAAATCTAGCATATATCTACCAAATCTGGCGTGAGTAGGAACAGCTGTTCTTTTTTCATTCTTCTTATTCACGATGGTATGAATTCTAAAATAGACAATTTCTTTTTATTTTATGCCTCTAGTTCATCGTAGACGGCGGTTGAGGACACCTCCATCACCTCACAGACAATGCCAGATGGTGGATTTCACCGAGCGAATCATCGCAATTGAAGAGAGGCGGGTTGAGACTGAACGAATCATAGCCCAGTCTCAACAAGAATTAGTGACTGTACTTCGCCAAATGAGTGAAGCATGGACGTTACAGAGTGCGGCGATAAAAGAACTAGTTTCTAAATTGAGTGAAAAATAATTTAGTTGGACATTTTTGTATTACTTAGATAAGTGAAGTTTTATGTGAATTAGGAAATTTTTGCTGTGTTATTGTTCTTTCATGAAGCATCGCTCGAAGAAGTCTTTAAGAATCATTAAAATATTGAATTTACTGCTTCGACAAAATATGAGAGAAGCGCGAGCAAAGTGTTGCAATAAAATAATAACTAGGTACAATTTTATTGAAGATTTGCGATTTATCAGTATAAGTATATTTTATAAACAAAGGTATTTTATTGTATTATTAAATATAATTTTACATTGAAAGACTTGCAATTTCGTTGTGTTTTTGTATTTACATAAATACTATTTTTATTGTAGGTATTATTAAATATAATTTCATATTAAAATAGTTGAAATTTCGCTGGCTTTTTTGCATTTAAACAAATACCTACTTACCCTGAAATTGTAGATCGTGCTAATTCGTAATATTTCAATAACTTAACCTAATACCTATTACCACAAGACACGAGGAGGCTGACATATTAGATAGTTTCATATCACACAAGTACGGGTGGTTTGTAAAAGTAGGTAGGTATTATCACTAAGCTAATCCGTCAGCCTCCTCCACTAAGCTGCGGTATGCACTGGTTGAGATGAAATTTGTGATGGCACTGCAAAAATATTGTAACGCAATGATGCGTTTTCACCTTAAGATTGCGCTCTCGGCTCCGTGTAAAAAATAGTAGTAGGTATACCTACCTACAGTTCGCGCGCGAGTTATAATGTGTCACTATACATTTACTCTGCATACAACTCGCGCGCGAACTATAGGTATTTATTTAATCTAATCATGAACGTGATTGAAGACCACTAGTCAAATCAGGAAAATTTTCAAACTTCAAAATGCGCGTTTATTATGGGTTTTTGTATGAAATACTTGTGACGTCATTAAAAATCAACGCACTTTTTTACTTTAATCCATAGACTAAGTATTATAATTATCATTATAATAAAGTCTATTGATTTATCTAGGTACTTTATGAACTGAAAGCAATTAGTCATTGCTTTAATTAGTCATTATTTTACATACAAACATAAAATTATAATAACATATGTGGCAGTGGATATAACGTCTTTTAGCAGGTCCTTTAAACAAAAATAAAATAAAATAGTAAAGTAGGTAGGTACATGTCTCAGTAGTAGATACGTACCTAGATACTTTAGCCCCCTGTGCTACCTATTCATTATAAAATTAAAACATTAGCTTCGATTATACTATTTACCGCTCATCAGCACACACAATGTAGGTAGGTGCGTGATGTCATAATAAGGGTCATACTCATAATGATTGCACTGAGAATGTTATGATTTTAGAGGAGTTAATAATTTCTACCATACATCGGGCATGAGTCTTATTGTTTTGTAATCCTAAATAGGTAAATTTTACCTATAGAACTTGAGTCTTTATAGTCAATACATTTGGAAATGGATGTGAACCGAGAAGGCAAAATTTTGGATATTGCGAGCGGCAAAATCGAAACTGAGCACAGACTTACCGACTTTGCGGTGCGCTAGAGGTTCTAATTTTTGTCGAAAATAAAAAAATAAAAAATGAAATGGTAGGTCTGAATACCTACACTCTACAAGTTTGATAATTGATACCTACTAGACATTTTTTTGATATCTTTACTAGGCCACAGTAAACAGTGAGTTTGCGACCTATTGTGTTGTTGCTAGTCATAGTTTATTTTTATTTACTTTATTTTTAAGTCTGCAACAATGGAACGCAATAAAGGATTTATTTATTTGCTTAATTTAATGTCTCAGTATTATATACCTAGTTACCTTCTCGTACATAAGTTATCAATACCTCGAGATTTGTTGTGCTTGTTATTATGAAATGCGTTACGAATTTTGTTAGGTATTGTGATGTATGGAAATTGAAAACAGGTCTTTAGTCTGAATACCTAGGTACTTTTAAAGAAAAATTCTTAGATGTATTCTATCTACTTCGACGTCGACTTAGAGCGCAGACCATACAAGCGTTCTCTGCTTTGCTTTTGTCTGTAACATATTTGACTTTTACTATTATCCATACTTCCATAATAATATTATAAATGCGAAAGTGTGTCTGTCTGTCTGTCTGCTACGCTTTCACGGCCCACTTGTTCAACCGATTTTGATGAAATTTGGTACAGGAATAGGTTGTGTCTAGAGGAAGGACATAGGCTACTTTTAATCCCGGAAAATTTAGGCGTTCCGCCGGGAATCGAAAAACTTAGCCTACGCGGACGAAGTCGCGGGCATCGTCTAGTACAGTAATAAGTACGTGATTCGACTACCAAACAATCAGTGTCCTAAAGAAATTCACACAAGGCCGTTTGTGGGGTGTATTTTACCAATTGCTGACCTCCCGGACGCACTGGTGAGCGCTGATGTGTTATCAGTAGAGAACTCGGGTTCGAACACCGCCAGGGTCTATTCGAGAACTTTTTCTTTATTTTCTCTGGTCTGGTCTAGGGGGATGCATAAGCTGGGTCTAGTTACCACTTGGTAGGGTGGCACCTGGCAAAGACGTTCCACCAAGCGATTTACCGTATCGCCATTCGCCACGATGCATTGTAGAAACCGATGGATTTAATATAACCACCATAAGCTACCTTTAAGCTAACCCCTAACAGGTTAGCCCGCTACCATTTAGGACTGCATCTTCATTACCATCATGAGATCACAGTCAAGGGCTAACTACCTCCAATGAAGAAAACTACCGGTAAAGACGTGGCGCCAAGTGATTAAGCGTTCCGGTAAGATGTCGTGTTGAAACCAAATAGGGGTATGGCCATGGGTTTAATATAACTGCCATGTCCCGCTACTGTCTTAGATTGCATCATCACTTACCATCAAGTGAGATCGCAGGGCTAACTTGGTTAAAAAATCTACCTGAAGCTACCTACCTGCTGAAAATGCAAATGAAATTGTAATTTGCAACACGACGAACAGTGCAGGGCCCATCGTCAGAGGCCACTGTAGCGCCCACCTCTGCTGACATTGATCTACCGGGCTAACACGGAAATTGATTTTAACCTTACGTTTATCGAAATTTACGGCATTCTTGCTGAAAATCGGTCATTCAACGGCCAAAAGAAAATATCAGCCACCAAATACTAGACGATGCCCGCGACGGATTACGGGTTTTTGATTCTCGCGGGGTTTAAACACTGGTTTCTGAAACTTTTATAAAACAGAAACACTTATAACGGAAACAGAAACGATACTGTAACCAATCTATAACCCAATCAATCTATAACCTTTTATTTCTGTTTATAAGTGTTTTTATCTGTATTTTTATGTGCCCTGCATGCGGTGCTTTCATCATAGTTTCAAATTTGAATAGGTATGCGTCAACAGTAAATTTGGCAACGTCGCTATTTCGGTTACACTAAACACTTTAAAACCCTTTATTTCTGATACAGATTCTTATCTGTTACAGGAATATAATCGTTTCGAGTTAACAGAATTAAAAACACATTCAAAAGGCTTACAGCTTCGATTCTGTTACACTTTCATTCTGTAACACTTATATTTCTGTAACCTTTATAAATCTGTTTTTCAGTCCCTGCACACTACGGTAGTCGGTACCTACTAGGTACATCATCATTCATCACACCCGATGCGGCTCATTCATATTGCACTTGCACTCGTTTCTTGGAGCCTTTTGCATCTCTTGGCGCTTCGAATTTACCGTACAATTTATTATTATTTATTATCCCAAAAAAAAAACAGCCATTGGGTTAATGAAAAGGGGTCACGACCCTCAGCAATGAGGAATAAAATGCCTAGATTTATTCATTCATCACACTAGTGCAAGCCTTTGAGGAGAGTTGTGCCCCTAAAACCAGGACTTCGAAGCATAGAGTACCGTGGTGGAGCTCAAAGCTTAAACGCTTGAGAGACAAGATACGGAAACTTTTCAATAGGGCCAAAAAGACCAAAGAATGGGAAGTGTATAGGAGGGCCCTTACTGTATAGAACCATTACACAGCATAGAAATTAGGAAGGCTAAAAGGGCATCGTGGAGGAGTTTCTGCGAGGAAATAAATAACCTTCCCCAACGTGCGAGACTCCACAAGGTGCTCGCTAAAGCCAAACCTAACCAACTCGGGCTTCTCAAAAGGCCAAATGGTTCCTTCATTACTAATGAGAGGGAGACGTTGGAGCTGCTGGCGCTAGCACAACACACTTTCCCGGTGGGGTCGTTTGCAATGCGATTGAAACTCCGGTGTGCACACCTCACAAGCCTCATCCAGAGGATTGGAGGAGAGCCGCCATAATTTTTAGACCCGGGGCAGTAAACTGGGCAATAAGCTCCTTCAAGCCAAATAAAGCGTGCGGAGCTGAGGGTGTTGGACCTCTCCTCCTATTACCAGAAGGGTGCAGCGCTGTTAACTCCGCATCTGGTGAAAATCTTCCGGGCGAGCTATGCCTGGGGATATATACCAGAACTTTGGACTAAAGTAAAAGTCATTTTCATACCGCTAGTAATTTATAATGCCTATTGTAGATGTATTTCTAGTAAGATGGATTTCTCCGCCAGTACCATATTTTAAGCGTTATGCGAAACAAGGAAGTGATTGTAATTTATTGTTCGTTTTGATTCTAATGTTAGTTTTTTGCTATTACGTTCTAAGAACACCTTATACTTATCTACAGCTCATCAATTTACAACAAACAGCACAGTCGTTGGGTTTTTTGTGCCAACTCAAGTACGTACTTAGGTATGTTTCTTGCAATACGTGAAGCTCGATCGATACAAGAAGTTATACAGTATATTTATTTACATTACTATGTAATTCAAAGATACATACCTCGAGGTCGTTGTTATCATCATTTTGTTAGTGAGATGTTGCTCAGAATTCAAACATTATTGTAAGTAGGTATTTTTTTCTGTCTCATATTACCTCATATACAGTCATTCATTATCGCCACATCTTTATCTAAATACTAGCTGATTCCCGCGAGAACGTGTGATTGCGGTCTTTTTTCCCGGCGGGAATTTTGCCGCTTTATTCTCGGTGCCAAATTTCGTCCAGATCCCAGCCGATAGTCCCAGCAGATACTAATACTAGTATAGATTATCTATTGTCGACAAGCTAAGAAGGCATTAAAAAGAGTGGGTCTCAGGCTCTCAGTGAGTTCAAGTAAATAGTCTGAGCTATCAAAGGTCTCCGCTCTATTAAGTAACTGAGGATATGTCCAATGTCCGAAGATATGGAAAGGGAATGAAGGGCGTTTGCGGTCCGATGCAATATGTTAGCTCGTAGGTTTGCACGTTGCGACAAGGAGGTAAAGCTCACGCTATTTAAGGCATATGGCCAACGTGTTTAATTGTGTAATTAAACGTGCAGACTGTGGGTGACATATACGCAGAGAGCCTACAACGACCTGCAAGTCCAGTAATAACGGATGCAGAGTGTTGTTGGGGTTGTCCCGATTCTGTAGTGCGTCACTGATGTTTGCTCAAGCTCACACAGATGACTTCTATGGCATTATGAGGAAAAGAGCAGTATCAGTGATGAGTAGGATGCGGGGGAGTATCAACGGTATTATCAATACACTTATGGAAAATTTTGAAAATCCTTTTGTGAAACACTGGGTAGGCATTCACATGCTCTCTCAGTGTTTCACAAACGGTAGATATCATGTTAATTAACACTACTAACATAGCGATTTTTTAATAACATAAGTACCTAACTAACATTAGATATACTTTAGTAGTATTGTATAATCATGGACATGTCTGAAAATAAAGATTATAGTATAGCCAGGTATGTCACCGTAAGATTGTAAAAACCTTTAGATTGCAAACTGTCGAAATATTACAATTTAACGCATTATTTTTCGGTAGATTGTAATCTGTTAGGTATATTAACCCGATAGAACTAAGTCGTAGGGTCGTCGTAAGTAGGGTTCGACATATATACCTGATTATATACCTATGTCGAACACTAACCTAACCTACAAGAAAGCCACAAGAAAACGTAAATACAATTATTAATATTTAAAAAAATTACACTCTGAGCATTGAACGGCTCACAATCTGTCGACAGTTTACAATTTCGCGAGTTAGATTATAATCTAACGGTTTTTACATCTTACGGTGAGATGTATATGTCACCGTAAGATTTTCATTGTATTTACGTTTTCTTGTCTGTTTCATGTAGTTTAGGTTAGGGTTCGGCATAAATTACCAGGTAGTGCCCGGCCACAGGCCGGGCACTTAGGTTCTGTCGGGTTAATACATATAACAGATTAAAATGTACCGGAAAGTAATGCGTTAAATTGTAATCTTTCGACACTTTGCGATTTCGCGAGTTAGATTATAATCTAACGGTTTTTACAATCTTACGGTGACATATATAATTCTTTAGATCTCAGTATACCTATACCACAGAATATACATAATGTTTAATATAATGTGAGCCATAGAGGTATGTGAGCCATAAAATTGACCCTAAAATAGAAAATTGTTCGCTTTAAGAATTATTAAACTGATCGTTCTGAATAACTACTTAGTTGGTAACCCAAATTAGTATTTTCAAGCCGCCATTTTCAATATTTGTATTCGCCCGCAGTCTTTCGCTAACTTAGTATTTCAGTAAGCTATTCGGTATTTTTGGAACCTATACTTAATTGTTTCAAATTATATATATATAATATATTCGCTCGTTTAAATACTACCCATATAAAATTACTATTACTACGTAGAGTAGGTTTGTCCTATATCAACACTCAACAGAGTGACCACAATTATGCCCTACGCAGTATGCACGGAAGCGCAAATTATTAATTATAGGACCAATTACCTCACCACAAGGTAACATTACTTACTAATTATAGATGAGTGTTTATGAACTGCAACTAATAAATCTTCCTACTAGCCGATTACCATATTATTAGATATGGACATACATTATGTATTATTAACCTACTTACTTACGTTACTATGCGAACAGTAACTCTAGTATAGTACCTACAATAAATTGTGTTTTCGAAACACAATTCGATGTAGAGTTCCTTCAAACAGAATATTCATTATAATTAGGTATGTTTCACAAACTTTCATAATATTATAACAAGTAGGTAAGAGAGACCGGGCGCATGACTGCGCTTTAGGTCCTATTATAATTATTAATCTGTTTTATTTAATTACGTTATTGAAACTAGACATCGATACCTACAAAGCTTCCGTCTGTGCCTATGGGCAAATCCTATTAATCTGGTGCTTAAATTATTAATTAGTAAAAGTAGGTATGTAAGTTCCAAATAAGTTAGGCTAGATTGGAATACCAACTAGGCAGAGGCACGATTGATGTAGGTAATTGAAATCTATTTTTGTTTTAAATTATCTTATTTCCTTGTTAATTCGTGACTTGCTGAAACAACAATTAGATATACTTTTATTAGGTAAGTAATTAGTAAGTACCTAATTATTACGAAAATTGGATACGTATTATATTCTCTGATTTAACTTCGTCTGTTAAGGTATGTGTCGGCGTCGTGTGGGAAACACTTTCCCTCCGCTTTTCGCGTAAGCCTGCTTTATCAAAAGTGCGCGTGCGGACTTTTTGTTTAGGCCGTAGTGTTCTTTCACCTTAAGGGCCTAATACAGTCTAATAGCCGCGGCGTAAGTTGAACTCTGCGCAGAAACACATTTCGGCTGTCAAACGAAGTGCGACGATATGAGTATGAAGTGTGCCGCGAGACCATACCCCTCGCTCCCCGCGCATGTTCACAGTGGCGTAGCTACCCAGGGGCTAGGTGGGGCAGTGCTCCGGGGCCCTAAAGCTCAGGGGGCCCTCGAATCCTTACCAGAAATCTCGATCGAACTGAACTTTTGGAAATTTCTCCCATTTTCAAAATAAATATTACAGGTTGCAACCCCACTTTAATCATGACAACTCAGGTGAGAGAAATTCAAAAGTTATGCCTAGGGAATTCCCATAAATTCTTTCTTTAGGTTGGCAGTGTTGTTTAAAATAGAAATACGTGTCGCGGGGGTGATACAGACGTGGGACGCAAGGCATCATAATACCGCCCGTACCGCCCCGCAACCCCGCTACAATAGCCGACTGCTGCACCGAGTCACCGACTCGGATAGTGATGTGATACATTCGACGCGGGCGCCGTCGACGTTATAAATGAATGACTTTTTTTTAACTTTATAAGTAAAGCGTCAAAGAATCAAACTTATACTTTTTTATGATTTCACATTAAAACGCAGATTTGCACCTTTTATTTCATATTTTATATATTCGTTATACATCGGATATATATATAATATCAATCCATACTAATATTATAAATGCGTGTGCCTGTCTGTCTGTTACGCTTTTACGGCCCAACTACTTAACCGATATTGATGAAATTTGGTACAGAGACAGGTTACATACCGGGAAAGAACATAGGCTACTTTTTATCCGGGAAAATTGAAGAGTTCCCGTGGGAATAAAAAACAATCCACATGGACGAAGTCACGGACATCATCTAGTAATATTATATATTAATTATAAACGATCGATCATTAAAAAAAAATCGATATCCATCCATATATACGTACTAATATTATAAATGCGAAAGTGTGTCTGTCTGTCTATCTGCTACGCTTTCATGGCTTATGTGTTAAACCTATTTTGATGAAATTTGGTGCAGGGACAGTTTGTGTCCCGGGGCTACTTTTTTACATAGGCTACTTTTGATCCCGGAAAATAAAATAAATCCTGCGGGAATGAAAAATCAATACATCTTCTAGATTATTATTGTATTGTACAGTGTATTGAACGACATTAATTATGCATCCAAAACTTTACAAAAATGCGACATCAATTTGGGCGAGGCGAGTAAAGTTTTAGCAGAGACCAAAGCAAAGTTGCAAATTTATAGAAATGATTTCGAATTATTCAAGTGCAAAGCCAGTGAAACTGCAAGAAAATATGGTATTGATACCCATTTTCAAGAAAAAAGGCAAAGATTATTAGCTGCTGATCACCGATTTCCAAACAAGAAAAAATATTTAAAATTGAGATTTTCTATAAAGTACTAGACACAGTAATATCTCAATTAGATACACGTTTTATTGGTGTGAGTGCAGTCTGTCATATATTCGATTTTCCAACACCAACATTTTTATTACATGTTGATGAAGCAACTTTATTACAAAAGTGTGACGAATTCCAAATAAAATATTCAGATATAATAGGCCCTAGTTTTTCATTTCAATTTATTAATATTTACCACCTAGTTTTACCTCAACTAACTCAAGCATGGACTGTTCACCAATTATGTAAGGAAATAATGAGCAAATATGGAGTGCTAGAATGTGACCTAACAGAAGTATTTACAGCAATGTTATTATTCTTTACAATTCCTGTCACTTCTGCAGCAGCTGAAAGGTCGTTTAGCAAATTAAAAATAATAAAAAAATATTTAAGAAATAATATGGGCCAAACTCGACTCCGACATTTATCGCTAATAGCAATTGAAAACAAAACCGCATCAAGCCTGGATTTAAACGAAGTCATTGATATTTTTGCGAAAACTAAAGCTAGAAAAAAATTTAAAATATAATTGTTATTTAGTCAGTTGGTAGGCCTTTATATAATAAACCCTTGAATCTTTTCTATTTTGTTTTATTAGCCAAACCTACACCAAGTATTAATTGTAATTTATGTTGTTACTGTTTACCTTATTATAACCTGCCCTGCAGTGCACAAAAAAGAGCTTAAGTAGCTTAGCATTTTTAAAGTATTTGTATATTTCATATTTTTATTTGATGAAGCCTAATCGGTAATCAGTGGGGCCCCATTTTTTAATTTGCCCCAGGGCCCTTGGTTACCTAGCTACGCCACTGGCAGACGACCGCCATTTTGGGTCAACTTACATACAGTCGATTGTACAATGGTCGCGTGCAATAACAGATGGACTCGTACTAAATACTACTTATATCAGCCAAGTAATTAACACAGTTGTCTTGGAGATTAGCATCGTTTTAGTCGCATAATGTTACATGCATGTAAATTGTAAGTACATCACGCATTGGCCCCAAAAGCATGTGCAAGTATGCAACAACAAATGAGATGTAGGAAGGTCTAATGATTGATTCAATTACAATACATAATTATGTTTTTGCCGGTCGTTTAGTAACTGGATTTAATTCTAGCTAATTATGTTTCCCCGAGGGCTCCACGCTAGCAAATACCAGTTGCCATGCCATACCGCCAATTAAAGGTAGGTATAATTAGGCACCAAGGTAGAATTTAGCCACCTAGGTAAACGTTAAATTGTTGATTACTATAAGGTGGAATTGATTTGAATCTGATCAGGAACTGAAAAACAGATTCACAAAGTTACCTACAGAAATATAAGTGTTACAGAATGAAAGTGTAACAGAATCGAAGCTGTAACCCTTTTGAATGTGTTTTTGATTCTGTTAACCCGAAACACTTAGGTATATTTCTGTAACAGAAACGAATCTTTACCAGAAATGAAAGTATTTTAAAGTGTAACCGAAATCCTAGCGACGTTGCCAACTGTTGACGCGTATTCAAATTTGAACCTAAGGTGAAAGCACCGACGGTTGGAATTGTTTTAAGAAAAACATGGCAACGTTCTGTCAGTGTGTGTAAAGTCCAATGAAGTGAATAGAACGCGTTGTCACACCGTGCAGTTTGTTAGGGCATGTACCTATTAGGGTTACAGATAATAACACGTCTTATGAATAGATATAAACGGTCACAGATTGTTTGGGTTACAGTATCGTTTCTGTTTCCGATAAAAGTGTTTCTATTTTATAACAGTTTCAAAAAAGTGTTTAAACCCCTTAAATTTCGGTTTCTGTTTCAGTCCTTAAATCTGGTTAAGTAGGTAATTTATGCGTTTCAAATGTGAAAAGGAAAACATCGTATTTAAGATAATTGTAATTAGGCATTCTTAAAAAACAACAGAAAAATAAATAAGTACAATCCAGGCCAAAAATGCTTAGTTCTATACTTAGAAATTTTATTTGTACCTTTCTCTAAGATCTGCTCAGTGCTCAGACGTCAGACCTCAGTAATCTCTATAGTATAATAGATATAGTCCGCACGCGAGCTCTGAGGAATCGGGGGCTGCGGTAGCGGGCGGGAGCGCACCGCGGAACGCGCTCGATCCGTCGCTTCATACCCCGCACACTCCCATACTAGGTGATGACAGGGGTTTGAACCTTTTTGTATGGAAGCTGGCATAGCGACCTGCCGCCATTTTGATTTTTTTTCAAAATCGCGGCGCACGATGAAAGTGGTATGTATGGATAGAGGACACATAGACGAATAAATAATGTCAAGTAACATAGTACCCCAAAGTGTCACGTTACCGAGATATTTGGAGGCAAAGATACACATATGAGGACAACGACAATCATTAAAAATAGACTTATTACGTGTCTACAGGTGTTAGATTGTATCCAAATAATCGCTCCCAGATTGATTATTATTATTACTGTTTATTAGAAGAGAGTAGGTACATTACATACTACTCGGAGCACGAGAAAACTACTACTACAATTAATTATTTGCCTACTAAATCGCATCGCATCGCAATGAATCGTTATATTATGTCAAACTATCTCGCGCGCGCGTGTTGGCTTGTCTTAATGTCTTTCATCCCGCTGCATTATGAAATGAACAATAAAATAATGTCGTTGCAGACTTAGATTATTTAATTGCTCGTTGCAGAGATATGTGGAACTAAAGATCGCTATACCTAATAATAATTAGAACGATGACACACATAATGGGTTGGGTGGTCGGATTGTACGCAAAATAATACAAATGAATAGTCAACAGCTCTATCCCGCTCCCGCCGTACTTTTTGTTATGACACGGCTTGTCTTCCATTGTCTTGCCGGTAGACAAGCACAGGAAAAAATACGTGCAACGAGTGCGAGTGAGACAAAAATATAATGTTTTCCTAGCCGGGCAGGGACTCCAGGGTAAAAAGTGAAAGGCATCATCAGTATTCATTATTCAGTTTGCCAGTTGCCACTTTGACTCCCAATGTGCGCAGGCGTTTTGTACGTGAGTTCGTTTGTTTGTTTCTCTGCCGTGTTTTTCATTATATTACTTGTTATTGTTGACTCTGTTGTTATATTCTGTTGACTGTGTTGTTATACCATTGACTCTGTAAGTAGTTAGGTAGTTATTTTGACCAAAATGACAAGTCATATTGGTGCAAGACAGTGCTTTCTTTGTGGAGTGAGCACTGTTCGTGGACCGCGGCGAAAATATCAGCGACCCATAGTCTTATTTGTTAACTGGAGACTACATAGCTGATCATCAAAACATCATTGAATACGCTCGTCATCTGTTTGACAATCGGCAGGTCAGTACATAATACTATAACTACATAACTATTAACCCTACTTTCCTTAGGTATACATTTTTGTCCATACAACAATGTACTAAATAAATACATAGATGAACAATATTTTTACGACATTAACTTTTTTGCAAATACATAGTATCATCAGAGTTGCGTCACAGCGCGAGGTGCACAGTTAAATCGTATGGGATTGGGTTCTAATAGTTGTGTATCAAATCTCTCTGACTGATACATTAAAATACTGAATGTAAAAGTAAAACTATATAAGCTGCACAAAAAATAATATAGTGTAAGCTCTACTTACCGAAAATTAGAGTTATTGAGAGTTTTTGTTAAATGGAGATTAGAAAAAAGAACATAATAAAAGTCAACTCGACAATAGTCGAGACAAACACGTGTTAGACAATTATAACAAAGAAAAGAACGCTTTTGTAGAATTTGGGTTAATCCATTATACCTATGATGGATTTTATGACCCTGTGTCCAGTAGGTACTATTTATTTCAGGACAAAAGTAAATTCGGTATAATGGATTCATCTTCATTTGAAGTTACGTGAAATAAATGCTTATTGACGTCCAAATAATGACGTAATATTGTTTCGCTATTATAGTCATGTCTTTTGTATTTTTTCAGATAACAGTGCAGGACAGAATATGCAGACCGTGTTTGCAACGTGCTGATCGTTTTGTGTCAACACAAATAAGAGCTCAAGAGGAAGAGGAAGCTGCTTTAGCATCACAGCGAGCAGCTACTGATGATGTGCTTGAATCCTCATCCAGTCAATCATCAGAATTGCGGAGTGATCCACTAAGAGTTACTCCCCAAGAGCCTGTCGAAGATATTCCTCTCGAGGAAGATAATATTGTTCCAGAGCAAGCAGAAGAAATGCCACAGATGCCAAATTTGCCTCTGATGTCTGTACCAGGTTTCTTGCGTTTATCTTTTAGTTCGACGAACTGTATTATAGCAGACTGCAATCACAGACAGAATTTGCACAGGATTAACTTGATGTTAAGAACAAATATTTTGTCTAAACAAAATATATACATTCCGCATGGAGTACGGGTTTGTGAAGAGCATTCGAGAGATGGAGCTTTGTGGCTCCATTTGGCGGTATACGGTCGTCCAACAATAGATACTTTTAATAGTGCACAAATAGCAGATATGTTAAAGATGTTACAAAAAAAGAACTTAAAATATTTGAATTTTGATAGATTAGAGACTATCGATGACACTATTTTTAATTATTATATTGGGTTTACTAAAGAGAACTTTTTAACTGTTTTAGAAGAAACCCCTTCCTTAACACACGCTTTTAAGAAACCTAGAAGAACCCTAGCAATTGTAATGTGCAAACTGCACTCTGGTGATTCCAATGAGAGACTAGCAAGCGTCTTTCATGTATCTCCGCAATTTATAAGCAGAGTTATGAAGAAGACACGAAACTGTCTTATTTTAGACTTTGTTACAAAACACTTGGGCTTTGACCATATTTATGGACCAGATTGCGCATTTTATATATTTTAAGAATCCCACATATATTATTTGCGGAACCTAACTGTGATCAGTTGATAAGTATTTGTGATGGCACTTATTTTTATATTCAAAAAAGCTCAAACTACAGGTTCCAAAGGCTATCATACAGTTCCCACAAGTACAGAAATCTCTTAAAGATGTTCTTAATAGTAAGTCCTGATGGATATATAATTGAAGCGTTTGGGCCTTATGCGGCCACCAAATCCGATGCCACTATTCTGGAGGAATTAATAAGCGAGGATGAAGATAACCCTTTCCATTGGTTCTTCGAAAACAAAGATATTTTTATTCTGGATCGAGGATTTCGTGATGTAGTCGAGAAAATGAACGAGGTTGGGTATAAAACCTACCTGCTACTTACAAAAGACGACGACCAAGGTCAGCTTACTACCCAACAGGCGAACGAATCTCGCAAAGTGACGTTGTGGTCGTTGGGTAGTGGAAACAATCAATAGTCATTTAAAAAACCAATTTCGTCAACTGAGGTCCCAGTATGTCAATATAGCCGCACCGCATCTAAAACAGGAAATAAAAATAGCTTGTGCTTTGTTAAACGCGTTTGGAAAACGGTTGGTAGACAACCGACTTGTAAATCAAATAATAAACGAAATATATTTAAAATATGACGCTCCAAACCTTTTATCAGAGTTGGTGATACAAAACAATTTCAACCAACGCAGAGCAGCTTTTCAAGCTATAGATGCTAACCACGGCTTTGAACACTTCTCAAACCTTTCATATGATGATTTATTAATTATGTCCTTACCAAGTAGAGCAAGCGAGAAGTTATTACGGGGAACACGTTAAAGAGAATGGTACATTTTTCATCGAAGTGTATGAAGATTTAGAAATTGATTATAATCTTACCCAATTCGGCATTGTATCTCTCAATCCTTGGCTCGCAAGAGCTAAAATACATTCGCGACATCAAACCACCACGCATGTATTTCGTTTACATCTTGCTGGATAATAGTTTACAAGGCAGAAACAAAATCATTGGACACTACTGTAACTGTCTTGTGGGAATGCGAACCCTCGGATGCTGTGCCCATGTTATGTGCATTATATGGTACATGGCTTGGGCTCGGCATCAAGAAACCGATATTCGACCTCCTGCCGAGTTTTTGGATTATGTAATTAGGGATGCAGACTATGATAATTAATCTTGTATTAGGTGAATTAAAACAAGCACATATATTCTATATCGTGATTGACATGATCTTTATCGTGATGACATTTGTTTTATCGTGCTTTCAACACACAACATTTTGATGTCGACACTCGATGCAAATATGCATGACGTGTTAGATATATTATAATTCTTTTTAGTGCAGTTTCTGTACGTTAGTATTATTCCTTATTCCGTGATTGTACTTACAGCAATAAATAAATGATTCTTAACATCAATCACATGCCTTTTGTTTTATTTTTAACCAGTGGTTAGGCAGGACAATTATTTCTACTATAGTTGTTATTTTTTGGTACAAGTAGGTACTACATATCTAACTAGCTGCAATACTTACCCACTTAAAAAATGTTTTCAAGCTAAGTGACATGCGACCAACGCGACATGTCGACTGCGTTTCATTATGATGCGCTAAAGCGCAAACTACTACTATAAACTACTACTATAATAAATTATTTATCTACTAAAGTAGATAAATAATTTATTATAGTAGTAGTTTTCTCGTACTCCTAGTAGTAAGTAATGTACCTACTCTCTTCTAATAAACAGTAATAATAATAATCAACCTGGGAACGATTATTTGGATACAATTTGACGCCTGTAGACACGTAATAAGTCTATTTTTAATGATTGTCGTTGTCCTCATATGTCTATCTTTACCTCCAATTATCTTGGGAACGTGACACTTTGAGGTACTATGTTACTTGACATTATTTGTTCGTCTATGTGTCCTCTATCCATACATACCACTTCCATCGTGCGCCGCGATTTTGAAAAAAAATCAAAATGGCGGCAGGTCGCTATGCCAGATCGGTTCAATCCCCTTTACGCGAGAGTACGCTTTATCGAGTCCTGTTTTTAATTTTGCGATATCAGTGTTACATTGTACAGTAAATAGTACAAAACTTAAAAGTTTCTTTATGTGTGCACATGCAAATACCTGTTTAATTTTTAAATTCCATAAAGTACCTACTTATTTCATAATTAATTCAATGCACACGCACAGTTTCTTTTTTTATTTCATTATTTGCCATCGGCTTTCTGCCATAATCAGATCTTAGGAATTGGTTTGCTAGTTATATATTGAGGGGTATTCTTATGAATATCGTCCCATAGGTTATATTATTTTGTCATCGAGGAAGTCTCTCATTCAATTTCAGTACATGCCATCTTTTAAGGCGTTTTGTGTTGGCGTTTACCAGTAGTACACGCACAGATACAACAGATGTGTTAGTTTCGATAACGTAATATCACAGTAAACAGGTAATATCCACTAAATCACAACTCTTATCTCATTACGTCAACATTCCTTCAAATTCCTCGGACCTCGCGCGCGAACTGTACTTACCTACAATCTGTGTAATGTATCTGTCACCGTAAGATTGTAAAAACCGTTAGATTATAATCTAACTCGCGAAATTCTAAACTGTCGAAAGATTGTAAACTGTTCAATGTTCTGAGTGTCAATTTTTGAAATATTCATTTTATTTACGTTTTCTTGTCTCTTTCTTGTACATAAACAATCAAGTAGTGCCCGGCCGCAGGCCGGGCGCTTAGGTTTTATCGGGTTTAAAAACTTATCAGATTACAATGTACCGGAAAATAATGCGTTAAATTCTAATCTTTCGACAGTTTAGAATTTCGCGAGTAAGATTATAATCTAACGGTTTTTACAATCTTACGGTGACATATCTCTTCTTAATTAAAATTATCAAAGTATACTTAGTTCAAACAAAATCTGACTCGTTTTTAAATGTCACCATAAAATTGCAAAAAACGTTACATTGTAATCTAAGTAGGTAAGTAGCGAAATTGTAAACTGTCGACAGATTACAATTTAACGCTGTATTTTTCGGAAGATTGTAATCTGTTAGGTATGTTAACCCGAAAAAACCTATGTGCCGTACCTACCGTACCTAATTATATGTCGAACCCTAACCTAACCTACAAGAAAGAGACAAGAAAACGTAAATAGGTACAACGAATATTTAAAAAATTGACACTCAGAACTGTCGACAGTTTACAATTTCGCTAGTTAGATTACAATCTAACAGGATTTGCAATTTTACGGTGACATAAACATGCGTATAGAAACAAGAAACAGGTAGGTATATGTATTAGAAGCTGTTACGCGTAGATTATTATCTGCGTGCGGGATTTCTGGTTCGTCATGTCTAGTCTTTGCTCGTGAGACGTGACCCCATATTATTTTTTAAAGACGTACCTAGGTAAGCAAATAGTATTATGACGTTAATAATTGCGATTCGTTGATCTTTCACAATTCCCCGTTTTTTATGTGAACGAATAGGTATGAGTTATAGCCAATAAAAACTTGATATCGGCGTAGAAGAATTTAAAAAAATATATTGTTGGTAATAAATTAAAATTAAATTAACACGCGTCTGTCTACGATGCCAAAAGGTCGACGGATATTTTAGTACCTACGTTCGTTTACTTGTCTAATCTTTGAAAAGGTTAAACTGTTTTGATAAAATTTTACCTACTGGCAGATAAAGGGGCTAATTTAGGCATGGAAGTAGGAGTAACCTACACCGTATAGACAGTAGACACCTCCTAGTTCATTAGATCTAGGTTTTTATTTTCAATTTAAAAAAAAAAACAAATCTGATAAAAGCTAGTCTTATTTTGAAATAAAGCCAACGATCTTGTTTAAATTATAGAGCTAACAAAAAGAACATCAAAGAAAAGTTTACCAAACGTTAGTAGAGTAAGTTTTTTTCAATCCACTACAAGTTAGCCCTTGACTGCGATCTCACCTGATGGTAAGTGATGATGCAGTCTAAGATGGTAGCGGGCTAACCTGTTAGGGGCATAGCAGTTATATTAAACCCATAACCCATATTCGGTTTCTACACGGCATCGTACCGGAACGCTAAATCGCTTGGCGGCACGTTTTAGCCGGTAGGGTGGTATCTAGCCACGGCCGAAGCCGCCCACCAGGCCAGACCAGGGAAAATTCAGAAATTATAAGTTCACAGTTTGACATCCGTCCGTCTAATTAATGAATATCGAATCGATGGCCTAAAGCCGAAAATTACATAAAAAATGATAGAAATCCTTATTTGAGGGAAGCAAATGGGCAGTAAAACCTTTTTTTATCTTGGTCTAGGCTTGTATCCTCCAAATAGCTTCTTTCAACCAATATACAAAAGGATTTATTTTTAAAATTTTAACTACAAAAACTGACAATTTACTAGAAACTACGAATTAACAAGTCATAATTAAAAAACACGACTGCCCTGCCAAAAAACGTTATTAAAAAAGTTAAAAATTTAAATTAATCTAGTTAAATTAGAATCTTATTCACATTTTATTAAATGATATTTTTTTGTGAATCACTGGATATTGAACTATAGTGTTTTACATTTTTGGAATATACTCATCATTTTCTATATGATGATTATATTAACTGATGATTATATTAACTTTTTTTTTCAAATTTAGTATTTAATATAAATAAAAAAAAAAACCCCATTAATTTTTCTAGCCTGTGTCACCTGGAATAAGCTAGGGATTCTAACGATACCTCATTTATCAAAATCGGTTCAGGCGTATAGAAGTTATGGTGGAATATACAAACTCACATACATACATACATGATACCCTGAAAACAATATACTTCTTTTTTCAGGCAGTCGTATAAAAATAGAGTTAAACTTAAAAAAATATTTTTTTTTAAATCGAGCGTAGTGATACGGCATAAACTAGTCGGACGGTCACCCGACCAGCTCGCCAAGTACCTATTAGGTGCTATTAATTCGCCATCGTTTCCGAGTATTGTTTTTCTCGATTGTAAATCTGCCATTTTTGTATTCTACTTAATATTTTTGTTTCAATAAATTGATTCTAAGTACCGAGACAAAATCATAAGCTGCGGGAAAACAACATTAATTAATATTTTTTTTCCACTACAACTTAGCCTTTGACTACGATCTCAGCTGATGGTGAGTGATGATGCAGTCTAACGGGCTTACCTGTTAGGGGCATGACAGTTATATTAAACCCATAGGTACCCCTATTCGGTTTCAGCATAACAGTGCCTTTTTACACCAATGCGCTTGCCGACATTAACCGACGCGTCGTGACGTAGGTACTTTGCCCTGAGTGTAATGCAGCATGAAGGATCACACAATATCACAAACTCATAAACCATAATGATGTCTGACAAATCACTTGTTTTGAATTATTATTGCACGGGCCTCTGGTTGTCTGACATTTCGCTATTGACCAAATTCCTGCAGCCAGAATACCATAAATTCAACCAATTACAGGTCACTACATTAAGATATTGTAACAATATAATGATTGATTGAAAGCAGCTGTTACGTGATCCCTAGGTGATCCGCGGGCTTCATGTGAAGCCTATAAAATGTTTTCGAAGTTTCATACCAATTGCACAAAGGCAAGTTCAACAAACAATTCACACCTTGGCCTTGGTTAACAGCCACGCAAGAGAATTATCACTCATTCTGATGATAATTGATTTAATTAGGTATACGACGTTGCTATATGCGCACAGCTGTAATATTATGCACTATTGTAAAAAATTACAACGATTATGACAATTATTACATATTTTTTGTAGACCGGATTTCACGAATTCCATGGCGATGGGCCGATGGCGGAGCGATTAGCGCTGTGGTCTTAACTGTGATGTCCCGGGTTTGATTCAAGCAGAAGCGATTTAAATTTTGAATAGTCTGGCTTGCTTGCTAATAGCAAAGACAATATATAACCAGGCAAATACTTGGTAATATAATTAATCTATGCTAATAGCGATTTAGGATAGAATTCCAGTGGTAGGTACAATATTACATTGCTATACCTGTTAGCTACTAGGGTGCCGTAGTCATTCAATAAAAAAATATCCAGAATATTTCAGATAAGTAGGTAAGTATGTAGATACTTAAGTAGATTGCTACCCATGTATGGTTGGTACTTGGTAGTGCCCGACCGAAACTAGTTTTTACGGCCGAAACCGAAACCGAAATTTCCATACAAGGTCATGTTTTTGCGGGAAAAGTATGTGTTTTTTTAACATTCAAGTCATGACACGACTTACAACCCCATGTGTCACAACTGTGAGCACGGACGTGGTAAGATGACGCTTCGTCGCACCATACTTTTATTACCTATTCTGTGGACGCATTACGCACACAGTTTTCAGTGCACCGAACTTATCCGATCGCAGCACGAAACCCCCGGAATGAAGTTTCGGTTTCGGCTGCCATCCGGCCGAAACAAAGTCGAAACCCGTTTTTTTTATCGAAACTAGACCGAAACCGGGAGTTCGTTCGGACACTAATGGTTGGTATCACAGAACAGTTAATCAGCTTATGGCATGGCTATAATGCAGACTTGTTTTACGGCATACGGCGCGACCCGTAAACCCATCAACGCTGCATTATCATTTATCACTGACCATGCACTCTTGATCGTGGTAAACCGCAAACCAGTTATTACCTACTTATGAAGTTATGAATAAAATGAAGTAATATATAATAAGTCTGCACTTTGCGTTTATGATGGTAACGGTCTTACCTAAATTATCTCGACGGACCAACCAGGATGCGTTCCTGATCCATTAGCCAAGTTCAAAATATAACCTTAACACTAGTACACTAGCTTTCAGTGACACGGGCTCTCAGTATCGTATTGTACTGTATCGGTATACAATGCGCGTTAAAACAATATCGTATAGGACGAAAACACAACACTCGATTTCGATTTCCTTTTTGTAAACATTCGCTTGAAACTCGACGGGCGTTCGCTATCAAACGCGTTTATTTTTCCGGATTTGAGGTGACGTGCGGAACTGAACGCGTGCTGCCGTGTCGAGACGGCTCAAAGCAATGCAATGACGTTGTTAAAACAAGACGCTCTCGTTAAAAGAAATAGTTTCTTTGGACACATATTGATCAACGACATGCGAGTGTGATGAGTGCGAGTAATTCGCTTCCCAAGCAATATTTCCGAATTTCGCTGGGAAATTTATCAAAAATCTTTTCCTGGAGGCTTCCGATCGGGTTCCGGTGGAAAATGTACATGGTTATGTCGTGCATAAATCGTAGAATCATACTAATATTTTAAATGCGAAAGAGTTTTTGTTAGTATGTTGGTTTGTCCTTCAATCACTCCGCAACAGAGTCAGAACAACGGATCGACATGGTCTTTTGTACGGGTATAGAAATAGTTGAGAACCTAGAGAGTAAAATAGGCTACTTACTTACTTTTAATTCCGGACAATTAACTTGACAATTGACTTTTTAATTCCGACGGGTGTAACCGTCGGAATTAAAAAGTCTTATACCACGCGGACGAAGTTGTAGTCGTTTCCTAAAGTTATCGAGCATTTTGTGAAATTATGACGTATGAAAAGGTAAACTACCTACTATACTGACCGTAGCATTAAATGTTAAGCATTTCCATAATTCGAATCCGTCCAGTAGTTTCGGCGTGATGCCCGAATAGACAGAGCAGGTAGGAAAAATTAAAAAAATATGTTTTGGGCCTTGTATCGACGATACATAAAGCTTCCTCGGCCGTAGTCTTATGGTGTAGCCCTTTTAGGCTCGTCGTTACATTTCACTAAATAATGCTCAGTATTTTATCTTATCTAATCTTATCACTGGAGATGTTTGTCACTCAAAGCTATCAATTTGATTTTCATGGTGTTTACATGTTTCTTCACTTCGTTTTCGTAGAGCTCCCTAAATTCGAAATCGACATACCTACTTAATCTACCGCGAAATCTTTGTCCAAAGTTTAATAGGCAGTAAGTACGATGCAATGCTTGCTATTGCTATGATACCGTTTTCACGGCTGAACCGATTTTGATTTCCGATAAAAAGTAGCCGGTATCCGTAACCGGGATGCATCATGCGACCGACGAGTAAGTATCTCTGTACCAAAAGAACTCGTTTAGAAAATAACTAAATGAAAAATGAGAAAACTGTTTTACTTTTCTTACAAGTTAATTTGCGTGGACTGAGCTTTTTTGGTTTCCGCGGGGACTCTTTAATTTTACGGGATAAAAAGTAGCCTATGTGTTATTCCAGACTAGATATATCTCTGAGCCATTGACCAAATTCGCCTAAGAATCAACATGTGTTTGAAATATACAGTAATTCTTAGCTTATTTTATAACCTTTATTTCAAGTATTAGAATTCAACGGACACTTCAAATTAATTACAATTTAAATAAATGGGTATTAAATTGATTACTATACGTTTCCGCCTCTCGATTATTAAACACAGATCAATAGCTTACAGGTTAAAACAATATGCAATACCACCGCTTGAGCGCTAGATCCGTATCGTAAGACACAAGATAAAAGCAGCTTAAAGTGCTAAGTGCGCTAGTATTCTGAGTAGTAATCTCGCAACGTACGACGCAACGAAAGTACAATAATTTGTTATCTCTAACGCCATCTGGAATGTTTTTGATGAACTACGGCGAATCTTTTCTTATCTACATACTGTTTACAGCTCTATTACAATTGGATAAAGATGGTATTTATTTGTTCAAGCAGATTGATTGTGAAAGTTAAATAACCTCAAAATAGAAAATATTTTTGATAATAAGTCATTTCTTAGCAAGTGTCCGTTGTTTTAATATGCTCTCAAGTATAAAAAGGTATTTATTTGAACCCAGTAATCATTGTTTTATGACTGTTGGTTCTTAGGCGAACTTTGTATGGGGACGGAACAATGTCCTTTCATCCAGAGCCGTTCTGGCGTGATTGTGTAACAAACATCCATCCATCCATCCATCCTAACTTTCGAACACAGCGTACATTATATATACTGCTTTCGAATTTATAATATTAATATAGATATATTAGTATAAATTAATCAGGTAATTAAATTATTAAGGTTCTACCTTCGTAATGCAGAACTATGCAGAACGTATTATTGCCAGTTTCCGCAGTTTCTGTTTATGTACCTAACTACGTGGGTGAATTGGAAAGTGATTGACGTTTCATAGAATCCACGGCCAAAACTCATGGTAAGAAAACAGCCATGCAGTTACTCGTTAGCCTCTTATTTACGACTAGGTACGAATCTTATGTTTACTTTCCACTAAAAGCTATGATTTACTTGCACAGAATGATGAGAGATTCGGTTCAATAGTAGCGTGGACCCATAATATTAGATAGAAGCAGGTGTTAACTATTTTGCGGAAGTCCATGATTATGAAGGAACTAGAAGTTTGATTCGCCACAATAGGAAATGGCCAGTGGAACTATGGGAGCTTGCCTAGAGATCAAAAATCAATGTGCAGCAATGATTTCTTTAATATTGTAATTTTTATATTCTATAGTTTTCACACAAAAACGTTTCAGGAGGGTGAAGGCAGACATGTAATGCCAGAGGGCGTTACGTTCCTTTAAACGCAGTGGTTATTTGAAAATGCTTTGTTCTATCAATTACACGTTTCATTGAGGCTTGTCATCTAACAAAAATAATTATAAACAAAACATACATTTTCTTTTCAGTACTATTTAATTGATTAAAAATAAATCACTCATAATGTAGTGACTAAGGTACTCAAACGGTATTAATGTAGGGTTAGATTATTTTTACAAGATTATTATAAGGCATGGATAAAACGGAACGTGGAGTAGAACAAAGTGTAGTAGTGCTTATAGAGGAAACTAGACGCTCAAGATTTAAACAATAAACGTATCGTTTTTTTAGACATTTTAACCTTGACCTTATAAGTCATAATAAATCCATAGTAATTTCGGTTTTAATTTTTAACCCTTACTGTAAAAACGGAAATCTTGCACATTGCGGTAATGTAATATCACAGTAAACAAATACAAACAGTAGTGAAACTACCTAGAAACGCTCGAAACAGCTCACTCACACAAACATGCGCATCAACGAGACCCCTTAAGCGGTCGTCGCAATGCCGTCAGTAGTGAGTGCCGCGTCATGACGAGTGTCTATTTCGGCGATCTTTTTAAAAATTCTAGGAGTGTATTGCGTAGCATACGGTTGTTTGAACTCTGCTTCAACAAAACCGGAACTATCGTTTTTTAAATTCGTTCTAAATCGATATTTGGGGCTCCCTTGGAATAACAAAACAGGAAACTGGTACCAAAATTTTAAAAATTCAGCGCCATTTTGAAATTCTTTGTTATTGTACCGATTTCGTTCAAAATCGATATGTGACGATCCCTAGGATCACAAAACAGGAAACTGGTACCAAAATTTTAAAAAGTCAGCGCCATTTTGAAATTCTTTGTTATTGTACCGATTTCGTTCAAAATCGATATCTGACGATCCCTGGGATGACAAAACAGGAAACTGGTACCAAAATTTAAAAAATTCAGCGCCATTTTGAAATTCTTTGTTATTGAACCGATTTCGTTCAAAATCGATATCTGAGGATCCCTAGGATCACAAAACAGGAAACGGTTACCAAAATTTTAAAAATTAGCGCCATTTTGAAATTCTTGGTTATTGAACCGATTTCGTTCAAAATCGATATCTGAGGATCCCTAGGATCACAAATCAGGAAACTGGTACCAAAATTTTAAAAAGTCAGCGCCATTTTGAAATTCTTTGTTATTGTACCGATTTTGTTCAAAATCGATATCTGAGGATCCCTAGGTTCACAAAACAGGAAACTTTTACCAAATTTTAAAAAGTCAGCGCCATTTTGATATTCTAAAATTGATTTCATTAGGGAATTACAAACCGCTTTAAATAGTCAATGTTCTTATTTTAATTAATTTACATATAAGTAAAGTACATAATATGAAAAATCTATAAATTGTTTACTTTGTTTTTTCACGATAAAATTACAAATCTAAATTGCATCCGTGGGAAGCCGGGGCGGACCGCTAGTCAAGAAAAAAGGTATTTTTTATGTAATGTTTTTTAATTACTAGGTATCAGACGCATTTTTGGGGTTGAAACACGGTACGGTTCAACCCGAAAATGCGTGACAAACACCTGACAACAGAGCTCATGAGCCCTGCCCGCGCGCCACCTGCGGCGCCTACCGCGCGCCCCGCCGCGGCTCGCGTACGCTCCCGCCAAAACTTGTAAAAGGTTACGCTATAATGATAAATTAGTGACCTACAAAAAAAACAAAGATCTACAAGTTGTTGTGTGTCAATATTAAACTGTTTTCCGTATTTTGAACTATCGAGATTAACCGACGCCATGGGATACTTATGTACTATGTACTTATGTACAGCTATGGGACGTTAAAAGGCGGTAGTGGAACCTAGGGTCAGGATCACACTATTAACAAGTTCTTTTGCTAATTATGCGTGTAGGCAGTAGGCACCTATAGTTTTTCTTTACACCTACAAAATTGTTTGATCAGTCAACATAACATACTTTATGCGCCACATCTGCCTTCAGTTATTTCATCATCACCGTATCTAAGTATATGTCACCGTAAGATTGTTAAAACCGTTAGATTACAATCTAACTCGCCAAATTGCAAATTGTCGAAAGATTACAATTTAACGTGTTATTTTTCGGTAGATTGTAATCTGTTAGGTATATTAACGCGATATAACCTAGAACTACCTGATTATTTATGTCTAACCTAACCTAACCTAACCTAACCTACAAGAAACAAACAAGAAAACGTAAATACAATGAATATTTCAAAAATTTACACTCACAACATTGAACGGTTCACAATCTTTCGACAGTTTACAATTTCGCGAGTTAGATTATAATCCAACGGTTTTTACAATCTTACGGTGACATATATAGGTATAATAAGAATAATATGTACTAGGTATTTAAATAAAAAAATATGAAGTATGACAAGAAAAAAATGTACGGCCCATCAGGCTTCATTAATATTTTAATTACACTTTTTGATTATCAGTATTATGGCATACTTATTAAGATCCAAACAAACATTGCACATTGTACCTATTATACCTACAATTAGACACTAGTAGTAGGTACTTACTTGTACGAGCGAATATTTTGTTTCGTTTTAACATTTAAATGAAAGATATCAAAGATTCGACTCCTAGTACCCCTATATACATTAGGTATATAACGTACAAATCTGGTTTACGGTTCATGGCTTTTTACATAAGATATTAGGTTGCGTAAATTACCTGCATATTCATCTTAAATTAAATAGTTTTCTGTTAAACAAGATAGCAAAGTTCGTTTTTGTTGCGAGTGCTTGAAACCCGAACCATTCACTAATTTTATTTAAAAAAGTACTAAAAGAAAATCTCACTGAATTAACAAAAACAACTTTTACTCACTGATTCTTTCGAGCCAGAAAAGTGAAAATATACTTACATTTTAATATTATTTACCCAGAACTAGATAGATTATTACTTAATAAAAAATTGTTTGAAACAAAAATGCTAATGATTTGAGAGACTAATCATTGAAATCATAAAATTCCATTCCTAAATTCCGACTGCGAGTATGTCTTTAAGAAACACCTAAGTACTCATTAACCCAAGTAGGTACAAATAACATGAAAAAAGCTAAGTTTTTATGTAGTAGGTAAATATACACGTATGCATGATATCTGTTATAGACTAGTTTGAAATATAGGTAGGTAGATAGGTACTTACCTAAATAAATAGAGAGAGAACACTGAAATAATAGGTATAATAATTATTATTATTGTTTAACCAATCTACAACCTAACTAATAACTTGACCATACTTACCTATGCTATATCTTTCCAGAACATAGAATAATATGTACAACCTAATTCCAGAGAGACACCATGTCTCAAGAATATGACTGTATAAGCAAATTTTTCAACCCTGAAGACATTAACATCTCCAGTAGCCCAAGCAAGCTGTCCCAGTCATCGCTCAAAACATTAGATAGTTCCCAGGACGTGAGTCAAACATCCATAGGACCTGAATCCGAATTGAGCCTTTCACAGCTCACAATTGAAGAACCAGAACCTATACGTGTTCCACCATTCTACAACCTGACTCCACGTCCAATCCCTCAATCACCACATTATGTCATCGAGGAAGAATTTTCTGCCAACCCCTGGGCGATGTTAGTAGCAACTATTTTTCTAACCAAAACTTCAGGTAAAACAGCAAGGCCCTATATGAAATTCTTCTTCGAAAAATTCCCTACACCTTACCATGTATTGAGTGAAACGCCCACATCTTTGGAAAGGATTTTTAACAATCTAGGGTTGAGGAAGAGAGGCCAAATGATTTGGAAACTGAGTTATCAGTTTGTGTCTGCTAAGTGGAGACGGGTGAGCGATCTATGCGGCGTTGGAAAATACGGTGAAGATGCTTATAGGATTTTCTGCTTGGGACATACGGATGTTGACCCTGAGGACAGGTACTTAAAGCTGTACTTAGACTGGCTGAGAGAACATACCGAGTTCATGAAAGACAATGGCGTGACTGATAGCGAACACGTAATCGAAGATCCGGTTCTGAAGTATTATAGAATTACGTTGCGAAATAATATTGTCTAATGTTAATTGTGTAACCTATTATATTAAAAACATCTCTCTGAAAAAATCATGACAATTTCAATAGTTAAGCCTTTCATCTCCTGCCAGATAGACCTCCTGCCAGTTTCATATTTAGCTTTTGATTTATTGGCGAGTGTCAAAATATGACATGAATATGAGCGGCATGAACCGCCGTATCTTTTACAGCTCCAAGGGACCATAGAATTAACAGGCCTATTACACTGCACTTTTCACAGGGACCCTTCCAGGCTGCTACTTGAATTATTGTAGTGTAATAATATTTAGGGAGTAAGGGTCCCCAAATTGTTCCTTATTGCTGTGTAATAAGCGACGCTCTAACATGCGGTCACGCCCACCCTTACCACAGGGCCCTGTAAAAAGTGCAGTGTAATAGGCCTATAAGCATTTGATATTAATTTCAACATACCTCCACGCCTTCCCGAGAAAAAGCAGCTTGACAGATAGACAGACAGACGGACGATGAAGTGATCCTATATGGGTTCCTTTTTCCTAACGGATTACGGAACCCTAAAAATAACGGAATATGAAACTGCATTCCCTATCGTTTCGAAGAAACGAAGGACCAAATCTCTTCTTTCTTCGAACCAATAGGAAAAACCTCCCTAGCGATCTCAGTGGTTGACGCTGTTGTCATAATATAAGTGGTAAGCAAATAAATATCTTACCTATCGACTCTACGTTAATTAATACGTTAATTTCGGCGCATGCAACTATTCCTGAATGTACCTAGTACGATCAGCATTTAGGTAGTTCCTTCTATGAAAGGAATAGCAAAATGGTCATATCTTACATTAAGCACTGACATTTTGTGAGGCGATTTTGTTACCGTGCAACGGTGCAAAAATATCTTTAATCCTAAGTAGCGGTTCGCTATCAGCGGCTTTGGCTGTCAGGAAAATTAGACAGCTGACTGATATTGTTGCCTACTTTCAAAGTGTTATGTCGTATGGCATCTTATTGTGAGGCAGAGCTGCTGATATACAAACAATTTATGTTTTGCAAAAGAGGGCGATTTGATCAATTTATAAATTCGGATCACACGGCTTTCTTCGTGAAAAATTAAAAAAAATTGGCATCCTTACTGTTGCATTGCAATATATTATATGCGATACTACTGTAATCTTTGTGAAACAAAATATTCATCTCTATAGACAAAAAGGGGATACACAAAATCGACTAACTAGAAACCGGAATCAACAAGTAATGCTGCTATGTCGTCTGCGCAAGGTGCAGAAATGCTTTGTGGGGTCGAGTATTAGCTTTTATAATCCAAATTGGTTCCAAAAGAATTTTTGGATTTGTCATTAAAAAAGCCGTAAACAAACACTTGTTGAGTCGAGGCTATATTAATTATTGATTCCCATAGAGAGAAATTTAAAGAAATTGGTATTCTAACTGTAGCCTCCCAATAAATTTACAGTAATATAATTTTTGTTAAACAGCACATCAATATTTACAAAAAAAAAAAATGCAATCTGCACGATAGACAAACTAGAGGCCGTAATAAATGATGATAAATGATAAATTATTTATTTATTTCATGTAGGACAACTTGTGCCACTTATGAAACGTTAAGACTCTACCACCGGTTCGGAAAGATGAATCTACTGAGAAGAGCCAGCAAGAAACTCAGCAGTTGCTCTTTTCATAGAAAAGAAAAGGTTACAATATGTAGACAACACAACACGTACAAGTATTACACTGACTTGTGGGTTACTGGATGCGAGGCCGGTTGCTTCCGTGCAACTTTGTCATTAATAAAATCATCGATAGTGTAATAACCTTGACTTAACAAATGCTGTTTAACACAGTCTTTAAATCTATGTAATGGCAAATCCAGAAACTCTGGGAACCATATTATAAAAGCGTACACTCGACCCCACAAAGGATTTCTGCACTTTGCGCATAGGATACGACGCTGTTACTAGCGTCTAGTAGTGGCTGTGTCTAGTGTATCGATTGTGAGTATCACCTATTTGGATAAAAAGATTAATGTTCTGCATAACATAGACTATATTATTGTATATGTCACCGTAAGATTGTAAAAACCGTTAGATTATAATCTAACTCGCGAAATTCTAAACTGTCGAAAGATTAGAATTTAACGCATTATTTTCCGGTAGATTGTAATCTGATAGGTATATAAACCCGATAAAACCTAAGTGCCCGGCCAGGCCGGGCACTACTTGATTATTTATGTCGAACCCTAATCTAACCTACAAGAAAGAGACAAGAAAACGTAAATAAAATGAATATTTCAAAAATTGACACTCAGAACATTGAACAGTTTACAATCTTTCGACAGTTTAGAATTTCGCGAGTTAGATTATAATCTAACGGTTTTTACAATCTTACGGTGACAGATATATGTATTGCGAAGGCACTATAAGAACACCAATCCCTTTAAATTTTTCACGAAGTGATACGCGTGATCCGAGTTTATAAATAGAACAGATGGCTCTTTTCTGCAATATAAAAGTGGATTGGATATCAGCTGCTCTGCCCCACAATAAATAAATGTCTAATTTTTCTGACAGCAAAAGCAGCCGAGCTAAGTTTTCGCGCTAGTGTCTCTATATGAGCTAGGCTGGTGGATGAATACGCTCGTGACTCCATCGCTTCGCCTCAAAAAAGTCAGAAGGTCATTCGTGGGAATGAGCATTCCTTTCTATAAAAAACTTCCGCAGCCTATTTTAAACTTGCTTATACACAAATTTAAGAAATCCGTTACAGGTATGCTTTTGAAAAAAGCTTATTATACTGTTGAAGATTATGTAAATGATAGAGGAGCATGGATTTGATCACTGCAGCAATGCTAAGGATAGCGGTTACATACTTATGTATACATTGATATAATAATTGTAAATGAAATATTTATTTAAAAAGAGCAACCACCGAGTTTCTTGCTGGTTCTTCTCGGTAGGAATGGTATTCCGAACCAGTGGTAGATTCACTTGACGATTCAAAAGTACTTACTTGTAAAAGTTTATTTGAATAAAAAACATTTGAATTTGAATTTTAATTTTAAACAAGTGAGGAATATCTTAGTGAAAAAGTTGTATGAAAGCAATTGACTTCGGTCTAGCGCCCCACAGGATAATGCAATAACGTATCACTATTGTATATTATAACTAGTGGGCCCGGCAGACGTTGTCCTGCCTTGAACCTAGAACCCGATTGCAGCTTCCCCTACCGGGTCCAATTATGAATATAAAGCATCCCTGGACCTGGTTGCACAAAAAATTTCATCAAAATCGGTCAAGCCGTTCTCGAGTTTTAGCGAGATAAACGATAAACCTACTTATTGTAATGTCTTCCTTTTTAAAAAGAGCAACTGATGAGTTTCTTGCCGGCTCTTCTCGGTAGTCCTTTCTGATCCGGTGGTAGAGTCAAAACAAGACGTAACTTAGGAGACACCTTTATTTACGTATTGTCTCATTTCATGACAATTTATTTAACCTCATCTATAGATTTAAAATGTCCAGTAGGTACCGAAGGGAAGATTAGGATCTTCCCTTCGGTATTAAACATATCGACGGGTTCCGGGCTAATTGTATTATGCGACACTGAGCGATATAGACTTTTATACATATTTGGAATCAGCGAATTTTTCTGCGTCATTTGAGCTGGGTTTGGTGACGATCGGAGCACTTTTTTGTCGCTTAATACAACCGCATTTTTGGGCCCATTTTGGACTGCAATGTATGAAGCGACACAAAATATTGACAAATTTAGGAACTGTGTACTTAAGCTGACTACCAAATACCAGGCAGTCGTTTAAACGTTTTTTCCTGGAGCAACAATTTACAGGAAACGTACGTTAAAGCATTTAGCCTGACTTTATAAATATATAGAAATGTCGCTTAATACAATTAGCCTCTTTGTTAAATTCTTATCCAGTGTCGCTTAATACAATTAGCTCTGTACATGAAAGTACTGTAGGCTACATAATAAAAAGACTGTTTAACTTCTGATTCCTATACAATTGTGATAAAAACTTTAGTTGTTACCTTAGTAATTTATAATGTGTGTTTTATTTCTCATTTGATAATTATTAACAAGATAGGTAGGTACACCCTATGTATGTACCTTTTAATTTATCAATGTTTTAACCGCCAATTTCTGCAAACTTCATTATTCAAGTATGATTACAAACAATTTATTTTAAAAAACCAGCCGCATAAGCCATACATTAATAAGTTTAAGATATTATGCTATTTAAATCAATTAGCTTAGGTTTGAAATGACCAACTCTTTGATTAAAGCGCTTAGCTTAGAGCCATTATTTGCATGCCTAGGCGGTTAAGTAATTTAGCCTGGAACAAAAAAAAGTAAAATGTGGGTCATTTTGTATTAAGCGACATTTATCTTCGTTAAAAATAGGAATATAAGAAAACAAATTAATCTAATTATGGGGAATATGATATAAAAACAGTAATATCCTT
The DNA here is from genome assembly GCA_964035005.1 of Erebia palarica. Classification (NCBI taxonomy): domain Eukaryota; kingdom Metazoa; phylum Arthropoda; class Insecta; order Lepidoptera; family Nymphalidae; genus Erebia; species Erebia palarica. Next base: position 27,363,502 of record OZ035987.1, on the reverse strand, counting down.
CTTTTTATAGAAATAATGCGATTTGCTAAAGTTATTTTTTTTTTCTAAAAATCGAAACTTTGAACTGCTCAGCTCCCCTATTCTGTAATTCAGTGGCTATCGAAAAATGTAAGCCACTGACATATATATTTTGTCCATTGAAGGTTTACTATGAAAAAATGAAAGAACATTTCATAGTAAATCTTCAATGGATAAAAAATAGGTATAAGTCAGTGGCTTTAATTTTTTGATAACCACTGAGTTACAGAATCGGGCTGCTGGTGTAAAGTTTCAAAAATGTTGGCTATTACAAATAGCCCGGAACCCGTCGATATGTATTAAAATAATTGTAAAGCATTTGGTAAGCGCACTGTGAGAGCGGGTAACTTTAGAACCTAGTCAAAATTTTCGAATCGCGAGCAAGAAAGTCAAAATAGTTATTTTCACATCCCTAGCTTGAAAAGTGCGTCTTTGCTGCTTAAAACCAGTGAGCAAAAGTCCTCTTTGTTCACTCAGTGAGGAAAGGTATTTTGAACTTAAATAGCTGCAATAATAATTAAACCGGAGACCAATCCTAAATCTATGTAAGTATCTTAATTAAACTGATAAGCCTGTAATAGTAGTTTGTGATATGAGCGGTAAGTAGGTTTACTTTTTACATACGAGTTGACTCATGTCAGTCCGATGCCGCCAGGCGAGGGCTGCCGCCTGACCATCGCAACGAAATCAATTGTTAAAACACAATATTTTTCAATGCATTTGTGAGAAAACTTGTAAATAAAAATAAAATAAAATATCGCTGATTGACCGTGTGCCAAACAGCATGTTGCGCCAAAACGGGTCCAACAAAGTGGAGGTGTGCAGGGCATGTCTGTAGGACCAAAGGTGATCGATGGACCTGTTTACTACTGGAATGGAGACCACGTAACGGCAAACGAAACGTAGGAAGACAACCATCTCGTTGGTCTGACGACATTACCAAGCTTGCGGGGAAAACATGGAGGAGGCTCGTATAGAAGAAGAAAGAAAGAAGATGCTAGGTACCTACTCACTAGAAATAATTAATCTATACTTCTATACTAATACTAATATTATAAATGCGAAAGTTTGGACGGATGGATGAATGTATGGATGGATGGATGTATGGATGGATGGGTGTGTTACTCAATTACGCCAGAACGGCTGAACGGACCTGGATGAAATTTGGCACAGAGATAGATTATAGTCTGGAATAATACATAGGCTGCTTTTTATCCCGGAAAATTAAAGAGATTCCCGCGAATCTCTTTAAAAAAAACCTCAACCCCCGCGGACCAAGTCACGTGCATCAGCTAGTCCATACTTAATATTATAAATGCGAAAATGTGTCTATCTGTCTGTCTGCTACGCTTTCACGGCCCAACCGTTAAACCGATTTTGATGAAATTTGGTACAGGGATAGGTTGTATTCCGCGGAAGGACATAGGCGCTACCTTTTATCTCGGAAAATCAAGGAGTTCCCGCAGGTATCAAAAAAGTCAATCCACGCGGATGAAGTCGCGGGCATCATGTAGTTTTATAATAAAAAAAACTGATTGAAGCTTTTAAAAAAAGCGCGCACATATTAAAGATTAATAGGCCTATTACACTGCTTTTTTCACAGGGACCCTTACACATGAATCAGTGTATTGTAATAAGATTTAGGGATTGAGGGTCCCTAAAATGATCCTTATTGCTGTGTAATAAGCGACGCTCTTACTAGCGGCCACGCCCACCCTTACAACAGGGCCCTGTAAGAAGTGCAGTGTAATAGGCCTTTTAGTAGGCGCGTTGTTGTAATTGCGTTTTTCTTAATTGGCTTCATGGCTCTAGGTTCTAGCTCTTGACTCTCAGCCTGGACTTTATAATATTAAAACTTTACTTCTTTGATTTTTAAAATTTAAAACAATTTTATTTAGTTAAATTAAAATCAATTTTTAATTTCATCAATCCACATCTAAATGTTATTATTTTTTTGGGTTTTCTACATATAAAGTCGAAACCTCTTTTATGAAAACTTTATATTTAGAAGTAAAGTGGACTTTACTGGACTGGAAAAAAACTGCAAATTTACTGCACGAGGGCAGTAAATTTAACTTACAAGCCCTCTTTACTGCTTCTGTAAGCACATTTTTCGAACACTTGTGCAGAGACAAGTAACATAGAGCACTTGTGATACGACTATTGAAAAATATTTTCTTTCCTCTGTCTCACGAAACGTTCAGGAACTCCGTCACATCTTATGCAATTTTTAGTTATACATAAACATATTTTTATAAGTAGTTATTATATGGTTTTACGATGCGTTTTAAACAGATATAACGACTTGAACACCTTGAAATTGATCTTAAACATATGGATCGAAAAATAATAAAAAACACTCATTGAGTTCAATTTTTCAATACCTATTTAATATTTCAAAAATAGAAGTCATTAATAATGTTTGTTCAATTATGCGCTGAAATATTTGCTTTATGGATCACATTGAATTATTAGTGCCCAAAGGAATATTAGATTGTTTATATTATTTTCACAAGTACCTAATATAATTTAAATGATATTTCATTTCCGATATTTAAATATCCCGCTTGAATGCCGCCATTGCTGTTTGAAATAAACCAATAGCGTGCTATACAAGTTGCCAACCTGCAGAAAGTTGCCGGAGTGATATATCTTGCCGCAGTATTGGCAGCAGTGTCGACTGTTGCAAATGGTGGATTGCGTTACTTTTTCTCGTGCTCCGTGTAAAATATTTACGTAAAATAGTGCAAATCTTGTGGCGCAGTGTTTCTGACTCACAGAAACATGTCGGAAACACTGCCGAGTAACAAAAAACAAGTTCCAAGACAACTGGTGAGTATTTATTGTTAGAATTTTACGTATTTAGACCCGGGTGACGCCATGGTGGCTTTATCTGGGATCACGTAAACATGAAATGGTGCATCGCTGCATCGTGTATCGATTTATGTAAGTTATGGGAGTGTGTTAAAAGTTGTATTTTTAAAAGGTTTATTGGATATCATGATAATAAGTTAGGGTCATCGGACTTGATTTTTTGTGATCACGCCGCGAGCGAGTTTTAAAACGCGGCGGCCGTATGCATTCGCGCATGCGAGAAGGTGTCAAAATCTATATTAATTTCGAAGATTGTAGCATGTAGCGTCGTTATCAATATGCGGAATGCAAATAATTGTGTACGGTTGCAACGTCGTCCTCGGAGCATAGTTAGTGGGTATCTGGTAGGGACGAAGGCGTAACCCTCCCGCGGGCTGGCGGGCCTGGGGCGTGCGCCGTACGGAATTGCGAACTGACGAGCTCGACTGCCGAGTGCCGACTTGCGACTTACGAGTTGCGACCACACGTCGAGTCGCCTGCCGCTCGTAATCTAGTTTATTACACAAATAATCTTCTGTCGAACAATTAGGTACACGAGACGAACGTCCAAAACATAGATAAAATATTGATTACAATGAATTGAAATTACACATGCTCCCCATGCAATAGGCTCTTTGTTGAATTGAAGGCAAACAACACGTAGCTCTAAAGTTTGATTGCTATGAGATCCAATACCAAACAGCTTTAGCAGATAAAGACGTATTCCTTATATTTTGTAGCAAACTCTTTTGACCTTGAATTTGCATTAAAAAGTAGCCTAATAAGTATTTGGTAGGTAACTGTGACACAAGAAACTGAACTGCAGTTGTTTTTATGTAGGTATAGAATTTTACTGTATTCAGTTTTTACTTTGGTAAATTAAGTACCCTTCTATGATAAAAAGATAATTGATTGTTCTATTTCTGTTGCAAGTAGTTAATTAATTAGTAAATTTAATATTGGTTATAGGTTATCTATCACCTTTTATGAAATGGCTCTATGAAAAATGATCAAATTAACAATATTACTACATATTATATACTTACTGCAATACCTAGTTAGTTTATACCTGATTACTTAAGTTAAACTTGGTAGATATTTAATTAACACAAAAAAGCTTCTTTGTAAGAAATTTTTACATTTACATACTTTCTTAAGTACTTTTTTGCTTACATTTAAGAGATTTAATAATATTAAATAAGTAAAGAAGCACCATATTTTTACTTAAATCAAAATACCATTCAAAATACTACTAAAATCAAAATACAAAATACTAGTGTTCATTTCTTTTAACATGCAATTGTAATGTAAATCTGAAAGACATTACTTAATAATTATTATAAGTAATAGTTACACAGCTCTTGAAAATATGGATACAAATAGGTACTTACTTTACTTACTTAATAGAATATTTTAAAACGCAGAGGTGCCAAGCAATTAATGTGAGTATCAATTGTCCGGTAACAAAATATTTCAGGTGCAGCAAAAAATCTAAATGTAGTGGCATTAACTTGCATTGGATTATTATTCCATAAAATAATTGCTATTTAAACAATGTGGTAGAGCATGTTGCATCAAATTGTCAGGAAATTCAAACACAACCAAATCCTCCTGTCCCGCCATAACAGATCAAACTCAAATTAGAATTTATTAATTTCCAAACCATTGCTGGGGATTGAATCCAGGTCCTCCCACTTATAAACCACTGCAAATGTACCAGGGAGTTATCGGAAGTTATAAATATTGCTTAATTTCCAGCGTGAACGCAAACAGCGTAAGCTCTATTCTGACGAGTGGGCCCTCGGTGACGATGAAGCTGAAGGTGGTAGGGGGTTCTCCCTGGCTGACAAGCTGGAGAGCCCCCGTTTCGAGCACACTGGCGCCGTCCTGGAGATGCATGGGACCGACCTGAATGTCGCCTACCTCCAGAAGAATGGCTTCACGACTCCGCTGCTGTTTAAAGAGAAGATTGGATTGGGATTACGGTAAGTACTAACCATTAAAAAAATGTTAATTCATTTTTATATTAGGGTGCGTTTCCACCTGCATAGATGGGTGCAGGAAAATGTGCAGTACGACTGCGAGGAAGCTGAGCGATGCGAGCATGTGTCTTTCAGTCAGCTGTGCGAGGAAGCGGTGGTGTCTTGCGTGTTTTGGGGAAAGTGAGCTGATTGAAGCTGGGCATATTTTACTCGAGGGAGTAAATCCAAATATCTTTTCCTGCTAGCTTTTTACTTAAATACTTTTTTTTCCTAATTGTAATATGTCCCTGTGATGTAATAACAGGTTTTTATAAATGTATTAAACTTGAACTGTACAACCACAGACATAATACTACTTTCAAAAATCTGATTTACTGAGTAAAAATAACAATACTGCTTAACAACTTTCCAAAATTCCTTAGTTCTCGGGAATGCAATTTTTTCCCCCCTTTTCCCGGGAACAGAAAAAATTCGGCAGTAATGAAACCCTGAGACAGAGTGCCCCGTATACACGTCTACCTCTAAAAACAGTGTCGTAAAATCCTTCGCACACATCTCTCTCTCTCTTCACTAAGCGCTTTTCCACCGGTGAAAATTCAGGAAATTCCAGGAACTTCAATAACCGCCTATCTTGTGCCATGTATTCTATAGAAGAAACTGGTCCTTCAAACACGCTAGTAGGGTAGGTAAATGTATATGTCACCGTAAGATTGTAAAAACCGTTAGATTATAATCTAACTCGCGAAATTCTAAACTGTCGAAAGATTAGAATTTAACGCATTATTTTCCGGTAGATTGTAATCTGATAGGTATATAAACCCGATAAAACTAGGCATTACTTGATTATTTATGTCGAACCCTAACCTAACCTACAAGAAAGAGACAAGAAAACGTAAATAAAATGAATATTTAAAAAATTGACACTCAGAACATTGAACAGTTTACAATCTTTCGACAGTTTAGAATTTCGCGAATTAGATTATAATCTAACGGTTTTTACAATCTTACGGTGACATATATAATATTGTACAGGTTATGCGAGTTTCATTGGTCACCGATTTTACGAATTGTAATCTGTTTACTAATTTTAGACTAATATTAATAATATCAAGTGGGTTTGCTTGTCAGCCCATGATATTTGAGCAAAAAAGTAAGTGAAAAGTTAAATTTAATTTTGAGTTTTGGCCGGTGTTCCTTAGAATATTATAAGCATTTCTTCAGGATGCGGGCTTTCCGTCCTCCCCCTTAAATGCCTCCCCGACCGTGTTTTTTAGTCATTTACACTAAAATTATTAGTGCTGTAAAAAGCTGCAGCCAGGGTAGGCATTGGTTAGGTAGATACCTATCTTCAGGCAGGGCATGATGAAAAATAAACATTCAGCTTTTTTAACTAGAGTAAGCAATGCTTTTATGCCTCTATGTCGTACACGCCACTTTATTGTAGGTCCCATGATGTAGTAAGGCAAGCGTACCAAATGTAAGCCAGGGCGGGGTCGATAGTATTCATATAATGATATTTTCACAACAAACTACACACTGACACAATGCAGATGTTTATTTAAATTTTTAATTTAACTTTCTAAAGTAGTTAAATGTTATACGTGTTCATGACCTCTTTGATAGATTTTCATATTGCGTGCATGATAGCTGCACTTAATTTATAACATATTCTCCTACATATTAAATTAATACGTACTTAGTAAATTGTAAATACATATAAGGTCAGTCCGAAAAGGGGTTGTAACTTGAAAAGGGGTCATTGTACCCATCATTATATTTTTTTCTTCTGTAGGACCAAATCTTAAATTGTGGGATTAGATTGAATGATTAATTAATATTGTTCCCATCGGCTGAGATCATATTCAAGCGTCAACTGAAAAAGCATTTTTTTAAATATAATTATTTAAGTAGGTACTTATTTTTCTTATTCAAGCTGGCACTAGCTTACCCGCTCCGGCTTCGCACGGGTGTTTTACGTGTGATTTGCTGTTACCCGCCCTCCGGCCTCGAAATTACATGTCAGATTTTTATGAAATACCTACTAGTTTTTGCCTGCGACTTTGTCCGCGTGGATTGAGGGTTTTGGTTCCCGCGGGAACTCTTTAAAAAGCTTTGAATCGTCGAGTGAATTCACCACGCGTATGAAGCTTCATCCAATTTAAATTTTCAAAATATATAAGTATATTAAATGTACAGTCCAATTAAAGCTAATTAAAAGTAAAGAAATAGAATAAGAATACAATAATATTTACTATTATTATGTTATCTTGATGAAATGATAGCTGTTACGATACGAATAATACCTAATCTAGATTTACTAATCATGGTCAAGCAGGAAATGGTATGTGCTTATTGCTTGTTTAAAGCCATCTACAGACGTGCCATTTTTTGGTTCGCTGATATAGTATAATATTATAGTGTATAATGTAAATAGGACATTTAGAATTGGAAAATATAATTAGAATTTATTTGCTAGAATATGGTACGAACATTCATAACTAACTAGTTTTTATTTCCCGAAGGCACTCGTTAATTTTCTGGGATAAAAAGAAGCCTATGTCACTTTCCAGGTCCTCATCCATACCCATGCAAAAATTAATAAAATAAAAATAAAATAAATAAATTTTATTGACCAACAGTTTACATCAAATTAATCAGTAGTACAAAAAAATACATTACATGCAGTAGGTTAGTGTACATACTTAAAAAGTTATCACGTTAATTCGTTGCTCTGTTGCGACGTGATTGAAGGGCAAACTCTCTATACCCATGCAAGAAATCACGTCGATCCGTTGCTCTGTTGCGGCGTGAGTGAAGGACAAACTCTCTATTTAACGTTCGTGGGGATAGAAATTACAAAAATTGTGAAATACATATTTCATAATTTTAAAACGGAAGGCCAAATAGTATATCTTCAAAAACGATGGAATTTCATACAAACTTTAAACTCCTATTTAACCCCTTTTTGAGTGGAATTTTTAGAAATTGTGACACACGTGCTTCTTTATTTTTTACCAAAAGCCAAGATATCAAGTTTCGTAGACATAACTTGAAAAATATCTTGTAAAATATAAAGGATTTCCATACAAACTTTCATTCCCTATTTCAGAATTTTCAAAAATGGCGAAACACATATTTCTTCATTTTAAACCGTTAGCCCAAATGTTAAGTTTCATGGCTGTAACTAAAAAAACGACGGATTTTCATAATAACTTTCAACCCCTGTTTTACCCCTTTGGGGGTAGAATTTTGAAAAATCCTTAGTGGACACCTTTTATAAGATATTTGAATTTTATAAGATAAACTAGTATTTCGCCCTGTGTGCGAGCTGCTAAAGCAGCTCACGGGATGTGGGTAGACTTAGAAGTACAACTTTGGTATCAGTTTCCTGTTTTGTAATCCGAGGGAGCTCTAAATATCGATTTTGAACGAAATCGGTAAATTAACAAAGAATTTCAAAATGGCGCTGATTTTTTTAAACTTTGCTACCAGTTTCCTGTTTTGTGATCCCAGGGAGCCCTAAATATCGATTTTGAACGAAATCGGTAAAATAACCAAGAATTTCAAAATGGCGCTGATTTTTTACAACTTTGGTATCAGATTCCTGTTTTGTAATACCAGGAAGCCCCAAATATCAATTTCGAACGAAATTGGTCAATTAACAAAAATATTCAAAATGGCGCTGATTTTTTAAAATTGTGGTACCAGTTTCCTGTTTTGTAATCCCAGGGATACTCGGATATCGATTTTGATGAAATCGGTAAACTAACAAAGACATTCAAAATGGCGCTGATTTTTTAAAACTTTGGTAACAGTTTCGTGTTTTTTGATCCTATGGATCCTCAGATATCGATTTTGAACGAAATCGGTAAATTAACTAAAAATTTCAAAATGGCGCTGATTTTTTACAACATTGGTATCAGTTCCCTGTTTTATAATACCAGGGAGCCCCAAATATCAATTTTGAACGAAATCGGTCTATTAACAAAAAAATTCAAAATGGCGCTGATTTTTTAAAACTTTGGTATCAGTTTCCTGTTTTATAATACCACGGAGTCTCGTCGTGGGTAAAACGGAACCGTGTCAAAATCCTATTTCTGCACTAATTGTAGTCTCTTCAATATTCGCCATATAATTTGGTATGAAAAAAAAAATTCCACCATCTTGTTTTTTTTTTCATTTCGCTAAATAGACCTCCTCTTTCTGATCATCTCTTGCCAAGAAACCACACTTCCATCTCTTATACTCTCCGAGATAGACACTGACGAAATTTGTATGGAAGCCATCTTGAATCCACCATTTTTGAGTTTTTTTTAAACTCACCGCCAATTGGATGTGGTTTCGAGTGACATTTGTTCCGAGCCCCTCCCACCACCTATCTTCAATACCTTGGCCGTGCTCTTTACCCGTCTCCGAAATCCTCAATCATCAGCTGTATCCATATTTTTCTTCAAGTTATATTTTCTGAATTCTATACGAAGCCATCAGTGAAAAAAAAAATTTCATACAAAATGTTACAGGAGGAAATTTTTGGGGAAAATCTCGAAAACTACCCCAAATGTGGCAACACTGTTAAGATATCTCGAAACTGCCGGTCGAGTTACACAATCGATCCATACATGTTAACTTTCCCAAATATTGCTCAGTGCCTCAAAAACGTGACCGAAATTTTCAAAAAAAAAAGAATACAAACAATTACTGGTACCAAAATGGCCACCTCGTTTCAGAAAAACATTTTACATAGTTTTATAATTTTCCCGTGAACTACAGGATACACCGGTCCTGATGACGTTTCAATTTTTCATCTCGCTTGCACTCAGCCGAAATGATAGCCCCTGAAAAAAGACCATGTCGAAAATCACTTTTACTTTGATAAATTCCAGTGCTGCCAGACCTCGGCGACGAAAATACCCAAATGTATGTAATTCGTATAAGTGAGACACGTGGTAGCTCGTACTCGAATTTTGCCAAAAATATGTATTTCGATTTTTTATTTTTGGGGTAAATCTTGAAAATTTCCCCAGAAATGGGGTAATATTTTTCCCCAATCCATACCTAGAGTCTGTACACACAATCGCCCCGTAGAAGTCGAAACGCTCCGACGTAGCCAACTGTGAGAAATTTGAATTTTAAAATTGCGTTTTTCGTAACTCAAACCCACAGAGTACATTATATATACTGGTATTAGAGTTGCTACTCGACTTTCCATGTACAGCGACATCTATCGGGAAGTTGACTGACTTGTAGTGCAATAAAAAACAGTGATAATTTATATACGAGATACCTATACCTATTGCTATAGTTAATCAAGGTGGTTAATTAATAATTATGGATAAATATTTGCACTCAAATTACCATATTAGAACAAAATACCTACACCGTATCAAGCAGCGGGTGTAAAATATTGTTAATTCATAGTTAAAACGACGTGTCAAAACTAAAAACTAAGTGACAAAGTTGTACAAAAGCAATCTTCCAGTCATCCACGCAGATTCTTCCCAGAACATAGAAGTGAAGCTAGAGGAAATAACGAAAGCAGCAGAAAGCCTGAAATTGAAAGAGGCTAGGCAGGGTACAAGCAGAAACCGTAAATTATGCGCCTTAATCTGTCTAGATGTCAAAAATGCCTTCAACTCTGCCTCTTGGAAGGAGATCATTTTTGAACTGAGTAAGCTAGACCCAATTAAATTCGTAGTCCAAGGTACCCCAGTCTCTCCAAAAGAGCATGTCAAATACCTGGGGGCCTGGCTTGACAAAAGCCTAAACTACAAGAAGCACATCGAAGAAGTAGCTAAGAATGCGCAAAATCTGACGGAGGCACTAAGAAGACTGATGCCCACTATGGGAGGGGTTAGGGCAAGCAAGAGAAGAGTATTGGCAGCTGTGGCCCACTCCGTAATTCTCGACGGGGCGCCTTTGTTATACCCGCCCGACTTCAACATATTGTGTAGAAATCAAAATTATTTTTTACTTTACAGTGGATTTCGAATTCGGTTTTTGGAAAGAATTTTTATTTTAACTTTTTAGTGTCAGGATTCAGGATTTGGGGTCAGATTTTTTGTGGGACCACTTCGAAAGCTTCTTCTAAGGATTGATAAAAAATGTGCTAATGGGTTCAGAGACCACAGAGATATGCACGGACATACTTTAAAAAAAAATAGAAAAATACGTGCTGAATTGAGAACCTCCTCCTTTTTTGGAAGCCGGTTAAAAATGCTCAGAGAACGCGCTTTGCTATATGCGAGCAAGGAAAGAACGCTGACTGAATGGGAGCGAGTGGTCGGGAGTAAGGAAAAGAACATGAACAGGGGAGTTAATCAAGAACCTGAAGAAATGGCATAACAGAAAGCATGAAGAGAGTGATCGTTGGCTGATGCAGGCGCTGAGCGGTCACGGGGTTTTTAATACTTATCTCTTCGCAATTGGGAAAGCGCCGTGCGAAGCCGGCTACTTCTGTGGAGAAGACGACACCCCGGGACACGCAATTTTTTAATGTCCTGGTTGTGCGGACCTGAGGATAGAGGCGCAGGGTACCAGCGACGATGTTGATGCCCGAAATTTAATGACACGGATGCTGTCGAGCGAAGATGCGTGGACACGATACAGCAAAATGCTAAGGAACTAATGAGGAAAAGAGAGGAAAGGGAAAAAGAGGAAAAGAATAAGAGAGATCTAGAGGGTCAGGATGAAGTCATGCTCAAGTCATGTAGTTCCGTGCTGACACCTGGCCAACATGGGGGAGGTTATTTTAGTCCGTGCGAGTCGGGCACTAGAAAAACGACGACTCGGTTTGTTAACAGCGTTTAATCAGGAAGGGTAAGTATCAATCGAATAAGTAAGTAACATTATCTGAACAGTTAATATAATTAAACGTATACGGGACACGGACAACGAGTATCGAAATTCGCCATTAGAGAGAAAAAAGAAGGCATAGCTAGCGGAAACGGAACCAGAGATTAGAAATCCACAGAATAAAAATTATAAGACAAGGGTTGCATTCACTATAGGCCAACAGGCACGCCCTGTCTAGCCCAGAAGTGCGGAGGGATTTATTCTTCCCCCGAAAAAAATCGTCCAGTCAATGTCCAATTGTATCCAGTGGCGTCCCAAGATATAGACGACTCATTATATTGCTGTATATTTACTAATTGAAAAGGACATTCGCTTTACTGAGTTTCTGGCCAGTTCTGCTCAGTTGTATCATTGTTATCTGAAACGGTGCTAAAGTCCAAACAAGATGTATCATAAGAGACACAAGATATTATGATCCTGAGTTTTGAGTAAAAAATTATTTCGGTTAGTAATTTACTATCTTTTTAAAATGCAGAACGCATAAATGAAAGAAATGCAAGTTTTGTTTTATGCAGAAGGCAGATTGCAGTCATTATTACAATGTCATCTTATCTACCAAAGTAAACATTCTAAGTATACCGTAATAGATACTAGGTACAGTATATATTTCCTAAAAACCCTAAAACGAAAGGTATAAACGATGGAAACACGCTTTTTCACAGCTCAATAGGTTTGGCTTTAATTTTCTATGCGCTTTCACTATTGTTGCAAAAGTTCACGCTAAATAAAACATGAAGAAAAACATAGTAAATTATTTACTAAACCGGCTTTGGGTGAGTGATTATCTAAAATAAATGCAGATCGATACATCTCGTTAGACCAAAGTTTTAAAAAGTAAAAAAAACACGAAAAACTAAAATTGCAAATGCATTGCAATTAATACCACCAAAGATGACCTTAAATTCAACGATGACCGTCTAAAAAGAGTCATTTTGGATTATAAAAGTCAGGGTTCTGAGTTCACCTACATAATATTTGTTTTTACTAAAAGGAAAACGCCAGAGTATGTATAGAGCTTTGCCCCACTTATTAAATTTCGTTTACAAGCAAGCCGTATGTAGGATTGAATAGATTTTTTATTACTGATAATTATACATATATTTTGAAGCCTCTTACACTTGCGGTTTTTTATTAAAACTAAGTTTAAGTTGCAATATTATTTTAGGTTATATGCATTTTTAATTGTGACATAAGTAAAAAAATGCTGTGTATCGTGAAAATGCTCTTGCCAAGAGATATTATGGCTTTAAAATGAAGTAGGATACTCAAATGCCTGCGTAGCTTGAGGTCTACCTGAAGTAATATGATACCTAGTTCATAAGCTTGTGCTATCTTCTCTAACGATAGAATGGTTGACTAATTGGAAATAAAACAACTGTTAGTAATCATTGATTTATTAATCTTCATATTAAATATGTAATCAGTCGCTACATTATCAAGAAATATTGTCGTGGTGCATCAATATCATTTTGATGGTAAGCCCAACATGGCAACAACATGTCTTAGGATCCTGTTTACACTCCAGTGTCAATTTTTGCACCTCAACGTCGTTACCCAAATCGCAAGCAATGGTCATCCATGGAATATAGCGTAAAGTTGGCGAGATCGAATCAATATTATAGAAGGTCTTGCAAGTTTTTGGTGAAACATTCAAAACAAGCACGGTAAACAGTCGACTTCACTGAAACCACGATATGAACAATGATCACAAATCACAATGACATTGACATCTTCAAATACGTTTGTCAATGACGTTTCATTGCACAAAATGCGTGAATGCGAAGGTAAGGTTTTAATGCAACTATTTTATTATTCATTATTATTTACATTAAAATAACAATAATGTGTCATTTTCAATAATTAACAACACAAAATAACGAATTTAAACAAAGATCTGTAGTATGATTTATGTAACTAATAGGAGTTTTGTTTTATTTAAAAACTTAACAGCTGTAGTTTTATTTAGCCGTTTATGCGTAGAATGTAATGCAAATTGCCGCAAGAGAAATAGGAAGTGGACGAGGGACTTGAATTACTTTTTTTTTTTACATTTTTAAATCCGCAACTTTTTTATCAATAATGATTAAATCATACGTGGTCATAAATTCCTAAGATAATTTTAAAAAGTTTACATTTTGTGTAAATTATGAAAATTGGTGGGGCAAAATCTGGCATTCTCTTTTGAGTTTTAACCTCAATATTGGAGGTATAGTGTGGGCAATGGGGCGGTTCGTTGTATGGAGACCCCCGCATTAAATCCTCAGTCGGTGAAACTTGGTTGGGTTTTAGTATTGGATGATCCAAAACTTACACAAAAATATCCAACAAAAAACCTCCGGAAGTTAGGTATTTATACTTAAAACTTAATATTTATGACTGGATATTTTATCAATGGTGCCGATTCTGTAATGTAACATCTCTAAACTAAACTAAAATGGCAGCTTTAAATCTAGTTCTGTCCCTTTCCGTAGGGAGTATTATGAAAGGGTTAGCAATATTTATAATGCTCTAATTTTAGTTTAGTTTAGAGATTGTGCACTACAGAATCAGCCCCAATGTCATACTAAAATAAAAATAGGTAGTATATTTACACTCTAAACCGAAATATCGAATGAAATATTAATTATGCAGAACATAGACATTTAAACCGATTTTATTATCAAATTTAAACTCCATTTACGCGATAATGTACCTACCTTCCTGCTTTAACAATTGGGCATAGCATAAAAAACCTTACTTCCTTTATGATTTTTTATTGGATATTTATAATATACGTATAACTTATGATACTTTATTATACTATAAAGTTTCATCGCCTGAGGAATTATTGTTTGGGTCAACTAGCTTTATTGCCTAGATTAAGATTATATAAGAATACTGACTTGTGTCAGTGACATTCCTTGCTCTATGGATGGCAAGTTTTACTATAAGGCCACAATTAAGGTGGTTTCAGACCGGCGAGGCGCGACGTGGGTGTGCTGGGTGGGAACTTTGAATAGAAATCTCGCAGGACCTATAACACACCGGCGAGGCAAGGCGAGGAGTAAAGTGACATGAAATGGGATGTAGATAATTCAAAGCGCGTGACTCCGGCCGGTGCGAAATTTGTGTATCTATCCGTTTTGCAAAGCAGTAAATTTTATTGAATATCAATAGAGTATTTACCTATTACTTTGGAAACTGAATAGAGCCGATTCCGTACTCAAGCAGCAATATGGTTTATTGCGGATCATTTGATAATTAAATTCTCGTCTCATAGGTACATCCTCGCGCATCCCTTTCACACCAAAATGGGCCAACTTGAATTGCCATACAAATTATAATAATTCTCATCTCGCCACGCCGCCGGTTTGAAACGACCTTTACACTTGTAATTTTAAGTTTTCCTTATGTAAGTCGCTTACATTAGCAAATTTCCTACGAAATGTAAAATATAATCTTCGAATCTCACAACGTTTACAATTAATATTTGTGTAAATAATGTTAGTTCCTTATGTCAGCTACTTACGTTTAAAATTACTAGTTTAATTACTCATATATTTTACAAACGATACGCGACTAAGAAAATCTATTACATTTGTGAGTAAAAGTTACAAGTGTAATCGTGGCATAACTTCCCGTACATTTTTTTTTTAAACTGATATTATGACAAGCTCCCTCGATCATTACTATACTTGTTACTACTACTTCTCTGCACTCCCCATAATGTTTGCCCATAGTGTACGTGGTACACAGAATATCATAAAAATTAGAGTAACTGTTACTGATAAGCGCGATCTTATCAACTTGATTGAACATTGTAAATCCCTAGTGTACGATTGTGCGACCAATTCACTTGTTTGTTTCTCTCTCTCTCTGCGTCGTATTCCTCATTACTGATGGTCGTGACCCAATTCCATTAATAACATAATGGTAGGAGTTTTCTTGGGATAATAATGCGGTGGTTTCCCACGTCCTTCCGCATACGACTCGAATACTCCTCCAGGTTTGCTTCATATATTTAAATTTTAGTTTTTTCATAATTTTATAAGTCGTTGTTCGACTAAATGATGGCAGGTCTTCGTCATCATTAACAGCCTTCATGACTTTATTCACTGTTGGCAAATCTTTATCAAAATAAAACTGATGTACCTTTCTCTTTATAGCCGAAAGTGTAAAGTCATCTAGATTATCAATTATTTTATATTTTGGAGTAGACCGATATGGTGTGGACACTTCCCCTTTAATTCGATATTCATTTAGTATTCTTGAAATAGTTGATGTAGATGTTCCCATAATTCCTGCAGTAGTTTTTAACATTTCACCTTTAATAGGAAATGTACCAGAAGACCGCTCAATATATTTATAAATATTCATAGCAATCGTTTTCTCATAGTGCAAATAGTGTAACAGCCACTCTTTATTATTAAGAAGAATAACGTTAATTTTTAGACGTAAATAAATATTTATTATCAGAATAATATTATAGCTGTTTATGTTATCAGTTTTACAAGGGCCCCGACAATCTTTGTGATGCCGCAATTTCTAAGAAAATTATGGTCGTAACCAAACCTAGAACACGTGTGCCATTACTTTTGAATTGCACTGTCCTTAGGAAATTTAGGTATAATGCACAAGAAAATACGTAACAAATACTGCGATTGATAAAAATATCAGGCAAAGATAACAGAATACAGTCAAACCTGGGTAAGTGAGAAAACTCTATAAATGAAAGTAATAGCCAGGGCCCGTCATTTTAAGCTCCTATTAGCCTCCCCTTATTAGCGAGAAACAGAAATCTCTGTAAGAGAGAGTCGTTTTTCCCTCATGGACCTCCGTAAGTTAGACTGCTACTTATCTATATATTAATGAACTCGTTACAAAATTTGAATATACTCGTATATAAAGAATAATTCACTTACCTTGTTTTCACAAGATCAAAAAATGCACTGAAATTCCAATCTTATGCAATATCGATATCCCTAAAGATTAGACAAAAGTCGTCAGATCAAGGTATAACACTATCCAAATCACAAATCCAGTTGAAGGCCAAGGTATTAAGAACAAAACGCAAGAGAGCACCGAGACGTACGATATCAAGCGAAGCAACGAGACGAATGACATGACAATGGTCATAGCGGCGTAGCTGCCATACAGTGTTGCCAACTGTCAAATATGTTTAAACTAAAACTTAATGCTTGTGCTTTTCCTAAAAGTTGGAAGTGGACTACAGGTAGGTAGGTTTTATACGTTTCTAAAGTTACCCACCTCTTCTGAAACTATCATTCAATTCATTTTATGTCACTCATTCGCCTTTGCCCACCTCAACGATTCATAGACAAACTAGGGAAATCTGGACTTTTCTAATGAATGCAGAAAATGTGATAAATTCTTAAACCATTGTGTCTTTCATTATCATTCCGCCATTACTATTAACTAAAGAGAACAGGTAAATAAAAGTATACTCATACCTTATACTACTGTTTTTTTAAACAAAATTGTTTATACCCACAAATGGGGGCTACTAATTAATTCATAAAACTAAAAATTTGATATGAAATAAATCTACGCCAATCTTATTTTGTCTTGAAATTTCCTAATAGTAATACAAATTACGAAAAAGATATTACTTTAAACGTCAAATTTTTAGTAACGGTACACATCCATGATCATTGCAGTTGTGATGAAAATTATTGAATTGTATGATGTTTCACATTCGTTTATTCGTTCATGCGATAACTTCCCAACCCTTTACTTTGCCTATGGTTATCATTCGGCCATTATTGTTTACTCGAATAGTCAAATAAGGAAAACTGGACTGTAGGTACCTTGACGTTCATAAAATAAGGATTATAATTATTGTAAAACACGAAAGTCAACAATAATGATACAATATGGCTTTAAGGTGGAAGACAAGGGTCTGCCCGCGAAATTCAAATTTAATTTGGTTTTTCGCAATTTGTAAACTAATACGTCAAAGTAGGCTTATGGCATTCAAATTGCGCCCCTAGGAATATCATCTTCACAGGTTTACATAAAAATCTTTACTTGAAAGTGTCCAGTTTAAGAAATTAGTCAAAATAATGAGTGAGATACTCACAAATTGTGTGACCCTTGTCTTCCACCTTAAGCGTTGGCAGTATTGTCCCTGCCCCACACACAAGTCACAAATACCTTTTATACATAATATTATAATCTCTCGCTTCTGTGCAGTGAGGCGTGGGCGGGTGTAGCGTAGTCACTGTCGCACATAGTATTCGCAAAGGGCGGGCGGTTGTTAGAGTCACGCAAATAAATGTATGAAAACTTAATTTAATATTTTTTATTTGGTATATTGTATTTAGCGTTGCACTTATGTGTTTTTAGGTAATTATTAAGTATATAAGTTTCAATATATATGTCACCGTAAGATTGTAAAAACCGTTAGATTATAATCTAACTTGCGAAATTCCAAACTGTCGAAAGATTACAATTTAACTTATTATTTTTCGGTAAATTTGTAATCTGTCAGGTATATTAACCCGATAGAACCTAATCTAACTACTTACCTGATTATTTATGTCGAACCCTAACCTTACATACAAGAAACAGACAAGAAAACTTAAATACAATGAATATTTAAAAAATTTACACTCAGAACATTGAACGGTCCACAGTCTTTCGACAGTTTACAATTTCGCGAGTTAGATTATTATCTGACGGTTTTTACAATCTTACGGTGACATATATATATCAAAACAATAAAAGTTACAAAAGAAACAAATTCGACTTAATTATTTTAATTATTCTTAATTATTTTTTATTGGACCCTACTAAACTCCACAAAAGCAACGTATCGAGGTACATGTTGTCCCCGACCGGAATGACCCACCAGAAAAAACATGTCCCAAACACGTCCTTAACGACCCCGACGACCAAATCACTACCGACAAGGCACCCTACTTAGGGCTACATACAAACACCTATCTAACAAAGCGTTTTTGCCGGCGAAGACGAGGACCCCGATATCTTACGTCACCCGGACGTGGTCTTAACCTGGTCCAACCGACCTCCCGTTCATCCCAACGTCATCCTAAGCCGTGGTCCGAGCCTCATACGAGGCGCCCTTAGGAAGACGTTGCCCTCCCTGATGTCATCGAGCCCTAGGGCTCTTTTCTCGGCGACGCCTAGCGCTCGCCCATCCCCCAAGTGACGCTTTAGCGGCCTGTAGGGCCTATGCAGCATAGGCTACTCAATCCGAAAAAAAACATGTTGATACATGTAGGTCTAGGTGTAGATCTCGAATCTCGATAAAAAAATTGTAGGAAAAATGGAACGCAAAGTTTCATTCTCTGTGCGTTTATACTAAAGGACTTCTTGAACTGCTTGCGCGGGCTCTTAGAGCAATATTTTTGCATTATTTTTAAGGTTTATTTGTTCCTTTCTTTCGAACTTAAGAAAACTTGGTGAATTAGAAAAATACCAAAGTTGAACGTCAGAAAATCTTTGTACGGGGGCAAATTACGGAGCGAAGAATCGTAAATAGCACTGGTAAATAAGGCAGGTAGTTAGACTCGCTTTTTTATTCTTATTACCAAAGGGCGTATTGAATACGTGGGAGTAGCCGCAGGCATGAGTTACTTTAGTGTAAATAATAATTGAAAGAGATGAGGTAAATTGCAATAATAGGTAGGGCATTGACGGTCGCCTACTGACTTGTGAAGTTGTGGGCATTGAGCGTGTCTCATAGCAGTGGAGTGAATATATTTTGTCAACACGTCACCCCTCGTAAACAGGCAGCCGGCGTATGCCGCGCCGCGCAATCTGGTAGGTACGCACTGCGCACGCCGCCGCTGTTGCTGCCAACTGTACTAACTGAAACCGGAAGCCGGCACACTTAAACAAGCAAAATGTTTTGCCAACATCACAGGTGCTACAATTGAGCCTGTGGTAGAGCCCGCGAGCGCTTATCAATAGATATACATACAGAATTTGGCCTTCCTAGTTTATTACGCTCGCTAGTCGCTATTTTAATAATCCCCCACTGACATTAATAATTTTAAAATGCACCGCTACTTCCAACGATATCCTTAATGGAGAAGTTTACCATATTTTTGGAACGAAGTTCCTTATCGCGCGTTGCGAAAGGGGGCTAGACGGAAAAAAATTAAGACCAAAAGTTGTAACGACACTTTTTGCTAAGTTGTAAGCCGTACGACGTGCGCGTGTTTCTCTGTCTGTCTCTCTCTCTCTCAGTCTCTCTGTCTGTCTGTCTCTCTCTCTCTCTCTCTCTCTCTCTCTCTCTCTCTCTCTCTCTCTCTCTCTCTCTCTCTCGCTCTCTCTCTCTCTCTCATAGAAATCAAGCCAGTTATTTTCATTTCGTCTTTCTATTTCGCATTGAACAGTGTGGTGTCGCGACGATTATTTTTGTTGAGTGTACCTATACAGGTTTTTTGTAAATAATAAATAATAAAAAATAATAACAATAATGAATCCTGACAGTGTTTCTGCACAAGTTCCGGGTATTGCTGATGAACTTCGTTCCACCGGGTGTCCCTTGACACCTCGCAAGTTTTTTAAATTTATTATGATATTTAAGACAAAATAAAACAAAAATATGAAAGAATCATTAAAATACCTATCTCAACAAATGAAAAAGTTATGGAACTTTAAAGTTGCGCTTGCAAGACGGGTGGCGTCACAGCACACCACCCTATCAACCGACTTTATAACGCCGAATAAAGGAAATAAATGGACCTAAAGTGTCTTAATTGAATTAAAAGCACTTAATTTGTGTGTGAAGATAATTTTGAAGTGAGTACCTATTAAATCTCGGCTAGGTATTAAAATTCACTCACAAAATTTTCTCACTCGAGTAAGATATACTCGTACCTCGCAATCGGTGTACATTGAATAATTAAACTTTTAAATCGTCATTTCTCAGTCATTTATTGATGAATAAAAAAAAATAGCCTATGTGTTATTCCAGAATATAAACTCTCTCTGCGGCAGATGTCATCCAGATCCGTTCAGCCGTCAGCATTGAGTAACAAACATCCATCCACACATCCATACATCCATCCAAACTTTCGCATTTATAATATTAGTATAGATTTTACTTCCGTTGTGTTAAGTATGATGTTCACAACATCATGAAACTTCTCCATTGCTAGCCCTATAAAGCTTGCATAGTGCATACCTACCTATTAGAATACAACTCTACTCTTGCATCTCATTTTGATGATTGAGATAACGCATTTGATAGAGATAGTGCACTAGGTAACATAAACAACATTACGCTTTGATGGCACTAAACTTACGCTCAAGCTAAACGTATTTAGTAGGCACTTACTTACTTAGTAGTAGGTAATAAGTATTATAATATTATGAATAATAAAAGTAATTTTCACAAGCCGTTCCATAGAATTTTATAGCCCATCTCAATAAAAATAACTTACAAAAGAATTCTGAGAAAATCTATTTATGTTCCAACTATTTTTAAACGTACGCAGACCTAGTTAGTACTTAGGTCCTTTCCCGCTTTTTCTAACTCCGAGGGTATTTATATTTTCTGTACCTAAGGCTTCCAATTCCAACTGTCTGACCTCCATTTACCTTCTCGTTTACCTACTTTATCTAATAAAACAACAATAATTATTATTAAAGTTCTACTTTGCTTCATTCGCGAATAACAGACATCAGAAGTATAACTTAGGTCCAGTTGCATAGCAGTTGGTTAAAAATAAACGGTTACCGCTAATCTTTAATTAATATTTTGTCAATAAAACCAAAATGGGTAACTCGCTGCCTCATGCTGATTTGTTAAGTTTATACCAAAATTTCATCTGTAACCGTTTATTTCTGTTAATAAGTGTTTTTATCTATAACCCTAATAGGCACATGCCCTAAAAAACTGCACGGTGTGACAACGCGTTCTTTTCACTTCATTGGGCTTTACACATACTGACACAACATGGCCATGTTTTTCTTAAAACAATTGTAACCATCGGTGCTTTCACCTTAGGTTCAAATTTAAAACAGTAAATTTGGCAACGTCGCCATTTCGGTAACACTTTAAAACCTGGTGAAATTTCTGGTACATATTCTGGTACATATTCGTTTCTGTTACAGAAATATAAGTGTTTCGGGTTAACAGGATTAAATAAAACAACACATTCAAAGGGTTACAGCTTCGATTCTGTTACACTTTCATTCTGTAACGCTTATATTTCTGTAACCTTTATGAATCTGTTTTTCAGTCCCTGCCTACAAGTTCCTATGATATAACATATAGGTTTAGTTGGATACCTTCAAATAAAAATGAATAAGACATCTTCTAGACCAGCGCACTCTAACCTTTACAAAATATATCACTTGCCATCAAAGCAGATCCATGAAAAAAAACAAGCAAAATTTGATTATTTGGGTAAACGTTGCAAGTTGCAATAAACAACAGTTGTAAACTTGCAAGCTAATGATGCATGCCCCTTGTCGCAAATCTATGCCTTATGCTTTCGTTATATTTATCCCTATACAAGTACACAACCTATAATAATAATTATCATACAAAAGCACTTATGCAAACAGCCAACACAACAGATGCTATATCTATAACCCAGTACTACCATACCTATGCATGGATTGGACAAGAATGGATTCAATTCCGACCTGTCCATTTCCTACATATTTTTCGTGGCTCATCGCTAAATGCACCATCTACGTTCCCAAAATCTTAGTTTAATATTAATTAAATCTTTTGTCGTTATTCAATGATTAAAATATTAATTGAAGTAAAATTGGACCTGTTCTCCTTGTATGACGTCGTTGCATATCGGTTAAAAGGTGTAATGTCGTAGAAACTGCCGACTCAAAGGCTAAGCGCTCATTGCATACTATTGTTTGAGTGTCTAGACTCTAAAGTCTAAACTCTAACGGCTCTTGTAACATAACATGCTAAAAAATTGCCGTTTATACACAGCGTTGAGAGCGTTTCGATTGAAGCCTCGAGAAAGAAACGATTGTTCAGGCTATAGGAGACAAATGGGCTTCAAAAAAGCTTTTATAGCTGGTACCATACTTATCAGAAACTGGCAGTCTAACAAGTTTCTGTCCCGTTTTGCGAAGATCAGATGGGCTAATACGTACAAAGTAATTATTTTTTTTAATCTGTGGCAACCTGCCTTTCGGCGCGGAATTTTTCAGTCTGTTCCGAGCAGAAAATATTTAAAAAAACAATTGCACATCTAAATATGCAGGTGCAAATGCAATGTGTTCAAAGACCGGTTAGGTATCAACGGGTGGCAATAGCAATTATAAATAGATCGCATTATTTCTCCACTTGTCACTATAAATTGCCCGTACCCCGTATATTCGTAGTTTGGTCAGCACAATAAGTGCACTTTATACGGAACTTCATAAACATGAATAAAGACTTGGATAAACAATGCGCGATGGCAATGAGTGATGTGCAAAGGAAGTCACGATGGCAGAAGCACATGCAGCAGTGTGGTTCCTAGATGACAGTCTGTAAATGTCCTTCCTATACGAGCGCTCCGGATTCCGGAGTTAGACTCAGAAAGCAACGTTCAGTAATGATCCTTGTGCCTCGTAGTGTCAAAATTCTGGTTTGTAAATTTGTCACCGTCAAAAAGATATCTGAACGAAGTCATAGCATAACGAATGGACCATAACGCCTTTTTGCTATAACACAAAAACTTTATATTATACGCTTCCTAACTTAGTGAATGAATATTTTGATTGCAGTGTTCTCTCTCATATTGAGGTAACAAGCAGAAAAAAAAATGTTGGGGGTCATCGGCTGGGCGACCGCGTATCTCAGACAGCTACAGTGTAACGATCGCAATCACCTCCGATTGGTTAACACTCTTCCACTATTGGACAAAATCCATTTACGCAGCAAGAATACCATAAATTCAGCCAATCACAACAATTGATACTGTAACAATGATTGATGCAGAAAATACGCGGTCGCCCTGCTGGTTATTGTGAGGACATAATATTGTGTGATTTTTATTCGTAACACCCCTTTGCCACCCATAATATTATTTATCCAATTTGATAAGATATTATGGGTAAATAATTATATTTTTTTTAGATTTTTATTTGTTAATATGATTAATGATTACTATCATATGGAATTTAATATTAAAGAATTTCTCCAATTTGATAAAATAATAATTGGCATGTTGATTTAAATACGCAAAGGTACCTAAATAGATCCGCGAAACAAATAAAAATTTCCTGACTCCTGAAATATTATTTATGCACTGAAGCGACCTTGTTTCAAATAAAAAAACATTCGCGACGAATCAATCATATTTGTATGATCTAATTGTATTGGGACTTGGGCCGTAAACGATTACGAACATTATGATTGAAAATAAAATGAAAATGAAGAAAATGGAAAATCAAAGAAAATTTCAACAGACTGCGCGCTCTCGAGCAGTGAGAGGGCGACTGAATCCTGAAACAGATATAGATAACAGTATTCAACTATGTAGTAATATTAATTTACCGAAACTGATTGTTTTGCCGGCGAAAGTGGAAATATCAGCAAAATTAAAGGAAAATTGTACAATGTTGTGATTTGAAACGAACTTAGGGAAAACATTTCATTATATTATATTATTGACTAAATTGCGTGTGTATCACTTAATCGAAATGAAGTTTCTACTCTTTATTCGTCCTGCTTAAAGCATATTTTTCTTATTACTTACATTAAATAGGTTGTTTTCGTACTCATATGTTGGTTTTTGTTATTGGTGTGCAATAAAATGGTAATCTAACTAGGTCAAATAGTGTTCACTTAGGTATGCCCGTATGTATTTTTAAAAGAAATCTGATAAAGATTAAAGTCAGCTATTCTTATATAGTCAATGATCGTGTCATGAAGAAAATAAACGTACATATTAATCAGCGACATATATTGTACCTACGATACAAATAAGCATAGAACAGAATATAATAGAATAGAACATTCTTTATTTGCTTATTAATGTGTGTATATGTCACCGTAAGATTGTGAAAACTGTTAGATTGTAATTTATCTAGCGAGATTGTAAGCTGTCGAAAGATTACAATTTAACGCATTATTTTTAGGTAGATTGTAATCTGTTAGGTATATTAACCCGATAGTACCTAAGATTAGGGTTCGACGTAAATATATAGGTAGTGCCCGGCCCGCTGTCGAACCCTAACCTAACCTACAAGAAAGAGACGAGAAAACGTAAATACAATGAATATTTCTAAAATTGGCACCTCAACATTGAACGCAATTAATGTACTCTGTGATTGAACGGTTCACAATCTGTCGACAGTTTAGAATCTATCGAGAAAAAAAGCGTTACATTATAATCTAACGGTTTTGACAATCTTACGGTGACATATGCATAAGATGTTAGGTCTAATGAAAGAGTCCGGTACATTAGCCGTATTGGAGTACAAATATTATAAATAGCCAATTGAGCTTAAGGCCCCTTATACAGATATCATACTTTTTCAAGTACCATTTATAGATAAATGGAATAACAGCTGTTGGGATATTATGGTATTAAAATAAAGGTAATGTATTCATCTCTAGTTAGACCCCATAAAAAATGCACACTCCCATACAAATTTTCGGAATAAATACGTTTCTACGAACGCAAGAACTGCTGAAAATGACGAAAAATGGGGTCTGGATAGGAACCCATAAAGCTAGATCAGCTACATATTTTAACTTGAAAATAACAAAAGAGTGGGGCTTATATAGTCCTCTACCCAAATGCTGGAACATTATGCATACAAATAAATACTTTGTCATTTATGTGTCAACACAAAAAATTCTTCATACATTTTCTATGGAAAGAAGCCGGTCGCTTGGCGTTTGGCGCTCAGTACGCGCTGAGATGCGCTCGTGAACGGGTGGGTGTATCGCTTTTTTGCATGAAATTTATTACGACAAAATTAACACCGTGTTGTATACTGCGCTTGATAAAACTTGATATTGTTTACGACACAAAGAAGAAAGTTCTCAATTACCCTTTTTTTACCCGATTACAGCAAAGCCAAAAGGAAAGGGTACGAGATTAGGAGTCTATGTATGCCTATGCGTGTGCATTACATTCATTTGAGTTACAGTTACAATTATTATGATATTACAACATGTAAACTCAAAAAACTCTTCAATTTAGGTAGGTATACTACACTTATTGACTAATCTAATGGTGATAATCAGTAACGGTATCTTAAAACTAAAGCTACGAGGGTAAATTAGATTTTAATAATTGTACAATGTCAATAATAGTCTGGATCAATGTCAAAAGCTATAAAATAAAATAATGTAAAAATGTAACAAGTGTTTCATTCTAAATTGAAAACTTGAAACTCAGAACATTGAACAGTTTACAATCTTTCGACAGTTTAGAATTTCGTGAGTTAGATTATAATCTAACGGTTTTTACAATCTTACGGTCACATAACCATTGAAAAGAGTTTCAATGAAAAGTGTTTTATCGTGCTTTATGACAGATGGTAACTTATTAAAATAAAATTATTGCATATCAGTTTCTGTTAAACAGGGCTGTTTGTGGTGTCTTTGTAAGAATAAGTTTTAGGGTACCTCAGAGATCGCACTTGATACCAGTCACGCATGGTTTTGAAGAGATGCGTATTTAATTTTACGAATTTTGAAACTTCTAAAATATACATGCATGGCAGAGGTAGAACCTTAAGTTTACTAAACGTTTCATCGGATTCATAATAATAACATGTATCTATCTAAATTCCAAACAAGCTAATAACTTAATAGGAAATACGGCGACCGTTTGTCTATTCCTCTATACCATAGAAATTAGAATCTGCTTATTATTTATACAAACGTATTCTTCGTAATACCTAATAGAGCAAATAATTTCCTCATAACTAAGTTTAGGCGTGTAGCAACTACCAATCTACGTTACGTAGCTTAAGGTTCCCAATTAAGTATTTAAAGGTTTGTTATATTAATTATACCTATTAAGGTACCGTATTTATAATAGGAACTATTGCAATCAATCGTATTATAAAGAGTTAAGCGTGTGATCTATGCGCGGCACCTCTGCAACCGATATCAGGTAACTGAATGGTGTTATTCCTTTGTTCGCAGGGTGCCGACCAGCAACTTCACAGTGAACGATGTGCGCATGTGCGTAGGTTCGAGGCGGCTTCTCGATGTCATGGATGTAAACACGCAGAAAAACATTGAGATGACTATGAAGGTAACTTGGCTATGTAATTGTATTAAATTCCATGTACCTTCCGTGAAGAAAGACTTCCAGAGCCAATGTAAAGTAAAAGATACATTTTATTTCTACACACTATGTTTTAGTTGGGCGAACGTGACGCATCCATGGCTTTAGAAGTCGGGTTTTTTATTTGTTTTAAAAGATCTGCTGGTTTGACGATCTTGGCCTCCGACTGTAAAAGCTGTACTCACGTTTGTCTTGCTTAAATTCTAGGCGTTGCAATTCGGATCCGACGGATCAGTCATTTTGAAACTTTCGGATCCGGTACGACATACTCGTAGAAGCGCGTTGAAAATCATTCCGGATGTGTCCTAGTCACTTCGCGCAAATTTTTCGAGGACCTTCACCTTGCAAGAGTAAATTTGGTGGGATGAAAATTTTGTGGTTGGGTACCTAAAGAACATCTGCTGAGTTTCTTGCTCACTTTTCTCAGTTCTTTCTGAACCGGTGGTAGAACTAAAACAAGATTTAATCAAATGAGACACAGTATGTTCGGTATGAAATAAATGAGTTTAAGTTTTTAGGCACTCTAAACTTTGGTCCAAACGTGTCCTACCCTTTAGAGGGTAAAACGCTGACAAAGTCTAATGCTGAGATCTATAGAGCGTACTTTGACTTTGCTCAGGCTTTACTTAGAGTTAAAACTTAAAACGAGATGGACTTATGTGAGTTACATAAATCTGTCACGTTTTAACCACATCTTAAGTCTGATCTAAATCAAAGTTCACTCTATAGATCTCTCACTAAGTCTTAAATGTCTAAATCATCAATGTTTAGGACTGGCAGCGCTACTACGACGATCCAAACAAGGAGCGACTCTTGAACGTGATTTCGCTGGAGTTTTCCCACACGCGCCTAGAGAACTATGTACAGGCGCCGCGTATCGTGCGTCTCATCGACTGGGTAGACACGGTGTGGCCTCGGCACTTGAAGGATCAACAGGTGCGGCCTGATTTTATACAATTACCAAATTTCACTACTATTAAACATTTTTTTTAGTGATTATTAAATAGAGGATAATAATAATAAAATAATAAAGTTTTATGTTGAATAACCATTTTAAACTATCGATTGAAGGAAAAAAGTGCGTCAAACTTTGATGACGTCACAATTTAGTATTCCATGCAAAATCGCACGCGTTTTGATGTTTGAAAAAAGTTGATTTGACTAGTTGTCAAATACCCAATTGTTTTCCAATTTTTTTTCCTGTTTGAGAGTCATAGTAATTCATCCTCGATGCACCTATTTAAAGTCTACCTGATGTTAGATGGTTTTGAAAAATAATTCAGGAAATTGCATAGACGTTCTAGTTCTATTGTAAACCACCAGACTGCTGTGGGTCATTACTCTTTATGACTTTGTTTTGATAGTATGCTTTTATTTCATTCTTGACATACAAGCCTAGCTTCTAAAGCATCCAGTTAGTATTATACTCAGCTCACTTATAAAAAAAGCTCAGATATCAATCATATTCTCTAAAATTTGATCCTATTATTGATATCTTTCAAAATATTTCAATAAATTTCAGACCGAATCCACAAATGCCCTGGACGACATGATGTATCCAAAGGTTCAGAAATATTGCCTCATGTCAGTCAAAGGGTGCTACACTGACTTCCATATTGATTTTGGGGGCACTTCAGTTTGGTACCATATCCTGAGAGGTAAGCTATTTACTATATCAGTATCCAGTAAGCATTTGCAATAAACAAAACAGTTGCAAGTCACTTTGTAATCGGGAACTACATTACACTAGGCTTGCACCGATTAAGAAGTGACGTGTCAAGTTTAGTTTAGACCAAATGAATAACGGAATAGTACTCGCGCACATTTTTTATGTCACTGAATATATAGTGTATAGAATATAGAACTGTATCAGTATTGGCTTAAAGTGTAAAATTCGAAATAGAAAATAAGGGTTTCCGTCCTTGTAATTTTCCGTATTTGTATTGTCCTTTTAAGCCAATAAAAATATCAAACATATTTATATCAAAACAAAATGTATGAATAAAGTCATTGATATATCCAATTTCAATTATTTTTCAGGGGCAAAAGTGTTCTGGCTCATTCCACCAACAGAAAAGAATCTACTTCTGTATGAGAAATGGGTCCTTTCTGGAAAACAGTCTGACGTGTTTTTCGGAGACACTGTCGAAACATGTTTAAGGGTTCATGTAAGTATAAAAACAATTACTTATTTCTTCCTAGATGTTCAAATTCAAATTTATTTATTCAAACTAAGTACACTGTACACTTATTGACGTCCAATTACTCATAAAATATGATGGTGATAATCAGTTACGGTATCTTAAAACGAAAGCTATGAGGGTTCCAAACGCGCCCTGGTTTGAGAAAAGCCCACAACAAACTCAGCTGGCTTATTGACTGCGACTGTCCGCGCGTGTGTGTTTGTGTATGGATCTTTGAATTTGTGAGAGCTTTTTGATTTTTTGGACATAAAGTAGCCGGATTCCTTCCCCAGGATGCGACCTATTTCTACCAACCTTCGTGAAAAGCGCAGCACTAGCAGACATACAGGCAGACGGACACTTGAGGTTGAAGCTCAAGGTTGAAGGGTCTATAAATATTAGAAGTATTTTATAATAATAATAGGGAGGTTCAACAAAACACTTATTTTAGTGGTTGTTAAAATAGAGGGTACTTTATTAGACTTAAAATCCACGTCCTAAAAAGTGCGACGAATGTTGATGACGTCACTAGACAGTAATACATAACAACATACATACAAAGCGCGTGTTTTTGACGTTTGATGTAAAATAGCTTATTTGATAAGTTGTCAAATGTACACTAGTATAATGGGTATATTTTTATGCTTTTTACAGTTGCAAGCTGGCCATACATTCTTCATCCCGACCGGATGGATTCACGCCGTTTACACACCAAGCGACTCCTTGGTCTTTGGAGGCAATTTCCTGCATCAGTTTGGAATAGAAAAACAACTGAAAATAGCTCAAGTTGAAGATGTTACAAAGGTGCAAAAATAACTAATAATAGTCAAGGCAATGGGGCAGTTTGTTGTATGGAGACCCCCGCATTAAATCTTCAGTCGTTGAAACTTGGCAGGGTTGCAGTATGGTATGAACCAATACTTATACAAAAATATCCAACAAAAAATCCATCCGCAAGTTAGGTATTTATACCTAAAACTTAATATTTCTGACTGAATATTTTATCAAATTCTTTTTAAAATAATAGTGGGTAGTATATTTACACTCAAAACCGAAATCATGCAGAACATCGATATTTAAACCGATTTTATTATCAAACTTAAACTGCGTTTACGCGATAATGTTCCTTCCTGCTTTAACAATTAGGTTTAGCATAAAAAGCCTTACTTCCTTTATAATTTTTTATTGGATATTTATAATATACGTTTAACTCATTATACTTTATCATACTGTAAAGTTTCGTCGTCTGAGGAATTATTGTTGGGGTCGACTAGCTTTATTGCCTAGGCTTTATAATTTATACTCGAACGGTGGAATCTAATTCAGGGGTCAAGTAAAAAGCCTATAAAAGGTTATGAAAACGGGTCCTGCGTTTTAAATGAACAAAGCTAGTTCTGCTATACACAATTTCTAAACAAAATTGACTTGTCTGAATTTTGCACTACCCTGTCCCGCAAAGTGCAATAAATCTTTTTAAAAGACGCAACATTCTGTCTGTTTTCTGTTAAGTTTGATAACCAGTGTAAACTATCTGCGTAAGAAAGTTTGTCAAATGACATAATATAATTACTGATTATTTCATAAAAACTTCCATACTAACGTATGACAAACGATTTTGAAGTTTAATAAAGGGTGGCTAATTGTTTTATTTGAAAATAGGTACCCTGATAATTTGGGTAGGTAATTTGAGTTTTAAAAATTTCAGGTGCCCCAAAAATTTCGCTATCCGTTCTTCACGGAGATGCTTTGGTACGTTCTGGACCGGTACGTGACCGCGCTGTTGGGGCGATCGCATCTCGCGCCTGAAGGCCAGCCCCCACCGCCGCCGGCGCCCAAGGACCATGTACATCTCACACAGAACGAACTGCATGGATTGAAGGTTTGTTTTTTATACGACTGCCTGAAAAAAAGAGTATATTGTTTTCAGGGTTCATGTATGCATGTATGTATGTGAGTTTGTATATTCCACCATAACTTCTATACGCCTGAACCGATTTTGATGAATATATCGTTAGAATCCCTAGCTTATTCCGGGTGACATAGGCTAGTAAAATTTTAAAATAAATTGATGGGGTGACCATGCGCCCGCATTAAAGACTAAAGTTGAAAAAAAATATTCGAAATTAAGATTATATAATGATCATCTAGAAAATGATCAGTAGATTCCAAAAATATATAACACTATATAGTTCAATATCCAGTGATTCACAAAAAATATCATTCAATAAAAATGTGAATAAGATTCTAATATAACTAGATTAATTTAGATTTTTAACTTTTTAGTTCGTTTTTGGCAGGGCAGTCGTGTTTTTTTAATTTTTGAAATTAAGATTATTAATAACTAGATGACGTCTGCAACTTCGTCTGCGTGGATCGAGGCATTTTGGTTCCAGCAGAAACTTTAATCCTCTGGGATTTTTTCATTCCCGCGGGAACTCGTCAACTTTCCGGGATAATAAGTGGCCTATGTCCTTCCCCGGGATAAAACCTATTCCTTACCAAATTTCATCAAAATCGGTTTGAACAGATGGACCGTGAAAGCGTAGCAGACAGACAGAAAGACACACACTTTCGCATTTATATTAGCATGGATTATTGTATGAAGCATTCGGTCGAGCCGAGGCCTTGAATTTTTGCATGGAACCTGTTTGACTAAAGCTCAATAAATATTGTTTGTTTTATATTTGATGGATTGGAAAATACGTTCTGTTCGCATTAAACTAAACTTAAAAGAGCTTCATATAGAAACGGCTTGTGGCACGTGTCACGTGCCTGCTTAGTCCGTCATCGTTAATTTATGTTGTTTTAATTTGGGTAAAATACTTCTTTACGGAGGACTAGTTGATTCCTACGACTTCGACTTTTTGAAATTTCCACGGATCAAAACTGGTTTAACAGAAAGGCAGACAGAATATTTATTGAATAATAATAATTTTATCATACTTCCTTACTGCCTAAATATTAACTACTACCTAAATATGTTTCCTCTTCCAATTTTTCTCTTTATATTATACGCATTGTTTTTTCAACCCTGACCCCATTACCAAATGTTAACTGGAAGGGAATACATCTAGGTATTAAGTTTGCCTTTGTGTATTGTATTTGCAATAAAGAATTTATAACAAACAAACACGTTCACATTGATAATATAATATAATATAGCTAATGTTATAAATGCGAAAGTTTGGATGGATGTATGGATGTGTTGCTGTTTGTTACTCAATCACGTCCCAACGGCTGAACGGATCTGGCTGAAATTTGGCACAAAGATAGATTATAGTTTGGAATAGCACATACCTAGGCTACTTTTTATCCCGGAAAATTAAAGAGTTCCCGCGGGAACCAAAAACCTCAGGCCACGCAGACGAAGTCGCGGGCATTCGCTAGTATAATATAAAGTAGCATGGAATATGTTTGTATGTTTGCAGGCGATAGTCGTGTACCTGCATCAGTTGCCGGCCGCCCGCAAGTCCGTGCCGGAGCTGTTGACGGACCCCATCGCTCTGGTGCGCGACGTGCGCACGCTGGTGGAGCAGCATCGCCACGACAAACAGCACCAGGCCGTCACTGGTATACCGGTGTTGAAAGGTGAGTGCTACTTTGAGGCCACGATAACACTTGTTAGGTTTACGTGAGTAGCGTACGTACTACATAGCTAACAGTTGCATACAATATGCTACTTACGAGACGGTTTAGATTTCGTAAGTTATTCATATTGTTCGCGGCGTGCGCATGCTGGTGGAGCAGCATCGCCATGACATACAGCACCAGGCCGTCACCGGTATACCGGTGTTGAAAGGTGAGTGCTACTTTGAGGCTACGATAACACTCCCTAAGTTTTTACGTAAAGAAAGGAAGAAAGAAAAACAATTTTGACAACGGTGTCACAGACAAAACATAGATTACAGATGTAAAGGGTGACACCACTCAGAATAGGTGTACAGCTCAGCGTTAAGCCCTGTATTGTGTGCCTATAAATCGCATACAAAGCAAGGCGCTGGTTTTCATTTGTGACCCGGCTGACGTCACAGTAACAAAAGTTTTTAAACTTATTAATAAAAGTGAGTTTACTCAGGGAATATTCATACTAGCGACTTACGTGAGTAAAATGAGTGTAATCGTGGCCTAAGATATATGTTCAAAGACGTTTGAATTTTTTTCTACCGATTAAAATCTTAATATTATTAGCTAAAATGCGTTTAACTAACGGCGGAATTCGTCCGGCTCTAGCTATTCGCGGAATGGGTCAGTGTGTGAGTGTAAAAGCTTGACACCCTAGCGCAGTGGTGAGCGATGTGGTGTGGATGGTGGGGATTTGATTGGCGCATCGCGGTGAGATCGCAATCAAGGGCTACCTTATAGTAGAATAAAAAACGCTATACTACCATATAATTAGCTACATTGTATCCACGTTGTTTAAATTTTGAGCCAATCAGGAATATTTATCCAATACTACCTTATTATGCTCCCACCTTCATCTGCGTGGTTTAAGATTTTTTAATGAGCGCGGGATCTGCTTAACTTTGTGGGATAAAAATTAGCCTATGACCTTCTCCGGGACGCTTCCTGTGTCTATAAAAATGCATCAAAATTTCATCATTCAGTTCAAAAGATGGGCCGTGAAAGCGTAACATACAAACAAACTCACATTCGCATTTATAATTTTAAGTACTTGATTATGCCCGCGGCTTCGTCCGCGTGGATAACGGGTTTTTGATTCCCGCGGGAACCCTAATGTTCCGGGATAAAAAGTAGCCTATGTCCTTCCCCGGGATACAAACTATCCCTACACCAAATTTAATCAAAATCTGTTGAACACACGGGCCTTGTAAGCGTAAGCAACAAACAAACTCACATTCGCATTTATAATAATTAAAGTTTATCAAATGGGAATATTTATGATTACCAGGTCCGGATGAAGTGGTGTCCTGCGAGCGTCGCCAGTCGAGCGGGCGCGGCGGTCGCGGAGGGCACCGCGGCCCGCCGTCACGACCGCGCCCTGATCACGCGAACAACACGCCCAGGAGACGCCGTACCAGGTATAATGCAGTTTTACCAGATAGGGGTGCCTTTTTTGAAGTGAAAACTTCTTTAGCCGCGTTGATCACTTTTCGGTAGGGGTTATTACACTGCACTTTTTACAAGGCCCTGTGGTAAGGGTGGGCGCGGCTCGCTTATTACACAGCAAAAAGGACCAATTTAGGGACCCTTTCTCCCTAAATCTTATTACACTACACTGATCCAAGTGTAAGGGTGCCTGTGAAAAGTGCAGTGTAATAGGCCTATTAACCCCTACCAAAAAGTGCTCACTTACTTGTAGATTCGCGTGACCGACATTTACGCGAACAGCTACATGTTCGCGTACATGTCTAACGGGCTGACGTGCTATGTCCGCCTACATGTCAGCCAGCTAACGTGTTGGTGTTAGTTACATATCCCTAATCGGTTTCCACACGGCGTCGTACCGGAACGCTAAATCGCTTTGCGGCACGTCTTTGCCGGTAGGGTGGTAACTAGCCGAAGCCTCCCACCAGGCACCTTTCCTTTCAAGAAAGAATTACTTTTCCTATAATTTCGTTCAATTTAATTCCTAGAACCATATTGACCAGAGGAAAGCGGTGACAACGCGATTGGTAGGAC
Source organism: Erebia palarica (assembly GCA_964035005.1). Lineage (NCBI taxonomy): Eukaryota > Metazoa > Arthropoda > Insecta > Lepidoptera > Nymphalidae > Erebia > Erebia palarica. Next base: position 27,328,726 of record OZ035987.1, on the reverse strand, counting down.
TGTAGAATTTAGTGTATCAATCTGCCAAGACTTTTTTTTTAACTTGATTACAATTACTACAATATTAATATTTTACTATGGTATGGTGCATATTGCTTTGGGTGATCTGTGATTTGTATTGTGTAGTGCGGATTAACCCGTAGGTTGTGAAACGACGTCTTAGTTAAATATATTTATACAGAGGCGCAAAATACTTAAAAGTTTCTTTGTGCAAATAGCTGTTTAATTTTTAAATGCCTTAAAGTACTGATTATTCTGATTGCCACAGATTAATTAGATTTTGTTCATTCATTTTGTACAGTTCATTATAATTAAATTTTATGATACAATTTGTTTTTTCTTCCTTATTGCACTTAATATGCTCATAGAATTATTATTTCATAATTAATTCAAAGCACTCGCACAGATACTAAAGATGTGTCATTATCGATAACGTTATATCGACTAAATCTCAACTCTATCTCATTACGTCAACATTCCTTAAGAATCTTCGGACCTCGCGCGCGAACTGTAGCTACAAGTTACACAGATTTGAAAATGCCATGTGCAGATTTGTCCCTGGCAGTAGTGACTTTTTGGGCTTCACATCTCCCAATGATCTGTTTTTTTGACATGTTTTTTTCTCTAACCAATGAGTCTCGAATGAGTTTAATTGCTGTTATACATCGCCTCGATTCAGTCGATCTAGCAATATTTTTTTCTCAAAATCATAATTATTAATTTCAGATGCAAGAAATGCGAGGCGTGTCAACGCACCGACTGCGGTGATTGTGTGTTTTGCCACGACATGGTCAAGTTTGGTGGACTTGGTCGCGCCAAACAGACTTGCATTATGCGACAGTGTTTACAGGTTAGTTCAAAATGTATCGAAAGTCTTCTAAACTGTTTGAGCCTGAATAAAGAAAATGATACTCTACTAATGCGTCTTTCTCCTTGAATCACGCTGCAACAGAGCAATAAAATAAATTATTTCTTACTGATTATTGAATAGAGAATCTTCATATAGGCCTAAAATTTACATTCTCGGTTATTTTAAGTTTGATAACTATTTTAAAATATAGATTTACTAGCGAATTCCCGCGACTTCGTCTGCATGGTTTGAGGTGTTTTGGTTCCCGTAGGAACTCTTTAATTTTTCGGGATAAAAAGTAGCCTATGTGCTATTCCAGACTACAACCTATCTCTGTGCCAAATTTCAGCCAGATCCGTTCAGCCGTTGGGGCGTGATTCAGTAGCAAGCATCCGTACATTCATACATCCATCCAAACTTTCGCATTTATAATATTAGTATTATAAAATGTGCGTTGAAATTTGTTGACGTCACAACTGTACATTTCATACAACTTTCATACTAGAAGTGCGTTTTTAAGTTTGATAAAGAGTTGCTGATTTGATTGAGTTGTCATCATCCCTATGAACTGTTTCATTGCAGCCGATGCTGCCGGTGACGGCTTCGTGCGCAGTGTGTCACTTGGACGGCTGGATGCAGACGCCCGTCGCGCCGCAGGCTAAGGGTAACTCGGGTAAACTATTGATATACTAAGATTGGATCCAGTGTTTATTCTATTTAGGTAGATACACTACACTTATTGGCGTCCAGTTATTTATAAAATCGGTAACGGTATCTTAAAACTAAAGCTACGAGGGTTCCAAACACGCCCTGCAGCCCGATTCTGTAACTCAGTGGTTATCAAAAAATGAAAGCCACTGACTTATATTTTTTATCCATTGAAGATTTACTATGAATTGTTCTTTCATATTTTCATAGTAAACCTTCAATGGACAAAATATATATGTGAGTGGCTTTCATTTTTCGATAGCCACTGAGTTACAGAATCGGGCTGCTGGTCATAATAGCCTAGTGAAGCGATGATAACTTAGTGGTTAAGACACCCGACCTCATAAACGGGTTTTAAAAAAACCCATTCAGTGGTCTTTTGACAAAACATGTTTGCTTGACTTAGTATGCGATTTTGTTGTACAGGTCGCAACGGGCCGTCGACGCTCCGTGAGTGTTCAGTGTGCTACAGTATCGTGCACCCAGCGTGCGTGCCTCCTGGAGGGCAGATCAACGAGGATCTGCCCAATTCATGGGAGTGTCCTACTTGCACCACCATGGGCCTTAACCATGACTATAAGGTATAAGGGTATAACCATTGTGCGCTTTCATAATACAGGACGCCACGTTATCGTGGACGTTGACGTCCTCGATTTTATCTTTGACGTCACATATTTGTTTTAGTTCACAGGCTGTTGTTTACAAATATGATATCTGTCAGTTTAGTTGATGGTTAAAATGACAATTATAAAAGTTTGATTGAGATTAACAAAAGATACTCTGAGAGGATTAAAAGGAGGGCTGCTACATCATTCCACTGCAGCCCATTAACGTCCCACTGCTGGGTACAGGCCTCCACTCTCATAGGAGACAGGGAATTAGAGCTTAGACCCACCACACTGCCTCAATGCGGATTAACGAGCTTTAACGACTATTGACATGTTAGTGATAATAACCTGGACCAACGGCTTAACGTGCTCTCTGAGGCACGGGGGTGTAACACCGCCAACTTCCTCACTCTGGGCTAGTACTGAGAATTTCTAGTCAGAAAAACCCATTACTCAATTATGGCTCGACCCGGGGAAACGAACCTGGGACCTCGTCGGCCGCAGTCGAACATGCCAATCACTAGACTAACAAGGCAGTCAAGGCTAAGTCATTTAGCGGGTCTGAAATTTTGAATCTGCCTGCGGGTCTGAATTTGTCTGAAACTGACTACTTTCAGGTGGCTCGACAGGCATGGAAACTTACACTTTCAATGCAGGTTATATGAAAAATGTATTACGTGTACATTATAACGTTATCGTGGATGGAAATTTAAAAGCGTCTTGATATATTTCCAAACATTTTACTTCCCTGTGTTAATCGTGATGCCGTGGACGTTAATATTGCTAAGTTAGAAATATCAGTGTGTGAAAGCAACATTTGGTGATTTTCTTGAAAACATCACTTTAAAAACTGATAATATTACGTTTTTTTTTGTGTAATATGTATTGTTCGGTATGTATGTATTGGTAACGTGTTCTGGAATTATCCATATTTTACTAAATTGTTCAATTTCAGCCGCGTCACTTCCGCGCTCGTCAGAAGTCATCAGACCTGCGCCGTATGAGCGTTGGCTCAGACGCCAGCCAACTCAGCCAACACCACAATAATGCACAGGTATCGAATAGAAGCAGGCGTTACTTTGCGGAAGTCCATGATAATGATTGAACTAGAAGTTTAATTCGCTATAATCCGCTACAGTAGACAAATCTGTGTGGTACAGTGCGTGTCTTTCACCTGCAGCATGCGACACCCACCACCCAGCAATTTCAATGCACGATTGTGAAGATACAATCGTGAATTGTCGAGTCAACATCTGAAGATGCTCCGGTGTCGGAGTGAAACGTACGTTGAGAGTGATTTGGAGGATTTGTGTGGTGTGGTGTTGTGCCTGTGCGAATTGCTGGGTGGTGGGTGTGGCATGCTGCAGGTGAAAGACACACTGTATGTACCACACAGATTTGTCTGCTGTAGCGGATTATAGCGAATTAAACTTCTAGTTCATTCACAATGCACAGGTAACCTACTATTATTTCCAGATGCTATTAGGATGACAGTAAGCATTATATCCCACTCTCTCGAGTGATTGTAATCATAAGAGGAAAAAACATAAACCAAATAGAGATTTTTATCCTAAAATCTAGTTATACTGATTTTTTATAGGTAGATCATTCTGGAAAAGGGTCCGTATCTGGAGTTATGGACAAATTTGCCATTTTCTTATGCTTTATATTGAACCTTACTAACGAAAATACTAAACTCTTTCTTTTTATTACAGAATGACGTGACTTGTCTCGTAGAGTAGTCAAGCGCTAAAATGAATAAAATGTCCATCATGCTTTGGTTTGAAAAGTTATTAATTATTTATTTTTGCACATTCCAGAATAAGTTGCCAGCGCCACCGTCTTCAACAACAATAAAGTCTGAAGTTGGTTCAGATACCGAGAGCAAAACTGATGCCGCCCATATAAAAAATGAAGATGGTAAGTTCAACTGGATATTTTTTTTTAGGAAATTTGCATGGAGCAAGGAAATAGTTATTTTTAAAATAATTGTATGTACTGAAAATTACAAGTAGCTAATTTAAAACTATTAAACATAAGCTTAGGTCTGGCCTGGTCTATATAAAACTCAATATTTTTGATTTTCTGGGCGAACATTATCTTATGCTTCTCTCCAGCTAAATCTTACACTTAGCGTGATTACATGCATCCAAAGGTGCACTATCCAATAAAAAAAAGAAGTTTATTGCATCAGCTACATTATTTGGTGGAGCCTTCTTTTAAGAGTAGAAGTTGACCATGTGGCAAAAGACTCCGCTCTTCCTTAACAATAAAATATTAAGAAATAAACATAGAATATAGAAAAAAACATTAATTAGGCAAACCAAAGTAAGCAACATGTTATCTAAAAGTAGAACTGATCATTATGATAATAATACCATCGATATATATCGATATATATGTCACCGTAAGATTGTAAAAACCGTTAGATTATAATCTAACTCGCGAAATTGTAAACTGTCCCTTTCATAGAAAAAAGTTGGGCGTTCGACTTGTTGGGAATGCCCCTCACCTCTATAAGTCTGTCCTAGTCTCCGCCATTGCGCTATCCTGCTTTCAGACTAGATGGCGTTAGTAAAATAAGTCTACATTCTTTGTTTGACAGGGCCCGTTTATGTAAATTGAGGTTGTTGAATATTGCTGCTTGTGTAATAGCATCCAATATAACAACTAACAGATTTGAAATGTAAACCGGCATATTTAGCGGAACATAAAAAAAAGGTTTGATATCAGTATCATAAAAGGTTGCTGGGTGGTTTATACGTCATTTAATTTAAAAAGAAATATTTTCAAATTAAGAAAACAACTGAACATCACATTTTATGCAATTGTTTTAATTTTTTTTCAAATACACCTTATCTGGAGCGAACTTCGAGTATTTCTTCCTTCTGAGTTTGATTTGGAATTTCATTGAAATACTGTTTTTTGTTAGTTTTTGTTAATCGCGTATCTTTCTGGAGTTGATGACTGAATTATGCCTGACTTAGCCCCAACGGAGATTGCCAGGGCACTCGAAATGCGAAGAAATGGTCAAACCTACAGAGTGATATCCAGAGATCTTCGTCGACCAGTTTCAACGATCCAACGCAGTATCCAACGGTTCAGGGAGAGCGGTACTTATGTGAGAAGAGCAGGACAAGGCAGAAAAAGACGCACTTCGAGTAGGGATGATCGTTTCATTCGGCTTCGTGTACGTAGGAACCCCCGTTTGACGGCCGTCCAAGCCCGACATGAGTTAAAAGCAGTGCGGGGTGTAACCATAAGTGAGCGTACGGTACGAAAAAGGCTCGAAGAAGCTGGTTTGGGTTCATTTGTGGCCCGCCAAGGCTCCAAGGCTCGAGGTAAATCATCGTAGAAACAGGTTAACTTTTGCTCAGGAACATCGACTTTGGAACGCGGACCAATGGAGTAAGGTATTGTTTAGTGATGAGTGCAGAATTCTCTTAAATCAAATTGACGGCAGGCAAAGAATATACAGACGCAAAGGAGAACGATACATTCAGACAAATTTTGAAACTAAAGTTGCATACGGTGGTGGATCAATAATGGTTTGGGCGGGCATTTGTTTCGTGTTCGCACAGACTTGGTAGTGATTGACAGAGGGAGTCTGACTGCAGACCGCCGCAGAGAAGTTTTAGAAGAAAATGTCGTACCGTTTGCCCCATATATCGGTGAAGATTTTGTTTTTATGCAGGATAATGCTCGGCCGCATACCGCTCGGGTAACTCAAGCTTATCTTAATGATATGAATATCACTGTTATGGAGTGGCCGGCGAGATCACCGGATATGAATCCAATAGAGCACGTTTGGGACTTGCTGAAAAGAAAAGTTAAGTCCAGAATTCTAGCTCCCGCCAACGTGGGAGAACTGCGAATCGCCGTAGTTGAGGAATGGCGGAGACTATCCCAGGAGACCATCGATAACATCATTTTCAGTATGCCTAGACGGGTAGAAACTTTAATAAGAGCACGTGGAGGAAATACGCGATATTAATCACCATTTTTCTAATTTAATTAATTGTTATTTTAATATTAAATTTTACTTTTCCCGGTTACATGAAAAGTTCAAAAATGTACCATTTTTCACAAATAGCCTTTACTCGCAAAATCTGTTCTTAATGTGATCTCATTTTAAGTAAAACAAATGAAACTTTAAATAACAAAAGAACTTTAGTAAGTAGATTTTAAAATAAAACCATATTTTTTTAATTATGGACCTTTTTTTTATGTTCCGCTAAATATGCCGGCGAGTTTACATAACAACCGGATACACTCACGTCACTGGTTGAGCAGCAGCGACCGCGTTGCGCACACAGGCTCATGAATAAGGGCCCCGAACGGGTTCGAAACTAGTCGGGCACTTTTCCGACATAACACGTGAGTGTATCCGGTTAATATGTATATTTATAATGAATATCTCTCACGATAGTTTAAACGTTAGAATAAGTAACAGATTTTCTACCATGATAGTTTAAACGTTAAAATAACTAACAGATTTTCTACTTATTTTCCTAGAAATCAAACGAGAGGAAGAAGGCACTGAGGCTGGCGCAGGCGAGGACAACAAGGGCGATTGGGAACCAGCTAACAAGAAACGCCGCGCCAGCGATGAGGACGAGGCGCCTAAGAAACAAGCGCTCAGGGCGCACCTCGCCCTGCAGCTCACACATCACTCTGCTAAGGTATGGATTTTTATTTTACCCATTTTTACACCATGAAACAGTGCAACTTCTTTAGAATCTTTGTGGTTTGAAAATTCGATGAAACGAAAAAGCGACACCAAAATGAGACAATGTCTTAACGTGCGGAGGTTCCGGGTTAGATTCCCGGCAGGGTCAATTTGGGAATTATTTCTGAATTTTCCCTGGTCTGGCCTGGTGGGAGGTTTCGGCCGTGGCTAGTTACCACCCTACCGGCAAAGACGTGCCGCCAAGCGATTTAGCGTTCCGGTACGACGCCCTGTAGAAACCTAATAGGGGTATGGCTTTGATATAACTGCCATGCCTCTAACAGGTTAGCCCGTTACCATCATCATCATTTACCATCAGGTGAGATCGCAGTCAAGGGCTAGCTTGTGAATTTAAAAAAAAGTTGGCTACTACTTAAAGCATAAGGACCATGTAACGATCTATAGAATTCCTTATTCCAGGTGCTAAAGAAGCCTCTATACCCCGTGCGGCCGGCCCCACTGTCACTGTCGTCCACCACTGGCTCGCCTTGGCTGGACCGCGACGCGATGCTGTGCGTGTTCGCTAAGCTCACGCCGCACGAGCTGGCCACTTGCGCTCTCGTTTGCAAGGCCTGGGCTGAGTACTCGGTGAGTTGACACACTGTAGAAAAGCCACTATGCCCCGTGCAGCCCCGCTGTCACTGTCGTCCACTATTGGCTATCTGGAGTACTTCGAGAAAGTGTCGGTGCGTTAATCTTTGCGGTCCGCGTGTCATTGGGACACGCGGTATATGACGTCATGACAAATACAAAATGGCGGATATAAAAAACAATAAAATTGTTAATGTGATAAATTCGCCTAGAATAAACACGAGGCTAAAATGAGAATCTTAATGAATCTAGATAAATTGAAGACTAAAATGGACAGAGTTCCTAATCATTCGGACTATAATTAAAAAATCTATACCATTATTCCGTGGTGGTATTTTTCAGAGCAGCAACTGTTGGTTATAATTTGGACCATTACTTTGTGCATTGACAGATAAATAAAAATAAAGCCTTTTATTTCCAATGCCAATGAATACATATTTCGGTCTCTATGGTTCAATAAAAATATTATTACGTCAAATTATTTACAATAATATTACAGTATCAATAATTTTGACAGTTTCTTAATAAAATTAAAATCTAAATGTCAATTATATTTGCATTGGCAGATGGATCCATCGATATGGCGCAGTATGTCGTTCGTGCAAGTGCGAGTTTCCGCGGCGCAACTGGCGGGCATCGCTCGACGGCAGCCGCTCAGTCTTGGCCTGGAGTGGTGCCACTTGGCGAGGCGGCAACTAGCTTGGTACGTACCTCCGACGTCGTCTCAACCGATAGACGTCCACTGCTGGACGAAGGTCTTCTGCATGAATTTCCATAGGATCTTATGGTCTGTGGTCTGTGTTATGATACTTTCATGAGGGCAGTTTAGATCATCGACCATAGACCGATAGAGGCAGATACTTTCATGAAGGCAGTTTAGATGCAATCTTATCACGCTCTCGAATATACTGATTCGTTTGCATGATTTGTAGATTAACAAAGGTTTACTATTTATTATACACCGCATCTTAAGCTCAAAGATGTGTAAATATTGTTCTTATGTTTGCTTCGTTAAAACACAGGCCTATGGCTCGTGTATAAAGTTTGGCTAAGAATATAACTTTTATTGAGTGATATTTTATGATTGCAGGCTACTGGCGCGTCTACCGGCCCTCCGATCTCTATCTTTAGCAGGGTCACCGGCAGAGGCAGCCCTGGCTTTACGCTCCAGCTCATGCCCACCGCTCACAGCCCTGGATTTATCGTTTGCGAGGTGCTTGGACGATGCCAAACTCCGAGGCATCCTGGCTCCTCCAGAGAACTCGAGGCCGGGCGGTGGAGCGAGGTCGGGGACGGAGCCGTCGCGGCTTGCGGCGTTGGCTGTTCTACGGCTGCCGGGGACTGATATCACTGATGTCGCTATGCTGTATATTGTACAGGTTTGTGTGAAAAAGTAACTTTACATAATGGTGGTGTAAATTTTCATATTAGAAAGATAGGTTTTCATATTAGGTCGATATGGTTTGAACCAAATGTAAATTTAATTTCACTTGAACTTGTTTGATAATATTTATGAAGGAGTACAATGACAGTATTCCGCCGCGGAGGCAATGTTGATAACGTATGTCAGTAGAAAGAATTGAGACAATGCTGTTTTCAAAGAATAATAGTTGAATTTACAATATTCTTTGTAAAATTTGTATTGAGCTCTTATAGTTGTATTAAGACTTCAAGTCGACTTTCCCTACTTGAGCGATAAAAATTTATGACAACACAGTTAGTCTACAAAGGGGCGCGGTGATATTTATTTCACACAAATTGTAAACCTTGTATTGACGCACGTTTGCATTGATATACGCATCTATTGCCACTGGCAATAATTATTTTATTTTAGTTTTTATATTTATTGTATTGGGTTTGTATCTTTTATTATAGAATATTATTATTATACTCCCATTTATTTGTACATATTTTTATAAAATTATTTCTAAACACGCTTTACATAAATATATAAAAATACTATACAAAACACATTATATTATTATTATTATTCTTTATTGAAAATTACACTAACTTGCACGCATCACGCTGCACTTGTAGGCTAGCTTAAATAACTATACAACTCTGACAAAGTTATAATTGTATTGTAATGAGGTGATAAATTAAGTTTTTTTTTTTGCCTAAACAGGCTCTACCAAAGTTATGCGAACTGGACGCGTCGTCCTGCGCGCGCCTCACGGACGCGGGCGCGGCTCAGCTCGCCCACCATGGCTTACAGAGGCTATCGCTAGCCGGCTGCAGGCTGCTCACAGAGGCCGCGCTAGACCACTTGGCCAGGTGTCCCAATCTCGTCAGGTGTGTAGTAATAGTCGTATTATGGCACCAAAATTATCTTTTATTTTATTTTTGGTAGGGGTAAAATGTGTAGTATGCAAGACCGACCGCGAGACTGACACCGTTCTTTTTAAGACAAAAGGTCTTAAGTATAATAATATAGAACATTCGTTATTAAACTTTAATGCCTTAGTTAGAAGGTTTATGTTAATAAGTGCTGTGTAACCGTGGCCGACACCTCGCGTTGTTACGAAGACAAAAGGTCTTAAATATAAATATAGAACATTCGTAATTAAACTTTAATGCCTTAGTTTTAAGGTTTATATTTGTTTTTTTTAAATAATTTATTAATCTATTTCTCCTTGCTTGGCATTAAATGTAAACAAATCACTGGTAAACTTGATTAAAAATCTAGCATATTTTGATGCCTTTAAGTCATTTTCATTGCATCACAACAAATATAATAATAAAAAAAAGTATAATAAAGAAAGAAAATAAATAGTAAAATATATTTATAATTACTGTGTAATTATGGGAATGACAATTGAGGCAGCTTTAAAAGAAACTTTTTTCCATACAAAAACTTATGATAGTCCAATGTCTATACTATTATGCTCATGTTGCAAAATAAAACACTATTGTTGTAACAACAAGGTGAACTAGTGCGTAATAAGCTGTTACATGCCTGATCTGCTAACTTAAATAAATAAATAAAAGTTTATTGACCAGCACTACAATACTTAGCATAACTAAACTTATACAGATACAAATTAAACTTAAATTATTAAACGTGCGGTCAATGGGCCACCTCCTCAGCCCTTGTAGCCTCAACTTAGTTATTTATTAACTTGAAAGCTATAATTGATATTTTTTTTTTAACTTATTTAATATGATTACAGATTAGATCTCAGGCATGTGCCTCTTGTATCAACGCAAGCTGTGATCAAATTCGCAGCCAAGTCCAAACACAATCTTCATGTAAAGGATGTAAAGTTGGTAGAGCTTCGGAACACCTGATCCGAACCTGAGCCCGATGAGGCTCCCGAAGAGATACCAGAAATCCAAGAAACACAGGAGGACAAGTGAACAGTGATATAGGATAGTGATTTTGGTGGCATAGCCAAGTGATCCTTTTGTGTACTGACTATACAGACTTTTTGTGTGAAGGACATCAGTATACTTTATTGTTAGGTGTATTAGAAGATACAGTCTTATTTTAAGGTTAACTCTTTTATGCTATGACATTCAAATTGTTGTTTTCCTGTTCACAATAAATACTATGAAGTCTCATATAGTGCATCCAACACGTAGTGTAGCTTCAGTTCCACCAATCAAATTATTGGAAATTGAAATGTCATGTACTATGGGTATGTTCCGATATACACTGCAAGCACTGTGAGGAGTTACGCCAATTTAGTATACTGCGAAGCCGTGCGAAGCGTTCTTTTATAGTTAGCTATACTGGTTACTGTTTAAAACGGAATGCAGTCCTTGAAAACGCCAGTCCTCAAATTGCGACGATTTATGACGTCATATATATTTCCATAGGATAGTGCGGCAGAATATTGTCAGTCCATAACAGAACGAATTTCTCCCCAGTAAGAGCACCGAACAGTGCTTCCAGTGTGTATCGGAACATACCCTGTATGATAATCTCAAGGCTGGAACTGGTCAATTGATGTATTATCTATGGAACCTACACTATTCATTCGGATACACTTTGAGACTTCATAGAAATAATTGAGAATGTGAAGTCTCAGTTCTTGTGCGACTAGTCGCAATTGATACAAATACCAGTCCTTTGATTGTTTTATGAAACATTGTGGATTACAAACATGGCTGTGACTATGTTTTCATACAAGACCCCTGCATAGAATTGCTGTGTAGTTTGCGAATTTGTAAGTATTTTGTAAACTCATGTTAGGTTTTCTATTTAATTTCTTTTAACATTTATGACTTTTCTTCTTGTTTTCATGCAAGAATTGTCAACACAAAAAAATGGGTAATCTGTGAATGTCCTAATGAAAAAGAGTTTGTATTTTAAGTTTAATATTTAGAAACATTCTACACTGGATTATTTTAGGGTCAAACATTTGAGTGTGCAAATAAATAATGCATTTATTATACTCTTACAGTTTCATATGTGGTAAAAGAGTGATGAAGTAAGTGTGGGATAGAAGGGCACTCCTGGGGCTTAGGTATATAATGGAGCTCAAAACTTAAATTCAGTAAATAAGAGCTAATCACTTTTAGCCAATCTTGAACTGAATTTCTTAGGGTAATTAACCTACCTACGATCACCTTCCTTCGATTTCGGCTTCGGCTAGAAATCGACCTTCAGTCAGACACTTTGATAGGGTCTAAGGTTCAAACGGTATGGCTAAAATCAGGTGACTGTTTCACTAATGTCATACTTACTCCCATCTTCTAGCATAAGCATAGTCTTAATTGGAGGGGAACGAAAATATTAACCATGTTTAGACATGAGCAATATTCTTAAAATATTTACTTTGCACACTCAAAGGTTTAGTATCATGCAATATTTTTTATTAAACTGACCGTGTTTGCCAAAAAATAAAATTATATGAATTAATATTATGTTATCATACTTACCAAATATGTATAGTGATCAGACATTTCCCACAACATATCAAATCCAAGTTCTATACTATACTAACAGTATAGTGTGAAATGCAACATAGTGTACTAAAATAAAGATTTATTTCATAGTAATTCTTGAAAGTGATACATTTGTAACACTAATATTTTTACATGATATTGCCAATGTTGATAGAATATGATTGTCAATAAAATAAACCTTATTCTGCAGAGTTGAAATAATCAATTAAAGGTTTAATTTGATTCATTCAAAGGTCAAGTTAAATTAAAATTGGTGGAGCTGAATGTTTGGACATTCGAATTTTATCAACATTTGCGAAATGTGAAATCAGATACTAATCATACAGAACATACAGCCAGAATTGCACTTGTAATTCGCCATGGCACCCCTCATTCAAACCGTAGTAGTTTCTATCATCGATTTAGAATACTTTTTATTTTTGTTGACATTTAGCACTTCTTGAGCAACAGTCGCATAATAGTGTATTACCCAGAGTGTATTTATTACCTTGATGGAAAATCTAAGGCCCACCTGCACAAGGACTCTTAAATTGATTTAGTTAAATATTTTAATGCTGTCCTTTTTCAGCAACCACATAGGGACAGCATTACACAATTCAACTAAATGAGTGTAAATGTCCTAGTGCAAGCGCCCCTAAATGTCAAAAACCATATTATTATGGTTATACAAAATAATCAACCTGAAATATACCACTGATAACAGCAAATCTTACTAATATTATAAATGCGAAAGTTTGGATGGATGTATGGATGTATGGATGTATGGATGTTTGTTACTCAATCACACCCCAATGGCTAGACGGATCTGGCTGAAATTTGGCACAGTGATAGATTATAGTCTGGTATAGCACATAGGCTTTTAATCCCGGAAAATTAAAGAGTTCCCGCGGGAACCAAAAACCTCAAACCACGCAGACGAAGTCGCGGGCATTCGTTAGTAATATAATATTTCAGGCGTATTAAAAGTGCCTGCCCGGCCTTAACGTTTTCTTGTAAATAGTTGAATTATAATAATTTGTAACTAATAACTATCAATTGATTACTTTATGTTTATACCTAAGATTATGAGGTTATATCATATAGCCTTCCAGTATAATATATATAAGTTTATTTTTTTGTTTTATTCTCTACTTTGTTATTGTATCCTGTGGCTTTAGGGCCAAAATTGACAGCGACCATATTATGACTATCGAGTTCTGTTAATGAAATGTAATTTTGGCAATATTAGCAAAAGTTCAATAAATCGCAACTGCTTTTTGTGACTTTTCCTATCTTTTAATTTGGGTAATGTCTTCAAACTAAGGTACCAATCAATAAACTTGATATTAAGCACACATTTCATTGCACAGTACAAAAATATATCTTACTAAAAGTTAAACGGTTATAATTTTATTGCATGCTGTTGCATCTATAATATATATATATTATGATGTTATTTTTAAGTTTCTTTGAAGCATCATTTTATGTTAAGTCAAAAGTATGTTATATAATAAATATTATCTTAAACTGAGTCACAGTCAAAAAGGTCCAGTTGTACCATAGAGAGTTATCGTTATAGTTAAATTTGACCATTTATAAAAAACTAGCAAAGTGAGTGGTACAAGTTTGGTAAAATTAGGTAGTAAATTGCCAACCCAAAGTGGCTTTTTAGGTGATCAAATTGGTCAAAGTTAATGATAACTGCCTTTGCTGATAATTTGCGGCGATTGTACCCGCAGTTCTTACACATTAACCATGTTTTTAACACACGAAAAAGATCTTAAAATCATTAATATTTATTAATTTCTAACCGACAAATAGCTTATAGTTTCATGACAATATCAACTTGCATTGCAAACTTTTTTTTAGTTCTAGTCGCTTTTTTAGGTTAAGCCAATTATTGCTAATTATTAAATAGCTGTAATAATAACTAAAATTTTGTGGATTTATTTCAAAATCTTTTGAGGCTTTTAGCAAAATTGATACACCCTGAGAACTTTTTGTTGTATAAAAAATTAATGGATATCAAATTCTACATTGGAGACGACTATTTTTTATCGATTCATTGAAAAAATCAATTTTATTGAATGTTAGTATATTCGTAGTTTTGTACATATCTAGGTACCTTAACGACCTTTGTCCCTGAGCAGACTAACTATTAAGAGTTGGCATACCTAGTTCTTTCATGAAGGGGGCAATATAATACGTCAATGAATCGTAATCTGTAAGTAAACCGACTCTGGTAACAGTATGCGAGGTCGGAGGGCCGCCTATAGCATTAGATTAGTAGTAAATTACGATCCTATGACATCTAAAATAGTATTAAATACACAAAAATGTATACTTGTCAAAATTTTCACACAAATTCGCAAAAATCTTCATCAAATAGAGATAAATTAACATCAAATGTAGCATATTCATTGTAAAGAATACTTAAATCATGCATACAATTTTGCCATGTGTATGTTTTTGTGCCACTGTAAATTTTTACGAGTAACGCAATCGGCGCAAATTTGTTTGGGTTCTGGCGAGAACATCACTTGTATATTTTCTAGTAAACCGGTCTCATTTTGGCCCTCGCGTCTTATCTTTAGAGGGATGAGTTAACAAGATAGAAAGAGACTCATTACATTTTTGGTCGCAGCGCTGTGCGAGCTGAATTGCACGCGTAGTAATTATAATTAAGAAATTATAAATTCCTAAATTGACCCTGCCCGGGACCGAACCCGGGACCTCCGCGATTCTGTACAGCGGTGTGCAATTATCCTACTGTGCATATCCTTTGCATGTTGGTCACGTTAAAACGCAACTGAAGAGCCCAAGAAGTTTCGCGACTTTTGTTAATCAAGTTCAGATTTTCGCCCCATGTCGCATACTCAGGCCGCAATTACACTTTAAAGTTTTAAGTAAGTAACTTAAACTAAAATCTGCAAACGATAAAGACTGTCTACATTTCGTAAATTACTCATGTAAGCGAATTACGAGATTGAAACTTACAAGTGTTATTGTGGCTTTAAAGTAGTTTGACTTTATTAATACAAACAAATCGCGATTATCGGAATCTGGCTTAAATGTAGCTAATAAGTATTGTGTGCCTCTGTGTATAGAGAGTTAAAAATCGTTATATAAATATATTAATAATAAAAATAAAATAATATTGTTAGTATCATCAAAATTATCATCGAGAGTTTTGTAACGATTCTGTTAGCAAAATTATTCTTATCAAAATAATTAATGTAACTTAAATAGAGGATATTATAGTTTTTTAAGGATCGCCTTATGAGCTTGTCATATGAACAGCGAATCGAGAGTGAGTCGGGGCGATCCGATCAGTAGAAAAGGTGTGGTATAGTCCGTGTCAAGAAAGGAGTCCCGTGGCGATTAGTGGAACTAATTCATTTTACATACAATAATTGCATAAACATGCGACTACTAGCGCCGCCTCTAGCGGACTTCTTTCGTGACACGGTCAGTTTATTTACCTTTCTCGTTCGGTTCGTTGTTCACTTGAATAGGGCATTAGTGGTGGTAAATGAGAGAGACTTTGTTTTGTATTGGCTAGGCTCGCATGCTGGCAACACTGAGGAATGGTGATATTACAGCTAAGTCTAGCTCTACGATACACGATATTATGTTAAATTGATGGTTTTATGAGTCGTAAAATTGTATCATTGGTTACCATATGCACTTATAGTATTTGAAATAAATATTTACAATGAAAATTTTATGATTTTTTATACATATATCTACTTATTTCCACTCTTCCTACATACTTTGACTGCCTCGTTGGTCTAGTGGTTAGCATGTGCGGCTACGGATCACTAGGTCCTGGAATCGATTTTCGGGTCAGGCCCAACCTGCCTGAATACCTAACTAGATAATGCCATATACATAACAAGATAAAAAGTAGCCTATGTCCTTCCCCGGGATACAACCTATCCCTTTACCAACATCAAAATCAGTAGAACAGATGGGCGTGAAAGCGTAGCAGACATGTAGACAGACACATTTTTGCATTTATAATATTAGTATGGATTAGTATTGGGGTTTTCTGATAAGAAAATGTTGAAAGTTGTGTTTGTTGCCGTGATAGTTACCAGCGATGAGTCGCGACTTGCGAATGTTGCAATTTGGGTTGGTTGAGTTAAATCTCTGTGGACCTACCGTTTTTGAGTTCCCGTGATTAACTTCCTGCTCCATCACTTGATACCAGATGGAGATGTGAGTACCTGGTCAGTCCACAGATGAGTTGGACCACGAGTCTAGTAATAGGATCATGGTCCAGCTAAATTAATTGGACCACCGGCCCTACCGAAGGCCCGTAATCCAACTGGTTGGACAGAGTAGTTAGACGATGACCTCTGTATATGACTAGCCCGGTGTCAGGAAGCTTGAGGTGTGTGGATGTATCCCGTGCTTCGGAGCGCAGGCAGGTACAGCCGTCGGTCCTGCGTCTGATCTTTCTCCAGTTGGGTCGGATTTTTGCGATGGGACGGCTATGGTCTAGGATGAAACGAAATTTTCACAATTTTATTTCACATTAGGTATCCTTAGATCCGTTTTTTCTACCGGCCAACGTACCGTACCTATTTTTGTGTCCTACCTAGCGGCTAGCTTATACAAAAATCTACACTGCAAATCCTGTAATAAACACGGTTCCATTACCAGTAAAAAAACGGAGTCTGCACATGCAGCTATAATGGATTTCTAGTTGGCGCGGTGTTTGCAATATTCCTACATCATCAGGATTAAAGAGTTAGGACACGGAATTAATATTATTGTATTGTCATGGGAAATAAATTCTTTTCATGACAGTTTCATGAAAATAGAATCAGTTGAAACAGAGTTCAGTAGGTATGGTTAAAAAATCCGGCCCCATGGATTCGAAACAAAATCATACTAATATCTATTATAAATGCGAAAGTGTGTTTGTTTGTTGGTTTATTGGTTTGTCCTTCAATCACGCCACAACGGAGCAATGGATCGACGTGATTTGTGGCATGGGTATAGTTAAGGACATAGGCTACTTTTTATCCCGGGAAATCAAGGAGTTCCCGCAGGAATCAAAAAAAACTTAAACCACGCGGACGAAGTCGCGGGCATCAGCTAGTAAAGTTATAAAAGTGCAGAACCGCCTAATGCCTGCCATTCGTACTGGCAAATAGTTATCCGGAAAACGGCTGTGATCCCGGCCCTACTTTTCTAATAGGTGCCTAGTACGTATATAATTTTAGTCAAACAAATACCCAAATAGGTAGGTATTTCTATTATAACACGCACTCTCCCCTCATGAGAAGAGAGGCGTCGAGATTAGTCGAGAATCCAATTACATTTTCCAAATACCCATTTTTCCTCGCTGCGGGTTCAAAGCTCACAGAAAATTATTTTCTTCGCCCCTTAAGAAATGAAAAATAAACGTGTCTCAGAAAAAATGGAGGCTATAAGAGGAAAAGAGACAGTAAGTTAGGAAATCACATCCGTGCGAGAGGTAAAGCAAATAAGATGGCTCGTAGATCACACTCCCGCCCCGAGGGTATTTGTCAAACGACTCAAATAGTGTGAGTTTTTTTTCTTTAGGGCGAATTTTGACTTCAATTGCAAATGAAGAGAAGAAACTTTGCTCGTGGGAAAGGCAGATAAGACGGTGCGAAATCACTTGACGTCTTGATTCAAATAATTTGAGGCATTGTTTATTTGTTTCCGTGATAAGCAGAGTAAATGTATGGTGACACATACTCTACTTTCAACTCGCGCGCGAACCAAACTGAAACTCTGTTACTTCTTTTACCTGTAGATCACATTGATGATGATGTGTCGAAGTTCGCCTTTGCTCTTTAGTATCATCACTTTTATTTTTTTTTTAAATTTTATTTCTTAAACATGTTAACGATTAGGCTTACAAAGTAACTAATACCTGCATAAATATTAATAAGTAAGTATTATGTATACTTAGTATAGTATTAAGAAATAGGCATTAGGTACATCATTATTATTATGTATAGTATAAAGTTAAGTATTTTATTATATAGAAACTGAGACTATATTCCTACAGTCGAACTGTGGAATAAGTTTTGTAGATAGGTAGGTACTTTCTTAATAATATTTTAAATCTAGACTTTTTTTTTCTGTTCTTAAGAAGGCTGGCAAGCTGTTTATCAAAACATGGGATGCGTTTTTGGAGGGTTCGATCACTATAGTAGTTGCTTGACATTGCTAGGTCCTCAATTAATATACCGACGCAAATAAGTATCACGTCGATCCGTCCTTGCTTTGTTGTGTCGCCAACAACAAACACACTTGCGCTCAAGTACGTATTTAGTTGTTATTTCACACATAGTCGCTATAAGAAATACCAGTTGGTAGGTTAGTTATCATATCTAGGGTAAATTGCACAAAGACACTTGAATTGATTTAGTTAAATACTAGATGATGCCCGCGACTTCATCCGCGTGGATTAAGTATTTTTGATTCCCGCAGGAACTCTTTTACTTTCCGGGATAAAAAGTAGCCTATGTCCTTTCCCGGGATATAACCTATACTTGCACCAAATTTTATCAATATCGGTTGAACAGATGGGCCGTGAAAGCGTAGCAGACAGACCGACAGACACACTTTCAAATTTATAATATTAGTTTGGATTTTAATGCCGTCAATTTTTGGCAACCGCATTTTGCTCTTGCTGAAAAGTGACAGAATTAAAAAAAATACTAAATCAGTGGGCCAAAGGCTATAAAAAAATACGTCCTATAAGTTTACCCTCATGCAGTTATAAAGAGAAATAACAGCACACATTATTTCGAAAATAATAAATCGTCACCCCAAACTTAATTTACGTAAATTAGCCAGACTGGTCGACACCCCATTGCGTAAACAGGTGGCGAGTGGCTGCAATTCCCGGTTTGTACCGGGGAAAATAGTAGCTAATAAAATCTATTAGTTTAAGTCTCGATGATTCATTTGTACCTTTATCTCTCTGCGTCGTATTCCTCATTACTGAGGGTCGTGACCCCATGCCATTAATCACATAATAGTACGAGTTTTCTTGAGATTATAATGCGGTGGGTTCCCACGTCCTTCCGAATACGACTTGACTAAGAGTATTTAAACTTCTAAGTTTGTTAGGATTATTATCAGATATTAGTGGTAATGAACCAGGACCGGCGGCTAAACGTGCTCTCCGAGGCAAGGAGGAAAAGAAAAGGCGAAATTTGAATCTCCGAATTCGGTCACCCATCTAGTTATCGACTAGGGTCAACGTTACTTAACAACCTCAATCGACTGATATGCGTTGTCACAGCTAGGCCACTCGCCCCTCATTGTACCTTTATAGGCTTTCTGATATCCAAATGATCGACTAACTACTTCGAGTTAGCGCTTGACTGAGATTTCACCTAAAAGGTAAGACATGACTTTTGAAACTCGGTTATCAAGTGCTCCGTCTATAATAGCTTTACGTTTCTTTTATTTTAAACGGTATTTCCACCATTTTTAGGGTCCTGTACCTCAAGAGAAAACGGTTATCAGCAGCGACTATCAACGACGAATCACAGCGCGTCAGTGATCCCTACTACACTGCAAAATGCACTGTGATTCACTGCTGGTTGCTGCGACCGAAGTCGCGCGATATCGCCGGTACGTTGCACGAGTCCTTAATTTCTAGATGACCGATTATGATTAAAGTTGGAGCTAAATATAGTTATAGTTAGTATATAGTAGTAGTATAGTATCGTCCATCTGACTTGGTACTTATAAGTTTATGCTTTCATACGATGAAAGTTTCATCGTAATCGGTCCAATGATATTTTCATCATTAAATGTAAGAAGCAAAAATTCTATTTTTTACTTGCACTATATGTGAAATAAAACTGTTTGCCTCTTCCGAATAAATTTTAAGTGAATTTCCGTTACCTCGTCCTAGTAGGAACAGTGAGGGTAGATATCGATCGGATCCGAACTTGGAACCGCCGCACGCGATCTTGCCTTCAACCACTGATTCTCGCGTCCCCGTTGACAAGTGACGTATGTCTAGCAGCTGACTCGGGTACTGGTGCGACGAAAACAGTTTACTTATTCAGTTTATCCTCAACTGTAAAGCAGCAAATATGCCATACAAATATTATGAATGCGAAAGTGTGTCTGTCTGTCTTTCTGCTAAGCTCACACGGCCCACCTGTTCAACCAAATTTGATAAAATTTGGTGCAGGGATAGGTTGTATCCCAGGGAAGGAAATAGGCTACTTATCCCGGAAAATTCAGGAGTTCCCGTGGGAATTGAAAAAAACTTGACACGGACGAAGTCGCGGGCATCATCTAGAGTAATATTATGTAAATCTATGTTCTGTGGTTATCTCCATAATATTTTAACAATTTTATTCCCTTTAAAAAAGAGCAATTGATGAGTTTCTTGCGCCGGCCCTCAGTATATTCTGCATTTCAAACCCTTGGTATAGAGTCTCGACTCCCGACTATTCATAGATGGCAATAGTTGTCCTATATGAAATAAAACATTTCCTTTCCTATAGTAATGAATTTCGGCCACGGGTCAATCCCAACAGGATTATGGCCCTCCGTGCTTCATTTTCCTTGCAAGTAAGTTCTTTATCTATCATCTTCCTTGTCTGAAATTGCCTTGCGGTGATATTGCCTTTACATTGTATTCTTCTCGGTCTGCACTCGAATGTCCGATAGGCCTGCGGTCTGCGCAACATTTTCCTCTACTTAGTTTTCTTTTGAAATAAACGACAACATACCCGTATGATTCATAAATTTTAGGTTCAAAGTATAAAGACTAGGTGTTATAAATTAAGATTGTCATTAAACTGAAACCTCAAAGCAAGCAAGTTCCATTAGTTCCATCTTCTAGGTAAGGCTGTAGTAACAAAACCATCATTACAGCTAGATGAAATTATAGTTAAAACAATAGGTTTTCTTCTCTGTTTGCACTGAATTGTCCGCTAAGTTGGCGGTCTGAGTGAGCGACGTCCTCCGCAGCACGCATCAACTGCTGCTCTGTGGAAATACACCGCGTTGTTACACTCCGGTGAACATACACGAAAACCGATGTTAGCAAAGCGAACATTTTCCTCAAGGAATTTAAAAACAAATCCTCCACATTTTATTCTTCTATTTCTGCACTGGATTGTCCGCTAAGCCTGCGGTCTGAGTGAGCGACGTGCACGCGAGACGGCCGCGTCCTCCGCAGCACGCATCAACTGCTGCTCTGTGGAAATACACCGCGTTGTTACACTCCGGTGAACATACACGAAAACCGATGTTAGCAAAGCGAACATTTTCCTCAAGGAATTTAAAACAAATCCTCCACATTTTATTCTTCTATTTCTGCACTGGATTGTCCGATAAGCCTGCGGTCTGAGTGAGCGACGTGCACGCGAGGTGGCCGCGTCCTCCGCAGCACGCATCAACTGCTACTCTGAGGAAATACACCGCGTTGTTACACTCCGGTGAACTTACACGAAAACCGATGTTAGCAAAGCGAACATTTTCCTCAAGGAATTTGAAAACAAATCCTCCACATTTTATTCTTCTATTTCTGCACTGGATTTTCCACTAAGCCTGCGGTCTGAGTGAGTGACGTGCACGCGAGACGGTCGCGTCCTCCGCAGCACGCATCAACTGCTGCTCTGAGGAAATACACCGCGTTGTTACACTCCGGTGAACTTACACGAAAACCGATGTTAGCAAAGCGAACATTTTCCTTCATAGATTTTCTTTTAGAATTCCAACAACAGCGTGCGATTCTTTATTCAAATTGGCTATTACAAGCTTCCGTGCAACGTAAAAGGCTGGATAAATTATGTATTTATGATCAAGGTCAAAACTTCTCAAATCTACAGTTGATCTAAGGCATTTTCATTTCTATAAAAAAATTCAGTTCGTACAATAAGAGAGTAAGTAGCGGAAAAGGGGTAGATTAAAATGTATTACATAAAAGGACACGTCTTTGATTCCAGTAGTTTATTTCAGCATCTACCTATTTATATTATGTATCTATTTATCTGGAATAGGTTATTAAATAGGGCATTATCTAATCATCATAATGATATTATAAATACGAAAGTGTGTTTGTTTGTTGGTTTGTCTTTCAATCACGCTGCAAGGGGTCACGGATTGACGTAATTTTTGGCATGGGCATAGTTGAGTACACAGACCATTCGGTGGTTGAGGACCTGAAGAATGACATAGGCTACTTTTTATCCCGGAAAATTGAGGAGTTCCTGTGGGAAATTAAAAAAACTTATTCCACGCGGACGAATTCGCGGGCATCACCTAGGTAGTTCTAGTATACATTCGAGTTGTTATATTAAAGGAGGTAAGTAGGTACATCCTCACGTAGAAGTGGGATGGGATATAATCGGGTGTTAGTCGGTCTGCGGCGGGTATTCCCTCAAGTTATTACGGGCAGTGGAGCGAGTAACGAACCCCTGTTAATAATACATCGTTGTTACTTGTTATCATAAGCGCGACACCCGAGTTTGTTAAACTACTTCTATGAAAATCACGAGATTACAGTTTTTCGCCAAGAAACCTGGCAAACAAACCTTCCGTCCAAGTTTATTTGCCTGGCAAATAAACTTGGACGGAATATAGTTAAGTTTTTAATTTACTAAGCATTATTTTCATTTGGTCTTAAAACTACATTCAATTGTAAATTGTTACTAATTTAATAAGGCAAGAAAGAATCCGTTGAAGTTATTTTAAACACATAATAATTATATACATATAGGAACATTCTTTTACCCTTATGTCATGAACAAAGCTTGGAAGTCTAAAAATGTAAGAATAGGTACCTACTTAGGCCTTTAGTAAAGCGAACCTTTGGTCGGATTTCAGTCTGCTCTTATCTGGATTACCTAGACTACATTTCGTGGATATTTGGTAAATAATATATGTTACTAAGTTAAGTAGCTACCTCATGCGCTACATTGGTATAAGAAACGAACATTGCTTATAGTTTCAAGCAAGAACACAATAAGAAATGATGTAGACTGTAGACAGTCAACACGGTAAGTAGGACATACGGGCAAACAATTGAATCTCTATACACGATCATCAATTGTTAACGCTACAAACTGGTTATGATTTATTTAATCCCAGTGGATTAACCGAGGAAAGACCAAAATAGGGATCGCTTGCCTTTAAATTATTGCAATTTAGAGCTTCTGATGACGAAACTAGGAAATAAAATTGATGGGACAAAAACTTTGCTGGGTGTCAATTTATCATGCACCACTGTTCTCTTTAATTTTGGTTTGGTATTGGTTTAGGGCATAGGTGTGTTTTGTTTTCTTTGAGATTGTTCACTTTTGTACCATTCTAATAAATAGGTTCTTAAAAATAGGTGTAATAATGTCATTTTTAACATGAGCAAAACTCTATCATCATCAAAATTCAAAATTCAATTTTTTTTTGTACAAATAAACTTTTACGAGTGCCTTTGAATCGTCAAAAGAATCTATCAAATGGTTCAGGTTAGGCTTACTTATTTTATTTAGGTACATACAGTGTGGTTATCCTTTCCTGCATAGGTGTAGTTTGTTGTGGGCTCTTCTCAGACCAGGGCGCGTTTGGAACCCTCGTAGCTTTAGTTTTAAGATACCGTAACCAATTATCACCATCATGTTTTATAAGTACCTAAGTAATTTTTAACGTCAATAAGTGTATCTACAGTGTACCTATATTGAATAAATGATATTGAGTATATTGAGTATTGGTACTAACTTACTAAGGTATGGTTTACTATATTGAGTCTGATACAAGTATTTGTTTGTAGTCTTTAATAACTTTTTTAATCTTTGAATGTCCATAGTTCTTGACCGAACCAGACAGAGCCAACCAGATGTTGGTCATTTTACTTATATTTTATTACCCTATCAAACTTCCCTGCAACTAGCAGGCAGCAGCAGTCGGCACACAATCAAACTTGAATCCGGGGACATCTGTACACATAGATTGTCCCCGATCGTTGTAATCGTATGTACATAATGAAATGAATGCAATATGCGTCCTCGGTCTCTTGAGACCGCGAGATTCAACACCATTCACTAGGATATGGTAATATTTTGATGTGGCATTAATTCGTAAAGCTTACAATAATTCAGATTAATTTATTTCAATTTATTTTCACCAGTTTATAGCATTAAAAAATATAGAATTTTACTAAGTAGCATTTGAATCGTCGAGTGAACCTACTACTGGTTGATACGATCCCTACTGGGAAGAATTAGTAAGAAACTCGGCGGTATCTATTAAAAATAAATACAAATAAGTAAATTATATTATCAATGAATATTAAAGAAGGTCGTAGAAATAATAGCAGCCTAGGTAAGGCTGTCATTGTCATTTGTCTACCTAAGTATCTTTTTTTAATTAATTACACATTTTTATTATCAAACAGTGTACAAATGTACGGTGTAGAATCATGAATCATGACATTTCATAAGTGGCACAATTTGTCCTACGTGAAATAAATAAATCATTCAAAAAGAGACATAGAAAAGCTTTTGGGAAGCTCATATGAGTAACGTGCGACCTTCACGATATTTTATTTTGTGCATGTTTATTTGTTTTTTTCTTTTTATTAAATCTTTTTTTGTCAAACGTACTAACATAAGTTAGCTAGTTGTATAAACTCGGAAACTCGAATTCAAATTTTCTCAACAATTTGCTCGGAATAAGATGCGCAACTTTTTATCCTTCACTTCAATGAAATTACTTACTTTCTAATTAAATTTAAAAATTTAGGATATTTTGAGAGTACACGTGAATAAATCGGCAAATTATAATTTTTTTATTGGTCGTTCTTTTCGGGATCCCATTAGTGCATCTCCAAAACTTTATTTGTACATCCAAGTGAATTATTCTCCAGGTTTCCAGGGACTAGGGAGTTGGGCCCGGGCATGATGAGCGCTGATTTATTTGTCCCTGGACGCGACGCGCAAGCACAAGTGTGTTTACCGACTCGCCTTGCATTGTTTACCGTTCATTTATTTTTTACGCCCAGTTTGTAATGGCGGCCGGTTAAAACGGGGGCTGCCTACGTTTCATCATTTAAATTACTTTGTAAATTAGTTTTTTTTTAATCATTAGCGGCGATTTTATAACATGATATATGTTTCAGTCCGCAGTATTATATTGTAGGTAAGTGTTTTTCATAGGTTTTCTCTATACCGTAGTGAGCGTAGGTCTACAGATCAAAGTGTAAGAATACCTATTCTGTGGTATAAGACCGACATCGCACTACGAGTACGTAACGGACAGGACAAACTTCCCCCTCAGGGGGGAACGACGTTTTGTCCGATGGCCTAGTGTGCGCATTCCATAATATAGAAGCGTTTGACGCAGAGATTTTGTGCGGACGTTAGTCCTGTTCGATTCGTAGCGCGTTTTCCAGAAATTCTAAAGGGACCTTTAAATACCAGAGTAGCGTAGCAGTAGTTTCGTAGCAGATGCCTACGAGTTTACCTGTATACCGAAAACTAAATGTATTTCTGCGCAAAGTTTTCTTCAGTCTACTTTTGTAAGATCTGGGAGACAAACGAACAATTATACCAAGGTACAATTCAGCGATTAATGAAAGGAGTTACAGCCCTTACCAATGGATACAGATGACATAAGACACAGTCAGTAGTATAGATTTAAATTGCACATTCAAGGTGTGACAGAGCATCAAAACACGATTCACCCGTGCCCCGTGGGATATGCAAATAGAAGCGCTAGTATTTCGCATTTATAATTCAAATCTAACCTAACTTAGCGAATTTCCTCCCCCGGGCCGCACTTGGCGTTTCGCCCGCGAACCCCGCTCTTTTGTGCGCGCGACGTGAACGCACCGCCTAATCTATATCACGTGGCCGCCACGCGCGCGTCTACTGCATACGACAATCAGTGCACACCATGCCTTATATCAGAACGCTTTTTTAGTACCATACACCATTCTGTACACGACTTTATCAGTGAGTAACTAAGGCGAGTATCGCACTCGCAAATATTAACGCTTAAAATCAAAACTACAGTTGCTGGTGAATAAAAAGCGTGTCCTTTATCTTAACTGATTGGATAATCTGTGCTCAAACGCTATAGTATATCGTATCGGAAACAGAAATGTAAGCCCCAACGTCCTGATTAGGTTTTCTGTTGTGGGGCGTTTTTGGTTGTCGGAAATTATGGTGATTTGATGGCTGTATTGAATTTGCTTTGTCGCCGGTGATTTTTGGCGAATCTGTCAAAAACGCTCGGCTCACTAATTATTGGCTTTCTTTCGGGTGGGAGGGTCCATGGATAAAAGATTTCTGTAATGGAGTTATTGGTTATTTTTGGATTAATTTTATTTATTTTGGGAAAATCCCAAGTAACAATGAATTTTGATATGATTATGTTAAATGGTAAGTATTGTTCGTATTTAAGGCTGCTATCAGGGAAGAGTGGAGACGGATAGATAGGCGTGCCACAACGCCAAAGTGACGACCACGACCGCTCTGATAAGAGTGATACGACGACGAAGAAGAAATGGTATTGTATGGCAGGGCTTACATAGTAATGTAGTAGGGTAACCTACCCACCTGGATTTCAAGCAATAAAAAAATCTAAGTAAGAAGGGTTATGAAGGATCGAACCCGCCGAAGGACGCTGAAGTCTTAAGGCACTGTGATAGCGTAAACGGAGTATTTTAAAGCAGTGTCTCCATCAAACGGAGACATAATGTATGCTTGTAAAAATAATTTGATGTTTTCAAGACCTTTAAGCAGCCATTGACGCATCTCAAAACACGATTTAAAAAAATCCTCTGCATTGAAATTTATTTTAAACATACCTCAAAAAAAAATTAAATAAAATAAGATAAAATTTATATTTCTAAATCAAACACAGTGTCGGATTAATTTATATTGAACAGTAAATGTAATTTTTTGCGACATGCGCCTGCTCGATTTCACCCCCGCGCGCCTTAGATATTTTGATCTCGTGGACTCACAGCGCCGTTATCATTTAGTTATCATTTATCACCAATAGGACGATTCATTTGCATTGATAATAATATTGAGGCCTTTTCGATGATTGCTAATCATACTAATTAATATTATACTTTAACTACTTATACTATAAACGAGAAAGTGTGTTCATTCGTAGGTTTGTCTTTCAATCACGCTTCAATAGAGAAACGGATTGACGTGATTTTTTGCATAGGTGTAGTTGGGGATCTGGAGGGTGACATAGGCTAATTTTTATCCTGGAAAATTAAGGATTTCCCGTAGGGACTTATTCGAATAATAAAAAAATAAGCGATTCTGTTAGACGTTTTCATTGAATTCTTCAAAACGAATCACGCAAACAAAAATATCGTAGCATTTTCTAACCCATCCTACTTACCTACTAGGTACAGTCTGACAAGAAATAATGTATTCATGGCCCATATTTATCAAGATTAAACGAATTCATGAGAGAAAGCTAAAACAGTCAAAATTATTGACATTCTTTGAAATATAGAATTGGAAGATATTGATCCTTCGTGATAGCACGTAGCGAAAATTTTCATTTCCCGTTCGAACGGGGGCCGAGATGGAGGTATTTACTGAAGATTTGAATAGTAAATTCTGATGTGATAGGGCAAATATTTACTGGTTATGAATATGTATTTAATACTTACAATAGGCTGTGATCGAAGCATTTGGTACGCCTCAGTTTATACATTACTTTTAGAATTTTTTTTTTCCTACGAATCTAACCTATCTCTGTATCAAATTCGTCAAAATCAGTTAAACGGGATGGGCCGCAAACGTAACAGACGGTCATCGGACACACTTTCGCCTTTATTAGTACACTAAAAACTCATAAGTTTTGAAGCCTTCCAAAATATTTATGACTTTAAAGCTAATTATATTATATCTTCAAGGTCCGGTAGGTAGGTATAATAAATGACACATATTATGAACCTCTACGACAGCTAGAGTTCAGGAAAAAAATGTTTCTGTGTTTCCCCAATTTTAAACTTGCTCTTCATATAATTTTTGAAGCATTTGGCACTACAGGGTACGAAACGCTACAGGGGTTAACATATTGGTAACAGCATGATGTACCTTAACCTATTGTATAGCAGAGATGCGCCCAGCTGTTGAACTTGTAATGTATGTAATATCTCTTAACTGGAGTGCTAGCGGATAATTTCATTTTGTTGAGTGTCCTTCAATTTGTTACAAGTATGTATTTTTTTATAAACGCTATTTCGGATTAAGTGGTTATAAGCATACAGTGCTTTTGAAGAAATTCAAATGGTGAAGGAAAACATCGTGAGAAAACCTGCATGCCCGAGAGTTCTTCTTAATGATCCCGAACGTGTGTGAAGTCCGCACTTCGCCAGCGTGGTGGATTGTGGCCACACCCTTTGCGGTCTAGCACCTTCTGTGTTTAAATTTCACTAACGGCAATGTTCTCAGACTATAGCAAGGTCACTAGCCTCTACATAGAGTTTTTTTTAATCCCTACAAGCTAGTCCTTGACTGCGATATCACTTGATAGTAAGTGATGATGCAGTCTAAGATTGTAGGTGGCTAATCTATTAGGGGCATGGCAGTTATATTAAAATTATACCCCCTAATCGGTTTCTACACGGCATCGTACCGGAACGCTAAATTGCTTGACGGCACGTCTTTGCCGGTAAGGTGGAAACTAGCCCCGTCGAAGCCTCCCACCAGGCCAGATCAGGGAAAATTCAGATATTATAAATTCCCAAATTGACCCTTCCGGGGATCAAACCCGGAACCTCCGCACGTTAAAACAACAGTGCTCAACACTGTGCCAGGGAGGTCGTCAAATCGTCGATAGGGTTTCACACTCTTCTTATCTAAAATTTTGAAGCGAAGACGCTGACCATGTCATATTATAGGTACATTATTAAACTAATGAACTACAAGGCCATACCTAGCTATTTAATACGCTAGTCGTGTTCTCATCACTAATCTTTTTACCACACATTTTGTACGCCGGGCTATCATTACGACTATCAGGGATTACCGCCAACCGGCAATTACAATAAATAGCATAATTATTGTACAAAACGCGGGACCAGGCCCTTGAACAGGCTCTGTGCATTCTACGCCTAGTTAGATCACGTTGGTCGAAGAATAATTGAATGTTGCAGTGCAGAGGGTAAACAACTACTCGAATTCACAAAAATTTACACAAATTAAAAGTGGATAAAGGATTTTCGTATTAATTTAAGTAGGCTTACAGTTTTAAAGTATACTCGTAGCGTATAGCCAGCTTGGAGATGTTGTTATTGTGTGTGCGATTATACCATTATTAGGCTAATATTTAATTCATCAATGTTTGCAATTGATATTAACATAAACTAACCTTAGTATTTCTTCGGAAATATGATGATGATGAAAATAAAAACCGCAAGCCTCTCAGAGGCAGGAGAACCGTATCTATTAATTATTATATTTTGTTTATTGTAACATCTAGAAATGAGCCGTGTACAAAACAAATCGGCAACAAGGGGAGGTGTGCCGGCGTCCCGCTGCGCGCGTCTGTTGCCGTGTTGCCAACAACAGAAAAATTATAATTCCCGCCTTTGTACTGGTAACCCCGATGACAGGTCGCCGTTGGACACATGTTTGAGGCATTTCGGTGCAATTCCTTCGTGTAAAGGATGGTGTTTTAATGTCCTTCGTAGATTTATGGGCAGGGAATCACCCTCGGTTCTGTTTTAATGATATTAACACGAAATTACCAATAATATGTGGGATAATGTTTACTTGTGTGGGCTTGAAGCTTTGAATGAATATACGCAATTTGCCAGCGTGGTAGACTATGGCCAAACCATTCTTATTCTAAGTGGAAACTCGTGCTCAGTAGTAAGTCGTTAATATTTGACTATCTTTTAATTGAAAGAGACGGTGTATTTAGCCATTTGAAAAGACAATAGAATACCAACATGCATATAACATGTAGGTAAATCTGTGACCTCTATAGTTCTTAGGAAAGGTAGGTATACTACTAGAGATATTATAAATAGGTTAATAGAGATCTTGATCCATACTTATACAATATTATAAATGCGAAAGTGTTTCTGTCTGTCTGTCTATCTGTCTGTCTGCTACGCTTTCACAGCCCACCTATTCATCAATCGATTTTGATGAAATTTTGTACAGAGATAGTTTATATCCCGGGGAAGGACATAGGCTACTTTTTATCCCGGAAAATTAAGGAGTTCCCGCGGTCAATGCGCACGAAGTCGCGGGAATCATCTAGTTATAAACAAATATAAAATATTTTTTCAGGTAAGTACACACACACAGGTGTACAAATAAGTTTACCTGCAAAGGACTTGACCGGTGGAACTATGGCAGCTTGCCTAGGTGTCAAAAATCAATGTTCAGCAATGATTTCTTTATTATTGTAATTGTAATCTTTCACTATTTTCCGATAAAAAAGTTTCAGGAGTCTAAAGGCTCGGAAAACTGCGAAAATGAAAAAAAAAGTTTCACCAAAAGACTGCTTTCCCACACTAGATGGCGCTATTTATTGTGTTGAGCGAGTCTAAAAAATATTTTCAAGTATTATTTCTTTATTATTGTAATTTTTATATTTTATAGTTTTCAAATTGTGGTGAGTCTAGAAAATATTTTTAAGTATTACTCACTACCTTGGTTAACAAATTCAACTATTCGACCACAGATGGCAGCATATGCAATGTGAAAGGGCGTTCTTTTAAAGGCAGTATTTCAAAATGCTTTGTTCGAGTTTGAGGCTTGTCAAAAAATAAAAATAATTATAAACAAAACATACATTTCCTTTTCATTACTATTTAATTGATCAAAAATAAATCATTCATAATATAATGACTAAGGTACTTAAATGGTATTCATGTAGGGTTACAAGATTATTATTAGGCATGGATATAATGGAACGTCAAAATGGAGTAGTGCCTACAGAGGAAAGCGGACGCTCAAGATTTAAACAATAAACGTACTGTTTTTTTTTTGTTATTTGAACCCTGACCTTATTTGGAATAATAAATCCATAATAATTTCGTTTTGAATTTTTAAACCTTACTGTAAAAACGGAAATCCTGTGCATTGTCCCGAATCGGAGGGCAATTACTGGTCATGTCCTTTATTATATATGTCACGGTAAGATTGTGAAAACCGTTAAATTGTAATCTATCTAGCGAGATTGTAAACTGTCGAAAGATTACAATTTAACGCGTTATTTTTCAGTAGATTATAATCTGTTAGGTATATTTACCCGATAGAACCTAATTGCCCGACCTACGGCCGGGCACTACCTCATTATTATTTATGTCGAACCGTAACCTAACCTACAAGAAAGAGACAAGAAAACGTAAATACAATGAATATTTCAAAAATTGACACTCAGAACATTGAACGGTTTACAATATGTCGACAGTTTACAATCTATCGAGATAAACAGCGGTAGATTGCAATCTGACGGTTTTTGCAATTTTACGGTGACATATTATAAGTATTATATAATAGAATGTAATAGGTCGTCCTCCTGTGCTCATCAACCTTTCTTTGAGAAGCTAGTCAATGAACCATCACCGGCGATCATTAATCAAGATCCATTGATTTTTTTATCTACTATTGATTGACGCATAGACAGAGGCTGTAATGAGGCTTTGGAGCTACGATCTTGTTGAAGTTATCATTAGCACCGCTTGTGTTTGGGGTCAAGGACTTAGGCTGAAACAAACAGATCGCGGGACGGCAAATGCATCAAGTATGCTTCCTCAATTAGTGCACTTTGCATTCTGACGCATAGCTGTAGTTTGACGTATATATTTTTTTATAGACTAGTGCTTGGCTGCAATCAGAAGTGCGATTATGTAAGAATTGCCGATCCAATCGTCAAAGTTCGGGGTCAAAGTAAAATAAACCATAACGCCATTGAATTAGAACTCAATTTCGTGAATTCATTCTCATACAATTAAATGGTATGGTACATACCCAACAAATGATACACGAAATTGAGCTCTAATTCAATGCTTTTATGGTTTATTTTACTTTGACGCCGAACTTTGACGATAGGATCTGCAATTCTTCCATAATCGCACCTAAGATTTGCTGGCAAGTGGCGAGGCGACCAGGTAGAGCGCGCTTGCCTAGAAGGTGCCTAATCGCCTTTGATTTGAAGTTACCAATAATATTAAAAGTGGAGGGGAAAATGGTAGCTGGAACGGCCTTCCATATCCTAGCGGTTCAAATTAGAAACGAGGAAGCAAATCGTGTCCTCGTTAAATTTAAACTTTAAGTATAATATATATTATATATTATACTTAAAGTTAAGGAAAAATAGACCAATTATTAATGTATTTAACGAGGACACGATATATAATTGCACATTTATAGGTATTTATTTATTTATTTAACTGTCTCGGGTGGACAGTAAGGGAAATGGTAATTTACCTGTGCTGATCTTATCGCACGTGTATCAAAGTGTTTCATACCTTTTTCAGGTTACCAGGAGTGCTTTATTTGGCAGTGTATATAATTTTTTCCAATAATTATGTTTATCACTTACTTACATTTTGATAAAAAATATGTGTTGTTGCCTTTTCTCTTAGTCGTGACTCGTATCATAGGTTCTATTTGAAAATAATAAAGGTGTCATTTGTTGATTCCAAAGAGATTCAATTGCAGATTATGTTTAACGTTAAAATTTACCAACAAAAAGCTAGCAAAATGATCGGAAATGTATTAATAATAATTTTTTTTGTAAAAAGTAAAAGAAGAGTCGGTAGACTTTTATAACCCAAAGTGGTATTATTTATGTGGTCAAATACTTTAACCATAACAATCAGTGGTGTACTTGACCCCTATGTTTTTACAAATAAAGAGGCGTTGCCTTTCATATTAGCCGGAACTTATGATGTATATCTCAGTATTTACTTGTTATAATAATATCATGTCATTGGTCGTCAGTTTCTTAAAGCATGTTTCTTAAACAGAATGATTTCAACATTATTTTATAAATTGTACTTATGAAAAATTACAGGGAAAATGGATTGAACAAAATTTAGGCCCAACAATACGTAATTCTGCGTTTAAAAGTGTTAGAATAATTACTGGCGACGACCAGAGGCTAACGATACCCTATTGGTTTAACTTAGTAAATATACCTAAAATTCTTCTTTTCAAAATTCTTAGCAAAAATAGTAATAACTAACAGACGAATAGAAGGCTTATCGTGAAATTATGTAGGTAGTACTTGGATGACCGAGCTTTGCTCAGTATTTATTTTTTTGGTAAATCGTGTTTTTTGGAAATTATATTTAAATACGAATTACATACTGATGAAATATGAATAGTATTTTTCGTTCTTACCGACATAATAATAAAAAAAATATGAACTGGTTATTTAAATAAAAAATCACTAGTGCATATGGGCTCTCAATAATAGTTCTTCTCACAAAAGGAAGAACTTAAAAATAAAGGGAAAAAAATAATCGGACTGGACATCTAGACTCGAACCGGGGTATTCTGGTTTCGGGACCGCCCCATTTCCCAACTGAGCTATTATAAGTCCTTGTAGATGGTGTTGAAATTTACCTTCGTATTCTAAAGATATTGCAGCAGTTTTTCATTGCCTTAAAACACGGATAAAACGACATTTTCTAATAATTTATCCTAGCTAGATCGATTTATCGCCCCCGAAACCTCCTGCATACTAAATTTCATCAAAATCGTTTCCGAGATTCAGATCATACATACCTATGTATATATATGTCACCGTAAGATTGTAAAAACCGTTAGATTATAATCTAACTCGCGAAATTCTAAACTGTCGAAAGATTACAATTTAAGGCATTATTTTCCGGTAGATTGTAATCTGATAGGTATTTAAACCCGATAAAACCTAAGTGCCCGGCCTGTAGCCGGGCACTACTTGATTATTTATGTCGGACCCTAACCTAACCTACAAGAAACAGACGAGAAAACGTAAATACAATGAATATTTCAAAAATTGACACTCAGAACATTGAGCAGTTTACAATCTTTCGACAGTTTAGAATTTCGCGAGTTAGATTATAATCTAACGGTTTTTACAATCTTACGGTGACATATATATATATTTAAATAAGCAAGCGCAAATAGAATGTTGTTATCGTGAACTAACGATGAAATCGTGATAAAATGAGTGTTACACCTAGTTCGCGAATGTTCAAAAAGCGCTGAGAAAAACGCGTCTCTTACGCGTTTCGCTTAGGTTTCTGCGATTTTCTTTTTAAAAATGAAAGAGAACCTAGTTTAGTATAGTTTTTGTGTGTTTTATAAACTAATCTAGGACAAAAAGGGACTACTTGACGCCAAAAATAATTCCTCAGCCGACGAAACTTTACAGTATGATAAAGTATCTTGAGTTAAACGTAAATTATAAATATCCAATTAAAAATCAGACAGGCAGTGATGTTTTTTTATGCTATACCCAATTGTTAAAGTAGGAAGCTACATTTTCGCGTAAACGCAGTTTATATTTGATAATAAAATCGGTTTAAATATCGATGTTCTGCATGATTATTTCGTTTGATATTTCGGTATTGAGTGTCAATATGCTACCTACTATTATTTTAAAAAAGTCATTGAGAAAATATTCAGTAATAAATATTAAGTTTTACTTCCAGATGTTTTTTTTTGTTGAGTATTTTTGTGTACATTTTGGATACTAAAACCCAGCCAAGTTTCATCGACTGAGGATTTCTCCATACAACGGACCGCCCCGTTGCCTAGACTAAAATTCGTTAATTGAAGGTATTATGATGCCGTGCAGATCCCGCCGCGCCTTGTTTGTGTTTCAAGCTAATGTTTTATTTTAATTTTACAAAGCTTTATATAGAAAAACTGAAGTAGAACTTTTTAAGGTGCTCACTTCACAACGTGAATAGTATGTACAAGTCATTGATTCCAATTTACAAACTATGTCAGTAGCAAGATCCATATCTGAATTACGCTGTGCTTAAAAAGAAGAACTCTATATGCTTTAAGGCGCTGTGTGCTCAAAATATAGGCGCGCGGAAGTGAAATAGAGCAAGCGCATGTCGCAAAAAATGCAAGAAAATTTGTAAAAAATAAATATTTACTGTTACACAATACAAATTAATCCGATAATGTGTTTGATTTAGAAATATAAATTAAATATTTTTCTAGAGCAAATTATTGGTTTCAATAAGGAGAAAAATTGCTTTAAAAGATAAACTAAGAGGTATGTTTAAAAGAAATTTCAATGCAGAGATATTTTTTTAATTGTGTTTTGAGATGCGTTAATGGCTGCTTAAAGGTCTTGAACAGCAAAATATTTTTACAAGCATACATTATGACACCGTTTGATGGATATGTCACCGTAAGATTGTAAAAACCGTTAGATTATAATCTAACTCGCGAAATTCTAAACTGTCGAAAGATTGTAAACTATTCAATGTTCTGAGTGTAAATTTTTGAAATATTCATTTTATTTACGTTTTCTTGTCTCTTTCTTGAAGGTT
The DNA here is from genome assembly GCA_964035005.1 of Erebia palarica. Lineage (NCBI taxonomy): Eukaryota > Metazoa > Arthropoda > Insecta > Lepidoptera > Nymphalidae > Erebia > Erebia palarica. The sequence continues at coordinate 27,292,829 of OZ035987.1, read as the reverse complement.
AGGTTAGGGTTCGACATAAATAAACAAGTAGTGCCCGGCCGCAGGCCGGGCACTTAGGTTTTATCGGGTTTAAATACCTATCAGATTACAATCTACCGGAAAATAATGCCTTAAATTCTAATCTTTCGACAGTTTAGAATTTCGCGAGTTAGATTATAATCTAACGGTTTTTACAACCTTACGGTGACAGATACACTGCTTTAAAAAACTCCGTTTGCTGATTTTACGCTATCACAGGGCCTTAAGTCCATTTGGATAGGTTACGCCAAAAAGGGACTCGTCGAAAATAAATGGTTTATTCAAATTCCTCTTCAGGACTTACGGTAGATACGTCATAAAGTCAATTCTATTTAAAAGTCTCCCCTGCAAAGCGTCGCATTACAGCTTATCTATCGATGTTGCAGGCGTCCGGACCCTTCGGGCGTTATCGTGATACTGCCAGATTTTATAACAATAACACCTCCCTTCCCCGACCTTATCTCCCAACCAATCGTGAGGGGTCGCAAAATGCGTTCGTATTTCGACCTCATAACTGTAAATTTTATTTTTGCTGAAATCGGTGCGCTTACCTACTGCAATATTCCCATGTATATATTCTGGAGAGGTTACGTAGTAGGTACCTAATTGATTTGCCAGCCCTTGTTGAGTCGTCTTTGAGGTATTGATATGATAAAGGCTGACGGTAAAAGTAGTAAGTATTACGATTTACGAAGAAAGACACTAATGACGATATCTCTAACCTACGACTCTCATACTAATGAATAATAACTATCACCTTAGGCGTTCCTTAAAATTTAGGCATTTTTGTGAAAACGGGCAAAACGGCTGAATACTGAAACATAATATGAGAGCGCTCCAAACGCCAATTTATTGACGTTCTATCAGGTTAATTCAACAATAGGACATGAAATTAATATACAGAGTACCTACCTACTTACTTATTGTTTTTTCATATGTGTTTTACTTCTTTTGACTCATATCTCTTAAAGCTGTTTGCCTAACAACGTCGAATAAGTTCTGTTGAATTGGATTTTGACTTGGATTCCAGTCTCTTTATAAGACCACAAGGTGATCACGATTGTGAGACTCCTCGGTTGACCAGCCTTGTTCACCTAAGAAAAGGTTTCGGGACCTTTTTATTGGTAAAAATATTATAAATGTGAAAGTATGTTTGTTTGTGCGTGATTGATCACGCTGCAACAGAACAACGCATCGACGTGATTTTTTGCATTTGTATAGTCTTGAGGACCTGGAGGGAGATTTAAGCTAATTTATAACCCAGAAAGAAGTTATACGGAAATAAGTTATAAGAATTATACGGAGTTTCCGTAGGAATAAAAAAAATTATTCCATGCATATTTAAATAATGCAAATTTGGATGAGAACCTCTAATCGTATCGTTTGCCCATAAGAAAACAGGCCAGTGAAGTTAATTCAACAACAATGCACCAGTTGTAATCCGCAATATAAAACATATCACAGTAACAGTTGGCCCCAACCCTCAGGGGTGTGCTCACTCGGAAGACGGGCCCGAGTCGCATAGACGCCGTATGGCGTGTTACGATTATGGTTATCAACGATTAATTTTGGTTGTAACGAGCAACCCCCGCATGTAGTTTATGTACGTATGGGATGTGAGTGTGACGTAGATTTGTTACTTTTTTTGAGGAGGCAACTAAGTTCCTTTGTGTGCGCATTTTTGCAAGCTCTAGAGGTTTCGATTCGTATGGTTTGAAAAATGACCTTTTCTAAATTGGACCAAACTAGGTTTATAGGTACCTATTTTGTCTAAAGGCTCTTGACCGCGAATCAGCGCAAAATGACGAACTTGTATTAACGACTTCTTTTTAAATTCTACCACAAGTTGGAGATAGCTATTTTCAGAATCCTTGCGTGATAAAATCGGAAATGAGGAGATCCGTTAGAGTTGCTGACATGACTCTTATAACCACATTTAGGGCGAGTTGACGACTTGACGAGTTGCCAAGTTGAAGTGGAAATGGCAGGGCACTAATTCGAAAACTTTGGGTTGCTAAAGTAGGGATTCTTTTACTTTTATCAAAATTTGAGCTATAACCTAAATGATAGAGGACAGAATACTAACTTGTCCAAAAATTCAAAAGTTCTGTTAAAAATAAACAAAAACTGTACAAAACATACAACAATATATTATTACGAGTACAATTTTGGCTTCCAAATTGTACCCATTTAGTTAAGGGTTAAGAAGCCATACACTGTCACAATGGGGTGTCTTTTAACGCCGACTATTTTGATGGGCCGGTCTTTTTGCCCCCAAATGAAGGGTTGGTGCCCTCATAATTTTATTCTAACCCGTTTTTTATTTCATTTTGAAGTGTAAATCGGAAACTTTTCATTAATATCAAAATGTTTAAATTGAAAATTTTCGTATTACTTGAAACTTATGTATAAGTTTTGTATTGTATTATTTATAATATTACACTTTAGTTTTCAATACCAAAGTTGTATGTGACCAAATAGGTACGAATAATCCATACTAATATTGTAAATGCGAAAGAGTGCCTGTCTGTCTGCTACGCTTTCACGGCTCATCTGTTCAACCGATTTTGATGAAATTTGGTATAGGGACAGGTAAATCCCGGTGAAAGACATAGGCTACTTTTATCCCGGAAAATTGAAGAATTCCCGCGCAATCAAAAACCTTAATCCTCGCGGACGAAGTCCCGGGCATCGTCTAGTAGGTACCAGGTATAGTCCGAGCTCCGAGGAATCGGGGTCTGAAGAAACGACGGCTGTACGCCACCCCCGATCGTCGCTCCATATCCAGCTCGCTCCCAGCACTAGTTTCAAGCTTGATGCGTGTAATTTTGCGGTAACAGTATTGTTTTGCACTTTAAACAACGCTAGGTCATTACTTTAACATTCCATAGGATTCCTCAGAGCTCGCGCGCGGACTATACATCCAGTTCCTAGGTCCAGTTTCGTTATTTTTAAGGTAGGTACTTAACTCTTCCTTCTTATTTGATTCTTTGTTTTGCATGTACCTATGCATCTGTTATTATCAGTCATACCGAACAGCTGCTATTCCTACTGCTAGGACAAGACAATATCTTACCATAGACTTATTATATTTTCTACCGTATCTTACCTACCTAGAACTTAGGTATAATTGCATAGCACAATAAATTCAGCCGTTCGTTTTGTCAGTACTGGAACACGTTGGTGTTACTTACTGCCACTGTCTGACTACAAGCTGTATAGCAATAAATATAAAAACAAAAACAAAATAGTTCATAGTTCATACACATCCGTCATCCAACTATTATTCAACATGCTTGCCCTAGGGCCTATACCCTACCCTAATGTTGCCCTAATCTCGGCAAATCTAATCATTCATCCTGCACATCTGTGTTGCCATCAAACGGACGGTTATAAAGTCGTCTGTGTAGACCAACACTTGGTACCCAGTTCAACCCTGGCATAGTTGAAAAATACACGCGTTCTTATTGCGCACGTTCGAGCTTAAAATGAAAATGTTCCAGCGAAGCGACCGAGTTTTAGGATAACGATGATTTGCTTAGTCACAACAGTCTGAGCAGCTCCATACATAAGCTCCGAGGCGGATATTTCACGCGGCCGATTTGTCCTGTCCAGCCCGTAGTGTATTTTGGTCATTGGTAAAACTTAATTAAGTTTAAATAGGTAAATAAACAATCTAATGCTTGTATCAAATAAAAGTACCAGCCCAGACCTACATTCCAGCACACACCTACTCGTATAGTCCATACTAATATTATAAATGTGAAAGTGTGTCTGTCGCGCTACGCTTTCACGACTCATCTGTTTATCCGATTTTGATGAAATTTGGTACAGGGGTAGATTGTATCCAAGGGAAGGAGATAGGTCTTCTTATCCCAGAAAATTAAAGAGTTCCTGCGGGAATCAAAACACCTTCATCCACGCGGACGACGTCGCGCGCATCATCTAGTTCTATATAAATGATCTACAGGGCCTTATTTTCTACGTAGCTTCGAGATTTTTAGCAAAATAAAAGATGAGGAAGGTAAAACAGTGACGGTTTCTTGATTTAAATTTCAGTAGCAGACAAGTTCAAAAAAATATTGCGTGTGTTTTCAAAAGTAGGTACTCGACGCTGAGGGATTCCATGAATTAAATGACAATTTCAACGTGTAACCGTCTGGTGATAGGATAAATATCATTTGCAAGATAGAACAAGGGTCGCAAATCGCATTTTATTTATAACTATCAGGTGTTGGAAAATTTGTTCGTTTATTCTTGTAGTAAATATAATTTTCTGGCACAGCAGTACAGGGAAATGACCTCTCAATGCTCAAAGATTTTCGAGCAATACAATTTAAAGGAGATTATGTATATTCAGTATGGTTCTTCTAGTCGAAAGGTCATGTGACCGACCTAGAAGTCATAGGTTTTTACTAAAAATCAATAAATTTTCTTCCATTAAGTAAATTGAAAATTTTACTTTGTTTCCTCATTTATACCTGGTTATTTCATCAAGTTGTCAACAAACTATTAAAGGGAAAAAACCTTAAAACATTTTAAAACGCTGGTGGAATCGATATTCGACTCCGATACAATTTGTCACTAGCGGGGCCACCGAATTAAATGTCTCCTTTGTGAACTGACACTTGTTAGGGTTCGTCCACATTTAAGTGTTCAATTGCTTGTTTACAGTGACAAATGTTTAGTTTAGTTGGCTTATTGTGGGTGCAGTTTTTTGTCTCCATTTATCATGTTTGACTGATTATTCAAGCTGTCGCTATAAATTCTAGGAGAATCAGAATAAATCAACGGCGTTTAATTTCTTAATTTAATATTTATTTTTTATTACTCAGTACCTTTAGTTGTTTAGATACACCGTTTGGATAAATATAAATTGAACTTCATCTTATAAACTATAAAATACCCGCGATTTGTCAGCTTGCCGGGTTTCATCAAAACGGAACTGGGAACTCATTGATTTTCTGGTAGGTACTGAAAGTAGCTTATATTCGTATACGTATTATCACTCTTCGGGAGCTTCCCTTTAACTATAATAAGTATACAAAAAATCACGTTTATACTTATATCCGTTGTTCCTCGTGGCGTAGGTGGACCAACCAGCAAACTAATTAACAAATAATTATATTCTTGCTTATTTTATAATAAAATGAGTATTTTTGAGGGACAAGTAGAGACATAAATTCAATGTAGAGTTGCGTTTTCGTTAATTTACATGAATGAATGAATGAAAATACTCATACATACACTCATACATTATGATTGTGTTGTGATTACAGATCACGCGGGAAACTTTGACCCAATGATAAGTTGGCATTTCCTATTGGAATTAGCTGATTCTATGCGTAACACACATGATATGGTACCTAGAGTTTCGTAGTCATACCTATGATGTGCCAAAAACTTAGACGGTCAATATTTCGTAAACGTTAGTCTTATTGCTAAATACTGACTAAAAACCTGTCAATTGGCGGCACTTAATACATCAATTTTTTTCCCCATTAAAGAGGCAAGAGGAGAGATATAAGGTATCTACTCTGAATATTTTTAAGTACTTATTGAGCTTTTTTAAATAGACAAAGCAGCTTTTATGCCCTTACACAAGACCTCCACGCCTCTTCATACAAGATCTAATCATGTCTAAAAAATGTAGTTACTTAAATTTAAATTTTTAGCACTAACACAAACCGGTACCCGATGTGGTATGGAATCCTTGCCCAGGCACCCACGGCTCGGTTCTAAGCTTAAAGGATTTACCTAATTCAATGTGACATGGGCTTGACGAGAAAAAACGTAAAAGACATAAGTTGACAGCACTGCGCCTTACGACATCGTTAAACCCCGTCCGCCCGATAAAGATCTGTGACACCTTCGCTTTTTAAAATGTAAAAAAAGAAAAGTAAAGCGCCTGATGCCACCTGGGCTACTGTATTCAAATTTATTTTTTTACGAAACCCCGCGGATTTCGGGAAACCACCCTTAAAATGTGTGAGGTCGAATTTTAAGCTCATTTCGAGTTGTTGTATTTTTTATTGCGTGTCGTGTATGGGGTTAGTGACATCGTTGTTTGTGGTCACAAAAAGGGTGCTTCTTTAGATTACATCGATCTATCTTTTTCAAATACATTCCGAATCCTTTTTTAAAAGCTATTAAAAAGTTAATGATAATAATATGGTCTGGTGATTTGCGGTAGCGTTTAAATGGAAAAAATATGATAAAATAAAATAATAAATAATGTTTACTTGTTTGGCATGCTAGCTTTGAGAATTGCATTTGTCGCTCTATATTTTATAAAAAAGAGCACATTTAATATTACTCTTCCTACTAAATTAGGTACACGAGATGTCATAAATATTTTATAGCATCAAAATCCATTACCCAACTAATTACTTCGAGCCCTTTTTCTTTTCTAGATAATATGAAATAATTGAATTGGTAATAAAAAAAGCTTAACTTATCAGTCATGTTGGCAACGTTAAGCAACTGTATACCAACACATATTATGTGTTGCATAACGTATATGAGTAACGACTAGAAACTGTATATCGGCAGTGTTGGTATACAGTTTCTAGTCGTTACTCATAAAACACTTCTTAGCTACGTCTCGCCCAGTTCATTATTGTCTAAAGTATCGATCTCAGTAGCGACATTGTATTCAAATGGTTGGAATTTAAATACAAAACGCGATTATGTGACGAATACGAACATTATAAGTCGATGCGTCCGCTCTAGATTGGCATCTTGGAAGCGCACACACTGTTTAAAAACGTACAAGTCAAAAGGTGAAAAGCAAAGTATAAAGCCTCTGTGTGAACAATACTAGTAAGGTTATTAACAAAATAATTACTTGACTATCTTGATTGTTTTTTGTAGTTTTCGGTATAAAACTCCGTTTTTTCCAATAATATTTAAGATTATTCTTTCTTTCTCGTGTGATGGAGGGCCATCAACACAATATTATCTTTTTTAAATAAACTGATCGTCCATTTGCTTTTCCCGAAATACTTGAATTTCTAAAATAAAATGTACAAATTTATTTAGCATGTTATGTTATTTATGTTTTCTTTTTAATTATGTCTGGTGATGTGATTAAGGTGCAATTTAAACTGCGGTATGTTGATAGAATTTTAGTGAAACTATAATATGTCTTAACAACGCGGCGTTTTTATTAACCCGTGCGTAATTCTTGTAACTTTTCATTCTAGATTGAAAAGTTGGTAATCTGTCATACCGGAGTCGTCTCGCACTTACGTACGAGCCTTTGTTTGCTCTTCCGGTTCAGAGTAAAGCTCTGTTGCTCCAACTTCCCACGTGGGCAGTGTTATAACATTGTACCATTACATTTATCAGCATCTATGATGTTCTATAAATAAAAAAGATAAGAGAAATTATGGCTTTAAAATACGTAATAAAGGCTAAGACAGATGTGCCTTAATTACGCGGTTATGTCGCCTATACAACAGTACGGCGACGGCTAACTGACATCACAGACATTAGGAACGGATACAGAACATGAGAATAGTAATAAGTAGATTACTTTTTCTGTGGCAACGGATTTTGTTCGCCATTTTATATAAAAGTATTAAGTGTTATTATTATCTATAAGTATAGTTAAATATTATCATTGATCAGAAAAATCATGAGGAAACTACGTAGGTTTTATCTAATTGAGTAACAATTATATGAGCACAGCGGCCCGTAGATATGTTTCTATCGTAGGTATTATGTAACTACAATTAAAAAGTTTTAAGTCTATTAAAAATATAAAGTACGTTTTTCCCATAAAAATCACTTTGCAGTCTGCAATATCTACTTTTTGCTTTTCAGTTAGTAAATTTTATGTTGCATTGCGTACATAAAGACGTGAGAAAATTCCAATGAATTATCCTCAACATTGTATTGGATAGGTAGATTTTATAAGACGGCTACCGAGAGATCGATATACCTACTCTAAAATGTGCTTTTAATCGTCGTTGCGAGCAGTTTGTTATTTATGTCAAAGAGTAACCATTTGTTAATTGATTATAGACTAGTATTTTTCATTTGGCTTGAATTTTGCTTCACTAGCGTAGCGTATCATCGTATTATGGCGGATCAAGCCAGTTGAGCTTGAGTGGATTGGTTTTGTTCAAAATCTAATTCTGCATTATTTGAAGTGCAACAGTTTCATCTCAATCGGTCCAGCGGCGGTATTATTAAAAAAGCTAGTATTTACCGAATGATTACTGCAGTTTTTTTGTATTGCTGTGGTACAAAAATAAAGTAGCGTGGCCTCTTCCTTTAAATCTAGAAATTACAAGTTGAGAGGTCTCTAACTTTCAATTCGCTGGAAAATGAACTTTTTTACACCCTCCGTATCCGTCATTATGGTCTCCGGATCAGAGCAGTTTGAAACTCTAGTATATTAAGTACCAAAATAATCCGAGAAGATTCATAGAACTAACCGATAGAGCTATCGGGGTTGCGAAGCTGGAGTGGCAATAGGCATTCCATCCATTCTGGGAGCTCAACGTATAGACTTTGGGGTCCCAGAAAGGATCCAGGCTGCGTAAGACCGTCGCGGCGTGTAAATGGCGGAAGGCTCCACAAGAGTCTTTTGTCAATTGGTTAAAGACGACGGCGACTTTTTCAGTGATTTTTCAAACGCATTTCACACAAAGTAATAACTCAAAAATACATTTAGGTATACAAGTAGAGCAAAGCTCAACTGTACCGGTCTATATGTAAATAATTTAATCTATGACGCATCTCGTATGTCACTGGGATTAAGGCGCGCGCGCAGGTAGTCTGAATGAATTGTCACTGTCTACAGTAAATGACAGCACGGTCAGGGTTGACAAAATCGTCATCCTGCCTGGGGAGAGTAGGAATAATTATATTATTAAACGTTTTTCAATATTGGCATCATTGGGGCAATAACGTTTTATGCTGCCAAATCCTATAAGGTATCCGGCTTGTTCGGAAGGCTGGAAGTCGTCGAACCTACGGCCGAGTCGATTCGTTGCCTCTTGAGAACAACGTGGCTAAACGGGAGTAATTTTTATACGAAGCTGAAAACATGGTAAAAAATATAACAGTCAAGCTAAGTTTATGTACAAAAGGATAGGTCTCGATGTCAACGAAATATCCTTTGGTATAAAGCTTAGTACAGGACTGAAGAGATCAGTATACTAATAAAGGAGGTTTTAATTTGTATCAGCACAGTAGTGGTTAACTAGGCAATAGGCATTACATAGGTCATAGTACTGGCAAGTGACAGCCCTAAGCAGTGCCGTCACGTCTAATCCGTGACAGCGTTAGCAACACGGGTAGCGCGTGAGAACGGGTGGATGTGTGACGAATGTCCTTCACACCTCACTTTGAGGTCGTTACCAATCATATTATTGTTTCTGCTCTGGACTTCGAGTAGGTATTATAAAACATGTTTATATCCACTGTTTGAAGGTAGGTATAGAACAATATGTATGTGAGCTTCTGGCAACATCTTAAAGCAATAGTTAAATTCATACTCAATAATGCGTATGACGTCATCAGCATATTTGCAGCCCTGGAAAATGCATTTCCTGCGGCTCGTCTTAGTTTGTAAGACAAAAAGGAATTGTTTTGCCTGCTGTAAAGCCTGCCTGCCTTTAATAAAGCTGGTTTGCCACTTTGTTTGCTCATTACAAAAGGGTAATGAGCGGGAAATGGCTAAGAGAAACGGATTCTGTGTAGACAAAATAGGTTTATAATTCAATTATTAATTATATAAAGATTTTTGAAAGTTTCCTTGATGAGCGAGCACATTTTGACTCTTTTTGAGTCTCTAGTCGATCCGCTAGCTTTATTTTGGTACTGTGCTTGCATGCAGTTTTTCTCTGCGAGTTAAACGGAGTCCGTACAAAGCTCGCCCAGCTCGCGGTGGAAACCCCGCTGAAGTTTGGATATGAACAGGAAATGCTTTTTTATATAAAGTGTCATAGTCTGTAGGCAAGTACGAAAACATTGCAGGCCTTAGGGCATGCACGATGTACCTCCGAAATCTCACCAGACGTGGCTCTGACGGCGGCTGCCAGTCAAAAGGGCTTTAATCTAATCCCGGTTGGATTAAGGAAAAAATAAACCGACGGACCCCTCATGTCCCGCGCAAGCGTTCACGCTTCACCGCGCACACATCTAACCAAAAAATCCTTATCAATATCAAAGACATAGAGCAAAGAAATCTGAACTTTACCACATGGAAATAAGAAGTTATAAAGAAAATACAACTGTTAAAGTAAATTGCAAAAAAGTTCGGCATTTGACGCTTGAGGTTTCGCCGTATAATGTAATTGTTGTATGAAGGTTTGTTTTTTTCTCCACGTCAATTTTTTTAAAAATATTTTTTCATTATTATGGTTATTTGAAAGATTAGCGATCTTATATAAAATAACTGGTCTGTGTGAAAGAAGTTCTATGGTTCTCAAACATTGTTTCTAAACTGTAATGACTGTTAACCTACTACATCATACTTTCATACTTATATACTTAAAAATGCGAAAGTGTGTTTGTTTGTTGGTTTGTCCTTCAATCACGCCGCAACGGAGCAACGGATCGACGTGATTTTGATGACTGGAGAGTGACATAGGCTACTTTTTATCCCGGAAAATTAAAGAGTTCTCGCGGAAATCAAAAAAAAACTAAAACCACGCGGACGAAGTCTCGGGCATCAGCTAGTCACCTATGATTAAGTAATAATTATTTTTCTATTTTTTATTTTGTAGATAAATAATCAAACAACGCTTCATAGTTAGGAATAATTGGCAGAAAAAGAGCATGACAAAAGCTATTAAAAAATATTTTGTCATAATCAATCTATGATAGCCTTTAATAATATACCAAAAAGAGGATGATTTATTCCAGATCCATATAAATTATTAATTTATTTGAACAAATATTTCCGTAGATTGAGATTTAGGTATTTTTGAAAGCGATCGTAAAACTAACCACAATATTAAATTCACTTTCTTATGCATTTGCGGTTTCAGAGAACTTAAAGAACCAGGAAAAGAAAAGGGAACGGCTTCAAATACAATTACTACAAAGCGGGGCGTTATTGAAAGTAAAACTACTAGAAGCTTAAAGATTTAGAATTCCTCTTCAAAAATGTCAACTGTCAAATTTGAAAGGACCACACAAACTAGCAAATTATTCGTAGGTACTGCAGGATTTCCCTTCCCTTCCCGTGAAACACCTTTCAATACACGGATAAACCAACAATGAGGCGTCGAAATCCATACCTTTGCTAAGCCGCAAAAAAAAACAATCCTGCAAAAAGTTGCCAGACCGAAAAGTAGAAAAGACGCATCCAAAAACAGATTATGACAAGCCCCTGTTTTGTTTGTAAACATATCTATGGAGATCACAAAGGAGGTACGTAATGTGACACCTTTGTTGATTGGATAGGTTATAAGTTGGTTATTGATACGTGAATTTTTCATTGTGGTAACACGTCAGTAAGATCCTACCTTTATGGTGGTAACAGTAGGCGTGGATTGGCTGCAAAATTGGCAAATTGTTGACATTTGGAGGTATTTAATGGACGCAGATGCGCGCTAAAACGGGCGTGCTGTTGTATAATTAATTGAATTTGTTGTAAAAAGGATATAGTTGAATTCGGATGTGGGGATGAATGGAAGGGATGTTGTATTATATCCTGGATGGTTTCGAATAGAGATGGAGAGCCTTAATCCTCAAAGGTTCACCTTTGAGGATTAAGGCTTGCAGTTTTACGTTAAAAGAGAAAATTCAATTAAGGAATTTCCACGTAAATTAAAACTAAATCCTAAAATTTTGAAGCACAGGACCGTCTATCCTAAAAATAATGCCTCCTGGACCAGCAGGCATTATTTTATTATACATTCCTATGTTTGCAGAAAATAATATCTTATTGAACTTACAAGAGCAAACTTCAACCATTATTACATTTTCGATGGGCTTTACTTACAGTTAAAACGAGACGGGTTAAGGCTCTGACCTCAATCTATCTAGTTTTGACTTTGTTTAAAATCTGGGCTAAGCCAAAGTACGCTTTATAGAATTGAGTGTTCGATCACAGAAAATTTAAAGTCTGATCTTATCTCGCATTGAACTTCGGCGAAATTTAATTTTCTTTTTTTGATCATAATCTCAAAAATCTTCTAGGTCACTCAACTTACAAGCTGATACGAAGGGTTTGATGCCTATAAAATTCGTGCCACCTCAGTCCGGACATTGATGTTTTCTAATCCTCTTAATTGTGTGAGCATATTTGACCAAGTCTAGTCGCGGAGAGAAAGACGGGTCTTCGCTGATTGACCTAGGATGAAGGGGTACTTACTGGCCTCGAGGCAGCTATTCAAAAATTCAAAATTCTAATGCTTTTTATTCAAATAAACTTTAACAAGTACTTTTGAATCGTCGAGTGAATCAATCACTGAATCTATTGGCACGAGGAAAGACCCTGGTGATATAAGCTTTAAGCCTAATGACAGCCAGACAAGTTCAGCTTGGGGCTGTGTCCTTAGTCTCTTTGTGTCATATCCGACTATGGTGCAATGGTGAGGTAGATCTCGGGAACTTACGAAGTACTGCAAGCGTTTCCATTGATTTTTAATGTGCACTATGGAAAATTTATTAGATAACAAATTACATTCAAACTTCTGATTTGAATCTATACTCTAACTTTGATGACCAACCGACATTTTAAACTTACATCAAATGCACTAAATCTGAGGGCTTAAGCTTTTTCTTAGTGTTCAACTAAAATATGTTCTTTATAGGTGGACTGTCGTGCATCAGAGGCACAATTGTCTGAGCAAATCGTAATCATTTGACAGCTTAAAACGTGTTACTCGAAATGTTTTAGGAGTTCATACATGCTTTGTGACGTGCAGACAATCAATGAACTCCTTAAACAGGTCCAATAATTATACGTTTGACATACGATTACGATTACGATTTCCTTACACAATTGGGGGGCAGTTTTCAAGCATGTTGTTTAATATCATAAGCAGCGGGTCTGGTCTAACTGAAACCGTGTGTAATACACACGGTTTCAGTATCATTTCAAATCCGCGAAGTTAGCAAAGTCATTAGTCGTACTGGCGAGCGGACGTGGTCGGTAGCATGCAAAATTTTGCGTCTGGCCACTCGCAGGGACTCTAATGATCGCAGATAGCGGCCGCCCTCTCATCCCACATTAGGGGTGCCGACGAAGGAATAAATTATTCATTGTTTTCTTTAATTGCCTCTGTTACTTGTTGACGGATATAAATAGAAGATGGGACATTTTTGGTATTTTTAATCACGGTTCGTCTCTTGCGCGGTTAGTTGGACCGGATGACTGGGATAGGTATCTTAAAAGCCTTTAGGTCTAGGTTTTTGTTACCTACAAGAGGTTTGAGGTTTTTCATGAATGGTTTATTCGCGGAAGCGTCGACCTCCGCAATCGAGTCGAATTTCAGAAATAACACCCAATAAAATTGCTAAGCCGGGGTTGGTTATAAAATAAAGAACTTTAATGTAGCTTGCGACCAGAGACCAAGAATTAGGTAAGTACATACGAGTTTATCTTTGGCCTGGTAAATAAAAAAATGTTAAGTAAAACGTAATCATCATAATCGTTATAATTATAATATACTTACCTTTATATCTAGATAGAGGTCGTTTACATAGAGCCTGAATATTTTATTGTGTTATGTATTTATCACGTGATATAATACCTATTCTGTGGCAATACCATTAAAAAAATTTTTTTAGCACTCACGCTTTTTAAAATTTGTGAGGTGCGAAGAGTATTTCATTCCTATCTGCCATATTGTACGTTATTTAGACAAACTTTTACTTTAAAAGGAGCCGTAAACCCTATTTTTCCCAGTAGACAACCCTACTCTCCGGCGTCTAGTTCTATAATGAAGCAATTTAAATGCATGAGGCAGGGCGCGAGAGCCGCTTGGTGGGGGGAGGAGCTTTCACCTTAGAAGAAACTAAGTAACAATCTACCCTCATTGAAATATTGACTTTATTCTCATAGTAATAACATTCAATTCTGTATGAATGGAGGTTGTCAATTGGGTTTTCTGTATAAATAAACGTGTTGTAGGTATGGATGATAGTGGCTGCGCGGGGTAAGCACGGTATATCTCTGCAGGTAGAGGATTATACGAGGGTACCGAGCTTTGTAGGCGAAAATGTTTTCCTAACTTATTCGGGAGAGTGAAAGGAAAAGTGGGGAAAGTGGTATCAATTCGTTGTGCAGTTCAAGTTTGTTTAGTTTGATAGAGTTTCTTTATTAACTGAGTCATGGATATTTTTTGAGTTGAAAGAGTTATAAATTGTTTATATATGTATTAATAATACAATATGTACCTACGTCGTTATACTTATATCAATTTGATTAACTTTCTGATACCAACTCTCATTTCTCAAGTTAATGCCAGGTTTGATTTGAAGGAAAGCTTTTTGTTTTATAAAATAAAAAGCGAGAGGGGGATTGCACCTATTTCTTTCCAGTTTCTATTGTATTATTCCCTTGAACGTGAAATTATTATTTATCAGATATATTATTAAATTTTTAAAAACATTTTGTGTTTGTATTTGTACCTTTAATTAAGTAAAATTCCCTGTCCTACTAAGCCATGACATTAGAAGGCAATTACAGCTGGATAGGGTTGTCAATATCTAGGTGTATTTCGATTCCGTGTGGGTATTTGATCGACATCACTATAGTTAAACTGAACAAACGTCTATTCGGGATAGGGGTGTCACTTGGCAATAGTTATAACGCTTTTGGGTAATTACGAAAATGGGGTGATTACTCTATTTACCAATTACTACTATACCATGTCTTCTACTAAGGAAGAACTAGGGAATCCGGTCCTAACTAATCAGAATTTAGGGTAAAGTCTATTTAGGACAACAGTAAATACATATAAGTCTGTGTTGGTCTATGGTTTAGAGAAAGCTAAGTTGATTAGTGATCGTTATTAAATACTACCCTTGCGATTAAACCAAAAAAGGCAAAGATCTATTTAGATTCTAGACCATACAGCCTATTCAGTCATCAAAATTTTTATTCCATGCCATTTTACTCTCACCTCACTTGACAGACTCTTAGAAAAAGTGTGTAAACTCAAAAAAGGTACTAGTTCCAGTATAAATGGCTAATTAATAAAAAATATAATTAATTTGAAAAACTTAAAATTATTATATTATTATTTGAAATATTTTTTTAGTTATTTTTTGTAACTGATATGTTAGTCTTTTAACTCGACACATTACTTCCTGCACTAAAATAAAACAGCGCGTTAACAATGAATTTTTTTTTTTTCCCGCCCGCATATTTGGTTGGTAGCAATGACGTACTTCCTCGTTTTGAAAAAAGTAAGAAGGTACTTTCCGACCGGGGGTAGTATAAAATAAATAAAATGTTGTTTTAATCACACCCCTGTGGATTGCTTGTCTGCGGTGACGTCACTGCATCTGACAGGCGCGCACATTGCCCCTGATGGTAAGGGGTACACGGCTAGATTGGTCCTGTTTTCCAACGATAGAATTCTTGGCAAGATGCAACTGGATTTTTGACGACCTACCTGGCGTAGTGTTAAGCGCTGTTGTCTTAACGTGAGAGGTCCCGGGACCCGGGTTCGATCCCAGGTAGGGTCAAATTGGGAATTTATAATTTCTCTCGCGTGACCAGGTGGGGGGCTTCGGCCGTGGCCACCCTACCGACAAAGAGATTTAGCGTTCCTGAACAATGCCGTGTAGACTCTGACTAGGTGTATGGGTTTGGCATAACTGCCATACCTATAATAGTTTAGCCCGCTACCATCATCATCAACGTCTTACCATCAGGTGAATCTCTAAGCAGTCAAGGGCTAACTTGTAGAGGATAAAAAATATAAAGATGAACGATAATTAATATAGATCTACCTATTCCATATAGATCTACCTATACGGCGCGCAGTTAAAGGTATATTGAGTTCTAGGTATTTTATGTTCTTTTCTATTATATTTCATATAGTTCTAGGTAAGTAGAGTACTTACTTACTTGTTTATGGTCTTTACATTTTAAGCAGCCTTTCTATTAGGGTTGCAAAAAGATGCGTAACGTAACGTCACGTGATGTGGAAATCTTCCAATTCTAAAGACAGGAGACTGCCCGCAGAAGTTCTTGCTTTAAATAGGTTTGATCGTTTGAAGTACATTTTTAATATAGTCTTCAAAAGGATGTAATATACCTACTCTCTTTTAAAGACTCTTATCTTCTTTAATATTCTAACCTCTATAGCAATTTGACGACAAACCTATAAAGTGAGTGAGTAGAGATTCTATGTAATTATCGTGAAAAAGTTGGAAGCTGGTTCATCCGGCTTCCAACTTGTTCACCAACATGTAATGTCTATCATTTGTATTCTAAAATAAGGTAACTATTACATAGATAACTATAGAACGGAAACAAAGTCATACATTCCCATTATCGACACTTGACTATTTGTAACCTATAAAATACACGACGAAATTTATTTACTCCTTGAGAACGAAATATAATTTTTTCAAGGGGCAAGACTTGGCTAGGGGCGGTTTCGTGTAAGTTATAACTTATAACCGCTCGCTAGCCACTCAACAAAGCCTCTACTTTCTACTTCTAGTAAGTAATTTATTTTCTAAGCAAAAAGAAGCTAAGAGTTGGCCGGTTCCGGCGGACACGGGGCACGAGTGAATGTTTTGAAAATCCATTCTAATTTCTTACGCTGGAATTCATAGTCGCTGTAGGGGTTTCTCTGGGAGAAGATTCAAGCAATAAATGGCGAATTCAACCTTTATATTCAAAAGAAAAAAAAAGAGGCATATGACTAGATGCAAGGTCCTTTCGTTGGGAAAGTCTGGCTGAAAAGCAAGGGGTGTGGGAAGCCTTGGTTCAGCAGAATATCACGGATTTTGAGAACAAGAGGAGGGTTGATCTGTACATTTACCAAGACCAACTTAAAAGTAGACCCCCATGTGTACATCGGTCACGTCAGGGCGCATGAGCGTAGCCTTGTTCAAATAACTAACAGAGATTCAGTCGCCGTTGCCGAACTCGGCATTGGAAATCGTCATCATCATCAAAGAAACCCCCAGTTTGGTAGCTATGGGGTACTAAGAAATTAGTTTCTTTCTTTTGGCATCGACGCATCAAGTAACACTCACTATGTATCTACAACTATATAGATCAACAAAGTTACTTATTAAGGTTTGTTACCAATAATCTAGTCTTAATTAGTTCAGTTTTTGGCTTTGGATACTTCTGGTAGCTGAACAAAGTAATGAGAAACTATTAGGCATTATGGCATCGAACATTTTGAAATGACTTGAAGTGATTTCGAAAGCGAAAAGCTGCACCAAAACCGAAAAAAAAATCAACTTCTCCGACTGCCGTTATATTCGTTGTTTATTTTTTTAATTCCAACTGGGCGTAGCGGTCATTACGTTCGAGCTGTCACTATGTAACGACTGGTAATATTATGCCGCCCAACAATTCCACCTATTCTAGAGATACGCATCGGTGGCCGGCACGCCTACATAACAAATGAGTGCAGTGTTTTGATCACGCAAACGAAACTAGGAAAAAGTTCTAAAACTGTAATTTTATAAGCAGCTGCTAATGATTAAAGGCCGTTTGGATTGTTGAATGCTACGCGACAAATGTTACATTAAATAAGTTTTAAAAATATTGCAATCTGTACTAATAAGAATCAATTTACGCCTTATCAGAATGGATCGACGTAGGTATTTTTTGCATGGCCATAGTTGACGTCCTGAAGAGCGACATAGGCTATTTTCATTCCGGAAAATGCAAAAGTTCCCCCAGGAAAAATGACGTTGCGGGCATCATTTATTATCACATAATATGTAAGCGACAATCCAGAATTAGGTATTATTGAGACACTTCAATATATTTGTACTCTCATTTGGAACTTGCACACGAGCGATTGGTCACAATCGTGTAGCGGTTCCACGAGAAATTTAGTGTATTATGATAAAAGTTAGCTAAACTTAAAGACAATATTCAATTCATTTGGCCACGATTAAAAATACTCGTATTTATACTAACTATTTTCAATATGGCGTCGGTATCCGCAGATTAAATCGAATGACATGAAACGAGTCAAATTAACTGATATTATAATTCCTGTTTATTGAGATTAATGACAAACAGTAATAATGCTAACACATAGTTCTACGAACTTGTAGCTGGTAAGTACTTTGTACATTAGTTACAATCATCATTAATTTACACTGCTTGCAGGATATTTTTCATTGTCTTTACAGTAAAATTGGCATGAAATCTCACGATTTTCTATCACTCCAGATTTCGATCTTCGCAACTTTGATAGCTGACTGACTGAAGACTGTTTTCATTCTAAAACAATTGAATTGGGATCGAACAATACCATGAGAAGCAAAATGTTAGCAGAAAACATAAACTTTCTCATACTCAGCTCTTAAATAGGAGTGATGAATCATACTTCGTTTACACTGAAAATGTCAACCGTGCGATTGGCAACGATTTTTATTTCATACCTATTTTGTTGCACTTCATGCGAAGACTTCACAGAAAAAATGTTATCGAAGAGTCGTGATGCCTGCTTGAGGATATCGAAAGATCCCTTTTTCGATATTGATATAGTGATTGGCAAACCATGGAGGATCTATTACACTTGGAATATGAAGTTGGATACGAAATGCTTGGACATGAAATTCAAAAATGCTACACAAGAGGTGAGGGTAATTCCATTCCTATACACGAAACTGTAACTACTACTTATAATGAGAAAAAGCTCGGTATGCTTTTTACCAAGTTATAGTTGAGGGTGCGAGCCTCAAGACAAAGCTTCCACCCGGCTGTCAACGGGAAGACCACGTCCCTGATAATAATTGCTCTTTTGGCAACTTGGTTAAGCTACGCCATACTTTCATACACTCTGGCTAATGGCCACCCGCTAACGTACAGTTCGACGAGTTTGTCCGTGAGATCAGTGGGTACGGGCTTTGATGCTCTGGATTCTTACCCGAGCTCATTTCTAGTCGCAAAGAAGATTGCTTCGTCGGTATTGTATTTAAAGCCACGTGAAAGATAATCCGTGTCCCCTCTGTGCGCGATGTGCTCGCGGTGTGTGCGACCGTTGAAAAGTTTACGGCATGCGCTATGCATCGATAGATGGCACCACATGTACTATGCATTGCGCTATAGAGTCGTATATTTTACTTTACTAAGTAGTGCTACACTTCAATTAAGTGTACAGAGATAGCTTGCGATTCTTGAAATAAGAATCGTATTTTTTGGGCGGATCACTTTCTCTCAGTGAGAACAAGTGATCTTGTAAAAGTTATAAAAAGTTCAATACACTTGGACTTGCTCGAAAAATGCACTTGCAGGGGCAGTAAAACAGGGCTTGTAAGTTGCTGCCCTAATGCTATTTATTTTACTTTTTTTATTTTTGTAAACTCCACATTACTTCTAAATAAAAAGTTTCCTTGCAAGAAGGTTCATAATGATAATATTGACTTTATTGACAATGATATTGTTAGAAAACCTAAAAAATAATAACATTTGTATGTGGATTGATGAAATTAAAAATTGTATTTAGTATAATAATTTTAAATTGTCTTAAGTCTTATAAATCAATAAGTAACGGCTGAATAGTCCAGGCTGGGAGTTAAAAGCTAGAACCTAAAGCCATGAAGCCAAATTAAAAAACGCAAAATTTACAACAACGCGCCGTATATAGGTATCTACTAGATCTTTAATCTGCGCCTTATTTTTAAAAGTTTCATTGAGTTTTACTTATAAATGATTAATTAATATGAGTGGTTAAAGTGATGTAGAATAATAAAATTAAATTAACAATCAGCTATTTTAGATGTGAGAATAAAATCGCGCTATTAATAGCCGTAAAAAATCTTGAAATAAGTATGGGCGTAAGAAACGATTTTCTAGTGAGTACCTAGTACCTACCTATTTGAGTTTTATTTCATGTTTTCTCACAATTGTTTTGAAAATTATTGTGTGATAAACAAGCGTTAAGGTTTAAACAAACTCGTGACGATGGCCAGCCCTTACCTGGCGTTATATCAGGCTGAAATGAGTCAACTCGTATGTAAAAACCTACTTACCGCTCTTAATACACTTCATTGGGTATTTGACAAATAGTCAAATCAACAACTTTTTTTCAAATACAAAACGCGTCCGTAATATGGGATTTATATGAAATTCTGAAATGTGACGTTTAGTCTAGGCAATGGGGCGGTCCGTTGTATGGAGACCCCGGCATTAAATCCTCAGTCGATGGAATTTGGCTGGGTTTTAGTATTGGATGATCCAAAACTTGCACAAAAATATCCAACAATAAAAAAAACATCCGGAAGTTAGGTATTTATACATAAAACTTTATATTTATGAGTGAATAGTTTCTCGATTTCTTTTTTAAATAATAGTAGCTAGTATATTTACACTCAAAACCGAAATATCAAATGAAATAATCATGCAGAACATCGATATTTAAACCGATTTTATTATGAAATCTTTACTGCGTTTACGCGATACTGTCTGTACCTTCCTGCTTTAACAATTGGGTATAGCATAAAAAACCTTACTTCCTTTCTGATTTTTTGTTGGATATTTATAATATACGTTTAACTTATGATATATGATAGTATGATAATACTATAAAGTTTAAAGTCGCCTGAGGAATTATTGCTGAGGTCTACTAGCTTTATTGCCTAGACTAGTTATTAAAGTACGACGCACTTTTTTACTTTAATCGATTGTTTAAAATGGTAATTCAACGTAAAAATATCAGGTGACTTGGATATTACGACTTTTGGGAGATCCTCTATTTAATAATCACTACAAAATAATGTATTTGAATAGTAGTCAAATACCCAATTATTATTTTATTATAATAAATATTAACACAAATTAATAATAAATAACAGTGGCCAAGTCGGTATATCATTACAAGCAAGGAAAATAGACCCTCTGTCTGACGTCTGTAGTGGTGTTTATGAAGAGTATAACCGGGATATTTCAGATAATCAAGAGAGTATGGTCTGATATGAACGATTACTTGGAGCAGCAGCCGTATTGGGAAGCAGCTACTCTTCATTTGTCCATGGGATCTGCCGCACACGAACTACTGCTGTTTGCTGACCAGGGAGCCGCTGGGACGTTTCTGGGTGTACCTAATATTATTCGGGAAGCTAGTCAGTACACATATTTGTTCAAGCTTTTATTTTACTTTTGGCAGCTCGATTCTATGTTCTATGCGTTATTGATTAGATTTTTGATAACAGTCAACTTTCTTTATGAAGAAGTTTTGATCGACTTGACACATTGATATTTATCTTTTGCTCAACATTTTTATTGTTTTAAAAACATATCCAAGCTTTTTAAAGACTAAGTATATTAGCGTATGTATTAAAATAAATTATTTATATATACAACTGTACAGTGAACGTACATGAATCCGCCAGGTCATAGCAACCATCCATCGCCAAAGATGTATAGTGCTTAAAAGACTATCAAGAAAGCTTGAGTGTTGAAGCTCCGTAACTATTCTGAAAAGGAAAGTCGTACTTTTAATTACTAGATCAGTATACGAGTTATCCCGTCGCTCTACTACTATAAAAACGATATGCGTCCATGGAGTATTGCATTTTTTTGTCGATAGTTGCCTGCCAATAATTATGACACTTCATAGGCGTGCTTATGTCAAAAGTGAAATAAATGGTTGGACCAATATAGATTTTTTTATCCTCAATTTAAAAACGACGATCTTCCTGATGCCATGGAGAGCGCTGTGGTCTTACTAGGTCAGGTAAAAGGCAGTCAAGGGCTATCCGGGATTGAAAAAAAAACTATAATAGACTTTGACTGCAATCTTACTGCTGGTACCCAAGTGATGAAAAGTCTGTTAAAAGCGGGCTGGCCTGTAAGAGGTATGGCGGTTACATTAAACCCATACTTAAGTATCTCTTATATCGTTTTATACACGGCAACCGGATCGATAAAGCGTTTTGCGGTACGTCTTAACCGGTAAGGTGGTAATTAGCCACGGCCGAAGCCTTTCACCAGACCCAACCAGAGAAAAAATTTGCAAGTAGTCTATATCTATCCAAGCGTCACAACATAGAAACAATAAGACCTTGAATGTATTTAAATTAACTAACACTACGTACATATAGTCTTATTTTCATTCCAGATGTAAAACCAATGCGCAAAGGAGTTCCACTCCTGAAGTTCCAAATGAAGCTAATCCGTGGTGGCAAGTACTTGCTGGTGATGGATTGTCACGTGGGCGGGGCTTCCTTGGCAGCCCGGCCTGGCAACGAGACCTATCGATCAGAGGTCGCTGCTGAGGCAGAAGCCTTGGACCTTGGAGACGGCTACCCAGCTTGTATTAACGAGAGGAACAATAATGAACAGTTTTTCCTTAATTAGGTCAAGTTTTACTGTACCTAATTAATTTTACACAGTAGTTGGGCAGGTTTTTGAATTGAAAATATCACTATTACAGTCTTATTGTTTTTTATTGTACTTAATTCCTCTTTTTAAGGTTCCCTACCTAAAGAGGAAAAAAGGAAACCTTATAGGATCACTAAGTTGTCCATCTGTCAGTCAACCACCTTTTTCACGGAAACGCTTTGAGGCATCAAGTTGGAATTGATATCAAATACTTGGGTCTATGGTCGCTTAGAGCTGTAAAAAAATCAAGCTTCTAAGTCAACGCAATCAAAAGATACGGCGCAAATTTTGCATATTTTGACACTCGCATCAAAACCGAACGGGAAATACCTTCCTGTTGACCTAGAATATATCAGACCAGAGTGGAGGTTAAGTAATACTAACAAGTCGCCTGAAATCTATCACCTTAGATGTAAAAACAAATGGGTAAATATAGTAATTTTCCAACACGTTTGGAAAAACCCCTACTCAAATAAAATTAACTTAGATAGTTTTTTGTTTTGTGTATGTGTGCTGTAGTAAATACCTGGTAGGTACCTGCGGTTCTTGTTTAAATAACTTTGGATCATTTGTTTGGAATACAAACAAACATTTATTTTTATTGCGAGAGTTTATCAATGTTGTATAAAAATATTCGAATCTTTAGTATACAGTCAGTTTCAGTTTTTGAGAAGAATTTTTACGAGATAAACGTCTTGAAACGAGCTTGAAAACGAAATATTAAAACAGAATTATCTAGAAAGTTTCTGAAGAGTTCAGAATAACAGCCTTCAGAAATAATTAACAAAATGGTTTTTCTTTACGTTGCATTACAAATTATTCTAATACTAATTTTCTCTCATGCAAATAATACTGTTGATGATGAAAATGAACATGAATCCACCGAAAATAAAAGGGACTTTGAAAAAAATCAGGAAATTCATAAAAACATAACGGCAAATTGGACAACCTGTGAGGAATTTCTTGCAAACACCACCTTTGATGTCAACAGTGTGACAGAAATTGACTGGCAAATATTCTACTTCTGGAATTACAAGGATGACGAGTCATATAACGTCCGATTCAGTGTACCAACATCTATTGTAAGTAACTAAAACTAAAATTAATGCTATCAACTTTTTATTAAGTAAGTCAATAATTCAGGCCGATTTCAAATCAGCATCTATCGTGGTCTTTTGATGTCCTCTCTGGCAAAAAATGGCATTCGGTAAGACTTAAAAGAATGACATTCAGAACTAGTGGTAGCTTCACTTGACGATTCAACAAAACTTGTAACAGTATATTTGAATAAAAAATTGGATTTTTTATTTGAATAAAAAATTGGATTTTTTATTTGAATAAAAAATTGAATTTTTTATTCAAATATACTGCGCGGAACGCTGTTTTCATTTAGTTAATGGACCGGAGTTTATTTCTAGGTTAGAGCAATTTATGAAATAATAGTTCCTAATGTCTGGTCTGATGTGGTAAAAGGCCCTGGTGATAGCTAGAAGAACGGGAAGGGTATAATTAATTAATATTATTTATATTAATCTAGCCTTCTGATTTGGAGAACTAATTTGGTCTATCGCGATCTCTAGATTCGCCTGATAATAATATTATGAAGGGTGTACGGACAGTCGTGAAAACTTATTTCCTCCTGTTTTAGCTTGTTGACCGATTTCAAGTAGGACTTAAAGATATGGATCATAACGTGAACTGGTCTAAAGCCGTGCTGTTTATGGAGACATCTATGGACTTCAGCGCTCTATACATCAGCACTGAGACTCCAGGGAAATTTAGGCTGATACCTTCTTTTGTTTTTGGAAGTAAGAAAATATTTTTAACACTATTAAAGATTTACCTAAGGAAGTTTGCAAAGTAACTTGGTACAATAAGAATATTAAAGATTAATCTACCTGAACAGATACCCGTTTAACTAGCTGTAATTTAGAATCAAAGCTTCTGAATGGACGCGTTGATGGAACACATTTCGGAGCAAGTAAGACATATTAAGAAATAGAAAACATTATCCAGCTTCCAGTTTATGCAACTGCAAATGTAAATTTTTATAGCATTTGAGCATAGCTACTTTAATAAAGAAGCTAATTAATAAAAAACTTAGTAAATTTTTTTTTTCAAAAGAGCAACCACCGAGTTTCTTGCTGGTTCTTCTCGGTAGGAAAGGCATTCCAAACCAGTGGTAGATTCATTCGACTATGCATAAGCAGTTGTAAAAAGTCTATTTGAATAAAAAACATTTGAAATTATAAATTGCCCCTAAATTAACTGGCCCCTAAGATACGGGTCCTTTTAGTTTACGGGCCAGGGATTCATTGTATTTATGTAGTTTAGTTAATTTAATTAATAAAGATTTCTAAATGCTGCTTCTTTAGACGTTAAATTCCTGGAGAAGCTTATTGTTGTTATCACATAGGTAGGTACGCTAAGGTTTCTGACACAGTACCATCTACGTAGGTTGGTTAGGTGGTGCATTGCAACGCACGCCTGGCTAAGCTGGCTTAGTTAGCTAGTTAAAATATAACATAATCATTTTGCAGTGGACCATTTCCCGGTATTGATATTTGGGCTGAAGTACGTGGAACCAGGTTACTTGGGGATTATGAATTGCGAACATAAATTCTGTTACGCTTTGGCTCCATCTGACAAAATGCCGGATAAAAATGTATGTAGATTGTAGGTGATATTTACTTCATTAAGTAGGTACCTACTTAAGTACTAGCTGTTGCCCGCGACTTCGTCCGCATGGTTTGAGATTTTTTTATTCCCGCGGGAACTCCTTAATTGATTTTCCGGGATAAAAAGGAGCCCATATGTACTCTCCAGGACCTCAACTATACCCATGAAAAAACACTTCGATCCTGCTCTGTTGCAACATGATTAAAGGACAATCTAACGAACAAACACACTTTCGCATTTATAATATTAAGTATGAAGTATGATATGATACTGTACTGTACTATTGGAAACGAAGGGACTAAAATAGATTGAAATCTTTCGCCCTTGGTGGAAAATTTATCTAAGTGCATCTACGGGTGAGTTAAGTAATTTTAAGATATCTCAGATTTGACACTTCTTTCCCAGATTACAATAGAAGCAGAAAAAATAGGTTTCCGAGGCGATTACAATTATTCTTATTTGGCTTTAAAGAATTCACCATTTATTGACGATTCCGCGGAGGAAAACGAAGACGATGCCGAAGATGAGGAAGAATTCGAAATTGGGAACCAATTGGATGAACTATAATCTCGTAATATCACTATGGGCTAAAAATTGTGTGGCGAACTTGCGCTCACAAACTAGCGCGGGACTAAAAATACTCTAATAAAATTACCATCTGGCATAGAAGTACTTATAGTTATTTTGTTATTTTAACTTAAACTTTTGTAGAATTAAAGCCATACCGTGTAAAATTGTAAAATTGTTTTAGGTGTTTTCTATCTGTTATGATTACGATTGGGTCAGGTGCCTTACTTTCCAGGATGTTAATTAAGTAGCAAAGCAAACAGCCAGGTGTCGCAAACGCTTTTCTGAATTTTTCATTCAGACTGTGCAAAAATAATACTTATTTGTAACTAGATGATTCCCGCGATTTCTTGATTCCGGGATAAAAATTACCCTATGTCCTTCCCCGGTATATAACCTACCCCTGTACCAAATGATCATGAATATCATCAAAATCGGTTGAACAGGTGGGCCGTGAAAGCGTAGCAGACAGACAGACAGACACTTTTGCATTAATTATATTACTATATATGGAAGTATAGTATATGGATTGTATTATATGTTTTTCGTTAAGTTGTTGTAGACTTATAAACTTAAATAATTCAGTATTTTTACCATGTTTAAAATAATACTCTTTTCAATTATGTTTGTTGTTTTATGAAATTTAAAAACTTCGTTTTTTTAAATAATTTTACTATTAAATTTTTTAACGTATCTATTTACAGCAAAAAGTTGATAGGATCTGCTTTTATGTACGGATACAGTTAAAGACTGTAACACAAAAATTTTAAACATAACCAATGCTACGCGGAAGAATGCATATAACATTCACTATGGTTTTGTTCACGGTTGCAAGTGCAAGGAAATTGCTAGAAGACGTGCCCAGAATATCCAAGTATAAAGGCAGTGTAGATGACAGTGCTACAGAAATGAAAGCTCAAATACCAGTAAATTTCAGGTTTTTAACCAGGGAGGGTTTTGGAGATAATCAACCCATTGATTTTTTACATTTAGGGATGATCAGCCCGAAAGATGTCAAGAACGCTCCAGATTTACTTAAGAAACCCAATAACCTAACTGTACGATGGTTTCCGCCTCAAAGAAGGATAGCATTTCCAAGTCCTCGTGATGAAATGGAGTACTACAAAAACTTTTATGCTAGTGCCAATAAGACCAAAAAAATCACTCGACCATTCGACTTTCCTTCCTTGTTAGAGAAGAATCTACAAGATCCGTTCGCAAATAGGAGAAGCAAAATGTTTGATACTCAAAATAAAAGGCAGTTTCCAAAAGCAAATAAGGTAACGCCGAGAAGACTAAATATCACTGACTATTTTGCAGAAAACAGATTTTATAGGAGGCCGGATCGATATCATCCTAAAATTAATTGGACAACGTGCGACGAGTTTGCGAAAAATGCTGTTTTTCATCCTGAAGATATAGTTAACACTAAATGGCTGCCATTTTTTATTTGGTCCAGGAGAGAATTTAGGAGAGCTGTAATACACACATTTTCATATCCCACAAAGAAGGTAATATCTTGAACATATTACGTAATTAAGAATAATTGGCTTACATCTAATTAATTATTTTCACATAAAATTGGTTAGTTCTGATATGAAAATGAAAAGTTTTAAAGCATGTTCAACCAGTTGAATCCGTTTTATCAATCTTTCAGGACGTTCAATATTTTAAAACTGCGTATGGCTCACTTTATAGAAATGTTGATTGGAATCAGCCAAAATTGCTATTGAACGAAAGAAGAAGAATGTTACTTATCGCCGGAGATAGAAAAGGATTGTTTTACGGTTTACCAGACCACGAGCTCCCAAAAACTCCGTTACGTAAGTAAAGAAAGATTTAGGTTCTTTTTGGAGCAGTACTAATATAAAATCTAGTCGGACAGGTCACACGGAATCCGCGTATTATTATTTTGTACCTTGTTGTATTTAACTATCAAGAGTGGAGAAAACGTGCCTATTCCCCTCAGGCAAATGTTCAGACTTTCCACTACCACTACATCCCAAACATCCCACTGCTGGACACAGGCCTCCACTCTCATAGGAGTGAGGAAATTAAAGCTTAGACCCATCACGCTCCACCGATGCGGGTTGGCTGGCTTTAACTTTCAGAGTTTCAGAGGTTTCAGAGTTTCATTGTTATTCTATTTTTATTTTCTTTATAGGAAACTTCGATTATGTGAACTGAAACTCTATTATGTGGAATCTGCATCAATCACTATTACACTCTCAATATTATTGTGGTTGGCTGATTGTAGCAATATTTTTTACATAACAAGGCCCCTGTAGTCTAGGCAACGGGGCGGTTCGTTGTATGGAGACCCCTGCATTAAATCCTCAGCCGTTGAAACTTGGCAGGGTTGCAGTATGGCACGAATCAAAACTTATACAAAAATATCCAAAGAAAAGACCTTCCGGAAGTTAGGTATTTGTACTTAAAACTTAATATTTATGACTGAACTAGCTAATGCCCGCGATTTCGCCTGCGTGGATCGAGGTTTTTTGTTCCCGCGGGAACTCCTTAATTTTCCGGGATAAAAAGTAGCCTATGTGCTATTCCAGATTATAATCTATCTTCGTGCCAAATTTCAGTCAGATCCGTTCAGCCGTTGGGGCGTGATTGAGTAACAAACATCCATACATCCATACATCCATACATCCATCCAAACTTTCGCATTTATAATATTAGAAGGATATTTTCTCGATTTCTTTTTAAAATAATAGTAGGTAGTATATTTACACTAAAAACCGAAATATGTAACAAAATAATCATGCAGAACATCGATATTTAAACCGATTTTATCATCAAACCTAAACTGCGTTTACGCGATAATGCACCTTCCTATTTAACAATTGGGTATAGCATAAAAACCTTACCTTCCTTTTTGATTTTTTGTTGGATATTTGTAATATACATTTAACTCATGATCTATCTACTCTATCATACTGTAAAGTTTCGTCGCCTGAGCAATTATTGTTGGGGTCCACTAGCTTTATTGCCTAGACTACTAATAGTTTGTGTAGTATCAGTCAGTATATATTTTGTACTCTGTGTGTTCTGTTTATTGTGAGTGTGTGTGTAGATGGTGGAGCGTAATAGTGATGAAAACAGATTTTATTTAAAAACTGTTGACTTGAACGATCTCTTTAATATGTACTAAGAATATTAATAGATATAAGTATACCGGATATTTTTATTTTCAGACAAAAACGTAACTTTACCCACCATACCGATAAGATTGAAGATACATGACCCCTATTTAGCGATGATGTACTGTGAAGAGAACTATGCTACCATAATGGCAGAAATTGGGACTGAGCCGACTACAGAACGCGAGGCAATCATTGAAGCCTCAACACTAAATTTTAAAGGCAATGGTGTTTTTGTACGTAGAGATATGGCTTTTGAAAGGTTTAGTGCTGATTTACAGCAGAAGAGGAAAATCGAACAAGAAGCGAAGAAATTCATACATATTCCCCAATACACTGGAGACGTGGATATGCAAGTCAGACATGCTTAAAATTGTTACTTTGCCAAAGTACGTGCAATAATATAGAATATCCGTGGGGTGCAATTAATATTTTCTAGCACACTTTAGTATATTTAAGCACTTTAATATAATTGACTGCCTCGTTGGTCTATTGGTTAGCATGTTCGACTGCGGCCGATGAGGTCCCGGGTTCGAGTCCTGGGTCGGGCCATAACAAGTGTTGGGTTTTTCTGACAAAAAGTTGGCAGCACTAGTGCTGAGTATAGAGTGCACTAGCCCGGAGTTAGGAAGTTGGCGGTTTTTCACCCCTGTGTCTTGGAGAGCACGTAAAGGCATCAGTCCTTATGATCACTCTCCGGTCGTGTGTATTTCCGTCCCTTCGGGCTATGAGAGTAAAGGAACAGAGAGTGGACCTGTGAATGCGCACAAACTTGTGCACTATAATATCTCCCGCGCAGATGGCTAATCTCTCTAGAGATAGGCAGCCGTGGCCGAAATTCGGTCGGAAATAAATTTTTATAAGTGCTTTTGAATCGTTAAGTGAATCTACCACTGGCTCGGAACACCATTTCTAATAAGAAGAACCAGCAAGAAACTCGTCGGTTTGTAAGTATTGTGAGAAAAAATAAATAATTGAGAAAGTAGACATTTTACCAAAAAGGAAAATCTAAAAAAACTTATTTTTCCCCGTTCCTAGAGATAAGTGCCTGCATATCCATGTTATATTTATTTAGTAATATATAAATCCAATCTAGTATGTAAATAAATAATGTGTTTTCAAAATAACCACTGTTGCCAACCTAATCTATGACTGAAACCCAGAGAATGCACACATCCTACAGTAAACAAAAAACAGACTTAAACCAAAAATGGTAAACATCCAGTCTCGGTGATATATAAAAAGGTATCTTACAAACGTTCATTGTTTCATCAGTATATCGATTGTTTGCTGAGAAAGTCAAAGTCTTTAATAAAAACGGTACAAACATAACGCATTTTTTTGTTCTGATTTTAATTTGACTCTATAAGTTAGATTACAATGTTCAAAACTGCAATCGTTGTCGAAGCGATCATTGTTGTGATCGTAACATACATTCCGATTATAAGAACTGGTACAATGCCTGGAGAGCTATATGATAACGAAACGACTACCTGTGAGGAATTCAGCCGTTTTGCCAGATTCAATCCGTACTCTGTGGTGGACGATGAATGGATGTCGTTCTATTACTGGGGACCTCCAATGACTCCAATATTTGCAGTTTTCTTTGTGCCTACTACTCGGGTATGTTGTATCTTTATATTTCAAAAAGCTTGTTTTTCTTTGTATAAGTAACATGAAAAATTTATCGGTCTAAGATTATATAATGTTTATTAAACATGTTCTATGTAACTTGAACACAATGTCCCAAAGTTATCTGATCCGGTGACAGCGTATTAAAATAAAATAAAAACAAAAACTAAACAGGTACAAAAACTAGTTCGAATTATGGCTACCGGGTCAGTGTTGTAGTTTTTGCTTTTAAGTTCCATATTCAAATTGTGATTTTTGAAGATTCTGAATGCTATACATGATACAGTAATGTCCCAGGAGATTATTGACTTTCATACAGAGTTTACTACAAACTGCCAAATAATAAATTACTATATCATAACACAAAATCACTTTTACAAAAAAATAACTGGGTACCTTTCTATAGACTACAGTTCGACACGCTAGAATCACTGAAGCTAGATAGGTTAGCTGCTTGCTTGAAATCAAAGAGTTGTCTAAAAACTTGGTACAAAATAATGGTTAATTTTAATTTTAACGTTTTTTAGCAAAAAGAGTATTTCAAGACCTTACTCGACGGCCATGTCTTGGCGCCAGTAAACTGGACAGCGAACATGTTGGTGATGAGAGAGAGAGACAACAGCACTTACTTAATGGTGGAGCAGAATGATAGAGGGCATTATTTGCTGTACGTACTAGTTAAAGGTAATCGACTAAAATATCTTATTGTAAGTGTTAACTATATTTTCTAAGAATATTAATTACTAAACGATGCCCGCGACTTCGTCCGCATGCATTAAAATTTTTAATTTCCACGGGAACTCCTTAATTTTCCCGGATAAAAGGTAGCCCGGGATACAACTTTTCTATACCAATTTTCATCAAAATTTGATGAAAAGATAGACCGCTTAAGTGTACTTAGACAGACAGACACACTTTCGTAGTTATAATATTAGTATAAATTAATTAGTATTATACAAGAAAAAAGATGGAATAAGAAGAAGAAGGATATTATTGTGGCTTAAAGGCTTGCGCCAGTGGTTTGAAAAGACAAAAAATCATTAAATGAGTCGGACTCGAAATTTAAATCCCCTTAAAAATTACGACAATTAGAAAAAGAAGGAGAAGATTACAATAGAGACGGGAGTTGGGACCTCTCGTTGTCTCCCCGCAGTCCCCGTGGTAGTGACGTCACGTCTAATGTCGTATCTTTTTTCTGCATTGACTTTATGCTTTTCCGGATAAGAATTGTATAACGGAACGCAATCGTCACAGAATATTATTGTTTATGGCGTATATGAAGCCCCGTTTGACATTTGACGTTCCTAGAGTTTTCGCGCGCATTTAGAGTGACAGCTATTTAAAAGCATAGCTTGAAAAGAACCGACTCGCAAAGGAGTTTTGATATTCGACGTTTTATATTACCAAGGATACCAGATTGAAAAAGCTTTAAAGTTTTTGATCAAGTGATTTATTATTTTAAATAGAAATAATAAACAAAGACTTATATTATTTCTAGGTTTGGAAGTGAGTGATATTGTACGAGCAGTCGCCTATCGTTTCAAGCAAATTACCGGTGGAAAATATTTTGCTATGTTTAATTGCAAAGTAAGTAACGCATTTATCAACTTACCTATTGTGAAAAGCTAAGTACCTATCTAAATATTTTTTCTGGCAATTATCAGTGTAATCAAATAATAATAATATTCATGAAATGAAAATTGTCTGTCTGTTCAAAATAACTGTATTTTGGTAGCTTATATTTATAATCTAGCACACTATTAAATCACGTTATTAAAAACTAGATGATGCAGGCGACTTCGTCCGCGTGGATTATGTTTTTTTGATTCTTGGAGGAACTCCTAAATTTTCCGGGCCTATATCCTTCCTCGAGATGTAACCTATAGCTATTCCAAATTTCATCAGAATCGGTTGAATAAGTGGGCCGCGAAAGCGTAGTAGACAGCCAGGCAGACAGGCAGACAGGTTTATGTGGATTGAGTTTGGATTCTTTGGGAGCTCTTGAATTTTTCAGGCTAAAATGATTACTAAGTACATAAAATGCCAGGAGTGAAACTTACGTTAAGTTTTTTAAGTTAACTTAAGAGTGATTTGGAGGATTTGTGTGGTGTGGTGTTGTGCCTGTGCGAATTGCTGGGTGGTGGGTGTCGCATGCTGCAGGTGAAAGACACGCACTGTACCACACAGATTTGTCTACTGTAGCGGATTATAGCGAATTAAACTTCTAGTTCATTCAAAATAATGTGTTTATTTAAGACATCACATTAGAAACCTGTAAAATTATCAGTGTTTCTTTGCTTTATTATGAATGTTTTATAAATATGAACCTTCCTCTTGAATCACCATATCTGTTAAAAAAAACCGCATCCAAATCCGTTGCGTAGTTTTAAATATCTAAGCCATTGATCTAAGCATACATAGGGACAGACAGCGGGAAGCGACTTTGCTTTATAGTATGTAGTGATTAGTAGGAGTTGGTAGGATTTGAAATCGTTGAATACTCATGAGACATTTTGCAATGACCTTTCAGAAAGATCTAGTATACATGTTTTCAAGATTGAAAGATGTTCCGAAAAAGGATCAAATAGCGGACGAAGTAGCGAAATTGGGCTACAAAGGGCGTGGAGGAAGGTCGTACCTCTATCAGGGTCACCAGTGGATGCCGATACCGGAGGCGGATGAAGATGAGTTCCAGCAAGCTATGAAACATAGAAGGCCTACATATAAGGAAACAGATATTATATAAAAAAATCTATTAAAAGTTAACCCTTGGCTTCTCCCTAAATGACACTTTTCAAGTTAACGTTCGCGTTATGGCAAATTCTTGTACGTTATCGGTTATCTCTAAAGTAAACTTAATTTACAGGACTAAATGTAGTGCTGTCCCTTTTCACAGTGAGAATTATGAAAGAGATAGATACATTTAGAGCTGACGTTTTAGTTATGAGATCGGGTAGGTAGGTACAACATATATTATTTTACCAATATAGCCTGTTCTTCAACCGTTTAAAATAAATAGATATTTCAAATACCTACTCGTACATGCTAAAACACTGCTGAGTTAGTAAGGCTCGCATTAATAAACCGACATCAAACAAGAACAGGGTCGTTAGCCTGCTACCATCTTGGACTGCATCATCACTTACCATCAGGTCAGATCGCCGTCAAGGGCTAACTTTAAGTGGTGTAAAACTTGTAGTGGACAAAAAAAAATTACCGGTCTCAAGTTTAGATTGACCGATACTTAAGAACCTTTTCTTAGCTGATGTTGGTTTATTAATATAATCAGCTATCTCACCTAGTGGAGCGCTGATGCAATCTAAGGTGGCAAATAAGACTAGACCAGAGAAAATTCAAAAATTATAAATTCTCAAATTTACTTTGTTATGGGTTCGAAGTTCGCACTCGGGAAGTCCCACTTAACCATTGCGCCAGGATGCTAAATCGCTTGTTGGCACGTCTTTGGCGGTATAGCTTCGGTAGAAGTGGGTAGACGGCTCCCACAAAACACAAAAGCTAAGTTTGCGATAAAAAATTCAAATGGCAAATGCCTGCTTAGAATCGAACCTTGGTAAGTATCTATTTCAATAATATTTTCGTGGGAGTAGTTTTAAAAGTAAACTAAAATGAAATCGAGTTTTTGAACTATATTTTTTGATTAGGTCAAAAATCACTATTCAAAAACTTTTTATTTTTAAGACTTTAATTTAGGCTTACTCTTTAACTCTACTAAATGGTGATCACGATCCTCAGTCATGTGTGTCCGAATGGTGAGAGAGAATTTAGGTTATTTTTTTAACATTTTATGAAGATATAGGTACATTTATAATTAAATACCTATGTATAATAATAACTAATTTGTGTCGGGAAATTCTCTCTCAGAAGTTTGTTTAACTAATTTGTTCAATTAGAGCCCCATTAGGAAAGTAAATATTTAAAGCTTTGTTCCGGGCCTCAGGGCGCCCATAACAATTGCCGAACCTTACAAAACATAGCACTTCTATCCATTAAAATTATTTCGGTGTTTTTCAAATGAAATTTTATTTTTATTTTTATATTATTTTAATTGTAAAAAGATGTTATGGATTTTACGGATTCCATTCTAGGCAGAGCCGATTTTTGAATTACTAGCTGATACCCGCGACATCGTCCGCGTGGATGTACGTTTATTTGGTTCCGGCGGGAGCTCTTTAATTTTCCGGGATAAAAACTAGCCTATGTGTTATTTCCTGACTATCTATCTTTGTGCCAAATTTCATTCAGATCCGTTCAGCAGATTGAGCGTGATTGAGTAACAAACATCCATCCAAACTTTCGCATTAATAACTTTCACCATACTTTTCTCAGGAGTTCGAGCTCTACGTTCTGTCGCTATAGAAGTACCCTAAAGTCTGAAGAGTAGACATCTTACTGACGTAAGATCCATACTAAGATCCCGAGGAGTTATAGGCTTCCACGTGGTCCTACTGGTAAGATTAATTAGTTTGTCCACGAGGAAACGCCGGATACATAATGTGCTAACTGCTAAGGCTATGTATGACATACTTATCCTTCTAAGTCCTGCCAGTCTGGTAGAGCGTTTGCGGTTATTTCGTCCCTTCCCGAAATTCGTCGCCAGCTTGGGTCAGAAGCCTGCTGACCCAAGGGTCAGCAGGCTTCGGTCTTGGCTGGGTATGGGTAGTTCACATCCTACCCGCAGATATTGCAATTTTTTTATGGAAGATTACTCGCAGTAAGTAGTTTTTCTTTTATAGTAATTTTGATACCTGTAACAAAATATTGATACTGCGCGTGCGCAGTGCTTAAGATACATAGTAGCTAAAAATATTTTAGAACTTTATATAACTGTGCTTATCTTTCGAGTTTATGTTTGCTATTTTTGAAAATTTATGGCTAGACTTTAATACAAGCATAGTAAGTAATTGGTAAAGTGTGGTTTGCTAACCACGTGAGCCGATAAGATGTTAGCAAAAGTTTCCCAACGTTAATTAGAAGCAAAATTGACATGCTAAATTTCCCAAGCATCTAAGTTCGTTGTCCATTGCATCGGTCAGTCGGTCGTTCAGATGTTCAGAGGCCCAATTGTTTAAGCAAATCATAATTATTTGACAGCTTTAAACGTATTACTCGAACTTATGAAGGAGTTCATACATGCTTTTTGACGTGCAGGCATCTATGAACTCCTTCGAATTATACGTTTAACAAACAATTACGATTACGATTTCCTAACACAATCGGAGGGCTGATTAATTTACTCGGAGGTCAGAGGTTACTACCACCGCTAAACTCCGTATTGTATAATATTGCTGACGTTCGTGTTTAAGAATTAGGTATAATCTTTATTTTAGGGACGTCAAGGTGCGTGATATAAAACTGTAATTTTGAAATAATATTGCTTTATGCTAAGGTACTCACCCCTCTGATGACTTGGTCATCCGGCGTGGTTTTCAGATCAATCCTCCGTGCATTTTTCCGTGACAAAAAGCAGGTTTCCGTGATGAAAATAAGGAATAAGATTTCCATTACTGCGTTTTAACTATCTTACCGGAAATCTTATGCCTTTTTTCGTCTCGGAAAATCAAAGGGCTTCAACGCGGAGGAAGTGCGGTCCTATTGTATAAACATCGTCTGTGTGTAACAAATTACAAAAAAAAAACATCCGCAAAATATGACCAATTAGGCCATTTATAAGCAAAATACCTGCGTATAATTCGTACACACATACATTATCAACTTATGTAAAGTTCAGCATTAACAGCAAAGTTATCAACGTACAAAATGCAAATCCAATCTTACGCGGCGATATACAAAACAACATAAAACCGCTCGAAACCTTCGAAAAACGATTAAACATTCAAAATGAGGTTATTTAGTTAAGTTTACAACGACGTTTACTATCTAGACCGCTTTAATGGCTAGGAAGCGGCGTGCGGTAAAGAGCGGCGATTATACGATTACATATTATGTTACTTGGCCGTCTGCCTGGGATATAAATTATATAAGTTATGGGAGAACTTTTTGTGATGGCAACCTCAACTTCGAAGAGAACACTACTAATGGTTCTCGACTGTAAGTGTAAAAAATTTGTGAAATGGTTTCTTCAACAATTTAAACTTACTGCGATACTTACTAAATAACTAAGTGTACCTGATGAAGATCTAGTTTTTTCAACCTTGATATGTATAGATAATAATAGATTTCAGTACGACGTATTGCTACGCACCTCAGTTCCCTGCTAACCTGGAAGAAAAGGGAAATTGTTTTAGTCCGTGCAACTCGAACTCGTCTTCAGGCAGAAGTCCGTAGGGATTTTTCCTCCTACTCTAAAGATCAAAATGGCACAAGCATGCCCCATTATAAAAGAAGCGGGCTCAAGAGAAATAATTATTTTTATTAATGCAATATTAATAAGTTACTTTTTCTCGCAAATCCATTTTTGCTGACTCTATAAACTTATAGAACTATGTATTACGAACAAAACGTGCCATGTCAGTAACCTAAGTATATATTTCTATTTATAAAAAGTTTTAACATCTTAATAAGCGCCAATGGTAGGTGCTACGGAGGTACTCTACGATGTTTCCGTAAGACTCTACACTTCTATAGGTAGTAATAATTATTTATTAATCATTCATGCGTGTCTTTTAAAATATGTATTCACTTTTATTGCGACTTTCGAACATTTTTACAGGTTTTGTCGAAGTAAGTAATATTATTCATCTTTGACATAAAAATCTATAAGTATACAATATAAATATTTTTTAATAAATCCAAACTATATATATATATAAGTAAGTAAGTATAGGAGTCAAGCAGTGGACGTCTATATATTAGTTGAGACGACGACGCCGATCAAAGACAAGACTACTATTTTAAATTGGGTTGAGAAGCGTTTTCGATGCCTGTTGCATGCGCGTTTGAGATTTAATTAATATGTGCAGAGTATTAACTCTCCATCATTTCTTAAAATATCTATTCGTACGTAATTTTTGTATTTGTATGTGATGCTGTTACTGTTTGTGACTTTACTCAAAGGCTGATATAAATATGTGAAAATGACAGATGAAAAGAATTAGTCCATTGAAAAGTTACATTTGGGGTTGCGTTTTTTAGAGGACGCAATTTTATTTTTTTGATGTGTAGAGGCGGTCAGTGTAAAGTTAAAACCAAGTTTGTGGGGTACACACGTATAATATAGGTATAGTTAAGAGTACTTCAAAATAGTACTCACTTCGGAGCGCTGTAAAACCTTAGCTATAGACTTAATGAAAAAATGATGCGAATAAAAGTTGTTTCTCAAAAAACGATCTACAAAAATGGTCAGATATCATTTTTTCGTAAAATGATTAAAAAAAAAGTTACATCGAAAAATATAATTTTTTTTCTCGAATTTCTGAAGATTTTCGCTTATAACTTTTTTATTTATATTTCTACGACAAAAAGTTGCTGAACCAAAGTTGTAGAAAATTTAATTTGCAATAAAAAATGCTAACAATTTTTTTTTATCAAATAAATATTTTAAGAGATATATCGTAAAAACCATTTCAACCCCTATTTTCAAGATGGCGGCCGTGGGACAAGGGTTGCGACCCCACAAACTTATTTTTAGCTTTATACTGACCCTCCCCTACACATCAAAAAAATAAAATTGCGTCCTCTAAGAAACACAAGGTAAGGCCTAAAAAATGTAACTTTTCAATGGACTAAATGTATTTTTAAAATATTTCTATAAAACAAATCAAAATGTAACTTAAAAACATTTAGCAGGTCCGTGTAGGATCTTAGAAAGTTATAATATAAATTAGTACCCAATACAGGTTCTACAAAAGGAGATATTATATTCGAATCAAGAAAATTATCCGTAAAAGAAACTTCAAAGCACTTTGCATTCAAAATTAATAAGAAAAGAATTATCACCTGATTCCAACAAAGCCCTTATCCAGGTTTGTATCGGTAATTATCGTTCCGAAGGGAGCTGTTTCATCCATCCATCCATTGGTTCATCCATCTTCGGTCCAATGACGTGCGTGGATGATTAATGATTTCGACTTGTCGTTAGAAGTCCAACTAACGTTTATTATCTGTGATGGACCCATGGCCTTATTATT
Organism: Erebia palarica; assembly: GCA_964035005.1. Classification (NCBI taxonomy): domain Eukaryota; kingdom Metazoa; phylum Arthropoda; class Insecta; order Lepidoptera; family Nymphalidae; genus Erebia; species Erebia palarica. The sequence continues at coordinate 27,254,169 of OZ035987.1, read as the reverse complement.
TTTGTTCTGTGCTTAAAACTTACGCTTCATTAAGCATGCTTTATAGAAAATTACGCATAAGCTGTAGAAGTTTCACCTTAGAATGAAAAACGGTTCACAATCTTTCGACAGTTTACAATTTCGCGAGTTAGATTATAATCTAACGTTTTTACAATCTTACGGTGACAATAATAACCGGGACCGACGGCTTAACGTGTTCTTCGAGGCACGGGGATTCGACACCGCCAACTTCCTAACTCCGGGCTAGAACTGAGAATTTCTAGTCAGAAAAACCTAACACTTAATTATGGCCCGACCCTGAACTCGAACCTGGGACCTCGTCAGCCGCAGTCGAACATGCTAACCATTGGGCCAAAGGGGGCCAACCCACACAGAGCATATTTTAATACCTACTAAAAGCTTCTAAAAAGGCAAGTGACGTCACCAGCAATAGTAGGATATTATGGTCAGCCTACATCCTAGGAGTTTTAATTTAATTCCTCGTTAAAATAGTTCTGGAAAATCTACGGTGGGTCTTAACTTCTTGAAAACTTGTGTAGTGTGTGTTTTGCAGAATTGAAATAATTCGGCATTAAATGTCCTTCCCCTCCCAATGTTGTAGAAGGTAAAAAAACAGATATTACAAAAACTACAAGGTAGTGCTTCGACCTTCCCTGTTCGCAGTATTTACACCATGAGATACTGGAACATGGAAAACTATTCTTGAAAATTACGCATTTACAAAAAACTTTAGCATGTAATAGTTCTTTTGAAACCTACTCAGAATGTCCTAGTCATTTTTGCGACAAGTTTTATTAAGCAAGGCATTCAATCACGTCTGTTTTTTCAATCACTGTGACCAGAGAGCTGTCAAATATTAGAGGCGATGTCCTTAATAGTTAGTGAAGACTACATGTAAACCACTTATATTTCTAATAAAATATAGATAATAGAAATACTAACAAAAGTTTGGTCTAAATAACTATCATAATATCGTCAATTTTAATTTTAAAAAACTGCATTTAACTGAAACCGAAGTATGGGTACTTAATAAGTTAATCGTAAGAAATAAAAATAGGGAAAAGTTTATAGTAGAATTGTTAATTGAACAAGACAAAAAATTATTGCGTGTTTTTGATAAGGCTTTCTGTCTCTTAATTTCTACAGTCTTTAACTCTTTGACTACGACGGTCGGTCTACGAATAGATTTTCAATTTAGCGGACAATTCATTTCTAAAAACCAAAAATACCAAGGATACTACCAGATTGAAGTTAAGTAATACAACCTTACTTTATTTTTCACAACTAGAAGTAAGTTTAGAATTTGATTAAGTTACTCAAAAATATCCGTAATGTAGAGTCAGAAATGAAATTAAATTAAGCCCCAAACTAAAAGTAGCTTGAAAATATTTAGATTGCATAAAGAATAAACAATGTAATTACTTACTTACTTTTCAATATTCCCTTAATAAGTTATACAACTAACTAACTAACTAACTAACTAACTAAATCTAACTAAGTAGGTAGGTAATTTACACTAGTTTTTTTTCACATAAGAAAATTGTGTCAACGTAACACGACTGCCTCCTTAAATGTGTGAAAAGAATCGTAAAACTATGTAGATAAAGAAATATTTCCACGATGCTAATAGTTTCGTATTAATTGTCCAATGAACAACTTGAACTTGACATAGTGGGTGCAGAAAAAGATGTTAATCTAAACACCGATAGCGCGTTATATTGAAAAAGCCCTATAAAAAACATGTCACCGTTCACACAAACCTGTTGGTTGTTATGCCGTCCACAATTGTCACATTAAGAACGGCTACAGGTTATTCATTAGCCGTTATACAACCGCGATTATCATAAAATCCTAGTAGAAAATAATCTTGGAACAGGCCGAAAAGAATAAATATGCCACGAGGGAATTTAGTACCGAAAGTTGAGGAACCCCGCTGCGACAAAAGGACCCGCGGGTACTGTGGCGCTACAGCCTTTATTTTTTATTGTACACACAAAAAGTCGCCTAATAAACCAAAGATGGCCGCTGTCTGTACGTCACTAATATAGTTCATGTCCTATTTAAGAAAATTACGACCAAAGTAGGTAATTTTTTCTTTTCATCTCATGTTCTAAAGTTACGACTTTAGTAGATAGTCAATGTTTTTGAAACCGCATTTTAGGTGTTTTACTTGTAAATTGACCTGTGTTCAATCTACACCTGCATAGCTGCTGAATAAGTATATGCGGCTCTACTCTTAAAAACTACCTGTTTCTGTATAGCGCTTTTCATTCTAGCCTTGAAGGCCTGCACCTATCATTAAATTTATTTTATAGTATACTAACAGTGAAGCTTTTTGTATTAATTTTCTTATGTTAGGAGGAAAAGTTGCTACACAATACTACTGGAACTTCTGTACCTACTAAGAAGTACTTATACCATTGAATGCCAATTTGTTTTTGATATAGCTACAATCTACTATAGACGATAACATAGCATGAGGCTTGATACAGCTACGTACTGTTTTCCAGCCAGTACAATCAATAACACACTCAATTGATTTTTTTAACCTATTCAGTATTCTTATTTATGTAGATAAATAGTAATATACGTCTTTTCTTAAGCAAAGTCACGAGTTGTGTATTGGTTTGTTATAATTTTCTGACCTGTCATCGGGAACTAATTTCGGAAGGGTTTTTGTGTGTATGTTTTTTTCTGTTTTATAGCTGTTATTTTGAAGAGTCGTGGCGTAAGTGAAGGTGTTATTAACGTATTGTATGGGTATCTATTAGGTTTTTATTATACCTACTTACAAAAAGGACTCAACTAATTTACTCTTCAAAGGAGCTATTAAGTATTTCAGTCTTGGAATATCTTTTCTACGCGCTACGTCGTATTCAGTTGCAATTTTGTTTTGATTTGTTAAGAATTATGAATTTGCATTAATTAAAAGCGTGATAGCCTATTACTTAAACAAATGTGTAATTGTTGATGAAAGTTATCATATTTTCATTGTGATAACTTTCCTAGTAACTAAAAACTAAAAAAAGCTAGGTTTTCAGGAATAGATACTTATCCTCTATCCACCAACCCTAGAAAAAGATACATGCAATAGTAATTGAATCGTTTACCTACTGTTAGACTGACATTCACAGGTCTATCTATGGTCTGCGCGGGGACGGCACGATTGGAAGCACGTGGCGGGAGATCGGTGCCTAATGTAAAAATGGCTGTACGATTGTTGTGTGTAAATTGCTAATAAAGTATGATTAAAATGGTTATCGAGTGTTTCTACTTAATACTGCGTAGGTATTATTTATTCATCAAAAATATTAACAGTTCACGTTTATATTTTAAGTAACGCAATTTAACCACTATAATTTCTCTAGTCACGGGAAAGTACACTAACTATAGCCACGCGTCGCTCCCGCCCCAAAAATATATCTACGCAATTCTCCACCGTAGACAATCTTATTTATATATTTCATGCTTGTAAATCTTTAATAGGATCCCGTATTAATTTGAGTAAGGAAATTTGAACTTTACTACATTGGTTATACAGGATATTTCAGGTCATAAAGCAGTAAAATTGATACGGTGTTCATTTTGGATAACTACCATAGGCGTAGCAAAACAAGGCGCGTGGCGATTTTGTGGGAAGGCTGCCGATATCGGTACGGCGGAGTTGAGATTAAAATACGTAATATGAATTTAATAACATAAACACTAGCGGGCGTTTGGTACATTACCCGGTTCTGGAAAGTTGGGATACGGACTCCGGAATTATATGATTTCAAGGCACTTATTAAGTATTCATTTTGATAGCGTTACCTGCTAAAGTCTGGAACTATGCCCATTAGATGTTAAAGCACCCAGTACCCGCTATCCCAGGACGCGACAGAAAGAAACAATGGCTGACCATTCACGAGGCCTACGTTGTTACGTAGATAAGTTTGTAATTTTCTATGGAGTCGTATCTCGCCGCATTGAGTCTGACAACTGGTTACTATAGTAGTTTTTCAGCTTTGCCACAGTCATTGCTGTAAATAAAGTGTTCGTCAGCAGAACTATTCTCATCGTATGGACTGTCGAATCCCCCACGAATTTCCCACGGGATTTTGGAAAAAACATAATTTCAAGTTACGGGCATCGTCTAGATTCTAAGTACCTAGTTTATTTTTATTTATTTGTAAGTTTGTAGTTGTGCGCTCATCAATCATTTACTCAAGACTTATGGCAATAAGGGAAAAGTACCGATAATCGTCAGATTCTGAACTTCGCTGACTTTGCAGCTTTGCCAATTTGCTTTTAGTGAACTTAAAGCAAAACAAATTACATTACAAGATAGCTGATTTATCAGTATTTTTTAAATATAAATTTAGAACTAATTAGTTATAAAAATGATTCTAAATCTTTAAAAAATACAAAAATGAGTGATTTGTACCAGTATCCGTCAGATTTGTCCCGATTATCGTCAATATGTCCCAGAACTCGTCAGTTTTTGACAATAATTTAAACTCTATTGTCTTAGACATAAAGTTTATTTTAATTTCATTTTCAAGTTCTTATTTTTTTAATAAAGCCGCTTCAGCTGAAATTATGCCTGGTTATATGCTCAAAGGTGAAATATAAATTAAACGAGTCTAATATCAGTGTAAATAATACAACAATTAATGAACTTTTACTGCACAGATTAAGGTCATTGACATTATTATAAGTCAGCCCTTAAAATAAAGATAAACTTATTATCTATCTATAGATAGTAACGGAGGTGTAGCAGAGATGCTATACCTCCGTTACTCCGTTAAAGTCGTTACTTCGTGATGACCACGACCACTCTGTCAAGAGTGTAACGACGAAGTAGAAGATGCTATACCTACCTAAGTACTTGTTACATTACAATACTGCCACTTATATCATGAAGAAAGAGGATTGATTCCCCTCAGTTTTTTATTACTTCTTCATCAATTAAGCCCTGAACGCTCTACAATCTTTTCTTCACAATTTAAAGCCTTTTTTTACAAGTATAATATATTAGCTGGTGCCCGTGACTTCGTCCGCGTGGATTGAGGTTTTTTGGTAAAAAGTAGCCTATGTGCTATTCTAGACTGTAATATATCTCTGTGCCAAATTTCATCCGGATCCTTTCACCCGTTCTGGTGTGATTTAGAAACAAACACCCATTCATCCAAACTTACGCATATATAATACTAGATCATGCCCGCGACTTCGTCCACGTGGATTGATGTTTTTTGATTCCAGTGGGAACTCTTCAATTTTTCGGGATAAAAATTAGCCTACATCCTTCCCTGGGATACAACCTATCCCTGTACCAAATTTCATCAAAATCGGTTGAGTAGTTGGGCCGTGAAAGCGTAGCAGACAGACAGACAGACACACTTTCGCATTTATCATATTGGTATGGATAGTATGGATTCTTGCCTAGCGGAGTACCACCTATAAAAACCACTACGACATATATTTTCGGCTTCTTTGGCTGTTCTTTGCTGTTATCGTGGTTTATTCGGTTGCTTAGCTGCAGCCTGCAAGATACATCGTGCTTTGTTTATAATATTACTCAAACAACTTGCCTTCGTTTTGACTGTATGAATGTGCTCATCAAGTTCGATTTCCGGACATTTTTCGTTGAGCGTCCGTAACCTTTTAATGAAGCTCACATAAACAATGTAAACATCAGAGTATGTGCCTTCTTTTGGTCAAACCGCTGTATAACAAGTATCATAGATCCACAATCCGAAATGTAAAATGCATAAAATACCCGCGTGGGCTGATATAGCTGGGCGTATGATATATAGGGCAGATTTTTTGTTTATCTCATTCCTTCATTTTTTTAAGCAATAAAAGAGTTTCTGTCGTCAATTCATGACCAAAACAAGCTCGTAATTCGCTTGGGGGATTGGATAGTACTAACAATGTCGTGGTGGTTGGGCAAGATAGTGACCAATAGGTCTTTTTACTAGGTCTTTAGGTCGAGACTCTAGAACACAGCGATAAAGGCTCAATTATTGATGGGGAAGTAATAAAAACTGAGGGGAATCAATCTCTTTCTTCATGTAATAAGTGGCTGTGATACAATGTCAGTATTTTATGGCAAAGGAATTTATATTAATAATTTAATTATATTCAGCGCCAAAAATAAATTAATTAACTTGCAAGGAATCATAATATTTTTTTATAAAATGGATGCCGCTCAGGAAGAAGTAAAAGAATTAGAAGAAAGATTTATCCTCGCTTTGTATGGGGCTGAACAAATCAAATAAAACAGTCTTGCCTTGTTATGGTACCTTCATTTTAATAAATAAGTTGATCTTAAAAGCAATACAGTCATACTGTCCAAGTAACCACCTTCTTCAGCTGCAGCCAGTCAACATTCAATGCGTACTTTTCATCAAGTGCAACTATGGCGAGGAAATGTGTAGAGTCTAGAAAACTAGGACTGGAAAAAAATTGCAACTTTTTTCGCCCAGCTCCAGCATCGAGCCGATCTCTTCAATGATTATCAAAAAGCCCCAAAGCCCCCCGTGTATGGGCTCAATTGGTTTGTTTTAAAGATTCCAAGGGCGTTTTTAAACAAATTTAAGGCTTATTTTACTGAGCTGCGATTTTTAGTCAAATCAAACTCACCATAGCTTATATAACTCGTATTATATTATATGGTATAACTTATTTCTAGGTAATTTATTAAGAAACAATGTTTATTTTGACAGTTTTGTCCTAACTTGTATAGTTGTCTTGAAAATCTAGGAAATCTGCAAAATAGGACACTTTGACACTTTTCAAGGCGGAGGTGTGATAGGAATAAAACAACAGTAGTTAGAAAAATTATAAATTTTGCCTTTTTGCCCATACATTGATATCTAGAATGAATAGATTATATTGTCAAGATTTTTTTTATCCACTCCAAGTTAGCTCTTGACTGCGATCTCACCTGATGGTAAGTGATGATGCAGTCTAAGATGGTAGCGGGCTAACCTGTTAGGGGTATGGCAGTTATATTAAGCCCATACCCCTATTTGGTTTCTACACAGCATCGTTCCAAAACGCGTAATCGCTTGGCGGCACGTCTTTGCCGGTAGGGTGGTAACTAGCCACGGCCGAAGCCTCCCACCATGCCAGACCAGGGAAAATTCATATATTAAAATTCCAGAATAAGTTACAGAATAACAACACGAAGTCAAAAACACATCAATTTTTCATTTGTAGGTATCGTTATGTAGGTTTTGTGGTATATGGTATAAAATATATACTTAAGGGAATCAATGAACATACATTGTACAGCATGCTTTAATCATAAAACTTTACTTCGTGGAAGTCGGGTGAAAACCCGAAAGCATTGCAACTAGCAAGCGAGCAATATCTCATTAACTCTGACTTCGAAACGATCAAAAAAAAACTAAACATTGCCGGGCCGCGCCTACTGCAACCGAAAGAAACTCTTATCACGATGCAATAAGGTTTCAAATATAAACAGTGTCGCTTTTACGTTCAATTTTATAGGATGGCCCAATAACCGTCAAAACAGCATCAATTTCGACGAGTTCTGGGTCAAGTAGCGATTTCAAAGTACCAATAGATGTCACACGGCTTAAATAAAAATAATAATAGGAATAACACAGTTTTATAGATTATTTCGTTAGAAAATTATCTTGACTGTTGTATAAAATAATCACATTTACCAAACTCGCCCACAGATCTTCCAAAACTTATCTCGAATACTGACATGTACTACGACAATTCAGCCCAATAACATCACAAAAAACACAAATATTCGACAACGCATACTTTCGGTACTTTTTTCTCCAATGCCATTAGAGTTTTGACTAAATGTTGAGATACTAATAATGCCAAATATTACCGTATTATATATTGCCATAAAAAGTTTTTATCTAGTTTTTGGTAGAAATAAATAGTCGGCCTTTATTTACAATCTGACGGGTATTGGGACACTGTCGATATTACCAGCGGTTACATAGTCCATATTCTGTGACTTGACTGATGCAGGAATATCGTCTGGGTGCTTACCCTACTACTTACCATACCTATAATTGTAAACCATACATACCTATTTACATAGTAGTATCGTAGGTACTGTTGATAAAAAGTGGGAACATGATTCCCATTTCTTTTATTTTTTAAAATTTAAATTAAATATTTCCTCGAAGGTTTATAAATGAGGTGGTTAATAAAGAAGAGTGTGGTTTAAGTTACGCAAAATTAATTATTATTACAATCGTCTCAACAAAGGGTCTGTGAGGCCCCAGGCGTTTGTGGTCGCAGAACTCAATTTGTTAAAACTCGTCAGGAATGCGAGAGATCTGCACTGCTTGCAGTATGCAGCTACGTATTTGCAGAAAGAAAAACGCTTATCAAGACATTTTTTTTATAAATATAGGGATAACTAATTCGGTTAAGTTCACTTACCAATGTCTCACTTTATAGTTACGGACTGTTAACTGCCTCGTTGGTCTAGTGGTTAGCATGTTCGACTGCGGCCGACGAGGTCTTGAGTTCGAGTCCCGGTTCGGGCCATAATTAAGTATTGGGTTTTTCTGGCAAGAAATTCTCAGTAGTTTTAGCCGTAGTTAAGAAGTTGGCGGTGTTTCATCCCCGTGTCTCGCAGAGAATGTAAAGCCGTCGGTACTGCGCCTGATCTCTCCCCGGTCATGTTGGATTTTCCGTCCCATCGGGCTATGAGAGTAATGGAATAGAGAGAATTGTGTATGCGCACACACTTGTGCACTATAATGTCTCCTGCGCAGATGGCTAACCTCTCTGGAGATTGGCAGCCGTGGCCGAAATTCGGTCGGGAGGACAGTTATTAATATTAACAGACATAATATTTGTGGAAAATGAGCAATAGCAGAGATACGATTAAATCGGTAGATTTTTTTACAAAAGGATACTGATTGATGATTTTTTACTGATTGCCTGACAGCCTACATACAGTTCATACCGCACGTAGTAGGTTAATTAATTGTCAAATGACCTAGATCCGCACTAAGAAAAGTTTTTTCTTGAAAAATCCTGGGCCAGAATAGTGTTAAATATTTTCATTTAAAATAGTTAATCTAAAATTGTATGCAGTAAAAGGTAAAAAAACAAGTACATTTTTATTTTCACCAGTACTTCAACCCTAGTGAAAGGGCCGGACCCCACGCGAAAAGTGCGAGTGTCAGAAAAACAGCTCGCAGTCCGCAATGAATAGCTAAAATGTAAATTTCACGCAACTATACATCGCATGAGACGGCTGAGGTGGGGTGAGAGTGGTGTAAGTGATACGAAAGCGTTTTTATCACAATTTGACAAATAAAAGTTTGTCACCTTATTTTAAGTTTTAAAGTTAAAACTATTGTGAATGATTCATTATAAACATATTATATGTAACGTGTATGTACTATGTGTCATTGCGTATTTTATTATGTAACTGACGTGTATTGTCAGAAAATGTCCGAAGCCAGCGTGTGGCCACCTTGTCGCGAGAGCAGGATCATGAATCAGAACCAGAATTAGCTCGAAATCGAAATCCAATATGGCATTTTCCGATAAAACACGTGATTTAAGTTTTAACAACCGGTTGTACAATATGATTGTACATAATTTGTAAACTTCAAAAAATTTACTTTAAAACCAAATTTTTTCCATACCATCAAACCGAATCAAACAATACTTTATACTTAGTGAATAAATAAACTTACAAAGTGAAGTTCTATCATAATTATTTGAGTCGCTTCATTCGAAGATATTGTCTAATTCTTATTACTTGGACCAAATAAAGAATAACTTTATGCATTGGGCTAGTACAACTTAATGATTCGAGGGCCCTGCGTCTAAGTCCTTGTTTTGGTTAACTGAGGTGGCTTATTCTTTATTTTGATGCCTTTTATTTATGGAACTTACAATCTTATTGTGCTTTGAAATGGATACTCTATTTGTCTATTCTATACACATTTATTTTTTATATGTATAGCTAGCAAACGAGCATATCTATATTATCAAATACATCTAATTATTATCTATATTATCTATACATACACAAACAAATGTAAAGTTACAGTGCAACACAATCATGATCAGCCGTTGTGCATCCACTGCCTCTTTCAAGTAGCGCCAACGTGTACTTTGTCATTTTGCCGCTGAGTTTTTCATCGAATTATTTTAAAGATCCGATCCTTTGCTTAACCAGGATAAAAGTTACCTATAATAATATAGGTACGCCTTCATGATGATTGATTACGCTGCTACTAGTTATAATAAATACAACGCTCGTCATAATCGGTTCAGCGGTTGATGCATAAAAGGACACGCAAACGAACGAAGTTTAGTATTAATAATACCAATTAATAATGATGGATATATAATCCCTGTAAAATAACATTGGTCAGGCAGGGGCCATAGTACTTCCATAGACCCATTTCACCAGTCCATTATAACAACCCAGACCCGTAGACCCATACCTATCATTTGTTGCCATGTTTTTCAATAGTCCTGCACTAACCGGGGATTGTCCTTGGGTGCACTCGCCTAGTGCATATAATTTGTATATTCGCCGGTTGGTGACACATTTCCTTTAGAGTAAAACTGTCTAACGGGCCTCTGCGAGTTGGCTTAGGCCCCTCATACGCCTTCCAAAGGTCCGAGACCCCATGGTCCCGAGATGGAAGAGTTTTATAGTATAATATTTTGTTTATCTCTCGAACTTGAATGAATAATGTATAAGATTTTAAGATTTCCGAGTTGGTATGTGGTTTTAGCTGTAAAGTTTCGGCGTGAAGCGGTCTATAAGCTATTTAGAATGAAACATGGAGGAAGTCGTGGGCAGCGGCTAGTCATACATAACAATATAAGAGTATTATGCAGTACTTAAATTGAGATTAATCTTCTTACGTCAGGGAGTAGAGCCACGCGCTCGTCACGTGACCTGCGCGGGCGCAATCGATCAGTTATGCACAAAGAGTAACAGAGTAAGTAACTATATAATATTAAGCTCTGCCTACACTTGGTCGTCACAGCTTATTTAATTTTCACATTAAAAAAAACATGTTGTCGTATATATTTTATTTAATTGTGTTGCTGTTTACTCACAAAATAAGGTACGGATAGGTAGAAATCCGGGCAATTTTTTAATTTTTGAATATTGAACTCTATCCGCTCTACCAGCTCTATTGATAGTAATGTAATAAGTAAAATAGTTTTTTTTTGTATTTCATTTGATCTTGCGTGCTTCAGGATTCGGAATGAACCAATGCAGCATGCAGTGGATTGATAGAGAAAAAATGCTGTTTGAAAGTATGAATACTAAAAGTTGAATACTGCTACAACTTTGATAATCACTTCCGTCTACAACTGAAGACATGTAGCTTCAACCGAATTTTACGCTTACTAAATAGAACTTACAAGTTACAACACTGAAGTGTGGTGCCTCACAGGCGGAAAAGTTTTGTAGGCATTAAACTTGTAACGACGTACACAAATAATCATTGACTATAAAAAGATTATAATGTATGTGTATCGTGGTGACAGATTGCGCCATATTAACCGTACGGGGGAATAGTAATGCTGATATTAACGCTGATAAGTGGCTTTTTATGTGAGAAAATCAACATTGATCGGAGTCCGTCAAAAGATATTCGTGTTTGCCTTTATGCTTATGAGCATTTGAATGATTCTGATTTAGTACTCACAGGGTTAAGTTCTCTCGTGGGATTAGGATTTCTCAATTTTCTCTGGTGGGAGGCTTCGGCTGAAATAGTAGACACCGAACATCTATAAAATATGTAGTTTAGTTAATTGTTAGTTAATTGTAATTAATATTGTGCTTCCTTGTCATAGTCGTCTTGGACACTTTGTCTTACTTTATAAGTCTTTGTTATGTATTAACCACGTACACATTGGTCTCATCTATTTAAACCATTATATAAATTCTTCACTCGTACCTTAATTTTAATATTATATCTACCATAAATAAAAGTAATTGCTTAAAAAACTAATTTTGCCGTCCAAAAAGGCGATTCCAAAATTATTTAAGAGTTCGAGAAATAAAACAAAGCCTTATTTCGCGAGTGACTCACAATCTGCGGGCATGTCATCCCATATCATTTTCTGTTCACCTTTTTGTTTGAACTGAAGGTTGGAGGTTAGGATTGCGCGTAATAATTGGGTAGGTGTTTTTATACGGCTATATATTTTTTACGGGAATTTATTTGTTTAAAGATTTATTTTTATTTTAAAAACTGCGCATATTTTGTTTTTTAATATCTATCTATCTAATCTAAAAAGGTTATAAATATTATAAGGTTACATTGTAGACATCGTATGTTGATATTTACGTATACTGAGGAAGTATATTTTTTAATTTAAATACCAGGGATTTTACCCAATGTCAAACTTCCTCGCTCGTTGGCTAAATGCAAAGAGGAAAACACGTGCTCTAACAGCCATTTTCCAAACCATTGATCCGATATCCTGGTTCTAATGCGGTTTGTTTAACTTCACGCCAAAAATGTATGTCGTCACACTTGCTGGACAGAGATGCAAAAAGTCACGTAATTAATCGATAGGTGTATGTAGACAGGAGGGTTGATATTTTAGGTAGAACCGCATTGAGTGTCTGTCTCTATGCATAACAGTGATTTTCGTCGGTTCCAGTAGCCATGGAATTCTTTTAGAGATGTACTTTAGTAAAACTTTGTACCAAGTGAAGTCTTTAATTAAATAAAAATATTAAAAAGCTTTAATCTGACTACGGATTTAAAAAAAAAATAGTTTAAAAATGTTTTTTCTGTCGATTGATATAGTTTAAAATTATACTATATCCATATTTATGTACTCAGAATTTTCTCCTCTTTGATGTTACATCCACACTCGATGTTATGTATGACTAATGAATGACTCGATATATTAGCAAACAGAATTTTAAAATATCTTTTTTTTATTGTTTATCGCTATTCAGCATTTGTTTTAATCACGATATGGTATTTGAATCATATCTCTTTTCTACTGGAACCTATGAGTTACCAACGATCGTTTCGCATTTTTTAATGAATTACTCGGTTGGGTAAAGTAATCAGCTAAAAAAATTGCCAAACGATAAAATTTAATGCCATTTTGTCTAGTAAAAAACCGATGAAGCCCGACCGTGCAGGTATAATAACATAATACGAGCAATTTAAGCGATTAGTATCAACCGGAAGTGGCTGCAGGTTTCGCGGGCGGCTAGGTGGGCGGCGCGGGCGCATCCGTCATTTACTTTTATTTTTATTGTTAAATAGACCACTTTTTACTGAACCTTATCTGGAATCTGTGTGGTAAAATAATTGTTATACAATTTATTGTACGAGTGTCTTAAACTTAAACGATACATTTAGATATTATAAAGTAAACTTTAGGTTTTCATGTGTCCAAACTTCCGCCAAATACCTACCTACTTACTACTTTGAGCATTTATTTAGCTATCAAAATCAACAAAGTGCTCCCAGTGCCTTGTCTGGTTTTTGTCAAGTTTTATAAATTTGAAGTTGGTTTTGGAGGTAGGGTGTCAAAGTGTATATAAATATAACTTATCCATAGGTTTAGCTCAATGGCAATATATTTTGAGGTTCGGTTATATTCAGCAATCTAGCCCAGTTTGCTGAATTCGAAATTTAAAAACGATCCAAAAATACGTAGAGATTTTTGGTACCAATTTCCTACAAAAAATAGAGAGAGGAAGTTAATTTCTTTTTCTTTTTTGTAGTTTGAATGTCAAAACTGTAATTAATTCCACACTTGCAGTTCAGTGTAGCGTGCGTGTAATGTCCGATTACACCACTACACCCTCGCTCCGCCTAGCCATTATCTACGCAAGTGTACAAAGTGCAAAAGTGACGTTTGTTACGATAGCGTGGACTAGCGCATGTATTGCGTGTGGCTTAAAAAAATACAGGACAATAAACCATAAGCAAAGAAAGTAGTTCTTTGATCTTATTCCGGCAAAGAAAATGCCAAAATATGGGATAAAACATGCCATATCGCTTAAATACTGATTTAACTACAAATATTATTCTTTAAATTAAAATCAGAACTATAAAAAGAAGATTGTTATAAAATATAATTTATCGATCCTTTTCTCTTCTTTTATATAAACAAAATATAAATAATGATTTTACTGACCATGATGATTGCTTCGCGAAAATCGTAAATGTTCGTAGACTAGGTAAGTTACCAAGCAATGCCAAACTCATTTCGGAAATCATTTCTACCGTTCTGCAGAGCAAGTAAAAGCACTCGATTCCCACAGAGTATGAAATGATGGCTATCCATGGCTCCCATAGGCCATTTTATCCAATTTTTAATCAAGCTACCGAGCCGGGTAATATCACAAATTATAGTGCAGAGATCTTACCGCGGTCTTCGGTTAACTACGTGACGTTGACTATAATACTTATGGCGTCCGTAGATACATCAGTATCTTTATTTCTCTCTTGTTATATAATATTCTCGTAGCTACGGGTTATGGCCAAGGTATATGCCACACTTTTGCTGTCACAAAGTTAAGAACGATTTAATAGATGCTCTAATTACCAATATGGTACAGACTTGACACCAATCTTCTTTATGTCAAACACTTATTTAAGCATAATTTACATATTAATTCTCAAACAAATTCAACTATAGAACTGGAATCCAATATTGATTAAGTTAGTTAGCTCAAGACCATCTATTTCGTTCATAGTTTATGAACATTTTATTATTATTTATGGCCATATTTAATTATTTGATTTTTGTAAAAAAATGTTTAAAAGGAGATGAATTCGGTTTAAAAACAGTTGTATTATATCATGATTATGTCGCGATTCGTGACATTTGCTCGATGATATTAATGTATGTCCCTTCAAAATTTTTTGAAAGAAAAAAGCACTTGTTTTTGTCTTGTCTTTCAAGTCTCTGGCGTTGACATGTTCGAGGGAGATTAGTGAAAACAAGTAAGGCTCTTACAACCCCAATAATAATTGTAAAACGATTATAACTTCGTTTTCAAACACAAGTACAACCGCCATATGCGAACGTCAGAGGTTCCCAGCAGGGAGTCTGAACACCCCTACAACAAATAAACGAAGAATTCCTTGCCTTATATAAATTCAAACTATTTCGATCCTTGTCTCGATGGAAAAAAGATTTTTTATCGCGTGAATGATTTTTGAAGATAGGAAGATTTTAAGTTGAAAGTATGTATTCAAATAATATAATTGTGTCCCGTCGCTTCTAAAGTTGCGAAATTTGTTCCAAAATCAGTGATTCGTCATGACGTCGTACGTTCAGGTCTAGGGATCGCTCATGCATATATTTTCAACATTCCAATAGTTTCAACACGGAATTTAATACAAAATAGAACTAGTTCGGCCTCTTGTTCGGTCGGTGGTTCGATCCTCGGGCACGCACTTCTTATTTTTCTGCCTTTGGTGCATTTTAAGCATAATATTATAAATAGGTACTTCTTTTACATTTGCATATTTTATTATTTTAAATGCGTTTGCAGTGAATGAAAACATCGTGAGGAATCCTGTATGTCCGAGAATTCTTCAGAACTTTTTCGTAGGACAATCCGCACTCGGCTTGCGTGTTGGACTATGGCCAAACCCTTCTCATTCTGAGAGGAGACTCGTGCTTAGTAGTGAGCCGGCAATGGGTTGAATTGATGATGACTTCAAAGTTCCCACTAGTATTATGTACTAAGTTATTTGAATACTTAGGCCTCAATTATACTTGTAAGTTTTTACGTAAGTAGCGTACGTACCTTAGTAACTTCCATACCTAACATTTGCAACGGAAGTAGGTATTACCTATTTCTCAAAATGTCACACACCTGATAATCGGATTTATCATATTTTGTGGAGATGTAAATAAAACTCTGAAAACAGAACTATTGTCTTATATAATTAATATTTAGGCAATAAGTAGTTCTATTTTCAAAGTAGGTATACCTACGTTAAATACTCCACGACAGCTCAAACCAAAGGTAGCTTTGGAGAACCCACTAGGGACCGGACAGGAAAAACCGTCCGCGAACGACATTTTGTCTTGTAGCCAAGTGTGCGCTCCCTAAAAAATGTAGCGGACTTATTGCCCGCCAGATAAAACTTTTATGTTTTCGCTCTTAAAGGGTTAAATTCAATCTGAAAAAGATGGAATAAGATCGTAATTTGGTACTTACTACGTAAGTAACGTAGATATATTTAATTATCTGCTAGGTATTGTTGTCAAGGATAACTATTTTACTACACTAAGTACTAGGACTTTTTCGTCACAGTTAACAGCCACGATAAATTGACTTGGCTGGTGCATCGTTTCTTAGTATGCACTAATAAATAGTTAGTACATTTTGGTACAAATACGAGCGTTTTATTGCCGCTTCGTTGGAGGGAAAAGGATCACTATAAATATTTTACCACGCGCACCGCGGAAAAAAAAGAAAAAAAAAGGAAATGAAAGCTATTAAAAGTTTCCAAAGCTAACAAGCATTAATCAAGTAGCAGCTGAAAAGCGTCACGTCTAACAACATTACACTTTCTAATATTACGTACAGTCCACAAAAAATATAATGTAGAATCCTATTTAGCTTTCTATTGATTGCATCGGTACTGATTGAGCAAGTCTGCGGTTCCGAATCACTATCGCATACTACTAGAAAAGTGATAATCTCAGAATTTCAGAATGGGAAAGTGTCTGTCTGCTACTCTTTCATCGCCCATCAGTTCAGCCGATTTTTATGAAATTTGGTATAGAGAGAGGTTGCACGCCGGGGAAGGGCATAAGCTACTTTTTACTCCCAAAAACTAAAAGGGGTTCCCGCGGGAATCGAAAAAACTTAATCAACGCGGACGAAGTTGCGGACATCATCTTGTATAAAATAAACGTATCTATTTTATTTTTGCAGAATAATTACTTTTCACTATTTACAGGACACTGGAAAACTTCTCTACCAAATTTAAATTAATCATCACATATTTCCAGTACAATGATACCTAATGAAATGCCAATGAAGAAGTTTAATTTGCTTCGAAGGCGAATAAAGCTTCCTTGGTTCCTTGGTTATCATGGACTTCCGTAAAGTAACGCCTGATTCTATCTAGCTACTGAAATGCATTGTTTCCCACCTTGTAATATGAACTCAGCTTAAAAATAACCTTTATAAGCAATTTTAGGAATATCTACCAGAATAGGGGTGAAATAGGGGTTGGAAGCTTACATGAGGGTTTTACGTTTTTGAAGTTAGAGACTTGAAAATCGGGATTTAGGTTATTAGTTTTAAATAATAAAAATCTGACAATGCCTATAGCCGCTATAAGTAGGCATTTTGCAGAGGGAAAAATCTCATAGGAAATTAGAAATTGTACGCGGACGAAGTCGCGGGCAACCTCTAGTAACTTATAAGTTTATAAAAATAAAATGCCATTTTCATTTTCTTCATTTTGATTTCTGTGATTTTTTGAGTTGTGCCACTTTAAAGTACGTTTTAAATACGATACCAACACGAATCGAAGAAAAATCATGCTAACCACACTATTTGTGCCATAATGTTTGTAGTACCACCGATTTTGATGAAACTTGGTATCAAGGTAGTTTAGATCCCGGGGAAGAATAAGGGCTACTTTTTATCCAGGAATATTATGGAGTTCCGGCGAGAATCAAAAACCCTAAGCCTCCAGCCAACAAATTGATGAGGCAAATTTATCACCGCGTTCGATTGTTTCACTTTTATGGGTTTTAATTCATCCCTAAAAAGCAATCTATGATCTTGAGACTTTGATAAGCCCAATTACCACGCAGAAGATGTCACGGTCATCAACATCAGAAATATAATTGTTGTGCAAATTTTCATGTGCCAGTCAGTGGTGGATTGTTTGAAGTTTGATCGACAAACCACCACGCTGCGCCGCAGGGGACCATCGGGGCGTATGCTCTCTCAACCCTGAAATGAGTTCGAGGCATGTTGTGGTGCGACTAGTAGCGGACGAAACAATTAATACCTACAATTAAACAATTAACCAATCATTATGTTAATTAAATGTTAATACTTTGATTCCATAGTTTTAGTCCAAAAAGCGTATAATTAAATAATTTATGAACATCTCAAGTCATTGGGCTGAGGAGTCGATGTTTTAACTGTGTTAACTGTGTTGACAACTGTTACTGCCTTAGATTGCCAAAATAAAATTAAGCTGAGTTTGAGTTATTATTTTAAAAAGACGGCCGCCTCGGTTTCTCTAAACTCTACACACTTCAAATACTTCCTAGTATTCGTTGCGTAAATCAAATGCGTGCGTTGGTAAATCTCTAAAATTATAAAATTCTTGTTTCAATGGGTTCTCTTTTTCAGGAAGATGCTAACAAAAAACCAGAAAACCAAAGACCAAATCATAGTAAACAAAGATATAGATTTGAAAAAAATAAATTGTATTTTTTGGTGTATTTAGGTACTTTTATAAAAAAAGGTAGATAAAAGTTGAGGAAACTAAAGATATACAAATTTTTCAATTCGAATAAAAATCGATTAAGCACTGCATTTTTAATCACTGCATTAACTTGGATCTCAGGACGTAAATTCTATTCATTTAAGTGTAGTTTATTTATTTTAAAAAATATCTAAAACATTATTCCTTAACAAACAATTATTTGTTCCGCAACATAGGCTCGGCAGATTAACTGACATAATAATTAAATTGAGAAAAAGACTGGCCAAGTTCGTGTCGGGTCGGTAGGGTTCCGTAGTTGTCCGTCACAATATGCGGCCATTTTTTACGTTGGTCGACTATAACTCGTCAATTAGCTGTGATACTTTTCCTTTTAACTTATATTTACTACTTCCATGATTTTTCACATATCCAGAAACAACCATTTAGCTGGCAGAGAGGGGTTAATAAAAATTAACACTTTGAAGCATCCCCACTTTACGTGTAGGGGAGGGTACCTACACCAAAAAAAAGTTATTCTTCAATTTTATTTTACCACTTTGTCGGCATGATTATTACCCATCCCAAATTACAGGCATTGCGAAACTTTAAGAGTTTATTGGTTGCTCATGGAACCCTAAAAAGTGCAAAAAAAAATAAACAGTAGACACAAATAAGGAAAAAGGAATTCATCTTAGAGAAAAAATTAGATCCTTTCAAGAATTCTGAAGAAATAAAAAATAACTTGTAATTTACTTACCATTGATTTGTTCAGATAGAGTAGGTATAAAATACAGTACGAATTACTGAAAGAATTTCAGACATAACAAAAAGTAGATTAGACTTTTTGCTACTATTACCAAAAAAACATAAAGAATGGGGATTTCTAACTGTTATTTTAGTACAGTTAAGAACATTATACTTAGTAGCTTTTATTACTTATTTGTAAGAGGTAGACAAATTACGAATAATTATTATACTAGGTATTTTAGAGAAAGTATTTTCTTACCTTTTGGGGGGGCCGCGCTTGGTGGTACTGTGTCGTAAAGACCTAGGTCCAGCAATGGACGCATACATGCTGGTATGTTTTTTCAAATCCACTACAAGTTAGCCCTTGACTGCGATCTCACCTGCTGGTAAGTGATGATTCAGTCTAAGATGGAAGCAGGCTAACCTGTTAGGGGCATCGCCGTTATAATTAACCCAATCGGTTTCTACACGGCATCGTACCGGAACGCTAAATGGCTAGGCGGCACTTCTTTGCCGCTGTCGTCGTCGTCGTCTCAACCTATAGACGTCCACTGCTGGACGAAGGTCTCCTGCATGGATAGCCATTAGCCACATACCACGATTTTGTGCCGTTTGTTTCCAGCGTCTTTGCCGGTAGGTAGGTAGGTAGTTAACTAGCCACGACCAAGAGGCTTCGGCCAGGCCAGACCAAGGATAATTCAGAATTTATTAATTCCCAAATTGACCCTGCCGGGGATCGAATCAGAGTTCTCCGCACGCTAAGACAACAGCGTTTGACACTGCGCCAGGGAGATCGTTAAATTTAAACTTTTATTTTTTCTTTTAACGTATTGAAAAATATTGCGATTAGAATCCTTATCCGCTCAAACTGACTCCATACACCTAGGTCTTGTGTCGCCCGCCCTCGCCCAATCCCTGTTTAAATTAGGATAGGCTTTGACATGTCTTTAGTCCCGGTACACCACCAGCTGTATGTATGTGTTAGACTTTGTGGCATGTTCTATTCAGTCTGAGTATAGAAATTCGTTTTCAGAACATAACTAATGTACTTTGTAAATGAGTCCACGGAATAATTCGTATTCTTCTATAATTCGTATCTATATTGAATGCGCTTTGGACTTAACGTAATTATGTGGCTATGTAATATATACCTATAGATAGGTATTTTATTCGGAGGAAAATAACATATACCAACATGTCGTTATTCAAGAACTTTATGAATATTTTCAACATTGAATATGACTCAATTATAAATATATTTTTTATTTTGAGTTAAATAAGTAAGAAAGGGCCCTGAATTATCTACTCAGGGAGAGTATATCAAAATAAATAATACCTTAAAGGTATTATTTATTTGAGATTTTTTGGACACAGATAGCAAAATAACAAATACAAAATATTGAATCAAGGGTTTAAAGAAGAAATAAAAGAGTCACAACTCACCATACGTACTGTGTATCATTATTTTAGTAATTCACATTTTTAAAGGTGTTTTGGATACCTAATCGTAGATGTTTCTTCGGATTTTGGCGTAATTAGGTTAGTCAGTTCCTGAGGCACAGGCACAAAAAAGACTACCATACAAATTATTTTATCGGTTTTTATCGTTTACCGATTATTTTAATCGGCTCGGGTGTCCGTCTGTCGGTAATAGTGGTAATCGTCCGCTAATCGGCGGACAATTTACGAAATTGTCGATCCATGTCGGCGTCCGAGTCGATGATCGATTAGTGATGTATCGATATCAGGTTATCGATACAATGCAATGCTGCATGTGGGTAATGGGTATCTGCTAGTACGTCTTGCCTTTTACACAAATTTTTCGAAATGAAACAGACTAGAATAGATTGGAAGTTGGAAAACCTTGGGAAAACATTTTAGATAATCCTAGATGATTTATTGAATGCTTTCTTGTAAGTTTTTCAACCACACAACGTAACAAATGGGACTTTTGTTACGTTGTGTGGTTTGTTTCACAATGGGTTTGATTGAGCTGCAAGAATCGAAAATGTAGTATGTAGACTATGTAAGGCTTATTCGTTAAATAGGTAACTTCATCAATGGTATTGGTGTTAGGTACAAATGTAATCCTTACAAATATGTATTATAAATGCGAAAGTGTGTCTGACTGTCTGTCTGCTACGATTTCACGGCTCACCTGTTCAAGCGATTTTGATGAAATTTGGTATAGGGATAGTTTGTCACCCGGCGAAGGACGTGGGCTTTTTATCCCGGTAAATTAAAGAATTCCCGCAGGAGTCAAATACCTTTACCCACGCGGAAATTGTTTGAAAATAAATATTTACTCACCTATTTGATCAACAGTTGGATTAATTTAAGAAATGCGTTATGCGATATTAATCTAACAGTTGTTTGAAGTGTTATCGATGATGTGAATCAACCGCATTATTTGTAACAGAATTATATTAAAAAAAGATATAAAATTGGCAGCGGACCGTCTAACCCCCGTATTGATCACAATAATCGATCGTGTGCCACGTAATTGCGCGGGATCGAACCCGCGACCCATTATACCATTATAGTCTATCGACCGCAACAATAGAGAAAATACTTCATAGAAATATCAACCATAGTGCACTCACAATAAAGTGATTAACCTCAAAAGTAACAAATGTACTTGAGACGTTTTATATAATACATTCAGACGTATTTAACTCAAAGGAATCTAACTCTTATATAACTCAATGGTTGAGTTCATTTTAACTTGAATAACAAAATCAATAACTAGACTGCGTTCTAAATTCAAAATTGGCAGTGAACGTTGTTCGGGCGCCAGCGCACCTGTGACGTCACACCGGTCATGACAGATGACATCATTTCGAAAAATAACTTCACAATATTAAAACGCAAAAGTATACATTACCACAGTATTTTTATATTTGCAAAATAATGGTATGTTCCGTGAAAAAATGGAACGATAATATGGAATAAAATTTATATAATAGGTATGTAAATAACACCACGCGGAAATTGCAAGGTAATTAGGTTTTGAGTGCCCAATGCCCATATTATAAATGCGAAAGTGGTTTTGCTTATAGAATGACATTAGACATAGGATATCTTATATCCAAAAATCAAAAAGTTCACGCGGGAGGACGAAGTTGCAGACGAAGAAGTCTGTTATACCTATTGTACGAATTGATAGGTAGGTAATTACTACATAGAAGGGCTGAATATTCTGCGCCTTTTCATACTGTACCTAAGCATCATTGTAACACATATTCAGACAAATAATTTCATTTCATTTCATTATCTACCTAGATAGAATTAGACTTTTTTCACCATAAAAAAAATAAAACAAACTTTTTCTCGGAGTGTTTTATAGGTGTCATGAGGTATGTCGGACACGATTGCTGTGGTCGACCGCATGCACCTTTGTGCGCCGCCGAACATTGTGAGAACACCACGAAACACCCATCAGCCCATCACTCGACGATAAAAGATTACGTCTACACCGCAAACTTTGCTCACTTTATCCATAATGATCCATACCTACCTATATATATAAAAAAACCCTTATCCTGTAATAGCTGATGCCCGTGACTTCGTCCGCGTGGATTGAGGTTTTTAAGGCTCCCGCGGGAATTCTTCAATTTTTCGGGATAAAATGTAGCTTTTTTTGCCTATAATATGTTATTCCAGACTATAATCTGTCTCTGTGCCAAATTTCATTAAAATCCGTTCAGCCGTTCTGGCGTGATCTGGCGAACTAACAAATATCCATCCAACCATCCATCCAAACTTTCGCATTTATAATATCAGTATTAGTGTAGATTAGTTTATATGCGAGAATGATTTTTCTGCCTGTATGTCACAAGGTATACCTACACCTAGTTAAATTAGGCATAACATGGCAAAGTTGGTAGGTAGGGCATTTTTAGAGATTCTTGAAGCTCTAAATATGAGCTTTAGAATATCATATCTTTTTAATAGTATAAATGTGAAGGTTTGGACTTTGGATGTTTGTATGTATGGTTGTTAGTTGCTTGTGCATCATCTAGTAAGAAATACAGAAGTTTTTGGTCTTATGAGAGGTCATGAAATTGAGACTGTCAGAGGTCAAATTCGACAGAATCCATTGGTATTGTCGGTAGAGGCTCAACAGAATTGGCTAGTTAGAAATGTCTTCTTTGGAGATCCTGGAAACGCCTAATATGTATTTAGGGCAGCTGTTCGGGGTAATTAGTTAGTGGATAGTGTCCACTAACTAATTACTAGTTACTAGTAGTAGTAACTAGTAATTTGATCTACCCTCTACGAGATCGTATTGAAATAAATTAACAAGCTATCTTTGTTTTAATATGTATATTGTAGTGTCAGGTACAGCCCCAGATTAATAAGTCAAATCATCATTTTTTATCCTCGTCAATTGTACTGCTATTTGTAACGCTGTAGGATTAGCTCCTGTATGTACTCGTGTGTGATAAAGTCCAAAGCCAAGTATGTACCAATGTTTTTAGGCCAATTGCGTTGACCCGCACGTCGACTTTGGACTATAACAAATGAACCGAAAAACACCTGTTCTTTTTCAAACTATATTATATTACCTCAATTAGTATATGATAGATTGTCTATTTTCACACAAACTGCTATTGGAACTTCATTATTAGTTTTCTCCAGTGACACATTAAAAAGGCCGACTGCAACAAATCACAAGGCTTAACGAACTATATATTATAAAAAACTCGATTAATCCAAAGTAAAAACTAATCAAGCCTATCAGAAAATCGACTAACAAAAGTCGTGGTAGGGTTAAAAAACAAATGAATGAGGCGGTACAGGCACCTCGAGCATAAATCATGTTCGGACGGGAACCGAACGCGCGATCTTAGTAGATTTTAATAAACATGAGGCTATCTTCGTTCATTCATGATTTTTTTGTTATTTTAATTACGATTTCGTGTGAAGGGTCCATGGTCAGCTTTGGGGTATGAGATGTAAAACATTAGAAACGGTGTTTTATAGATAGAGACACAAAGGTAGAGTACTAAAGAGGAAAAGATAAGCCACTTGGTATTTAGTTCAGTGCAGTCTTCTATAGCATAGATCTCAATCCACCTTAAACTCCTTCCATTTAAATTAAGTAAATAATTTAAAAATAATAGGTTTACCTCATATAAAGGTAGTATTTGAGGATATCCATATTTCACCACGACATTGTATTTTATACACGATGTTCCATAAGTAGATATAATACATACGACTATGTTCTAGGAAGTATTTTATAGTCTAAAATTTAGTTCTACAGGAACAACTTTATAACATTATTATCATACTAGGTACTTGATGGATTTTACCGTATATGACAAAAACTTAACGTGGAGGACATAGTCCAAAATCTTTTATCTCGAAAGAACATATAAAAACCTTAACCAACGCAGTCGTACCCAAAGGTTGGTTGTACATACTTTTATCAATAAAAACATTAGGCGGCAGCTACAAATAACTTCGGGATAAACAACACGAAACATATCATTATTTCAAAAGCATCGGTACATGGCTGCCTACATAAAGGCTGTGCACAGTAAAAAATAAAAGAATGTCTACGGCAGAGTGGGCGGCGCGCACCAGCAGCCTTAATTATGGGGCAGCTTCTTGCTTCATACTCTCTGGTTTCTACCAGATATCTGTATATTGCTTAACGAAGGCATCTTACATACGATATAACACATAAGCACCTACAAGCTACAGTCAAGCCGACTAGAACGAGGCGATATAATCATATATCGTCTGTCAATCTGTTATCAATTTAGGGTTGTAACGGAACCTCGCCTCCGCCTCCGTAAGTGCGGAGCTTTCGCAAGAAATCGCACCTACGCTTCCGCATCCGCCTCCGCCGTCTTTTTGCCGAGTTGTAACGAAGGTTTATTTACGTTGACTTACAATGCGACAAGTACCAATCGAAGCAGGTGACGACGTACACTATTACAACAAGCAACTGTCCTTAGAAGAATCCTCATAAAACATCAAATGTGTGATTCATCGTATCCTAAAAGCACAGAAGATGGACGATGTGATCGGAGGAATCCACCTTCGCCTCCGTTAACCTCCGCGTCCGCGGAGGCAAAGCCCCTTCACCTCCGCATCCGCCTCCGCTCCCGCTAAGAACGCCTCTAGTTACAACCCTATAGTTATCATTTCACGACCTCATCTATTAAACCGATTCTGAGAAACATCCGGGACAGAAAGAATAAGTTTACATCCCGTAGATGGACATGGGCCATGGCCATAGGTATCATGTAGTTTTTTGTTTCAGACATTTGCCATGCGGGATAGCTTTTTTCTCATTGTACTCCAGCAGTATATTGGTAAGTAACACTGGAAGTTGTAAACACTTTAGTAACTTTTTACATTCATGCGCTTGCTGTAATTGGCTAAGATTTGCCCAGAGTGTGAACGTAGTAGATACAATATAATTTATACTAAATACCTATCTAAAACTGAAGAAAGATTTTGTTCTTTGGTCTAGCCAAAAAACAATTCCGCAACTTATCGGGATATCATTCTTGTGAGGTTAGTAAGAGGAATAGTACCGCCAAAGAGTTAGTTTTCAATCTCCCAATTTCAATACAGCGTGAAAGTTGTCTAGTCTAAAGATAGCTTAAGCAGCTTCGCAGTAGTTATCATTAATATTAAATCTTTTAGTACGATATTTCGTACAACGTATTCCTTTGCAAAATGCAACCATGAACGGGATTTTTTATTAAATAATATGCACTAGCCCGCAACTTCGTCCGCGTGGTTAATAAGTGGTTTAATTAACACGGGAATTCCCTAAATTTCTTATAAAATGTAGCATATGTCACTCTCCAGGTACTTTAAACACCCATGCAAAAATTCATGTCAATTCTTTGCTCTGTTGCAACGTGATTGAAGGACAAACCAACAAACATACACACTTTCGCATTCATAATATTAGTATGGTGATGTAATCCATGAACTAGAAGTAAAGACCAATGATATGATCGATTTGTAGAGGTCTTGTTCCGATAATGAACTCATCTCGCTAAACGTTTAAAACACCATTTTAAATGCACTAGCTGGCCAACAAATGCGGCCGTAGAATTCATGTCCCGATGACTGAACAACCGATGACGACGTATAACTATGACCCTAAAACCACAGAATGCTAACTAATACATTATATAGCGAAAATAAAAAAATATTATTCAATTATGATCTTACAATCACCTTTGAAGTTAAGTCAAATCAGTTACTATGCTACATATACGTAGTCTATTATAATTCTAGAATCAATAATAATTACCTAATGTAGCTCTATTAGTCTAGGAAATAAAGATAGTTGACCCCAACAATAATTCCTCAGCCGACGAAACTTTACGGTATGATAAAGTATCATGAGTTCAACGTTCAACTGCATCATCACTTACCATCAGGTGAGATCGCAGTCAGGGACTGACTTGGAGTGGATAAAAAAAATATTATTTCGTTTGATGTTTCGGTTTTGAGTGTAAATATACTACATACATACTATTATTTTAAAGAGAAATCGAGAAAATATTCAGTCATAAATATTAAGTTTTAGATATAAAATATACACCTAACTTCCAGATGTTTTTTTTTGTTGCATATTTTTGTGTAAGTATTGGATCATCCAATACTAAAACCCTGCCAAGCTTCCTCGACTGAGGATTTAATGCGGGAGTCTCCATACAACGGACCGCCCCGTTGGCTAGACTATATTGTGTAGCTTAACTTTGTTAGAATCCTTTCTAAAAATACATAAGCATTCCTTCTTACATAAAGCATAGTATTGGGGACAACTAAAACCAAAAATCTCTTTCAAAAAACTCACGAAATTGTATTTGATAGTCAAGTTGGTAGTATGAAATATCGCATACAAAGCATATCATAGAACTTGTTAAACTTACAAAGAAATCATAAAATTGGCTTGCCTATAGTTCAAAGTAGATTATAATTGAAAAACTTGGTGCTTTGTATTATTTGGTATACTTACTTGGTATATATGTCACCGTAAAATTACAAAAACCGTTAGGTTGTAATCTAACTAGCGAAATTGTAAGCTGTCGACAGATTGTGAACCGTTCAATGTTTCAATGTTCTGAGTGTCAATTTTTATACGACTGCTTGAAAAAAGGAGTATATTGTTTTCAAGGTTCATGTATGTATGAATGTATGTATGTATGTATGTATGTGAGTTTGTATATTCCACCATTCCACTATACACCTGAACCGATTTTGATAAATGAGGTATCGTTAGAATCCCTAGCTAATTCCGGGTGACAAGGGCTAGTAAAATTAAAAAAAAAATTGATGGGGTGACCATGATTCCCGCATTAAAGACGAAAGATTAAAAAACATATTTGAAAATAAGATTAACTATATATAATCATCATCTAGAAAATGATGAGTAGATTCCAAAAATATATACCACTATAGTTTAATATCCAGTGATTCACAAAAAAATATCATTTATTGTTTTTACCTTTTTAGTTCGTTTTTTCAATTCATTGAAATATTCACTGTATTTACGTTTTCTTGTCTCTTTCTTGCAGGTTAGGTTAGGGTTCGACATAAATCATCAGGTAGTGCCAGATTACAATCTACCGAAAAATAATGCGTTAAATTGTAATCTGTCGACAGTTTACAATCTCGCTAGTCAGATTAAAATCTAACGGTTTTTGCAATATTACGGCGACACATACATATTTAGGTGATACATATAATAGTAATAAGATCACAGAATACCATTACTTGCTATTACAGTGTGGTAATAATGCATTATACTAAGTAATATTATAAATGTGAAAGTTTGGATAGATGGATGGATGGATGTTTGTTACTCAATCACGACAGAACGCCTGAAAGGATCTGAATGAAATTTGGCACAGAGATAGATTATAGTCTGGAATACTACTTATAGGCTACTTTTTATCCTGGAAAATTAATGAATAAGATTGCTTTGAGAGACATTTCAGATAGTCTTGACCTATTTTTAATTAATCCCATCATCATATATAATCTATAATCGGCTTCCAATTCTAGTAGATGCCGAATGAAAGTTTGCAGAAGTTACAATACCCATTGGAGTATTATCGTACAAAGATACCTATTACACCTTGTCCACAACTAAAGTGGAAGTAAATAGCCATAGATAATAAAATAATTATATATTTAAGATTACTGATATACTTTATCACAAACTGACGGAGAAATAATGCATAGCCAAAACGTTGAGGTACTACTCTAGGTTCTACTCGATAAGTGTCACTATTTGTGGATGAAGTCACGGGATATTAGTAGAACATGCGTTACAGAAGTCACATTGCCACAATCGCTAATAGAACCAATAGAAACTCACCACAAAAACTACAACCTATAGAACAGTAGATTAAACTATGATTAAATTTTATTTCATATAAAAAGTTGAAAGGTAGAATGACTGGACACTTTCGGCTGGGCGGTGGGAAAGGCGAGATTAAAAAACATCCATGTACGAGTAGGCTGGGCGATGCCTTATCAATGGCTGTATAATATTTTGTATGTAGGTGCGTTGTTTGGAGTTTTTTTTTGAAGTGAAAACTTCTTTAGCCACGTTGAGCACTTTTTAGTAGGGGGTAAAAATGTGGAAACGCGAGACCGACACCGTTCTTCTCAAGGCAAAAGATCTTAAGTATAAATAGTACATTCGCAATTAAACTTTAATGCCTAAGTTTTAAGGTTTATATTTTAGAAATATTTTTATTATTTATTTTAATTAGAAAATTTTGAAGTGAAAACTTCCTTAGCCGCGTTGAGCACTTTTTGGTAGGGAGTAAAAATGTGGATTCGCGTGACCGACATGTTCGCAAACAGCGACATGCTCGCTAACAAAGACATGCTCGCCTTGTTTCGAAGACAAAAGATCATAAATATAAATATACTACATTCAAAATTAAACTTTAATCGCTTAGGGTTAAGGTTTATATTTTAATTTTTTTTTTAATTAAAAAAAAAGTCTTTTTCGCTTCTATCGGCAGTCCCTATGACTGCCATTTTTTTATATTTGACTAATTTCTGATCGTGACCTCGTTCTCGTTGAACCTTCTATTCCGAGTTCCGACCTCTTAGTTCTAAGAACTACGTTGAAAACTTACACCCTACGCCCTAAAAGTAAAGTTTTTGTCATAGTAACACAACTAATCTTAAAAAACTTGTACTTACGTTTGTCGCAACTTGTAACTGTACTTACTACTCCTATTATTATTAAAGTGGGAGACTGGATGTTTGTATGTACGCGGACGAAGTCGCGGGCATCATCTAGCAAAATTTAATCATAGGAAATAGGAACATCAATTAAAACAACCAATTCAGTTAGGAAAGATTATAATATTGGAGGTGCAAACGTGAAATGCCCAAGGGTGAATCGGCCCTGGCATTATTAGGAAGCGGTCCACCTACCACCGCTAGCGATGGCTACCTTTAAACGATGGGAATTATGTGTGCTGTCGAACTGTTAATCTGAATAAAATGTTTTTTATTTTATAAGTTTTGTGAATAAAATGACGACGTCGCTGGTGCAGTGGAGAGCGCTGTGGTCTTAAAGGCCGGGTTCGATACCCGGCAGGGTCAATTTGGGAATTTATAATTTCTGAATTTTCTTTGGTCTGGTGGGAGGCTTCGGTCGTGGTTAGTTACCACCATTAGACGTATTGCCAAGCGATTTAGCGTTCCAGTACGATGCCGTTTAGAAATCATTTAGGGGCATCTCCCTGCCTGCCTGTACCCCTAATAGTAGTAGTGTGGCGGGAAGCGGGTGGATGAGGAATGCGGAGGACTGTGTTTGGTGGCGCGCTCTAGAAAAGGCCTATGTCCAGCAGTGGATGCATACAGGCTGATGGATGGATGGATGATGGATGACCCCTATTAGAATAACCCGCTACCATCTTGTTACTGTATCGTCACCAGGTTATCATCAGGTTAGATTGCATTCGAGGGCTAACTTGTACTGGAATAATAATAAAAAAGTGGTTTTACTTTTCTAATTTTCTTAATTATATACAGTTTGTCAGGTTATGGTATTGAGTAGACAATGGGGACCCTGTTATTGTAAGCGCAGTACATTTAACTAAAATCTATGAAAAGTCTAAAAGTAAAGTGATGGAAATAGGTAACAGTAGGTACCACAGTCAAGTTTGGTATACTTAACTAAGAATCTCGGAGTAGGTATAATAATGTTGCATAAAATGTCAAATGCACAATAATCATAGCTTGTCCTGAAGGCAAAACCGTATCATTTACATATCTTGTTTACGGGCTGTCTGTCCGTATATGTTAATGACATACGAACAAATATATTCGCCGTGGACGTCTCACCACGTCGCGATCGGCGCTGTATTGTTTTGTTCCAACAACCAAAATTTTGAGACCTTGGCCAGTTCAAATTTTTAATATTGCCAAAGGTTCTTGCCAAAGTGGCCGTGCAGCTTAGTTTTTTTACAATATAAATCCCAGCTGGGTTTTGTTTTTATTTTGTTATAATTTCGCGAAGATGCCGCGGGCAAAGCAGCGATACGAATATTAAGTTTTTTTTGTTTAATACCATGTATCTGTTTCCATTGTAGTTTTGTTGATTTAAGAATCATATTTTGACGACTTCCCTGACGTAGTATTGAGCGCTGTAGTCTTAACGTTCGGAGGTCCCGGGTTCGATTCCCGGCAAGGTCAATTTAGGAATTTATAGATTCTGAATTTTTCCTGTTCTGGCCTGGTGGGAGGTTTCGGCCGTGGCTAGTTACCACCCTACCGGCAAATACGTGCCGCCAAGCGATTTAGCGTTCCGGTACGATGACGTGTAGCAACCGAATAGGGGTATGGATTTAATATAAATGTCATGCCCCTAACAGGTTAGCCCGCTACCATCTTAGACTGCATCATCACTTACTATCAGCACTCTGTTTACTGTGCTATCAGGCAGTCAATGGCTAACTTGTAGTGGATATTCTTGAAAACATTGCAATAAATAGCCAATCTTATAACGATATCTTAATTGTAATTAACCTAATGCAAACGGTTTTCGTCCTAGATTTCTCAAGAGGTATAATTAAGATTTAAATATATTTCCTTTTTATTCAAATTCATAGTCTTATTCAACAGTAATTCAACAGTCCTTACTTCTTAGCATATCGTATAAATATTACATTCTAATAAATTTAAGTACTTAAGTGGGCAATAACTTTAATCTCGCCACGTTTTGTTCAGCGATTATATGCACTCCATTAAATCCTTATTGTCTTATTGTGAGAGTTACATTTGTACATACATAACTAAATTATGTTATTTTACAAATAAATAGTGAAACATAGTTAGTAACTATTGCCTATATTATCATTTTTACTTTGTGTGTAGGTTTGAAAATGGTGTGAAGAGTAATCCTTAAAACCCATACTTAATACTTACATACTAACTTGTAGAAAGGCTCTCCAAAAATAAAAATCTCCAATTAAATAATAATAATTTCCTCCCGACCGAATTTCGGCTACGGCGGCCTATCTCCATAGAGATTAGCCATCTGCGCGGGAGATATTATATTGCACAAGTGTGTGCCCATAAATAGGTGCGCTCTCTGTTCCTTTACTCTCATAGCCCGATGGGACGGAAAATCCGACACGACCGAGAAAGATCAGATGCAGGAACTTCGGCTCAACGTGCTTGAAAGCCACCAACATAGTAAGTACCTAATAGCTATTTGAAGAAAAATACCTACCATCAAGCCTCCGAACCTAATTGCTATTATTAATTACCGCATCAGTGCCAGTGTTATTTTGCAAAACACGGTAATTATAAAAGTAACGTGTCGTCTATAAAACAGCAATGGATACTGCACCTAACGGTCACCGGTCCCATTTGACTGACGGGTGACTGAAATTTATGGCGGCCGATGGTCGAATTAATAGTAATTGTTCGAAATAATAGGACGGGTTTATGGCACAGAAGCATGGTAATTTGGGTTAGAGCGTAGTTTCGGCTTCAAATCTTTATAATATAGTAAATGTTATAGAGTTTATCTCATCTAATATCCATTCAACGTTTCCTGCCCTTTATTCGTTCTAATTTCATGGAGATTCTGGTTTATTGGGTACTATGCTACTTGCCGTAGCTGTTTTCTTAGTAGAACCTTTATTGATGATTTCAATGTGAAAGTTTGTGTAATATATGAAAATTAGCTAGTATATCAATATTACGGTCAATTACGATTTTTCGAATTCGTTTCTGTTTCATAAATGATATTCTAATAATCGGATCATTACCGTAAAAATTATATGAAAACAAGTATGAAAATCACATAGAATAAAAATAAATGAGTAGGGCCACAAACCGAAAAAGTAGATAAACAAAACTGTAGCTTTAATATCATGATTAGACAATTTTAATTATAAACTAGTTTTTAAAATATTGTCTACTCATCCTGCGAAAAAGGTACAACGCCCAATCTCCACGGGATTTGAAAAAACAAAGGTCTGCGACTTCAAAAACACACCGATTATATTATCAAGCCCATATACGAGTACCTACGTCCGAAACGGTTTTGTTCAACATTTCTGACACGAACCGTTCAGATTTGGAACTCCCTTCCGGCGTCCGTGTTTCCTGCCACTTATGACTTATCTATCTACAAGGCAAGAGTAAATAGGTTCTTTCTAGGCAAGTTCGCTCCAAACTAGACCTCGCCATTGTTTTTCTGTCACCAAACGCAAGCCTATCTTGTACAAAAAAAATTTATTGCGATAAGTTTTGGATTTGCGTTCGCGCTGTGATCGCTGTGACTTTTGTTAACGACCACATTCGAGTTCTTAAGGTCTTTAAATATCTTAGGTCAAAATCTTAGGCATCTACCTATTTTTTTCAGTGTGAGGCTGA
Organism: Erebia palarica; assembly: GCA_964035005.1. Classification (NCBI taxonomy): domain Eukaryota; kingdom Metazoa; phylum Arthropoda; class Insecta; order Lepidoptera; family Nymphalidae; genus Erebia; species Erebia palarica. The sequence goes on along the minus strand of OZ035987.1, from coordinate 27,221,089 downwards.
AAAATTCCCAAGAGCAGCATTCTACTCGAAAATAAAAATACGCCGTCAAAATTCCTACACAGATAGATTTAAAAGAACATAACTCAAATTCATTAGGCTAGTCCGCCGATTTTACACGGCATAATGATCTACAAACCCCAAAAGAATCGGCCAACTCATTAATGGTATTCCGTAGAACTATATTAATCACCACGCTCACCACGCCCTCTGGCGGCTAAACACCAAATAATTTCTGCCATACCATTCTCGAAGGGCGCGTAAAAAAACAATAATTAATTTTATTCTTTGGCATCTTTGGGGCGGACGTTTTTTAACCTCTTCACCGGCAGGTGAAGCTAGATGTATTGCGATTATTAATGTTTGATTACAGAACCTGTTAAGACTGAGCATCTTAATTTATTTACACTTTTATGGATCCCAAATTCTCACGCCGTCAAAGAGTACGTTTTTAACCGGAGGAGTTTGCAATAGACAGTATTCTAGAATCCATTCCATAACTTAACGTATTCATAATATTATATTTCAGCTGGACAATCAACGCTTGTTACAATTTGAAAATTTAAAAGATTCTAAACGCTGTGGGTAAATACATTCCTGCATTAATAATTATTGATCCAGAATATGTAAAGATGTTGGCAAGAGGATAGTGACTTGATACTGACTTCCCAAGGGATGGGTCCAAACGCGGGAACCTACATGCATCGGCCTCGTGCCATATCACGCGAGATGTCTTCTGAACTAGAAGCTGCAACGGAAATGTATGTATCCGGCAACCTACGTTGAGATTGTGATTTGCCTTTGGGAGACTGGATGTGTGAAGTTGGCTGGGAACAAAAAATCACCCAGATTTTTTACCTTAACACCTCAGTGAAAATAATACGATATAACTTAATGTTAGCTAGCCTTACATAATTGCTATATAAACTAGCTAATGCCCGCGACTTCATCTGCCTGGATCGAGATTTTTGGTTCCCGCGGGAACTTCTTAATTTTCCGGGATCTATGTGAAGTATAATATACGAAAAGTAGCCTATGTGCTATTCCAGACTATAATCTATCTCTGAGCCAAATTTCAGCCAGATTTGTTAGTTTGGGCGTGATTGAGTAACAAACATCCATACATCCATACATCCATCCAAACTTTCGCATTTATAATATTAGTAAGAAGTAAGATCATGCCCGCGTGGAATGGTGGCAATAATGCTGGCTGCATTTCCGCGCTGGACAGCCAGGCTTATCCTTTGCGCAAAAAATGAGCCAACCAACACCTCAGTTACATTAAACGGTGACATGGCGCTTGCTATTCTGCTTTTTCTTTAACATGAATGGCGGTCTAAGTTTCGCACGTTTAACATTTCAGAGTTTTAGTTCAGTACCTAATATTATTTTAGTTACTTTATCTAATTACCTAATCCATACTTACTTATACTTTTTAAAATTCTATAGTGTCTGTAAATCGGTTTACATGTTATTTTTTATGCCCCAACTGCATTACATGGTAAAAATAATACATACTTACAATGCGATTTCAATCATAATGACGCGACCAGTCCAAACATACATCGTTATAATCAACCCTTGTTTAGTTTAAACATGAGGGTATCCGTTAATTTTGTTGTCATCGACCAAGTCTATTAAAGCAATTAGTATGACGATCAACTTTATCTAATAGATTACTATTCTAGGCTAGAGTTGTTTCATATCCACGTCGTAATATTCTTGGTCAAACAATTAATTAATAATTTACATAATAGTATGTTACCCATCATTAAAAAGTCTTTATAACTACTATTTGTGCTCATGTTCTTGTCACTCGATGCTCTAATAGAGCAAGGAATCAGGGTCAGTCATAGGTAATAGTTTTAATTTCTACAACCGGATCTCTGCTCGGTTTTTTTAATTTTTTTAGGCATTTTAGTTAGGAAATGTTAGAGTTACTTAGTTAAATATTGGTCCATTACTTAAACCTTTTTGACGACCTCCCTGGCGCAGTGTTGAGCGCTGTTAACGTGCGGAAGTCCCGAGTTCGATCCCCGAATTTGGGAATTTATAATTTCTGAATTTTCCCTGGTTGTTCAACGGCTGAACGGATCTGGCTGAAATTTGGCAAAGAGATAGATTATAGTCTGGATTAGCACATAGGCTACTTTTTATCCCGGAAAATTAAGTTGTTCCCGCGGGAACCAAAAAACCTCGATCCACGCAGATGAAGTCGCGGGCATTAGCTAGTACAATTCTAATTGTCACAAAGTGAATTCCATTCGTATAGCATTCTACAAAGTAATGCCTTTTTAAATCGATGCTTTTCGTTTTAAGTGGATGTAAATTAATTTAAAACCATATTTAGCAGATGTTTCTTCTAAGCCGTATTATCTATTTCTATGCACCTATAAAAATATATAAAGAATGTCTGTCTGTAATTTAAACATTATTTATCACCTCATTAAAGTTACGAACTAGCAAATACTCATTTTAAAATTTTATGTAGTTATGCCTGCAGTTTGAGCGGGGCTGGTGGCCTTCGAAAATCCAATCGATTCTGTTAAACAATCGCAAGAGAGCATATTCAAGAGATGAAGTGAAGTAGCATAGTAGTGAGACTTTCTATCCCAAAAAACTTTAACCACGAAAAAAAAGTCTCGAGAAAAACTACATTTTATGCCGGGACTCATCCCGCTCATCAACCCAGACTCCGGTTCACTAGATATACTGAGCACGGGTCTTGTCTCGGAATGAGAAGGGATTGGCCATAGTCCACCACGCTGGCCAAGTTTAGATTGGCAGTTTCAGACACCTTCGAGAACATTATGAAGAAAGTTCGTAATAGTAGATTAAAAATACAAACAAAAACTTCGAAGAAGCCGCGGGTAAAAGCTAAGAGGTAACCATTAAATTCTAACGTTGCTTTAGCGGTATATGTTACAAGCCTAACCTTTCCGAACGTAATAAATAATTTACGTACGCTTCGAACGCATGACCACGTTCGGCAAAGATCACACGCCACTGACCAATGGGGGACTCGCACGCAAATGTCACTTGGACACGTGCGCCCGTACTTACATAGAGATGATTACGTTAAAATTCGTTAAGCTTTATTGTTTTGGCTTATCGTCAGAAGTGTTAAGGCTAATTTTATTGAACTTTAGGAAGCATTGTCTATAAGCCAACCGTTAGGTTCGGTTTCAATTGCACGCTTTTTCTACTTATACTTATAAGTATGGTCATCAACTGTGGTTTGTTTTATTTTCCAGGGTAAATATTATCCTATTTGTAATGAAATCAAAGAGTTCACGGAATTTTCTCTCCTTTTTTCTTTTTGTTATCATCTATTACTTAATAAAATTAATGCTCTTTCATACGACTTCCTTGAGAACAATACCGCAAATTAGTAGATTGTTCATCGAGGGACTAAAATGAGTCATTTCATACGAGATGTTTAGCTTACCGAACGTTGCGAGGTATGCTGTAGAATCAAGGAGAATGGCTTTTAATACCGTGGTAAACAGTCTACTTTTCACTTCGATTGCGAGAAAATAAAATAAATAACGATTTTTATTTACTTCTTTGCCATTCTGTTGTTACATTTTAATAGTATGAGTAAGATGTTTATTTTATTATTACCAAATAAATAGTCACATTCCCTTTACCCTATGCCTTTACCTCGTATTATGTATATTGAGCATCGAAATCCGAAATTGATTAAATGAACTTCCCTTTAAATAAATGTTATAATTACAATAAAAATTCTTGCGATTTCGCGGCAATCCGCAATACCAACTTTATTTTTCTCCATAATGTTAGCAAGAAGGAATTCAAAAAAAAACACATTCAGAACCATAGACATTGAGCTGTCACAGGTTGTGGCTCTAGGTGACGATGGTTAAGGATTGCGCGCAAATTATTTCAAAAAAGGAACATAATAAAAGTAGATTATGTGTGGATCGTAATAACATAGCGTAACTATTTATTCATTTCATACAATGGGGTGACGCTCACGCAAATGTCAGACCTGACTACCATCATACCATGACAGTTTTAGCAGTCCTAGATGTACAGTACTGCATAAAAGATATTAGAGTGATAGAATTTTATTTTATAAAAAATCTGCTAGTTTCATTCGTTACGCGGTACGCACCTGCTTTGTCTAGATGCCTTCGTTGAACGACTGGTAGGAAAGAACGTATCTTCTTAGACTGTGTCTGTGACATTAGATGGGCTGTTGATATTAACCATAGACTATTAATTTTTATTACCCATTTACTACCTATAACTTATAGGCCTATTACACTGCACTTATCACAGGGACCCTTACATTTGAATCAGTGTAGTGTAATAAGATTTAGGGAGAAAGGGTCTCTATATTGGTCCTTATTGCTGTCTAATAAGCGACGCTATAACTAGCGGCCACGCCCACCCTTACCACAGGGCCCTGTAATAAGTGCAGTGTAATAGGTCTATTAATAAAGCCTGCGATTATTGAAAAAAAAAACTTTTATCCCTAGACCCTAATAGCTAACTTTAGTCCACCTACACTAAGCTAAAATAACATCTTTTTAGAACGTGAGAGGTGAAAAAATATTTTTGGTTCAAAACTTACTTTAATTGAATTATGATAACAATACTCAACTTCTCGCAATTCTACCCAATCGTAGGTTTTGAAGAAAAACATTTTTCTTTAATACCTAATGAAAACGTCACAATAACGTAATCAATATATAAGCTGTAACATAAACATAGTAAATTAAAGCCTGGAGTAAATTAAATATAAGACCTGCATTTAGTCATTAAATTCGTCGTAAATTTCTCACTTTGATCATAAAACTGCAAAAAAATTATATTGCGCTCTTGATTATTTTTAGTTTATAAAAGATATATTGGCCGTTTTATCATAATTGGGCATAGGTACACATACTTATTTTTACTCTTTAATTTTTCGGAGTCCTCAAACGATCGATTTACATAGATGGTCCAACTAAAGTCGGTGTCAATAATCCATACTAATATTATAAATGCGAAAGTGTGTCTGTCTATCTGTCTGTCTGTCTGCTACGATTTCACGGCTTATCTGTTCAAGATTTTGATGAAATTTGGGCATAAACATATTCCCGGGGGAATCAAAAAACCTTAATCCACGCGGACGTCGCGGGCATCATTTAGTAAAGTAATAAGTACACATTTACCTAACTTCTCCTAGACTTAGATGTCTGAAAAGACAAAAGCCAGAATAGGTATAGTATTTATGTACTTTTGCTCAGTTGTTCCGTCTTTTCATAGAAAGAAGGAGAGATAGAATTTAATTTTACTACCTATTAAGAACCAAGTTAACCGGTAAGTAGACTGCTTAATTTCACCATCAGAATCAGCCGAGTATACATGTCGGTATTCAGAATTACACCAAATCTGGTACATAGTCTTTAAATAGTCTTCGTTGAATCTTTTCAAAATAAGTATTTCGTAGAAACAAGTAATAGTTTTAAAAAAAAAATCTAAATTAATCTAGTTAAATTAGAATATTATTCACATTTTTATTAAATGATATTTTTTTGTGAATCTCATCATTTTCTAGATGATGATTATAATTATAGTTAATCTTTTTTTGAATTTTTTTTTCAAAATTAGTCTTTAATGCGGGACCATGGTCACCCCATCATTTTTTTTTAAATTTTACTAGTCTATATCACCCGGAATAAGCTAGGGATTCTAACGATACCTCATTTATCAAAATCGGTTCAGGCGTTTAGAAGTTATGGTGGAATATACAAACTCACATACATACATACATACATACATGAAATCTGAAAACAATATACTCCTTTTTTAGGCAGTCGTTTAATCCATTGCTACGTTGCGGCGTGATTGAAGGACAAACCAACAAACAATAAACCAACGAAGAAACACACTTTCGCATTTATAATATTAGTATGATATTCATATGTTTCTTCCTTAATTAAATGACCGAGTTTGTGCATTACTTATTGTTAGTTTGCATCTTAAAACCCTATCCAACACCATACGCAATAGATCTACTAAAAATCATAGTATTCAGCTTTAAGATCGTTGTTTTGTGCAAACTTACCGTTTACTTAATAGAAAACCTTGTAAAGTAGTAAAATAATTTTATCTTGTAGAAATGAGGTTTACTAGGCACATAAAATTTCTTAGAATCATGATTGAATCATTATTATGTTACTGTTCTTTTACTTTCACCATATACCTAATTGAGATACAATAATGTTATGGAAGTTTTAATTGTAGTTATTATGTATTTGTAGTTATTTTTTTTAAATTTTACAACATTTTTCTCATTATCTTTTTCATTGCATCTATATTTCTGATTCCTAGGCCTCGTGCTACTTCCATATTCATAACTAGCTGATGCCCGCGACTTCATCTGTGTGGCATAAGATTTTTTGCTTCCCACGGGAACTCCTTAATTTTTCGAGATAAAAAGTAGCCTATGTCACTCTCCAGGTCCTCAACTATACCCGTACGTCGATCCGTTTCTCTGTTGCAGCATAATTGAAGGACAAACAAATAAACCAACAAACAAACACACTTTCGCATTTATAATATTAGTATGATACAGGTAGGACTTGTCTTGGAATAGTAATGCAGTCGGCTCTAAATAGATTTAAAGGTGCCATAGAAAATTACGAAGGTACTAACCCCCTATTTCAGCAAAATACCCGCAGCTTAAAGGGGGCAATACCCACTCTGTATGGATATAAATGAAAGCTCTTGTAGCAGTTCTATGTCGCCCTTCTAACAACAATCGGACTAATTAATGGACAGTTACGTGAGGAGTTAGATCGTATTTATTTATGGTTAGGGATTCTCCGCATTTTATTTCACGTGATTGATAACAATTTTGTATTTATTCATAGACATCCTACACTGACAAATTTCCTTGTGTATAAGTAACCAAATTTTTAGCTGTAGTGTTGCTAAACGTACAGTATAACTAATCTGGTTAACTCAACTAACCTCAGAATCTTCTTCCTAAATAAAATTAGGTGGCTTAGCTATAGGTATGTGTAGTTAAATTATTTTGTGTTTTTATAATATCTTCCGCCAATTTAGCCCGGACTTGAGCATCAAATTTATTGACCCTATACTCTCATATGACATCTGCGCTCATGAATCAGGATGTTTGCGCATTTTTGGCGGCCTCAAGGTATAGGCGCCTAGTAGTCTAGTAGTAGTATACTTAATAAAGTCCTCCCGACCGAATTTCGGCCACGGCGGCCTATCTCCAGAGAGACTAGCCATCTGCGCGGGAGATATTATAGTGCACAAGCATTTGTGTGCGCATACACAGGTGCACTCTCTGTTCCTTTACCCTCATACCCCGATGGGACGGAAAATCCGACACGACCGGAGGGAGATCAGGCGCAGGACCGACAGCTTTACGTGCTCTCCGAGGAACGGGGATGAAACACCGCCAACTTCCTAACTTCAGGCTAGTAATGAGAATTTCTTGTCAGAAAAACCCAATACTTGTTATGGCCCTGCCGGGGGCTCGAACCCGGGACCTCGTCGGCCGCAGTCGAACATGCTAACCACTAAACCAACGAGGCAGTCCTTACCCAGCGAGTAAGAGTTAGCAGCTTCCAGCGTGCCTTATGTCTATGCCGGTTTCTCATCATAGTTCTTGTGTATTATCACATCAACACTGTTTTTGTTTTTCTGTTCATCTTGTAAGTATTAACCTTAATATACGTACATTGATTACTTAGTTATAAACAATTAATTATTATATTTGAAGGTACGGCGAAGGACTGGCTTCCCATAGCACAGGGAATCCTAGTTTTGGGGCCAGGAACCTTAGCTAGATACTATTTCTGTTATTTTTTTTTATATATAGCTCTTATTCTTTAAGTGTACTATATTTCATTGTTTCAAAACAGTGTTTATGTGTGTTTTCATGAATAAATAAACACTACGTACCCTGGCACATCAATTTTCATCATTTGCAATAACAGTCAAGAATTAGTCTATAGATAACATATAAATTGTTAATCTAAAAGATGCATATATAATTTTCAATGAGTTTTATGTCTCAAGTTAAGTATGCCGTAACGGCTGCTATCACATGACTTTTATAGCAGTTAGGGCACAAATTAAACAGCATAAATAACGACTTGATATAAATTACCGCCGTTATAAATATTGTCTACCTGTGTCACAGTCACGGACTACAAAGATTTTATTTAATAAAAAGCTATATTTCTTTTAACCTTAGGTTATATTCCAAAACGCAGTCCTATTTGACAATTATTGTAGGTATAACTTGTACTACATTTCCATTTAAAAATGCGTGCATCTTTGCAATTGTGTCGGTATATCAATTGGACACGGAGTAGGTACGGACGATCAAACGTCGAATGTTTACGGCACTTTACGGCACATACTCTATTATTAAAGTTAAATTCTGAGGATAGCTGGTATACATAGAGCAGTGCAAAACTTACAGGGTAACTTTGAATTGTAAGCTTTTATTTCACGACTTGATGACTTCTATAATCCCATCTCTGTTCCTAGACAGATAGGCCTAGGACAGGATAGGTTAGGATATTAATATGCCGACATCAGTTAATAACAGGTTCGCAAGTATCGGTCAATCTATGCTTTAGACCGGTCTCTACCATACGATTTATTAATACGGACCTTAGGTAGCTTATTAGGTAGCTATGGGTTTTTTTATGGTATAAACGTAGATAGGTAGTTGTATATAATATACTCGTAAAGGTACGCTAGTGAGCGATATCCAATCAATCACAATTCGTCACGGTCAGCGGACGGCGTGCGTGGTTACAACTACCAAAATACGAGGATATGATGAGAGCGTATAGAGAGAATAAATTTTGTGGGTTCGAATCCTCAGCTGGTGTCTCAGAAATTTTATTGAGGACTAGATGTTTCCCGCATCTTCGTTCACTTGGATTGTTTCATTCCCGCGGAAACTCTGGACAAAAAGTAGCCTATGTTTTCCCCGGGATGTTACTTACCTCCTAACCAAATTTCATCAAAATCGGTTTAACAGATGGACCGTGAAAGCGCAGCAGACAGACAGATATGGATATGTGCACTACTAACGTGATCATTAAGTTCTGAATAAATGTTTTGTGTCATGAGCAGTCTGCAATTCATGTTGACTTTTCTGTACTGAAAATGTGAACTAATTTAGTTATTGCAATGATTGCTGATGCCATTCGCATTTCTAGTACAGAAAAAATCGTTTTCCTAATAACGGTCAAAAGTCAAAAGACAATTATTTCAGTTTAGTAAATAAATACAATATTGATATGCATAAGTGTGCCCGTAGACCACAAGACATAAAGGCATATATGGCAGGATAGTTTCCAGGTCGGGCAGAAAAACCGACGGTTTAGTTTTGCTCAATAACATGCACAGAATACTTTCCTCATTTCGCGACTATAACCAAATTTCCACCTGCCCTATAAACAGACTACCTAAAAAATCCGGTTTTGATGACTTCTGCGACTCCTGAAAGTCGAGGACGCATGCGATTTGGATTTAACAGGCTTACATATTAATTTACTAGAGAATGCCCGTGACTTCGTCTGCGTGGTTTGAGTTTGTTTGGTTCCTTCGGGAACTCTTTAATTTTCCGGGATATTATCTATCTCTGTGCCAAATTTCAGCCATATTCGTGCAGCCATTGGTGCGTGATTGAGAAACAAACATCCATACATCCATACATCCATACATAATATCTATACATCCATCCAAACTTTCGCATTTATAATATTAGTAAAGATATTGTAGACCTTGTCGCCACCTTAATATGTAAGAACAGACTTTCCAGGTGTTTTGAATTACCGTTATTTACCAATTAATAAAAAGTTAGACAGTAGCCACCCTACTTCATAAGAATTATTGTATTGTTTTTGTAAGTCGTAAGTAGTGAATGGGCGTTGACGTGGCTTTGTTATGAATTTTACAGTCACTTCCTTTATGGTAAATATGAGTTGATAACGCCTTATAGGCTATTATTCATTAATTATTTATTATTGCTTACAGTAATGAGGTAGGGAATTGAAAGTATTTAAAAGAATAAATTGAATCTTTATGTATGTACTAAAATATAAATAAATGAAATCATAGTAATAGAGGAAATGTTTGAGAGCATCTTAGAGCATCATCTTTAAGCAAGATTTAACAATAAGACCGCCTTTGAAATAGAAGGGCCTATTTAATCTGTTTACCTTCTGTGTATTGTTTCAATAATTGAAATGTGTGTACTAAAAGTTTTGATGACGTGCGTGACCTCAGTGTTGAGTGCTGTTGTCTAAACGTGTGGAGGTCCTGGGTTCGATTCCTGGCAGGGTCAATTTGGGAATTTACAATTTCTGAATTTTCCCTGGTCTGTCCTGGTGGAAGGCTTCGGCGGTGGCTAGTTATCACCCTACCGACAAAGACGCGCCGCCAAGGGATATAGCGTTCCAGTACGAGGCCGTGTAGAAACAGAATAGGGGTATGTGTTTAATATTACTGCCATGCCCCTAACAGGTTAGCCCGCTACCATCTTAAAAAAAAGAAATTCAAGCCATAGTCCACCACTCTGGCGAGGTGCGTAAATGTTGGCAGACTCCAAACACTTTTGAGAGCATTATCGAGTGTTCTCAGCCATGAGCTTTTCTTACGAAGTTTTCCTTCACCGTTAAAGTGAATGTTATATTTTAATTGCACATAACGCATGTACGTAACTAAGGAAAGTTAGAGGATGTAAAAGGAAAAGAGCCCTAAATGGGAGGTCGAAGTTTCAAGCCCTAGGACCCAAGTTAAAACTGCTTGTTAACATAGTACAGACACAACTATATGTGAACTAAAAACAGTGCAAATACGAAGATTACATACGATAGCTGTCGTCATTACTAAGGTACACATCAAACACCATTTCCAATTACCATTCTCGCACCGCACCGCAGCTAATTCGAGCGTGCGAACCGCCACGTGTGATCGTGCCCTTCGACCGTTCCAATTTTCGTTTACGAGCGGCGGTTCCCGACTGAGGGTGGTTATACACTCTATTATTGTCATCGCATCGCAGATAAGATGCGTTTGTTTGTATAAATGGTGATGAGTTTTTTTTTCAATTAAAATTTTATGGATATCCAGCATTTTCATATACGTATACTCGCTATCATGTAATAAAAACGCGTTACACGTTTGGTTATTTCGAGCAGATTAGGACCAAAACAAAACAATATATATTTTTAGTCCACAAACCTAACGTTATTTAACCTTTGACTGCGATTTCACTTGTTAGTATGTACCTATTGAAGTATTCTAAGTTGGTAGCAGGCTAACGTGTAGAGGTATGGATGATAGCTTTAACCAATACGACTAATCGGTTTCTAACTTTACTGGCTAATGCCCGCGACTTCGTCTGCGTGGATCGAGGTTTTTTGGTTCCCGCGGGAACTCCTAGCCTATGTGCTATTCCAGACTATAATCTATGTATGTGCCAAATTTCAGCCAGATCCGTTCAGCCGTTGGGGCGTGATTGAGTAACAAACATCCATACATCAACGCATCCATACATCCATCCAAACTTTCGCATTTATAATATTAGTAAGATATGCGTGCTGGCACGGTCAGGAGAGTAAGTACGTTGTATGCAGGTACCTACCTGTCGACGTCAAAAGTCCATACATAGCTGAACTGCTAAAACTGTGTGCATGCAATCTGAATCACTCATCCACACAAACGTCTGTACACGATATTTACCTTAATTTAAGGTTCAAAGTATTCAATACTACTTAGATTATTGCCATAAATTGTCAACAATGTCAACCTACAAAATGAATAAAATTTATGTAAATTTGAGGTTGACAACTAACAAGCCATCATGTATGCGTATTCTATATAGACTTTTGACGTCGAATGTACCTAGTTCTATAATCTGTACCTTCACCTTATTGATGGCTTGAATGCCCCTGGGATATTTTAGGAGGCTGTTAAATAATTTTTGGCTATTTTACAGTATTTGTCCATAGTTACTAGGGTCGCAATGTCGTAGCTGTTAAATATTTTGGACCGCTTTAATCGTTAGTTTTATTATACCTACAGAGTAATAGACTACACTAGTAAATGACCTGAAACAGATGCTGTGAAATTCCTGATTCTTTTAACATTTACCCTTGTCTTTGCCCCAGCGAAACTCGGTTCTAGCTGTATTAACTACTAGCTGATGCCCGCGACTTCGTCTACATTTATTGAGGTTTCATGGTTCCCACGAGAACTCTTTCTTTTTCCGGAACAAAAAGTAGCCTATAATATGTTATTCCAGACTATAATCTATCTCTGTGCCTCGTTCAGCCGTTCTGGCGTGATTGAGTAACAAACATCAATCCAAACTTTTGCATTTATTATAATATTCGGATATAATCCATACGAATATTATAAATGGAAAGGTCCAATCTTGATTAATGTCGAAGAAGTACTTGAGGTACTAACAATAATGTAACTCACTTTCGACACGCAAGATTTACGTGTCGGTCGGTGCAACGGCTTGTTATATGCCTTAACAAAAGTTGTAAGGTGGATGAAATTAAACGTTTGAATTAATTTATCGAATAGATTTTATTCTTACAGACAATTCCATTATATTTTTATTTCATTTACTAAATACAGATAGACAACAAGTATGTACCGAATATTGACACTTATAGTAGAGTACATACTTAACTAGTGATCCTGTTTACCCTTATGTACATTGTCTCTTGATTCACGATATATATATATATTTCTCATAACAAATATACTATTAAATAAATTAAATTAAATAAATTTTAAATTAAAAACTTAAAATTTATTGTATTTAATTTATTTAATAGTAAATTTAAGCGTTCTCACTTTAAAAAGAAAATATGGAGTCATTATTTTATTACCAGGTAACTTGGAACCGATTTGAGCCCGTCATGCCAGTTCAACACAGGGAAAACCATAGGCCCAATAGGGATGATGCCTATATCAAAAATAATTATTTCTAACTGATTATTAAAGATGGTTTTCAAAAAGACCTAAAATTCACATCCTCGGTTTGTTTTAAGTGTGATAACCAATAAATAATATAAATAAATTAAAGAAAAAAAGTGCGTTGAAATTTGATGACGTCACAAATGCGAATTTCATACAACTTCCATACTAGAAGAGCGTTTGATAAGTTTGATAAAGAGTCGCTGATTTGATTGGTCAACATCCCTATTGTCTAAACAAATCGTAATCATTTGTCAGCTTAAAACATATCACTCGAACTGTTTACGGAATTCATACATGCTCTTTGACGTGCAGGCATCTGTGAACTTCTTAAACAGGTCGAATTATCTTTTTGACAAACGATTACGATTACGATTTTCTTACACAATCGGGGGACAAAACTTGGAATCCCATAATTTTATAATTATTTACCTTCATTGAAATTAAAGATTTTGAACCAAGAAACAATGTAAAGTCGTATTATATATCTAATATTATACAATGTTCCCTTAATTATTGAAATGCTTTCGAAAAATATTTCATGATTATATATAGATTATATATACATAATAGTATATAACAGTTTTTACAGTTAAATTATGAATAATTTAGTCCCCTAAAGAAAATAAAAACAAGGCAATCAAAAGTAAAATTTCCTTGTAAATTTTTCGAAAAAAGGTGAATTTAATTAAAAATAACTGCATTGAATATGCCATATAAAAGTATCACTAATTAAATATCATGTCAGTAAAATCATGACACGACAATTAGACGTTAGGTATTAGGATATAATTATGTTATACCAATATGATTATAGATTATTATACTCTACCTTGAGGCTGTGGTAATTTTTCGGTCTCAGTTAATATTAGGTTAACATTTGTCATTCGTTAATCGAAATTCATAAAGAAGTTATCCTCACGTAAATGAGTCTTTATTAAAGTTAAAACTTTAAAAGGCGCAATAAATTTTAGATACAGCTCTTGGTTACTAAATATTTTCATACTATGTTCTGAATAAGATGAAGATATATACCCCAACTTAGGTATAGATATACCTATTGTCAAATATATAGAATAATACATAATATTATCATTTTGTTTTGCCAGTCAATTCAATACAGCTACTTCGTATTAAAAAATGAATACAAAAGATTTGCTATTTATTATAAAATAAAAATTGTGTTGTTATATTATGGATAATTTATTTTATATATACCGTTACTTGGCGTGTAAAAAAATCAATTTTCGCAGTACATAAACGCATACCTATGGTTTAATATTTTACTCACAAAACAATTAATTTACTTACAAGGCAGACAGTTAATCGAAACATTCGCTTAGCAAAGGAATATTTACAGTAATATATTTATTTACATCGAATTTATTTTTATCTATGTACCCATTAAATATTTATTCTTACTTAAACATAATATAGGAATATAAGCTATTTTTATGAAACTATAATCAATAAATACACATAAAATAAAAACATGTCAACTAACAGTTATCTACTATCTTAAAATAGGAACCAAAATATCCGCTTATATTTTCAATTGCTAAAATGTAAATAAATAAATTTTATTTAACATAATAAATCTTCGATATCATTAATATTATGAATATAATCACATTTCTGTACACTATTCACATTCAATCACAATTTACTATCATAGAACATTTATATTACCTACAGGTAAAATGATAGTATGTAATATCAACTTTATCCGAGCATTGCTGAAAACAATATAAGAGGTATATACGTAAATATTGCATCTAAATCATAAGAGGAAAGAGAAAGAGTCAGGAGTTTTTTTAAATTTATTTTGTACCTATAACTTACTTTAGGACTTTTGATATAAGTAGGTGTTGATATTGGATATCTCCTATTGTGTACATTTAAATCAAAAACTTAATACAATTTAGTCAAAGGCCACGACTATACTTGCTAGTTATTGCGTAAGTAGCGTAAGTACGTAATTGTCAAATTTGCATACGATAGGTGACTGTTTACATTTGGTAAGTTACTCATGAGAACGTGAGTGAAAATTACAAGTGTAGTTCTGGCCATAGAACAACTTTTTTATGATGTTAAAAGCATAGCATCTTAATTTCCTAGGTCCATGATACTACAAAATTAACCTACAAAAATAAGTTTTCAACCTAAAAATGATAGGCGACTTTCAGCATAGCCCAGATAACGTTTGTACAATGTACACTCTGTTTATTTCCTATTTACAATCATAGATACTTGAAACAATCAGCGAACCTATATTTCGTGATGAAAGATGTTTAGTTTTAATGAATACAAAATTGTAAACTTTTTTAATGTCGGTCTACGACAATGTTATGCAAATGTGCACGAAAAGCAAGGTTTATAATTAGAATCTACAGAAGGTTTAAATCTAAGATGTAAGTCCAAAATTCAATATTATGAAAAAATTCACGCTTATTCCAAATTGTTCGGAACACTTCCATTAAATTGAATCCTTGAATATAATATATATATATATTGATAATGAATATTGCAATATTCAATATAAGAAGGAAGAAATCTATGTAAATAATATCACGGAAGTAATTTTCCAACTGTTCTAAAAGTTCCCAAAAAAGAACTCAGTTTAGTACTCATAGCTCTTTAGACCACCTTATAGTGTTAATTTTTCATAAACACAAAATAAAAACGTTTTGATTATAAAACACTTTCATATATCGTCACTCTTCGCAATGAAAGAAAAAAAAACACTTAGTCCACTCAAAAGCCAGTCGAGCCGCATCATTCGTGGTAGTCACGCGGCTCCGGCTTCAGCTACCACACCAGACCCTCTGGGTGCAAAGGGGGAGGGGCGTCGCCGAAGGTGAACTCAGGCGAAGATGGCCGCGGCAACACCAGGTGGTCGGGGGGTGGGAATTGGTCCTGGAACTCGCCGCCTTGCAGCGTCTCCATTCCGCCTGCAAAACGACCTGCTCTCGTTAAAAGCGTGAT
Source organism: Erebia palarica (assembly GCA_964035005.1). Lineage (NCBI taxonomy): Eukaryota > Metazoa > Arthropoda > Insecta > Lepidoptera > Nymphalidae > Erebia > Erebia palarica. Next base: position 27,205,099 of record OZ035987.1, on the reverse strand, counting down.
ACTTGATAATTTAAAAAGGCGATTTTAAATTAAATTACAGGGTCGTACGTACTTAAAAACCTTATTTTGAGATCATGTCCGATGAGTGATACCTTTATATATGTCACCGTAAAATTGCAAAAACCGTTACATTGTAATTTAACTAGCGAAATTGTAAACTGTCGACAGATTGTGAACCGTTCAATGTTCTGAGTGTCGATTTTTGAAATATTCGTTATTACGAATTTACGTTTTCTTGTCTGGCCGGGCACTTAATGTTTTTTTCTCGCGCATTTTAATGCACTGACTGGCAAAACATGTTTCCTATATAATTCTTTATCCATTTCTCTGTGTAGTGTGTTTTTGCCCCTTTTCTTCTTGTAATACAAATTGATCTGACTTGCCAAATATTTGCAATGAAAATATATTTTCAGGCAATTTCTTACAACCTGGTTTTTGGTCGGGATAGCGAAAGAGATAGATAGCTAATAGTCTCACATTCACATTTATTATAATAGTACCTACTTATGGATTTGTTTTAAGACACAAGAAGTCTTCTCACCTGGCTGATTAAAAGGCATAGCCGGTGGTGGATGGAAGAACGGCGCGTCATGGTGAAACGGCGGGCCATAGCCAAATTCGAACTTTCCATCTGCTGTCGCGAAGTATGGGAACCCCGGCGGCCCCTCCTCCAGCCCTCCCGGGGATAGGTTCATGGGGAAGCCTCGCATCTTGCGAGAGGAACCGAAGAAAGGGCCCCGTCCCATTGATGTCAGTTGCTTTAAACGCCTCTCCTTGGACCGCTTGTTTTGAAACCAGACCTGTGGAAGAAAATAGTTTGTTAGTCTCAAATAATAATAATTTCAACAGCTACAACCAACGGATACAATAATATCACACGGGCTCGGTTTTCGGGACTTGGATTTGGATATTTCGCATCAAAATCATAAAGGCTATGGCACAATATTTGATGCTAAAGTGACGCTAGAATGATCTACGGATTCGATTCTCTGTTAAATGTGTATGCAAGTTTGCGAAATCGTGCTGAATAATTATTATTTATCCTGATAAATACCAAACTTGTGTTAACGTACCTAATAGTAATTAAATATGTAAAAAGATAAAAATACATTAAAACAATAACGAGATACATTAAAATGTATCTTTATCACTTGCACTTACAAATTGCACGCTCTTTTCTTCTGTAACCGCGCCCATAAACTCTGCGGTTGCGTTATATTGTATGTTAGCATATTGAGTTTGTTTTACTGGTAAAATGTATTACCGCAAACACAAAGTCACAGTATGTCTTGACAAACACACTTTTATTCCTGCTTTCAAATTGAAACGCGGTGTACAGTTTGCGAGAGGTAAGCTAAACTTTCCATTTGTGTGTGCAACTCGTGAAGCTCTCTGAAGAGCTCTGCCCAATGAGAACTGAATGAAAAATGGTGTCAAATTAAAAAATATAGGTCGGTATCCCTATAATAGGAATAAACGACAAAATAAATGCACTTGATCATTTTGTGCTACCCCAGGACCAGTGTCAGTATATAAATACTCATCTGTAATTTTCAACAATCAATCAATTTCAACATTGCTCACATTGTAAATCTCCAATGTTTGCGTCAATATCTCATACTACATGTCCAATGGCTACCTTCGATTTGGAATCGCTATAATAATGAGGGTATGTCTAAAATAGAGTAAATAGGCAAATCTGTTCATTCCGTTCGATTTGAATCCGCAACCAAACAAAAAAACGCACTATCAATATTTATGAAGAAAAATAAATGCATATTGCATTTTACAACTTTTCCATCCGTCGCGATTTTTTTTGGTCAACAAATATATGGGAGCAAGTTTGTAACGGTAACAGCATGAAAGCAAGAAGACATGCATTATCTTTTTCGTATAATTTAGTGTAACTATAATAAAATCAAGTCAAACGGTCGTTCAGAATTCACGGTAAGTTATATTGATAGGGGTGTCACTATTTTAAAATTGATTAAGGCACTGCGTTTTTACCATTGAAAATGGTTATCAGATGCAAATCGCCTGAGACGTATTTTTGGCCATAGCTCAAAGGATTTTCGGAGGATCAAGTAGGAAAAGTACCAGTACTTGAGGAATTTAACGACACACGTGTGAGCGTTTGAATTTTGAAAATCGGCTGTTAATTAGTTCTGGAATTTTGAAAAATGTAAATAAGTCGGGTTTTTTGAGATTTATGTTTACTAAATTATTTCGGAAAAAACACCGACTTGAGAAAAAATTAAAAACGTCCTAGGGTCCTAGTTTATCTACAAAATGGCGAAAAAATTTTGAAAATCGGTAAATAATTGTGACCTTTGAAGAATTGTGATTGTACGTGGTCTCTTTAGATTTGGAATTGTAGAAAAACGGGTATTTCCGTATATAAACAGTGATGATTCTATTATTATTGACCGATCGTTATGGCAATGGTGTTAAAAGATGCAGATGAGGAGGCAGACGAGGAGTGCATTCGAGGTGGAATTTTGAAAAACGGTCAATACATTTTTGAAAATTTTTGGAAATAGGTTTTAGGATGTAGTTGTGTAATTTTAGGGAAGCAAATCTACATAAAATTTCTTATTATTCAACTTGTAATGTTTTATTCAAAATAAAATTAATTTTATTTCGTAAATTTTTGTATTCATATTCAATACCCCGATTCTTGCGGGAACTGCGAAATCAGTGATTTTTTTTTCATAGAATATAAGCTGGTTGAAATAAACCGCTGTAATAGAGCAAAATCGAGGCATTTTGGAAACGTAAACCTATCTTGGGTATTATGGTTACATGATGTCGAGTTATTGATATATTTACTTAAATAGATAGTCTTTTTTTATTTCCATTAGGTAATTGTTATAATAATATAATACTAACTTAGTGATATTTTAAATACCTAAAAGCAAAAATAAATTCATTTTATAAAACCATTGCATTGACAAGACAGCTATATTGCCTCAAAAATTTAGGTATCAGCCCTATTTCTTGCCGCGTGGCAATCCGCGTCTAATCTATTACTCGGCCTTAACGGCGATATCGCACCTCACGTGTGAGAGTACCATTACCTTTGCTATGGTACAGACTTCAGAGTGACATAGTTTTAGATTGAACCTGACAATGTGATTGGTTCCTATACTTGGTCGAAAGGCCTATACTTATCAAGAGCAGAAAACATAAGAATTGGCGATTGAGAATTCAGAGAAACTTGGCTACTGTCATATGCGGCTTAGTGTCATATACGTTCGTGTCGATACGATATATATGATAATGTCCTCCCGACCGAATTTCGGCCACGGCGGCCAATCTCCAGAGAGATTAGCCATCTGCGCGGGAGATATTACAGTGCACAAGTGTGTGCAAAAACACAGGTGCACTCTCAAACGAGAGAGATCAGGCGCAGGAACGATGGTTTTTCGTGCTCTCCGAAGCATGGCTATTATTAAGAATTTCTTGCCAGAAAACCCCATTACTTGTTATGGCCCGATCCGGGACTCGAACTCGGGACCTCGTCGGTCGCGGTCGAACATGCTAACCACTAGACTAACGAGGCAGTCGATAGATATACATGATATGAACGACACGACTAAGTAGGTATGCCTAGAAATCTTAACAAAAGAACTGAATAATAATTGCTAATTAGTCTAGGCAATTTGGCGGTTTGTTGTATGGAGACCCTCGCATTAAATCCTCAGTCGTTGAAACTTAGCAGAGTTGTAGTATGGTATGAACCAAAACTTATAGAAAAATATCGAACAAAAATCCATCCGGAAGTTAGGTATTTATACCTAAAACTCAATATTTATGATTGAATTTATTTATATATTTTATAATTTTTTACTCGATTTAAATAATAGTAGGTAGTTTAACACTCAAAACTGAAATATTAAACGAAATAATCATGCAGGGTATCGATATTTAGCCGATTTTATATTCAAACCTAAACTGCGTTTACGCGATAATGTACCTTACTGCTTCAACAATTAGGTATAGCATAAAAACCTTACTACCTATCTGATTTTTTATTGGATATTTATAATATACGTTTAACTCATGATACTTTATCATACTGTAAAATTACGTCGCCGAAGGAATTATTGTTGCGGTCGACTAGCTTTATTGCCTAGACTAAATTGGATAAAGATATAATTATTGGTTAAGAAATAGCAAAACCGTAGGTATCTACACAATAAACCCCGATTTTAGATAATTCTAGCGAATCCTACTGCGTCAAAACTTTTTATTTGAGCTCTACCTAGGAAAAAAGCTTACTATAACTCATCTACCTACAAGAGATTTAGATTAAGACTTTCGTTACTTATATTTACTTTAGACAATAAACACCTAACACGACTCTGTTTAATTACCATGTACTTTTTAGGGTTCCGTACCTTAAAAGGAAAAAACGGAACTCTTAAAGGATCACTTTATTGTCCGTCTGTCTGTCTGTCAAGACCCTTCTTCTCAGGAACGCATGGAGGTATCAAGCTGAAATTCATATCAAATACTCAGGTCTACTGTCCCTTGGAGCTGTGAAAAAAAATCAAATTTCTAAGCCAACGCAATAAAAACCTACAGGGTACTTCCCGTGAACTCAGAATCTTGTTTGGTACGAAGCAAAGTCTTATAGCACAGTTAAAGGAAAAGTTGCGAAAAGCATAAATTTTTAGTTACATTATCTAAATAAAATATTTTCAATAATTTTAAACTTACTACAGGTTTGTACGAAACAATCGGTGTGCGAGTACGACTCGCACTTGACTGGTTTATTGTTTTAGAAGCTTTTAATCTCATTCATCAGGAACTGACCAGTCTCTAGGACTACTGTGCATCATCGTTTTATTTCAATGTGCTCGTAGATTTATTAAAAAGGTGTGAACTATCAGAGTAAATTTAGCGGCAAATAAACCACTCTCATTATTTCACACACATTAAAATACAATTTGTTTTGCCAAAGCATTTTTTGTGCCTACGCGGAAATGTTTCTACGTTTAGTAGGCAGGTTGGTAGGTTTTTAAGTTTTTTTAAATCATTGGAAGCTTTGTCTTTGAATCCGCTGATATATATAAAACCGTGTTCATAATATCTTTAACGTTTAACCTTTTTTTAACCTTTAATACTGGAATCCTTTAATCCTCTAGCCTAGAATCTAAGCTATCAGTCGGAGCTAAAGCAACGTATTCGTAATACTTTAGTATACACCAAGTTTACAAAATCAAAATTGTTGTTTACAAGTTATAACTTTAATTTTTAGAACGGAAAACTTACCTAAAGAAAAACTTTTTTAACACTATCATTTCTAACTCGAAATATATCAATATATATGTAATATAACTAGATATAAATATATATATATATAGATAGATAGAGAACCTTCACTCATAATTTCGAAATTATCAAGTGTATTTTGGTTAAGTCATCCTAATTTTTGCTAGTTTGGTCCAACTATTACTTAATATTTGTTTGCTGCAGATAAGTTTAACTTTTATTTAAGACTTCTAGCTAACTTATACTTTATCATCTTCTCCTTGTATCTGCTTGCCTACTTTATTGCGTTATTAATTTTAATACGTGATTTTACTACTACAAATTGTTATCCCATTTAGTATTTAGGTAGGCATTTTATGTTTAGTAGTAGCCTCTGTTCGCATAAAATTATGATTTACACTTTATTGGGCCGTCGTCATAACACCGATACAACTATGTTGATGATTTAACATGGAAGCTAATACAAAATTAAATGTTACATCATTAACGTGATTGCTAACTAGCCTTAGCATTTCCACACCAACCTTATTCATATAAAGCTCATTTAAGGGAAATCAGTTTACTCTTACAATGGTGCTCACTGCTCATTCAGTTGTAATAATCTCTATGCAAATCTCTTTACTACATGAATAACTGATAGGTTTATAATACTGTCGTCGTCATTTTCACAATTTTCCCTTGATAAAAAGGATAATTTTGTAGCTATAATAGCACTGTCTGAACATAATTCACATAATATTTCGTTAAAATCTTTCAAAAAAATAATCTTTTTTTTTGGTAAAATCTACATCTACTAACAAGCATCAGGCAGTAAAGAATGCAGTATTTTTTTTCTTAAGTAGAAGAATTTGCTTAAAAACGTAATTCTAATTCTGGACTGCAAAATGATCTGCCGAACTGTAAAAAAGCTGCATGCGTAGATACTTCTTTTTATTTTGCTCTTCTAGAATATAAACTGTATTCCTACTTTTTAGAGATAAAATCGCTAAGTACAACTATACATTAACTATGAACTCAGCTGCATGCGAAGAGAACCACTTTTCATTTTTAATGTTATGCGTCTTGATTTTTTTCAATTATCTTTTCTTAAATTAGTCATACTACTCTAACATTTTTAATATTTTTTTACAGAGAAAGTATGGTACGGTACGTTATGTTTCCACCACTCCCAGCACTACAGCCCATTAACGTCCCACTGCTAGGCACAGGCCTCCACTCTCATAGGAGAGAGGGAATCAGAGCTTGGACCCACCACGCTGCTGCAATACGGGTTGGCGGGCTAACGGTATGTTTAATTATTATAAATTGAAACAAACAGATCTTGCTTCATTCAGAAGCTACATCATTATCACATTCCTGCCAGACTCTAACAATAAAAGATTTCATCACCAATTAGTTCATAGCAAATTAACATTGGATTTAATAGTTAATCATATAAAAAACGGTAACATGTTACAAAACGGCCGTCGGTAGTCGCAACAGTTGCCTTGAACAATCACTGATATTCCGTACGCCTATTCCGATATACATAAAAACGATTATAGACATGTTCCGTTATGTTACGTTATGTTATGTTCAAACTGATTACAGTAATTACTTTATTGGTTCTAATAGTTTAATGACTAATGTTGAAAAAATATTGAGCATCAACGGCCTGAGGATTGTATAAGTAGACACCTGTAGGTAATTTATTCTTAAGCTGACCAAATTGCAGGTGATAATATCTCGGAAAAACACGTAAGCGACGTGCTAAAGACTGTCCATTAATTACATAAACAGCTGTGCATTCTTATCCTCAGTAATGCCTAGGTTGAAAGGCATTAGGTGGGTATATTATTGAAATATAATACCTATGTATCCAATGAAAGCTCGACTAGACACGTAAGAATAGCCAAAAAAACGACTTTTATCTCTATTTATGAAATCTCTTTCAATTTTGAATTACCTACTAAAATTAAATTGTTCATCTACATTGCAAGCAAGTCTGACTGCAGCCAAGCGCTAGCCTATATAATTAATAAAAATACAATACTGCGTTACTGTTTCATTAGGTTAGAGATTTGTGGCCAACTGAATTACCGCCATTGTGACCTACATCGGTAGCAAGTATCAACATTTTTCTATCTCCAACAGCAATAATACTTGTGGATACGACCTATTCCCGGGGTGACGATGCCTCGAAGCCGCTCGGACAGTCCTGCACAGCGGGACACCGCCCGAACAAGCCGAGCGGTGTTAAGTACTATATTTCATACGTCCACCGCTGGGAGAACCCATTCTTTTACCGCAACCCTGACGCCTTATAATCCTCATAAAACCTTAGTATTAAGTTCATATGAAGTCGGAACGCGGATGTTTCTCGCTGAATTTACTCCGATATTAAAGGCTAAAATGAAAGACCGATATTGCAATCATCCATATTATATGTAGAAGGTATCATGTAGCCCTAGGTAAAACGTGTAAAGGTGATCGCATACCGCAAAAGAATTCGCATGAGGTGTAACTACCTAAATTACGCATTCTTCGATTCAAAAAATACCATACTTCGTCAGCAGTTAGAGTCAGTTGCTTCCAGCGCATTGAGGAAAAGCAGAAGTCATCAATACGTGATCTTGATCGCACCATCTGCACACCTGATGCTGCTAAGGTCACAGGCATATTCACTATTCAGTATAACTGCCTGTGTGTGAAAATGCTTGTGCATGTGCGTCTCTATGATAAGTGTCTTACGTGCTGCAGCTTTGTGGGATCACCTTCATGGCATTGTTTTGAAACCGCTATTAAACGTTAGTAAAATTAACGCATGCGGCTTCACCAGTTGTTTTACGATTTTAGCATAAAGCCCATCATCAGTCGATTTCATAACTTTACAATATGAAAAGTATTTTAACAAAAATATCTTTTGTTGCTTATGTAGTTGGGAATAAAGAGATGGATAATAAGAGACCGTTAAGGATATTGTTCAGCCCTGAATATAAATAATGAAAATGCCCTTACCTACCTGTGGGCTAGTGATGTTGATCAAGTCAAGCGAGTGAATTGTTTTTACAACACATTCAGCGTACGGCGACATAAAATATTCATGTTATACAAAATAAACACATAAAATAGTACGTACTTAATTGACCGAGCGAAGCGAAGGTCTCTGAGTCTACTTGAGTGAATTTGCACTTGTTCGTCCGTCCGTCCGTCCGTCCTTCCGTCCTTCCGTCCGTCTGTCAGAGCCTTATAACTTCTGAATTACTGAACGTAATTACTTCAAATTTAAATATAATATGTAAACCGATGGTCTCCAGCCGAATATGGCTTAAAAAGTTATAAATTTTTTTATTTCAGGGGTCTCTCATAGAAGAGAATGCGAAGTAAAATATTTTTTATAGCGTTACATAGGGTTGCGGTATATAATTTTAAGGATAATTAGAACTAGAGTCTAAAAATATTTTTTTTTCCCCTAAAATTGACGAAATGTGGAGAGTGTCTTTCAAAGTCAAACTTTCAAAGTGGAGATTTTCTGACGTGGACGTCGGCCTCGTTGACCTCAGAACTCTCAATTTTCTGAAAGGCTGAGCCTGTACTTGAACAACAAATACTAAAATTAGATAAATATTATAAGGAAACGAAATTATTTAATTTTTAATGAGCTTCAGTATTTTTTACAGAACTTCACAATGATGTCAATAGATGGCGCTCTGTACAAAGTTTATTCGTTTCTCCAATAACTTTTTAGCTCTTTTGCGTCTAATGTTAAAAGTTAACTATTACAATATAAAGTTAAAACTATCTTATGGATACCGCGAGGTCTCAGTTCGGGGCGAACCACTAGTATATTTGTATGGATATAAATATACACATACAAATATAAGAATAACATTGTGCGTAAATAACTGCAAAATGTAAGCGTTTGGATGATTTCCTGCTTTATTTATATCATTATATGGGTTCTAGCCTCTTCCCTCCAAACCCAAAGATAAACACGATGAAAGAGACCTGGGATCTCATTCTGTGAAGCGACCCCAGATTTCCGACGGGCCTAGTCAATTGCTGCAACTGCAGTCCTATTGCCTCAGTGGACATGAAATCTAGTTGTACAATATGCAAAAGAAATGTAAGAAAATAGCTGCGTAACAGTGTCATCACTAGATGTCTATCATAAGAAATTATCTGGGTTGTCACCAAGTTACCCAATAAAAAGTATTTTGGGCATTTGATCGTATTTACTGTACCTATAGTGCATAACTAAATTAAACGAGTCCACTGAGTTAAGTAATAGGCCTGATGGATTGAGTAATTTTTTTTCTTAAGTGCCATTGAGTCTGAGGCATTGTCCTATGTGAGCGCTATACGCGACATCGCGGCTCCATACGGCGCGAGTCGTGACGTGACAGTGTCAAACAGTAGAACTATCGCGTCGCTTTTGTCTACATAGGACACAAGGTAAGTCTAAGGCAGCAAGCATGAAAGCTTTAGGCCTCTTACACTACACTTTTGCAAGGGACCCTTACGTTTGAATTAGTGTACCTAATGTAATAAAATTTAGGGAGAAAAGGTACGTAATTTGGTCCTTATTGCTGTGTAATAAGCGACGCTATAATTACCCACGCTATAATTTACCACAGGGACCTGTGAAAAGTGCAGTGTAATAGGCCCATTAGTCAATACGTTTGGAGTCTACAAAGAGTGCTTTATCATAATAAGGAACAACCAAAACTTTCCAAACTTATTATCAGTCTTTATTGTATACGTGTTACTGGCTATTTATCTTTTATTTTTTTATATTTATTAGTTGACTGCGATCGCAACTGATGGTAAGTGATGATGCAGTCTAAGATGACAGCGGGCTAACGTGATAGGGGCATGGCAATTATATTTAACCCAGATCCTTAATACAGATTAAGGATATGGGTTAAATATAAAATAAGTTAGTAATATAAAGTAAGTAGCACGATGCTGTGTAGAAACAGTTCTATACAGCATCGTGCTGGAATGCTAAATCGCTTGGCGGTACGTCTTTACCAGTAGGGTGGTAACAAACCACAGTCGAAGCCTCCCACCACGCCAGACCAGGGAAAATTCAGAAATTATAAATTCTCACATTGACCTTGCCGGCGATCGAACCCGGGTCCTCCCGCTTTTAAAAGCCTTTTTCTATAATTTTAATCTTGTACAGATCCCAAGAACCAAATGTGTAATCTGGCAAGCAAGGTGACTGAGGTGAGCTAGTAATTTGGTCTTAGAGAGTTGAGAGCGCCCCAGCGGGCGGCCAACTCCCCGCTGGGCCCGACACAATACCAACTTAACTATAATACTTAAGCACCGAACAGTTGTTCGGCATTTTGTTTTCATTTTTCTTTCCGCCATAAACAATGTCATGCGCCATATGGGAACGGGTGAACGTCGATTTGAGCACCCTAGCGGTTTTGCACATATCTCTAGTGTCTTTTTTTTTGGGCAAAATAAAACACGCGTTATTAGTCGCCAAATTTAATCAGTTAACCTACAATAATCGAAGACATTTTGGGCCGGCCTCGTTTAGGGCCTCGGCAAAATCTCAAGTTTCAAGACCAAGAAGAGTAGCAGTTTCAACTATGCTTTTCATTTCAGTCATTTTTACACATTTTTATCTATCCTTCTTTCTTTTATTGTCATCCTCATCAGCCCATAGACGTCCAACGTTGAACATAGACCTTCCCTAGTGCGCGCCACCATACTGAGCCTTTTCTATCCAGCCACTTCACACCACCCTATTTATCACCAGTCTACTAAGAGAGGATATCCTAATCCTTACGTCGTATTCCCTATTCCTGAGGGCCGTGACCCCTTCCACCAATAATTATTCTTCTATGGAGCATTTTGCGCCATGTTGCTCTGTTTTTTGCGACATGCTGGGCTTCGTGGACCTTGCTATCGAGAGCGGTGCGGATTTGATCTAACCAACGAATCGGGCTACGTCCCCGAGGTCTCTTTCCGTCCACTTTGCCAGTGATAAAAAAAGAAATAGAAATAGAAATCTTTATTAAAGAAATTAACTTAATTAATGACAATCTTTTCAAGATTGTTTTCTGGCAATGTGGCCGAAATAATCAAGGTTCCTCTGGAGACAGATGGTTGATAGCCTTTTAATAAATACACATTTGAATTTATGACAAACAAACAAATATTAAGTGCCAATAAAATCCAAATGCAGCAGAACAGAACAAAACAAACCGGGGACGCATTTAAAAAAAGGAACGTCGCGATGGCGTGGCTGAAGCGGCGACCACACTGCACGCGCACGGCCCATGTACAGCCAATTGGCGTAGCAAAAGGTAAAAGTAATTATATCCGCACGCATTCATAAGTTCAAACATCTCATTTGTGTGTTCGTTTGATATACTACGTAACATCGATGTTAATGATTTCATACTGTTTTTCCAGATTTACTTGGTGGATTGAAAAAATTACGCATCCCCCTTTAAAATCCATACTAATATTATAATTGCGAAAGTGTCTCTGTTTGTCTGCCACGTTTTCACGGCCCATCTTTTCAACCAATATATGGATAAATTTTTTAGAAAGAAAGAAATGTTTATTCAGGGATACAAGACAAAAAACAGACTTATATGAAGAAAAAAAAATGGCGAAATGAGACTTGATTCCCAAAATGGTCTTCACTCAGCATGTGCTATACCTGTTAGGATACAGCGCTGATCTTCCGTGAAGCCAGTATGCTTGGACGGCGCCTTTTACATACATACGATACATTTTATTTTTTTTCCGGAAAATTAAGGAGCTCCCGTGGGAATTACTTTAATCCATGCAGACTTAGTCGCGGTCATCATGTAGTTTTCCTTGTGCTAGTAGGACTGTCTCTAAAAATATGACTGGAGATATAGGCCTTATTAACCTTTTTTGTAGAATATCTAATATCTATATTCTTTAACTGAACTTGAAACACCGCTGCGAAATATAGAAAAGCTTCTAGTAAACTTTCATCAGTAGCTTTAAAAAAGTTATAAGCCAAATACTTCAGCAAAAAAGTATATACAAATAAAGCTGTATCAAGGGTAAATAACTTTTGAATTTTTATTCACTTCACGGGTAAACTTCTAGACAGGAGCCTGACAAAAGAAATCACAGAACTGCATTTAGTAAGATGTTTGTCCAAATATTGTTGCCTCATTTTACACAAATCAAAAAAAATATTACTTCTTAGCAGTAAAACAAGAACTAGCATTTTTTGTTTTTTGACTAGCAATAGCACTTTGGACGTTTACACGGTCAATAAAGGCGCGAAATCTTCGTATTCCATTATTATGAAATCGTGATCCAGACCGTAGAATATTTTTACGACTATACACTGACAGACAGTTTAACATTTATGCGGCATATCCCAGGCATATGTAATAAATTAAATAAAAATGGAAACTCGTAGAATATTTAATGACTCCATTACAGTGGAGTATACCTATATGCGAAGCATTTAAATAATTTTGACCCGCCATTTCCACCTAGTTATACCTTACCTATCAAGGTATAATATCTATTTGTACACAGTAAAAGTGTTCTAGGGCACACGTTGGGGATAGCTTTAAATAGGTATGACCTAAAAGATCATTCATACTAATATAGTAAATGTGAAAGTGTGTCTGTCTGTCTACTAAGCTTACACGGCCCGTTTGTTTGACCGCTCTTGATAAAATTTGGTATAGGGATAGTTTATATCCCGGGGAAGGACATAGGCTACTTTTTGTCTCGGAAAACTCAAGAGTTCCTGCTAGAATAAAAATCGTAATCCACGCGGACGAAGTCGCGGGCATCATCTAGTAAACTAAATGTTTCGCTAGCGTACTTACGCTTTTTAAATTCCCTTGAAATCCCAGGTTTACCAAAATAAAAACACTGCATCTGTCTCATGAAGGAAGCTATATTTTAAAATGTTGAAATCGATTGAGTCTGCTATCTGAAGCTATAACAGTAATCTAATCATTAATCATCATCTAATCATTTGTGGATTTTCCTTATCTTGAAAACTTCTTATCTTTTAGTAGATTTACCTTATCTTGAAAACTTCTTTAGCGCAACGTACCTGGCACTGCTAGAAGTACTAGACACAAGTTATTCATAATATGAAATTAATTAAAGCTATAATCCAAGATTTTATCACGTCTACAATGTTCAGTACGACATGTTTTACTCTTTAATAAACAACAAAGCACATAATTAAAATTATAAAACAAATACCAAGATATGAGAAAGTTAGTTTAAATAGAAAGTGAACGAGAATAACGCAGCGGCAGCGACGGGAGCTAATTAACTGAAATAAGACAAGTCACAGATTGGAGTGAGCCGCACGGCAAATTAAACGGGAGCCATGTTTTAACTTCTTTTTAAAATCACTTGATGAACGAGATGTATTATTGTATTTTAATTTTTAATTAGTTAAATTAAGATTAATTCAACTGTGTGTGGTACAAATATATGCGACACTAATTAAGTTTATCATGAAAACGCGAGAGGATGATGAATGGGATAGGCAGAAAACCACAGCATAAAAAACAACCTTTTTGATGAAATGCTCAGTACAATACCGGGAAGAAGTAGATGAAGATCGGAGGAGGTTTTTAGTCCGTAGATCACGAAAATCTAACTGGTGTGAAGTCGCGCATGCCAGTTTCTGGCACCATGAGGATTTTCCTCCTCCTCTTAAAAAAATATTCACAGATTTCGCAGTTCCTGCAAGAATCGGAGCATTGAAAATGAATACAAAAATTAACGAAAATAAAATTATTTTGAATAACACATTACAAGTTGAATAATTCAAAATTCCAACTGCACTTCTCGTCTGCGTCCGCATCTTTTAACACCATTACCATGACGATTGGTTAATCATATATGCTACAACACTTTTTCTAAACGGAAATATTTAGATAGGTTAGATTTGGAATTTTCTACAATTCCAAATCTAAAGGGACCACCTACAGGTCACAATTATTAACCGATTTTCAAAATTTTTTCGCCATTTTGTTACTAAACTTGTGCTCTAGGACCGTGTTCTAAATTTTTCTTAAGTCGGTTTTTTCCGTAATATTTACAATGCAGTACCAACAAAAAACCGACTTTTTTCATTTTTCGAAATTACAAAAAAAGTTACCAGCCGATTTTCAAAATTCAAACGTTCACACGTGTCTCCATAAATTCCTCAACTCTTGGTACTATTCCCATCTCAATCCTCCCAAAATCCTAGGAGCTATAGCCAAAAATAAGTCTCAGGCGATTTGCGTCTGTTAACCATTTTCAATGGTAAAAAAGAAAAAGATGAATTCAACTGAGTGTTTGTACTGTGTAGGTCTACTTACCTGTGGGCTGTGCGAGTTATAGCATAGCTAGCAGAATACGAGTAAACCAGAATTAAAGTTAGGGCCGATCGATATCGCGTTGCCATCGAGCCTCCTTCCAGCAGTCAGTGTCTCAATTTTGTCTACAGTAGCTTTGATGCAAAAGTGTTCATGTGCTAACTCTGTCTTAAAAAAAACTGAAAATCAGAAGCCTAAAGTGATGAAAAAAGCGCTTGTTCGGGCAAAAGTTGACGACCTTCAAGGTACAGCGTTGAGCGCTATTGTCTTACCTAACGTGGGAGGTCCCGGGTTCGATCCCCGGCTGGGTCAATTTGAAAATTTAGGTACAATTTCTGAATTTTCTTTGGTCTGGCCGAGAGGGAGGCTTCGCGCCGTAGCTACAGTTCGCGCGTGAGTTGAATGCAGAGTACATGTATATGTCACCATACATTTGCATGCATTCAACTCGTGCGGGAACTATAGTTACCATCCTACCGGCAAAGACGTGCTGCCAAGCGATTTAGCATTCCGGTACGATGCCATATAGAAACCGATTAGGGGTTATTATAGACACCATTTTAGACTGCATCATTTCTTGTGTTCATCGCAGTCAAAGACTAACTTCTAGTGGATAAAAAAGTTGACAATGGATGTTTAGCAGTGGGTACTAAGTTGTTGTTGCGTTATAGCTCTTTAAGCCTTCAGCAATAAAGTAGGTAGTCTTGCAATATGCTGTTAAGAAAGAGACACTTCAAAGTGATAAAGTATAGGTACTTACTTACATTTTATGCGAAACAAACCGTTCTGTCCCACGTTTCATTGGGGAAATCATAAAAAACTACCATTAAATTACAACGTATGATAACGCGCGCTCAGTGGCGCTGACACTTATACCTAATACCTGTTAATAATGAAAGTTAGGTTTCTTTTGGAACAGGTGAACTAACGTACTAAGCGACAGAATACCAAAATATTTCGAATTGCTTACTCAAATTAATTTTAAAAATCATTTCGAAGATTAAACACTGTTATGTATAACAAAGGGTATGTTTGTAATAACAAAGGGTACGTTCCGATATACACTGCGAGCACTGTTCAGTGCTCTTACTGGGGAGAAATTCGTTCCGTTATGGACTGGCAATATACTGCCGCAGTATCCTAAGTAAATATATGATGTCAATCGTCGCCATTTTTGTACTGTGAGTACTGGCGTTTTAGAGGTACGGTGCTCTCAGTGCTAGATATAAAGGGACGGCTTCGCAGTATACCAAATTGACGTCACACCTTATAGTGCTCGCAGTGTATATCGAAACATACCCAAAAGTTAATATTATGATTGTACATTGTTGCCAGCCAATCGGCGTGTAGCATTCATAAATGGAATTGTTATCACACACTGATAACATACACAACTGTTATTGGTCACGCTTTTCAAAATGGCAGCTTTTATCTAAATTCGCTTGAGCGTGACTTCTATTTACTTTTTAACAGCTTTCGATAAGGAATCGCGTGAACCTCAGCAACACTTACATACATTGTAATGTCGAAACTCGAACCTATGGTGTGAAATGAAATAATTTGATTTTTGGTAGAGAAAATGGTAGGTTTTATTGTTTGAGTTGAACTTTCTTGTCCTACAATTGTATGGTTCCTTCTCAAGACTTATCGAAAAACTTGTTTTTGGTAGAGAAAATGGTAGGTTTATTGTTTGAGTTGAACTTTCTTCTCGTACGATAGTATGTTTTCTATAGACTTATCGAAGCGAGGATACCCGGTAAATCTGGATTTATTTGAGACGATAGAAAAGTGTCCTGAAATCGAGAAAAATTAGAACGGAAACCTTGGGCATCGATATGACAGATTTGGTCTTTACCTTTCCACCATACCTTCATAACTATTATTTAATTTGTGCCTTCAGCCGGCGATTTGTCAGTCGAAGCCATTTTGAAGCCTGACACAAGGTGGTCCTCAGAAAAACATTTTATTTTATTTTACTGAGAATACTTACAGCACAAACAGTAAATAGATAGGTAAATACAGAAGAAAATAAAACTACAAGTTTTCGCATTTAGAAATTACATAAGATGGACAAACTCGCATGGGGTTGCCATATCATCTAGCATTATTACTTCCGATATAATCCAAATTCATTATTTAGCATTATCGGAAGGCATAATGATCATCTATACTTCTATACTAATATTAGGTACAGATGCGAAAGTTTGGATGGATGGATGGATGTATAGAAGGATGGATGGATGTTTGTTACTTCATCGCGCCAGAACGGATCTGGCTGAAATTTGGCACAGAGATAAATAATAGTCTGGAATAGCACATAGGCTACCAAAAAACCTCAATCCACACGGATGAATTCGCGGGCATCAGCTAGTCTTATATAGAAGATAAATGGAATAAGTTCAATGACCGATTTCCAGAGATTTGGCGTTTCGCAGGCACGTAACTGTGAAGCTTCACGCAACTAGTGACGTGACGATACAGACGTCGACGGAGCGTTTTATTGTCGATGATTAGTTTTTGTGGTTTTTAATACCGCTAAATAGTAGCCAAATTATAGGATTGCAAAGTATTTTATACAGAGATTTCGATGTTACGATTCAACACGATTTCGTATTCCCGTAATGTACGGGAGCAGGTGATATGGCTCGACCGTAACAAAGGATGATCATCCTCCGAGCGGGTGATGTGCTCGGGGACCGCTGGTCCGACCGTTCATCGTTGGAGGTCGTATATATAGCGTAATTCAGAGAACGCTTCGTAATCGTGAGTTGGGCTCTTCGTGGTCGCGTGAATCGTACTAGTAATGCCATCTATTGGATTATGTGCGGACTGCGAAGACCGCCACATCACTCCCCTTCGAGTCTGGAGGGCGTTAGCATTCAGTTGAGCGGCGTTGCAAGCATCTGGAGAAGTGGCGTCGATGAACATTCAGGTAAGCGCTGCGTCGGGAAGTACTCAGTGAAGCGGCGTCGTGCAACAACCAGGGTAGTGGCGTTGTAGGCTCATACTACTCTGAGGCTGTGTGACCCACTTGTGCGGCTGGTACTGGCGTCGACGGGCTGTGTACTGATATGCTGTTGCGTATCGACTATTGGTGGCCGCTGAGCGTGTGGCTCTGTGAGCGGCTGTGCCGGAACATCGGTCGGCGTTGCTGCGTTGTGTTGCTGTGCTGCGTTGGTTGCTGTGCTGCATTGGTTGCTGTGCTGCGTTGGTTGCTGTGCTGCGTTGAGTTTTGTCGTGCTGCGTTGGATTGCTGTGCTGCTGGTGCTGCGTTGTGATGCTGTTGTGTCCCGCTGTGCGTACTGATGATGCTGTCCTCGCTGCGATGACTGCAGGGTTTATATTGTGATGTACGATGTTGCTCAAGTCTGACGAGTGAGGGCGTGACGTCGGCTTGATATGCGTCGGCACCCTGTGACGTCACGTCGGCTTGTTTTTGATCGTCGGCGGCGGCTTGGAGATCACGTCGGGGTCACCAATGTACGGGAGCAGGTGATATGGCTCGACCGTAACAAAGGATGATCATCCTCCGAGCGGGTGATGTGCTCGGGGACTGCTGGTCCGACCGTTCATCGTTGGAGGTCGTATATATAGCGTAATTCAGAGAACGCTTCGTAATCGTGAGTTGGGCTCTTCGTGGTCGCGTGAATCGTACTAGTAATGCCATCTATTGGATTATGTGCGGACTGCGAAGACCGCCACAGGAACCTACCTAGTACCTATAATATCACCCCCACATTTAAGATAAATTGGTTGGTTTCCCTGATCTCTACATGGACGAATAAAGCTCTCTAGAGCTCCTCACAAATGTCTAAAAACTCCTAGAGCTACTTACTATATTGAATTCAACTAAAAAAATCACTCCGAAAATACTAATATAAATCCTTACTCTAAAATAAACTTGTATTTGATCGAAACGCAGCTTTGTCATTTTGATGTTTATAGTGAGGTGACAATCTTTAGCGATGGCGTCAACAGAGCATTTTATTGTCGATGATTAGATTTTGCGGTTTTTACCACCATTAAATCGTGGACGATTTATAGAATTGCGACGTGGTTTGGTTTCGGTAAATTCTCGTGCCGTATTCTTTTTACCTATAGCACGGTTAGCTATTTTGTATTGATTATGAAAGCATTTATTTTCATTTCCTTATACAGCGTGGTGCAGTTCTTTAACAAAGATACCTTACTAGCTGATGCCCGCAACATCATCCGCGTGGATTGTTCTTAATTCTCACAGGAACTCTTTAATTTTCCGAGATAAAATGTAGCATATTTCACTCTCCAGGTCGTTAACATGCGCAAAATCACGTCAATCCGTTACTTTGTTATTGAAGAAAACCAACAAAAAACACTCTTTCGCAAAATTATAATATACATAGGTTTGATTCTCGCCGTTATAAATATTTTTGATCTCTTATGATCTATTGTCTCTTTGGCGGCTGAATAGTGACCCAGTGCAGATCTGCGAGTGCAATAATTCCGCCCAGGTACTGTTAGGAAAGAGTTATTGAGTAGAGGTAGTAAAATGAATTTTCACACGTATTTACTCAGAACTTTAGACTTTACACTATCAAAAATGCAGTGCTACCTATAGATTTGATGTACTTACTCCATTACTAAACGCATAGGCCGTATCATCATGGTTGATTGCCCAGTCGTATTCCGCATCCTTGAGTCATGACGTCTGCCTAAACTTCCTAGTTTTTTTAACTCAAATTTCGTTATATTGGATAAACTCAGGATTCCAATCATGTTTAAGAAGGTATTTCAATAACAAATTCAAAAAATCAATAGCAAAAGGATCTGGGAATCCATCGCATTATTATACAAAGAAAACTCTTTTGGTAAAGTACCTATATGATTAATTGCAGGGACCACGACTATCAGCAATGACGTGACGCAGAGTAAGAGAAAAAATAAATTAACGTGGATAACTTTCAAAGCTTTGAAGACCCTATTGTTTTCATGAGAGAGACTTTCCTTAGATAGATTCCTAGATTCTCATCTAGGAAATATTTATACACAGTATTATAAAAAGGAAAGTGGGTTTGTCTGTTTGTCTGTAACATTTTCACGGTTCGATTTGGTACAACTACAGTGGTGGCCTGCATCCAGATCCTAGGAACGGACTTAATCTACTTTTCCTCTGGAAAATCAGAGTTCCTACAAGATAGCTTAACGCGGTCAAAGTCCTATATATTAAGGACTATGCAGATCGTAGGTCTCACGTAATCAATTTACCATAACACTGACTCTCGCTGGAGCTACGTGATAAATCACTGGAGCCCGTGATGGATGGATGCGTACGCGCGCTTCGTGTTTACGAGTTACCGATTTACCGTGCTACCGTCATCAATCTATTTCTTGGCTAACTTATAGGCGTCCTTTTTCAAATTTCCAAGGGTAAATGACTGAAAATTACCCATACTGTTGTTTATTTTATATAGGTGTTTTAAAGGCGAAAACACAACGGACAGGAGGACAAAATAGTCCGCAATTCACTTCTAAACAGATTAAACACTAGAGAACTGGAAAAATCCTCGTTCAGATACGACGCGGACGTTTTGTCCTGTCCGGTCCATAGTGTGTTTATTGCTGTAGGTAATTGCTTTGCCATTTCCGTGTAATGCTTAAGGAAACGTCTGCGAAAAAAAGGGTTAGTTAGGTAAGTATACTGTCACTGAGTAGTGACTAGGGATTGTCTCTGGCTTTTGTCTATTGAATAAGAGTTATTTGTTCAACAAGTTAGCAAAGTTCGTTTTTGTCGCGAGTACCTATTTTGAATCCCAAGCGAGCGAAGGATTCCAAGTTAGAATCCTGAGTGGACTGAGGGATTTAAAGGCACGAGAAACAAAAAAACTTTGCTATCATGTGATACATGCACTAGCGAGAAAATACATAATGTAATAAAAATATTGTATCTACCTTGATTAAACAATATACTTACTGCATTACATTTTACTCTAATGGTTTTAAATTCAAAATACTTTTGCTCACTGATTTTAAGCAGCAAAGGCGCCCTTTTTGAGCTAGTGAGATAAAAACAATATTTTAATCATAGCATCTCAAACAATTCCAGTAGCACATCACAAGTGTAACGGTCGCAATCACTGTTTCGCTAACAATTTCGTTATGGGTCAAAATCGATTGACGTATAATGAACCCTACTTTAAAATCAACCAATCGGAACTATTTGAGATTGTTGCAATGATAAATGCAGCTTTTCTTAACTGAGCAGCTGGTAATGATTCATCTACCGCCATATTTCATGATTTAAAGAAAGAAGAAGAAAAATAATATTGTTCTTTTATTAATATCGACTTTATATTAAGAACGGACGGTTTTTATTAAAAAGTTGTTGTAAAAAAAGTATAATTTTGGATCTGTCGAAACATCCAACTAAAGATAAATGAAATGATATATGAGAGGAGAGTAGATAGGTACTTGTAAAACACTAACGAAAAAAGTTGGTGAATTCGGCTTACAAAATTTTATTAGTTAAGTATTCGTAGTTCGTACCTATAGACCACGCGCCAGCTCTGAGTTATCTTGGGCTGAGGTAGGGGGCGGGTGCGCCCCGTGCCCGACCGTCGCTTCATACCCCGCACACTCCCATACTAGTGCCGCCCGTGACGCGAGAGTACGTTTTATCGAGTCCTGTCTTTAATCCTGCGTTAGCAGTGTTACATTGTACTATAGTACTAAACTTAAAAGTTTCTTTGTCTGTGCAAATAGATGTTTAATTTTTATGATTATTCTGATTGATACAGTGATTAATTCGGGTTTACGTTCTTTTGTAATTAAATTTTATGATACAATTTGTTTTTTCTTCCCTATTGCACATACTGTCTTCATAGAATTATTATTTCATAATTAATTCAATGCACGCGCATTATATCGATAGCGTAATATCGACTAAATCACAACTCTATCTCATTACGTCAACATTCCTTAAGATTCCTCGGACCTCGCGCGCGAACTGTACCTTAACTAAAACTAGATTGGCTAAACAATTTCTATAACAGCAGGAATAGTAAAACCAATACGGAGATGTTATCTTGAAACAAGGTCTTCCTACTTTCACTTACAGTCCGTCCACGTATCAGTACATCAAATCATCGACACAGAAAAAAAAAACATTTTGTCCGTACGACAAGTGACTTTTGAAAAACTGTAACGAACTCCCTGGCGCAGTGGTGAACGCTGTGGGCTTATAATGGGAGGTGCCTGGTTCGATTCCCGACCGGATCAGTTAGGAAAATAATAATTTCTGAATTTTCTCGGGTCTGATCTGGTGGGAGGCTTCAGTCATGGCTAATTACCACCCTACCGGCAAAGGCGTACCACCAAGCAATTTAGCGTTAGTAATTTAGGTAGGCATGGGTTTTAAGGTTACTGCCGTACCCCTCACAGGTTAGCCCGCTATCATTTTAACCGATGTCCTATGAGCGACTACCGCGAAGCCACGCGACGCGACGCGACACGACACCATGGAAAATGACAGAAGTATGTACGCGACAACGTAAGCCACGTGAAAGGTCAGCTACTGTTTGATAATGTCGCGTCGCGTCGTATCGCGTCGCTTTAGCGCGATTGTCGCTCACCTATGACAATGGGTTAGACGTTCATTAAAATAATAATTGTCAATTTTTTGTATCTTTAGTAGGATCGATTCCCGACTCAGGTAAGCTTTTTAACAAACATTTCAATGAAGATGCAATAAATAAAATAATGTTTCCTTTAAGTGTTTGATAACTTCAATATTTAATGTAGGTACTTTCCCTCTAAGGCCCATTCGTTTATTCTTCAATTCCACCCTGAATACTGCGCACATGTTAGGCCTGTAGGCTTTTATATATACATGGTGTCCCTGGATAAAGTGCAACTCCGAAAGGGGGTGAAACTAGACCATAAAGTATTGACAAAAAATAGAATATGATTTCTTCAATTAGTGGGTCGATTGCTTCGAAATAAAAAAATGATTATGCCATATACTTGGCGGTTAGGATTAAATAATAATTAGCTCGTAAAAAAGTGGCATCATGACTTAAACTTTGCTTTTTATGAAAAAAAAATTTTTCAATGATCTCTAAATTCTAACCATTTTTTAAGATTTTTTTTCTATTTTTTCCAAGGATACCCCGTTTTGTGTAAAATTACACTGGATCTTCCAAGCGTCTCAAATCTCAATAAACGGAACACAGGGACATTTCAAGGTTACTAAGAGATTATTTTTAATCATGGTGCATTAACGAGACTTTTAAATGTTTTATTTTCAATTATGATGAATAGGAATCGTCCTTATTGCAATCCAGTTTAGAAATTATCAACGGCTCTATCAACTGATTCACTAAACTGATCACAACCTAGAGCATATTTTCAGAGACCGTGAGTTATATTATTATTATTTGGTCAAAATGATAGACAAGTCAATGGACGTAGTGTCAACTTATGTAGAGCACATCACACATGTTACATGGAAACCAGAATTATTGGTATCGGTGTTCTCATGAGATCATTATCAATGAATATGATTGATAAGGTTCTTAAATTAAACTCTTTTAAGAGTTTCAAGAACGCTATACCTAATTTTTTTTTTTTTTTTAATTATAAGTATTGATATTATTATTGGTATTTTATTACGCAAAAAAACAAATACGAACTTACTTCCATGTTACTCTTATACTCGCTTCTTTTTTGCAGAACTTTAATTCTTTTACACAGCTACCAGTGAATAATTCCTCTATTTAGCTTCCAAAATTTTTTTTTTTTTAATTATATAGGCTTATTGTAAAATATGTTAAAATCATCGAATTAATTTAGTATTTAGCATGAATTAGTAGCTGTCAACATAATAATATGCATAATATGATATATGATACATGATTTATATAAGTTATAAATTTTATTTCTATCGTTTTGGCTCATATCATATTAATATTGAGACTTTGGCATCAATTTGTCGGCTCATATAACCTTACTAGCTTTCCGTAAGAAATGATAAAACCTAGCTAGGCAGGTGAATCAGCCGAAAATATTGCTGTGCATATAATAAATTGATTTTGTCTATATTTAAATGAAAGAACTTGCATTTCTAAGCTACAGTGAAGCTGACAGATGACGGGCCTAGGGCGATCGAACATTAAAGCCCTACCCAATATTAATGTGGCATTCTCACCCATGGCAATAAAATAAATGATGTCATTTTTTGTCCGCGCGGGGATATCTTTTGTCGGCCACGTCTCCAGGACCGGCCGAAAGCTCCCAACCCGCAGGGCGTCCCTAGACAAAAGACTCTAGGCGCCGTGCTCTGTTCTTTTCGCAAACGATTTGTATGATGCTGCTCTTTATCATAATTAATAATTTATCGCTTTCGTCAAGCGTCTTTGAAACGCCGCACCTGCACGATCGCAAGGTGCCTCTGTCTTGTAGGTGATAAATCATACATCTTTGTTATTTTGCGTAAGAGACCGTGTAGTCATATGTTATAACGGTCTGACGCCTAACATTAAATTATTTATTTATTTGTGGATAAGGCCAACAATGTAGGAATTATTTAAATGCATTTTATTAACATTTAATTTCTTGGCGCCTTGTTTTTCTCCTCATATCTTTAAAATATTCAGCACTTTAGTTTTTGCTGACGACGTCATACGTGTGTATTTATATACGATGACGACGTTATTCTTCTATATTAAATTTTTTAAATATCCGGTCAAAAGCTCATGTTAGGAACTTAGGAGTCAGGTTTTCCTTGAATAGGTTTATAAGCAGGTAGGGCTTTGAGCGCGTTGAAATCATTTGAGTGGTATACCTAAGAAAAAATCCAACAGAACACCTAAGTTTTAACATTAATATAAAGCTACATAGGTTTTGATGATTATTTTGTATCATTACCAAAAATTGTTACAAGCAGCTACCGTTGCGCTGCGTCATTACATTGAAGCAAATCCTATATTCATACATCGATTTTTTACGACAATCATCTCGATTGCGTTGTAAAACGCCTATTTTATCGTACGCTCATACATACACACCGCGTTGTGTTTCAATAATAAACGATTAAAATTACAAATTTATTGAGATAACATTGACGTTTTTAGAAGTGCGGGACACGACAGGCGACAACGGGGATTTCGTAAATTGCCGAACGATAATCGTTATCGGGATCATTTCACGTGCGATGACATTCGGCGATGTGATCGCGCTTTGATAAAACGGCTTTTCATATTTTGATATTATTTTAACAACATACTTTAGTATTTTTGGCTGTAGTAAACTTATGTTTCTTATCATTATTGCGATACGGAATGAGAAAAAAATTAAAAGGGTCATCCCATAATGTGAGATGATTTTTGAATACATCTCTGCGTCGTCTAAGAGCTTTCTGTTCGGATCTCATTTCAAGACATAGGTACCATGACGCGTCTAGATCTGACTGTTTAATGGAAAGGGGCTACTGATAGATTTTAGGTTTGACTATATCTATACCGATTAAATAATACCGATTCAGTAATACACATTAACTGGTATTAGAAGACTTATGTGGTTATACCAAAATAATGTTAGTTACAAAACAATATTGTTTTCTATTTTGTAACAATCCTTTGAGAAAATAAATTATTTAACCTGGAACAAGGACAAACGAAAAACAGAAAAGGCAGAATTGAATTCTGAATTATAGAGATTGGTCAAGGTAATATGACCAGTACTTAAATCAGCTATCATACCCTCAAGAACATTTACACGAGTTTATCAAAACAATATTAAAAAAATTGTCATCGAACTTAAAAAGTCACCTAAGTTCTAAGTCAAAAGTCCGAACAATTTGTCGTAAAACTCCGGCCGCTATCGGCTGTCGCCGCAAAGCTGCGGTCACGCAAGCACAAAATCCATAACAGCACTAACGTACAAGCCTTTACCCGTTTACCTCGTAACTCGTGAAAGTTATAGTATTTTAGGGCAGTTCAAAGCGGCCGACGGATATTAAAAGAAGAGATATGGTCGTGCGACCAAACGTACGGCTCATTCAACTTGGAAACCGACGTTTCCATAGTTCGGGGCCTGATTGACCGGTTGCTGAAGTTAATTTTTGTTTATTAGCGATCCCATCACCTCGATGAATTTCTCTTTTGACGGAACTTTTTATTTGTTTTAATCCATTTTTAATAACACTAGCTGGTTGCTACATCATTTACTTATTGATAAAACTGGCTTTAGTTTGACCTCGATCCCACCATGCACCGTTTTTTACAAGTTCAGTTGTGTTAAGATGAGAAGCTTGAAGATTGTAATACAGAGCAACTTATTTCTTAAAGGGATAAAAACCCTCAAAATATTGCAAAAATCTTGCTCAAAGTCACATTTTTACTTTTAGATAACTGTACATACTTATAACAACCACATAAGATGTGAAATAATACACTTGTGCATGTATGGTAAAGATTTAACGCAAACTGTTGAACAAACTTGAAATATTCAACGCATGAAAGTTTTTTCAAAGTCATTTCACTCTCACGCAAAAAACTTTGAACAAACTTTCTTAGGTACATAGCACTTCAACTTTCGTTCCTCGATTTTCCTCAAGCCTCGGTGGGCGGTTCATCCATACTAATATTATAAATGGGAAAGTTTGGATGGATGTATGACAATTATCTCATGATGTGCCATTATTTATACTGACTCGTAGACTTAGGAATGGTTTCTAATTTTTTGAACCCAACCTTTGCGGAGCATTGTTAACTATGTCGATGCTATTCCATGAGAAGGATTTATACCTATTTCATTAAGGCCGAAAAAGGACTTTTAACTTGCCCACCATTTCCATACCAAACTGTCCTGTGACACTAAATGCACTCCACATTAACTGCATTACCACTTGCAAGCAAGTCTGATTGCAGCCGAGGGCTAGCCTATATATAAAAAACCGGCCAAGTGCGAGTCGGACTCGCGCAGGGAGGGTTCCGTACAAACCTGTAGTAAGTTTAAAATTATTTAAAATATTTTTAATAAATGATGTCACTAAAAATGTATAGTTTTCGCAATTTTTCCTTTATCTACTATAAGACGTTGCTTCGTACTAAATTTCAAGTATCTGAGTTCACGGGAAGTACTTTGTAGGTTTTGATTCCCTTGCGAGTGTCGAAAATTTGCAGCATAAACGGCTGTATCTTTTGATTTCGTTGGCTTAGAAGTTTGATTTTTTCACAGCTCCAAGGGACAGTAGACCTGAGTATTTGATAAGAATTTCAGCTTGATACCTCCATGCGTTCCTGAGAAGAAGGGTCTTTTTCCTTTCGAAGTACGGAACCCTAAAAAAGGTAACATGAACGAACTGTGCCCTCTGCCACTGCCAGGGGTGTAAACACTGCTTGCGTTACATTTTTGTAAGGGCGTATAGCGTTACATAATAACGTGTTCACATTGACAAGTTTTTATCAGTTCTAATAGGCGCTATCAATCAAAAGTCGGCGCTAGAAATTACTTTCTCTTTATGGCATCCATTAAATTATACAACGCAGAACTAAAGCTGTTTATGAGTTCTGAATTTAGAGTAGTACAATCTTTTAGAAGATGGTACTAGGTAGGTATAGTCGTAGTAATTTAGTGAAATTCAAGGTTAGATATTGAAATTTATAATAGAATTATGTAATGCAACCTTATATAAATGCATAAAAATAAAATATTAGATAAGGTTATGTGATATATCTACCTAGTAACTACCAACTAGGTAGGTAATGAAGATTCGAAGTCCATATTAGCCGCTTCCTTTTCTTTCCAGCTCCTTCCCTATCTTTTCCTTTCCAGCTTTCTTTTCTTAGCTCTATAATAGTAAACCTATGTCCAATAGTGCATTTGTATGTGTATTCGCTTAAAACTTCTTCTTCGCTTATGAAGTTGTATCTACTGTTCTTTTTTTTATCGCCAAGAAAATAACATAATAATTTTAAAAAACACTAGGCGAAAGGTTAAGTCAAATAATGCGCGGCAGACCAGACATTCCCAGCGCCACGCTATTCCACGTATCATCGTCGCCCGTCGGACATCATCACCTACTGCGCAGGTTCAATGTCAGAGTTCTTATTATTCGGTGTCATGTGTAGTTTTATTCTTATACTTTAATTTAACGTAGCTAAGCTTAAATAACTAAAAAGCTTAATAGACACAGATAATTACGATTATTTTTCTTTCACTGCATGTGCATGTAGCGGAATATTGTTTAGCGACTAATTAATAGTGATTAATGACCATGTTATACATTGTTAATGGATATAGCAAAGGCGGTGAATATTCTTTCGAGTAATGAGGTAATTTGTAATACGTAACTGCACACCGATGACATTCCGCATCGCGAGTAAATGAATAGGTGTGAATTAACTTATTTGTTACATTATGAATACGGGTTCCATCCGTAACGCTTTAATGGATACAGTAACGCCAATCTAATATAGCAATTTTAATTGTCACTTGGATTAAGTTGAATTTAAAACAAATCAGGTGCCATAGTTACTGCCAACGCTTATAGAGACTGTTTTATTATTGTTGACTTTCGTGTTAAAATAATCCTCATTTTAGGAACTTCAAGGTACGTGACATCATTTTGAGTAATATTGCTATTGCTAATTTGCTATCGCTTAGGCGTGGCCCAAGTAACATTCTAAAGAAATATTGGAGTAAATTATCATACTTACAACCCCTCGCTGCAGAAATTCTGTGTCATCATATCCACATTACGACTCAATATTTACCGAATAAACATTCATTTAGCATATATCGACAGCCCTGGACGCTAACTACTCGAGCTGTCAAAATAAAATATGAACCAATAAGGGCGCGACGCACGGCGACAGGGCCGTCACACTGAAGAAATTACGATATATGAACTTATTAAAATATCTTCACTTTTTTTTCTCGTTTCGCGGTCGGATGACATCGCGTTAAGGTGGAGTGACGGTCGTTTTATTTTGGAGTTTCTTTTGTGTGACAGTAACGGTATTGTAAGACGTTACAAAAATAACTGCTTCTCTATCTTTAAAATAACCAACATTAGGGGTAAATATTCAATATGGATATGGGTATGGATGAATAGGGGTGAAAATTTTCAATATGGATTAAAAGTATGAAAGTCAGTTCATGCTTCGAAACGGGACGCAGAAAGACCAGAACAAGGAAAGTTAACAAAAAGAATACCTGAAAAATATATCAAATAGACCGTACTTGTAATCATTTTAAAAGAGGAAAAGGAAAGAGAGATTGTTGTTGCGTTATTAAAGATGGTTTTCATATAAAATCTGAAATCACAGCCAGAAGTTTAGGTACAACAAAAACCCACGTCTTTCCGCATCCGATTCGAAGTTTTTGATCAGGCAATGTTTTAAACAACGTCTCTATTCAAACACGATTAACAAATTATTTAAGTCCTAAGTTTATTAAAAATGTAAAAGAGGAAGAAATGCAACTTCAAAGGAACCGAAAATCAGCTTCTTCAAATGTCCAATCGTTCACACGCACCGGTGTTAACTAGTTAATTCCGGAGTATGTAGACAAAAACTTATAACAGTTATTCGAAGCCACATGTGGCATGCGCATTTGACACGCGCGATCTGGCGGGACTTGACGGATGGTAGCAAAAAAAGTTGTTTATGAACCCACTTAACATACCCGACATTGTTACTGAACTAATATTGATACACAACACTTGCTTGTACAAATATTTATCTTTGGGAAGCCGCCTTCAAAGGAAGTCACGCCTACAACTATTGGGAAAGAAGTGTACCTACTTGAAATAGACTTGCTTTAGTGTATATTATCAGTACCTATTTGAAAGTCTAGCTGTCATAGCAGTTACTTACACAAAGGTTTGAGCTAAGCCTCTAAGGTATGGCTCATGATTGGTCGAGAGGTCTAATTCTCTAAATCTAAGGAGCATACATAAATATTAAGTAGGTACTTACTTAATTCTTGCTGTATTTTCTCGGAGTTTAAAAAATGAGCTTATTACGCGATTTGGTATGATTCTAATATAAATGTACCTATTCTCAATATAATATTAAAAAGCATAACTACAATGCAAATAAGGCAAAATAATCATAAGTCTATAATTGAAAATTAGATGCTTAGAAACTTAGAAACTATTGTAATTTGTAAGTAAGAATTTTGTGAAGCAGTCGTTTTTCGTTCGGAAATCGTTCACAACAAAAACTGAAACAAAGAGGTAGCAACGCAAAAAGCGTGACGACGTCGGCTAGTTCTTTTAACAGACATCTGTTGCTATGGTGTGGAGAATTGCGCGGATCCATGTGTTAGATTAAACTTCATGAAACTGATAAGTCACTGTGCTAAATTTGCACCCAGGAAGGGATTAGTCACAGAATTCGTAGGCTTAAAATTTTAGGGTAGGCAAAATTCGAAACCATTCAGAATGTAATATTTATCAGTAGATTACCTGCGATAAAACTTCAAATATTTTGCTGTCTATAGACAGTCTGTGCTTCTAAAATAATTAGGTAATTTGTCATGTCAGCGCCAGCGTTGCCGAACGGATGGACGCGCAATATTCAATTTGCGAACGATTCATATGCCGCCATGATGGAATATCGTAAATTCTTAACGACTCGTAATTTTGCCATACAGCAGTATAATTCGGCCATACAAGAGCGTGAAATTTTCAGTATCAATAAAGCACTTCTAAACAATTCAAAGCAAAGAAATGAAGAAAAGGTTAGTCATTCCTCTAGAAACTGACTATCAAAATAATAATTTCAACACTTTTCTAATAATTAACATAAAAACACTTTTCTAATAACTCCGCACAGTATAAAATAGTAGGAATTGGCTTTTCAGAAAAAAGCAAGTTCAACCACATTTTTTTAATTTTAATAATTACGTAGATATAAAATCTAGGTACTTATAGCAAAAATTATTTTAGTAGATATGTACCAAGTTGGTACCAACAATCTTGTTTGTTCCACTGTCTTTCACCAAAGAGGCATTAAATAAAGGCTAATTAAATTACTTACTTGTATTACTCTCATGGGTAACCCCGTTTCTTTCGCCAACTGCTCTCGTATATGCCTCGTTGGTTTGGGTGTCTGTGAAAACGCCGACTTCAGGATCTCGAGCTGTTTCGCCTTTATCGTCGTCCGAGGCCCTCTTCTTTTCGAGCCTCCGTTACCGTCGTCTGGTGATTTGTTCTCTGCTTGTGAGTCCCTGGTCTCAGGGTCTCCGTCTAATGAACCCTGGTAGGGGAAGAGAAACAACTGAATGCGACTATGTGGTACAGTCTCATGCATATGATATGGGATTGTCATTTCGAATTAAATTTTGAAAATTTTCTTTACCTTAATTGAGAAAAATTTTTAGAAGTTGCGGCTTTTTAAAAACAACATGAATATCTAAATATTGAATGTTAAAATTTGTAGTAAGTACCTACTCAGTGTCAAAAATTCGTTTTAACCTTGGAGGAAAATCCAAAAAAGTACCTAATGTATGTACTAGTTTAGTGAATTCCTCCTTTATTTAAACCATTAACAAAATAAAACAATTATACTTGAACTGTGAGTAAGAATTCTCTTCTTACTTTTAAATACCAATTTTGAAATAGATACTCGGCAATTGTGTCGATCCCACAGCAACCATTGTAAAGTTAGATCCGACTATTTCTCTTTCATTGGTAAGTTTGGAAAACTCGTAAATCTAATGAACTCTATCGACGCTATGATATAAAATCCGTATAGTGCAATTTGTAGAATAAGATCACAGTAGGGTCTATGAACCTAGATATTCCTACAAATACATGTAGGAACATCTATGTATCTATATATTCTATACTAATATTATAAATGCGAAAGTTTGGATGGATGGATGGATGTATGGTATTTGTGATATGATTTGTGTTATGATGTTTGTAACTCAATCACGCCAGAACGGCTGAACTGATCTGGATGAAATTTAGCACAGAGATAGCCTATAGTCTGGAATAGCACATAAGCTACTTTTTATTCCAAACCAAAAAACCTCAATCCACGCGGACGAAGTCACGGGCATCAGCTAGTGAGATATATTACACAAGAAGTCTCGTTTAATCGTATCCTAAACGCAGTGCCATCATTAACCAGCTTGGTCACTGGTTTCCATGGGGGGGGCTAATCCCATAATTTCTTTCGTAATTTTTGGGCAATACCAACCTGGTCTTCTGAATCTTCGTGGGGTTTTGTGTCCCCATTATGTGACAGTTCAGAATGTAGAGCTGGATGCGGCGCATGCGCTGGACTACTTGAGTTATTTGCCGCTCTCGATTCTTCTTCTTCTTCATCGTCTGTACCTGAGCCGAGTAGTGAATCAGCTAGAACAAGAAAATATGTACTTAATTTTTTTTTCTCCACCTAGTTTTGTTTAGAATCTGTATTGTGTAAGAAAAGCATTTTAAGGTACGCTTATCAAATGGCTTATTCACTTTTAAGAAGTTCATAGATGCTTGTAAATCAAAAAGTAACGTATCTCTATAAAAAACTTTAAAAAGTACAAATCAAAGCCGTTTGACAAACGTTACAACTGGTTTTTTTACACAAACGCACAAGAGCAACAGTTTTTTTTATCAATATACGATACATTAAACATGGCCATACCACATACTCGTACGTATGGCCATACTGCCAACGCTTAAAGCCATATTGTTTCATTATTGTTGACTTTCGTGTTCTAGGATCTTTATTTTAGGAATTTCGCGGTACGCGACATCTGTCATTTTGAATAATCTATACTAATGCATTGGATGGATAGATGTATGGATGGATGTTTGTTACTCAATCACGCCCAAACGGCCAAACGGATCTGGATGAAATGTGGCACAGAGATAGATTATTGTCTGGAATGACACATAGTCAACTTTTTATCCCGGAAAATTAAATTAAATAAGTTACTATACTTTTCCACTTAAAGTATAGTTTAAACTTATTTACTTGTATCTTTTTCCTACAGTTAAAGGTTCCAAGAAGTAGAACTGTTAAATTTTAATTTGAAACAAAGTATAGTGTAGGTAATCTATTTTAATATTAACAATTGCAATTTGCCGCTTCTGTAGTTCCTTCAATATTGAGTACAACATTTGCATACAATATCCAGTAATAGTCCTGTACCACCAAATTGACTTATCAAAAAGCAATCGCTCGACCCTTCGCCCGTTTAACTGAATAAAAATGTAATTTCGCGTCGCATCCCCCAGCGGGAGGAGAATTAGCCGCAAAAACGTTTAGTTTTGGCGGATTCGGAACAAAAATGAATTTCTTTGAACACTTTCTCGTATGAGACTAATGGTGTATAATGTTTTAAGGAATTGAGAATAACTTTTTTTTAAATCCACTACAAGTTAGCCCTATCGATCTCACCTGATGGTAAGTGATGGTGGAGTCTAAGATTGTAGCGGGCTAACCTGTTAGGAGTTACCGGAACACTAAATCGCTTGGCGGCACGTTTTTGTCAGTAGGGTGATAACTGGCCACAACCGTAGCCTCCCACCAGGGAAAATTCTGAAATTATAAATTCCCAAATTGACCCTGCTGGGGATCAAACCCGGGACCTCCACACATTAAGACAACAGCGTTCAATATTGCGCCAGGGAGGTCTTCACTGGACGTTTTTTTTAGCAATTCATATTACGAAATGATAGTACATAGATAATACAGACCACTTTGACTGAGAAGATCACGAGGCAAGTATACATCTCAGCCGATGTAATAGTTTTCTGAGTCTCAGCCCTGAGTGTAAGGAACGATTTTTACGTCAAAACTAAACATCCACACAGACAGACAGACTTCCATTGTTCGTATTTACTTCCATTAGATTTTAATCTCCACATGACATTAGCAAAGGGCATTCTGGCGTGCCACAATTACAAGACATAAAACAAAAGAAAAATACGATTTTAGCGAATCATATTATTGGACCGTGAGAGAGTCGTTGAAATAAAACCGATAGTATGAACGGGTAGACGGTAGACATGTCCTATAGAGAATAAAAACAAACAAAGTGGAAGTTCAGGGCAGAGGAAGTGCATGACATGTGGTCACATTAAACATTTAAGCGAATATAGATACTATAGTTAAGTATTATATCAAGTTGTTAACATAAACAGTAGTATCTACGCCTAGTAATAACGATCGACCCGGCAGCGCTCGAGGCAGTGACCAAGAACATCTGTCGACGAAACTTCCAGTCCATCAAACTTTCCAGATAAAATATTGAATAGTAAATTACTGTGGTATTATTACTTGGAACAATTAAATTGGAAAGTTTGTTGACTTTAAAATCTAATACTTATTTCTTCTGGTTTTTAAGAAAACTGAGGATCGTTATATATCTGATCTGAATTCTGACATACGTAGATATTATTAAAAGATTATTATAAGATTATTATTAGATTAATTATATTAATGGATACATTGTAAATTGTATTCCATACACTTTTCCGTAGCACAATTTGTGTTTCATAGCTATAAAACTAAACTTCAACAATTGATTTTTACCTACACTTTAAATTACTATATTTAAGTATGGACTTAACTATAAAGTCTCAGTTTAGACACGTCTGACATACCTAAGTGTGTTCTTTGGCTACCAGAAAAAAGTCTTCTTTTCAGAAAATATAATCAGCACATAGGTATTTAATTTTTAATTAAAAATTACTTATCGTCTCTTTCCATATTTCCGAATATTCTTTCTACAATCCATAATGATTTAAATAGACGTTTGGTAGGCATGTGTTGAGAAAATAAAAGGTATAAATGGTTATCGGTCAGTAACGGTTCACCATTTGTCTGAGCCAAAACTATGGTTTCCAAGCCATTTTATCAGTTGGCGTTGGCAGTTTGAGTTGGCATACTGTTGGGAATTGACCCTTGTACACAAAAAAAAAATGCAACTCATTGTGAAAGTGAGGAATTAATTTTTTGGTAAAATCTGGGGTTGAAACAAACTAGAGTAAAGGTATAATGAAACTTGTTTGAACGAGTTATTATTCATATTATTGGTAAAAGAAAACCTTCGTTATATGACTTACGTAAGTAAAATCATTAGGTTAATCTACCCTTAAATATTGTTCTTAGTCATTTGCATCTTATGTCAAGATGTAACGTAAGCCTAGGAAAAATAATTTTCCTCTATTAGTTAGAGGCAAATGTATATATTTTTCCGTTTCCAAAATGTCTAGGTAGGCATAGTTATATACTGCAGCTTACCTCTTCATCCCAAGTCTATCCTTATTATTGTGATAATTTATTCATACCTCGTATCTACAACATCCTTATGCATAAAGAAACAATCAAATGATCAAAGACTATTTTCACATCGATATAATTCCAAAGCAAACCACTCAAGTTTTTCCTACCAACGAAGTGTTTGCTTAGCAGGGAGGGTGAGGACCCTCGATGCCCGGACGTTTTACTTTGGAGTGTTTGCCTTCATTGAATGCGATCTGGTCTGAAACAATTGTGAAGTGTAACTTCACACGGTTTGCTACCACTGTAGAACAAGTGCATATTGTGTAGACTATAGAATCTATAGATTCTATCAAGGTGAACCAACTCGGCGAACCTCAAGCGTGCTTCAAAAGAAAATTGTCTGATGTGAATACTACAGAATCCTTAGGTTCCTCAGTTCCACTGTTTTAATGTCTTTTCCCTTGTAGAATAATAATTATTCTTAACTAGATAATGCCCGCAACTTCGTCTTCTCGACTTCAATAAAAAGTAGCCTTTCCCCGTCGCTCCTTCCCCGGGATGTAACTTATCTCTATATCAAATTTCATCAAAATCGGTTGAACAGATGGGCCATGAAAGCATAGCAGATAGACAGACAGAGAGACAGACAGACGCAATTTTAGTCTTGCAAAAGAGGGCGATTCGATCTATATATAAACTCGGATCACGCGAGTCGCTTCGTGAAAAATTTAAAGAAATTGGCATCCTTACGGTTGCATTGCATTGCAGTACATACACGATAATATAATGTTTGTGAAACAAAATATTCATCTCTATAGACAAAGAGGGGATACACAAAATCGACTTACTAGAAACCGGCATTAACTAGTAATGCCGCTATGTCGTCTGCGCAAGGTGCAGAAATCCTTTGTGGGGTCGAGTATTAGCTTTTATAATATGGTTCCAAAAGAACTTTTAGGTTTACCGCTACACGAATTTAAAAAAACCGTAATAGAACACTTATTGAGTCGAACCTACTATACAATTGACGAATTTCTTAATGACAAAGTTGTATGGAAGCAACCGACTTTTGGTCCAGCTCCCCACGGGATAGTATAATAACTTACACTAGTGTATTAAACTATATATAGTTTAATATATATAACTACTTACCTACGAATAGTAATATCTTGTTTCAAAAAAAAAGCAACTACTGAGTTTCTTGCCGGATTTTCTCAGCAGAATCTGCTTTCCGAACCGGTGGTAGAGTCAAAACATGGCGGAACATACGAGGCACCTGTATGTCCTACATAATTTAAATAAATTGAATTGAGACAGACACACTTTCGCATTTATAATATTAGTATGGATAGATAGGTTAGAAACCCGAGGTAGTATGAGGCGTTACGATCTTCAGGCATGCCTACCATAATGCAAGAAAATGTGACATAGTAATAATGCAAAAAACCGCATCATAATCCGTCCAATAGTTTTCCAGGAAAGTAGAAACAAAAAGTGAACAAACAAACATACAAACAAACAAACGCACAACCTCATAGCGTACACAGATAATATACGTCGGTATATTATGTGTTCGGTCGTGGGTACTACCTAATAGGTTCTAATATAGGATCATTATCATCATCATAAGGATAATGATCCCATAGTATTCCACTGTTTATTACTACTTAGCTCTATAAATAAAATTAGTAATATAATAATAGCATGTCAATTTTCCAAACATGGAAAATTGTTAGGAAGTAACTTAACCATGCTTGATTTCCATAAAAAAATTGATATCAAATTTTTTTTTTAACTCAAAGAAACACGGAATTGGGAATCCGCTTAGTGCTTTTAAAATTTTTGTACAAGTGCTTGATCGTCTAGTGAATCTATCACATAGCTAAATACCTACATAATGAATGTACTCTTATCAGTCTGATTTCATTTTCCGCATTTTCAGTCCTAGCCGTCAAATACGTAGAGTACATGAATGCAAACCCAATTCTGAAATCAATTTAAAACCGCCCCCAAATAAACGACTTCTTTTGTCCCATCCCTCCTCCCTAATCGAATTTTGGCGGTAAAACTGCCTTTTATTGTGTTCGAATTTCGAACGACGCGTTCTCCCTTTCATATTTAAACTGAATTTTGTGGCTTCTTTAATTTGAAATTAAAATAAATGGTTGGAAATAACCTACTCACGTGGATATCATTAATCGTGTTTGTACAATTTTGAAGTAAGGTTACTCCCGTTAAGTTTTATAATGTCGTTGGACTAGGCGTTAAGTACTTTTATTTACGGAAGTCTTAACTGCCGAGTTTCTTGCTGGTTCTTCTCGGTAGAAAAATTATTCTGAAGCAGTAGTAGATTTATCTACCGATTCCAAGCCACTTGTGAACGTTTACACACAGTATACAAATAAATAGTCGGTCACCACGCTTTAGAGCGATTGGTAAGAGTATAAATCTCTCAGGAATAAAATCTAGAACGAATAAATTCGTAGAAGAATGAAACTGACCAACATAGTTCAAAGGATTAGCAGCTGAAGTGGCAGTAGACAGGCCATTTGTCGCAGAACCAACGGCCCATAGGCAGACGTGTTATGGAGAGTAAGTAAGTATAGCACATTGCGTAACGCAAAGATGACCTGTAGGGAGTAGCATTCGCACAACGAGTAAAATTATGTGTACCCGTTATCTCTATTTGTCAACCGAAGCTAACATGGTTACTTGTCTCGTATCGCCAAAAGTAGAGATAAAGGTAATATTTCTTATCTGTGGTATTTTTCACTACGAACCCTTTCCAACAATTTTTTTCTTGTAATATACCTACGGCATTTTGTGCAAGTTAGGTTAAACGAAATATTAGCCGGTAACGAAAGCATCTCTTTCTCTCGTCGCGAGATATCTTGGTGTGCCCATGCATCACCTGCTTCTGATCAAGGGAAGCAGTGCGGTGAGCGGCCGTTTGGCAAGAGCCTGTGCTGATGATTGTGTTCAGCAGTAGACACTTTCGTGGATTGGATTGGATGCTCACTGTTTCTCGAAATAGATTTCATTGCTTATTTTATTCAAGATATTTATGTGCAGTGTTTATGTGTAGACTACATAATAAGGAATTAGGGTTATGGTGGCGAAGGAATATTTAGAAAAGTTCAAGTCTCAAGTCTAAAAAGACATGAACTCAAAGTGCAAGCTTTCGGTAGACTTGAGACTTGAACAATTTTTTTTGTTAAGCTTACTCCGCCTATAACCTTCCGGTGAGAAAACGTTTATGTTTATGTGGTTACGTATATAAAAAGGAGGAAGGTACCTAGACCAACCGACTGAAATAATTACCTTATCTTTAATGTTAATCAACAATTAGAAGCGATTAACAATTCAATCAAAAAAGTATAATAAATTTTCAAAAAAAATTACGTTACTCTATCTAAGGATCTATAACAACCTATTAGCGGGGTAAAGGCTGTAAAAATCACAGATTATTTCGTATTACAGGCATATTAAAGTTTGTTATAGCGTGTTTATGGGGCCGGCCGTTAATTCGAGACCACCATCTTAAATGTAAAATAAGAAACCGCGAGATAAGAATCTTAGAACATAAAAGATATGGGAACCTTTGTGAAGCCGGCTACCGGGGTATACTTATACCGAGTTATACGCCCATGTATAATACAGGGGGCACGCACACTGGTGCAATGATGCGGCACACATGAAAGGGCGCTGTACGCAAACGTCGAAACTCGGATTGTGATTGGTGGATGCGGTGGCGACGGCCACGCCCTCTTTTATCGACGTTGCGCCAGGAACGTGCGTGCGGAACATCCGTATAATATGTAAAACAGCCTATAGGTTCGAGCTTCGAGACGATCTTAAAATGTCATTTCCATTCGCCTCGTCCGCCGTCTGTGAGAAATCCGCGCGAATTTTTCATAAGGTCTTTAAAAAGTTCCCCTCTGATTGCTTCGCTTCGAAAATTTCGTTTCTCTGTATTGCAACTTACACCAATATGAGAAACATTTTCATAAATGCAAAATTGTAGCATCGTTGCAGTTATTAACATTCTACAATACAAGTAGGTAGGTAATGAATTCATATTTTTTACTTTCCGTGGTTACGTTGTGTACGCTAATATGTTATACCTAAATTATGCAAAAGGTAGGTCTGTCTATCTATGTGTCAGTCTGTCTGTTTATTATGTGGTGCTACGCCGTAGTAATCTACGGCGTAGCACCACATAATAGGAAATAGTATGAAAATACTAACTACAAGTAAGTTAGTATTCTGTGACTACGCTTTCACGGCCCATCTGTCCAAGCGATTTTAATAGAATTTCCTAAAGAGATAAAATTTCAAGCGATTTTAATAACATTTTGTAAAGATGGTTTACATTCTAGGGAAGGACTTTGATTTTATATTGAAATTAAAAAGTTCCCAATTCCAAACGATTTTGGAAAACCTAATTTACTCGGAGAAAGTCACGGGCATCATCTTGTCAATTAATAAATACTATAAGTATTTTTATATTATCTTGACTTAGCAAGTGGCCCTACGTGAGATAAATAAATCGTTTCATTTCATAATCTATATAGGATCCTAAATCGTAATCCTCCCTAATCCTTAAACGTATGCAAAAGCCAAACTGTACCGTGTAAAGACTCGACTTGTTGACGTTTTCACAAATTCACCAAGAGGGTCGAGGGTCAAACAGAACTGGCGGCATCACAAAGGTAGTCGTGAACGTGACTTCCCCAGGTAGCAATGGGAGGGTAGATACAATTAAACAGCTTGGTAGCATGAGTTGAGTTTTTACGAACTTTTGATTCGCGGCGCCTCCGCGGCGGACGTGGGATGAGATGACTATGGACTTTCGTTTGGATATTTTTTACTGTTATAAAACTTTAAAGGCCGGGCCTAAAGATCACAGAAATAAGATTGGTCGGGCTAGAGCGGCCAGACACGAAAAGCGCGACAGCTGTAGCCTGTAGTACAGCAGAAATTAACTCGCAACGCGCACTATGTCTATGTATATACATGCTCCATTTGTTATTATACCTAATACATTATACAAATGAAGAAAGTCCAACCATTGGACTGTAGCTAGGTACCTACAGCACGTAAAACTATGACCAGCGCCGTATTTTAATGCTTTTATAGAACGTCCTAGTTGTCTATTTTAGTTTTTTTAACAATTCAATCTAACCTTATCTACCTCCTACCTACCTACCTAGTGAGTCTATTCGTTACACAAATCATTCCCGAGGCTGTAGAATTCGCTGTGGATATAAAAAATAATTTAACACCGATTTTTCACAGCAATCTGATGGATAGGCTACTAATTTGTCTACCGTGTAAGGTAACTAGATCTCCGCGCTTTTGCGGACAGCCCTCTATTTAACGACTTCGTAATCTCGTTGTAATCAAACCAAAATTACCCATAACTGTTTGTAAGATAATTATTTTTTTTATAAAGATTGCATAGATTTTAACGAAATTTTAAGTCCAGTCAGTATACTAAGCTTATCAACATTATCTGAAGTGAAATAAATATTATTTCTCTGACACAGCAAGACGCCAAAGTATAATCCACTAATTAAGCAAAACTAAATTACGACATTGTTCTTATTTTTTTTGCCACTACGCCTATGAATCACCTGGTGGTAAGTGACGGTATGGCAGTACCTAATATTAAAATAATACACCTAATCGGTGTCTACTTGATATACAGCATCGTACCAGAACGCTAAATCACTTGGACGGCACAACTTTCATGGTAGGGTGGTAACCAACCGTAGCCAAAGGTCTCCCACCAGAGTCATTTTAAAATATTCTGCTACATAATTCTACTGAGAACAATTGCTGCCACGCCGCGCCGCGCTTCTATAGTGGGGCAAGACATTTAGAAATTATAAAATCCCAAAATTGCCCCGAAGGGAATCGAACCTAGGACGGATCCCATTTATATGATCACAGCGGTCATCCCTCACCAGTCACCATGCGCGAGGAAGGTTGTCAAACAATGTAGTAAAATGGCATGATCATTAACAAAAAATTTTATCTTTATTTAAATGAAGTTTAAGAATATCCAATGAAAAAATTTAATCTGGTAACCCTATAACTAACGCCATGGATGCGCCTGCGCATTGTATTGTATTAGATCAAACATGGCGTCTCTAATGACCGCGGGGACGCTGACATATTACTTTTACGGGAAGAGCCTATTCCCGTTATTTATGAGGTTTTCTTTGTTTATTTGTAAATTAAGAAGCTTTATGGCACCCAGGTCGCCTGTCTTGACCTCGTGATGTAGATCATTTTCGATGTTATTGAATATAGTTAACGAGGTCTTTTGTATTTGGATATGAACTTTGAATATGAAAGTGATAATACTCTAACTATGTAACTTCCTAACTACTAACTAGGCAATATAAATACATATAAAGGTTGCGAGAACCCGTTGCATAGGTGTAGGTAAGTTCGAGTACCTACATGCGGAAGAAGTGAGACTTCTGTGGTTTACTTATATTCATAACACGCGCAATTGCTCAGCGGGCATATATTGTTTTGTTTTATTTGTTTTGTTTTGTTGTTTAGACTATGATTTTTCCAATTTTATAAGTGTCCCTTTTTATGACTTAAACCCCAAAATATGGATTTTCAAAGAATTCGGGTCATTAAACAGTTATGAATCTCAAAATGGTGTCCAACTTTTAAAAGACTTTTAACGATTTTAAAATAATTCCGTTCAAAATCCAAGAATTTCAGTAGGATCTTATTTGCTCCTTAGTACGAGTATATAGATATAATAATCAAATGTCTACGAAACTTAGTATTATGGCTTTCCGTACAAAATAAAGAAGCACGTATGTCACAGTTTTTAAAAATTCCACCGCCAATGACGTTTAAATATAGCGGTTGTGAGTTTGTATGAAACACCGTCGTTTTTGGTATTTGGGTTTCCGGTTTTTGAATATTCTACCCCCGAAGGCGTAGAATTGGTGATGAAAATTTGTATGAAAAACTGTTATTTTTCAAGTAGTAGCCATGAAACTTGGTGTTTGGGATTTCGAAATACGTGATTCACAGTTTTTGAAAAATCTATCCCCAAGGACGTTAAATAGAGAGTTTGTCCTTCAATCACGTCGCAACAGATCGACATGATTTTTTGCATGGGTATAGTTGAAGACATGAAGAGTGACATAGGCTTTTTATCCCGGAAAACCTGTGGGAATTAAAAAACTTATGCCACGCGAACGAAGTCGCGGGTATCCGCTAGTCCGTACATACAATTTCGTTAGAGTGCTGTTACATTGCACTTTTGTATGTCTCATGAATTTTCAGACAATCTATCGTATCTAAGTACACTGTATTATAGCAAGAGAAAGAAGCTATCCAGACCGAGTATAGATATACACACATTCCATCCACAAGTCTTGTCAGTCATCCATCATGTCTCTCGCATGTAGGTACCTTCTTCGGGACTCATTACCAAGCCCGTCATGTGAAACTTTATGCTAAGAGAGCTAAACTTGATAAATGGTTTTAGTAAATAGCTTAAAGTTATTGGCATTTGATTTTATGCGTTTTTAAAATGTTTATGCCGTCGATCTGTACAGTTTTTTTTGTGAAGTCTAAGATAAACCTACCGTGCGAAAACTATTGGTCCGTGAGGGTTGAAACTCTCGTCTAGAGTCTAGAAACTCGAGTCCTAAAATCTAGAAAAGATCGTGCCGTGATCAAAGCAAATATGCTTTGATCACGGCGGTGAAAGAGTTCCTGCGAAAATCAAAAAGACTTAAACCACGCGGATAAAGTTGCGGGCATCAGCTAGTACACCATAAAATGTCATCTCTAATTATATTGCCATCAGTTTTCCGAATCTTGAGTCTTGACTTATCATAAGTGACACAAGTTGTCCTACGTGTAATAAAAATGAATCATTAAATGAAATCATTAAACGCACCCCTTTCATAATGTTCCTGCGGAACTCCACTAGATCTAGAAATGTCAGTTTATTGAAGACATTGGGACAAAAAAGACATACAATAGAATTGGCCACACTGTACGCCAGACTATGGAGCGTCGGAACAAAAACCGATAATTCACATTTTCACTTTTTTTAAATATTGATCTCAATTGGTTGTTTCTTTCACCATCGTCAATGTAACCTGGTCGAAAGCTGATAAAAGCGCTCCAAATCGTACCGCAAAATACCTGAATCTGAACATAAACCGATAAATACGCCAATCGTACCAAACGAAGATGATCGGAACAAAGACCGACAAATTCTTAGCAACTTGGCTTCTATTGACTCTTTTGATTCTGCCAAAAACCGTCATATCCATAGATGTGTAGCGCGAATGCTATTTCTATGGTCATATCAAAAACCGATATATCCAGTTGGTTTGGTCAAAAACCGGTATGTCTATTTGGGTTTTTTTTATATCTCAACAAGTACCGTGCACACGAATTCAGAATTTAGGCTTCCAAACAGTAATTCCAACATCAATACATTGATAGATTTCGTTCAACTCCAAATTAAAAAACCACGAACTCGGCCATATTTTTACAATTTCCCACAAAAAACACAAACGCGATTTATCAGTTGTTTTTGTTCCGACGCTCCTAATAATACTTACGTAACACTCACAAAGCAAAGTATACATATAAAATACACTTGTATCCGCAATTGCTCCGTGACCACAAATCGTGACCGTAGAGATTGTTCGCGTGCGTGTGCGGTGGCTTTATTTATTTTGTACGTCCTTTAGGACTTAGGTACCTACTCCTTTTGATGTTTATGATATACAGGACTGTTTATTTAACAATGTAGAGGCAGCTAACATCGAGCCTATCAGAGTAATAGTGCCATCGTTTCTCGTGTATGACTGCTATACCCCTAGCAGATTAGCCCGCTACCATCTTAGCATGCTCTCAAGCATCTTCGATGTGGTAACTGCATCATCAATTACCACCATGTGAGATCGCCAACTTGTAATGGCCCTACCTTCTTGACTATATATTTACCTATCTAAAGAGCAACTGCTGAGTTTCTTGCCGGCTCTTCTCAGTAGAATCTATATTCCGAACCGGTGCAAGAGTCAAAACTACGTTTATAGACGGCTAAAATGCACACGTGCTTTGTTGAGTCAACAATGCACGATTGTTAAAAGTATTGTCGATTCAACATCTAGGGGTTTTTTTTTATCCACTACAAGTTAGCCCTTGACTGCGATCTCACCTGATGGTAAGTGATGATGCAGTCTAAGATGGTAGCGGACTAACCTGGTAGGGGCATGGCAGTTATATTAAACCCATACCCCTATTCGGTTTCTACACGGCATCGTACCGGAACGCTAAATCGCTTGGTGGCACGTCTTTGCCGGTAGGGTGGTAACTAGCCACGGCCGAAGCCTCCCACCAGGCCAGACCAGGGAAAATTCTGAAATTATAAATTCCCAAATTGACCCAGCCGGGGATCGAACCCGGGACCTCCGCATGTTAAGACAACAGCGCTACACACTGCGCCACGGAGGTCGTCACGGATGCTCGGGTGTTGGAGTAAAATGTACGTTGAGAGCAATTTGGAATATTTCTGTGGTGTTGTGTGGTGGCGGTGCGAATTGCTGGCTCATTGGGCGGTGCATATTGATGATAT
Source organism: Erebia palarica (assembly GCA_964035005.1). NCBI lineage: Eukaryota > Metazoa > Arthropoda > Insecta > Lepidoptera > Nymphalidae > Erebia > Erebia palarica. The sequence goes on along the minus strand of OZ035987.1, from coordinate 27,160,631 downwards.
GATTTGCAATTATGTGTGTTTACCTTACTTAAGCATCTGTGTAATAAAAAATAAGTAAATACAATACCTACATAGATAAAAATAATAACAGTTACATGACCGCAAATCGTGACCGACGAGATTACCGCGATGCGTGTGCGCTAGCTTTATTTTTATTTTCCAACATTTCTTGATACTCCTTCAACATAATACTGCAGCTACCTACTTAGGTACATAAGAAGTTTCCCGAACAAAGCATTACGCCACGAGCACAAGAAGAACAAAGCAGCCGTTTTTTAATGAAACACCGACCCGGTGCCAAGGTTCTTTTCTGGTTCTTCCATAGTTACTTTAGTAAAATACAGGATTGAAGGAAGAGCATTAGCGGCCTAGATATTATCTATGTTTGTCTAATTAATGGTCTATAAAGCAAGAATAAAATATTACTAAGTACCAAATTACAAGGTGCCATGTATATAAGACTCAACTGAAGTTTCTGATACTAAACATATTTCGGCTGCGTTAGAATTGAATAGGTGCACATGGCAGGATTAGGTACTAAAGGTAAAGGACAAAATGGTCGTGTAAATGTGTCACTTCGATCACTTGTAAGTTGTTTTATTAGAATAATATATGTATAGATACTTCATTATTGACCATGTATTACAATTTATAGTCGCCATCAACAAATAATATGACAAAGTATACTTAAGCATAATTATTTCGTTATTACCACATATGTTACCAGTAATTTATAGAAAAAGCCTTTACAGATGGTTACGTAATCGATAATTGTATATATTAAGAAATAGCTCATCATAATATTCAAGAATTCATGCAAATGAGTGCAAAAAGTGTAAATGAATATAATAGCAGAATAAATAAAATGGTGTCGAATAGGTCGACATATACATGCTAGATTGACCCTAATGACGAGTGAGGATCATACATCTAGGTTTGATGCACACGCTCGTACATAAAATTATAGATAAGTATTAGATAACAAGCATTTTTGTAAATAATAACAACTTTAAATTAATGAATTAATGATGAATGATAGTATTTATATACGAGATTAGTAATCTATAGTAGTACTTAAGGTCGCCCATTTCAACCCTTTTGGGGTGAATTTTCGAAAATTTCAAGTTTGTATGTTTTGTAGTTTCTGAGATATCTGAGATATCGTGATAGTCAGTGAATGAGTGGTATTTCGCTTTTGTATATATATATATATGTGCGTGTGTATATATAAAAAGCATTATTTTAAAATTGACGTTTTACATGATGTACCTTGAACTCCCTAAAATAAGATTATAATTGTAAAACAAGAGCATCAACAATATTAATATAATATTAAATCAGGAGGAGAAGAAGTCGTCAAGTATACGGTCTATAGTAATGACGAGTGAGCATACGAAATCGTACAATGAGACGAGACGAGGCACGCGAGTTCGCGCGCGGCGTGCCGAATCAGCAATGTACGGTGCCACTGCCTACTTACTATACCTGTTATTATACTTGCGAGTAGTATACCTGTCTTGTTTTAAAACTTGGAAAAACGGAGATATACACATAACGTGACGTCATGTATTCAAATCGCTATGTACGAGTATTTTTGTCTAAAACCAGATAATGCCAGTTTTTGATTCTCGCTTTGATTTTTCGGAATAAAAAGTAGCCTTTGTTCATTCAGGTTAATTCAGCAACCTCCATTCTAAAGCCAAGCACAAATTCTTCAGCTAAATCGGTTCTTCCATTGTGGCGCTAAACAATAACAAAAACACAAACTTACAAACATCACATTTAAAATATTAGTAAAATTTTTATATCGCTAAATTCAGCAGTGCTTTTGTGCCCTCGTGGCCTGCACGCCAATGCTCTAAACTAACATTACTATAGAATTATTCATACCATAATATTTTTGAGGTGGAGAAACTGAAACAATTCTCCATTTAAAGCTAAGTATCAAATACGAGGCCAAGAAAAAAGGAGCGAACAGAAAGTAGTCGGATACATAGAAGATTAATGTTATGTAGATACTTTAACTACACGAGCATATAGATTAGGTAGCATCCACCGCACAGTAGAAATTTCCAACACAAAGCCTGAATGCGATATAATTAAAAGGGCCGAGCCAAACACGATCAATCTCAACTCCATCTCCCCACTTAAAGTCAAAATAATAGATGGCCAAGTCTAATGTCGCTTTTTTCTTCAGTACAACGTACAAGGCGGAATTGACAGGTCATCAGCGAAGGCGCAGGCGCATGGTGACGATGCTCTTTCTTTCAACCGACGAAGTTACAAGAAAAGCAACATCTCTATACGCGATTGTAATCCTTACTCAGTAGCTACGAGAACCGTAAATTCTTTGAAATCAACACGCGAAAAGCCTTTTGTATTTCAGTCCGAGCGCCTCCTGTTCGGTCCTTTTTTTCAAAGATTATCTTCGGCGGCCGAGGCGTGAAGGCCGAGTGCCACACAACATGGCGTCGACAGGTTTCTTCCCGCTTTTTTACCTCTTTGTTTCTCCATTATTGTCTATCGATGTTTCCCGCTTCGATTTTTGAATAACTTTTCTTTTTTTTCGCATTATTAATATCGCCGCTTCGGGTTTTGTTTCTGTTATTTACATACAGCCCGATATTTTAGAGGCGCTGTGAGAAACAACAGTGATAAAGCAGATTGAACACGTTTATTGGTAATCTTTTTCTGAGAATATAAATAAACATTATTTAAAAATTCATGGTTCCGAGTCGCGAGGCTTTAGTTTTTCGCGGAATTAATGATTTAGTGCTGGCCGTAAAATTTTGAAAACAATAAACTGAAGGAGGACTGTTGATCGATACAGTAGCTAGAGATCGTTTGGCCAATTTTTAAGGATATTTCTGCCGCAATCTGAAATAGCTCGACCGTGAAATGTATACCTTGGTCGGTACCTATATCGAGTATATATTTACTTATATATATATACTTTCGGTATAGTACTTATTTAAATTTCAAAGGAAATTGTTATTCGTTCTATTTTTCAAAAAGCATCCATTGACCAACAAATAACTAGTATTTTTATGATCTATGAATTCAAACCTTTTGCTTCATTAGAATTAGCTTTCTTGCTTACTAAGATTACCGAATGCCGTAAAACTTTTGTGAAACTAAAAAAATTTGCATTATTTTCTCATGCCTGGTAACATTTGACTCTACTCAGATAGAAAATTAGGTTCATATTACATTGATTACATTCATCATATACGATTTTTGCATTCTATGGAAGCCAATTAATTCTTTTCATCATGGAAGTCGAATCTCAATTATATGAACAACACATAAGGTACAATTTGAATTGTCAATCGGTAAGGAAGTTGGATGAAATGAGGCGTTGCGGGTTCGATTCCCGATTCAGGCTATTAAAGTGTTAAGGTTAAGTTGAATAATGGCACGGTCGGTTTGTTAGCATATGTTTTGTGATGAATGGGCCGTTTTGACTGAACAAGCATTCAATTGAGTGTCGGATGTCATTATGTTTGTGTAGATGAGTTATGTGATTCTGAGAATGTTTTGTTATGGTGGATTGGGGTCGTTGACCCTGTATTCTTAAATTTCTTGCTGACCTTCCGGTAAGGATTATGGTTTCTAATGATGCAATATCAGGCATCTTGTAGTAGATATGTTCCTAGATATATCTTATCTGAATACAAGAAACTTGAAATGGTAAATAATTATGTATAGTTTGTATGTGTGATTAGGCTTTGTACCTAAGTACCTAATTAAAAAATAAGTAAGGGGATTACTAATTTTCATGTAACCTTTCATTTTCATTTATGATATATAAGTACTTATATTTTACATAGACTCTTAGAATAATAACGATTTCGATGAGTAAACTCAGGTAATAATAGTTACGTGCATTTTTAAGGGATCTAATTCAGCTGAGTACGCCTAATACATTGAGGACAGTACTGTAGTAGAACGCATCTAACATTAAAGTCTACTAGGTCATACGGTCCACGAGTTGTTAGCGTCATAAAGAAAAAACACAGAAGCTAATTAAGTATGTTTAGGTAAGTAATAATATGATATTATAGAAAAAGTAAAGCCGACTGACTTACACTAACGTACAGGCTCCATCTATTTGGTCTAGAAACTTAAAATACAAGTAAGTAGGCCCTCACTCCTTTACGTAGAATGACGTGGATGAAGATGCGAGGCATAAAATAATATTTTATCATTAGTAAACATAGCACCTCTAGAGATAGGGGAATAGTATCATTAAGATGGTATAGAATAATAATGGATGTCAGATCAATAAATTACCATTGTTGCTAGTTTTATGATGACGCAGGGGGTCCAATTAAACGCGTGTGATAGGCGTTTGCCCTGACCGGCTGAGGTCTCACACGCTATAGGCTCTTCTTTTTAATTTAAATAGATTTTACGAACCATTTTTTAACAAGGATAAAAATGGTATGATATTTTTTTGAATATTGATTTTATCCAACCTTTCCTAGCTGAGCTAAGCTATTTGTCTCTAAATAAAGGTACATATATTTATTTGCTTACTACAGCTGCATTGTAGTACGTAATTTTAACCTTCAACCAGGGACTGAGAAACAGATTCATAAAGGTTACAGAATTATAACTGTTACAGGTTGGATTGATAACAGAATCAAATCTGTAACCGTTTTCAATGTGTTTTTAAATCTGTTTACCCAAAACATGAATCTGTAACAGAAATGAAATTATTTAACATTGCTGTAAAGTGTAACCGGAATAGCGACGTTGTTAAATTTACTGTTGACGCGTATTCAAATTTGAACCTAAGGTGAAAACAACAATGGTTACAATTGTTTTGAAAAAAACCATGGCCAATGTTCTCCAATTGTACTGAACTGAATTTACTCGCATAACTTGATGGATACAAACATATACTCACAAGCCGTTGCTTATAGCCTAGTGGTGAAGAGATGATAGCCTACTGCATTCGGAGTTGCGGGTTCCGGCTCCGGGCTGCACGTAAGTAATACCTTTTCGGAGTTATGTGCGTTTTAAGAAATTAAATATCACTTGCTTCAAACGGTGAAAGAAAACATCGCGTCGTGAGGAAACCTGCATACCCTTCTTGCTTGTTGCTTTAAAGGTTATTGACCGGTAGTATGTACCTATTACAGCTAGTTACCTACTGTATGTAAAAAGATTACTTTCTGAACTTTTTGAAACCTAAATCTATTTGATCTGAGACATTGAATAAACTAAATAAAACAGACAAACCGCTATATAATCGTGATGTACGGAAGACAATTTCATTATCGGGTAAAAAACATCGACGAGCCAACCCGGAGCGTGACATTCGAATAAAAATTAACCAAAAATTGCAAAACTTTTTCTCTCACAATACGAATCGAAGGTCATTGCACGAAATCTAAACTGAAAGGTCGTTGCGACAGTAAGATTTTAAGGGTTCCTTAGTCCCAAGGAGAAGAATATGATGCCCGATAAAGAAGAAACTTTATAGGGATTGCATTTATATTGTTCGTCATTTCTACATCCTTAGAAGGTTATAGAAAAACTTTAAACTTTAATTAAAAATAATTGCAATTTCAAAGAAACAATATGAGCAACAATTAATTAATCAAAATTATATACGTACTTATGCTAAAAATTATTTACCTAGCTTCTAGGCAAAATATTCAAGTGGTAATGCTAAATTATTATAATATACATAAGTACCATAACTACCTAATGATATTATAACCGAAATAGTTCCCGATTTCTGAACCACTTACATGGGTCTTACATGAACTTAAAATAGCATAAAGCCTTATAATGAAATTTGGAGTCATCTCCACTGGACCAGAAAACTAAAAACTTGTTAAACAATCTCTAAGTACTTACAAAATCTAAAGCATGACATATTATAAGCCTAAAACATGACATAATAATATTATATGCTTACGGAACCCTTCACAAAATGCACCAGATCGCACTACGGAGTTTTTTTTGTTGTAAATTCAATTCAAAGTTCGCGAGGGTTAAATGAACTTCTTCGTTTTTTAAATTTCAGATCATATGCAAGCAGAAACGGTCAAAAAACACCGAGCTGCGTCAATTTCACGCCATTTACCTCGGCACAATGCAAAGTGCAGTGCAAGAAATAAAATAATTCGAAAAAATACATCGACGACTGAAAATGCGCGATTTCCGAGAGGTTTTAGGAATTGCATTCTTCTGAATTCGAAATACTAATGATGACGTAGGTTCAAGTATCTAACAACAATGATGACGTAGAAGTACCTATCTAACGGATACTTAGTTACTCCAAAGTTGAAAAAAAGGACGATAATGAACACCAGTGAGTAGGCATGGTAATAAGAGTACAGGTACTTTTAAATGACCTACGCGGAGGAATTCATAACTTGTAACTTTTTAATAAGCCACTTCCAAAATGACTATAAAATACGACCCCACAATTTGACAACTAATAATTACTAATAACCCCCAAAAGCTCGAACCAAATTACGCTAAACGCCGGACTTAACCCTCGAATCGTCGCCGACAATTACGGTTAATAAATAATAATTTAAATAATAAGCGTACAGAAAAAGTTGTTGAGAGTACCAGTTTAAAATGAGCTCGTCTGTTACTATAATTCGAAAAAAGTTGCTAAAGGACATCATATTCAATAGGTCTGTCTTTGTTGGTTGGTATCTAAAACGCTGCGCACGTCCCATAATGGCGACCGGCAACAATCGCGCGGCACAGACGATTATAACGATTATTGTCGATAACTTGCATCGACACCGGCTATTTGGTTAGTCCGTCGATTATCGATAATTTGCCTTCGGGGTACGCTCCTGACGTTGTAAATCGCTGACCGATTAGTTTTTTTACCTGTTTTGATTGCACTACGAAGTTTAATACACTCGACTGCATATTTCCGATAAACACAGCAAACGGCAAATAGGCGATTTCCCTGAACAATGTTCTTATCAAATAATAGAAAGTTGAATATAGAACAAATAAGGGAAATTTGCGGATAGATAATTTCTTTTTCTTTGTGCCTCAGACAGTGCCTCAGTTTTTCAGTCTGAAGACGAGTGAACAAAAACCTCTGGTTCATCTAAGATAGATAAAACCCGGAGTGGATACCGTTAAAACGCATCATCGCCAATGTTTTACAACCAATATTTCTATTCCACGAGTCCATAATATAAAATAGAAACTCGGGACCCACGAGCTTTCAAAAACGCTGCATTAAAAGATCATAAAACTCAAACATAAACGTTTACTGCTACGATTTTACGAGCACGCTACCTATCGATCGTTTTAACGATAAATAAAAATTAATAGCCAGGCAGAAATCGCAGTGGCCATGTTGGGCAAGCACTGACACACAGCCTTTAAAGGTCCAGGGCCTGCCTACACAGCCGTGTAATTCTGTACAACGCTATGTTCGTAGGAGAGTCACCACTTTGGTAGAGTTCGCCATCAACCCACTTCTGCAGTCTGCATCTCAATCAAGTTTACAAAATATTATCACTGCTGCATTAGCTTACATATAGCGAATAAGTCTATGCTTACATACCTATAGGTTCTACTCTTAACGTGAAGCTTGTTACAATGGTTAGCTATAAAAGTTTGAGCAAAGGAAAACCGCGGAAAATCCCAAACTCTTTGTTGGAAGCTACCTAATTTAGTACGGTTTATATCGAGTCGAATAAAAAAAAACGCTACTAATAATTACTAGCTGATGCCCGCGACTTCGTCCACGTGAATTGAGGTTTTTGGTTCTCGCGGGAAGTGTTTAATTTGATGGGATGAAAAGAAGCCTATATATGTTATTCCAGACTAAGATAAATAATCTATCTCTGTAACAAATTTCATCCAGATCCGTTCAGCTGTTCTGGCGTGATTAAGTACCTAACAAACATCCATCCAAACTTTCGCATAATATATAATATTAGTATAGATTATAATGAAAAGATTAGTATTTTCAGGGTGCTGTGGGCCCAAGCGGCACAAGATGACAAGACCCGCGACGCACCGCTGGGTAGGTACGTGTAAAGTTTCCCTACAAGAGACAGCAATGATAATTAACTGATGATGTCCAGCAGCGTATGAATCAGTTGACTCCGAATAGTCCCAAATCTACGATCAGAGGATTTTTGAATTGTCAAAGAAAATCTTTATCTTTTGAGAGCTTAAAACGTATTATTCGAAGGTTTAAGGAGTTCATACATGCTTTTAGACGTCAAAGGCATCTATGAACTCCTTAAACAGTTCGAGTTATTAGTACGTTTGACACACATTTTCGATTACGGTTTTCATACACAATATGGTGGCCACCTTTTTACGATTAAAATCATAGAAAATAATATGGGTAGGTACGAGAATGTCAAAAATATTTCAACCATTTCATTTGTTCAAAGACACGTATTAATAATAATCGAGTCTGGAAATACAGCCGTTATTAACTCGATCGGTCCGTCGGATGCAGAAACCCGCCCTCCAGCTACCGGGGGTGGGGTATGAAATAGGATTCTATCGGTCTCTTCCATTCCACGCTGTTCTCGTCATCGCTAGTGATGCGACGACATCCATCATACGACTACGATCGATAAAATACGACAGCCCGCAAACACATGCGTATATTTCTGTGTCTTGCGGATCAAAATAAAATATTTTTAATTTTAAAATACGCTTTACATTTTACATTTCAAATTGAAAAAATATATAGTTATGACATAAGTAACGATTTCAAAAGTTAGCTTTAGTAAGTAAGTAAAAACTATCTTCAGTTAGTGATGATCAAGATTTTAATATGAATTAAGATACTGTGATTAAATAATTTGTATCAACTGACTGACAAGAATAAGCTTGAAATAATAAGTTTATAATAATAGGTTTTGTACGTTTTCTTAAAATTAAAATTCCGTCCGTTTAACTTTAAGTGTAACTTATACAATTAAATACGCAACTATTTTTTGCAAATATTTTTTGAAATTACTCAAAGCTGAAATAAATGAAATTGACTACCAAAAAAACAAAATTTCTTTCGAATTGTGGATACTAAAATCTAATTTTGTAAGTGAGGAGACCACTTGGTAGAGGCTAAAAGGCTCATAACTATAACTTGTTCTCGAGTATATTATACCTATGATAGGACAATGCTGAGTCTCCGTCACATCACTAATAATACTACGGATGTCGCTGTACCTACTTAAACAGCTGTAAAACATCAGATCTTATTGCTGGAGGGTAAGGATTATATTTCGTCGCCCTCACAGTATTTGCGGTTCAATGGTTTTATTTACGTCTGTAATTCCGTGTTTTATACTTTTTTTCCCGGTTGACATTCGTGTCGCCCGAAGTTCGTGAATACTTTTACTGGAATTGTAGTTTTTCTCTTGGTATGATATGAAAAAATGTGTCATGAACTGTTACGTTTCGAATGCACGGAAGAAAATTCTTCGAATAATAAATTATTGCGAATTTTTTTATCGAAGCATTCTTGGGTATAATTACTATTTATAATATACCAGATGATGCCCGCGACTTCGTCCGCGTGGATTATGAACTCCCTAATTTTCCGGGATAAAAAGTAGCCTATGTCCTTCTCCGGAATACAATCTATTATTATTATTATTACTCTTTGTTTTGTACACCACAACACAAAAATATAAATAAAGGACACAAAAAAATACATAGAAAACACTAAAAACTAGGTAGAGTACAAAAAGGCGGCCCTATCGCTTAGTAGCGAATCTACCTCTATACAAACAAGCGATATCAATTGAGAAGTTTATATTATGTGTATTATAATTTATAGCCAATTCATTAAAATAGGTATTTAATTTTTAATTTTTTTACTCGTATAAAGTTTTATCGATGTAAATTTTGTACGTATACTAACCTACATATTTTAATTGTTGAGCCAAAGAGTTGCATTCAGACTCCAAGGTTTTCGTTTAAACAAGGGAACACCCCAGCCCCCAGTCAAGATGGTTGAATGCGTACCCCTGCCCGGTTTATGCCGATAACACTTATCAATCAAACACACGCGCGGGGTTCGACTTACTGCAGTGTGCAGTGAAAAATACAAGATGCCGTCGTGAGGTCCGGGGTTCGAATTTCAGGCACGTACACTTATCGGAGCTAGGTACCTACTTATTTGCGTTTTAAGCAATTAATATTTAAAATACATCACTTGCGTCAATGGTGGTCGGTGAACCTAATATATTAAATATTCTCAAGGAAGACTGTCAATCAGCACTTGACCAGGATGGTGGACCATGGCTTAATGCTTCTCATTCCGAGAAGGGACGCTTGATCAATAGCTACCTACATTAAAAGGTGGCGATATGGTATTAGCGATGTCTATAGAAATTATTCTATTGTATCCTATCCTATCATCCCCTCATGCTATGAGAGTGGTGGCCCGTGCCCAGCTTTGGGACGGGCCTCCACGTTAGCGGTAGATCCTATCAGGCATAAATTTCCCAGGACGCAAGCTATTTCTTTGCAAAATTTCGTCAGGTTTTTCGTATCGATTCAGCAATTAAGCAGCGTAAAGGTAACAGGCAGAGTTTATAATAGTACCTACTCATCTAATACTTATAATATTAGATTAGGGATGTCTCCGACTCCAGGATTGCTAGCACTCGAGAACCTATACCTGGCAGACAGATAAAAACAATTGACAGTCATAGGGACTGCCGATAAAAATAAAAACTAATATTAAATTTCTTTTTTCTTTTGTTTTTAATAAATAAAAATTATTAAAATATAAACTTTAACACTAAAGCATTAAAGTTTAATTCCGAATGTAGTATATATAAATTTAAGACCTGTCTTCGTAACAACGCGACCATGTCGGTCTTCGCGAGCATGTTGGTAACGGTCACGCGAATTCACAAGTTTACCCCCTACCAAAAAGTGCTCAACGCGGCTAAAGAAGTTTTCACTTCAAAAAGACAGTCAAACTTTCCCATTTAACTAAAACTTTAACAGTACAGAATATTATAACATATTCATTTTCTTGGGGTTGTTGTACAAATACCCGCGGTCGAGCCGCCGGCTGTTTACCTTGCAACAAACGCGGGGTGCACTGCACGCAGCATGGACATGTTTTTGTTTAGAATGGCTACGCTCTGACGCTTCCTTGTCATGACAACCTAGTACTTTTTAGTGATATACTAGCTGATGCCCGCGACTTCGTCCGCGTGGATTAAGTTTTTTTAAATTACCGCGGGAACTCCTTAATTTTCCGGGATTGGGCCGTGAAAGCGTAGCAGACAGACAGACAGATAGACAGACAGACACACTATCGCATTTACAATATAAGTATGGATTTTACTTATGTACACTGTAACTTCTTGTTGAGAAAATACTAAACAGTTAATAGACTCACCTAATGTTTTCATGACTTTTGCAGAGGTCTTTTCACACAAGTGAAGGAATATTTGATGTTTAGTATATTCGATTCCTGTGTGGAATTATACGCAAACACATCTACCTGTGGCTCTCGATCAAGTGAACTTAGATGAATAGGTATAATCTGTACTGTACTTAGTAGACTAAGTACTTAACATCTAAGTTAACCCTATCAGAGCGCAATCTTGCTACGAACTTGACCGTGTGTATGTTAAACATTTTGTTTGTTACGCTTTTACAATCCATATTTTCAACCGATTTTGATGAAATTTGGAACAACCTATGTCTGTACCAAATTTAAGGTCGAATTTCATCAACAACAAAAAATATTGCTAAGAATTTTATCCCGGAAAATTATTGACTTCCCGGGGATTTTAATAAAAAAATTTAACCCACGCAGACAATGTCGTGGGCATCAGCTAGAAACGCATAAAATTAATATCTCGTAAAATACTCGTACCTACAAAAAATCTCTGCACAGACTATAAATACCTCTAACTTATAAATACATAGATAAAGACAGATAGCATCTCCCTCTCCCTCGCGTGCAGTGAACTGATACAGATAATAATATATGATATGGCAAACAAGTAATCGTTTCCACTAGCTAAACTAAGCCCCCGTAGGAGATTAAAGAGACCTGATCCCCTGCAAGGGTAGACCTTGAGAGCGTTGCGTTGAAATATTTAACGCAAATTTTCTAGATTTCATTTTCTAGTTTGTCCTAAAATAAAGAGGTAGGAAAATTTAGGAAAATTGCGAAAATGGCATGAAATGGAATGGCTTTCAGGCTCTTAGAATTTCAATTTAGAGATCCGTGTATGTACTAACCTTAATGTACTATTTTGCAATCAGTGCCGTCAAAGATTTTCCAGATTTTTCAATCATAACATACCTATTCAAAATACAATATTTTCACGTTTTTCATTCCATTACACTCGTCCCAATTTCCCCTGGCTATTTATTTACGCGTATTATTCCAGTAACAATATCTAAACACAATTACCCTGTGCAAATAGATGGCGCCGCGGGCGAGCACATGTTGTGGGTAGGCGCGGGTAAACAAGGTAACCCTACTGATAGATATGATATCCCCGATTTTTATAGCCCTGCATACGCGTTAAAAATACTTGTTTCAAATTTTTGTAAAATAAATCATCTCTTACTGCAATAATACCAGAAGAGTATCTGTGAATTCGTCCAAGAGTTCTTGGTAACAACACGGGATTCAATCATTTCAAATGTAAATTAAAAAAATACATTTCATAGTTACATTTTATAAAAACCATGAAGTGATGAATAAGAAAAGTATCTACGAAACGTGAATGAACTAAGCTGACAACAGAAATTAGAATTGAAAGTATTTTTTAATTAATGTCTAAAATATATAATATCAAACTCACCAATCCCATGGGTTTTATTGTAATTAAGCTCTTTTATTACAAATTTAATGATATTCAAAGTCGAAGACGATACAGTAGCGCAAACAGAATACATTAACGCTGAGTACATACTAATCAACCTTCTAAAACCAGTAATACCGGATCTATAAACGTATTGAAACTCAGGAGGACGCGTAATGTATATGTTTCATAGAGCCCAAATTATAATACCTAAATGTATCAAAAACTCATCAGACCTTTTCAAAATTAAAATTAATTGAAATAGCCAACCCACTGTCATAATGTTTGTACTTTTGTATTTAATTTCCCTAAACTCTCGTGTCCACAGTCCGTCACTTTTTCCTCTTTCGCGCCAAGGTGTTGCCTACGACAGGCAGTAAAAAATTAAAATAAAAAGTTGTCTATGCTATGGCACTACCGCGTGGAGACGTAGCTAATGTGTAATGCGGTTGAGTTTTTGTCCAGTGCCTTGATCTTTTTTGTTTCTTTTTTCTCTCGGATACGGTTACGGTTTGTATTGATCGAGAAATCCGATTTCGAAATGGGTGCCCCGAGTTTTATTGTTACCACGATACGTTCATAAACAATAAAAAACGCATTTTAAACTGAGAATGCAATTCTCACATGTCACGTTCAGAAATTGAAGGGGACCCGGTCTGGTCGTGTTTTAGAAAAGTAATTATTCAACATCGATTGGGTTCGACTTGAGGTGAGGACAATAAAAGACCTAATTTATTTTTCGTATACCAATATTACCTTCGATTGCAACGTGATATCGTGTGTAGTTGTTTGATTGAAGTTGCGTAAATTAATGCTTAGTTTGAACCGTAGCGGCCAATTTGAGACCAATTTAGTTGTTGACATAGTGTTCTGTTTTGCGGCATTGACCATTTGTGTAGTACTGAGGTCACTAAATTTTCCCTTCTATTAGAATTTTGTTTAATAATAGATGTAATAATAAGCTATTACATTGTATCACCAAGAATTAGTAATTGCTCTTATTTGAAGCTCTCAGGCTAATCTACGTAATTTTATGAGGCGTAACGGTTGCTACAATAAACTCATAATTTCGTACGAGGTTTTTTATAATGGCCATACAATTTAGGACTTAAGGTGTTAAAAACTTAAAATATAACTTAATAAAATATCAATAAAGTACTCACAATGCGTCGGCGCCTTCCCTGCTAAGTAATCCTCTTTACATATAAATTTGTTGTCGTCTAACACGTACAATTCTTCACCGGTGGACAGTTGTTTCCTGCAGACTAGGCAGGTGAAGCAATTGAGGTGGAACACCTTTTCCCGTGCTTTTCTAACCAGATCTGATGGGGATATTCCGTGACCGCAGCCGCTGCATTTTGTACCGTAACGTCTGTAAAGAAATTGTTAATAAACATTATGCCAAACCTGACGAACAAAATAAATAATTACCTACCTATTTTATTTTATCTATCTACTTTGTGGAAGCAATTGTGAGTCAATACATCTATACTAAAATTATAAATGCGAAAGTTTGGATAAACGGATGTATTGATGGATGGATGGATGGATGTCTGTAACTCTATCACGCCAGAACGGTTGAACGGATCAGGATGAAATTTGGCACAGAGATAGATTATAGTCTGGAATAGCACATAGGCTTCTTTTTAACGCGAAAAATAGAGAGTTCCCGCGGGAACCAAAAAACTTCATTCCACGCGTTAGTTACATAAAAATATTATCTCTTTTAATCTAAAAATAGATACCAAGACAGAGGAACATATTTTTAACTAAACTACCTCACTAGACTGAGGATATTGCATGATTTAAAATCATTTGTATCGATTTTATTTGTCATTGATCACTAGCGGATTGCTAAATATCGACTTTACTATAATAACACATATTAATACCGACTGCTAGAATAAAAAGCTAATAAATCGCTATCGATTGCCAGATTTTATGTCAATCAGTGATGAAATATTAATCGTAAACATAATTTAGACGCCTCTTGACTTCGAGTCTTCGACATATCGATAACCTATCAGTAAACCTATAAAATATAATATTCACATTCGTTAACTGGTTCGGAGAATTATGTTAAAATGCAAATGTGAATATTAAGGTCTGTAAAGATTGATCCCGGAAGTAATAGTCGGCAGCGGGCTTAACGAACGTTTCACAACTAGCAAATTATTCTACATTGTATCGACCGAGATACTTCTAAGATTGAAGAGAATTCTATAATGTACCAACTTTGTATGTTATTGAAATAGCAAAAATAGCGTAAGGTCTCAACCATGCATTGACAATATACTTACTGCTATTTATTGACCTTTGTAAAACTGTCTTTTGTTTTTATTGTCAAAATAAAAATCGTTACAATTTTGGTGGGTAGCACTGCGAAAAACCACGTAGGTTTAAATTACCAATAAAGCCTATTGCCAATCTTTTTACACGTGCAGTCTATGGGCAAGCTACACGCAACGGGCCTACGGTGCCCTGCGTGTACAGTACAACAATGTGCTGAGGGCGGTGCTGAGGAAGCCTCGACACTGTAGCGCGTCGGCAATGTTTACGGAAGCTCGGGTGGATGACTTCTACGCGATCATACGCAAGCGTGCCGCGTCCATAATGAGCAGGCTATTGAGTAGCTCCAACACCCTCCTTGGCACATTGGTTGTTAAACTGGACAGCCCTCTCTGGAGGTGCTGGAATGGTGCACACAGTCGCGCGAGGAGGCCCCAAAGGGCCTTGTAGTTGTGTTAGGTTTTAATTAGTATGGATAGGTATAGAGTAGGCTAAGTATTTTGTATTTACTAACATAGGTTAAGTAATTGTAACTAACAAAATATGGGACAGTTTCCTGAAATAAAGTTATTATTATATTATTATATATATTAAATAGCGTGCTCTTCCGTCAACATATTATCAGTGTTTTAAACTACTTAGCTTAGCTAGCTTTCTAACAATATCATGTGACCCTTCATAAAAACAAAAGCAATAGTATTTTACTCCATGCTATATTATGAATCGGTTGAAATTAAGTTGCATTTCCCACGCTATGCCAGTGACTTAATAAAGTTATTTTTTTTTCTTTACTGGTAATTTAATTGCATTTATTGTCAATTCATGGTCAAACCAACCTAATTTGCTCACAGTTGTAACTAAAGGGTCAAGTCTATTACAGTATTTTAGTACGCAAGTAGAGTCACGGTTATATGTTAGTAAATCCAAAAACCAGTTAATATAAATTAAACTTAAAACATACTAGCGAATGCCCGCGACTTCGTTTGCTTGGTTTAAGATATTTTGATTCCCGCGGGAACTCTTTAATTTTCCGGGATAAATTCCAGACTATAATCTATCTCTGTGCCAAATTTTAGCCAGATCCGTTCAGTCGTTGGGGCGTGATTGAGTAACAAACATCCATACATCCATCCAAACTTTCGCATTTAAAATAATAGTAAGATAATCATAGAGGTTTGATGACACTAGTAACGTCGTAACGTGCCCGTTGTTGTAAAAATAATAAACCTTGATTTTTAACTATTTCAAAATTTTAAACCATATGTAAAACGTAGACTAAATCGCGGGCATCGCCTAGTAATAAATAATTGCAATTTTTCATGGATAAAAACGAAATTAAATTAATTTACATTTTGAAGCAATTTTATGAAATGCAAGCAAATAAACAGGCGAAAATTCCAAATCATATCATTTTAGACTCTTGGAAGTTCTATGACCTTCATATATTTTCTATTGCTCCTATTTTAACGTACCTAATATACTCGTCTTAACATTTTTTGTATGGTAGTGTTACAGATAAACCGTTTATGACAGACATAAAATTTAGAATTATGCGATAACGGTGTCAGTCAGATTCGTGAGTAATGTTCGAAGCGGTGATTTTTAGGTCAATACCAAAGCCAGGCCGCCGTGGTCGTGATGACAGTCGTTTTATTGACTCGCAACACGCAACCGGTCAATTGGCACCTGTTTTTGTATTAATCCAGTTAAATCTAACGCAAGCCTTACTGCCTAGTTAAGATCTGGTTGATGCTGTTAGGAAAAGCAGAAAATGTTCGACACAGATTTTAGTGATTTCTTGGTGATAACAGCGAGAAGGCAATATTAGGGTGTTCAGTCGATAAAATACTGGTCATAAAATAAGTGTCATTAACTAGCAGTATATAGTAGAAATAATAAAAGAAATTTAACGTGTAATATTAGTTTTATGTGTGTTATTTCTTCCTTTAAAAGTAAGAATACCATACCTAAACGCTCAATTCTTCTTGAAACTGAATTTAATTAATTAAATCTTAGGATGCATAATAATAAAAATAGTGAGTAAAATTTATTACATTTTAGTGCGTAATTATTATAAATTGGGTATTTGACAACTAGTCAAACTATTTTTTAGTGATTATTATATAGAAGACCTGCCAAAAGACGTGATATCCACGTCTCCTGTTAATTTTATGTTTGAGAACTATTTGAAACACAGTCACAATCACAATTCAGTATATCATACAAAATCCTATACTAAGCGCGCGTATTGTATTTCGAAAAAAAGTAAGTACCTGATTTGACTTGTGGTCAAAGACCCAATTATCATAAGTTAGATGAAGCCCACAAGTCGCGACTTCGACCGCGTGTATTAGGTTTTTAATTCCAACGGACACTCCTTAATTTACCGGTATAAAGAGTATCCTATATTATGTCCTAACCTACTTCTTTACCAAATTTCACCAAGATCGGTTGAAAAGATGACAGACACACTTTCGCATTTAAAGTATAAGATGATGCCCGCGACTTCGTCTGCGTGGAATAATTTTTTCCTGCGCGAACTTAATTAATTGATTAATAAAATATACCGACACAAGCTTTTTCTGTACCAAATATCATCAATAACTAAGGGTTGAAAAGATGGACCGCTAAAGCGTAGCAGACAGATAGACATACACACTTTCGCATTTATAATATGTATTAGTAAATATGGATTACTGAATTGAAAAATAAAAAATATATGGGAACAAAATGCTAGAATTAGATTTTAGTTGTATCGTTCTTGTATCTTTTTAAATACAATTTTATTAAATTATTTTATCGTCGTACTGAATTATTACCAGACCCATTTGCATAAACGATGTAGGCTGCATGAATAAAACATAAGCTTGTCCTATTTGACGCGTACTGGCAATCCGCCATGTTAGTTTGATCATTGCCGCCAATTTTTAAATAGTTTGAAATCCGTAGAGTAGTCATTTAAAAAAAAGATCAAGAAACGCGGAAGCGTGTCCAGCCAAAGTTCAAAAAAACTGGCGAGCAGCACCGTGTGTAATATTACACGACCCATTTGGAGCCACTTTTGACCCCCTCATAACTCAAAAACTATTTCACATAAACATGTCAAATTTGGCGCAGATATTGAGACCCGTGAGATACATATGTGATCCAAATTTCATAAGCACACCTCAAATGGTTATTTAGATATAAACGTACAAAAATCGTCATTTTTATGCTCTACCTAGGTATAGATCAAAACTCTGACACGGGGCATACTACCATTGCTTAAAGCCGTATTATTTTAATATTGTTGACGTTTATGTTGTAGTGTTATAATCATTATTTTAAGGACGTCAAAGTGCGTGACATTCAACCGTTATTTTGAAACAATACTGCTTTAAGCGGTGGTAGTAACTCCTTAACTATTGAAAATGACACTTATTATTTTAATGTAAATAATAATGAATAATAATATAGTTGCATTAAAACCTCACCTTCGTATTCATGCATTTTGTGCAACGAAACGTCATTGACAGAAAAGAAAAAGAAACGTATTTGAAGTCGTCAGTTCAAGCTGTCAGTCATTGTGATTTGTATTCATTGTTTATAGTGGTTTTAGTAGTTTTCAATGTTTCACTAAAAACTTTTGATTTTGAACTTTTGCAATCAAAATTGATGAGATGTAGAAATGTGCTGTAGAGGTAGTCTGACCATAGATGTAATCTGTCAATGTCAGTGTAACTCTAGGTACACTATATATTTTTCTTGAGAATTCTCGTCTTTAATTATCTTGTACAATGAGTCGTACAACAGAATTACTGGTGGGTGACACACTGACCTTACACCGAATAATAAGTACCTACTAATGTAAAACGTAAACTAAACTAATAGAAAAGTCCTATTAAAGGTGGTTATGAATTGTTACAGCGGCTGATTATGTAATGATAAATTATAAGTACATATGTATATATATTTTCAAATATTTGCGAGATGGTGATAATAAAAAAAACGCAGCTGAGTTTATTGCGGGCTCTTCTCAGACCAGGGCACGTTTGGAACCCTCGTAGGTTTAGTTTTAAGATACCGTAGTTAATTATCACCATCACGTCTTATGCTCTGTAAGCATGACGTTCAGAAGGTGTACTTTGTAGGTACATATTTTGAATAAATATGTTTTGAGTTTGAGATTGAATTCAATAATTTCTGTACAAAAAGTAATGATATCCCATCAAAAACATAAATGTAAAATGAGAGCCAACTTCAAAATTGTGATATATATGCCTTGGTTGTTGACTTCAGCGACAAAAGAAGTGAGATCTAAATGGGTGCCAAGTTTAATGATCAGTCCTGAAATTTATTTATAACAACATATAATATTTTATAACAACTTAAAATATCATTTCTTCTTATAACTTAGTATAAAATGTTGAAGACTAGGGCTTTGGCTTGGCTAGTTTTCGTATACGAATTATAGCTTTCACAAGTTGTAAAGCTTTAAGTTCTTATTTTATTCTTCTAAAAATTTGGCTTGCTGGTAGAAACTGTACTTTTAGGTACCTACTTAATAATAATTCGTATATGGAAACTAGCCAAGCCAAAAATTTGAGGTTAAAATATTGCATCAATTATTACATCAGTAAGTACAAAACATGGTCGAGGAAACAAACCGTAAGTAATAAAAAAATGTCCTCCCGACCGAATTTCGGCCACGGCGGCCAATTTCCAGAGAGATTAGTCATCTGCGCGGGAAATATTATAGTGCACAAGTGTGTGCGAGAGTGCATCTGTGTATGCACAGATGCACTCTCGGTTCCTTTACTCTCATAGCCCGATGGGACGGAAATTCGACACGACCGAAAAGAGATCAGGCGCAGGACCGACGACTTTACGTGCTCTCCGAGGCACGGGGGTGGAACACCGCCAACTTCCTAACTCTGGGCTAGTGCTGAGAATTTCTTGCCAGAAAAACCCAATACTTAAGGCCCGACGTGCGTCGGTCGCAGTCGAACATGCTAACCACTAGACCAACGAGGCAGTTAGTAAGTACTTAGTAGGTAAATACTACACACCATGAAGAACTATTACGGGCAAGCAAGACGTGCTATCAAAACAAACAATGGAAGCTACACCTAAGTTTTACTAAAAACTTCTGCAATTAAAACGAAACACACTCAGGATAGCTGTATGCACGGTATAATAGGACATTGTTCGCTAAAGAAACATCTATCCATTGTGGGTATCATCGACATCCCTCTAACGTAACTAGATACGTAGCTCTGGCATATGCAGTGCGTAACCACCCAAAAAGAACCAGGTTGGTTCGCCAACAACACTCCCGGAAACCCTCGCCGACCTAGGTGGCCTGTTAGTATTCTCGAGTTAGCTCGGCCGCTTGAAGTGAACTGGCTGGACCAGTGGCCTCATGCACCACTATATTATCTAAGTGCATGAATTATTTCCCGCAATATAGTCGTCCGGTGTTCCTGGACGATAGCGCGCCAACCCGCATTGGAGCAACCTGCCGGCCTATTCTGTATCTCAGTGGCTTTTAAAATTTGATGGGCACCGGCTTGTCTGTTAGAATCTAAAATTGTCAAAATCAAATTTTGTATTCTGTAACTCAGTTGACAAGAGGTTGATAATCGAAATGACGTCAAAAGTACGTCTTTAGTGAGATGGCCACGCATAGTGTTGGGATGGCGACTGGAAACGCATTTTGCCTTAAATTCTCGTATCGACAACTATACTTTCGTATTCGCTAAGCAGAATGACAGGTCATTGTTGAAAACTCAATGAGACGAGTGCCTATATCTTTAGCAACTAGTAGAGAGCAGTGTTTTTGAACATCAACAATGATAACAAGTTAGTAAGATAAAGAAAATTTGGGATCATCTCCCAGCCGTTCGTCGAAGGACAGCCGTGCAATCAGGGGACAAGATAAATGGAGCAAAAAGGTAATGAATTGGTACACGGGTCATTTCAAGAGAAAAAGAGGTAGACCAATGCAAAGATGGGTCGACGATATCAGAGTAGTGGCAGGTGGCATATTGTCCCGAACAGCTAGAGACAGAGAGCTGTGGAAAATGTTGGAGGAGGCCTTTGCCATCATCAAATGGATGGGTTTGTCGAGGCAGTGCAGGAAAATAATAGTTAAGATTAAGAATTAATGTAAAATGTCTGAATAAAGGCTTTATTTATTTATTACTTCTAACATTACAATATTAACATTACATTGTTATTATTGATTATTAATTTAACTGTTATATAATATACTTAGTCGCAGTAGAAATTACAATAACAATATAATCAATAAAAGAGGCACTTATGCATTAAAATATTAACTCTAACGGAACAGACTAATTAGGAACTTCGTTTTCCTGCATCGCAGGATCCAGTTCAGAAACAACCAGAACAACAGGAGAGGCGTCCGCTGCCTCTGACTGCTCCAAATTGGAGTGGCTAGGTCCGCCAATATTTGGAGTTGCCACCAAATTTGTAGATGTGGAAGCAGTAGCCTGCAAAATAATAATTGAAATCTATTTACTATTTCTCAAATAAAATAACAATGAATATATCTTTTACAACAAAAAGGATTAATTTGCCAGACTTCTATCTAGAAAGTAGGTACATATGTACATACTTTCAAATTGAAGGGTTCAAAGATCTAATCAAAGGGACTAATCTCATGAACTACTGGTCCGATTTGAAAAAATTCTTTCAGTGTTTGAGAATATTGATGACGTTCAAACTTCAAAATATAAACCACAGAGAAAAACATAAACATCGCAAATCTTAATGTCTACCTTCCGCAGATTATTGAACTCTAGTATTAGTCGTACAAATTAAAAAGTCTGACATTTGCTCATACAACATTTCTCAGACGTGGTATGTTTAATTTGACCACATTATAGTCGATAAAATTAGCAGTGACTATCAAGCAATCTGATAGTCATTTTATGCAGTTGACATTAAAATGTTTTACTGAATACGAAACATGTGACGTAAGCATTAGCAACCACTAATGAGTTACCAACAATAGAGTGTTGGTAACTTGTTGTCAAATATTTAGCGAATAGGCCTGCTGGTGGGTCTAAGCTCTAATTCCTTCTTTCCTATGAGAGTGGAGGCCTGTGCCCAGCAGTGGGACGTTAATGGGCTGTAGTGGTGGTGGTAGATATAAAAAGGTAATCATTACATCTATATTTCTATCTTTACTCATATTATAAATGCGAAAGTTTGGTTGGATGTATGGATGGATGGATAAAACCTTAAACCACGCGGAATAAGTCGCGGGCATTAGCTAGTCAATTCATATTCGGCAGTCATAGATGTATCAAATTACATGCACACTTCTTACTCTTCTGAGTTCCGTATGTGGGAAATAAGCAATTAAAATATATACCTTGCCTTAATGGTGAAGGAAAACATCGTGATTCATAATTAGTAGTGGATTTCATCAAGTAGTGGATTGGGATCTATAGAGAGGCCTTCTACACACTGACAAATTCTAATTCGTTTGAGTAAATTAGACTGAATTGTTGCCATTCAGAGTCAGTTTTGAGTTTGTAGTTGAAAGCCTCTAAAGATTTCTTAGAAGTTTTTATACAATAATAATAATTAAGAAAAATATGAAACCAAAGGACGTGGACTGTAATATTAGAATCTATAATATACCTACCTAATACCTACTAGTATCAATCACAATTTATGATCAACTGATGAATCCACAGCTGCTGAAGTTAAGGTAGGAAGCGAAGGGTAGTAGCAAGAGGGGTTGTAACGGAACCTCGCCTCCGCCTCCGTAAGTGCGGAACTTTGGCAAGAAATCGTACCTTCGCTTCCGCATCTGCCTCCGCCGTTTTTTTTTGCGGAGTTGTAACGGAGGTTTATTTACGTTGGTTTACAATGCAAGAGGTATAAATTGAAGCAGTTACATCATTACAACAAGCAATAAGGCAACTCAGTCCTTAGAAGAATCCTAAAAAAGAATCAAATGATTCTTCGATCACATCGCACAGAAAATGTACGATGTGATCGGAGAAATCCACCTCCGCCTCCACTTCCGTTAACCTCCGCATCCGCCTTTGCTTCCGCTAAGAACGCCTCCGTTACAACCCTAGCAAGTAGCAAACTGCAATATTGTTACAATTAATTCTTAAAACAAACAATACCCAATGGCCAAACAAAAATATCACCGAGTGAAGTTATCGAGCAGCCCGTTATTAAAAACATAAACTCTTTCATGGTTCTGTACCTACATGATTATCAATATCAAAATCTACCTGGGTATGAGGTAATTCAAGCAATAACGCCTTTATGTACTCTTTATAATAATCTTTTATGTGCAGAATTGAGAATGTCCTGTTGTTGAAGTATGTTAATGAAAAAATATTTATGGTGCAACACACGGAGCAGGGGATCTCCTTATCTACGACGTAAATCTATAAAATAATTTAACATCGTAAGCAGTCAGTTTGGGGCAAAGTAACCAATCGTATCTCTGGTTGAGGTCTCAAGGTAATGAAATTGTACCAAAAAAAAACACAAAGCATTGTGTTTGCAAAGCCACCAACTATGTTTATATAGGTGGACATATAACATAGAAGAAATCGCAAGGTCTGCTGCTGGATATGAGTGCGACAAGACGGAGGGCTAGAAATCTTTTACAAAAAATTATTTCTCTTTTGAAGTATAATTTTGTCACTTTGTAGGTCTTCCATATGATTTTGTTCAAAAGTAAGATTTCCATGAAGAAGCTAGATAACTACTATAACTACTTGACAATTCCTATTATTATTATGTCACCGTAATAATTAATAGAGCATTTATCAAAATTTAACATTAACAATTATTAATTTCTCACATTTAAATTAAACCGACCTAATTGACTATAGAATCTAGGTAAGTAAATACAGAAATCGCACTGCTTTTGTAATAATATCGTCAAACATCTTTTCTCAAATATAAAATGAAGGCATGGAACATAGAGTATAAATATGTAACCACTATAATATTATCTCTATAGCATGAAAACAGCGGAAGCACTAATGAACCCCTTTCCGCTGACGTGCGACAAAATATTTTTTTGTTTTTACATATTTTTTGGGCGCCATATGATCCAACAATTCTAATAATACGTATTAGTTTTTTGTAAAAGGTCGAGCAGCAACTTTATAATATCCACTTGGGAAGTTGGGCAAATATGTGGTTACGGCTATAGTACAAAAAATATATCAAATCCGTAGTTTTATCGGTAGGTTTTGACGACCTCCGTGGCGCAGTGTTGAGCGCTGTTGCCTTAACGTGCGAAGGTCCCGGGTTCGATCCCCGGCAGGGTTTGGAAATTTACTGAATTTTCCCTGGTCTGGTCTGGTGGGAGGCTTCGGCCGTGGCTAGTTACCACCCTACCGGTAAAAGGCGTGCCGCCAAGCGATTTAGCGTTCCGGTACGATGCCGTGTAGAAACCGAATAGGGGTATGGGTTTAATATAACTACCATGCCCCTAACAGGTTAGCCCGCTACCATCTTAGACTGCATCTTCACTTACCATCAGGTGAGATCGCTGTCAAGGGCTAAATTGTAGTGGACAAAAAAAAAGAAAGTTAATGCACTTCTCTAGCTGGACTCAGGAGTCGCAAAGTGTACCTGAGCAAAAAAGCCCAAAAGATCTACCATCCCTCCAGTACTACATTGTACTGAACCCCGGTTGGGAATGGTGGTTTTAACTACAGTGGAAGTCCATCTACAACATTAATCGGCTTTAAAGCCTCATAGAGCTCTTTACATAAATATAAAACACAATCTTTGTTTATCCGAAACAGGGATTGAAATTCGTTGTCGGGGAATTCAAATGGATTACTCTGATCACAATTGATCGCCGATGTCATTTTCTTTCTTTTTTTTCATTTCTGGTGCAAAAATGGCAAGTCCAGTAGGTTCAAGACATCTTTTTTATAATTTAATGGTACGAAAATAATCTTTAACGTCCTATGCACAAGGATAAAATTGTCCCTTTCAAATGTCAAAAAAGGACAATTTTATCCCTTTCCTTTGCCTCCATGCTCTAACCGGGGGAAATTTATCCACTTGTAACGTCAAACAGGAATATACTTCTCCTTTTCCCTGTTGCCATCCTCTAGCATAGGGACAAGATAATTTTATCTCGTCAGTGGATATAATCGGGGGATAAGATTTTTGTTGTTGTATTTTGAAGGATACGTAGTATACCTACCTCTTATTTAAAATACTTTTATAACTGTATCATACTAATATTATAAATTGTGAAAGTGTGTATGTACGTCCTTCAGAGCAACGGATCGACATAATTTTTTGCGTTGAGTTGAGGACTTGGAGAGTGACATAGGCTACTTTTTATCCCGGAAAATTAAAGAGTTCCCGTGACATTTAAAAAAGCCTTAACCACACGGACGAAGTCGCAGGCATTAAATATTATTAAACTGCATATAATAATTACCCAGTTTTTGTGCCTCGTAGTGTAATGTTGGCCACATTATTTAATTGTTTTCACATTTTCCGTTACAGTGACTGACTTATATGATGTTATATGTTCAAGTCAGTCACTCACATTCATATCTAATGTAAAATCAACTCAAAGTTGTCGTATAAAGTGTGCCATATCTCCTCAAATCTTTTCACAAGCAAAATTCCTTTATGATTTGAAAACAGGCATTACATAAATGATACAAAATCATCATTTATCAAGATCTTGTGAATCACTTCTTCACATAGGAGATAACAAATCGTGAATTTGCAAGCAAAAAACGTTGCGTTTACATTCTTTTCTAAAATAAAAATTTATTTCGTTATAGCCACAAAAGTCGAGTCTAGATTTCGATTTTCTTTATTCAGTTTTCAACTTTACACGTCTTCTTGCGTTAATTTTGCTTTTTTGCCGACATTTTCAGATATTTTTTGCCTAACTAGCCAGACAACAAAGCGCTTCCTTGGCGTTGTAAAAAGTAATCTAAAGAAATCTTATTCGAAGAAACTAGACTTTTTGGCCCTGAGCGAGCCTACAGTGTCTGCTGATTCGCAACGTCTTGCGTCTTCTGCGTTACACAAAAATGCTGAAGCGTCAACTGTGCACGGTTTTTTCCCTAATTCTTATTAACTATTCTTTTCATCGCTTTAGTAACGCGGGTTTGCTCAATTATTGCGGTGTGCAATTAATTTTTTTTGATCATCCTAAAGTCTAGACTATTGCAATTTTCTTGCTGGACCTGTTTAACATTTTAACATCAATATCATTTTGTAGCATCACGCCTAATTTCGTAGTAGGTAGGTAGGTAAATCTTCCTTCATAAGGAGCTTAAATGTTTTGTTCAAACCAAGAACTCTATGTAAGTGGAAAATCACCTTATAGCTGCATTTCCCAGATAAACTAAGTATCTAATAAGCCTTCTCGCCTAATCCACACTAGTTAGTCACTTATGTGAGTGCAAAAGGGCAAATTTTCTTGCTCAATTTTCTCAAAAACTTACCTACCTCAAGAATTCAATGTCCTGCACTAGCCGATCTATGTTTTTTTCGTATTTTTCCTACAAACCTAAAGAAATTGATGTCAATAGCACTCGTCTGCACTGCAGTCGGTGCACCGCATGCCATGCTCGCTTCAGCACGTGTAAGAGGAATTTGAACGCTATCCAGCTTGCCCTTATATAAGCCTATGCTTGTTCAATCGCATAAGATAGACAAACTTACCTAAAGGAATCATTCCTACAAAAGAGTTTGTTGTCCCGTGAGTTGCACTTGTCTGCGAGAGGAGCACGGCAGTCGCCGCAGCGAACGCACGCCGCACGCCATGCTCGGTCAAACACGTGCAAGAGGAACTTGTACGCTATCCAGCTTATAAGCCTTTACTTTTTCAATCGCGTAAGGAATGCAAAATTACCTAAAGAAATCATTCCTACAAAAGAGTTTGTTGTCCCGTGAGTAGCACTTGTCTGCGAGCGGAGCACGGCAGTCGGCGCAGCGCACGCACGCCGCATGCCATGCTCGCTCCAGCACGTGCAAGAGGAACTTGTCCAGGATGGGCTTTTCGCAGCCGGCGCATGCCATCGCGCCGCCTGCCTCCCCACGTCCTGGTGACAAAAAAAGTACAGTTAGTTAAGTAAATCACCCGTTAGATACATGAATACTTCTCTCTGGGTGAACAGAGTGGAATATGAGATACCACATATATAAATAGATAATGAACCTTGATTATTCATGACATAGACATATGTAAGAGGCGTCCCCGGGACGAGCCCATTGGGCATCACGAAAAGACCTTATAAGTATTATGTGCATTCGTAGGACATTCTGCAACCACTCGAGGGAGTTTCTAGCTTTTCTTTGTCAATTACCTATATTCTACTTTTCCTATTGAACTACTTAATTATGTTATCTATCTAAGATCTCTGATGGGACCCACCGTTAGTTTTTCGCCAGTTCGTAAATATGCTCATCATATTCGTGCTCTACATATTTAAACCGTTGCCCAAGGTACTTTAAGAGTCTTCCACTCTTAATAACTACATAAATATACACGTAGGTGTAGTAGTAGTTATATTGTTAGTACATAAACATAATACCTATAACTATTAATATATACCTAGAACACTGGAGAAATGCCTCAATGCTTCGTTTTATCGCACGCTGGTAGCAAACGGCTGCGCCATAATAGGATTGTGTTTTACGATCGATAAAGCTTAGTTGAATAAAGTTTTATTAGCACATGTTATTACCGGCCAGGCCATGCTATGTACCTACTTACTTTCGCATATAAAATGTAGCTGCTTCCAATGTGGATACCTTAAATATTTTACATTTGCAATATGTGAACTGAACTGTCCACCTAGGCCCTAGATATAACGTTGAGTTTATACTTAGGCTAGACTGCCTATGCGATATTCCTTTTAATTTAAATTTTAGTATTAAACTAGAGTAGGTAGTTCGGTATCTCATTTTTATTTTCTTTTATGTACAAAAGTTTGACTTGTGAGGCAAGGAAGGAAAATAATGCACCCTATTTTATGCACTGTAGATAAATAATAATGGTAGAGACCTAGGGAGGTCTCAAGTCTGTAGGTAATAAGTAAATAATTAATAGTACCTAATAGTCACAGTACTCAGCAAAATTATTATAATAACTAGCGAATGCCCGCGACTTCGTCTGCGTGGTTTGAGGTTTTTTGATTCCCGCGGGAATTCTTTAATTTTCCGGGATAAAAAGTAGCTTATGTGCTATTCCAGACTATAATCTACGAGTATCTCTTTGCCGAATTTCAGCCAGATCCGTTCAGTCGTTGGGGCGTGATTGAGTAACAAACATCCATACATCCAGACATCCAAACATCCAGACATCCATACATCCATACATCCATCCAAACTTTCGCACTTATAATTAGTATAGATGTGCTATCCACCAGGTAAGTTGATCATTTCAAAAAATTTGCACTTAAATATTTTTTCTCAATCTTACCGTATTTATTTAAATCGTCATATTAATTCTTCGAAGTTCCAACGCACACGAACGCAGAATTAAAAGCATGTCAACAAGAAATTCATTATTTTTTTCACACATAATGTTCCTTTTTCGAACGATCAAAAAGTTGACATTTATTGGCTAAATTTATGAAGGTCGCGGCGTCGGTTGGTATTCCATATTCAAATCTGAATGTCCGATTGGTCGCGCGCCATTTCACACGATGCGTTCGGATTCAGAAATGTCTGACGGTGATTTACCTACAGTGGTTATGGTTATGCAGCGATGCGTGTGATTTTGGATGAAATATACCGCTCTCACACTTCTTAAGATTTAATTCTTCACGAGTTACGATTTATAAAACCACAGAATAGTTAAGTACCTATCTAAGTTTATTTAGATTATAGGCTTATCAACTTGTAAATTTGTAGAATAAATTCAAAATGAGAAAGTACTAGCGAAAAAGCAAACAAGCCATCCTATCATCTATCTTTCAGCTGAAATTCTGAATAAATACGACTTATGGTACGACATTAAAATTAGAGTAACTCGGAAAGGTCTTAGTTAGTATTTTTCTTAGACCTACCTACCTATTACCAAGTATTATCAATGGGAAATTATAAGTCAAGCCGTATTTTTTTTAAATAGTACCCATTATTAATTGATAATAATAATATCTGGATGACCGAGCTTTGCACGGTATTTTTTTTTGGAAGGTAAATCGTTTTTTGGAAATTAATTTTAAATAAAAAAGTATTTTTTATTTTTTTAAATAAAATATTGTATTATATTTAAAGAAAGGGAAAAATATAAGCGGATTGGAGACTCAGGACTCGAACCGGGGTCTTCTCGTTTTGTGATCGCTCGCTTTCCCACCTGAGCTATAAGAACTTTGTAGATGGTGGCGAAAATTACCTTATAATGATATTGTAGCAGTTTTTCATTGCCTGAAAACACGGATAAAATGACATTTCCTAAAAATGAATCCTATCTAGATCGATTTATCGCCCCCGAAACCCCCTACAAACTAAATTTCATGAAAATTGTTTGAGCCTTTTCCGAGAATCAGAATAGATACATATATATATATATATATAGTTCGCGCACGAGCTCCGAGGAATTGGGGTTTGAAGAAACGACGGCTGTAGGCCACTCCCGATCGTCGCTCCATATCCAGCTCGCTCCCAGCAATAGTTTCGAACTTGACGCGTTTAATTTTGCGATAGCAGTATTGTTTTGCACTAAAAACAACTCTCGGTCATTACTTTAACATTCCATAGGACTCCTCAGAGCTCGCGCGTGGACTATAGATATATACAAGAATTGCTCGTTCAAAGGTATTAGATACCTACTCACTAATATATTTTACTAGCTGGTATTATTTTATTTTAAGACCACCATGGGGGCTTGGCAATGGTGTTTTAAGTGGGGGTTACTGGGTTCCATTAGCGGCGGCCGACTTGGAAATTCATAATATCTCCATTGGCTCAATTTCACTCTAGCAGAAGACTTGGTTATAGTTACCTATCACCCTACTCGGTTTATTTACTATTAATTCAATGATTTAATGTTTATTTATTCAAATTACCTAAGTACCTAGTAATTACACTACACCGTACTAACACTTTTTGAAAGTCAATAAAATATAAAACTATACTGTACCTACCTGTCCAATCCAGGTTTTATCAAAAACGCAATATTGTGATTTTATAGTAATTATATAATTCGCCAAATACCTGCATCATCAGCACCTACATTTTAAAGCTCCTTGATTGAAATCTCAAACCACACTATATAAACTTGTTAAGTTTAAAAACTTGTAAATAGATTATAATAACATTAAAGTCAATCGAATAACGTGATCGTGAAAGTTATAGTGATCGCCTTTACACTTTCCACAAATGCAACGGGGCCATGGATTATACAGACTTATGTTTACAAAGTAACTTGTTCATAATCTGTAGTTTTACCTCAATATTATAATATGGGCGCCTTGGCTGCAAATATTTCGATATAATGGTAGGTTAGGTTGATACCACCATACTTATTTATTTTTCTTAGTCTAAAAATATAAAGGAAAAGGTGACTGACTGGCTGATTGATTGACCGTCTGACTGATCTATCCACGCACAGCTCAAACTACTAGACGGTTCGGGCTGAAATTTGGCATAGGTACAGAAAGTTATTATGACGTACGCATCCGCGAAGAATTTTTGACAATTCAACCTTTAAGGGAGAAAAATAGTTCTTTGAAATTTGTATAAAAACCGAACATAACGCGAGCGAAGCCGCGGGCAAAAGATAGTTTTACATAAGAGTATTAAGTACGTATGTGATTGATTTCTTAGTAAAAAAATGAAAATAGTTGCTAAGTTCCCTCTTTTTGTAGAATTTGAATAAAGTTAGTACCTAGCTACAAATAATATAGTAGATAACATGATGTATGATTTACTTAAGATTTATTGATTTTATATATGACTGCGAATCCGGATATTATATAAGTATCTACCTAAGATACCTGTTTAAAATGTGCAAGTTTACCTGAATCAAAATAACTTAAGTACCTAATCAAAAATCATAATAATATATATTATACGCTACATGATACACTTGGAATATCCAATGCCTAAAATCGGCTGGTTTTGGTAGACGCATTTTTAGGCTCAAAACCAGCACCTCGACAAAACTATACTTACTATAAAACGTCGTATCAATCTGTACAAGTCATATTTAAAAAAATCAAATACACGACTGCCCTGCCAAAAAACTAACTAAAAAGTTAAAAATCTAAATTAAGAGAAGATATTTGTTTGTGAATCACTGGATATTGAACTATAGAATTATATATTTTTGGAATCTTTTGTATTATATAGTTAATCTTATTTTCGTTTTTTTTTCAAATTTAGTCTTTAATGCGGGACCACGGTCACCCCATCAATTCTTTTTTAAATTTTACTGGCTTATGTTTAGGCAGTCGTTTAATAAAACGTCAGTCTTCAAATTATTCCGAGCCGGTTCTCTTTCAATAGCTGTCACTACAAAAACGCGCGAAAACTCTAGGAACATCAAATGTCAAACGGGGCCTCATATTATGCGCCATAGACACGGGTAGTCTTGGGGGACGTATGCGTTCCGTTATAGATTTTTTATCCGCCTAACCTTTACCTACCTTCCTAGTTGCGGGCTACAGCCACAGAAAAATACTAGTAGTCTACGGCTAAAGAAAAGGAAGGAACTTTATTTCCACATCCTGTCGTAAACGCGTAGCTTTAACAATGTGTTTGCAGTGAGCATCTGATGAATGTTTGTCTTCCAATTACGTGAAAACCGCTGGACCAATTGTTCAAGGATCCGGGCTAGCTAATATGCTACATGTACCTACAATTGGTACTTATCTCACCACAACAAGTGGTTTAAAACATTGTATTTTTCAATTAAAGGTAAAAATGTTTTCTGACATAGGTACTTAAAAGTAAAAAAAAATGTACGCGAATAAGTTAGAAACTAAGTACTCAGTTGCAAGTCTGTCACAAACTAGGAACTTTTATTAAAAAAGAGTCAAAATCTAAAAGGATAATTTTGGACTGGATCTTAAAGAACATAAGTAATAAATAAAATTATCTATATATAAAACTGACTGGTCTGTTACTGATCTATCAACGCACAGCTCAAACCACTAAACGAATCGGCCTGGGCATGCAGATAGCTATTATGACGTAGACTTTTTCTTAAAATTTGGTTTTAAAATTTGCGCTGTCCACGCGGACGGAATCGCGGGTAATAATAAAATGTAATATACAAGATGATGCCCACGACTTCCCCCGCGTGGATTAAGGTTTTTTGATTCTCGTGGGAACTCTTTAATTTTCCGGGATAAAATATGTCCTTCCCCGGGACCTACCTCTATACCAAAATTTTAATACCCTTTCCTTATCCAACCGTACAGAATTGATGGGTCTTTGTTACACAAGATTCTAAATGGGGATATTCCAAATTTATTACATAGGGTAAGATTGACAGTACCAAAGCAGAATGCGAGGAAAAGCAAGCAAAACCTATATGCCTAGAGTCACAAAGAGTAACCTTGGGAGGGCTGCTCCTCTTAATAGAATTGTCATAGCATATAATACCATATTCAAAAAAGCTCATTTAGATATATTTCAAAGTTCCGCGTCGCTTTTTAAATCAAAAATTAAAAAACGCCTAGTGAATTAGTTACTTTTTGGAACGATGTCCCTTATCGCGCGTTGCGAAAGGGGGCTAGACGGAAAAAATTAAGACCAAAAGTTGTAACGACAGTTTTTGCTATAGTTGTAAGCAGTGCGGCTTGCGCGTGCGCGTGTTTCTCTGTCTGTCTCTCTCTCTCTCCCTTTCATAGAAAGCAAGCCAGTTATTTTCGTTTCGTCGTTCTATTTCGCATTGTGGTGTGGTGTCGTCACGATTACTTTTGGTGAGTGTATACAGGTTTTTTGTACATAATAAAAAATAGTAAAAAACATTATTATAACTTTTAAAAAAATATATTTATTACAATTCCTTCACTAATTAATCGAAAGGAACTTCGTTCCATCCGGGTGTCCCTTGACACCTCTCAAGTTTTATTTTATCATATTCGATTCATAGATATTTAATTTTATATTCCTATCTTAATTATTGTTTTTGGCCTGTTTATTTTTTCTGTCTAATGTAATTTGTTTTGTGTTATTTTTTTGTAATTAATCTAACTACTTTTAACTTCTTTTGCATGTTGAGTTAGCCTGTAAGTGTGTAATCAATGATAGTCATAAGATTAAATAACTAAGTTGTAATAGAATAAGATAAAAGATCATTGTATTAGCGTTGGCTTCTTAATTATAATGAAAAATTTCATCAAAATCGGTTGAACAGATGACAGACACGTCTTACGCATTTATGATATTAGTATGGATATCTTATTATTTAGAGATTAAGTAGTCAAAACGACTTTCGACTTATGTTACGCAAACGCTCCGTGTGATTACTGTAATTTAAAAATTTACAGTAGGGCCGATATTAAATAGGAAGAAAGAAAGAAAAAACAATTCTGCCGACCTCCGTGCCGCAGTGTTGAGCGCTGTTGCCTTAACGTGCGGAGGTCCCGGGTTCGATCCCCAGCAGGGTCAATTTGGGAATTTATAATTTCTGAATTTTCCCTGGTCTGGCTTGGTGGGAAGCTTCGGCCGAGGCTATTTACCACCCTACCGGCAAACACGTGCCGCCAAGCGATTTAGCGTTCCGGTACGATGCCGTGTAGAAACCGAATAGGGGTATGGGTTTATATAACTGCCATGCCCCTAACAGGTTGGCCCGCTACCATCCTAGACTGCATCTTCACTTACTATCAGGTCAGATAGCAGTCAAGGGCTAACTTGTAGTGGATAAAAAAAAGAAAAAAAAAACCAAATTGTAAAATAGTAATATAAACTGAAATTCCAAGTCTGTCTGTAAATGAACTTTTGATATAAAATATAGTTTAAGCCGTAATAGTACCTTCCTAATTGAAAAATCACACAAAAAGCGGATTAAATTATACAAATAGTGTTTTAGCCGCAGAAGCCTTTGTTTACCATTTTTTCTTGAGTGTGCACCATTGTAAATTGACAATAAGAAATTAAAAAACATTTTAAGAAGCGTGCCAAAGATCTGTCATGATTTTAATCCATATCCCTGATTTTTAATCTAGGTACCTTAACTTTTTACCGTAAAACCTCAAGAATCCCTTTTAAGAGTATCTCTTGTCTTCCTTTGTTCATGCTACTAAGTAGGTACTACTTAAGTAAAATCACACTGAGAAAATATACCATGTATGAACTTACTAGATAATGCCCGCGACTTCGTCCGTGTGGATTGTTTTTTTTATTCCCGCGGGAACTCTTCAATTTTCCGGGATAAAAGTAGCCTTTGTCCTTCCCTTGGGTATAATATGTCTCTGTATCAAATTTCATCAAAATCGGTTGAATAGTTAGGCCGTGAAAGCGTAGCAGACGGACAGACAGACACTTTCGCATTTATAAGTAACATTAGTATGGATGTTTTAAAAAAATGTATTTGGCTAACTAGGTAGATATTGCAGTGGTGTACACAGTGTTTGGGCTGTGTTTTGTCAACTATATTTTATATGAAACTAAATATATTTGAAATACTAGTGAATGCCCGCGACTTCGTCTGTGTGGTTTGAGGTTTTTTGGCCTATATGCTATTTCTGATTATTTATTATAATCTATCTCTGTGCCATATTTCAGCCAGATCCATTCAGCCGTTGGGGCGTGATTGAGTAGGTAACAAACATCCATACATCCGTGGATTCATCGAAACTTTCGCATTTATAATATAAAAGATTATATATAAGTAAGATAAGATGGTAAGTCTAATATTCGGTATTGCTAGTTTATAGTTCATTCCATAGTTTTTTGTTGCACATAATATCCTCAAAATTTCTCAATTGTAGAAATGTATCTTTCTAGGGGGTTCAAAACTTTAAAATTTATATTTAAATTACCATTATAATATTTCTTTCGTTAATGTTTACGGACATAGTTACTTAGAAAACAGAGAGATAATTCATTAACGTGCCTATTTTTATATCTTGTCTAAAAAATAAAGAATAATCCTGATTTGTATGCATGTACGACAATTTATATGGAGAGGAGGGTTTTCCTGGAATTGTCTTTACCTACTATACGATACTTATCTACTATCTAGGTGACTATTTATCCATTATTTTTTAAATATATTTTGATCTTTTAATAGATTAGTATTTGTTTTGTATTAGTGTTTTAAAAAAAAAAAAATGTTGAAAATAAAAAAGGAACTACGTATAAAATTTTTAATGATCTTAAAACGATCTAATTACTAAGCGGCTCTGTTCGTTACATTACAATTATTATAATAATTATAATGAAAATATAAGCAGAGGCATAATAAAAAAATTCTGATTTTACTAAAATATAAACCGCCTTGCCGACGCTTCCACCGACTACCCGCGGCTTCATTCCCGGAAATTGCGGAATTCCGAAAAAATATAATTACTCCTTGTCTACATTATAGATACCTAGCTTATATGCAAAATTTCAGCTTTCTAGGTCTAAGGGTTTCTACTGGACGTTTATTAAATGTCATGGAGAGAGTCGAGACTTTATTCGTATACGAAAATTATTCAGATCTCTACATATATGTAAGATCTACATATATTTTAAGTTGGTTTGTCTATGACAGCTGCCTCTTCATATTTTCTTTTGTCATTATCGTTACTCTTTGAATTTACACGTATTTTAAAGTTAAAACAATTTTACACTGTGGCATGCCGCATTGTCGCATTATTATGCTCTGGCATGGCTAGTTTTTCATATAAACAGTTACAGACTTTACACAGTTCACGACTAACTTTCAGACTTTCAGGTATAATCTAACGCGTGTCTTCACTTTTCAGTCATTTTAAACAGATAGGCTTAAAGCCATGTAAGGACTGCATGAGTCTA
Source organism: Erebia palarica (assembly GCA_964035005.1). NCBI lineage: Eukaryota > Metazoa > Arthropoda > Insecta > Lepidoptera > Nymphalidae > Erebia > Erebia palarica. Next base: position 27,124,569 of record OZ035987.1, on the reverse strand, counting down.
TTATTTTCCAAATTAACAATTAAGGCAGAAGAATTAGCTCACAGATTTTCTGGTTGCATCAAACGGATATTTTCACTTGTCAGTAATTTTAAATACCTAGATAGGCTTAAAAGCCATGTATGGACCTGCATGAATGTATAATTTTCCAAATTAACAGTTTAGGCAGAAGAACGACCTCACAGACTTTCAGCTTTCATCAAACACCTGTTTTCACTTTGCATATTGGATTTTAAATATACAGGAAAAAAGCTATATACCTATACGGAAGCTAGTTTTTCGTAACAGCTTCCGTACCTACTAGTAGGTACGCAGAAGAACCATCTAGTAAACTTTTAGCTTTTATCAAACATCTATTTTCACTTTTCAGACATTATTGGAGTTTTACATTATAGTGCCTACCTATGTGATTTCTGTAGGTACGAATGTTAAATACCTAGGCATGAAATCGCGAGCTTTACCACGCTTTACACAGAGTTTGCGCCGTCAACATAGGCCTAAATACCTTACTAGTGCCACAGTAACTATTTAAATACATTACAATATTAATTCATATTTATATGCGAGATTTTTGTTAAAATTGTAGTCTAAAGTAGAGTTTGTTTTTTTTGGAAATGTTTTTGAAGGTAGGTAGAAGATAGTAGGTACCCTTAATATAAAATTAAGGATTTGTACCAATTCAAATGAATGGTAGTTTTGTACGTGTGATTAATGTTATATTTATTGATTCACTAGCTAATGCCCGCGACTTCGGCTGCGTGGATCGAGGGTTTTTGTTCTCCTCCTCCTCCTTCATTTTCCGGGATTGCCAAATTTCAGCCAGATCCGTTCAGCCGTTGGGGCGTAATTGAGTAACAAACATCCATACATCCATACATCCATACATCCAGACGTCCATACATCCATCCAAACTTTCGCATTTATAATACTAGTAAGTATAGATTATCATTAATTAATGAGTAAATGAAAAATAAATGGGTTGGAGGCAGTGGCGTGCAGTTCATAGCAAGCAGCAAAAAGCAATGCTTACCGTAGTGTAAATACCTAATCAAATTTTAGTTAAGCTAACCATGCCTAAAACTTGTCCTGACCTCGAACCCTTTGTACGCAATATGTACCGATTTGTACAGACAAAGACATACGTTCACCTATCCAGATTTCCTTACGATTTTCCATCCATTCCCTTTCCCTTAAATAAATTCTAAAGAAAGAAGAGCTGTCTGACCAGCTGGGTTCAAACCCGGGACTGCTAAGTTCTAACCACTAAGCCTTCACAGATAACTTATATTACCACAGGTAGGTATATAGAGTTGTTTCATAATTTCCTCTCCCCAAAGGTTGTCTGGAAGAGATTGCTTTAGCAATAAGACCGCCTTTGCACCCTTCGTTTTTATATTTTTGTTTTGTTTATTGTTTTTGTGTTTTAATTGTGTGCAATAAAGAGTTCACCTATCTATATAGAGTAAAAATAAAAGAAAATAAACAAAACAACCTCCATACGTCGGCATCGTTGATACTAATCACATTCAATGTTCGAAAAAACACGATTAAAAATTCGGTCAAAATCCTATCACGAGACACTGACTTTTACCAATGTGGTGCTGGTGGAAGGGGGGGTGTGCCCCCCGTCCTGCGGCTAAAAATCCCGCCACTTCGGCTCACGTCACTTCACTTATCAAGACACAACGCGGCTCGATCGCGCGTGGCTCCCGACAACACTCCTACACGCGCGACTTCCAAACGCGTACTGATCACTAAACCATAGCTTTTCCATCAAAACGCGCACCAGACAGAGACAGCTATACAAATAATCGATATATTAGAGCGAGAGGGAAATGGTAGCGTTTTGAAACAGGCGTGGTTCAAGTGAGCGGCCACTCGCATCGAGGGGGTGGCGCCATCGTTGTGTGTTTTTCTTTATTTTTTCCAGCGTGCGTGTTCCGTGTAGTGGGACTTCGTTTTGTGGGACACGTGCGTTCGCAGTAAATTTAAATTGCCTTGTATCGGGTAGCTGTGTAATTATAGCCTGGATTTTTCGGTTTCTCATCTAGGTTCTTTATAGTTCGGTTGTTTTGACGGGGGGCGTGTGAGGCATGTTTATGTAGATGCCTGCCCGCCTTCTGAGGTTGAAGCTCCGGGAGTTCTTCATATTGACGTTACCAGAAGTAACCCTTCCTACCTACCCAAGAACCTGGTGTGTACAGTCACAGATTATATAAATAGGTAGGTTTTTTAGGTCTCTACCAGACGCTACCTACCAGTTGGTAACTGGGAGTATAATATAGTTAATTAATTATTATTAGGTAGGTACACAGGTTACACAAATTTTCAATTTTCAGATGTCTATATAGGAAATAGGTACCAAATAATATAGATAGATATTATATTCATTATAAATAGGCAGACATAAGCAGGGATATTTTTATTTAATTAAATAAAATAACTAAGTATGTAGACTTGGTAGGTATCCATATGGAGAATAAGCATTCACTCTTGGGTAGATAGCTTACCGTAAGGTCCTAAAAGCAAATTGACCACTGGAAAATATGAAAGGGCAATGGTAGGTACTTAATTGTACCCGTATGTTTTCAGGACACTTATGTAGGACGTATCTTTTTATTTACTTGTAGGCAGACATTTGGAAATTTATTTGCCAATATTAGTTATTAAATACCTTCTCCTAAAAATACATGGGTACCTAGGTATAATGAACTTCTCCAAGTGGTATAAGATAACCTAAACCTACCGACTAAGTACCGATACTTTTATTCTTCTGCTTATACCTAATATTATTTATCATGAATAAGCGATAGTTTCCTAACTTTTTTATTTCATCTAAACTATAGATGGAGTTAAAAAAGCATTAACAAGTATCATCTATACTTAGTGAAGTTATAATTACTAGAGAGGAATAATAAATGCGGTATTATACCTACTTAAATGCCGAAACGATATCGGATATGGAATAATTAATATCTCAAATTGTAAGATTTTTTGCATTATATTTAGAAGATACGAGTATGTTTTTGCATTAGAAGATAACATGTTAGTTTAAAAACTTCCAAAAGATTGTGGCAATTAAAGCGGTGGTGGTAGATCGTTCCAGAACTTAGTAGCTGCAAAGAAAAGAAGAAGAAGCTGAAAGAACGTTAAATGCCGCTGTTTTGTCTTGGTTTAGGCAAAAGAATTAGAAGGAATTTTATGAAATATAGAAGGGCACCATTACGATGGAACATTTAACAAACAAACTGCCTTTGAAATATTTAGGTAAACACACTCGGAATCGGATCGGGTGTACAAATCGACCGCGTGAAAACTGCCCTATCGTGTTTTCGCCCTTATTTTCGCCCGGTAAAAATAAAATTGAGCATTGACACAAATTCATGTTTAATTAAATAGAACAACGGCAAATTTAACCAACCACCCGATTGTGTCTGAAAATCGTTAGTCAAACGGCTAAAACGAACTTTCATATTATAAATGCTTTTCAATAAGCAAGCGTCTGTACCTACATAAGCTCCTTAAACATTTCGGATAATTAATTATTATCCCTTTGACGAAACGTAACTGGCATTACGATCTTCTTACACAATCGCACTACAGGTGCAGCTCTATATAAACATTTATACTTAACCAAAAACTTTATACTTAGGAGCAATCGACGTTTAGTCGATTGGTCCTATCCAGTGTCCTGTCCGTAGTATGTTTTCACCCTAACAGAAGCCCTTCCCTTCCCTTTTACCTACTCCTATGGGTAGATAATAACTTTTGCTAAATAATAAGTACAAATATTTCATAATAATGCTTTCCAAAATACCTTACTCTATATCTATACTGATTTTACATTGCTAATAATTTATGAAGTAGGTACTTACTGATACCACCTGATAATTTTTAATAATTTATTTTTTAATAAATTTTTTTTTTTAAAGAGTAACCACCGAGTTTCTTGCTGGTTTCTCGGTAGGAATGACATTCCGAACCAATGGTAGATTCACTTGACGATTCAAAAGCACTTGTAAAAGTTTATTTGAATAAAAAAATCATTTGATTTTGAACATTTGATTTCGATAACGATAATTTTCGAGTTCAATGATAATGCATTATAGGTACCTGTGCTGTGAAGAGTGCCTACCTACTTGAGTCACCCAAAAAAAAAACATCCTGCTTAGATACCCCATGGTATCATGGTACCTACTACAGGTTTGACGAAGTGTGCAAAGACTTGCAAGCCCACAGAAGACATATCTACCTGGTATACCTACTGTATACCCAAATGGTGTGCAATTTGTAAGGTTCTCTTTTAAATTATATTAAACTACTTAAGTAGTAGTCGCCCGCAATTTCGTCCGCATACTAAGTACTTCTGATTTCACATGAGATTATGAAATTTTCCCGCTGCAAAAGGTTTATCTATAGAGGCTACTGAATTATAATACCTAATTGGATTTTCGTTAAGTTGCTTATACAAGTTTTTACTATTTAAAACTAATAAGTAACTTAAATGCCGATTAGTTAGAGAGTAGAGACATAATCTACTCTGTAACTTCAAAAACCCAACTTTCCAAGCCCCATTTCACCCCCTTTGGGGTGGATTTTCTCAAAACTGTTTCTTGGCTGATGTCTACGCCACATTATAGGGAACCTACCTTCCAAATGTCAAGTTTGTATGCTTCAGGTATAATTTCTGAGATATCGTGATTAGTAAGTGAGTGAGTGTGTAAGTGGTACTTACTTAGCTTTTATAAAAATAAAATTATAATGATAATGTATAGAAGAATATTATTTTAATACTATGAGATGGTGCGCGCGCATTATGTGACGTTGATATAGTTTTTTCTTATTACTGCGGGAACTCTTTAATTTTCCGGGATAAATTAATGCCCTATGAATGAGCCTACGTCCTTCCCCCGGATGCAACCTCTATACCAAATTTCATCAAATCGGTTGAAAGAATGGGCCGTTAAAGCCATAGACTTACCTATAATATTTACTACCGTAGCGTAGCAGACAGACGCACTTTGGCATTTCGTTCCGTTCGTTCGTTTATGATTTTTTGGTTCCCGCGGGAAATCTTTAATTATACGGGATAAAAAGTAGCCTATGTTTTATTGGCTATTGCAGACTATAATCTATCTCTGTGCAAAGTTCATCCAGATCCGTTCAGCCGTTCTGGCGTGATTGAGTAACAAACATTCATTTGAGGATTTTTGGTTCCCGCGGGACTTCTTAAATTTTTCGGGATAAAAAGAAGCCTACGTGTTATTTCAGACTACAATCTATCTCTGTGCCAAATTTCATCAAATCCTTTTTTTTTTCTTTCTTTCACTCGTTCGTGTGGCATAAGTTTTTTTCAATTCCCACAGGACTTCATTATTTTCCGGGATAAAAAGTAGCCTTTTGGGGGTTGAATTTTGAAAAACTGTGACGCACGTACTTCTTTATTTTTCACCGCAAGCCAAAACACTAAGCTTCGTTGATATAACTTGAGCAATATCCTGTGAAATGAAGGCCTTACATACCAAATTTCATCCCCTATTTCACCCCTTTAGGGATCGCATTTTCAAAAACTGTGAAACACGTATTTCTTCATTTTTAACTCGCAGTTAATATACCAAGATTCTTAACTATAACTTGAGAAATGAAGGACTTCATCAGTACAAACCAGTAGCTCGTATATCAAGTTTCATAGATATAACTTGAGAAATGACGGACCTTCATACAAACTTTCAACCCCTATTTCACCCCCTTATGGGTGGAATTTTGAAAAATCCTTCCTTAGTGAGCGCTTACGTCACAAAAGGAACCTACTGTCAAAATTTCAAGTTATTAACCCCAGCGGTTTGGCTGTGCGTTGATCCGATTGTTGATTTTATATATATGTCACCGTAAGATTGTAAAAACCGTTAGATTATAATCTAACTCGCGAAATTGCAAACTGTCGAAAGATTACAGTTTAACGCATTATTTTTCGGTACATTGTAATCTGTTACGTATATTAACCCTATAGAACCTAAGTGCCCGGCCTGGGGCCGGGCACTACCTGATTATTGTCGAACCCTATAACCTAACCTACAAGAAACAGACAAGAAAACGTTAATACTATGAATATTTTAAAAATTGACACTCAGAACATTGAACGGTTCACAATCTGTCGACAGTTTACAGTTTCGCGAGTTAGATTATAATCTAACGGTTTTTACAATATTACGGTGACATACCTATATATTAGATTAGATTAGATAAGATATATCCATATAAGCCGGTACGTATGGGCTTGTAAGTGATTTCTACGCGGTCGCTGTATTACGCGACTGTACGGATGGTGGATACGGCGCATATAAGTAAAATAATATGGAGTAGGTTAAAACGTGTTGAATTTGGGAACTTTATCTTTCTATTCAACCTGTTACTTTGTTGGGCAAATTCGTAAAGGAATTGGCCAGTGGGAGTCACTATGGGAGCTTGCCTAGAGGTCAAAAATCAATGTGCAGCAATGATTTAATTGATCAAAAATAAATCACTCATACTATAGTGAGTAAGGTGCTTAAATGGCATTAATGTAGGGTTACAAGATTATTATAAGGCATGGATAAAACGGAACGTGGAGTAGAAAAAAATGGAGTAGTGCTTAAAGAGGAAACCAGACGCTCAAGATTTAAACAATGAACGTATTGTTTTTTTAGACATTTTAACCTTGGCCTTATTCGGAATAATAAATCCATAGTAATTTCGGTTTTAATTTTTAAACCACTGTAAAAACAGAAATCCTGCACATTGTCCCGAATCGGAGGGCAGTTACTGGTCATACCATTTACAAAAATATTAAGCTTTCGCCATTGCTAAGTAGGTAACTAGTGTTTGGTAACCGGGAAAGTCTGCCGGTGTGCGTTGCCCATAAAGGTGAAAATGTAATAAGACGAAACTTCCACGCGAAACGACTGCGTCGCGTCGTATGGGGAATATTTCGTCATGTCGTAATAGTATGAGCACCATCCGAGATGCACGCTCATTACCAGGTAAAGAGCGCGCAAGGACTTTTTGTACACCACAGAATATTATTTAAAAGTACCTAACTGCAGACCATTTAAATATATTTTACATATAATATATGTACTGCAACTTTGCAGTATTTAATTTTTTATTTTTCTTCAAAATGCTTAATATTTTCATGGCCCAATAGGATAGTACAATCTTTTATTGAACTCTGGGATTTTTCAGTACCAGTAGTGCCATCTATTGCGCTTGCCAAAGACTACTACGCTAACAGCGCCATCTATTACTACGTCCGAATACTTTTTTAATTCTTAAGTTCATTCTCGAGCTTCACGCTAGATGGCACCCTGCACATTTCACCTAAAATTCCATGAGGCAGCGAAATGAAGACCTCGGTAATTTCAAAATCCTAGGTTTATATCCTAGGTACATACTTACTTGACACACATCCTATCCTACTGAAGAAGTGGTGTAAAAAGGTGGTAATCAAATTCAAGTTTCCAAAATATAGTTTTATTTCTTTACACCAGAATAGGAATACTAAGAAATATGTAATTATTACAATCACTTATCCTTATCTCATAGTTGTCTTCAATATATTTTGCGAAGATCACTAGTAGGAAAGTAATAACAATGATTCAATCACGTTACACCGAGCAACTTTCGTCTAAAGGCACGGGTTTTAATTTATAATTATGAATTTATGATGATGCGACATAAGCCCCACATTCTACATAAGTCCAATTAAGTGTTTGACAATCGGCAACTTTTGTTCAAATGTCAAAACGCGTGCGTAATAGTGACGTCATCAAAGTTCAACGCACTTATTTACTTTAATCGGTAGTTTAAAATAATTATTCAACATAAAACTAAAAGGGGACGTGAATATTACGACCTTTGGGGACTATATTTTAAGAATCACTAAAAAATAATTTATTTGAGTAGTTGTCAAATACCCAACTCTTGCCCCGCACACCGGTCCGGCGTGGTCTGGTACGGAAGTTGTATGAAATTCACAATAGTGACGTCATCAAATTTCAATGCACTCTTTTTTCTTTAATCTATATTTTAAAACGGTTATCAAACTTAAACCTAACTGAGGATATGAATTTTAGGTCTTTTGCAAGACCCTCTATTTAATAATCAGTTAGAAATAATTTATTTTTGATATAGGCATCATCCCTATTATAATACTCGTCAAAAGCGCAGCAACCAGTCTATTCTTACAAAATAAAGTCGACGAGATTGGTTGCTGCACTAAGTCTTTGACTGAAGTCTTGAGAGCGTACATTGACTAAACACACAGTTCAGACTTTAAAACCATTAAGATCAGTTAAAAGGAGATCAAATTTAACACCTTAGTCAAAAATCGGTCTTGTTTAACTCTAAGACAAGTCGAAGTACGCTCTATATAATATCTCAGTTTGAAACTACTAATATATAATAAGATTTCATTAGCTCTCTTAATAAGACATATAAAACTAGTACAGAAGCTCATTTTAAACAAAAAAAATAAAATAACAACAATAATTGTCAGTCTTGAGGGAATATCATGGAATAAGTAAATTTTCACTATCCAACACAAATCACACACAAAACAAACTCACAACCTCACTTAAATATTATTATTACCTACAGTTGTTTATTATGTAATATATTTTACTTATCACTATATCTATATTATGAAGGTCTACAAGATTGGAAGCTTATCACGTCACTAACAAATGATTTCCTCTTTCAATGTACTTTAGTGGAATCAATAGCCTTCCAGATTTCTTGGCACTAGTCCACGTCTGAGCATGATTGTATGAGTGTTGATTTCTGCTCTTGTGCTCGTACACTGTTAAGTATCCTATATGTTACTTGTCTCTGCTGTTAAGTTGCACATGATGCGCGCGTTTTTTTTTAAATTTTTACCTTAAGTCAAAGATCATAAAACTTAGTTTCAGTTGTCCTGTGGAGGATAGAGATAAGGAGTAACAACTTTATGGGAGAAAAGTTGAAAAAGTGTCCAGTGGTTGCTATAAATAACAGTCCAAAAACCTTCCACAGTGGCGCTGATGTAGCAAAGGGTATGGTATGAATGTAGCAATTGTAGATTGAAGTGAAGTATGCCGAGTTTAAAAATTTGATATTATTGTTGACTAAAATAGATAACTGAAAATTTCAACAACTGACGTTGTACAAAATAATGATGAATGTTTTCTTTCCTTGTTTATTTCTCAAACCTACTCTAATAATATTTGGCGCTTCCTTTTAAATTTACTCTGATGCTAATGTGGCGCCCTCAATTTAATGCAGTTCGACAGACACTTTTTATATACAGAGATGTTACTCTTTATCTTCTATCCTCCATAAGTTGTTCGCACTCTCAGTCCAAGCTTGAGTGTTGCCTTGCTCTTTTTTTTTTTTTTATCGTACGTTAACGACATGAGTACATGCATCAAATACTGCTCGTGTTATCAGTTTGCAGATGACACCTGCATTATGCTCGCAGACTACAATCCGAACAAGATCCGTGATCAAATTCAGAAGGACTTTGACACATTGACCAAGTGGTGCCACGACGCTGGTTTAGTTATTAACGCTAATAAAACCAAGCTGATTCACATTAGGTCGCCTTATTTGAAATATCAGAATGAACCGCTTAAAAGTGTAACTGCTCACAAGCATAGCTGCTTACACGCGTCCAGCTATAGTACATGTAACTGCCCTACTGTTGAACTTGTTGACAGATATACGTATCTCGGGCTTACAATTGACTGCAGGTTTAACTGGAGCTTACACATCGATCACGTTTGTAGTAAATTAAGGCAATTCCTAGCAAATATAACAATTCTAAACCATCGGGTACCATTCAAAGTGAAGTTAATGCTATACAACTGTTTCGCTAAATCTTACATTCAATACGGCCTTAGCAGCTATGGACGTACGTACGGTACCTACCTGAGAAATATATACAAACTTCAACTCAAAATTCTAAAAACCATCGTATCAGACTCTGTTAGACAAAAGTACAGCGACAATGATCTAGGCTTATTTAAACACTGCAAGACCTTACCCATACAGGAAAAATTTAAATACACTATCTTGAAAGAAGAATTTTTTAACGATAATTTACGTCGCAAAATAGAACATCCTATAAATACGCGGGCAAAAACTGCAAACCGGTTGCGCACTGAGCCAGCTAATAATGCATACGGCGAAAGAACTACGAGCTATATCATTCCTCGTCTTATCAATCAGTTGTCACCCGCTCTGCCGAGTGGAGTGACGCGTGCGAATGTGAAGCGGAAGCTAAAGGAATTTTTCTTGGGAAACATATGATGAACCTGCACTCAGATTTCTGCCTAATTAACTTGTTGCCTACGAGACGTTTCTTTGGCTCCTGCGGTGATGAATTTAATGATTGGTCTAGTAGGTATTTCAAAATAATTGTTTTGTATGTTATCTTTAGTTTTATTACTTATACTGTGGGTTTTGTTATAATTTTTATTTTTATTTATTTAGTTATGTACTTTTATTATTATTTTTTTTTTCTTTTTTACTACAAGGCGCAGACGCTTATACATTGAGGTCAAACCTCTGTGTTTTTTTTCAATGTATATTAAACTATTGTGTGTTATAAATTTGTACCTTGATAAATAAATCAAAAAAAAAAAAAAACCGCCACTGTTTACTAGGCTACTCGCGCGATGCGTTGCGACTACTTGCGACTCAAGCCCCCTTTAGCCAAGTTACAAACGTTTTGTCTATTCTCCTTCTATAATCGTTAACGCTTTAGAAAACTGAGGGTTTGGGCATGACATATTATTCCTTACCGCTGTCAGGTGGCCAAAGAAAAATCGTAGACTAATTTACAAGTAAACAGTTCTTTCGAAAAAATAGAATAAAATTTAGTGATTCTATAATTCACCACAGAAACTTCACTGCGCAAAAGGCGAGATTGTCAGCCGTCAGAAGTGACGTTCAAAAACGCTAACCATAGACTATTCCCTTATTTTTTGCTCTCCGCGGTAAATGAGCAATGAAAACAGCTGTAGCTACCAATTTCGTTTTCTAAGATCGCTTTCGCTTAAGCGTTAACGATTATAGAAAAACAGTAGACACGAAAAGTAGTCGGTTGTTAGTCTCTAATCTAAGCCGAAGTTAGAGTGTTGCTTTAACACAGAGCGCGAGCGATTTCCGGATAAACAAATCGTGCGAGGATGCGGCTCACGACCGCCTCCATTTTCTCCTTCTGCACGCGCAGACCGTTGAGTTGCGAATGCAGTTTTGTTATCATCGAGTAATGAGATTTTTATTATTAAACCTTAAGTCAAACGGCATAAAGCTGAGTTTCGGTTGTTCGCCTCTAGCTTACGCCCATGCTTGAGTGTTGCCTTCCCTCTGCGCGCGGGCGATCTCTCCGCGCAGAAGCCGCTCGTGCGCGGCCGCCGCTCGCAACTCCGCCTCGCGACTCGCGACCGCCTCCATTTGCTCCTTCTGCACGCGCAGACCGCTGAGTCACGAATGCAGCGCTGTTATCAACGAGTATTGAGATTTTGTTTAATTAATCCTTAAGGCCCCTTATACAGATATCATACTTTTTCAAGTACCATTTATAGATAAATGGAATAACAGCTGTTGGGATATTATGGTATTAAATTAAAGGTAATGTATTCATCTCTAGTTAGACCCCATAAAAAATGCACACTCCCATACAAATTTTCGGAATAAATACGTTTCTACGAACGCAAGAACTGCTGAAAATGACGAAAAATGGGGTCTGGATAGGAACCCATAAAGCTAGATCAGCTACATATTTTAACTTGAAAATAACAAAAGAGTGGGGCTTATATAGTCCTCTACCCAAATGCTATGCATACAAATAAATACTTTGTCATTTATGTGTCAACACAAAAAATTCTTCATACATTTTCTATGGAAAGAAGCCGGCCGCTTGGCGTTTGGCGCTCAGTACGCGCTGAGATGCGCTCGTGAACGGGTGGGTGTATCGCTTTTTTGCATGAAATTTATTACGACAAAATTAACACCGTGTTGTATACTGCGCTCGATAAAACTTGATATTGTTTACGACACAAAGAAGAAAGTTCTCAATTACCCTTTTTTTTACCCGATTACAGCAAAGCCAAAAGGAAAGGGTACGAGATTAGGAGTCTATGTATGCCTATGCGTGTGTGTGTGAGTGTGTATGTATGTTGGATGTATGTATGAATGTATTAATTGAAGTCTATGACACTCCAGAGCCCTTAACTACACTCAATTATTATTATAGCCAACTATACCTATGCAAAAAATTAGGTCAATACGTTAGTCTGTTACGGCGTGATTGAAGAACAATCCTACTAACAAACTTTTTCCCAATAATTTTAGTACGGTAAGCGCCATTTTGAAATTCTTTTTTATCGTCCTGATTTCGTTCAAAATCGATATCTGGTGTTCCCTGGGATGACTGAACAGAAAACTTTACCCAAAATTAAAAAAAGTCAGCGCCATTTTGAAATTCTTTGTTATCGTACCGATTTCGTTCAAAATCGATATCTGGGGTTCCCTGGGATCACAAAATAGGAAACTTACCAGAATTTAAAAAAAGTCAGCGCCATTTTGAAATTCTCTGTTATTGTACCGATTTCGTGCAAAATCGATATCTGAGGATCCCTAAGACCACAAAACAGGAAACTGTTACCAAAATTTTAAAAAATCAGCGCCATTTTGAAATTCTTTGTTATTGTACCAATTTCGTTCAAAATCGATATCTGACGATCCCTGGGATCACAAAACAGGAAACTGGTACCAAAATTTAAAAAAGTCAGCGCCATTTTGAAATTCTTTGTTATCGTACCGATTTCGTTCAAAATCGATATCTGGGGTTCCCTGGGATCACAAAATAGGAAACTTTTACCAGAATTTTAAAAAAGTCAGCGCCATTTTGAAATTCTCTGTTACTGTACCGATTTCGTTCAAAATCGATATCTGGGGTCCCCTAGGATTACAAAATATGAAAATTTTACCAGAATTAAAAAAAAGTCAGCGCCATTTTGAAATTCTTTGTTATCGTACCGATTTCGTTCAAAATCGATATCTGGGGTTCTCTGGGATCACAAAACAGGAAACTTTTACCAGAATTTTAAAAAAGTGAGCGCCATTTTGAAATTCTCTGTTATTGTACCGATTTCGTTCAAAATCGATATCTGGGGTTCCCTAGGATCACAAATTATGAAACTTTTACCAGAATTAAAAGAAAGTCAGCGCCATTTTGAAATTCTCTGTTATTGTACCGATTTCGTGCAAAATCGATATCTGAGGATCCCTTAGACCACAAAACAGGAAACTGTTACCAAAATTTTAAAAAATCAGCGCCATTTTGAAATTCTTTGTTATTGTACCGATTTCGTTCAAAATCGATATCTGACGATCCCTGGGATCACAAAACAGGAAACTGGTACCAAAATTTAAAAAAGTCAGCGCCATTTTGAAATTCTTTGTTATCGTACCGATTTCGTTCAAAATCGATATCTGGGGTTCCCTGGGATCACAAAATAGGAAACTTTTACCAGAATTTTAAAAAAGTCAGCGCCATTTTGAAATTCTCTGTTACTGTACCGATTTCGTTCAAAATCGATATCTGGGGTCCCCTAGGATTACAAAATATGAAAATTTTACCAGAATTAAAAAAAAGTCAGCGCCATTTTGAAATTCTTTGTTATCGTACCGATTTCGTTCAAAATCGATATCTGGGGTTCTCTGGGATCACAAAACAGGAAACTTTTACCAGAATTTTAAAAAAGTGAGCGCCATTTTGAAATTCTCTGTTATTGTACCGATTTCGTTCAAAATCGATATCTGGGGTTCCCTAGGATCACAAATTATGAAACTTTTACCAGAATTAAAAAAAAGTCAGCGCCATTTTGAAATTCTCTGTTATTGTACCGATTTCGTTCAAAATCGATATCTGAGGATCCCTTAGACCACAAAACAGGAAACTGTTACCAAAATTTTAAAAACTCAGCGCCATTTTGAAATTCTTTGTTATTGTACCGATTTCGTTCAAAAGCGATATCTGACGGTCCCTGGGATCACAAAGCAGGAAACTGGTACCAAAATTTAAAAAAAGTCAGCGCCATTTTGAAATTCTCTGTTATTGTACCGATTTCGTTCAAAATAGATATCTGAGGATCCCTTAGACCACAAAACAGGAAACTGTTACCAAAATTTTAAAAACTCAGCGCCATTTTGAAATTCTTTGTTATTGTACCGATTTCGTTCAAAAGCGATATCTGACGGTCCCTGGGATCACAAAGCAGGAAACTGGTACCAAAATTTAAAAAAAGTCAGCGCCATTTTGAAATTCTTTGTTATCGTACCGATTTCGTTCAAAATCGATATCTGGGGTTCTCTGGGATCACAAAACAGGAAACTTTTACCAGAAATTTAAAAAAGTGAGCGCCATTTTTAAATTCTCTGTTATTGTACCGATTTCATTCAAAATCGATATCTGGGGTTCCCTAGGATCACGAATTATGAAACTTTTACCAGAATTATAAAAAAGTCAGCGCCATTTTGAAATTCTCTGTTATTGTACCGATTTCGTTCAAAATCGATATCTGAGGATCGCTTAGACCACAAAACAGGAAACTGTTACCAAAATTTTAAAAACTCAGCGCCATTTTAAAATTCTTTGTTATTGTACCGATTTCGTTCAAAAGCGATATCTGACGGTCCCTGGGATCACAAAGCTGGAAACTGGTACCAAAATTTAAAAAAAGTCAGCGCCATTTTGAAATTCTTTGTTATCGTACCGATTTCGTTCAAAATCGATATCTGAGGATCCCTTAGACCACAAAACAGGAAACTGTTACCAAAATTTTAAAAACTCAGCGCCATTTTGAAATTCTTTGTTATTGTACCGATTTCGTTCAAAAGCGATATCTGACGGTCCCTGGGATCACAAAGCTGGAAACTGGTACCAAAATTTAAAAAAAGTCAGCGCCATTTTGAAATTCTTTGTTATCGTACCGATTTCGTTCAAAATCGATATCTGAGGATCCCTAAGACCACAAAACAGAAAACTGTTACCAAAATTTTAAAAAATCAGCGCCATTTTGAAATTCTTTGTTATTGTACCGATTTCGTTCAAAAGCGATATCTGACGATCCCTGGGATCACAAAGCAGGAAACTGGTACCAAAATTTAAAAAAAGTCAGCGCCATTTTGAAATTCTTTGTTATCGTACCGATTTCGTTCAAAATCGATATCTGGGGTTCTCTGGGATCACAAAACAGGAAACTTTTACCTGAATTTTAAAAAAGTGAGCGCCATCTTTAAATTCTCTGTTATTGTACCGATTTCGTTCAAAATCGATATCTGGGGTTCCCTAGGATCACAAATTATGAAACTTTTACCAGAATTATAAAAAAGTCAGCGCCATTTTGAAATTCTCTGTTATTGTACCGATTTCGTTCAAAATCGATATCTGAGGATCGCTTAGACCACAAAACAGGAAACTGTTACCAAAATTTTAAAAACTCAGCGCCATTTTAAAATTATTTGTTATTGTACCGATTTCGTTCAAAAGCGATATCTGACGGTCCCTGGGATCACAAAGCAGAAAACTGGTACCAAAATTTAAAAAAAGTCAGCGCCATTTTGAAATTCTCTGTTATTGTACCGATTTCGTTCAAAATAGATATCTGAGGATCCCTTAGACCACAAAACAGGAAACTGTTACCAAAATTTTAAAAACTCAGCGCCATTTTGAAATTCTTTGTTATTGTACCGATTTCGTTCAAAAGCGATATCTGACGGTCCCTGGGATCACAAAACACAAATTCAAAATGGCGCTGATTTTTTTAAATTTAAATACCAGTTGCCTGTTTTGTGGTCCTAGGGAACCCCAGATATCGATTTGGAACAAAGTCGGTACAATAACAAAGAATTTCAAAATGGCGCTAATTTTTTAAAATTTTGGTACCAGTTTCCTGTTTTGTGATCTTAGGGATCCTCAGATATCGGTTTTGAACGAAATCGGTACAATAACAGAGAATTTCAAAATGGCGCTGACTTTTTTAAATTCTGGTAAAATTTTCATATTTTGTGATCCTAGGGAACCCCAGATATCGATTTTGAACGAAATCGGTACAGTAACAGAGAATTTCAAAATGGCGCTGACTTTTTTAAAATTCTGGTAAAAGTTTCCTATTTTGTGATCCCAGGGAACCCCAGATATCGATTTTGAACGAAATCGGTACGATAACAAAGAATTTCAAAATGGCGCTGACTTTTTTAAAGTTTGGTACCAGTTTCCGGTTTTGTGATCCCAGCGAACCCCAGATATCGATTTTGAACGAAATCGGTACGATAATAATGAATTTCAAAATGGCGCTGACTTTTTTTAAATTTTGGTACCAGTTTCCTGTTTTGTGATCCCAGGGATCGTCAGATATCGATTTTGAACGAAATCAGTACGATAATAAAGAATTTCAAAATGGCGCTGACTTTTTTTAAATTTTGGTACCAGTTTCCTGTTTTGTGATCCCAGGGATCGTCAGATATCGATTTTGAACGAAATCGGTACAATAACAGAGATTTTTTTAAAATTTGTTACCAGTTTCCTGTTTTTTGTTCCCAAGGAGCCCGAAATATCGATTTAGAATGAATTTAAAAAACGATAGTTCCGGTTTTGTTGAAGCAGAGTTCAAACAGCCGTATACTACGCAATACACTCCTTGCATTTATAAAAAGATCGCGGAAATAGATTTATACGTGACCACTCGTCATGACGCGGCAATCACTACTGACGGCAATGTCGATGCGCATGTTTGTGTGAGTGAGCTGTTTCGAACGTTTCTAGGTAGTTTCATCCGTTTACTGTGGTCTAGCGTAGAGTATACGTGCTTGCAGAAATATTTTGTATTGTGGCGAGTTAAATACCTACAGATTTTTACTATAGGGATAAACACGTGTTTCAGGATTTTTGGAAATTCGACCTCCAAGGAATTTTTAAAAATTTCACCCGAGCGAAGCAGGGGTGCGTCTGCTAGTATTTACTATAATAATGTGGCGCGGAGGCATAGATAATAATATGTAGTAAATAAATAATCAAATATTTCAAGTTACAAAATTGATTAGTTGGCTATAAAATCGAGCGTAGAGCGTAGTGCTATATATGCGTACAGATATATGCTGTAGTGTGGCGAGTTATATACCTAAAGTTGGCTGCGGCCTGATTGTATAAGGACCCTTAAGTCAAATGGCATAAAGCTGAGTTTCGGTTGTTCGCCTCTAGCCTAAGCCCATGCTTGAGTGTTGCCTTCCCTCTGCGCGCGGGCGATCTCTCCGCGCAGAAGCCGCTCGTGCGCGGCCGCCGCTCGCAACTCCGCCTCGCGACTCGCGACCGCCTCCATTTGCTGCTTCTGCACGCGCAGACCGCTGAGTCGCGAATGCAGCGTTGTTATCAACGAGTCATGAGATATTTAAAATTAAACCTTAAGTTAAACGGCATAAAGCTGCGTTTCGGTTGTTCGCCTCTAGCCTAAGCCCATGCTTGAGTGTTGCCTTCTCTCTGCGCGCGGGCAATCTCCCCGCGCAGAAGCCGCTCGTGCGCGGCTGCCGCTCGCAACTCCGCCTCGCGACTCGCGACCGCCTCCATTTGCTCCTTCTGCACGCGCAGACCGTTGAGTTGCGACTGTAGCGCCGTTATCGTCGAGTATTGCGAGTTTTTCAACTGAAATTGATTAAGAGTTACAAGTTAGAATCCATACTAATATTTTGTTTTTGTTAAGATAATAAGATTTAATGTGTAATTGTTGATCGTCCCCAATAAATAATAAAAAAATGTGTTGGTCGGTCTGTCTGTCTGCTATGCTTTTACGGCCCATCTATTCGACCGATGATTTTGATGAAATTTGGTATAGCGGTAGGTTACATCCCGGGGAAGGACATAGGCTACTTCTTATGACGGAAAATTAAGGAGTTCCCCGGAAATCAAAAAAACAACACTTTTTTTAAGCAATTTGAACCGAAAATGGTAAAAAGATTGTATTTCAAATAATAAACCTTAAGGTGGGCAGGGTAACCGAAGTTTCCCAGTCTCTCGCACATTCTAACACTTTCAATCATTGCAAACTATAGTTCGCGCGCGAGTTGAATGCAGAGTAAATGTATGTGTCACCATCCATTTACTCTGCATTCAACTCGCGCGCAAACTACAGATGATATGCCTGTAACTTCATCCGCGTTGTTTAAGGTTTTTTGTTCCCGTGAGAACTCCTTAATTTCCCGTCATAAAATAATAATCTTATGACCTTTCCCGGGATAAAACTCATCGCTATACCAAATTTTATCAAAATCGGTTGAAAAGATTTGCCGTTAAAGCATAGCAGACAGACAGACACACTTTCACATTTATAATATTAGTATGATTAATTAATAACTTTGAAACCAACCTGTGTTTGTCTCTCCCTCGCCTTCACTTCCTGATGGAAACTGTCCATTTGTTGCAGGATTTCCTCTCGTTCCAGAACATTTGCTTTCTGCAGCTCAATGTTGGCTTCTAGTTTATCTTCTACTTGTCGCTTAAGGGCGTCTATAACTTCCTTCATAAGAATGCTTCTGGCTTCGCGTTCCTTTGCCCACAGCTGAAATATTTTTTTATGTTTTATAATATCTGTCAACTTTTTTTTAACCTTGTTTTAAAACCCCTAGTTCACACTAACATACAAGTTCACATACAGTTCCAACAACTTATCTGACCCGGTGGCCAAAATTGGAACTAATGTTTATGTCTGTTTAGTTAGTTTTATAATTATATTTTTAGTACCGCAGTAGTATAGTATACGCTGTCACCGAAGTTTGTGGGACTACGCTAGTTTTCGAGAGAACTTGTCAAAAACTCTCTCTTGTTGCCAACAAAATTGTGTTTACAATGTTAATTGTTAACGGTGTAAACAAGAAATTACAATCCAACTAATCCACTACTCGTGTAGAATACATGTTTAGTCGGCCCTATAAAAGTCAGTGCAAACTGAACATTCACTACTCTAAATATTATGTAACTAGCTAGATTGAGATTTTTTGGATCCCGCGGGAACTCCTTAGTTAACCTATGTGTTATTCCAGACTATAATCTATCTCTGCGCCAAATTTCATCCAGATTCATTCAGCCGTTCGGGCGTGATTGAGTAACAAACATCAAGCCATCCATCCATCCAAACTTTCGCATTTATAATATTTATTTGATACACGTTAAAAGAAAATTGCTTTTCCCTAACCTTAAAAGATCAAATTGATTCAGGATTCAGTGCATCTTACCTTGTCTTGCTTCTCATTTATCTGTCTCGCTTCACCGTCGTACATCGCTTCGATGCTCTTTTGCCTCTGTCGCTCTCTTTCTCTGTGCTCTTCTAAATCGCGTAACGCCTCATCTAATACTCGCTTGTAATTGGCGCATTTTTCACGATCGAATTCGTATTCCTGAACAAGAACGAACCGATTACTTTTTACTACTTGTGTTTTTGAAGTGAAACTTTTTTTAGAATTGTTGATTTGAAAATTCAACGAAACGAAGCGACACCAAAAAGAGACAAACATACTTATATAGGATTGCCTGCGAGAGAAGGAGGTGTACAAGTTTTATTTATCTCATTTTCTCGTAGGCTACTCTTCTGCAGTTTTACTTCTGCCTGTGTGGATTGCACACACACACTTTTATTTGTTTCTTTATTTGTTTAGAGACTTTTAAAATTATTACTAGATGCCCGCGACTTCGTTCGCATATACTATGCATTGCATTGAGCATTGAATTTATATAAGTATTGTTTTTAAATTCCGCTTTTGATTTCCGGGTTAAAAAGAAAAATTGGACCTACTTATGCAATCAGGAACCAATCCACACATGCCAAAAATGGGATATAAGTCTGATCTGACAATTTTGACATTTAAGTATGATGTGACAATTTTGACATTGTGTGACCAAAATTGTCATATCATTTTGATCTTTACAGGGTCGATAGAAGATGCATTTTAAAAGCTTTCTGTATACTTATTTCATTTTTGGCAAGTGTGTGGATTGGTTCCTGTTTGTATAAGTAGGTCCAATTATATGTCTGTCTCGATGATACAAGCTATGCTATAGCGTTAAGAGCGGTTAAACGGATAGGTCGTGAAAACATGTAAAATTATTACACATAAAATAAAAGATGACGCCCTTTTTTGGAGGTTGGTTAAAAACCCCGTGCGAACTCTTTGATTCTCTGGAATTGCGAGTGTTGCGAACTATCTCTGTACCTCAAAATCAACAAAACAAAATTTTAAGTACAAAAGTTGGTTGTATGACAGACAGACAAACACTTACACAAGTATGACATAGGGCATCATCTCTTAATATAAATGTAAAAGTTTGTCATGTTTTCACAATCTATCCGTTTAACCGATTTTAACGTTTGAGCATAGCTTGCATCACGGAGACTGACATATAATTTTTCTTTTTATCCAGGAATTTTATTAACTCGTATTTACAATATCAGTCTGGATTTAATCTTTGATTAGCAGTTCCACATAATAAAGCTAAAAAGAAATCGATTACGAAGTCATAAAAATACCTTCAATACACTCTTCCGAATTCGGTCCAACATTTTAAGTTCCAATTCAATCTCATTTAACACGGATATAACTTTCCTTTTCAGTTTGTACTTATGCAAGCCCATATTGACAATGTGTGCGTCTCTTTCTGAAACAAGCCTCTGATGTTCCCTCTCCCTTTCACTCGAAAGGAGTTGAAGCTCTTGCAGTATCAGTCTTTCTTTTTCTTCTTGTTTTCGAAGTTTTTTGACTATTGTCTCTTTTTCGCTCAATTCCGCTATTTGACCTTCTAAGCTGCTCCGAAGTTCCTATAAGATATGAATATGATAACATTACAATTATATAGAATTTGGGTCGTTGAGTAAATTACTATATGCTAGTTTATGTTCATACTAGATGATGCCCGCGACTTCGTCCGCGTGGACTGTTTTTTCGATTTCGAACTCCTTAATTTTCCGGGATAAAAAGTAGCCTATGTCCTTCCCCGGGATACAACCTATCCCTGTACCAAATTTCATCAAAATTGGTTAAACAGGTGGGCCGTAAAAGCGTAGCAGACAGACAAGCAGACAGACAGACGGACAAACAGACCGACAAACTTTCGCATTTATAATATCAGTATATATTATGACAAAATTTTAGGTCAAATTTAGTAACTTCAACTCCATATAAATTTTAATCGACCTTAATGTGACCACACGTCAATTTATAAACTCTTAAGAGGTATCATCTTACATCAACAATTTGATAAATCAAAAAAAAATTACGGTGCTCTGTAAAGTCGGTTTACGGACGATAGTTTTACGTGAAAATTAAGCAGACTGGAGATAAACTACAATGAACAAGTGAACTTAATTTAACGAATTAAAAATACGACTGTCCTGCCATATTATTTTTGGAGTTTACTTCCATAGGAAGCGATTTGCATATATAGCCTTTGGAATCTTATTCACATTTTTTATTAAATAATATTTTTTTGTGAATCACTAAATATTGAACTATAGTGTTATAATTTTTGGAATCTACTCATCATTTTCTAGATGATGATTATATAGTTAATCTTATTTTCGATTTTTTAGTTTCAATTTTGGTCTTTAATGCGAGACCATTGTCACCCCGTCATTTTTTTAAAAAAAATTACTAGCCTATCAAAATCGGTTACAGAAGTTATGGTGGAATATACAAACTCACATATATACATACATGAACCCTGAAAACAATATACTCCTTTTTTCAGGCAGTTGTATAAAAAGAAGCACATACCTTCATTTGAAGTTCCTTTTCCCTCAATCTCTCTTCTTCGATTAGTATCTGTCGTCGCAACGCCTCGTCTCTCTCTTGCAGGACCTTTCTTGTATCCTCTTCTTCTTTTTTCTTTTGCATCTCTTTCTCTACTATTTGCTCCATCCTATAGCACATGACAGAAATAATCGTTGCCTACATTGTTTTTCGATTTGTCTTTGTTTTTAATAGCTAATGGCTCTTTTGACAACTGACCCTACGGCCTACATAATGAAATAGTTATAATACTTTTAGAAATCTTAAGACAAAACAATAAATTATCAGAATCTTATTGGTGATCCTGAATTGGTGAACCAGCAAACTGACAAACACAGATTAACTGCTATTAATATCTATAATTATCAAGTAAAAAGTACCTTATTTCATACTACATACTATTAGTTCTCCTTTTTTGATATACATATGTAGTAGTCTAGACAATAAAGCTAGTGGACACCAACAATAATTCCTCAGGCGACCAAACTTTTTACGGTATGATAAACTATCATGAGTTAAACGTATATTATAAATATCCAATAAAAAATCAAAAAGGAAGTAAGGTTTTTATGCTATACCCAATTGTTAAGGCAGGAAGGTAAATTATCTCGTAAACGCAGTTTAGGTTTGAAAATAAATTCGGTTTAAATATCGATGTTCTGCATGATTATTTCGTTTGATATTTTTGTTTAGGTTTTGAGTGTAAATATACTACCTACTATTACTTTAAAAAGAAATCGAGAAAATATTCAGTCATTAAAATTTAGTTTTAAGTATAGAAACCTACCTACTTCCCCATGGATTTTCTTTTGGATATTTTTGTATAAGTTTTGGTTCATACCATACTACAACCCTGCCAAGTTTCAACGACTGAGGATTTAATGCGGGGGTCTCCATACAACGAACCGCCCCGTTGACGTTCATAGACTATAGGTTTAGTCATTAATACAAGTTTAGTCATTAATACAATACGGAGCAAAAAATGGCATACCATGCTGATTTCAGCTTTCCATTAGCTATATACGAGCTAGCAGCCCGTAGTTCTGGCTGTCGTAACCTCCACGCATGGTACAGCTTTAATTCGGCCTCTTGCTTCCGCATCTGCTCCTCTTTCTCCACTATGCCTTGGTTGATCTCTTGCAGAGTCGATGTTGGCACTTTGTTGAGATACGATCTGTTATTGGGAACATTTGGTCAATTCTAAAAGCCATGGAGTAGAAGAGTGAAGGCCAGTGAAATAGATGAAATCGGTATACTGAAAACAAAACACAGAGGAGCTTCTAGGCTTGGTGCTTTGTGCCAAGCTTTGTTATCAAGAATGCCACCAATTGCACCTCAATTTTTGCAAATAAAAGATATTTATTATTATTATTATTATTATTTTGATGGTGTGCTTTTCTCCTAGGAACTAATCTTGGGTCCATCGGATCTGTGCTCACTTGAGCAAGGGATGCTTACTATATAATATATATTAGTATGGATTATTAGGTAAGGATATTTTTAGGAATATTGGTCACAGGTCTTGGTATCTTGACTTATATTGCCCTTTTCCCTCCACACTCCAGCACAGTGTGATACTTGAGGAGTAGGTACAACACTAATGCAGTGCAGTGCTTATTATCTATACCAATATGATAAATGTGAAAGTGTGTCTACCTATTATCTAATTAATACCACTAGAATAATTTTGATGAAAGTTGCTACAGAAATAGCAAACATCCTGTTAACTGACTTCAATAAATTTAGTCTTGAAATTTAAAGAGTTTCCAAGGGATATACAAAAACCCGCCAACCCGCATTGGAGCAGCATGGTTGGTCTAAGCTCTAATTCCCTCTCTCCTATGAAAGTGAGGCCTGTGCCCAGCAGTGGGACCTTAATGGGCTGTAGTGGTTGGTTAGTTGGTATACAAAATCCTAAATGCATGCACTACGTCGCTGGCATTATCCAGTAAGTAACTTACTAACAACATCCAAACTAAGCAATCAGTTATTTCAAACTCACACTACACACAAACACAAAAAGCAAGGAATAATAAAAGAATGTACTATGTTTTAGGTCTACTTTTATTTGGTCTACTTAACAAAGATGTGTTATACCCGTTTTTGTAGTACTTTGGTTGTGCCGCCAAAGCTTTGAGCTCCTGTTGGTATTGCATGTTCTCTTGGAACAGCATCAGTTCAAGTTTCTTGCGACGTTCTTCCAGTTGCCTGTGAAGTCACACTCAGCTTCTATATTTTGTAATTTAAGTAATCTATACTAATATTATAAATGCGAAAGTTTGGATGGTTGTATGGATCTATGGATGTGTGGATGTATGGATGTATGGATGTCTGTTACTCAATCATGCCCCAACGGCTAAACGGATCTGGCTGAAAATTGGCACAGAGATAGATTATAGTCTGGAATAGCACATAGGCTACATATCCCCGAAAATTAAAGAGTTCCCGCGGGAACCAAAAAAAACCTTAAACCACACACACCACGAAGTCGTGGGTTTTTTGATGACTGAACTGATGTATTGAAAATACATACCAACAAAAAGTCACAAACATCTACAGTCAAGAAAATGTAACTTGTGATTTATGTATTTATTGCATACAAGATTCATTAAAATGTTTTTTTAAGAAACAGACAGGTCACAAAAAGTAAGTACATATCGGAAAAGGCAGGTACCTGTCTTACACAGCTGTATTTATAAAAACTTAGACTCAGTGACACTTACTCTAATATGAATTTCAAAATGTAGTTAACTAGTATTTTTGTTTATGTATTTATGATTACAAAATACTTACGCAGCCCTAATCTTCTTTTCACTCAATATCTCTGCTTCTTTATTAGCCCTTTCATAGTAGCCCTCTGTTGTCCACTGCTCATGATGCCTTGACTTGTTGGTATTAAGCTCAAAGTAGCTAGCCACCTTCTTTAACTCTTCTGCACGCCTGAGCTCATTGTCACGCTTTTGAGCTGCTATAGCTTGAAGCTGCCACTGGGGTCTATTGTGTGACATGTTCTGAAAGTAAATTTTCTATATTAATATATTAATTAAAAACTTAATGGAATTAAAGAATGTCATTCCAAAGCACTGGCAGATTCTAGTGATTTAGCAAAAGCACATGTAAAAGTTTATTTTAGTTATTTAGCATTTCATTACACTTGTATGTTTTAACTTTCATTTGCTTCTTCCCCTTAAATAAATCTAATAGTAGAATAATGAAATTAAAGCACATGATAAAGGTACTTACATAAAATAAATAGGTAGGTAATACTTAGTTGTTTGAAAAAAAAGTAAGTTTTCAAAGTAGGAACACAGGAAGTTTGAAATACCTAGTATTGAACTGCAAAATATGGTAATTACTAAAATTCACTTGCAAGTAAAATGCACTTCAAAATTATTAATTTTGACGTAATTTATAATTATTTTATATAGGTTATTTAAAAAAAAGTTATACTTAATAAAAATACTTTGGACCAGACTACCTATCATCCAAAGCAAGGAATACTATCACGATGTGACTCACACAAAGCTTGATCTAAAAATGAGTAATATTTTGTAAAATCGATCACTAACCTCAGTTCACTGCACACAGTAAGGTCTTTACCAATTCTGGAGCTACATTTATTTCCGCGCATTACATGATTGCTCATAACAACGCGTGGGCAACAACGACAATGAATTGGTCGGCATGAGGTCAGGAAAGTAATTAAATTACATTTGGAGCACTTCCTCACATCAGTTATTGCTCTCAGACACGCAGAGAACTAAGATTGCACTTGCAGTTAGGAAATTTTGTTCATTTGCAGAAAGTATTTGGCACGTTAAAAACATTAATATAAAACAAAAGTTTGGTTGGAAAGTTCATTGAACAGAATCAAAAATCAACATAGTTTTTCAAATTCACTGTCAAAACAAAGCCACAAGAAACGTCAACGAAATTATAAAACTGACAGTTGCTTAGCAACCGCGCCGAACCGCGTATTTTTTGTTTTAAAAATTCTACAGCATGTTCGTTTACAAGCAAGATTCGTCGTCGTCGACCGCTGGACGTCCACTGCTGGACATAGGTCTCCTGTAGGGTCCTCCACAAGCCCCACGGTCTTCCGCCGCCTGGATCCAGCTACTCCCTGCGACTCTCATAATGTCGTCAGTCCACCGTGTGGGGGCTAGCAAGAGTATTATTCGCAAAACTTTCTAATATAGTTAACTCCTTCTTACCAAAATTACATAATGTAGCTACGTTAAGTTTACTTAAATGTAGTATTTTTTTATACATAAAATTATTTTATTTTGCATTATTTTTAACGGACCGCCTGTCTAAAAATTCACAAATCATAAAGTCTTTGTTGCTATATTTATATTGCAGGCTAAAAAAACAGTCTCATCTTCTAAAAAAATCTTGTGTAAGAGCCACATCCATATTATCATAACACAAATAGGTATGTAGCTAGTTCCCAAAATATTGATCCATCGAACCTATTTACAAGACATGACCTGCTCTGGGAGACTGAATTTGGCCAATGATGGCGCTGTGACTGGCCGTGATGTCCAAAGTTCATTAGAAATTATAGCAATGACCGATAAAAGGTTATTATACACGTCTTGTTTAATGTTTAGAATTGGTTGGGGATTCTTGAGAAATGTTGTTGGATCGAGGTTGGAGTAATCTAAGGAATAAATTGTAGACTGATCACTGAAGTCTACGCACCTCTTCTATTAACTAACCGCGCTTAGCAATGTCGAACCAAGCCTTCAAATGAATGGCTGCGATGCACGATGGCTGATTGTTTTGAAGACATTTAGCTTTCCTCTATGTGTAACAATAGCTCAGGTACATCCTGATCTCAATACACTGAGCATGAAAATCAATCGATCTTAATTAATCTTACTATTAGTACGCGTGCACGCTTATCATACTTTCAGCCGCCACGCTGACTGTACCTGAGCGAGTGTCGCATAACCCAGTTAAGTAGGTACTTAAATATGCTTTTCCAATTTTGCTACTTTTTGTTCACAGTACTGAACCGACAAGGTACGCTTTGCGTAGTCGCAGATTTTTGACATAATCAATGTATTCCGCCACCGCGGCGCCGCTTACGCTGAATCGGTCGGTTTGGTGTAACTAAACGAAAAGTTTAATGTGTACCCACATGTTGGTATTTATAAAGGGGTCGTGATCCTCAGAAATACGATCCAAAGAGATCCAAAGATCCTCAGAAATAAGGTAAATCCGCTTGGAGAAGAATAGTGCGGCGGAAGTAGAGTGAGTTTTACTATTGGAAAATCAGTTTAGTATATGAAAAAGTGCTAACCTTTAATAACCGTTAAAACTGGTGTCACGGCAGCAACGCGCAACGTAGCGCTGGCAGCTACTCTACGTGCAAGCTGGTAAATACAGCAGGTACCAGCTGATATAGCACCGACTTAGAAGACATTACCTATTTCACTTCACACATTTCCTTAGAAGAATGTCAGAAGTTGGTAAAAATTAAACGTTTTAAAGTCGAATGGAGTCATCTAGGATTCTCGTAGAACACGTAGGTACATCATTCATGGACTGTTGCGTAAATTTAGGTTAGGTAATATGGCATAGCCGGGCATTTTCAAAAAAAAGTGTACCATTTCTGAATTTATGCTTAAAATTTAAATATCACATTTTTTATGGTTTTTTTATTTCGATATTATTAAGCTACATGCTAGTTTATGAAATAGTATTTAATTACTTGAAGAATAATCTATTTTACGAAAACTCATCAAATTAAACTGACACAGTGGACAAAAATGTCTGTTTTGCGACAGTCTTAAAAGCTAACATAACTAATAACTTTGAAGAAAAACGCAAAAGATTTGAATTGTATTACAAAGATTATCATACATATTATTTGAAAAATAGGGCAAAACAGTGTCAAAACGAATAAAATACCTACGAATTAAGATAGTTTTAAGTTCGGTTTTGTCACAGTTAATGTCAGTAACCGTTTCTTTTTCGATTTAAACAATGAATGTGTCGTATAATCGGCAAAGTAATTACTGTATTCTAGAACATTAAAACCATTCAATCAATTAAGGCAAATTATTTGGATCAATTCATATTAAAAATAGATAAAATCTAATAATTTCATCGTCGCATAACGGGGGACAGTCGCAAAACCGACAGACCAATTTTCCTAACGCTGGGTTTACACATAAGAGAAAACCGAACCTAAACATACGCGGTTGAAATAAAACCAAGAATACAAATTTCCGTTGTTTATTATACAATCATCAATCAATTTATTGATATAAATTTTCGTTGTTCATTAAATAATCATCAATCCTTGAACTATTTCTGTGTTTATGTCTTCTAGCTAGTATTTCTTTCGCCAAGCTTTCCTACTTTTCTCATCATCTTCTTGTGTAATTTGTGGTTTTTTTTTCTTAGATTTTGTTATTTGTTAATTTTTCAGCCTTTGGGCCTAACTCCCGAGATCTTTCAGCGCTCGTAAACGTGGCATTGTGAAACCTAAAAATATAAAAGCCATATAATATAACACAATGTTTACTTTTTGGGAAATAGAGGCCAAATTAATTAATGTGAACCTATGTAATTTTTGCTAATAAACTGATTTAATTATTATTTATTATTATTATATGTAGCCTCAGCCTTAAGTGTCGGTTTTGCGAATTTGCTGGTCAGCCTGTAGGTCACGGGGAAGAATATCGCAAAACAACGATCTCTTCCCATGTAATATTCAAAAATTTATTTTTACAAACACATTTACCTATGTTTGTTATCAAATGTAAATAACGTTACATTAGGATATTGTTCATCTAATGAAAATGGATAAATCTGGTAAACTAACCTGAATCAGTTGATAATGTGTCTCAAACCCGACAGTAGAAATGTTGACCACCGTACTCACTCACTTACACGTCCGTTTTTGAAAACTAAATTTTTAAAATAGCCGTAGGTGAATCAGGCCTATTCAAAAACTACAAAAATCTTTGAAATATTATCGAATTATAGCAGTTTTAGCCGTGACAAAACTGACATGTCCGGTCGGCACAATTTTTACGATTTTTTTGAAATCAAACTGTACTTAAATGAGCTTATGTCTTTATTTATAAACAACTGGAGATGATAGGTGCTTCGAGTACTTTTACATGATACCATAAGCTCTATGCTTCCCATATAAAAAGAATTTTTAGAATCGCTAAATAACATCAAGAAACTTTAGTAGGGGACACGTCAAAAACTGGCACTTTGGTGTTTATAAAAGATCATAATTTTAATATTACGCAAAGTATTTGTAATTCTTGGTTGTATTGAACTAGTTTAGAGTTGGTTTAATGCTGTACAATCGTTAAAATAATTATCCAAATATAAAATTTACAGGGGACAGCACAAAAGTGTACACATTTTTTTGAAAACGCCCAGCCACCATAACCTCTTTAAACTTAGGAGACATTTTAGAACGAATGTCTTGGAGTTAAGAGGTAACGGTCATACATTTTGTGTAGGTACCTATCTAATATCATTTCTTTACAGTGTAAAAGCTGGAAAGCTCTTGTTTTCATTGAAGCGTCCGCAGGCTTACGGCCTTCAAGGTGATAGCGGGTCACATTCCGGCGTGGTGAGCGAGATGAATACATATTTTCTTTCTCGTTTTCATGTTACGATGGTACGCCGCAGAAATGTTGCCTGGTGGAAGAATTTTCTACCAAAATTATAAAAAAAATTATATCTACTCTATGTTGAGCTGAATTCCAAAAAAAAACATATTTGTCAAATAAAATTAATATGGGTTTTTGCAAAGTAGGAAAAAGTTTCGTTTGTCAGACTTCATTATGAAGTAAATGTTTTAATATTAACTCATTCGGACTCGCTAACTAGACGATTTTTTTAGAATTAGGTTAGAATTTAAAAACTCTGGGGGACCTCTTTGATTTTCCGGGCTACAAAGTATCCCAAGCCACCCTCCAGGTCTTCTACTATAGATACGTACCTACCCATGCATGTAAACAATCGCATTAATTCGTTGATCTGTTAAGACACTTTGGCGTTTAATATGAATATGAAAGCATTTCGAAGCAAATTGTGTTATATGGGTGTAACAACCACTTCAGAGAAAAACACACAGGGCGGGCGTGAGCCTGGTCGGGTGCGCGGCTGGTTGAATTCCTTGTATTTATATGGACGACATCACACGGGTCACCCGCCACGCGCCCGCTTTCTGTGTGATGTCGTCCATATAAATACAACACAAGGAATTCAACCCGCCGCGCACCGGGCCCGGCCCGCGCCCGACCCGCGCCCGCTCCCTGCGTGTTTTGCGCTTAAATCAAACAAAGAAAAAAATCTTAGTAATAGTACATTACATCGCGAGACCGGGAAGTACGCGTTTTCTGGTCGAGTGTTAGTTAGGCTATATACGAGACCAGAAATGCTTTCCCGGTCGAGGTGTGTATAGTACTTTTCTAAAAAATGAAACAAGCGACCTTTTTTTTTTAAATATATTATATTATGTAATTAAAAGAAAGTAAATAAAAAAGCAACCTACTTATGAAATATTAAAAGTTAAATTAGTTCTATTTGAATTACTAATTGAAATTGTAATTAGTTTGCCGGGTACATTTATATTTGTTTGTACGTCGGAATGTACGGATTGGTCTTGGTAATTAACTATAAGAAAAAAAACACTATGAATATTTTTTTTGCGCTGTGAGTGCTGAACGCGTAATACGGTAGAGTTCCAAATTTAAACCTTTTAGGCCAAATAACATTATAATAAGTTACAAGATATTCAGGAAGCAAGATTCCAAATTCAAACTTATGATATGTAATGAAAATACATACATTCTTTACTGGTCTAGGCCAGGAAGTTTAACTTTCGAACTCATTTACAGGGTATGAAATGTGCACATTTCATATCATTTTTTAGAAAAATATAATTTTGTTATAGTTGAATCAGTCTGTTACTGTTACGTACTTATAGACATTATCCTGCACTCAAAATAAATTTAAGCAATTTTCTTAGTGATGAAATCTTGCGTCGAAATTTAAAATTATTTATGACTAGATAATGCCCGCAACTTCCTCCGCGTGGACTAGAATTATTGATTCCCTCGGAAACTCCTTAATTTTCTGAGATAAAAAGCAACCTATGTCCTTCCACGGAACGCAACCTATCTCTATACCAAATTTCATCGAAATCGGTTGAAAAGATGGACCGTTAAAGTGTAACGTGTAAGTAAAGACAGATAGAAAGACACATTTTCGCATTTATTTGCCTAAATACATGTACAATAAGTGATACTTTAAATATCTACCAATTAATAGTTCAAAATGGACGCTATAAAAATTCTACCATAACTGTAATAGTTTTGTTTTAATAGGATTCTATATCCTATATCCTGGCAGCACCGGTGTCATCGGTCAGTCGAGCGCAGGCTGCGTTTGCGCATGCTAACATGCCTTCCAAAGTGCATTCCAAATTCAAACAATCATTCAATTCATAGGCCAATAGCACTGACTCTTTTATTATATTGCTTTGTGTAGACTAATGTGTGATTGCAAGTGTTTTACATAAAGAAAAAGTGTTTCACAAGTATTTTTTAGCTAAGTTGTGTCTATGTAAAGTGGCTACGATTGGTATTTTTTGTTTATCCGTCCGAGTGTAACAACCGTGTTTGAAACCAAGAAATGGGTTTATAATTGGCCCAAATCAAAGGCTGGGATGGTAAGATAATATACTATTATAGCTACGAGGTTTTCTTATCTGTAATAAAAGTCGTCATCGGCTCTAGAAGATTGAATAGGGACATACTAGTTGGTATTGGATGTTTTATAAGTCGATAACCTTAATACACATCATGAAAATAGACATACGTCGACACGGCATGAAAAGAATTTCTTATTACATCTGAGTTATGATGGATTTTAATTACACGCAGTTAAATATAAACCTATGAAGGTTAGCAAGTAGAAAGTTGTTTAAGGTAAAGCAGGGTATCTAATTCGTCAAATGCAATCCATCTAATCGGTTATCGAAATATGAAAGGAGTGATTTATAAGCGAGATCGTATTGGAGCTTCTACACATAAATACAGAAACCGTGCCGTCATGTTAAAGACATCAACGCGCTTCGCTTTCCGCGTTGTCTGAGTAGCTTAATAGATCAATTATTATGATAGGTACCATACGTTTCAAATGTGTAGGTGTACACGTACCGACGTCAAAAATAAAATATATTTTTATCTATTTTATACCATGTGCTTCAAATATTAAGATACTACTCGAAATATCTCTCGATTGCTCTTAGGTACGAGTATTTCCATTTGAGGTTTTTTGATTTCAGCGGGAACTCTTTAATTTTCTGGGATAAAAAGTAGCCTATGTGTTATTCCAGACTATATTCTATCCCTGTGCCAAATTTTATCCAGATCTGTTCAGTTGCTCTGGCGTGAATGAGTAACAAACATCCACACATACATACATCCATAATTTAATTTTAATTTTAAACATATTAAAGTAAAAATGGAAACAAATACCGTCGAAATTATATTTCGCTAGTGGTACAAGTTTAATACCTAGGCAGTACCTATGCGAGATAAGAAGTACTTAGATGCCTTACTCCTACTTACTTGTTCTTAGATGCCTTGTTCTTCTTAATAGATTTAAATCCGAGGCGTCTTATAAAAAACATCAACGCGCTACAGTCTATACTGTGTGTGTGTTATTAAATAATTACTAACGTGTAATAATATTATTTAATACATAGGTACTAGGTGTATTTACTTTAAAAAACGCCCGTTTTAATGTGATGCCAAATACTAGGTAAGAGGCAGGTAGGTATATGTTTTTTAATATATTAAGTATTGTTATTAGCTGCTACACGCGACTTCGTCCGCGTGGATTGAGGTTTTTTGGTTCTCGCGGGAACTATCTCTAGCGTGATTGAGTAACAAACATCCATCTGACGACCTCCCTGGCGCAGTGTTGAGCGCTGTTGTCTTAATGTGGTCCCGGGTACAGTCAATTTGGGAATTTATGAATTTTCTCTAGTCTGGCCTGGTGGAAAGCTTCGGCCCTTGCTAGTTACCACCCTACCTGCAAATACGTGCCGCCAAGCGATTTAGCGTTCCGGTACGATGCCATGTAGAAACTAACTAGGGGTATGAGTAAATATAACTGCTATAGGTTCTCCTAACAGATTAGCCCGCTATCATCTTAGACTGCATCATAGCTTACCATCGGGTGAGTCAAGGATTAACTTCGCAATGGATTAAAAAAACAACTCGACACTGAATACTGTAATTGTCTCACCTACAAATAAATTCCCATTTTCCACTGCTGGATAAATCACACTGTAAAATAAATATTGTACTCTATTATAATACAATAAACCTTCCTCATTTATTTTTCAAATTATTATCATTTTAACCGCAACCAAAATCAACTTATCATAGTTTTAGGCTTACATTTGTCCAATTAAGCTTTTAGAGTGAAAATTCTTCGGTGAAAACTTTTAGATTGACCAAATGCCTTCCTGTAAATTCAATATTTAAGTCTTCAAATACAATCAGGCACTTATGTGTTAACATAAGTGCCTGATGATTAATTTAATTTCCATTTTATCTTTTCAATTTCACTCCCACATCGGCACGGCAATCGAGAATGAATTAATACGTTCAGAAGGGCTTGAAAATTGTTATCAACCTTCTTAAAGCTATAAAGAATACCTACAGTCCATGAAAAAGGAATACTTACGATACTTAGGGCCGCTTGCACAAGGACAATTAAACTGATTTAGTTAAATTTTGTAATGCTGTC
Source organism: Erebia palarica (assembly GCA_964035005.1). Classification (NCBI taxonomy): domain Eukaryota; kingdom Metazoa; phylum Arthropoda; class Insecta; order Lepidoptera; family Nymphalidae; genus Erebia; species Erebia palarica. The sequence continues at coordinate 27,090,909 of OZ035987.1, read as the reverse complement.
CCTTATTGGCAAGTGCATATTGTAGTAGAGAAAAAGGGACAGCATTACAAAATTTAACTAAATCAGTTTAAGAATATTTGTGCAAGTGGGCCTTATAAGCCCATAGGCTAGATGGTAGTAGACAATAAAGTTGTCATTATAATATTATAATGGGATTAAATGGTAAGAAAAAAGAAACGATACGGATAGCGTGATTACAGTTTGTTTATTGAAAACAAAGGAAACAAAATGTTCTGCAGCACTTTTTCCTGTAAATTTATGTCTACAGTAGGACAGTTTTATAAAATATTAAAAAATATTCGCATATTGATTGCACGATTACCAAAAAGTTAATTTCGTAAAAAATGACATTTACAACGTTTATTGTTAGTAATTATAGTGTAACATAGCGTATACATTGTATAATAAGGATTAATTATCTGCATCGGCTCGGTATAAATTTCATTCCGCACAAGTGGTAGATTCACTCGGCGATACAAAAGCAATTGTAAAAGTTTATTTGAATTTAAAAAAGGATATCTAATGGCGCTATAATATAAATGCGCAAATATTTATTTAGTGCATTTTATTGTAATTTATAAGCCCTAGAGGCATTCAGTAGCCAGTCAGGTGGTGTAGAAATTCAAATTCTATCCATGTGTTGGCCATTACCGACACGAGACTTATCGTGCGTTGCGTAATCAATCATGATTAATCCGTAACTACTTATTTGTACTTATTGTTTTCGTTGTCTAAATACATTACAACTACTAATAAAGGCTATTTAAATACTAGCACTAATAATAATAAAAAATTGAGATTAAACCATAGTATCATGTTTATAAAATATTCGTTTTAATTAACAAACTTTTAAAAAAAAAAAACGATTGCCATCATTACGACTCTACCCTAAACTGATGCATGCCTTCCTAAAAGTTGAAAGTTAACTCGTAGCAATCGAAATGAATAATTAATTAAAATTAAATATTATACTCATTAATTAAGTATGTGATCGCTTCAATATTTTTTTATCCACTACCAGTTAGCCCTTGACTGCAATGATGTTAAGTGATGATGCTGTCTGAGACGGTTGTGCGCTAACCTGTTTACGGGTATGGCAGTTATAACTTATATTAAACCCAAACCCCTAATCGGTAACTTATACCCGGCATCGCACCGGAACAAAATCGCTAGGCGGTACTTCTTTGCCGGTTGGGTGGTAACTAGTCACGACAGAAGCCTCCAATAATCAATAGTGTATGCTAGAGATGCCCACATATTTTTTAAACGAAAGCATAAAAATTGGCTTATTTATGCAAATGTGTCCAATCAAATGTCCAGATTTAATAATAATTTGAATGCTAAATGATAATTATCTCTACTTTTATTACCAGTAGATACAAGCTCATAGCAATATTATTTTTAGATTTCAAGCGATAAAAATCATTTAAGCGGTCTTAATTTAAAACATCTGCTGCTCAAATATCGAGATAGGCGAGTGCTTTTTTATGTTTTCCAATCGTTGAGCCGCAAGCGGAGTTAAAAATTATTGACACAGAGTGCTCTTTCGTAAGGGGATAATATGAAACAAGATTTTCACCACAAAATAATGTAAGAATACTTATATTAGGGCATGTACTTACTTTTTATTTATATTTCTTTTGTTTTTTTGACATTCCAATGTTTATTCATTTTCGTTAATTGACTTCGAAAAAGGAGGAAGTTCTCAATTCTAGGCGTACCTATTTTAATCGTAATACATATTTTCGAGTATTTAACCAACTATTTGACATTTCGAACCGCAACTGACACCTTTGAGCAGCAGGGCAGCATCTAGGGTGCTACAGTGTCTACACTCTCAGGAGATTGCCAATGTGCCAGCCCAGCCGGAGATGACTTAGGGTCTGACCCTAGCCAAATCTCTTATTTTCACTTTACTTACTTTAAATCAATTGTGTTTAGAATTATAGATTATACACTAATTTTCGCATATAAAATAAGATTTAGAGACGGAATCAATAAAATAGATATTATAAATGCGAAAGTTTGGATGTATGGATGGATGTTTGTTACTCAATCACGCCCGTAGGGCTGAACGGATCTGGATGAAATTTGGCACAGAGACAGATTATATCGCATATGGAAGTCACGTAGCATTAAAAATAAAAAATATATTATATAGATGCTACTACAGCTTTAGATTTTATCATTGAAACTGTTTAGTATTGTGAAATTTTCTTAAGCGAAGTAGCGTCTCTTCATAAATTTTCTTTGATTAAGGGCGACAATCAGAACCACTGCGTATAGATTTTAAACGTGATGACATGTTTTGACTATTATGTTGGAGGAAAATATACCTCTTACTTGGACTTAGTTTTCTAGTGCTCCGACCAGTTAAATTATAATCGATAAACATCAAACAATATATTTTATAGCGTAGAGAGTTTAACGCTATAAATTAAAATTCGCTGGATGTGCAAGTAATATAGTTATAATATAGGTACACCACCTAGTTAAGGGTAAATTAATAATTTCATATAAAAGTTATAAAAATGGTTCAATTAGTAGTGGTAGGTATTATTAATTAATCCCCCAGACAGCCGTATCCGTAATAGAACTTAGAAGGAGCTTTTAAATAAACATTGATATTATTAGGTAAATATAAACGTATTCTGTAAGAAAAATAAGAGCATTAGAATGATCAAAAAAATCTGTATCCAGAATCGTTTGAATAATTTATTTCAGACTTGATATTACCATAAAAATATACAACTAGACTAGTAAACGTTGCAGTGTATATTAAATACCTAAACAGTATCTTTATTGAATCAACTTAATCTATTGGTTCATTTCGCTACCGTTGTTTTTATACAATACTAGCTGATGCCCGCGACTCCATCCGCGTGGATTGAGGTGTTTTATGGGTATGAAAAATTGGTAGTGGCCGATTCTCAGACCTCCTGAACATGCATATAAAATTTCATAAAAATCGGTCAAGCCGTTTCGGAGGAGCATGGTAACTAACTTTGTGACACGAGAATTTTATATTTAAGATTTACTTAAATGATATGCTTTATATTATATTTTCATTTTCTTTAACAGACCGGTCAGCTTCAGATATCTTAATTTTATTTTGTTCATTAATGAACCAGAAGTTTAAGTCGCTATAATCCGCTACAGTAGACAAATCTGTGTGGTACAGTGTGTGTCTATCACCTGCAGCATGCGACACCCACCACCCAGCAATTCGCACAGGCACAACACCACACCACACAAATCCTCCAAATCACTCTCAACGTACGTTTCACTCCGACACCGGATCATCTCCTGAAGATGCTCCGGTGTCGGAGCGTACGTTGAGTGAGTTGTCGTGACAATGCACGATTGATGATTGTGAATATGTTCATTCCTGCCTGAATGCCTGCTTCTATTCAATATTTATATATGCCTTCCTAAAAGTTGAAAGTTAACTCGTAGCAATCGAAATGAATAATTAATTAAAATTAAATATTATACTCATTAATTAAGTATGTGATCGCTTTAATATTTTTTTATCCACTACCAGTTAGCCCTTGACTGCAATGATGTTAAGTGATGATACTGTCTGAGACGGTTGTGGGCTAACCTGTTTACGGGTATGGCAGTTATAACTTATATTAAACCCAAACCCCTAATCGGTAACTTATACCCGGCATCGCACCGGAACAAAATCGCTAGGCGGTACTTCTTTGCCGGTTGGGTGGTAACTAGTCACGACAGAAGCCTCCAATAATCAATAGTGTATGCTAGAGATGCCCACATATTTTTTAAATGAAAGCATAAAAATTGGCTTGGCTTATTTATGCAAATGTGGCCAATCAAATGTCCAGATTTAATAATAATTTGAATGCTAAATGATAATTATCTCTACTTTTATTACCAGTAGATACAAGCTCATAGCTCATAGCATTGCTTCTCAAGAACAGCTACATTGTATCGCTTTATAAATTTCGCTCGTAATTATAGAATTATATAATAGTGATACATAACACCTGGACATTGGTGTTATTATTTTATTGTTAATGGGCATGATGACTGATTTTGAAAAATGGTCATGTTCGAAAGGATCTACTATTTCGATAAAATATATTATTTCAGCAGAAAAATAAGGTTCGGTAGATAAAATTGGCATTTGAAATTTAAATTTTAAAATTCACGCCAAAACGCTCGCCGGTGTCATGGCGCCGTTTGTGACGTCACTATTGTTATAACCGATGTACTCTGTGCAGTGTGCAGTAAACAGTACTGTGATTGTCAAAGCTCGAAAGCAAACAATTGTGACGTCATTCGCTTCTCGGTGTTTAATCCATTATGGCGGATTGGTGTATTTTATAGTTTTATTTTATCAAAATAAATAGCAATCTCACTCGAAATAGAAAAATAAATACGTTTATTATAATCCATGAATCCTATTTCATTAGATAAATTCACAATTTCATTGATTGTTGGTTACTGTCATCATGCCTATTATGTAGGTATAATGACCTTTACCACCTTTCATTCTTAACCGATGAGTCGTGACGGCGCATTTCTTGTAGGTTCGATGTCCAAGCGAGTAGCTATGCATCCATGCAGTCTAAGATGGTAGCGGGTTAATAGATTAGGGCCGATAAATTAAACCCATAGGTACCCTTATCGGATTCTACACGGCATCGTACCGGAACGCTTAATTGCTTGGCGGTACGTTTTTGCAGGTGGAAAGTAGCCACGGCCGAAGCCTGCCACCAAACCAGATCAGATAAAATTTAGAAATTGTAATTCCCAAATTGATCCTGCCAAGAATCGATCCTAGGACCTCCCGATGATAGTGTGTGAGATATTTGGAACCAGTGGCTAAATATAGTAAGTAACCGTTATAAAACAACTTTAATTTTTAATTAAAAAATATAAGTATAGTATACAAAAAAATTGGCAGTCATAGGGACTGCCGATAGAAGTGAATTTTTTTTTTTTTTTAATATTTAAAATATAAACCTTAAAACTAAGGCATTAAAGTTTAATTACGAATGTAGTTAGTTTATTTATATTTAAGAGTCTATTGTTCGTAACAACGCGAGCATGTCGCTGTTCGCGAGCATGTCGGTCACGCGAATCAACAAGTTTACCCCCTACCAAAAAGTGCTCAACACGGCTAAAGAAGTTTTAACTTCAAAAACTTATTTTAAGAAAAGTCCCAAAAGGTTCACTGAAACTTATAAACTTGGGCGTGTTTCTTATATTATGTGTGAACAACTATCGCCATGGTGGGTCTAATAAGACCCAAAGCTCGGGGCTTAAGGCCGTTTTGACCCTTTTATCTACGTGTAGATTAGCGGAAAATAGAAAAAGTTTCTATGAGTGATAGGTATTTGAAAACTTGTCTTGAGAATGCTGATTAAATTCAGATAGACATGTAGTAGGTAGACTCCATACATTTTAATTAAATTAAGTTTACTACCCCTTCAGTCCTTGTCCCTCAACAAGCTTGCTTATAATCTCGTGGAAACTCTTGCATCTTCCGGGATTAAAAGTAGCCTACGTCACTCAAGGTATTCAATCCGCATCCAAGGAAACACGTTGATCCGTTGCTATTAATTGCGGCGTGGACAAACCAACAACCAAACATAATTTCACATTTACGAATATAATATGGATAGTGATAATTAATTATATTTAAAAACTTACCTAAGTAATGGGACAGTAGCCTTGACTTATTCTTAAAGGCTTTAAAAAATTAGGTCTCAATTAAGTGCATATTCTCTTCATATTCGCATTTAAGTCAAAATTTTCTGAGTTTTTTGGACGGACTTATTTCATTTTTTTGTTTCTTAAATATCCCAGTACAATGTAGGAATCGGGCACAAGACATTTCCTAACCCGTTTGATGACCGCTAGCGGAAGCTGACAAGCATCAGATTATAGCCGACCACGACCAGGCACCAGCTTCTAGAGATATGCTTCGATTATCAAGTGAGTTTCAGCTTTACGAATCAAAAAATACAAAGGATTTTTCTTATTCCTTAACGACAGACAAGTTTGGACAAAATCTATATAGAAATAACTAGAATCAAACCAATGGTACTTATTTGGTGCGTGGTATAAAAACCTAAATGAAAATTATTCGTCTATTTTGGTCTGTATGATATAATACCTAGGTTTGTTTGTCCGATTTCTTCAGCGAAACTACTCGATAACTTAAAACAACGAAAAAACTGGCGGCCTCAAGACAGCTGTCCTGCAGTGTGATTCTCTAAGAAACGTCTAAGCATTGCTCGCATCGATGCGGTCTGAGATGTAACATCGAAGATATCGACCTTGCCTGCAACGGTTGTAAATTTTGCATTCTGCAGAGGCATAACGCTCGTCGACGATCTTATCGATGAGACGAACCCTACGATGTTTGCTCAGGTGAGCCAGTGATGTCATACTATTTTTATATTGGTACCGGTAAATGCTTACGATTGACAAAATAAGCCTATTTAATGGTTTATAAATTATTGTTTTTATAATTTTACTGTTGTAATACAAAATTACATTTCGAAATGTCAATTTCTTAAAGAATAATCATTATTCAATACTTTTGTCTTCGACATAGGCAGAATACTTATAGACTTTTGCCTATACTTTACCGGGTGCTTCTAAAAAAACGTTATCACACTGGCGAGATGTCTACATCTACAATCCAAGTTAGCGAAAAACTAAATTCTTGACCAAGGAATACTCGAAACACTTGTGACTGTGAAGGCAAACATTGTTTATAAGTATAAAAATAGAATCGAAGTGAAACACTTAAAATTCCATGGCGATCCCCGCAATACTGAAGTACCATGGCGACAGGGACAGGATGTTCGAACTACTTGTGAAGTTGTGAGTTCATATTACTTAATATGTTGTGTTATATTTGTAATAAGTGAGCACTAAAAGCACTAAAATATTATTTACCAGTTTATATAGCAATAAGCTCCTCTTTGAATAATTGCTACATAACCTAAAACAATGTTTATAAGTTCGTCATTAATTTCAGACCCTGGCTATATATGGATGTACTTAAGCTGCATGCAGCACTTTGAAAAGGTCGCAGAAACTAGATTTCAGTGGGGACATTGGTAACCGAACAATCAAGAAAGGCTTATGATATAATTATACATATCAAAAGTTGATGCCACTGTTTGAATATCAATGGTAGTTATTCCAAGAAAACAAAGCAAGCTAATGTTGTTAAGCAGTAAACAAAGGGTTTGTACACTATATTTTCATATGGCTTATGATTTAACTTCTTCCCTATAAACTTATCAAGACGTATTATAGGAAATTTTACTAAGTATTTACCTTAATTATACTAGTTTTTACCTGCGACTTCCCCGTCTGATATTCAGACCGCTTTGGCGCAGAGTTGAGCGCTGTTGTCTTCACGTGAGATATCCCAAGTTCGATTCCCGGCTGCGTCTGAACTAATATTTCTGAATTTACTCTGGTCTGGTCTGGTGGGAGGCTTCGGCCGTGGCTAGTTACCACACTAAAGGCAAAGACGTACCGCAAAGCGATTTAGCGTTCCGGTACGATGCCATGTAGAAACTGACTAGGAGTATGGGTTTAATTTAACTGCCATACCCCTAACAGGTTAGCCCACTACCATCTAAGACTACATCATCACTTACCATCAGGTCAGATTGCAGTCAAGGGCTAACTTGCAGTGGCATAAAAAAAAATGTGGGTTCTATTATATGTATGTAACAATTTTGAGCGATTTTGGTCTACGTTGGAATGCCCTTGCCTTTTATTGCCTATAACGTGTTGAATTAACTCTGACAATAAGTTGAATTAGAGCATTTTCAAAATATTCAATTTAATATTAACATGTCTAATGTATACTACAATTTTTAAATACATGTATTAAATTAAAAAATTCCAGATCAAGCAGTGACACTGGACTGGAAACAACAAGGATTTGGAAGAATCAAAATTTTGCAGTCCGAAGAACCTAGGATACATGTTCAGATGTGTTGGCAAAAGATTTAGCGTACCGGTACGATGCCATGCAGAAACTGATGAGCGAAATTGGTTTAATATAACTAATATACCTACCCGTAAAAGGGTAGCCCGCTACCATCTTAGACTGCATCATCACTTACCAGTACCACCAGGTGAGATCGCAGTCAAGGGCTAACTTGTTGTGGAATAAAAATGCTAATTCTATGTAAAGTTACTGTTTCACCTATTTTAATGAAGTTTGGCAGTTACATAGGTAATTTGTATTCAGAAGACGGGCAAAGTTAACATGGAAAATCAAAAAGTTCCTATGGAACTTCTAAAAAACCTAAATCCACGCAGGAGAAGTCGTGGGCATTATCTAATGATATTTAACTACGAGTAGCTGATGCCCGCGACTTAGTCCGCGTGGTTTAAGTTTTTTTTATTCCAGCGGGAACTCCTTAATTTTCCAGAATAAAAAGCCTGTGTCACTTCAGGTCCTCAACTATACCCATGCCAAAAATCACATCGATCCGTAGCGGTGTGATTGAAGGACAAACCAACAAACAAACACTTTCGCATTTATAATATTCGTATGATTCATTGGTTTGTCCTTCAATCACGCCGCAACGGAGCAACGGTTCGGCGTCATGTTTGGCATGGGTATAGTTGAGGACCTGGAGAGTGAGGCTTACTTAAACCACGCGGACGAAGTCGCGGGCATCAGCTATATATATTTAATAAGGTTTTTAATAGATATTAGAAATAAGAATGGATAATAACCAAAGGATTGAAAAATAATAAAAATTGGTTTCCGAAGTTTCCTTTGTGTTATTTTTGTTTCAAGCAAATATTCCTTCAACTGCTATTTCAATGTTGTTCATAATAACATCATAATGCAAAAATGCTATAAATATTATGAATTTGGTGGCCTGAAAAATTCTGAAATCTTTGACTGGAAATATCAGAAAAATATTTGTAGCATTATAAGAATTGCTATGAGATGCTAGCTTGGATGAATTTAGTTAATAAATGAAAAATTTTGGATGGATGCATGGATGGATGGTTTTTTTTTGTTTGGATGGATTTGTTACTCAATCACGCCAGAACGGCTGAACGGATCTGGATAAAATTTGGCACAGAGGTAGAAGTCTGGAATAACACATAGGCTACTTTTTATCTCAGAAAATGAAAGAGTTCAGGCGGGAACCAAAAAACCTCAATCCACGCGGATGAAGTCGCGGGCATCAGCTAGTCTTATGACGTGATAGGGTATAAGAAAATTCCCATTTGTTTTATTACTTTTTGTCCGAACACAATTATTTCTCTATTCATCGTGCGTACATCGAAGGAAAAAGCTACAAAAAATTAGCTTTTCAATTTGACACTTAAAATCGAAGGCGAAGGCGTACGATGTAGTCGAAGATGAGTTAAAATACCTTGCAGAATATCACTTGCCATACATTTTATGTCAAACACGAGCTTCCTACATCCATCACAGTCGCTCATGAAGCGCTAGTGTAGCAGCGATGAGTCGAAGGTAACTAGAGAATCCAAAATGCGCTACAACTGATGAAACATCCGATGTGCAACCGATGTAATTTTTATTTTACCTAAGAGAATCGCATAGCTGTTTAGCGGCTATTTGGACACGGAAGTAACGTTCGAATTTCTTCTGTCCGCAAATCTATTTGAATTACACTAAAGTCGCATCTAAAGAAAGAAAAGAAAGTTTTTCTTCAAAAACCAGGCAAAGTTGCAGGAAAATCCAATAGCGTATTAATGTCATTCTTGATTTTTTTAAATAAGTTTACGCGTATCGGAGTGCTCTCGAGGTTTTGCAAATGCGGATTACAAGTCGGTCATTTTTATTATCTGAATGAACTGCGAAGCTTTTCGAACTTTCCATATTTATGACATAATAACTTAAAGGTAACTATGTCCCAGACCTCCCAGCTTATATAACTCTCACACAAAGTATGTGGAGTTATCCTTAAGCTGAAGTTTAAAAGCGACAAGCGTGACCTATATATTAAATGCCTACCTAGCGAATTTTACCCTACTCGAGAGAATCGCGGTTTCAAATTACGAATACTTAGATCAATATTCACCATCATGCGGAGAAAAGTCGCTTTCTTCGGACATCTGCAAAGAGGAGCCCAATTGTCACTTCCAAGCCTAGTTTTGGAAGGAAGGATTACAGGCAAGAGAGCTTCAGGTCGCCAATGGTGCAAGTGGTTGGACGATATAAGGGAGTGGACAGAGCTTAGCTTTCCAAAGCTAAAAGATGCGGCTCAATTTTCGCATGATGACGGCCAAACTTCAGTTTGAAGATGGCACGCTGTGACGAATAGATAGGTTATGATAGGTTATATTCCTATGCCTTTATCTTATGCAAGTATGACCAATCCTTGATTCAGGATTGCCTTATTTTCTATCAAAGGTGAGCCATTGCAGTAATGGCTCACCTTTGCTTCACTGTGGTGTGCACAAATAGTACGGTTACAAAATTCGAGATGATATGCTTTCTAATTCTAGTATTTCAAATTGATATTTTAGGTATAATGATCATTTATTTTGTTAAATATTTACATTCGTAATCGATAAATAGGTAGGTACTTTGCCCACGGTATATTTTGATTTGGAGGGAGTGCATCGACATCTTTTTTATGTCCAAAAAAATTTTTTTTTAAAATGACTAACAACCGCTGCCTGCTGCAGTTGACGGATTTCTTGCTGGCTCTTCTCGGTAAGAATGGCATTCCAAACCAGCGTTGGATTCACATGAGGATTAAATTAAAGCACTTGTAAAAAGACATACCTAAATACACATATTATATAACTATATATAAAATTAATTCAGACCCTCCTTTTTGAAGTCGGTTATAAAAATCCTTAAAACTTATCTTTTGTTACAGGTTCGATACAGAAGAAGGTAGCTGCGAAGATGTCGCAGCGCGATTTCTCGGAGGTAAGTCCAATATGGTAGAACTAAGTACTAAAAACTGTTATAGCTTATTACCTGGATTAGGTACATCTATGAACAACTCCAAGAACTATTTATTTATGTATTCAAAAACCTCTAACCCACGCTCGCTTTTAATCATAACTTCTTCGGAACCATCACAAAACCACACTCTTAATATTAATTAGCTGATTTAAACTTTGTTTCTAAGAGGTCAAAGTTAATTTTCCTTCAGCACGAATTTGGGATGACGTGGCAAGTTGCACCCAGGCTGAGGTCTGATACAAATTCATATAATTTCAAATTCAAATGTGGCTTAGGTGCAGATGTGAGAAGTAATGTAGGCGTGGTAACAAATGTTAATATTCCATCGTTGTAAAATCTATTTTTACACTTAGAACATACCTAATAATATTCTAAAATATTTTTTTTTTGTTTTAGAGCTACCTTTGAATCAGGTTTCAGGTTATTCATAACACTCTTTAGGCATACATCTAAGATCATAAGAGCCTCCAAATAAGGAGGTACCTAATCATATTTTCAAGTAGGAACCCTAGTATTTATTGCTTGTAATTTGTCACTTTACTTGTTTACTAGCGTGATGCCCGCGACTACGTCCGTGTGGATTGGGGTTTGTTGGTTCCCGCGGGAACTCCTTAATTTTCCGGGATAACACGAAGCCTATGTTTTATTCTAGACTATAAACGGTATAATCTATCTCTGTGCCAAATTTCATCCAAATCCGTTCAGCCGTTCGGGCATGATTGAGTAACAAACATCCATACAAACTTTCGCATTTATAATATTAGTGTAGATTAGAATTCCGTGGTTTTCATTGAAGTTTATCCCAGACAAAACATTATACTATCATCAAAAATATTGGCCAATTTAAGTACTGAGATCAAAATTATGACTTAATTCTTTGCTAGGCTTTTATTGGCTAGTCATTATTTTTTACGCCTATACATAATGTGGATTGAAAATATCAGCAAGCCATCCCCGTGGATCTCGTGGAAACTTTTAGATTTTCCGGGATAAAAGTAGGTGAAATCTTTACCATATTTCACCGAATGGCCAAACGGATTGGCCATGAAAAGTTTTCACGCTGACAGATAGAGTGCCGACACAGTTTTGCGTTTATAATATTAGTAAAGACTTGTTCAGTCAGAAAAAAGTACAATAAAATAATATGCTAGACACACATCTAGATTAAGATAGACATCGAGTAACTAGGTAGATATATTTAAAACGACTGGAAGTAATTACCTGCGGGAAACGATAATTGCGGGACAAATAACTGCACGTTGAGAACGTACTCCTACGTCTTTAGAGATACGGGTAACAATATTTCATTGATAACTAACGTCTCCCGAACGAGGCACTAGCATACTTTCATCGTATTCAGTTTACTATTTCTCAAACGTAATACCAGCTATACCAGTGTTTAGACATACTGCTATATTAATTAATAAAAGGATCGTTGTGAATAACTTGGTATTGAAGAAACTTGAAACTTAATTCCTAGATAACCCTATGTGGTACAATATGTATCTTGCAATATTAACCACATAAATCCTCCAAATTATTCTCAACGTACGTTTCATTCAGAAGTCACTAAGATTGTAAGACTTTACAATCGTGCATTGTCGAGTCAACATCTCCTGAAGATGCTCCGGTGTCGGAAACCACTTCCACTCCTACGGGACACTTTCACGGGAAGTTTACCTATACACTATTACCTATTCTGTGCCTATGATTACAATTACATCTCACTGAAAAGCTTATCGTTTTTGATAAGTTTCATCGAAATCAGTTTTTGTTGAACATGTATTAAGATGGAATTATACACCTTTTTAAAAGAATATATAACACAAAAAGAAATTAAATAGTGATTCCAAGTTATCAAAAACGCATACCCTAGTATCTACACATTTCCTGTTCCAACTGTTACTTTTCTTGTATTCATTTAAATTTTCTTGTCAAAAGTACGCAGAGCATGTTGTTACGAGTACATTGCGGACAGTTATTTTAACTACAATTTAGTTTATTTAATGTATCTCCTGGCAGAGTAATTATATAAAGTGTGCTGTTTTATGCGCTACTGTCTATTTTCTGGTTAGAAGAAAGTCACTTTGGAATAACAATTGTTGTATGACGTACAATACGTCGTATTTTAACAAAGAATGACACGTATGGAACAGTATTTACATATATTTACTGGGCCGACTCTACGGCTCTATATTTAAGGAACAAAACAATAATTAAAACACATCACTTTTTAGCATAACTGTAGACTTATTTAGACAACGCACAATGTCAATTAAAGTCTCGTTAAGACTAAATATTAGTTTTAAAAAGGTTGCATATTATGTAACCAGCAATTGTCAAGGCACTTAAATAAAACAGGAACTTAGGATGGGCGCTCGTTGTGCTTGTTTCGTGCGGCTCCCTGCGACTCACTTACTGTTACTATGTCGTCCGTCAACATTCGACACGGACCTCATCACATTTATGAACCATTAATAGGATTATATGGTACTAGCAGATGCCCGCGACTTCGTCCGCGTGAAATACTTTTTTTTAATTCCCACAGGGACCCCTAATTTTTCGGGTTAATATATAGCCTATGACACTCACAAATAATGTGGCTTTCTATTGGTACCAGAATTTTCAAAATCGGTTCAGTAGATCAAGAGATTACCCCCTACAACCTCAGAAACTCACAAACTTTACCTCTTTATAATATTAGTATAGATATGCATAAATAATGTACGTATTTTTTAATAATTTTACTAAAACAATTTTTTTATGCCTAGACCTATAGGTACCACTTACCCTTTGATTTTATATATAATCAAAGCACTTTCCAATTTCACCTTACTGCTCACTTTCAAGAAAAGCTGAAAGAAATTTCTATTTGACAGAACAGAAAATAAGTGGGCAAAAACAAAGCTTATCTCTAGCTTTATTTTTATACGACTGCCTGAAAAAAGGAGTATATTGTTTTCAGGGTTCATGTATGTATGTATGTATGTATGTATGTATGTATGTATGTATGTATGTATGTGAGTTTGTATATTCCACCATAACTTATATACGCCTGAACCGATTTTGATAAATGAGGTATCGTTAGAATCCCTAGCTTATTCCGGGTGACATAGGCTAGTAAAATTAAAAAAAAAATTGATGTGGTGACCATGGTCCCGCATTAAAAACAAAAATTGAAAAAAGAAACAAAAATAAGATTAACTATATAATCATCATCTAGAAAATGATGAGTAGATTCCAAAAATATATAACACTATAGTTCAATATTTAGTGATTCACAAAAAATATCATTTAATAAAAAATGTGAATAAGATTCCAAAGGCTATATATGCAAATCGCTTCGTATGGAAGTAAACTCCAAAAATAATATGGCAGGGCAGTCGTATTTTTTAATTCGTTAAATTAATTTTTGCCCACTTATTTTCTGTTAGTTATAAAACGTCATTTATTAACAAAAATAAATAATTAACTCAATAACCTACTTCAAAACTTATATAAATACTATCTATTATCGAAATGAGTAATAAGTTGAAGCTATGACTAAAACTATTAATAACTGAATTAATAAAACAATATAATAACTACTATAACTACAGACCGATATCTATTCTTCCCTTCCTTTCTAAAGTCTTGGAGCGCTTAGTCCATAGTCAACTTCAAACGTTTCTGACAAAATATAATGTCCTTAGCCCTAACCAGTCCCGCTTTAGGGCTGGCCACAGTACAGTCACAGCCCTTGTTAAGGTCTGTGACGATATTAGGTACAATATGGATAACCAATTGATAAGTATTATTGTTCTTCTTGATTTTAGCAACGCATTCAACACTTAGACTTTGACCTGCTCCTTGGCGTCCTTAGATCTATTAGTATTTCCTCTGAAGTAATTTCCTGGTTTAATAGTTACCTACGTGGTCGTCAGCAGCTCGTCAAAACTGGTAATCGTATGTCCTTCTACATTCCAATCACTGCGGGCGTGCCACAAGGTGGTGTCCTATCCCCTCTTCTTTTCGTTATTTATATTAATACTGTTACTGATCTTCTTTCATGTTCCTATCACCTTTACGCTGATGATCTCCAAATCTATACTTCTGCTCCCTTTCACCAAATAAACTCAGCTATCGAGCGCCTAAACCGTTCCCATCAAAACTAAAATCTCTTTGGCATATTCCATTCTCTTTCCAATCTTAGATTATGCTGACTCCTCCTATCCCGACTTAACTGAGGAACAACTCAATAAGCTCGAGCGTCTCCAGAATCTGTTCACTAGATTTATCTTCGGGCTTCCATGACCATGTGTCAGAATTCCGAGCCCGTTTGAAGTGGCTACCAATCAGACTCCACCGTAATCTACACCTGCTCTCTCTTCTCTACTCCATCCTTAACAATCCACAGACTCCTTCGTACTTAAAGCAGCGCTTTTCCTACCTTGGCTCGAACATTGAGCGCCAACACCTGCGGTCGTGCAAGGACAACCGCTTGCACATTCCCGCCCATCACACGCGGTACTATGACAACTCCTTTACGTGCAAGTCTGTAATACTGTGGAATAGTCTGCCTTCTGAAATCCGCCATTCCAAATCGCTCTCAATTTTCAAAAGTCGTTTGTATAATCATTATATATATTTATTTATATAGGTATAATATGAGTTCATATAGGCAGGCTGAAGACTCCTTTTTAGCACGAAGTTCACACTCGAAATTGCTTCTAAACGGACGGAACCAATGCGCGAGAAAGCTGTTCGCGCATACTTAGTTATTTTTTTAATTACCATGCTTTGACGTGAATGTTTGTTATAATTAATTAGTTATTCGAAAACGATAGCAGACCGTGGTTTTAAGAAATAAAAAGCCTCTAAAGTCATACATTTGGATTCCATTAATTTTATAACCATTCTGAACTCGATAAAGTTATTTATAACGATACGCGTACCTACTAAGTTTACAGTCTCAAATGTTTTTTTTATTAATTAGAGAATGTTATAAATCTTGGGACAATAAATTTGGAGTCTGATTACAAAATTTGCTGGCATTTTCTTTGGTGAAGAAATATCACAGTTTGCGTTGTTTGCTTGCGGTTTTACAAATTATTTACCTAACCGAATAGTACAAATGAAAGTCAAAGCTGAAGTCAAAGACTTATTCTCTTTTTTGTTATCGTGGCTCAGAATGTTACAATTTAAAAAAGTTTATTGACTTAAGTATATAAGATTAAGTATAAACGACTACTAGTAATACTTTGAATTAGGGACCGTAATGATATTATATTATGTACTATAATGTATATGCAAACGTAACTATAAAGGCTAGAACGAACAGAAAGTGTGACGAGAGATAGAGAAGTACCTGCGGCGGAAAGTCACATAGCAAAGCGTAATGGCAGCAGCGCGGTATCTAAAAACATCGCATCCGCAGTTTGTTCCGCCTATAAGTTCCTTTTATTACGATCAGCGTCGTGTGTTCAATGTGGCGTTTTCCTGCGGTATTGAACGCCATCGTCGTGGGTCTCTTCATTCGCTCTTTGTCTGACCAGGCCTTTACCGACTCTCCAAAGCGTAGGGTTTATGATATTTTTGCGGTGAGTGCGGTCGTCTGGGTGGGATGGTCCGACAAAAGGATTCAGTTTCCGGCTCATTTCGCACGCTGGCTCCAGCGTCTTGCTCAGGTAAAATATGATAAATGCTCAACCACTTAAGTGAAACGTAATGATAGAGTGAATCAAAGGAATTTTATCACTTATACCTACACCAAACGTGTAAAGTACCGAAAATTATGTACAACTTGGCACTGGACACCACAGTTTATGGATAATCGTGGTATAATGGTAATATGGTACTGTTATTTCTGTGCCTTCCTATTTAACCGATTTGGCTTGAGAATGTGTTGTTTTGGTATTTTATAGGTTACCCACAGCATGAAACTTCGGTACGTCAAATAAAACAATAATGATGCAAAAAGGGTTATCGAATCTACCGGGTATCCAAAAATCCAACTTGGCAAACGGATAAGTTGGGCCATCCAAAGAGGCAATGCATCTTGGGCACTACGCGGTGGCATCGACGAGGATTAATTTTAAGATTTTAATTATTAATTTCGGTTTTAGTTTATTTTATTTATGTATAAATAATAAATAAAAAATAAAATATAGATTATGCTTGCGACTTCTTCCGCGTAAATATAGATTAAAAAAAAAAAAAAAGGTTGGCCCTAGGTACTCTTTGATTTTCCGATAAAGCCGAAAAGCAAGCCCTCTTCGAGAGACAAGCTTTACCTGTATTAATTTTCGATAGAACTGGCTATGCAATGAGCCAAAAAAGGTGACAGACAGACATACGAATTAATATTCGGGTCTTTGACTTAATTTTAATTTTTAATAGATATTAATAAACATTCCAAAAAATAAAAAAAATCTGAGTAAGTTAAAAAAATGTTCAAGTAAGTAGTTAAAAAGTACACTGTACAACAGAACCCGTTCAATAAATTGAATGATTTAAAATCATAAACTACAGTAGAGTGTAAACTCTACACTACCAACAACATAAAATAATTCGTGTAAGCAATTTTAATCTCTATGTATAGGGTAATAAATTTTTTTTTTACTCTTGTGTCATCATTAAGGCTTGATAGTTAATTTGATCCTCGTCTAATATCAAAGTTGCATCGAGCCCTTGCTACATTCCAGCGCGCATAAGCAATCATACACGTACAAAGATCGCCACGATCGGGATAAAATGATTTTTTTAATTCATAGTCTCCTCGTTTCAATTATAAGTCCATTATTTGCAGATAAGATAGGCAGACATATCAAGTTAATTTAATTTAATGCGAGTACTTATTTTAACTTTGTTCTTCAGAAAGCAGTAAAAGTTACAAAAGGTGTTTAAAACGAAGTTGTACTTGGCTAATTTTTCATTGATAAAATTTATAAACGTAATAACTATTAACTTAAATAAATTACGGTAGGTACGAAACTTCTTACTTATTACGAATATCTAGTCATGATGGTCGCGATTGCCCGGAGACATCCGCGTGGATTAACTCTTTAATTTTCCGGGATAGAAAGTAGCTTCCCCGGGATGTAACCTACCTCTATGCCAAATTTCATTAAAATCGGTTGAACAAATGGGCCGTGAAAGCGTAGCAGACATTTGACAGATATCATACTAATATTATGACTGCGAAAGTGTGTTTGTTTGTTGGTTTTTCCTTCACTCACGCCGCAACGGAGCAACGGATCGACGTGATTTTTGGCATGGGTATAGTTCAGGACCTGAAGAGTGAGAGTGACATAGACGTAGGCTTTACATTTCGAAAAATTAAGGAGTTCCCGCAGGAATTAAAAAAAATTCAACCACGCGGGCGAAGTCATCAGCTTGTTTATAATATTAGTATGGATTCTTGTTCAAAATGCATTGGTATATGACTTATATGGCTTTTCGATAAACTTATAAGGATTTTGCACTGTATCTGTATTTGTATGTATTTTTTTGACGACATCCGTGGCGCAGTGTGTAGCGCTGTTGTCTTAACTTGCGGAGGTCCCGGGTTCGATCCCCGGCAGGGTCTATTTGGGAATTTATAATTTCTGAATTTTCCCTGGTCTGGCCTGGTGGGAGGCTTCGGCCGTGGCTAGTTACCACCCTACCGGCAAAGACGCGCCGCCAAGCGATTTAGCGTTCCGGCACGATGCCGAGTAGAAACCGAATAGGGGTATGGGTTTAATATAACTGCCATGCCCCTAACAGGTTAGCCCGCTACCATCTTAGACTGCATCATCACTTACCATCAGGTGAGATCGCAGTCAAGGGCTAACTTGTAGTGGATTAAAAAAAAATAAAAAAAAAAACAATTTTCATATTTCATCTCGATATTTGGGTCGCCATTCTGCATAAGCTACCTATATTAAGTTACCAAACCAAACCATATTATTAAATTAGGAATAGATTTTCTCGCCTCAGCAACCCATAAAGAAACATGCCCGCTATTAATCAATATTATCAGGGATAATCTTTCTAGATTGCATTAATAAACTTTATGCCTCGTCCGTTTACGATCGCCGTGTTCGGAAACCAAGCGGAATAATGTAATTTTCGTTGTTTAAAAAGTTTTGTTTGTTTTTTCACGCAACGCGTAATCGCTTGACCGTTAAATTGTGAGCCCTCGCGATCCATACAGTTCGAGAAGTCTTAAGAATTTTTAAGGTAAGTTTTCAGCACGCACTGTTCACAATATAGCTGATAACAGGGCGCATTTGGAACCCTCGTAGCTTTAGTTTTAAGATGCCGTAACCGATTATCACCATCATGTTTAATAAGTAAGTAATTTTTAACGTCCATAAGTGTTGTACCTATATTGAATAAATGATATTGAGTATAGAGATAAGTGTCATATTATACGCGACGACAGCGCATTCGGTGTATTTCTGAATGATCAGATCCTTATACATGATGGGACATTCCTGTGTATTTATTGATGAACGAACAGAAAGCGAGATAAAATGGTTAGGTATCTATGCCATGTGCCTAATCCTGTTATGTAACGTTCTCTGCGGAAAGGTATACAGAATTTAATCCTGTCAATTTAGTATAGGTGAGACTGAGAGATCGTGTTAAGCAGGGTTAACCACAATTTCATTAGCATTTATTTAGCTCTAACCAAGTAGCAACCAACTCTAATCTCTCTACTCTCAGACAATTTTATATCTTGCTAATCGGTAAGATTAATTTTTGAAATTCTTTGAAAAAAAACTTCATAAAATAGAGAAAATATTATATTGTATAAAATGGTTTGTAACTATCGCGAAATGAATGCGGGTCTCTATTTTCTAGTTGTCCCAGTGTTGCAATACGAAACTGTACC
Source organism: Erebia palarica (assembly GCA_964035005.1). NCBI lineage: Eukaryota > Metazoa > Arthropoda > Insecta > Lepidoptera > Nymphalidae > Erebia > Erebia palarica. Next base: position 27,071,071 of record OZ035987.1, on the reverse strand, counting down.
TTTAGAGGAACAAAATGCTGGCCAGGTATAAAATACATGTTTGCCACGCCTACACTGGCTGGTTCGCAAAGACTTAAAAAATAAAGGAACACTTAATCCGCGATAATGTTCGACGTAATAATAGCTTGAATATAATTAAATGGAAGAAACAAATTTCATTCGATTGCAGTAATTAACTTTTGAAATTAGTGCGAGAGAGGCCTAAACAAATTGTTATCTCACAAGGATACAATAAAGTACAGCCACCAGTGTATACTTACCTCGTAAACTGTTACATATAGGTAGCTATATCTTTATTTTCTTGGTACTTCACAGTATTTTTAAACATTCTGTAAGTAATTCTTTGATATCTATCATATAATAATAGTATAGATATATCTATCATAAAATAATAATAGATTTTTGGTAGTTTTCGAGTTTTTAAGTTTTATCCTGAGATTTCCGAGAGAGTGAGTGTTAAATTTATTTTCTATTTATTTACTGGTTTTTTCCAAGCATTTATTTTGTGAACATGCTTCCTATGAAGTGTACTACTTGGCATAAAATAATTACCATCTTAACACTCATACAAGTCGGAAAATTTTGGCTCGTAAGTGAAAAATTTACGTTCGACAGAGATAGAGTAGATTTTTCAACTTTAGATTAAAAATATTTTAACCTGTCTAAGTCACTTCCAACTAATTTTAAAAACTTTTGTAGTTTCTAAGCTACCCTTATTCGTCTCCAATTTTGGTACTTAAGGGGGCATTATTGTGAGATATTTGACTTCAATAGTGGTAAGGCAGAAATTTCAGACCTCACAATTTGGTTCTTAAAATTAATTTTTGCCTATTTTTGTCAATTTAATAGCTACTTGCAGTAGAAAATTTTTAAATTGAAGTTTTTACTACAAACATAATTGATATTTATTGATTAAGTGACATTAAGGTTATGTGTGGCTTTTTTCTAGTTTTTAACAGTCATTATGCAATAAAAACAAAAGAATTACACTTGGTTACTAAAAAACCTTATCCTATTATGCTTCTAGCAAAAAAGTATAGCTTTTACGCTCCCACAAGTTTTTTTTATTTGCTTTTGCCAGCAATACTTTACAATGCTGCCGACAAAGGCAGGTAAAAAAACTTATAAGTGCGGAAAAACTATAGGTATTTTATACCAGAAGCATAATAGAATAAAACGATTTTGTAACCGACTGTAATTCTGCTTTTTTCTGCCTAATGAAAAGCCGAAATAACTTTCACGTTACCTTGAAGTCACTTATAAATCCGAAAGTGTGTCTGTCCGTTAGTCTTCTACGCTTTCACGACCCATCTGCTCAACTGATTTTGACGAAATTTAGTACATACGGATAATTAGTCACGGATATCATCTTGTAGTCTATACGCAAATGATAGATCTAAACATAGTATGTTTCATGCCTACCTTTGCGTTTGCTTAGGAATTATTTACAATAATACTATAGCGATAACATACATAGTATTTTCAAAAAAAAATTAAGGGCTCTTTTTCGAGGACAGCAAAACAATTTAGACCCCAGAAGTTGAAAATATCAAACACAACGAAAATGAAAGGAGATATTAATTTGAGAAACCATCGCAATATATATAAATCAGAATACGGTAGCGTGAGGGCAGAACTCCTGCGGGCTATTATTTTGACAGCAAAAACAACATGGCGGATGATTGCGCGCGAAAACGAACGTCACGAGCGCATTCCGCTAGAACGTGTGCCGGAACAAAAACTATGATATGAAAGTAATTTTCTCCGAGACAGCATTTCGTAGGAACAAGAATCCCCAACCTGTGTTGACGGGGAGGAAATCTCCATAAGATAGCCGACTTCCTGAGGGGGAAAATCGGGTTATATAGGATTCCTACCTACTAAACCCCCTCGGTGGCCGACCTTAACGCACGTTGGGATTCTCCGAGATCTCTTATGACCGCATCGGTGCCCCCTTGCCTTTGTGCGATGCTTATCCTGGACTCCTGGAGAAGTTCCCTCATTACCCGGACCTGTACATGAGGTACGCTGCCGTCTTCTCAGAGTCGTATTGATCTGTGCCTACCTACTGTTTTCCATTTTAACGATATGGTAATATCGTGTTACCTAAAATAGCAGACAATAGGAATTATCGCAAGGTTGGTCTTGCTTGTTATTATTCGCTATTGAATGGCTTATGGTGTAATTTTCTATTTATGCTCAACCTAAATAGCAAAGCAAAATCTATGTGACATATTAAAATCTGGAAACTTTATGTGTTTGAAGTACTCCTACCTGTCGATGAAATATTTAGGTAAGAAGAATGTACCTGTAGAAAGACGTTGAGGTACATCACTAGCACTAGTGCAAGTATTTTCGCAGTCAAATAAAAATATCAGTATTTTGACGACCTCCCTGGCGCAGTGTTGAGCGCTGTTGCCTTAACGTGGGAGGCCCTGGGTTCGATTTGAGAATTTATAATTTCTGAATTTTCTCTGGTTTGGTCTGGTGGGAGGATTCGGCCGTGACTAGTTACGACCATAGTCCCTACCGGCATAGATGTGCCGCCAAGCGATTTAGTGTTCCGATGCGATGCCGTATATGAAACCGACTAGAGGCATGGGTTTGATGTGGCTGCCATACCCTTAACAGGTCAGCCCGTTACCAACTTAGACTGCATCATCACTTACCATCAGGAGAGATCGCAGTCAAAGGCTAAGTTGTAGTGGAATTTAAAAAAAACGTTTAGTGGTATTTTCAGTGAGTTAATTAGTGAGTTCATAAAAACTTTCAGGTGAAGTTAGGAAAGAAAAATACGCAGTAAGGCAGCGAATTTAATCTTTGATACAAAATAAATAAGAAAAATACTAAGAATCTTTGAGAAACAGCTTGTTTCACTATAACGTCCTTCACAAATCGTTTCAAGCGGAACATATTGAACCAAGATTCCCATAAAACTAAACACCTGTAAACACTCTTGACTAAAACCATCAAAAATTATGGAATTCCGAATAGTATTATTATTTTGTGATTTGTCTCGGAAACTAACACGTTAATTGTTTTATACTCGCCAGGTAAAAATCGTCATTATCTCCACGCATACAATAAGAAAATGGAAGGGAAAAAAATAGACAAAGGGTGACCGACGACTCAAGTTTTTTCTTTATTTTGAGGCCTATAGCTATAGTCCATACCTGCTTCGGTGCCCAAAAAGGTTTTATATTTCCATTTAGTTTTTTATAATACGAATAACCTGTTTCTTTCTACACATAGAAGCATGCACATGCAGTCAATGTTTTATATAGGCACATGTTCTTAGAATAAAATTTATTTCATTTATTCCGCGAGCTACGGCAGATAAACATGTTTTAAAAGTAAATTATGAATAAAATAAAAATCATAGAGTGCTACTATAACAACTAAAAAACTCATGGTTTAGGTATAACTTAAATTCTATAAAATCAAGACTTAGATAACTTTTGTGTTAATAAAAAGAGTAGGTTACATTTTATCGAATGTATGAAAGTCAGGCAAAGTTTTGTAGTGGTAAGGCAAGAAAAAATATGACATAAGCCAGCTCTTAAAAATTATAGATTTAAGATAAACCTCCTGCACTCAGTCCAATTAACAAAATACGATACATAGAATACCAAAATTTATTATTTAACAAGCAGCGTTGGGCGGGCTTGAGAAATATTTCAAAATGGAAGGTCTTGTGAAGCAAAAATAATTACCCAATACGTTGATCTCGGTTATCAGGCGTATTTTTAAACGAAATTTTAATACTGTTTTTTGGAAACGTGGTTATGTCGCTCAATTATAAAGATGACCCAAACAATACTTAGCGTCTTCTTTATTTGGAAGCAGTTCCGAGTTGATATTTTATATCTACACCTGAACTTTTTGATAGCGCAGAATACGCGCAGAGCTACAACGGACCTCTACTATTACATATTGATTATCTTATCACATATTTTGATCACTACCGAGTTGAGAATATGGAGGCAGATCCAATTCTACAAGGTAATGAACTTACCTTGTAGAGTAGGTATCTTACTAGGGTATTCCTACGTCGGAATAAAATAAAAATAAGCATGAAACGACTATGTACTTACTAAGCAAAGATCTGGATGATACCTACTACATTTATGTAGGTATATCTGTGTAGTAGTGGAAAGGCGGATCTTCCAGATTCTATCAATAGCAAAATATTCATGTCCATCTATGTATAAATCAGTTCAATAAATACATATATATGTACTTAAATACATACCTACATTATAGAATGCAACTTGATATCAACTTCATCACTTGCCATCAGGGTCACCTGATGGGAAGTGATTACCGCCGCCCATGAACATTTGCAGCACCAGAGGAACCGCCAATGCGTTGCTGGCTTTTTGAGATATTTATTTATCCGCCCTTTGAAGAGCCCCATATTATAATCATGAGGGAACACAGAAGATGGAAGCTGGTTCCACAATTTGCGGGAACATGGCAGAAATGACCTGGAATAACGGGTGGTGGGAGAAGACCAGGCATCCAGGTGGTGCGGATGAAATTTGTTTCTGCGACGTAGGGTGCGACTGGAGAACACGGAAGGTGGTACTAGATTGAATAACTCCTCAGAGCACTCCCCATTGTAGAGCCGATAGAACACACAAAGAGAACTAGCGTCTCTTCGGTGCTCTAGGTACTCAAGCGGGCCTATGTTCAAAGAGAACAAACCCAACAACAAAGATCTCCTTTTGAATAAATGTTTCGTTTAGATTGATAGATACATGTAGAGAATATACCTTCACAGAAACCTCCTTGTTTTTGTTTTTATGACCATCTTTACCTACTCCTAAAATTATTTACCTATTATATTATAACTGAAATACAAATGAGAAACTTAATAGGAAAAGTTCCCTTCCTGTGCCGGTTATGGTTTCTGATTAAAAACCCTCCAATTTTAAACATGTCACATATGAAAGTGATTTTCTACACATCGAAAAAACAATGCGGGCCATCGGTAAAAGGGCGTACCTGCATGAACTGACGCCTCGAAATTTTACAATCAGGCAGGCTATTGGGCTACGTTTACAAACCTGATAGGTACATTGCGTGCGTAACCAAGCTAAATCCCGCTTGAATAGCATGATGCAACGGTGTAATATGTACAATGGGATAAGATACGCGATCGGGAAGTTATTGGTAAAGGCGGGGAATGCGGTCCGTGAGAAAAAAATATTCTCGCTTCCGATGCGCTCAGCTAGATAGCGCAGGTGGCGAACGCGCCTCACGCCACGGCCGCACCGCCCTATTCGGAATAGGGATTAGAGTTCCGTGTGGAAATATAAGTAGTGCTAAAGAAAAAAACACTGTATATACCTATACTTTAATTTCGCAGTTCACACAAACACGGCAGTCGACGCCATTTTTAGACAGCTATCTATCTTAGACTACCTAGTGTTGCCAGCCCAGCGTCCACAACCACAGAAACAATAATGCCCTGAACGATTTCTAACTTTCAGCCATTTCAGACAAACATTTAGGTCACTCAAAATATGTGTAAAATTTTTGAGGATGGGCCCTTAGAAAAATATATGTTGCCGGCTGTGCAAGGTACGCCGTGCCTCGGAGAAATTGTAAAACCGTAATTCCTGCACCCTGTTCTCTCCATTCGTGTCTGATTGCCTTATGTAACTATGTAATATATAAAATCCCACTGTATAAATGTAAATCTAGTGAAGAACTGAAGGCGCCCGATTGACGAAAATCCGATGAGATTTATATGCATAATAGGGAGTAGGGACCAATACAATACAGACAGTTCCGTACTACCGACTACATAGAGTACATTAACCCACCTGATCCCGTCTAATTTAAATCGTAGGAGTAAGATAAAAAGCGTGACATCTCAAAAGAACCCCTTAGTTTGAATCTGTAGTCAAACTTAACCGGTTTTTGGGAACTTTGGAATTCAGTAGCGCGTTGACATTGTCTTTTATTAGCTACTTATTATTGACCACGTCGTGGAGCCCTTTATGCTTTTGTTGTGGGGACACTCATCATTTTGATTTGTAAATATTTATGAAGGTATTATTCTACTTTCTCGGAAAAGATTATGATATATAAAACGTATATTTAACGTAGGATATTCTATCGGTGTAGAGTTTGAGTTCTCGAATCCTGGATAATCATTATCCCAATTTATATTTTGGTAGGTAGGTTCTTTAACGACTTGTTTCACCAATGAGCAATTAACTGATTTTAATATGAATATTATGCTAATAAGTTCTGAGAAATCTGTTACATAGCTACCTTATACCGACTCTTTAAATCCGCCGATAAAATGCTCCCACTACAAGGCATCATCCGGTTCATGGATTATGTACGCACAATAACTCCTTACGATTTTTATAAAAGGGACAATTTTCTGAGCTATTGCTTTTCGCTCCACAAAGCCACTCGTGCCAGAAGCATATCAGATTTATCGCGCCTCGGCCTCGCCTTCGTTGCGTTACGAATTTTCACATAACTGACCAGAATCAAGAATCCTACAGAATGCTTGACGAATCCAACCCATGCAGTTTTTCTGACTAGCAATAGGGATGATGACAACTCAATCAAATCAGCAACTCTTTATCGAACTTAAAAATGCTCTTCTAGTATGGAAGTTGTATGAAATTTGTAATTGTGACGTCATCAAATTTCAACGCACTTTTTTTCTTTAATCTATATTTTATGGTTATCCAACTTAAAACTAACCGAAGATGTGAATTTTAGGTCTTTTTGAAGAACCTCTATTTAATAATCAGTTAGAAATAATTTATTTTTGATGAAGGCATCATCCCTATTCTGCAATGCAAACTTTACATCGTAATCTTTTGAGAACTTAAAACGAGCTGTATAAGGAGTTTATACGTGTACGGGCATTTTTGACATGTATATCTATGAACAACTACTAATTTTTCATGCACAATCGGGGGGCAGACAGTATCCAAGTATAATTTATTGATATTTACATAGATACAGGCTAACCCGCTATCATCTTAGGCTGTATCATCACTTACCGTCAGGTGAGATCGCAGTCAAGGGCTAACCTGTAGTGGATAAAAAAAGATACAAATGGAAGTGTGAACCTGATACATACTTTTAAGCGAATAAAATGGGTTAAAAACAAGGAAGTGATCGCAACCATCATTAACTTTTCACGCGTTTGATAGCAACTCATACACATACGTACAATTGAGGCTATAAATAATAAATATAACGTTATTTTAACATATCTCGCGAATCCCGCAAGAAACTAGCTCAAAAACAATAAATCAAGTGGGCTATTAAAGTCCAAACCAATTAACGGAGATATACTTATAAAACCCATCGATTTTAACGTATTAATTTATTAGAACGTTTAATGCCATTTTAAGAATTGAGGCTCAACTTTCAGTGTCATTTTATGCATGTTAACAACGCTAGTTGTAACATACTAATGATTTACTACGGTAACCTCTTTTAAAGAATATACCTAGGGGTTACTACTTACCACAAAATATAAAGCTAATTCTTGTTTTAATACTCCATTGTCCGTCACGAGTTTCCACTGGACGACCATTCTCTGTGCCAAATTTTGACATGAAATTGTGGCAAACAGACAGACTCGCTTATACGATACATACATGTGTATTAAATCCGAACGTTCCTTAGTACAGAAAACTAGATATTAACAAAATAAGAACAAATCTTTTAACAGTACGGTTTCGATAACTAAATCCATACTTCTATACTATTAATCAGAATATTATGTATCTTTGTAATACTTTTAACGTTCATTTACTCAATCGACTTCAATAAAAGCCAGAAAAATTGTATGAAGGTGCAATTTATACCTATTTTCCTTTCCGTTCCAAGTGTCCAGGGAAACACACAGGATTCTTTTTATTTCATTCCTCATATTATTAATTCCTTAATCGATCTACGGATAGGATAATAACAATTTTAACATAATAGCAACTCTTTACAGGTGGAGCCAACAGGTTCTGCATCTCTGGGAGCCGCGTCCAGAGCACTTTTCGTGGAGAAGGTTCGAGCCTCCAACGCAGCATGCCAGTCTGGGGACTTCTCCACGGCTGTTGCGCTGTATACCGACGCTTTGACCTTAGACCCGGCTAACCACATATTATACAGCAACAGGTAAATATTATGATAGGTATTACCATAAAATTAAAATATATGTAAAAACGAGTCGGTCTGTCTTTCCGTCAATCTGTCTGCTACGCTTTCTCATTTGCTACGTTTTCGTGGAAATTTTATATACTCGTATATACGGTTTGCATTCCAGGAAAACGTAGGTTACGTTTGTCCTGGAAAAGGAAATAGTTCCAGAAGATTTAAAAAAAATCTAAATCCATGCAAATGAAGTCGCGGGCATCATCTGTTCTAGTATCATAAGCTAACGTGAACTATGCTTTAATCTGTCATTTAAGTTACGGGAAAACGTCATGCTTAGACATTTTCACTAGAGATGTGCTATACGCTGCTAAGCTACGGATGTGTTTCAAGCCCACCAATAGGATAGCTTAATTTTCATAGTTTAGCTTGACTTAGCTTGGGTGGGAAGGAGTTCGAAAACGCGACGTTATTAACATACTATTTGCCTTAAGGGATAGAGCATTGAAATAGAAATAGGTACTAAAATTCTACATCAATGGGAGAGAGCAAAGGATGCGAGTGGTGTAGCCATGGGAAGTATATTTGCTATAGTTACCACGTAACTAACTCGCGCGAAGCGCATAACATTCATATCACATCTTACCCGCCCCACTATACCTCATAGCTTTGGTAAAGAGACACATAGTTTCGTAGCTTAGCTTTATCCTAGCTTGCCGCTTAGCTAGTAGCTAACAGATCTCTGGTGGAACGCACAGGAGGTTAAATAAAAAATTACACATGACAGGACAGTATGTTACGAGTACCTGCTATAATAGTGAGGATTTCTATAGACCGCACGGATGGTGGCCACATGCTAGTTTAATTATAAGCTCTTACCAGATAAGAATAGTTAAAAGCTTCGAGTTGAAGTAACTTAATTCAGTATTCAGTCTAAATTCTTTCTGTATTTTAATGAGAACAATGACATCGCAGATACACTTGGAAGATCGAATCGTCTCTGACTTTTCGTAGCTTTTTTTTTAAGGGTTAATTGTATAATTTCCGTATAGTGGTTGGAGGCTATTATTTTAACTAGTTTTATTTATATATATAATATATATGTTCGTACAAGTGGTTGTTTTAAATCTTGCGTCGGTTTTTTTCTAAGATGTCTACCTACCCAAATTACCATTGTACACAAATTTCTTAAACTTCTTCTTTAATCATGAAGCATGGGTTTACTACCCACCTAAACCATACCTCTGTACCTCTATGTCAAGAATCTGCCGGTTGTAAATTGGGTATTTGACCACTAGACAAATCAGCAACTTTTTTTCAAACATCAAAATGCGCGTTAAGTATGGGATGTTGTATGTAATCAGTTCGCATCTTTATGACATCACTACTGTACTGTGATGTCATCAAAACTCGAAGCACTTTTTTTATTCAAGCGATGCCCACGTGGATATTACTTTTGGGCAAGCCTCTATATAAAAATCACTAAAAAATAATTCATTTGTGAAACACCCACCAGCCCCATATTCGCTCGGGTTGAATATCTACATACGTATACAGAAATGTCCTGACTCACTCACGGACTGTCTCATCAACACCGGCCTAAACCCTTGGACCGAGAAAGCTAATATGCATTATGCACAGAGATTTTTTTTCCTTTATAATGTTGCTAAGGAAAAGGCTGGATATGTCAAAGAATTTTGACAGAAGTGAAGCTAGTCGCTAATAAGGCCCGGACACCACCAAAGCAGCGATGTGCGGAGATGTCCCAAGCGTAGACGAGAAGAGATGTTTTTCACCTAGGGTGTATCCACCGAAGCTGTGCGGAGAGGCGTACTGGCTAGACTGGAGTGGAAATGTGTGCTGGCTAGAGCGGAGATGTATGCTGGGTAGAGCGGGACTGAGCTGCATGTACCGAGCGGCGCCGCTTACAGCACGCCGCTCACATCTCTTCTCGTCTCCGCTGTGCGCCGTCGCCAGCTTGCGAGCCACAGCTCACATCTCCGCATCGATCACGCCATACAAATATAATACATCTCCGCTCAGCTTCAGTGGTATCCACTGAAGCTGAGCGGAGACGAGATGTGGGAATAACGAAATTCTATTGGTATTTTAAATCACATCTCCTCTCCTCTCGTCTCGTCTCCGCTCTGGTGGAGTCCGGGCCTAAGTTTTATGGGTGTATCTGTCAGGTATAGTGCGAATCTATGTAACATTCAAGATCTCGCAAGAATCTTGACCCAGCAGTTTGATCTGTAAACAGTTTCTTCTGTTAATTATGGCTGGGTTCTGTATAGTGATATTATTTTCTCTTTATCCTTAAGGTCAGCCGCGCGGTTAAAGCAAGGTCAATTCGCGGCCGCCCTGCAAGATGCCACGAGAGCGCGGGAGCTCTGTCCAAACTGGCCCAAAGCCTATTATAGGCAAGGTAAGAAAAAGGATTTTAAGTACTGCATGCACGTTTTCAAAGTTTTCTTACAAGAGGTTCATAATGATATTAAAATTGTATGTAGAAAACCTTAATTAATAAAAATTGTTTTAAGTTTGATAAATCAAAAAAGTAAAGGCTGAATAGTCCAGGCTAAGAACTAAATAACTAATATAACCTAGAGCCATGAATCTAATAAAAAAAAACGCAATTACAACAACGCGCCGTAGTCATAAATCTGTGCACGCTATTTTTAAGAGTCATTGAGTTTTTCTTATATATTATCAATAAATATTAGTGGTGCTAGATGTGATGTGGAATCATAAAATTAAATCAACAATTAGGTATTTTAGATCTGAGAAACAAACCGCGCTTATAATACCAAATATCTCGAAATAAGTATGGGCGTGAAAAACCATTTTCTTGTGAGTACCTAGTGCCTACTACTTGACTTTTATTTTCAAGTTTTCTCACAAATGTATTGAGAAAAATTGTGTGATACACGGCCATTAAGGTTTCTACATACTCGTGACGATGGTCAGCCCTCGACTGGCGTCATCGGGCTGACATCAACTCGTATGTAAAAACCTATTTACCGCTCTTATATCACAAACTACTATTATTCTACAGTCTTAAAGGCCTATTACACTGCACTTTTTATCGGGCCCTGTGGTAAGGGTGGGCGTGGCCACTAATTAGAGCGCCGCTTATTACAAAGCAATAAGGACCAAGATAGTAGAGAGATAGTAGCGAGCTGGTATGATAGCGAATAATAGGTATAATAATTAATACACCGCTTACAATAATATTAGGACCTATATAGTGTATGAAATATTTTTAGTAAGTAATGTTTTCAATTACTCTGCATTATGTGATAGATAGCACGATCTTTTACTCTGCGATAGCTCAGAGAATGACAGAAGAAAATACTAAACGATAGGAACGACAGAAAAGTTTTTTAAAGTATCGTATCATGTCAGAGATATTATTTTATTGTATTAAGTTATCCCTCAAGTAACGTTAACAAGTTTACAGAAGTCATATTGTAGTTTAAATTCTGCGAACAATTTTAAGGGTGATTATTCGAGATCATAAAAGGTTCATTACAATTCGAATTTTCTTCAATTATTGCCACGCAGTGTGAGTATTCTTGAACATAAAATCCCGTATCACATCCGCACTGAATAATAAACATAAACAATTTGAAAACAAAGGAAACCGCAACTCGTTAGTGCGCCAAAACTTTTATTAAAACCGTTTAAGGTCGATGCACATTAAATGCAACATTAATAAGCTCCTTGTATGAAATTGCGTATTGTTATGCAAACTCGTTACGTGATACAGTGATATCGTGAAAACACACGCGTGCGATCACATTTTGCATGCGACTATAACTTTCTGCATTTTTTGCTGCCCGTTACCTATTCTGCTTCGATATTACTCGCTGCCAATATGATTTTAGCATAAAATTAGATAACAACGACATTTGGTCGAGTGGGCTAGTGGGCGCACTAGTGAATGTCGCAAACTTTTTGTTCAACAGTATTTTTTTTACCTTAGTGAAATTTCGCATTTAAAGAAGTAAGTACTTTATAGTTATAAATCCAAATCTTAAAAAGAACATTGCAAGCACGTTTCACCGCAAAACTAGAACACCTCGGAAAGTGGATGTAATGATCACTTATCATAGTCTGAGCAAAGAGCCGTATTCTAGGCCAAGTTCTCAAGTTGTAGTTCCATACAATAGGCATGATGGCAGTAGCCAAGAATCATTGAAATTATGAATTTATCTAATAAAATAGGATTCATGGATTTAAAAAAACGTATTTATTTTTCTATTTCGAGTGAGATTGCCATTTATTTTGATAAAATAAAACTATAAAATACAGCAATCCGCCATAATGGATGAAACGCCATGAAGCGAATGACGTCACAATTGTTTGTTTTCGGGCTTTGACAATCACACTATTGTTTACTGCACACTGCACAGAGCACATTGGCAAAAACAATAGTGACGTCACAAACGACGCCATGACACCGCCTAGCGTTTTGGCGTGAATTTTAAAATTTAAATTTCAAATGACAATTTTATCTACCAAACCTTATTTTTCTGCTGAAATAAGATATTTTTTCGAAATAGTAGATACTTCCGAACATAATCTGACCATTTTTCAAAATCAATCATCATGCCTATTATTGTTGTTATTTTACACTTATTGATAAAATCACGCATATGCATTATTTAAACCCATTTGATAACGTGGTAGCTAATTGGGAATCTGTGACAAAAGTATTTTCAACCACACGTGGGCCAGATCTTTTTGGTTCCCTATAAGGCCTGCCATGCATAATTTATGTACCTACCTACCTTTCATCCATATTATGATGTGTGTGGAAACTATAAGCGTGTGTGTAACACTTTTTAAAAGTTCGTTTGTTCATTTTATGCTAACAGTATTCTCATAAATTATAATTATTTACTTGGCTCAGACCATCTGGGCCTTTGGCATTACAAGCTGCCAGGCTCGTCCTGACTCCTGAATGCTTAGTGTAAGTTTTTACATTGCCAATTCAATTTAATTTGTGACCTTAAATCAAGAGATTTTGAGTCCATTTTACTTTGACGCTAACGTGACTGGGTGCATCGGCCGATTGACGAAGTTTCCGAAACCATCGGAAGAGCCGAAGTAAGTAGCTAAGTACGCTTAGTGTAAGTTTCTACATTGCAAACTCGATTGAACGTATTGAGTAGAACGCTCAATACGTTACAATTTAGTAAACAATTACCACGGACGGCACAAATATATGCATTTCTCAATCTACTATACCTTCAAACCAAGCTAAGTCGACTTAGTGGCACACATGAAAAGCTTATGACAGCTTTTTTTGGCAGGTGTTGCTCTACAATGTCTCGGTCGTCATGGAGAAGCTTTGGCCGCGTTCAGTTCAGGACTTGGAGTGGAGCCGTCATCACGTCAACTTTTGGCAGCTCTTGTGGAAGCCTCCCTCAAGTCTCCGCTACGAGCTACTCTAGAACCCACATTTAGACAGCTGGAAGCTATGAAATTGGATCAGTCTCCATTTGTACTAATATCGGTAAGTTCTTTGTTAAATATCATATTTTACTACGTATGTCAGTTTAGTAGTTGAGGTAAGTTGTGGCAACATCTATCGATTCTAATATTTATGTCGTAGACCACTGTCGGCCAAGGTCGCCCTACTATAATATTAACTCTATGAATGTCGCAGACATATCGAATAGAAGTAGGACCTTCATAAATGATACAAAAGAATAAGCTCTCTTTTTTCCTTGAAAGAAATAGTTTTAATATTATTATAAAGCGGACGTTAACATTATCAAAGAACATAACACAGGCCAAAATATGAAATAACATCGAAATAGTGTAACTTAAGATTACATAGATACACCAAAGACTAGGTAGTTAGGTACACTAAGTTAAAGATCAAACATATTATTGATACGATGCCAGCATAATATTTTTGTTTGCATAAACTTTCTCTCTGCACTTAAACTTCCGATGCTCTAAAATAGTAGCCTCATCAAAAATGTCAGATCCCGATCGCTTAATTAAGGGCCAATGGTCACACGACGCTTTTTGGCAGTTAGCGATTTAATCCCTTTCGGAAACTAAAATGAAGAGGCTTCTTCTTAAAAAAAATAAAACCAACACCTGCCTGGGCCGAACATCGGAGAGAACTGACTGATCTAGATTTATAGAAGCACTAAATTTTGCCTATGATATTCATAGATATAACATAAATTAGCAATAAGAAAATGTTTTTAAAAAGCTTCCCCCTCAGTCCCGATTCACATTAACCGTGTTAATGGCGTGTTAATAAAAGATCAATGGCGGATTGGGATTGGTAAAAAATCTATTCTGCATCGATGAGGTCTCAAAATCTTATAACTGTGTGTGTTCTGGCTCTTAAACACTTAAAGCTGTAAAGCTTTAAAGTTCCCATTAATTTAACTTCATTTCAGTTAATTAATTAATCACAATTAACTTTCGCGTTAATTCTTCAAAATATTTCGTAAGGTTTTTTCAAAGCGGATTTGTAACCTAATAGGTTAATTTTCATTTCTATTGCGTTCGCAAAGTACTTTTACTACAGATTATGTAATGGTTACTAGTTTTACTACAACAAAGGATACGGGATGTAATTAAATCGAATAAAGAGATTGGTATATTAGAAAGTTGAGAATGATTTATCTTTCTGTATCTTTATGTTCTGTTGTATAAAATTTATACTGGGCTGTAAATTATCTGTAGCAATCATGTGAAGCCTTACATGAAACTATATCAAATTATTGACTCATTGTAAAATATGTTACGTTATGCGCCGCTCATATACCTACTACGTATATGTAGTAACTACCTCCTGGTTTAAAAAAGATTACCGATTTAAAAAGAGTGTAGTTTTTATGTTTGGAGCTGTTCCGAAGTTATGTAAGGGTGCAATTCGTGAAGAACTCGCACAATTATTTTAACTATGTCCACATCGAATAACAGTTTTTCTTCTAATTAATGAAGTCAAATTCCTTGTATTCTTAAAAAAAATACCCTTATCAGACTCCCGCCAATAAAACACCATGCTTTTATAGGTCGTGATGAGGTTAATAAATTTTACATAAACCTTTATAACTTTGTTGCTAAAGTAAACGTCGTAAATACAATGAACCACTTTGCGACCATTAAGCTTTTTTCTCTTAAACGAAAGCATGTACATTTTGAAGCACCCTATATTTTACAGTATTTGACAGTGCGAGGAAATCACATTGACATTTTAAATAGGGGACCGGAATGTTTTGGAGATGTTTGTTCCGAGACACCTTTTTTCATTCTTATTGACTATATAGCCTCTACCTACAATTTTATAACGATTTCAGGTACTAAATAAATGGTCTTTAGAGGTTCGACCTTAACCTTTTATACATACTATTTCCTCCCACAAGACGAAATGACGACCATGCCTGCTTTTCTTTTATTACTAAAATAATCCTTACTAAATATAATATAGATAATACAGGTTACCATTAGGCGGGGCCTACTATTAACTTGCAAAGGTAACTTTTCAAATTTGCTTAAATTCTTCAAAATTAAAAAGGGGAGAGATATATTTCACAAAACTATATTAGATATACAGTTTTGTGGAATATATCTCTCTTTCTCTATACTATAGGATATATGTATTACCATTTTGTAATTCATAACTGTATTATCTTCAACGTTCGCTAGATGAGTAAGAGATTACTAGCAGATGCTAGTAAATAATTGTCATTTCCACTGCTGAAGCTTTCAAGCTAGTATTTAAACCCAAATTACTTGAGTCTGTAACGATTTATCATAAAATGCGTTACCTTCTTCTGAGAGTACTCAATTAAGGATCGAAGCCCTCTAGGAATTCTTCGCAAATCTGTCACCCGCTGTCAATTGTTTTCATACACATACAACCACAGTCTACCCAGGCACACATAGAAAGGATTCAGCCCCTACCACGGGTGCACACAATATGCGATCAATTATCTCACTATGGCAGAGATAATATTATTATTTATTGATTGATAGATAGATGATACGTACGATTTCGTCTGCATTCGTTTTTATTTCGGCGGGAATTTCTCAATTTTTCGGGATAAAGTTAACTTATGTCCTTCCTCGGGATGTAATCTTACTCTATACCAACTCGGTTGAAAAAATAGGCCGTTCAAATACAGGTCTTTCGCATTTATAATATCATAGTATGGATAATGGAGGTGCTTCTTGATAATATACCAATTACCAACCGACTAATTCCTGCTAACTGATTTATAGCTCTATGACTGTATAGGTAGGTAGGTAGGTAGGCCTTTATCATATAAACACCTATCTATAGGTGTTTATATGATAAAGGTTGAAAGAAAAGTAAATTAAATTAATAATTAAAATAATCATGGCGCTTAGTATTAGAAGTAGTTCTGCATAAATAGTTTAAAAACGGTGTAAGACAGCACTAGGAGATTCCATTTCCATCTGGGATGTGCGATGTAGACGTAGTGGTTTTAGAAGTAGTCGGCTTCTGTGTTCCATACTTCAACTAGTAATATCTGGATGACCGAGCTTTGCTCGGTATATTCTTTTTTTTACTGCCTCGTTGGTCTAGTGGTTAGCATATTCGACTGCGACCTATGAGGTCCCGGGTTCGAGTCCCGAGTCGGGCCACAGGTATTGGGTTTTTCTTGCAAGAAATTCTCACTACTAGCCCGGAGTTAGGAAGTTGGCGGTGCTTCACCCCCGTGCCTCGGAGAGCACGTAAAGCCGTCGGTCCTGCGCCTGATCTCTCTCCGGTCGTGTCGGATTTCCGTCCCATCGGGCTATGAGAGTAAAGGAACAGAGAGTGCACCTGTGTATGCGCACACACTTTTGCACTATAATATCTCCTGCGCAGTTGGCTAATCTCTCTGGAGATTGGCCGCCGTGGCCGAAATTCGGTCGGGAGGGACATTATTTTTTTTTTAATCGTGTTTTTTGGAAAATAAATTTAAATTATAAATTATATTTTATTTTTAAAATAAAACATTGTATTATATTTAAAAAAAGGGGAAAAATAATCAGATTCAAGACTCTGGACTCGAACCGGGGTCTTCGGGTTTTGGTACAGCCCGCTTTTCCACCTGAGCTATTATAACCTTCTAAATGGTGGCGAAATATAATGTAGCAGTTTTTCATCGCCCCTAAACCCCCTGCATTTCCTATCCTCATTATGTAAAAAAACTTCGTTGCTTAGTTGAACTCCTTTCCACTAAAGCTAAGCTAGGTACATTATTGTATTTTTTTTTTCTTTTTATTAACTGCCGAGTTAATGTCATATGTTCTCAGTAGAATCTTCTTTTCAAGCTGGTGGTAAAGTCCCGTTGATTCATCATAAATGACACAATTAATCCTAAAAATACCTATTTCCATTCTTTATTTAGTTTTTGGTGTGAAACTTTTATAGCACTTTGGAATGGGAAATAAAACCGATATTTATTAGTATAAACTATAAAGTAATTATATTTTTGATATAAAATAAATAAAAATTGTCCTTGTAACATTTTGCCAAATTGGTGTTTATATTTATCGAAATAGTTTTATGACAGCAAAAAACGTATATAATAATATCATGACTATGAGATAGCTGCACTTTTGGTAACTATCGCCAGGAAGGCTGATTCAGTATTAGGTGGGTGTAGGGCTCTCCACTGATGATCTCTCCGATCTCCGATAGTGAAGGTCTGCCCAGAAGTCGCAGGCATCAGCTAGTTTTTCATATAATCTGCATTGAGTGCGAGTTTTATGTATTTCTTAGTGGCCAGGTTGTTGTTTCCAAATATGATATCTGTCACTTTAGTTGATGGTAAAATGACAAATATTAAGGTTTGAAATAAACAATAGATACTCTGACAGGATTGCAAGAAGGGCTGCTACGTCATTCAGCAGGTACAAAACCAGCACTTTGATGATTTACGGACGTATTCGTCTGAAATTGACTAGTTTCGGGTGGCTCAATTTTTTTCAATTTTGTATATTCTATTTTATTTTATATTTTATTTAGGATTTTTCAATTAGTTTACTATTTACAAAATATTTGAACTTGTTGAGACACATCTCCTATATTTCTTCTGTGAGTTTATTATAAAACTAGTTTTTTGCTCTGTGCGTGAGCTGCTTTAGCAGCTCACGGGTTGTGATTAAAAAAAAAAACAAAATGGCGCTGATTTTTTAAAACTTTGGTATCAGTTTCCTGTTTTGTAATCCCAGGGATCCTCAGATATCGATTCGGAAAAAAATCGGTAATTTAAAAAAGAATTTTAAAATGGCGCTGATTTTTTAAAACTTTGGTATCAGTTTCCTGTTTTGTAATCCCTGAGAACACTAAATATCGATTTTGAACGAAATCGGTCAAGTAACAAAGAATTTCAAAATGGCGCTGATTTTTTAAAATTTTGATACCAGTTTCCTGTTTTGTAATCCTAAGGAGCCCCAAATATCGATTTTGAACGGAATCGGTAATTTAACAAAGAATTTCAAAATGGCGCTGCTATTTTAAACCTTTGGTATCAGTTTCCTGTTTTGTGATCCCAGGGAGTCCTAAATATCAATTATGAGTGAAACCGGTCAATTAACAAAGAATTTCAAAATGGCGCTGGTTTTTTTTAAATTTTGGTAACCGTTTCCTATTTTGTAATCCCAGGGATCCTCAGATATCGATTTTGAACGAAATCGATCAATTAACAAATAATTTCAAAATGGCGCTGATTTTTTAAAACTTTGGTATCGGTTTCCTGTTTTGTAATCCCAGGGATCCTCAGATATCGATTTTGAACGAAATCTGTTAATTAACAAAGAATTTCAAAATGGCGCTGATTTTGTAAAATTTTGGTACCAGTTTCCTGTCTTGTAATCCCATGGAGTACTAAATATCGATTTTTAACGAAATCGATCAATTAACAAAGAATTTCAAAATGGCGCTGATTTTTTAAAACTTTGGTATCGGTTTCCTGTTTTGTAATCCCAGGGATCCTCAGATATCGATTTTGAACTAAATCTGTAAATTAACAAAGATTTTCAAAATGGCGCTGATTTTTTAAAACTTTGGTATCGGTTTCCTGTTTTGTAATCCCAGGGATCCTCAGATATCGATTTTGAACTAAATCTGTAAATTAACAAAGATTTTCAAAATGGCGCTGATTTTTTAAAATTTGGTATCAGTTTCCTGTGTTTTAATCCCAAGGATCCTCAGATATCGATTTTGAACGAAATCTGTCAATTAACAAAGAATTTCAAAATGGCGTTGATTTTTTAAATTCTGGTACCAGTTTCCTGTTTTGTGATCCCAGGGAGCCCTAAATATCGATTTTGAACGGAATCGGTCAATTATTAAAGATTTTCAAAATGGCGCTGATTTTTAAAAACTTTGTTATCAGCTTCCTGTTTTGTAATCCCAGGGAGCCCCGTCGTGGGTAAAACGGAACCGTATCAAAATCTTGCATAGTTCTACACTAATTGTAGTCAATTCAATATTCGCCATATAATTTGGTATGAAAAAAAATATTCCGCCATCTTGAATTTTTTTTCATTTTGCTAAATAGACATCCTCGTCCTGATCATCTCTTGCCAAGAAACCACACTTCCGTGTCTTATAAATAAATAAATTCCAGTGTTGCCAGAACTCGGCTACTAAAATACCCAAATGTCATTCGTACAAGTGAGACACGTGGTTGCTCGAACTCGAATTTTGCAAAAAATACGTATTTCGATTTTTTAATTTTTGGGGTAAATCATGAAATTTTCCCGAGAAATGGGGTAATTTTTTTCCCCAGTCCATACCTCGAGTCTGTACACACAATCTCCCCGTAGAAGTCGAAACGCTCCGACGTTTCCAACTGCGAGAAATTTGAATTTTAAATTTGCCTTCTTTCGTAAGTCAAACCGAACGGCCACCACGACAGCCGCCATCTTGAATTTTTAAGAACCACTCCCATTCTGTCAAAATACAGGATAATTGTAGGCGAAAACAGAAAAAAATATTATGCTCGACCACGCCGTTTCGGATCTGTGGCGCAGCGGTTCGGGTCTAAAAATCAAAATTTGAAAACACTACAGCTTGGCCGCCATCTTGTTTTTCAAATTTTTTCCATTTTTTCTACTAATCGTTTCCTAATTTCTTCAATCACTGCGAGTTGTAACGAAATCGGTTGGAAAACAAAAGAGTTGCAAGAATCACGTCGGCCGCCATCTTGTTTTTCCGAAATGTCATAATTTTTCCCTACTCCCATGTCGCACCAGAACAGATCTCCCATACAGCATTTTATCATTTTCTGTTTCTTTCTAGGAGAACAAATATATCAATTACTACTACTACACTTGTAGTCTCTTCAATATTCGGCCATATAATTTAGTATGAAAAAAAATATTCCGCCATCTTGAATTTTTTTTCATTTCGTTAAATAGACCTCCTTGTCCTGATCATCTCTTTCCAAGAAACCACACTTCCATCTCTCATACTCTCCGAGATAGACACTAACGAAATTTGTATGGCAGCCATCTTGAATCCACCATTTTTGAGTTTTTTTTAAACTCATCGCCAATTGGATGAGGTTTCGAGTGACATTTGTTCGAGCACCCCCCACCTATCTTCAATACCCTGGCCGTGCCCTTAACCCGTCTCCGAAATCCTCAATCATCAGCTGTCTCCATATTTTTCTGACTTCCATACGAAGCCAGCAGTGAAAAAAAAAATTTTCATACAAAATTTTACAGGAGGAAGTTTTTAGGGAAAATCTCGAAAACTACCCCGAATGTGGCAACACTGTTATGATTTCTCGATACTGCCCGTCGAGTTACACAATCGATCCATACATGTCAACTTTCCCAAATGTTGCCAACCGTCTCTAAGACGTGATCGAAATTTTCAAAAACACAAAAGAAATACAAAATGGCCGCCACCTCGTTTCACAGAATCATTTGACATAGTTTTATAATTTTCCCGTGAACTACAGAATACACCGCTCCTGATGACGTTTCAATTTTTCGTCTCGCTCGCACCCAGCCGAAATGATAGCCCCTGAAAATAGACCATGTCGAAAATCACTTTTTCTTTGATAAATTCCAGTGTTGCCAGACCTCGGCGACGAAAATACCCAAATGTCATTCGCACAAGTGAGACACGTGGTTGCCCATACTCGAATTTTGCAAAAACTACGTATTTCGATTTTTTAATTTTTGGGGTAAATTTTGAAATTTTCCCGAGAAATGGGGTAATTTTTTTCATCCAATCCATACTTCAAGTCTGTACACACGATCTGCCCATAGAAGTCGAAACGCTCCGACGTAGGCAACTGCGAGAAATTTGAATTTTAAAATTGCGTTTTTTCGTAACTCAAACCGAACGGCCACCACGACAGCCGCCATCTTGAATTTTTAAGAACCACTCCCATTCTGTCAAAATACAGGATAATTGTAGGCGAAAACAGAAAAAAATATTATGCTCGACCACGCCGTTTCGGATCTGTGGCGCAGCGGTTCGGGTCTAAAAATCAAAATTTGAAAACACTACAGCTTGGCCGCCATCTTGTTTTTCAAATTTTTTCCATTTTTTCTACTAATCGTTTCCTAATTTCTTCAATCACTGCGAGTTGTAACGAAATCGGTTGGAAAACAAAAGAGTTGCAAGAATCACGTCGGCCGCCATCTTGTTTTTCCGAAATGTCATAATTTTTCCCTACTCCCATGTCGCACCAGAACAGATCTCCCATACAGCATTTTATCATTTTCTGTTTCTTTCTAGGAGAACAAATATATCAATTACTACTACTACACTTGTAGTCTCTTCAATATTCGGCCATATAATTTAGTATGAAAAAAAATATTCCGCCATCTTGAATTTTTTTTCATTTCGTTAAATAGACCTCCTCGTCCTGATCATCTCTTGCCAAGAAACCACACTTCCATCTCTCATACTCTCCCAGATAGACACTAACGAAGTTTGTATGGCAGCCATCTTGAATCCACAATTTTGAGTTTTTTTTTTTACTAATTGCCAATTGGATGAGGTTTCGAGTGACATTTGTTCGAGCACCCCCCACCTATCTTCAATACCCTGGCCGTGCCCTTTACCCGTCTCCGAAATCCTCAATCATCAGCTATCTCCATATTTTTCTTCAAGTTAAATTTTCTGACTTCCATACGAAGCCAGCAGTGAAAAAAAAATTTTTCATACAAAATTTTACAGGAGGAAGTTTTTAGGGAAAATCTCGAAAACTACCCCGAATGTGGCAACACTGTTTTGATTTCTCGATACTGCCCGTCGAGTTACACAATCGATCCATACATGTCAACTTTCCCAAATGTTGCCAACCGCCTCTAAGACGTGATCGAAATTTTCAAAAACACAAAAGAAATACAAAATGGCCGCCACCTCGTTTCACAGAATCATTTGACATAGTTTTATAATTTTCCCGTGAACTACAGGATACACCGCTCCTGATGACGTTTCAATTTTTCGTCTCGCTCGCACCCAGCCGAAATGATAGCCCCTGAAAATAGACCATGTCGAAAATCACTTTTTCTTTGATAAATTCCAGTGTTGCCAGACCTCGGCGACGAAAATACCCAAATGTCATTCGCACAAGTGAGACACGTGGTTGCCCATACTCGAATTTTGCAAAACTACGTATTTCGATTTTTTAATTTTTGGGGTAAATCTTGAAATTTGAATGGGGTAATTTTTTTCCCCCAATCCATACCTCGAGTCTGTACACACAATCTCCCCGTAGAAGTCGAAACGCTCCGACGTTGCCAACTGCGAGAAATTAGAAGTTTAAAATTGCGTTTTTTCGTAACTCAAACCGAACGGCCGCCGCGACAGCCGCCATCTTGAATTTTTAAAAACCACCCCCATTCTGTCAAAATACAAGATAATTGTAGGCGGGAATAGAAAAAAAAATTATGCTCGACCACGCCGTTTCGGATCTGTGGCGCCGCGGTTCGAGGTCGAAAAATCAAAAATTTTAAAACACTACAGCTCGGCCGCCATCTTGTTTTTCCGATTTTTTCCACTTTTTCTATAGATCGTTTCCTAATTTCTTCAATCATTGCGAGTTGCAACAAAATCGGTTGGAAAACCAAAGAGTTACAAGAATCACGTCGGCCGCCATCTTGTTTTTCCGAAATGTCATAATTTTTCCCTACTCGAATCCCCCACCAGAACACATCTCCCCTACATCATTGTATCGTTTTCTGTCTCTTTCTAGGAGAACAATTATGTCAATGAGTGAGTGAGTGAGTGAGTGGTAATTTAGCTATATATAGTATAATAATAATAATAATAATATAATATAATAATAATAATAATATATTTATATATAATAATAATAAAATAATATAATAATTATAAAGGCATACTGTTACCGACAACTGAATAACTAATTTTACAAAGTCAGGAAGCGGGTCTAAATTCTCATATTTTCTTGTATGGTCATTTTTTTCTTGAAATTATGATTGTTAGTCTGCTATGCTTTCACGACTCATCCGTTCATCCGATTTTAATGACATTTAGTACAGGAGTAAGTTGTATCCCGGGCAAGGACATAGGTTAGGTACTAATTTTTATCCTGGAAAATTAAAGAGTTTCCGCGGGAATCAAAAATCCACGCGGACGAAATCGCGGGCATCATCTAGTTTTCAATTATGTATTGGTCGATAAAAAATTATAACAATTATTAATTTATTAGTAATTTAGCCGAATAATTATTTTATTAAAATGGCAATAAAAGAAAAATTATGTATTGATCGTGGACCGTCATAATTTCAACTTCTTTGAATTTAGTTTTGTATATGGCACGAACAGTCCTTTCTGCAAGACGAAAACAGAATGACAGACATAATACTGTGAAAGTAACCAAAATATACCACTCTCGCAGTTTCTAAATCTGTCAAGTGGCGAATCTTTCTAAAATGCAGCAGAACTGAGTCTGTTCGATAAGTCATCTATATGATGGCCCCATTGGAGTTTCTTACGTTTTTCCGAGAAAAACATCTGTATCCACTAAATCTAATTCCTCATGATCAAGTTGTACAGTGGGTTTTACCTGTTTTATCATTATATTAATATGATTTGTAGGTAGAGTGTCCATAAGTGGATGTAAAAGGATGCTCTACGCAAAACATTCAATAAAGGTCGAGTATAGATGAATTGAATGAAGGGGCGACGCTTCATTCAATTCATCTATACTCGACCTTTATTTCGCTGCCTAAAATCGATATTTCGCCAGTTACCTCCTTCGGATGACTGTTTTAATAGAAAAAAATCTACAGAACCAAAATACCTATTCAAAGTTAGTTCAATCTGTAGTAGTGGAGTGTGTGCACAGAACAGGCAAAATAAGACAAGAGAATAAAATACCGTTTTAGGTTCAGTAAATAATAAAATAACCACCAATTACAAATATAATAAATTTAAATATTTTCAAAATAAATATTTTATATACAGAAATCGTCCAGTTACATTTTTTTATACGTATATTGATCGATGATTAGTTTTGTTCGATGGTAGTGGATTCATTAACGTTTGTGTACGGATACTAACAGTGACAGACGTCATTTCAGAAGCAAGGGAACGCAACCTCCCGCTTTGAGAGCCCGGAGGCGTATGGAATCTGACTGCCGAATTTCATGAATATATAACAAAATTTTGAGATGCGCGCCCGTACTAAATCTGTATGAAAAATTCGTGCTGTAAAAATGAGGAATGTTTGGAACCAGATTGTAAAAAAACTAAGTTGTATTGAAAATATTATTTATTTAAAGTGTTCTTTGATCTTTTACGATTAATTTGAAATAACTTTTGTTTAAATCATGTCTCAAATTAAATCACAATAGTCGTAAAGTGATAACGCCTTTTTTGAGATTTCCATGAATTTCCCGATAATTTTCTGCTGTTACTATACGACTTTTTGACCACTTTTTTTAATTACGTCATACTCCATTTATCTGAGTAGCGAATGGTATTTATTTGGTAATGAAATTTTAATTTTTACTATCCTAAAAAGTGGTAGAAGAAAACCATGTTTTGAGTACATCCAGCCTTAATAAGAAGTTATTATTTAATATGACATTTTGTTCTAAATATATAATTACATACAACTAACTTTATAACCCGACTGAATAAATTGAAACAGTGAACAAGTTTATCCGCATTTTCAATAGCGTGGCAGCCCGACTCTCGACGTAATCTTTATTCAAAGTGATGCAGCCGAAACACTCGTGATTTTCTTTAAAATAAGTATGCAGTTAAATGGTATAAAGTAATGTGATTCGTGGACCGCTGTCGAACTTGAGTTTATTTAAACTGTCAACGGGATGTTTAAATATCTGATGCTCAGGACCAATTACCTGCCTTTTACGTATAGGATAAGATATAAAATTTACACTTTTTTTTCTTAATTCAAACAATCAACTGCGGCAAACAGCGCAAACGTATAACAAGTAGCAATTGTGTAAATAAAATTTATTTATTATTATTTATTTATTATTGTGAGAAAGTATAACAAAATTAAACAACGTTGTCACGTAATATCTTAGGTGCAAGCTTTAATTTTTCATAAAAAGCTATATTAACTTTTTTACACATCAACTGTCGAACTTTTTTGGTAAGATTTCAAGAAAACTTTTTAAAAAAACATTCTATCGTCATAGAGCACATCAAATTCAAAGATCAAATTATCCGAATCACAATTAATTTTATACTTCTACCATACCTTTACTACTGTTTTAATCATACTTTTGCGGGTCTAAAGTTAGTCTTCATGCCCAACTAGTTGACCAACCCCATACTGTAAATATGCACAACAGAGTCTAGGCTCCAGACTGGTCGACCAAACGATCGTACCATTTGACATAAAAGTTTTTAAACCAAGGAGTATGTGTACCTGCATAAACACTGGCAGTATGAAAAGCAAAAAGTTTGAATATCAAAGCAGCGGCACCAAAGCGCGAAATAAAAACAAATGACAAATTATTCCACATCTACAATCTATCTACGTATTTTGTTACAAATTGTTACAAATTCAATAAAAAGTGGTCCTAAATATTGCAAAATGTCATCATTTAGTGATTATGTATCCTATGTATCCTACTTACTATGATTTGCAATAAATATCTAACCATTACAGTTTGTTTTACTGTTATGGTAGAAGTATAAAGTAGAGTATACACCACCGGGATAAAGCAGTTTTTTTCTTGGGCGCTTGAATCCCTCACTGCACTCAGTACTCAATCTTAATTCCCTCCCTTTGGTCGGGAATTAACTTATAACACCCTCGCTGCGCTCGGGAGTTAAATTTGGAGTCCTTCGTTACGTTCAGGATTCAATGTAGCGCCCGTGACATAAAACAGTGCTTTATCCCCTTGGTGTATAATCTACTATTTTTAGGGCCACATCATCACATAAATTAATATCTGTCCTGTAACAAGTTTTGAGCTTTAAAAGTTTTTCTGGCGATCACTTTTGTTTGTATGGATTTCTTAGATAATTACCCTCAGAATCGTAGACGAGTTTAGCCAGAAAACTAACTTTTGCTTGCTATTACTTCTCCCGTAGTTGTTGATTTTTTACACCTAAAAAACATTTGTTGTTTTTTTTCGGATTTATTTAATTTTTAATACAAATATTAAAACTAAAAGAAAAGCAAAATTCGGCTGCATATGGTAAGCCTGCAATCGCACCATTTGCATACATTCCAGCCACTGTCAGACATTCGAACATTTTTCGGCGCATTTAACGTTCAAACAATGGAACTGAGTGATCAGGACCCCATATATACGACCCCGCGCATTTAAATACAATCTGACGACAGTTGATAGGCAGCGGGACGTGTATAAAATGGTGGATACCACAAAATGGACTGTCTACCAGAAAACAAAAAAATAGATGTTCCTACTTATATATTTTTTCTGTATAGTTGCTGTTAACCACAATCTTTGGAGATGGAAAGTAATAATGTGGTGAAAAATAGATTTCCGCTTATTATAGTCTTCTCATAACAGAGAAAACTTAACATTGAGTTAAAGAATGGGGATTAAAATATACATTACTAGACACTGATGCCCGCCCGATGATAGATGATGCCCGCGACTTTGTCCGCGTGGATTAAGATTTTTTGATTCCCGTGGGAACTATTTAATTCCACCCTTGTACCAAATTTCATTAAAATCGGTTGAGCAGATGAGCCGTGAAAGCGTAGCAGACAGATAGACAGACACACTTTCGCATTTATAATATTAGTATAGATTTTTCGTGATTAACAGATATGGGCATGACCATATCTTATGATAAGTAAACTGGCGACGCAGTTTTGAATAGAACGTAAGTACCCATGAGTAACCCTAAACCTATAAGTACCTACTTATACCAGTTATACAAAACATGGGTGGCAGTCTCTAAATGACATTGTACAGGAACGGTTAATCATTCGGCTTTAGGCTTTGCTGGCATTAAGGTAACTAATAATTGTGGTACCCTTAAAAGGAAACAGTCAGTTTAGAAATCATTTTTCGTTTTATACCTGTGTTGAAGTACCTAAAGACCTGAGACTACATCTAAAAAATCTTCCTACCTAAATTTATATAGCTAAAATAAATTTATAATGTTTTGGTAAAATCTCCGTTTCCACAGGACGTAAACGGACATCAATTATTATTTTTATAATTGCAAGCTGTACTACCTTCAAATATCCTTGACAAATGAACTACACTTAAGTATTTTTTCGTGGCAGCAAAATGGTTTCTTATCTGCAGGCATTCATGTTGACTCGGCATTAGATGGCATAAAATAAGGTAGACGATTATTATGGCGATTAGATTCAGTTATTTGTATTTCGGCAGGGCTTTGTTACTGATCCGGGCACTTTTTGTTGACTGCCATCTATTACACTGACTAGCCATGTATTTCTTCTGACAAATTGCCCACAGCTTCGTGATGTCTTTGAACCTATTAAGTGGGGCTATTAGCTACCGCTGAGGTAGAGGACATGAAAAAATGTATGAAGACATTATGACAATTATTAAAAGAGCAAATACGCAGTACGTGATAGTACTTAAAACAGATTTAGTATCCTTTAAACACATAGATATTTCATTGCAAAATGTAAGTATGGTGCTGTGAGCGTTCTCTCTATTTTTGAAGACTTTTTTGAAATTGTTAGTTTCGTAGTATGCTGTTTTTTCAATCGTTACTTCGTACGTATTTATTTTGGCAATTGTGAAGAACGAGGTATAAATCATCCGCTTAAAGAGTATATTTAGGTAAAGTACAAAGTTACAAATTAACTTGCACGGCAGTCGAAAATCGAAAGATAAAAGCACTCAATGACGTGGTTCTACAACAAGGTAGCTATAGATAGCGAGGAAAAACTGATGACTATTCTGCCGACGAACTTTTGCAGCACCACAGGAACCGCTAATGCCAAAGACTACGCCAATTCGTTGTTCCGCTCATTAAGATTTTGTTATTGAATTCCTAATATTATAGTGTCAAGGGAACTTAGCAGGTGGGGTTGGAAACTGGTTCCACAAGGTGGAGGGGAAGAAATTGATTTCTGCCACGTAATATATCCGATTGGAAAACAGGGAAGGCGATATAAGTTTAAATAATAATTCTTTTTGAGTATCACTTTATAGAAACAGCGTCTGAGCCCATTGGTGTCTAGTGCCTTCCCACTATCAATACCCATGCGTTAAAACTCCTTAAGAACATCATTAAGTAAAAGGGTTAGACATTCATAATAACTTTGTAACGTTTTTTATGGCCAACAATGATACTTAAATACGTATTTCAGTGTATTAGCCCATTATTATATTATTTAGTTTCGCGAACTAAATTATATACGAGCAAGATCAAAAGTCATCCCGACGACATTTTTATGAAAGGATATTTTTTAGTATTACACGACAAACATTTTATGCACTTTGTATTTAATGGATAATAAATTGTATGAAGATACGAATGTATAGGCTATTTTGCTGATAGCGGACGCATTAACGCGTATTAGCTTATTTTAATGAGTTCTTGTACAGATTAAACTCATGGATATTTTTATTGGAGGGTCAACATTATCGGACATAATCAATGCATTTAATGTTGTCTTCTTTTACATAATGTGTTTTGGTCGTATTTTCATTTTTCTCTATGACAAAGATAGAGCCGTAATAGCAATTAAGGTGAGATTCTCTTTTTTCTGAAATCTATTAAAATACAAACTATATAGGTCAGTGGCTTTAATAAGACAAGATAGTTACATGGATAATAAACTTTTTGTATTTGTATCCCAAAACATGCGGTATCAATATCTTGAAAGTAATCCTCGTGCTTTTTACATGAATACATACTTTCACGCGATACAAGTTTGAATTCGACTAAATGATTGGAAACCTTCTCCTCAGGTATTAATAAGGTGTTATAATTGAGCATAATGGAATTTAATCCACAATATGTCTTTAACAGGTCGTTGGTCAAGAGCTTTTGGCGGCAGGGCAGTACCAAGCGGCCGTCACCGTCCTTGAAGCGGCATTGAGAATTGGATCCTGTTCCCTTAAGTTAAGGTAACTTTTTGCTTTACCTTATATTTGGTTTCAAGAGCTATACGAGTCGGCATTGTGTGAGGTTCCTAAAGAAATATTGATATTGTCATCGGATATGTTTGCATCAGTTTTTAATGTTTGTTCCTTTTTACCGAAACTAAAACAGTTTTGATTTACTTAACTTATATTTCTAGTAAATAGGATTAGGTTAGATTTATTTAAAGTATTTTAAGCATTTTAAATAATAATTAAAAGTGCATAACCAGAAATTCCACGTATATTTCTGGTTACTTTATGTATATACGTAAATTTATAGGTTAGAAAGTATTTAATAGATTTATTGTCTAAGATTTTTTTGGGTGGGAAGAGATAAAAAAATCACTTCTATAAACAAAACCCAACACACATTTTGTCATGGGCTACACGACATTATTTATTCCTTTTGCAATTTTAACCCAGTATGTGAAATATTCCCTTTCAAATTAATCTTTTAGCACCGATAACACCTTTGCCACCACTCAAATCTTAAACGAAGACAAATTGTTTCGGAGATTTTCACATTCACTAATATCACATTATTATTTTTAATCATGTTCCATATTATGGTTGACAGTACCGCAAATAGGGTTACCAGCTTAGAACTAAGCACATATATTTAAATCTCTGATAACATAAAACCATCACGTGTATTTTATTATCCATATAATTATCGGGTATTTATCGTAACCTGAAATGACATCCCGCATAGATTAATAGACATTCTACTACCAGTATTGATTATTCGTATCCCGGATACTTGATAAAAGTACAACATGCTCTAGCAAACTTTTTTTTCAAATTTATACTTCAATTCTGCACTTTCAATGTACATAACACACATATAAACTGAAATTACCTCAGTTACAGAAGTTACAAGTAAATAAATAATACGTGTAGTAAAGACGTGATAAAAGGTACAGGTATCTATTTTTATAAGCAACAAAAATTAATTACTTAATTTTCTAAAGGCACATCCAGGAGCTCGAATTTCAAGAAGATCCCAAGAATTCCTGAAGCCCTGGAAACCTTAGTTGACATTGGTGTAATTTATATGTGCTTAAGGACGGTATCTTTGGCGGAATTTCGACGTTTTGATTTATTTCGTTTTGCAGACGCAGGAAATAAAGATGTATAATGTTTCAAGTGACGTCGGGTTTAATAGGCCGGCTTATTTACGTTTACTCATTTTCTTTTTGGGCTCTGAACATGATATAGTGTATTCGAGTAATTTGTTGGCTAGCCTCATCATTTTGTATCGATATACGTACGAGAATATTGGCTGGTTGGTTCGAAACTTAAATTATGATATATTTTAATTTTAATATTAATGACAAATGAATAAGAGACTCTTGAATCGATCTTAATTTTTTTAATCTCCCAATTATTATAATTATGAAAGAAGTTTAATTCACAAACGAGTAAACTATCCGAAATCAGATACATAACAAAATTATTATTACGAATAGCTAATACCTAGATAAATATAGGTATGGAATTCAGCGAAACGTAAAGACGTAACAAACGAAGTGGCATACCACAGAGTACATTATATATTGGCATACTTTGGAATTAATTCCCTTTTTCTGATAATCGTAAAGAAGTATCGATGCAATCTATCTC
The DNA here is from genome assembly GCA_964035005.1 of Erebia palarica. Taxonomy (NCBI): domain Eukaryota; kingdom Metazoa; phylum Arthropoda; class Insecta; order Lepidoptera; family Nymphalidae; genus Erebia; species Erebia palarica. The sequence goes on along the minus strand of OZ035987.1, from coordinate 27,039,736 downwards.
TAACTTCGTTGGTACCTACACGAAAGTCTCGAGACGCATACCTTGAGTTGCGGTTAAAAGTTGAAACCATTTTCAACGTGACGGGAATCAAACCCGTACCGGGCGTTGAAACCCACACCTCGTCGCGATGTTATCTCCTTGATGGATCGAATCAGAATCGATACCGCCTTTCAGTGAGAACGCTTAACGCGATAAATAGGGACATTTATTTTTGATTTTTATCGATATAAGATAATTGGTGACTGATGACGCTGTAAGAGACACGGCAGCTGTGGGTGAAATTAAAGCTGCGACCCGTAACAGTATATCGGGTTGCGTTGAATGTTACAAATCATTTTTTACACAAACGCGTACTTGTGTGTTTACTGTCATAATAATTATGATAAAAAATACGCGTTCATTGATTAATTTAATAGGGTTATATATCTCACTTATAATTTGGTTCTCCCAGGTAAGAGTTAATAAATAAATATAGCTAATTGAAATATATCATCGCATCAGAGTCATTATTTTCTTAGAAGAAAATTTTGTGATCTTTGTGTGTAGGTATTGCTTATAAGCTTTAAATTAGGATTTAGGATGCTATATACGAGTAGGTAAAACAGGTAGATGCTCTTTTGTCGCTTTCCTTGTTGTGTTCGTACTGCTAACAATTTAAATAGAATCTCATCTATTAATTTCAATTTTAATAATGGTACAAATATTCTTTAGTAGCACCTGACCTGGTTCATCTTTTAATATTTGTTGAATACCATGCATTGGTTACAAATTACAATATCCTTGTACCCTACGACTATCGATCATCCATTAAGACATCGTAGAATGTTAAATGATACCGGGCGAGTGATTAATTAAGGTGGGAGGAATTTAAATGATTTTAATTTTATCAACAACATGGCTTCTTATCAATGAGTTTGTAAAGACTCGAGATTATTGGCATTACCTTTGAATACAACATATTATACTCATTATTATACATATTTGACGACCTCCGTGGCGCAGTGTGTAGCGCTGTTGTCTTAACGTGCGGAGGTCCCAGGTTCGATCCCCGGCAGGATCAATTTGGGAATTTATAATTTCTGAATTTTCCCTGGTCTGGCCTGGTGGGAGGCTTCGGCCGTGGCTAGTTACCACCCTACCGGCACAGACGTGCCGCGAAGCGATTACGCGTTCCGAGACGATGCCGTGTAGAAACCAAATAGGGGTAAGGGTTTAATATAACTGCCATGCCCCTATCAGGTTAGCCCGCTACCATCTTAGACTGCATCATCACTTACCATCAGGTGAGATCGCAGTCAAGGGCTAACTTATAGTGGAAAAAAAAAGAAAAAAAATTATACTCTCTCCAAATGTTTTTGACAATAAACAGTTCCAGTGTTGATTTTACTATTAACTTTTAGCCCCCACGGTCAAAACTCTTTTGGTCTCAAAAACTCAAACTTAGAATATTGTAGTATTATGTAGTATGTACGTGTGGTGCAATTATATATTTGCAAAAGAAGACGCTCTTAAAGAGTGAAAGCCATGAAAACTGATGGTTTTAAATACTTTAAAATATTTCAGAGTGCAGATATTCTCTGCAAACACTTGCTATAAAAACTTCCTACACTGTACCGGATATTCAGTGCAACAAAATTAAAAGACGCTCAGCTTTATTACATGTCGTACCTACATTAATTAGTCATCCAATATAATACTTGTTGCATATCGATAATATACACTAGCTCTGCATAAAGATTAATACTATTTGCATTCACCTGCTCATATCGTAAATCTTCCTTCATTTCTTCCAAGTAACTGTCAGTAGGCAAACAAATTCCATTAATCTCCACGGCCCTACTATCATTAAGCATCAATTCCGGGAGTTAGCTTTAGTATTAAAACCACCACTACGACAAATGCGATTAGTACTTGTCAAATAGCTTTTGATAAAGCAGTTTTCACATGTACCTATTGATATGACTGATAATATAATAGTTTTGATGGAATTTAAATAAAGCAATCCTGTACGGAACTTAAGAGCAGAGCAGGCAGATTATGATCTAATAAAACCACTTTTATTAGATCATAATCTGCCTCCATACGAATTGTACATGGTTGTTAGCATTCACAATTTAACGTTTTAATGAATATGCCCATAAAAAGATAACCACCTATTTTTTATTACACGTTTCATATCCTAGTATCGATATTGGCTCCGCATATACATTCAAATGCTAATCGAAGAACTGTAATAAGACAAGAAAGTACAATTGCACATAAAACACCAATCATTTATTACATACATAAACATCCACGTAACTAGTCAATTATTTCATTTTACTCAGGGTAATCTGATTTACTATATTAGCTTCTAGATTCAGTTATCCTTGAATGTTCTCAATTTTTCATTTTGGTTTCCTCAAAAGAGGCGGGTGGCTTAGCCCTTTGATCAAAATTCGTAAATGATATATTATAGAGCGAGTGTCCATGATTTAATGAAATTTATGGGAGACTAGACTTTTTGCGGAATCAATTCGAAATATTTTCAGACATACTTTTTCACGAACTTTAATATTTTAATTCTAGGTAAAGTATATATGGAATATGTGTTGTCTCTATTCAATTAAACCATTCATTAAATTAGAGCGAACCTCCGTTTTTTAACTTATTGGTACGTTTTGTTCGCAGAGGTTCAGTGTTCAGTGCATTATCTTCGGCGCATTGGGCCCTCAGCCAGCTAGATGCGGCGATCAACTACATGCAGCAAGACCTAGCTGTGGCCAAGTCTCTGGGTGACACCGCTGGAGAATGTAGAGCACACGGCAACCTCGGCGCCGCGTACTTCAGCCAAGGATCGTATAAGGACGCATTGACCGCTCACCGATACCAACTAGTGCTGGCTATGAAATGCAAGGTAAGATAAAAATATTATAATTAATCATATTGACAAATTAAAATCTAAATTAAAAATATAATTTATGCTGCTGCAATGAGGCAATGCGCCCAGAACACTGGCTGCGTTACCCCGCTGAATAGCCAAACTTATATGTTGGTCGAGGTAACTGCCAGCCCTCCGGTCACCTGTTGACTCTATGAGACGAGAAGATAATCTAGCATCTTCGCCCCAAAAAAAAAATAGATAAAAATCGCATCGTAAGTTAGTTAAACTGTGTCAACTTCTAAGCAGATGAGCCTCCCGATTGTGAAAGGAAATCGCTGATGGAAATCGTAATCGTAATCGTTTGTCAAACGTATAATTCGACCTGTTTAAGGAGTTCATAGATGCCTGCACATCAAAAAGCATGTATGAACAACTCCTTAAACAGTTCGAGTAATACGTTAATGAAGACGATTTGCTTAGAAGTTGTAAGTTACACACATGTTCCTACATGGTCTTCTCATTCAGATACTTAAACATCGCATTGATACAACAGTCAAGAGAATTTAACAAGGAAATAACTATAATAGAAGTTGGTAAATTTAGGGTAAATAAAAAAATGCATGGTAAGCTAAAGAGGCATTATAATTACTGGTAAAAATACTGGAGAACAATAATAGCATCATTACATTGAAAACACTGCAGTAGCCTGCAACACTTTATAGTATTTGAAATTAAGTAATGTATAAAATATAACCACCTAGATGAAGCCCGCGAGACCTTAATTTTCCGGGATAAAAGGTAGCCTATGTCCTTCCAAATATCCTATGTATACCAAACTACATCAAAATTGGTTGAAAAGATAGGCCGTTAAAGCGTAACAGACAGATAGACAGTATTGAAGTATGAATCAGTCACTAATTTGAATGTTTTGAGCACCTTAGTTGATTACTTACCGCATTAAAAACCAAAATCACAATTTTATTCCTCAGAGTCAGCTGACCAAACAAGAGTCTCAGGGTTGTAACGTGGAATTTCAAAGCCCGTCCATGACCCCGGTTGTGGTCTGTTCTTTATTAAGCTATCCGTAATTACCAAGTGTGGTTTCTTTTGTAAGCAATTTGAAATCATTCCACTCAAATTGGCTGCGCGATTGCATTATTTAAATGTAAAGAATGATGTGATTAAGTAAAGTTTAATATATGCTTTTGACCAGCGCCAAGCTAGCAGTCTTAACAAATTACCACCACCAGCACACAAATATTCTAAGGAAGTAAGATTTCGCAATTAGTAGTTACACATTAGTTATAAAATCGTAACTACTGTAGTCAATTGCATCTATAAACGAACAATTCGCCAGCTTTACATTCTAAGGAAATATAATTAGCGAGCAGTTGCGCGTGAATCTTCTATAAACGACTGAAATCACTTTCTCTCAGTGCATAAATATGTTGTTTTACTAGAACCGGTGTCTACTTGGATACTGCCCTGTAAGCATGGCCAACTTTAGATCCAACGACTTGATTCCAATGCATGAACGCATCTATCTACCTTCATTGGGTCCAATGTTTGTGTTATAATGATTTGTAGGTACGAAATTTTATATTGGGATCCTGTGTTGTTCTTAAAGCCTCCTGTAAGCATGGCCAACTTTAGATCCAACGACTTGATTCCAATGCATGAACGCATCTATCTACCTTCATTGGGTCCAATGTTTGTGTTCTATTGATATGTAGGTACGAAATTTTATATTGGGATCCTGTGTTGTTCTTAAAGCCTGGATAGGCGACATCCTGAGTTCCCGCGAGAAAGACCTCTGTAGACTCTCCGCGAAGCATCTTAGTATCTAATGAAAAAAAAACTATTTTTATGTTGTGGTTAAAAATATTACGAACCTCATTTTAATAAATGGTGTACTATAACTTGGGTACTTAGTAAGAGCTAAGCAAAAATCAAAGGGTTTCGTGATAGTTTTTATATCCATTTTCAATAAGTTTGTCTTCACATTACAATAACCTGCTACATTTCCAATGCCAAATGACAAGGCCAAAATTGGCTCCAACATTGATCTCCCAACGTGCACTTACGAGCGCAAATAGTAAAATATTCTCTTATCCCTTTGAATCGCCGGCGGGCAGTAATGTTAATTTGCAGTTAACGTACAAGACATTATTTATTACATAACGTGCTCTTCATTGCTGCAGCATAATGACGTTTATAGACTAGGTACCATTATTTTTATATCGGCCTACCTACACATGAATTAATGTTTTATACGGATACTTGATACAGAGACGCTTAATGAAAAGGTTAGTATGTATCAGAGTCTGGAAATACCGGCTTCATATCTATCTCCTGATAATTGTGTCGAAAGAAATTAAAGACGAATCGATAGCTTTGTACGGTCATAGTAGAATCTTGTAGTTCAGTTAATCTTCAGAAATATTAATAACATTTTTAAACCAAGATGATAATTTTTAAAGATAATTTGCAAGTACACGAAAGCATTCATATAATGATATTCCTCTTAGAATAAAGAATCCCCAGATCTAGGTAAGTTATGAATAGGCATTTAGACAGTTTTGTTCACTTAAAACATTTTGCGAATATATGAGACCGGTCCGAGGTACAATGCACCTCTTTCCCACACTTTGATTGGCATATTTTACTCCACGTTGTTCCATAAAGTTTAAGCCAAAATGAATTTACAGAGTCTACATGTATGGAGAAATCCTAAAAACAAATAATCGTAAAAATATTCATTTTACGTGTTCCGCCCGAATGGCCTCCAACAAAAAACTTTCTGCCGGCTCAATGTAACCGAGAAATTGTAGCGAACTTGGAATTTATCAGTAATACGAGATTTTTAACCGTGGCTAATGTACGGACTCGATCAACCATTTTATTGTGTAGAGCATGGATTTATCCTTTTTTTTACAAGCCCACTAGGTGAATCGCTCCGACTTAGCACAGGTGGACTTGTTTCTCTTCTTCTGTATGTCGATTGATGTATTCTATAGATGTAACTGTGAATGTGTTAACTCTTACAAACTTTCCTCCATGTAAACGGTGCATTGGAATCAACATGGAAGTTTAACTTAAAAAAAAAGAGAATTCTTAGAAAAACGTGGATTACGACTTTGTTTTAGAATCTACTTGGTAATATGTGAGAGAGTGAGTAGATTTGTAATTAAACTAGTTTTTGAACCCTATTTTCATATTTTCACCCATACAGTGATACATTTGTAAAAGTTGAACATGATATAAAATATACACTACCAACATAATATTCGAAGATGCAATTACTATTTAAAAATAAAAACAGCTTTCTATGCCCCCTCTCTGCAACTATCAATATCAAAAATCGTTATTAAATCTGACTGTATGATTAACAAAAGTTTTATACCCGCTTATGATAAAATGGTATAACTCTGAAAATTTTTATACTTCTCTTTTAACGTGTCTTATAACACTTTCATGTACGTTATAGAAATAAATGAGCCTATTAAGCATACCCTAGAGATTATAAGCCGCGAATAATTTGACAGTAACATGTCTGGCGCGCGCTTCATTAGGGAATGCCTAGAATAACCAGCGTAGCTGAGGGCTACCAAACGTATTGAGTAGTTGGGTGTTGCTCAAAATTATATGCTGTGATACTGCGTTAAAAGAAAAGTAGTCGATTTGCATCTGATACATGGTAAATATCTTAGACAGCTGCCTATGACATATACTTACATTTTTTGTTTTTCAATTGTCGCTACTCTGTATGTTAAGAATATAAATTAAGATTCAGAATTTTTACTATTTTTGTTATTAGGATTTTCAAGTTCAATAAATAAAAACATTATTCAATATTATATCTTTATAAAAAAAATTCAAACAAAACTAGTGATCGAAAAATGGTATTATAATTAGGTGCAAAATATCTGACATTGCAAAATTTAAATAATGGTTATTTGGCCAAATAAAAAAAAAATTGATGGCAGTAAGTTGATTTTTTATTCCTTCACTAAAACACAACGCGTCGTAAAATTGTTTTCACTTTCAGTATCGCTCTATTTTATCAGAATTGGCAGCCCTTAGTGAGACAGGTGCGAATTGCTCATGAGATGGTTAAGGGACTGAATCTAAAAGGATTCTGTAGGAAATATCTGAAAGTTATGTGCGCGGTTTCTCCTGAGATCTAATATGATTGCACTTTTGAAATAGAAACTAATTTAAGTCTTCTTACGCTCGAATGCAACGATCATTACACAAATCGAATTAACTTAATCATTACGTTCTTTGATGGGAAAACTTCTACAGTTTTAAAATTTTAAATCTTTTTTAAAATAGATTAATGGGATGGAGCATAAAACATCGAAAGGCTAAAAATGATAGATATAAGAGTACAGGGCAGATGAGTTAAATATGAATTGATAAAAAAAATATAAGCTGTTTACCTCAATTTATCTTCCGCAATAAAAGCCGAAACACGTATATAATGATTAAAACGATTCCTATGAGCGGTAAAATGAATGTTTACCTATGTATTACCTTTAAATTCCACGCAAAATAGTTCGTCATGAAAGAAGCGAGTCACGCTACCGTCAATCATCGTGTATCTAATGTACATAATATTATGATGTATTATCTATCATTACAGGAAATGCATTATTTTTACTATCTATATGAACCGGTAATATAAAAAGATTCTTGTATTATAAGTACGTAAGATACTTAGATAATAGAACCGTTTTGTGATAATATGAGAACTTCTTTTTTCTTATTACCAGTATCTTTAGAGAAAATTTATTCATGTATATTTATTAACAAAACAGTTACATATGATGAAGATAAATACATCTAAATATATAAAAGAAAAAAAGTTTTTCCAAATTTTTTTATTACGAATGTACTATATTTATATTTAAGACCTTTTGTCTTCAAAACAACGCGACGTGTCGGTCTCAGTTCCACAGCACTTATTAATATAAACCTTAAAACTAAGGCATTAAAGTTTAATTACGAATGTCCTATTTATACTTAGGACCTTTTGCCTTAAGAAGACGGTGTCGGTCTCGCGGTCGGTCTCGCGTATTCAACATTTTACCCCCTACCAAAAAGTGCTCAACGCGCCTAAAGAAGTCTAAGTCGCGCCTAATTTAGTACCTCCTCCTTTTTTGGAAGTCGGTTAAAAATGTGGCTGACTGACTGAGTGATCTATCAACGCACAGCTCCAACCACTGGACGAATCGAGTTGAAATTTGGCATACAGATAGACACCATGACGTAGGCATCCGCAAAGAAAGGATTGATGTAAATTCAACCGATATGAGGGTAAAATAGATGTTTGAAATTTGTGTAGTCCACGCGGACAAAGTCCCGAGCAAAAATTTGCTAGCAGAAGCTATATACCTAACCATTATAAAATTAATATTATCATGATATTATCGTAATATAGCTTACATGTACATGTTATGTGTAAGTTACATATAAGTTATAACATGTAATGGTCGTAATGTATCTTACATAAGTAATGTTACCAGTGGGTTCTGCTTGTCTGTACCATTCAAAAGGTAATGTCTCATTTCACAATATTATGCAATTGTAAGTACGTCTGGATTCCTAGCCAGCTAGCATTCCAGTAAAACGGGATTAATGACTCTGCAGATAAAAATGTGGGAATACGGGTGGCTTTTCGACGTTGCTGATATCGTGTGGCAAGTAGGTATACTCGATGAAAGCATTTCGACATATTGATGGGATGGCTTTTCACTTCGCTTACTGCCCGAAGCTGCCGAAGCTCCGAGCGACTTTTGAGAAACAACACAACAGTGACATAAATATTTATTAGCTAGCAGATTTACCCGCCTGGTTTTACCTGTCTTTTAATAATAAGCGGAACGACCTCTACAGACTAATCAAACTCAATATTATAAATGTGAAAGTTTTGATGTTTACTGTGGAATGGAGATAGCTTATATAAACCTGAATTTACACATAAAAAATAAAAATACCTAACCACGCGGACAAAATCACGCAGATCCTCTATTATTATTATAATTCTATACTAATATTATAAATGCGAAAGTTTGGATGGATGGATGGATGTTTGTTACTCAATCACGCCAGAACGGCCGAACGGATCTGGATGAAATTTAACACAGAGATAGATTATAGTCTGAAATAGCACATAGGCTACTTTTTTTCCCGGAAAGTGTTGCCGCGGGAACCAAAAAGCCTCAATCCACACGGACGAAATTGCGGACATCAACTAGTAATAATAATATTATATAAATGATATTTTATATTTGCAAAAGTTTTCCCTCTAAACATGTTATACCTCTTAAAGGAATTCTTAAAAAAATTATAACAATAATTAATGAAGTAAATAAAAAGCCCTAGGAGTTCAACCGACTCTCTGTCCGAAGAATGTAATGTGACTTGACAAGGATTGAAGAGCAAAACAGCTCGTAGCTATTATAGTTGAAATACACTGAAAGGAGATCAAGTCAATATGTAAATCACTGTGTTATCGTATCATGTTGCACATACTTAATTAGCTAGATTGTTGCAGGACGACTGCCTTGCTAGGGATTGCTTTAATGTCGCTATCGATGCTATCGACTTTAATCCGTCGTATGCAATTAAGAATCCTCTTTAATCTTAAATATGTCTTCCCTACAATAGATACCTAATACCTTCTCATAATATATACGTTCAAATAACTAAATCATCTCAAAACTAATCCTTATTTAGTAATTACCAGTAAGTAGGTACAGTTTTTTTCACATTTTTTATTTTGTTTAACATGCTTAGGTGATACAATTTTCTAGGACGGCAGTTTAAAATTATTCTTAAACTCGGTCGGTAGACTTATTGTATTACAAATCCCACAGAAAAACTAAAAAAAAATGCCAATCATAGGGACTGCCGATAGAACTGAAAACGAATATTTAAAATAACAACAGCACTTTTAAAATAAATAATTAAAATATAAACCTTAAAATTAAGGCAGTAAAGGTTAGTTACGAATGTACCTACTATATTATTTATACTTAAGACCTTTTGTCTTAAGAAGAACGGTGTCGCAAGGTGTCAGTCACGGTTACACATCACTTTTAAATATAAACCTTAAAACAAAGGTATTAAAGTTTACGGTGTCGGTCTCGCGTTTCCACATTTTTACCCCCTACCAAAAAGTACTCAACGCGCTTAAAGAAGTTTTCACTTCAAAAATTAAATCCACCACGTCATCTTGTGTGGATTTGTGGACATTATAGGTATCTATTACGGACTTAGATTAAGGATTAAGATTTCAAACCTGGCGGACTCGATTTATTATTGGAACAGTGACATTCAAGTACATTTTATAGAAGTACCTAACTGAAACCTCTGACTGACAGACTAACAGACTGGCAAGTGAAGCTAAGTATATTTAAAGTTTTATTAACAAAGTGTTCGACCCATCACTAGGCTATTTCGTCGAGACAAAGGCCCTATTGGCGGACTGTCGTCGAATGTTTTTTTCCCTTTGTCCCCCATTTCCTCGTCGAAAAGGATGCGATGCATTCTAATCATCTTTTACTTGTTTTTATTTCTATCGCTTACCTTAATCCTTGTGGCTCAGAATATAAAGTAGGTAACATCGTATGATTTCCGTACTTGCTTTTGTATACATTTTATACACCAAATATACATACTTTTGCCTGCGACTTCTTCCAAGTTTTTAGATAAATATTTTCAAAATCCTAGAAATAACAGCATTTTCCTTATGGAATAAAAAGGAGGTATTTTTAACCACCTCTAGAACTGCTCAATTAAGCTTTGGGTCATATTTCGTTTAAATCGGTTAGTAGCGTACAGAACAAACACACACTTTCAGATTAATATGTCAAAGGTAAAAGGAATTTAATTTAAATTGTGCAACGTTTATGCAATGAAAATAAAATTAATGATTGTTTGATGATTTTTTTTTAAATTAATATGAGTTTATACAACCTACACCCACTAAAATTACAATCTAGCCTTAAAATTAGACTAACGAGTAATTTTACTTTAACCTAAACTTACAAATTATCTTAATATACTAAGAAGTAGTCCATTGACGCATCTTAGTGTCAAAAAAAATAATTATCTGCACACAGGACACCCAAGCAGCCGCCGCCGCGTTGACCTCTTTAGGTCACGTCTACACCGCAATCGGCGACTACCCGAATGCGCTTGCCAGTCACAAGCAATGTGTGCAGCTGGTTAAGCAGATGGGAGATAAGCTGCAAGAAGCTAGAGAGATAGGCAACGTGGGGGCAGTGTACTTAGCTATGGGCGAGTTTGATTCTGCGGTCGATTGTCATACACAGCACTTAAGATTGGCAAGGAGACTGGGAGATCAGGTAATTAAAAGTACTTTAGTATTAATTTTGGATGTCCGTCATGTTTTGAAAACATCCACATATCTTTGGTAACGGACGTGACGTGTACTAGCCCTTATTTGGCACGAAGGCTAAGTTTCATAGATAAAAATTAAATTAATAGGCATTCAAGTAGTATTTTAAAACCATTGCTAACTATTCACAGGTGGAGGAAGCAAGAGCCTACTCAAATCTTGGCTCATCATACCATTATAGGCGAAACTTTACACAAGCAATAGCTTACCACGAAAACGTCCTAAGGATTGCTCAAAATCTAGGTGACAGAGCAATCGAAGCTAGAGCGTACGCTGGTTTGGGGCACGCAGCAAGGTAAATTTTCCTTTTATGGAATTCCATTATCTCTCCAAATGCAGCAGCACTAAGACAGATTTTCTCAACAGGTGTGCCGGTGATTACGCACAAGCAAAAAAATGGCATGAAAGGCAGCTAGATGTGGCCCTAGCAGCTAGAGATAAGGTTTGTCAATATTCTTTCTCCTGAACTTAACATCTTCATATATATTTTCTAAATCGAAAGAATTGTTTCAGATCGGGGAAGGCAGAGCTTGTTCGAATTTAGGTATTGTATATCAATTACTAGGTGAACACGACGCAGCACTTAAATTACACCAAGCTCATTTATCGATTGCTAGACAGCTACAGGTGAGTGTGAAGAAAAAAATTAAACTATTTTATTTTTTAGTTTCCTTACACTTACAATAATAAACGTCATCTCTTCCTCCAGGATAAAGCTGGCATGGGTCGAGCTTATGGTAATATTGGTAATGCATATTCAGCGGCAGGCTTCTATGAACAAGCCATCAAGTACCATAAACAAGAACTGACGATATCCAAAGAGGTTCACGATCGGAGTTCTGAAGCCTCAACACATGGCAATCTGGCTGTTGCGTACCAGGCATTAGGAGCTCATGATATGGCATTGTTTCACTATAGGGCACATTTAGGTAAGATCGCATTTTTATAACATCATAAGAAAATTGCATCAATACTAGTGAGAATAGATTGAGAGGATGTTTTATCGTCCACAGGTATAGCACGTGAACTGAAAGATGCTGCAGGAGAAGCATGCGCTCTTCTTAATCTTGGAAACTGCTTGTCGTCAAGAGGCGAGTTCGCTCAGGCTGTACCTTACTATGAGCAGCATCTTATGCTTTCACAAGAGCTTGGAGATGTTATTGCTGAAGCAAAGGCATGTCACTTTCTGGGATATGCTCATTATTGCTTAGGAAATTATAAGGAAGCTGTAAGGTAACCTAGGCCTGATAGAGTTTAATAAATTCTTCTAAAAATTTAAGTTTCTTGACACATTTTAAGACGTAAAAATAATTAAAATCTGCACCTAAAAGTATTATATTTTTTTCAGATATTATGATCAAGATTTATCACTAGCAAAGGATCTACAAGACAAAATGAATATGGGAAGAGCATATTGCAACCTTGGCCTAGCCCACCTCGCTCTGGGCAACCTCGAAACAGCCCTGGAATGCCAAAAATACTTCTTAGCAATAGCCCACATGACACAGCATTTACAAGGGAAATTTAGGGCACTTGGAAATATTGGCGATGTTTTAATTAAAATGGGAGACGTAGAAGAAGCTGTTAAAATGTATCAGAGACAACTTGGATTTGCTAGACAAGTGAATATTCATTTCTCACTAATATTAAACTGACATTTTATGAAACAATTTTCTATCTACATATCCAAAATAAAATAAATACTAATCTTCTCAATAATTTTATTATTTCGTCTATATTCTCTTGCAGGCTCGAGATCGATCATTAGAAGCTGCAGCGTGTGGGGCATTAGGTTTAGCGCGAAGGTTACAAAGGAGATTAGACGCAGCATTAGGACACCATACACAGGTAACACGAAATTATGTTTTTATTGCTAATGGGTTTCTAAAAGCATGCTTTAATACCGATCATGAATTTAATGTATTTTTAAAGGAATTAACCCTGCGTCAAGAAGCGGGAGATGCAGCTGGCGAAGCGAGAGCACATTCTCATTTAGGTGCTGTTCATATGGCGTTAGGACATTATTCACATGCAGCTAGGTGCTATCGGGTATGTTTTCATATACAATGGTTCTTAAAATCAAGTTAAAAATCAGAGATATAGAGATTTTTACCGATATCTATATTTTTTTTATTTGAAAATGTTTGGTAAGTTATTTTCTTAACTTACATAAAATTTTATAAACCTTAATATTTTTTTAGGAGCAACTGGAAAGAGCTCAAGAATTACAAGATTGCGCTCTTGAAGCTCAAGCTTATGGTAATCTTGGTATTGCTAAACTAAACATGGGACACTATGAGGATGCCATTGGATATTTGGAACAAGTAAGTAATAAAAGTCTGACACCTTCAGTGTTTTCATAAGTTAATGATCTACTGGTGAAAAAAAAAAACTGAGCTGGTATTTTTCACTTAACAATTATTCTTCTTCTTCTTCTCTTGGTTTATGGCTTTGAGTAGTGCCAAGCCAGCACAATGCACTTCGCCAGTGTCGAGTAATTAACAATTATTTTCAGCAATTAGCAATATTAGAACGAGTGAATACACCAACATGTCAGCTAGACAAAGCAAGAGCACTAGGATCACTTGGAGATTGCTATGACGCTCTCGGAGATCCAGATGAAGCAACCAAATACCATGAACAGCACTTAGCAGCAGCATTGAAATTAGACAATACAAGGGAACAAGAAAGAGCATACCGAGGACTTGGATTAAGTCATAAGTAAGTAGTATTAAATTTGAATATGCGAGCTAATAAGTGTGTCGTGTAATCTAATTTATTTTTTTATTACTTTTTCAGATCAGTTGGTAACCTCCAACAGGCTCTTGTATGTTTAGAGAAACGTCTTGTAGTATCTCATGAGCTAGGTATCCCTGAGGCAAAGGCTCAGGCCTATGGAGAACTTGGTGCCTTACACATTGCTCTCAACAATCTTGAACAAGCAGTCTCTTGTCTAGAACATCAAAAGAGTATTGCCAAGTATGTACATAAAATTAAATAATGTTCATTTTCTATTTGCTTGTGCTATACTATATAACTTTTTTATGGTTTTGCCGTTTTCAGGGAACTAAATAATCAAATAATGGAATCAGAAGCATGCCATTCACTCGGTGTAGCACATCACGCTCTCGGCGACCACGCTGCAGCCGTAAGACATCATCGAGCGGAACTTGAACTTGCTCATAGGCTAGGACTTACTCATTTACAGGTAATAGATTTTATTGGAATAAGGTGTAAACTTGAATAAATCTCATAGACTGAAATTGAACAGTAGCCAACTGAAGTTGAGCAATGCCAGCTTATATACCCAGTGCTCTGTGACCATCCTCCCGCAGCCAGTAACACAGTAAATTTCCAGTTTAGATAGCAATTTTAGAGCACACGTATTTATTACCTCAGTATTATTCAAAGTTTCTAAGCATGGTGATTTTTTAAAAAGGCCCGTGCATGTGGTGGATTGGGTGCTGCACATGCAGCTCTGGGTGCACAAGCGGAGGCAGCACGTTGGCATGAGTCACGACTTCGACACGCTACTGCTGCTGGTACGTTGAAACTTTTACACTGTATTTTTTCAGCCTGCCATAACATTAAAAAATTGCATCGCTGAAGACAAGAATGTTGAATCAGTGAATGAAAAAGAATAGATTATTATCAAACAATGTATTACTGAACTGTAAACTTTTTTCACTCGTTTCATCCCATCAGGTGATTCTCGTGGAAGAGCAAACGCGTTAGCAGACCTTGGTCGAGCGCATCTTGCAATGGGTGCCTGTGGTAGTGCAGTATCGTACTTGAGACAAGCACTAGCAGCCACTGAAGGACTTGCTGATGCAGATGAAGAGGTAAGCACTGAATAAAAATAAACAACGAAAAGTATTATAAACAATACGTATAAAATTAATTCAGCGACATACATAGTTTTTAAAATATTTTAATGGACATAACGTTACGTAATTTCAGGCGCGCGTACGTCACAGGCTTGGCTTTGCTCTTTGGGCCTCCGGTGAATTAGAAGAGGCAAAAGAACAGCTTCATGCAGCCCTTACAGTTTTGGAATCTGGCAACGAAAGGCACAAGGACAAGAAATCTGTCGCCTTGTTTACCTCCACGCACCATGCCCTTCAGAGAGTACTTGTTGGTAAGTTTAATATTTAACTTTAGATAATGTTTAATTTGCAGTCTTTAACTTTTTGTGTTTTTACTATATTTAAAATCTAAAGGACATTGTTCTGTCCCCACACAAAGTTCGCCTAAGAACCAACCGTCATAAAACATTGATTACTGGGTTCAAATTAATACCTTTTTATACTTGAGACCAGATTAAAACTACGGACACTTGCAAGAAAATTACTTATTACCAAAAATATTTTCAATTTTGAGTTTATTTCAGCATTCACGATCAATCTACTTGAACAAATTAATATCATCTCTATCCATTTGTAATAGAGCTGTAAACAGTATGTAGATAAGACTAGATTCGCCGTAGTTCATCAAAAACATTACAGATGGCGTTATTAATAATGCAGGTATCGTCATAGTTCATCGAGAACTTCATAGATGGCGTTAAAAATATTAAATTATTGTACTTTCAATAGATGGCGTTGCGAGATTCCGAATACTAGCGCACTTAGCACTTTAAGCAGCTTTTATTTTGTTTCTTACGATACAGATCTAGCGCTCAAGCGGTGGTATTGTATATTATTTAAAACTTAAGTTATTGATCTGTGGTTAATAATCCAGAGACGGAAACGTATAGTAATCAATTTAATACCCATTTACTTATTTTTTAATTAATTTGAAGTGTCCGTTAAATTCTGATATTTGGAATAAAGACTATAAATTAAGCTAAGAATTACTGTATATTTCAAACGTGTGTTGATTCTTAGGCGAATTTGGTCAATGTCCTTTAAAATCTTGCTACTCTAACTTAAGCTGATTCTTATGAAACTTTTCACATAAACGTTCCCGTGTATAAAAAACATAACGAGAACTGAGGTAGTGCTCCACTGAATCGTGAGTACGGATTTGCCGATTGTCAATATATTACTAATCTTACTAATATTATAAATGTGAAAGTTTGGATGGATGTATGGATGTCTGGTTGTATGGATGTATGGATGTTTGTTACTCAATCACGCCCCAACGGCTGAACGGATCTCGCTGAAATTTGGAACAGAGATAGATTATAGTCTCGAATAGCACATAGGCTATTTTTTAGCCCGGAAAATTAAAGAGTTCCCGCGGGAACCAAAAAACCTCAAACCACGCAGACGAAGTCGCGGGCATTCACTATTAATTGATATTGTAGTCGCATCAATAAAAATTTTGTCATTGAACTCCTCAATCATGAAGCTATAGGGGTAAATGCCCATATAAACGATAGTGAAGATAGCGATTTGGTCGTTATGAATATAAACACCATTCATATGGGCACAATTTTTTACCCATTTTATCTATTCATATACGTGTGTAAAAAAACCTGAAAGTCCATATATTTTATCTTGCTTGTTCCTATTATTTGTTTTGCTAATCTTCGTTTATTCTTCTAGAACTTGGACGTCATCATGAAGCGCTCGTAGTAGCTGAACGTGGACGATGCCGTTCCCTAGACACCGTCTCAGATAAGCAAACTAGCGCCTTGAACCAAGCTAATCTCGAACTACATACTGCACAAAGGTATATTTTTTTTTCAAAAAACACTTATCCTTATTTTTTTTCCATGAAGATCAGGAAAGAAATTAAGATAATTTAAAAAAAAAAAACCACGCTTCGCCCATCCTATACGACGCGGCCTACGGCACGGCGACCAACACTTTCTCTCTCGGCGTCGTATTGCTCATTACTGAGGGTCTTGACCCCTTTCTATTATTCAAACAATGCCTAGAACTTCTCTTGGGATAATAATGCGGTGGGTTCCAACGTCCTTCCGCATACGACTCGACTAAGAGTATTTAAACTCTTAGGTTTTTGTAACGATTATTAGATGTCAGTGATAATAACCGGAATCGACGGCTTAACGTGCTCTCTGAGGAAACGAATAGGCCAAATTTGAATCTCCAAATTCGGTCACCCATCCAGTTACCTACTTGGGTCAACATTGCTTAACAATTGCAATCGACTGACATGCGTTGTCAAACTAGGTCACTCGTCCCTCGCTTTATTTTCCTGTTAAGCTACTTAAATATAAAAACATTTCAAAACATAATCCAGCTCCATCCTCTCTGAGTAGCCAAAAGGTATCTACTCTAAGTTATGTCTTCTAAATGATACCGATGTACAAGTTTTACAATAGTTATTAGATTTCATTTGAACCGGTATTCGTTTTGCTCAGTAGGAACCTCAGTGAAGATGTTAGTAAAGACCGAACTGAATTATGGATACCATCGACCGTAGAGCAGATTTTAGAAGTGGTGAACAAGCAGAAGTCACCCGTATTGTACTTCAGCATCGCAGCTGGAAGGCTGTATTCCTGGTTACTTCAACCACATAAGGGTAAGCTGACCCATCCAATTCATACAATAACAGAAAGAACCGTAAAAGTCATTTACTAAGTTCCAGAACAATGTCTTTCGCATATTTGATATTGATACATCTAATGTTTTAGGTATCCTAAGATTCAACCAAACTTGTCTACTCGATCAATCTGAAGACAACGATAACAGTCTACCAGATATTAGCCCTGATGACCTTCAAATCAATACAAGTAAGTTCTATCACTATAATAATTTTTTTACAAGCTAGTTTTACTATGAGTATAATACAATAGAACCCGATAATCTGTGTGCACCATATCGATTTATGCGCATTATAGCAACAAATCTTGATACTTGTGAGGTTAAGTTTCTAACTTTTCAAGATAAGATACGGCTATTATTTTTATTATTTTATTCTTTTTTTTCATATTAAGGTGCCGGAAAATTGGAAAGATGCATCAAAGAGTGGTCCGCTTGGCTAAAAACATCTGCCGATAGAAGAGAAGACGATCAATGGGATCCTGACGATCGTCCCAACACTGGCCTTGCTAGGATGGTAAGTACTTATTTAAAATCTGCTAATGCTGAACTAACAAAATGAACAACAATCGAAAAAGTTAATTTATGCTTAATAGTTCTATTTAATTTGTTAGATAATTTTAAAGTTATATTATGTAATGTTTTTTGCAGGTTGCGCGAAACCACTTGTTGAATTCCTCGAACTATTCACTGAGCTCTTTGTTCAGCGTAGGTTCTGTTGGAGGTTCAGTTGCAGGCTCAGTGGCCAGCTTGCAAGGTTCAACAAGGTACAAAATATTTTCTTAATGTACCGGTTCCTATTTTTGTTGACTTGTACCTTCAACAAGTCATTAGCATAATTATTCATTAGCCTTTCTTCCTGAATTTACTATATCAGAATCATGTTACGAATGTCTATGTACCTACGAGTTCAGTATGCATCTGGCAATAACCTCCTCTAAGGTTCCCTACTGAATTCTGCTACCGGCCAGGCGGCCACCTTTCACTATTTTGACCGTTCCCAACAGCAAATCACTCAATTCATCATGATCATCAGCTCTATGGTTACGTCAAAAGAGTTTTTGCCAAAATCTATTCGCTTGAATATTATAAATATTTTAGGTCTAGTATTCACGGACCCAGAAAGAAGCAGCCCTCATGGCAAGGGCCTCCGTGCCTCAATTCCTTATATCAGATGCTCATTGCACCTTTCGAAGATCTCTTACCAACATCCTGTAATAACAACACCGGTAAGTTAAAAATTAATCAAATGTAAATGGCCATAAATCTCGACAGAATTGCGATATTTCTCGATAATATAAGTAATAAATAGAAAATTTAAATAAAACATTATTTGCAGCATCACACGGTCGCCGTGGATGTGGTGGTAGACGTGAGATAGCCCTTGTAGTCGAAGGTGCTCTGTACGCCTGTCCATGGGGCGCTTTGCGTGGTGCCACCGATACGGAACCTTTGTGCGAACGATACGCACTTTTTGTCGCGCCCGCACTACGCCCGCTTCGGCACACACGCCACATGAGAACTAAACCACATCCTGAACACGGTAAGTTTGATGCATCACCATCTGCTCTGGTAGGAGATCTAAGATGTCAATTCTGTTAGTTCCGCTTTTCGTCGCATGCACAAATCAGTGTGTCGGAGCATAAAACTGTCCAGTAATTTATATTATTGCCGTGTTGGAAGTTGCAAGTGTGCGGACTCAAAAGAGCCGATTGACTTATTGATTTTTTAATAACAAAGCGATTTCCAAGCAATTGGTAGAAAATTATTCGATTTTTTATTAGTTTAATTTGACTGCAGGTGGTGCAAATGCTAACAATGCAGAAGCAGGCATGCGATGCCTTGTGGTGGGTGTGCGATGGGGAGCGGCGCAAGCGCTGCTCAAGGAAGCCGAGCTCGTGGCTGACATGCTGCGGGTAACACCACTGACCGACTATCAGGTAAACTTTTCAATATGATTGATGATAATGAGGGCTAAAATGCTTTAAATATTATCGTGAATTTATCAATTTGTTTGCAATATCTTCAAAATGGTCCCCTCGGTTCTGCCGGGTCACGACCCCTGTTGCACACAGTAAACACTGACAAATAAAACTATAATACCTACAATTCGTACAATAACATATTGGCCAAAAACACTTAGGTAAACGTGGAAATATGTATAGTTTGGCATCAATATGATCAGTGTGTGGCAGAATACCTATTGATAACAGCGACGCTGTCGCCGGGTCACATAAAGTTTGTGGGACTATCTATACAGTCGTCCATCCCTCCTGAGGACGTCGTAGGTCATAAAAAAAAGTATTAATTCGATATTCAACATTTATTTTCCAGGCATCGAAAGAAATAGTCTTAGCGCAACTCCCACAAGCAGAATGCATCCACTTCGCTACACACATTTGCTGGAAAACTCCTGGAATCGTTCTCAGTCCCGGAGAAGTGGTAAGTTGATGTCTGCTTACTCATACCTTATTTAATTCAATTCAATTCAAAAGTTTTTATTCAAATAGTCTGTTTACAAGTGCTTATGAATAGTCGAATGAATCTACCACTGGTTCAGAATGCCGTTACTACCGAGAAGAACCAGTTAGAAACTCGGCGGTTGCTGTCGTTAGCATTGTTGGAGCGAGTCAAATCCATGTCATTTACATAATACAACAGCATAATAAGCTTTTTTCAGAAGCATACTTTTTATGGACTTCTTAAACTTGTGTAAAGGAAAGTTTAAAATAGGTTGCGGTTTTTTTTATAGAATAGAATGCTCATTCCCACGAACGACCTTCAGACTTTCACTAGGCGGAGCGATGGAGTCACGAGCCTATGGCGGTTTCTAGTTGGCCTATCTTGCAGACCTTATAAACAACTAGATGATGCCCGTGACTTCGTCCGCGTGGAATAAGGTTTTTTGATTCCCGCGGGAAATCTTGAATTTTCCGGGATAAAAAGTATGTCGTTGCCTATGTCCTTCCCCGGGATACAACCTATCTCTGTACCAAATTTCATGAAAATCGGTTGAACAGCCGTGAAAGCATAGTAGACAGACACACACTTTCGCATTTACGAGTATAATAAATTATTAGTATGGATATGAATTCTTGTTGACTTAATAAATAAATGTTCTGTCCAGGTGGACTCTCAAGCTAAACGCCTGCTAAACACGAGCGTTGGCAGTGGAGTCGTTGACACATCAACTGAAAACGAGGAAGAAAGTAAGTTTTCTTATGAAGTCACATTATTTCACTGGTTTAAGACCCAGTTCTACGGTAGATTGCATTCAGATAATATTATAACAAGTTCGAGAAACGTGGGTCTGGATGCCATTTTGGATATTTGCGTTTGTGTCAATAAGCATAACTGATTTATAAATACTTCAAACAGATGCCGAACTCCCTCCAAGCAACGAAGAATTGCCACCCGCCTCTGAGTTTATGTTGACGGCAGCCGAAATAACGAACATGAAAATCACTGCTAGACTGGTATGTCATTCCATTTCCGTCAATATGTGTCGTTCTATTTCCGTCAATATCCCATTTCTAGCAGACAATTTTAGACATTTTTATAATTTTTGTTTAATTTTAAACCTTCTTTAAGGGTTGCTACAATATTACCACTTAAATTATTTACTTATCTATGTTCCCCTCAATTACGTCTTTTGAACTTCCGTCCCTCCCTTATTACATTCTCACAATTACGGTCTTGCTCCATTTATCCTCAACCTGAATGTCAGGACCACCTTATAAGCAATTGAGAAGCCAGTGTTTTATTTTACCAGTGGACATAAATGACCAAGCCTTCCGTTTTATTTACAGGTGGTCATTTCATGTGCACCCTCAAGTGCAGCGTTCCAAGACTCAGATGATCCAGAATCAGTAACGGTAGCCGGTGAAGGTGTATCTCGATTGTGCAGAGCTTTCTTAGCTGCAGGAGCTCAAGCTATATTGGTCACTCTATGGCCTTCTCCCCAAGACACTGCCACAAAGATTTTGTATAGGGCGTTGTATTCTGCCCTTTTACAAGGAAGCAGGGTAGCCAAGTAAGCAAACACTAGAAATACCCACCTAATTTTCTGTACAAGTCATTTCACAAAAAGAAAATGTTAAGTATGTCTAACTTTTTCATGCGTTAGCATTGACCAGAATACAAAAAAAAAGGAAACTACTACGAGACAGTAAACATTAGTTTAACGGTGTATTAAATAAGTTTACCTTATTTGTGATATTATTGTAGAGCCCTTGGAGATGCCATGCAGACAGTTCGTCACACAAAACATTTTTCACACCCTGCACACTGGGCAGGTCTTGCGCTGTTGGGGGCTAACGTTCGCCTGAGTAACAAAGTAGCTCTTATGGGTCAAGCGCTTTGCGAATTACTCGCCGCTCCAGACAAATGCAGGTAATATGACCTTAAATTGCTACCTAAAGATCACTTTCTATTGATCTATACTCTTTCAACGCTTTTCTTAGACCAGGAAAGACACTTAGGACTAGGAACGCCATACTAAAAGATTTTCTTTCTGTCAGGGATGCATTACGTGTTTGCTTACACTTGGTAGAGAAGTCTCTTCAACGGATAGTAAGAGGACAAAAGAACGCAATGTACACAACACAGAAGAGCATCGAAAACAAAGCTGGGACTACTACGGGCTGGCGGGAACTTTTGATGAGTGTTGGATTTAGGTGAGTAAATTATATTGTTGGTCAGGTTGGTTAAGGTTAGATCAGATGTGACTGAATTTGCGTTTGGGTAGCGATATTGAGCCTGATCGGGGCTAATAGATGAGATCTGGATCAGGAATTCAGGATAGTTTAAGATTCTACTATTTTTAGATTTGAACCAGCGGCGAACGGGATACCTTCAAGTGTGTTCTTCCCCCAAAGCGATCCCGAAGAAAGATTAACACAGTGTTCTGCCAGTCTTCAAGCTCTGTTGGGTAAGAATTTTTGGAGTTGTCTTTGTTGTATATTCAATTAATTTTTTTTCTACTCCTTTACTTTTTTTCTTAAGGTTTGACTCCTACAACATTACAAGCACTTTCAAAACTTATATCAAACGGAAGTGACGTAGCAGATGACATCATCGGCGTGATTCGGTCTGTCATATCACAGTTCTCCGCGAAGACTTCTGAGAGCGATACCATCGAAGTAGCTGTTAATGTCAGGTTTGTCATCTTAATATTCTAATTAAAAAAATTGTAAGATTTTTGAAAATACTACTTATATTTGTAATTTTTTTTTTCATTAATATGAGTATACACTATATACAGCCTATACTCATTAAAATTACAATCTAACCTTAAAATAAGACTAATGAGTAATTTTACTTTAATCTAAACTTATAAATTATCTTATATACTTAAGAAGTAGTCCAATGACGCATCATAGGTACTCTTTCTTTATTCAATTTAAAATTATTTGTAGATTATGGCGTGTTAATGGGTGTCACGAACTTTTGGCCTCCCTGGGCTTTGACTTAGCCGAAGTTGGCCAAGATGAAGTAACTCTCCGGACGGGGAAAACTGCTAACAGACGCCACATACAATTCGTACTGCAGGCTTTGCTTGCACTCTTTGGTAAGATAATATTATATGCAGTCTTTATTACTTCTATCGAGAATAAATTCATACTTAGTGCCAATAAATCATTTACAGATACGCAGGAGGCCCCACGTAGTCTTAGCTTAGAGTCAAGCTCAAGCGTTGAATCGTTGGCTTCAATAGACGATGGCGATTTGGAACCGCATTCCGATGGAGAACCACCACCAAGACAGCATAGACGTGAGTTTATAACAATAATCGTGATGTTTTCAGTACTTTTTACTAATATTAATTATTTTATTCTTCTTTTGACAGAGGAAAGTGTGTCAACGGTACCACCACCGCCATTACCTTTAGGATCTTGTGGAGGTGCCTTCACCATGTACGTTCGTGGCACGACTTCTGCAACTGAAGTTGGTCGAGGTGAACCGGATGGTAGAACAGCCCCACCTCCAGCTCCCCCACCACCTAGGTACAGAGGTGAGAGTGATGCCGCCTTCACACCATCACCACCCGCCGCACCACCGCCAAACACATCTGCGCCTCCAAGGGACGTATCTTTAGCATTAGCTCATCAAACCAAAATCAGGACTCTCTATACAAGACGACCACCTTCAACAGAAGACTCTGATTGGGAAAGTTCTGGTCATGACACAGTCTTACGCAGACGTCCAGAACATCCTCATCAAAGATATTTGGACGCATTTTACGATTTAGCATCGGCGCAAGTTCGGAGACCCGATGAGGAAAAAGCAGATCAAACGATGAGTCAGCCCTCGACATCAAAGAGAGCGCCGAGACCCAAAATGGGTACGAACAGTCGCGATACATTGGCTCAAGTAAGGCATATGAGTGGAGAATTAACTCCTACGATATCGGAAGTTTACCACGAACGGAACATAGGATTAGGTCTAGCCCCACCGCTTGCAGAACTGCTTCTATCCGAAGATTCTAAAACCGAAATGAGAGCGGCCAGTTCTAGTGAAAATTTACTTCTGCAGAACTTAGAAAAGTTAGGTCTTCTCGGAGATTCCAGTGAATCGGAAGAAAGGTGGTGTAGTGGGAACACATCTAGACCTTGGTTATCAGCACCTCCTTTGGAGACGGATATTCAAAGTTCAGATCTGACAACCGCCGAAATAATAGAACGCAAAACTAAGTTCAAGAAAGACATCGAACCTAAAAGAAAAGAAGAAAATGTTTATGAATTAAAACCAAAAGATGATACGGCGGGACCGAGCGGATTGGAAAAGCGGTCTGTATCACCATTTTCGGAACTTTCAAGAAGGGATGAAGGCGATGGCAGGAGTATTGCGGATTCGCATTCATCTTACAAGGCTCTTGTTTTAAATCCGAGAGCACCATATTTGCCGGAGGAAGGAGAATCTGGAATCAGCGCAAGTAATGAGGGGGGTAAAACGCACCCTAGAGTGAGACGACCCCCCGTGCCCCGAGGTAGACCAACATACACGACACTTGATTTTCCACCTAATAAATTATAATACAAATCCTAAATAATAAGTTTGACGACGTCCGTGGCGCATTGTGTAGCGCTGTAGTCTTAGCGTGCGGAGGTCCCGGGCTCGATCCCCGGGAGGGTCAATTCGGGAATTTATAATTTCTGAATTTTCCCTAGTCTGGGCTTTTTAATGTAACTGCCATGCCCCTAACAGGTTAGCCCGCTACCATCTTAGACTGCATCATCACTTACCATCAAGTGAGATCGCAGTCAAGGGCTAACTTGTAGAGGATAAAAAAAAAGTTAATGTGTAAATGTTAAGACAGAAAATCGGAATAGAACTAGGCGGCTATGATTTCATAAATTTGTTGTAAATGTATTTGTAAAAATAGTTTTATTCAATGATTTAAATACTTTATAATATTAACTATTATTCCTAAATGTAATCTTATTCTGGGTAAGTTCTTAAGTTTTAAATTTTAGTAATATCTTTTCGAATATAAAATTAATTATTTATTTTAAATCTATTTCTGCTTATTTACATAATATAAAAATTTACAGTGCTTTGTACACACAAAGGTTAACAGATTCATATGATATGATATGAATTGGTTTTTATTTCTTGCCATCAACTTGTTTGTAAAAAATATTTTTAAGTGAAATACAATACTCGCACAAATCAATATGGTATCTTATTTTACTTCCCAGATAAGACCAGTAAATTTACTTTCAAGTGTATTACGTAAGAAAATTCCTTAAGTTCTGATGACCTTGCTTGTAATTAATGTGTCATGTTGAAATAACTAAAACTCTTTTATTTCTCATAATAAAACTTATTTAAAAACTTGAAGTTTATTATATTCCAGGTTTTCATAAGCATTTGAAAAGCTTACTGAATTCATTTTTAATTTCACTCCAAAAAATAGCAAACAATTCATAATAGGCATGATGACTGATTTTGAAAAATGGTCAGATTATGTTCGGAAGTATCTACTATTTCGAAAAATATCTTATTTTAGCAGAAAAAAAGGTTTGGTAGATAAAATTGGCATTTGAAATTTCAATTTTAAAAATAACGCCAAAACGCTCGCGGGTGTCATGGCGTCGTTTGTGACGTCACTATTGCTTTTACCAATGTACTCTAATGTACTGTGTGCAGTAAACACTAAGTCTTCGTACCGCAATTTAGATATTTTGTGTGAATAATATGAATTCTAAAGTGTGTAAGTCGTGTGCGGTCCCCCAGTGTGATAACACATCAAAATTAACTCCTAGCAAGTTATTTATTCACGCGCCACTTTAAAAAACAATGCAATCTAAGTGGCTTAATCTTGCACGGCGAGATCCTACAGCTATAGGGCTAAATTCTACTATTTATTTCTGCGAAGATCACTTTGACGTAAGTTTTTGCTTTATTCTAATACTAGCTGGTGCCCGCGACTTTGTCCGCGTGGACTGAGGTTTTTTGGTTCCCGCAGGAACTCCTTAATTTTCCTGGATAAAAAGTACATATAAATCTTCCTCTTGAATCACTCCATCTATTATAAAAACCGCATCAAAATCCGATGCGTAGTTTTAAAGATCTAACTAAGCATACATAGGGACAGACAACGGGAAGCGACTTTGTTTTATACTATGTAGTGATGCTGTTTTGCTTATAACACAAATAACTGCAAAAAGTTGAGAGATGCGTACCAAGAATCGAACCCCATACGCCCCGAATAGGAGGCAGACGTCATAGAAGGCAATCAACGCTCATATTAACTTATACGGTATAGTTTTAAAAAACAACATTTCATACCTCTAATACCTATCATGAAGTGCATAATATATAAAATAGCAGATTTTACGCGTTTAGAACCTATAAATTATTATGTTTATTATTGGATGGAAGTTTTGACGTTGCGAAATTTTGCTGAACATTCTGTCTTTGTTTGATGCAAGATACCCAGCATCAACAAATCAATCCTGGGCAAATTAGAGCTAACTAGTAGCTTTGGTAAATCCTTGATCCATGGCTAACGATTTTTAATTTCATATCTTTGGATTCGGTAAAAGAAAACTAGATTAAGGAGATGATCTTTGGGAAACAAAAAAACACGAAAATACTTGATAAACATTTAAAACACCTGTACTTATAGAGATTGTTGGTCGATTGTCAAACCTCGAAAACAATAGTGACGTCATTCGCTTCAGTGGTGTTTTATACAATATGGCGGATTGCTGTATTCCATAGTTTTATTTTATCAAAATAAGTAACAATCTCACTCGAAATAGAAAAATAAATACGTTTTTATATTCCATGAATCCTATTTATAAATTCATAATTTCATTGATTCTTGGATACTGTCATCATGCCTATATGCAGAAAATTGGCAATAGCCTTTCAATTTAAATTATTATTCAAATAGGTATAGCTCCTCAAACGTCCTACGTATCCACTATCCAATATGTCACAGGCTAAGTACCTACTGGTTTATGTTCCGTTTGATTAAAGGCCAATGACAAAACCATTTAGGCTATTCGTAACAACCTCCACGATTTCTTTGAGTAAAGTGACTGTAAATGAGGTAGGTAGATATGCTAATTAAAATAATTATATCGACGAGTTCAATACACTTCCGCATGCATAGGTAAGTATAGCGAGCAGCGGCATCCAAGTTTGATCAAACAACTATCCCAATAATTATTATAAAGTAGGTATCTCTCTCAAAAACCTTTTACTTTATAAGTGTGCGTTATGACTATAATGGGGATGAAATACTTAGTATAGTACTACCCCAAAAAATGTAATATACGTAAATCTTAAAATAGGTAACTATTATTTTTAAAAGCATGTAGTAGAAAAGTACTTACCTAACAATCTACCGTTAGAAGTACCTAACTACTTAGCTCATCAAGTTTTACTACTTTCATTATGATAGATAGATATACCTATTTCTGTTCCTTTTATTGAGCTACGGAAATGAAGACATTTATCGGGCTATTACCAAAGGTATAATTACCTACAATAAAATTATGCTAATAAATAGATGAATATGGAAATGTTCAGATTACCTAAATACCTACCTACGCGTATGACGCGTTGCTATTGACGAACTACGAAATTCCTTCACATTAGGAAATTTGAGGTAACGAGCGGAACGGCAAATAAAACAGTAGTTATCAACTGCATTAACCTCCAAAACTTATGGGGGTGTTAAATAGGACCTATGAATGATTTCTTTATTATTTAAACCTTTTTTTAACTAAAATATAATGTCCGTGACTTAGTCGGCGAGAATTTAGGTTTTTCAAAAATAAATTCATCATGAGGCCTATAAAAAAGTAGCCTTAGTAGCCATAGTCCTTCCACGGGATGTAATTTGTAAACATTGAACCTATCCCGGAACTTAACTTCGTCAAAATCAGTTGAACAGCTAAGTAGCAGGCAGACAGAAGCAGTTTTGAATTTAAAATATTGTATCATAAATTCAGTAAAATAAAATACTAATATCAGTCAAGACGTAAAGTAAAAATCGATCAAATAAAACTAAAACGATACGTGGTGATACGTCTTTTTACAAGAGAGTGGAGAAAAATTATTATCTCTCACTTTACGTTATATTCCTAATTACTGAGGGTCGGGTCCTCTTTTCATTAATCGCATAATGGTAGGAGTTTTCTTGGGATAATAATGCGGTAGGTTCCCACGTCCTTCTGCATACGACTCGACTAAGAGTATTAAACTCTTAGGTTTTTCTAACGATTATTATCAGATGTTGGTGATCATAACCGGGACCGACAGCTTAACGTGCTCTCCGAGACACGGAACCTCCAAATTTGGTTACCCATCCTGTCATCGACTTGGGTAAACGTTGCTTAACAATCACAGTCGATTGATTTGAGTTGTCACAACTATTAATTACTTTGCTAGGTAACATAATGTAGAAAGTAGGACTTCATTCTCTCATCTCGCGGGCTTCCTTTAGTCTTTTTCATGTTTACATAGAACCTCACTGTAGCGTTACTTGAATAAGATCACTTAAGATTTGATATCCTTCCTTTGGTTATCATAAAAGAGCAAGGGCCAGATTTCGAGTCCCCGCATGGGCAATTATATTAAAAAAAAAACTTTGGTCTGATGATCTGGTCCGATGGGAGACTACGGTCGTAGGTAGGTCCATGGTTCTGGTACAATGCAGTGTAGAAACCAATTATTTGGTTTAAGTATTCTTAAATTTATGATTCGCGCTTCCATATTTATGACAGCAATACCAGTTACCACTACGAGAGATTGCAGTCAAGGGCTAACTTGTATCTGAATAGACAAATAAATAAACGTTCACAATTCTTTTTAGGTAATTATGATAAAAACTGTACCTATGTAAACTTATTTGTTTTTGGTGTCCAAGAACTACTCTATTTTTCAATACGCAAATTACAATAACAATCGTATCTGTGCGGCGATCCAGATGCTATTGACCTTTGCCTAGATTCTAATATCATTAATTTATCATTTCGATTGCAATCATCGCAATCATATTAGATTGAATTATAAATATTCCTACGAACGCTGCGAATAGATTAAATGATTGGAAGTAAGTATGATCGTCAAAAATAAGACTGTATCTAATTGAGTTATAGTTAAATAATTCCTTTACACGCAGGTAATTGCAGGATTGCAGGTAGGTATTCTGACTATACTAAATAATTCAGAGACTGTGTATGTATTACATTACATACACGAATTCTTTTAAGACGTAATCATTCATAATATAATGGCATGCAGTGTTGTCCAATCAATTTTTTTCAAAGTACAGGGCAATATTTTTTTTTAATTCATAATGTCCCCTGACACGCAACGGACTAGCTAATCGAAACGCGATGCTGCGAGCTTGTATTTTTAACTTTTTAGTGTACTCATTAGTTCAATAATGATCTTGATGACGTCCATGTTCATTGCCTTTAATATCAATTTACCATCAACAGTTTCTAAATCCCCACGGCTTTGGAGTACAGTACCCTGCAGCATCAGGGTTAAGGAGTTGGAACGCAACGCAAAAGCAACGACTTCATACTTAAACCCAAGTCGGGTTTAAGTATGAAGTCGTTGCTTGACACTTACAATATGAATTCACCATAAAAAAAACCTAAATAGCTATTGTAAAGGAGTTCTTTACCCTGCAGCATCAGGGCGGAGGAGTTGGGACTCAGAGTTGAATCGTATACACGTGACTTGATACCTACTATATGAATTCACCATCAAAATTTCCTAACTTAAAATTTCCTATTTTTGAAGATTTCTAGATTTCTGTACCCTACAGCATCATGATTGAGAATTTGGAGTTAGATTTTTTTAAGATACGCGCCGAATTGAGAATCTCCTCCTTTTTTGGAAGTCGGTTAAAAATAAAATAACAAAAACTTACCAGGCATAATATAAATTAGTTCCATTTTTGCCCACCGGGTCAGATAAGTTTGACGGACTCTATATGTAGCGATTCAACGAAGAAATACGTAAGTATATTGTTTCATATGTATCATATTTTATCAAAATAACAACCAGTCGTGAAACAAAAGCGTGCAATACGCCACGTCGCGTCGCTCCAAACCTTTAAACAATGTTAGCAATATTGTTGTAAGGTCTGGAGCTAACTTTAAATTATTAAATTAACAATTTGGTAATTAAGCGACTGTACAACTTTGATCACAACACACCCACAAAAGTCGGAACTTTTAATTCCGACTTTTGTGGGTCGTCTAGACTCTAGAATAGGCGTAGGTGTTATTGTCATTGACCCATATCAATCAATTATACCTACTATAAAAAGCGGTAAATCTTTACAATCATTTTAATACTACTGTAGGGACAACATGGTGCGCCATAAACTACTACAAAAAGCCGACGGCAGAACTAGCAAAATATTACCTGTGTAAATTACCTTTTCAGATAATAATATATAATTGTATGCTTTTCACAGATAATCTCTAAATTATAGGCTACGGTACCACCTATTTTAATTAATACTAACAGGTGCCCGCGATTTTGCCCGCCACAAAGAAGGTTACATACAATCTCCTAGTTATTGGATAGAATCAGGCGTTACTTTGCTTTGGAAGTTCATGATTTAGCAAGAAAAGGTAATATAATCTAATATATAAATAATCTAATCTATAATCCGCCAAAATTGGCGGATTATAGCAAAATAATTGTAATCTTTTCTTGCTAAATCTTCTAGTTGTTATCGGCTTTATCTCAATTTTTCAACAACGCGCAACGACAGCGCGTGGTTACGGAAGTACGAGTATGTCCAACGTTATCATACGTTATCATACTTCATACTAATATTATAAATTCGAAACTCCGTTTGTTTATTGGTTTGTTGGTTTGTCATTTAATCACGCCGCAACAGAGCAACGCATCGACGTGATTTTTTGCATGGGTATAGCTTAGTACCTGGAGAATTTCCCGGGATAATTCCCGGGATAATTCCCGGGAAATTAGAGTTCCCGCGGGAATCAAAAAATCTTAATCAACGCGGACGAAGTCGCGGGCATCAGCTAGTAATTTGTAAAGTGAATAATTTCTGGGGATCGCTGCTGTTTTTTGAATTGAGCTATAATCCCAGCTAGTTTTCCGCGCTGTAGCTTTCATTCAAGAAAATCCTTAGAACTTTCAACAGTCAAAAAATTACAGTGTCATCGTACCTATTAATTCACAGCAAATAGTTAGTGTTCTGTGACAGTAGCAACTTGCTGTTTACTTACTACGCAAAAGCTAAATATTGTAAGATGAAAAAAAACATACCAATATTGAGAATGTAAGTGTGTCTATCTGTGCATCTGTTTCTGTCTGCTGCGCTGTAAACCTTTTACGGCCCATCTGTTCAACTGATTTTGACGAAATTTGGTGCAGGGATATATTGCATCTCGAAGTGCTACCGTCGTATTTTGGTTGTTTTGCTTAGGTTCTATAACAGAACAACTTACGATCTCTACATTTATTTATTTAAATGCTTATGTACGCAAAGCAAAACCGCTGCAGCCAAAGAACTGCGAAATCAGAATCTAGTTTACGACCCATAATTATATTCTATGTCTCTTAAAAGTAAATTATACCAAAATTAATAAGCTGTATCTGTGTATTGAACTTGTATTTTGCATTATTAATCCGTCAGTTTAGCTCTCAAATACGTAGTATGTGTAGTAGTAGTAGCTCCTTATGTAATTGCTTCATGATGCGAAGCAAACAGCCTTAACATACTAATGCTATTAGTCACTATACCGCTACTTACATTATAGCAGGCATACCAAAATAATGACCACACATTGAAAATCTCATTAATAGGTTTTGCACTGTTTGTCAAACCAAACTGTTATGTCATCTAGAACATACAAAAAACCATAATACAATCGATTAAATTTATCTACCACGATGGTATTTTTCTTTTCTTTTTTATATCAATCAATTTATTATTTTTAATTATATTTAGTTCATTCATTTTAGTGCAGACTAGATGATGCCCGAGACTTCGTCTGAGTGGATTTAGGTAAAATTAAATTCCGCGGGTACTTTTTATTCTCTTGGATAAAGCGTTCCCTGGGATGTACCCGCCCAAAATGGTTGAACAGATGGACCTTGAAAGCGTAGCAGAAAGAAATACTTATACTGTTATAATAATATCATATTATGGACTTTACTTAATATAATGGGCTTATCTATTTTGGACTAATCCTACGAATGTAGGTTGTCTTCCCAGGTAAAGACTCCTGGAGACTTTGTGAGCGTGATGTAAATAACATATTACAGCTCTTAATTTCATCTCTACGTTAAGTTCTTCTTATTGATCTTGAGGGTCAGTTCCGTATTGATTATCAATGCGAAACCAGCTTGAGCCGGTTACACACAAGCTTTATGTATACGGAATTAAGAGTGAAAATGACGTCGATCCGTCGCGTCAGCAGGGGCGGGCGAAGTCTTTCTTCCGCGTCAATAGATGTGTGGACACCCTAATATGGAATAGGGTTCATCGCGTCAACATCAATATACCTACCTACTTTTTTAATCCATGCAAAAAGCTCGAAGATCGGTTGCGTTTGTTTTTTTTTAATTTTGACAGAGAAAGTGTAGTTTTTATTAAAAGCAACCTTTTTACAACCACTTTGCTGCGACTTATAGTTTCAGTTGATTGATTTGAGGTTTTTTAATGGACAAGCTTGTACAAAAAAGAAACTTGTTTTTCACCGACGTTGTAGTTGCTCTCCGTGTCTCTGTTGCAATAATACTATCATAACCAGGTTTTTATCATAACCCTTATTAAATCATTAAACATGCACTACTTATATTATGCAAGTAAGTAGAACATTATGATTTGCCAAATACAAATATAAATGTATGCCTTTTTGTGACAGATTTTAAACTATACTTTGCATATGTAAGGAAATCATATAAATTTCTTATTTGCTATAAATAAGTAAGGTGTCGATAAAATGTATAATTGTTGCTGGACGGAATGTGGAAATGTTGCCTAGTAATACAGAAATATGAGCAATGCGTGATATACCTACCTACGTCCTACTGTCAATGTGTCCAATGAATTTAGGCTTGTCCGTGCTTACAAAAGGTGTGGTGGTGTCACAAATTCTTAAATTATTATATGCATACTGCCAATTACAAAAGTAATACTAATGAGCTGTAAGGTGTGCTACTAGTGTTTATTCACTCCATAGTGGTTCTCTGCGTCATACTGCCAATTGCTGAAGGTATTCCTTCCATAGTTTTACATAATGGCAGGATTTTTAAAAACCTAATGTCGGGCGCCGGCTTCCAGATCCTTCCGAATTGGTGCGGCTCAACTTATTTTGCATTAGAGGAGAAATCGGACTTCTGACGCATCACGCGCAGGGATTCAGGGCCTAAAGCCTCGTTTTATCTTGGACGTCATTTTAATCACAATGCATTACTCTGTCGGACTTGCATTATCTCACGCAAAGAATTAACAATTTTTAGCTTCACTCATTTTAAGATTCATATTGTCGCAATTAGGGACATAAGGCAAGGCCGAAAACTTAACATAGAGTAGATATAGAAAGGTAAAGGTCAAATTCGAACTTTCAAAGTCGGTTACTGTATCCAGTTTTCGACCTGGATCAACTTTGCAATTGATCGATTTAATTGCAGTCACAA
Organism: Erebia palarica; assembly: GCA_964035005.1. Classification (NCBI taxonomy): domain Eukaryota; kingdom Metazoa; phylum Arthropoda; class Insecta; order Lepidoptera; family Nymphalidae; genus Erebia; species Erebia palarica. Next base: position 27,005,772 of record OZ035987.1, on the reverse strand, counting down.
CTACTCAGGAAAAACCAGCTTCGATGTAATACGTCCCCACTGGATTATATAAAAAACGTACCTATATAAAAATACCTGCTTATCCTAACTGATCAATGAAACAGAAGGTTTTTGGAAATATAACCCAAAGATGTTAAGTTAGTTTGCACCTATAAAACTCCGTCATTTTTCAAAGTGGATATATCCGCATATTTGGGTATATGCATTTAATATGCATGAAAAAAGCATTACGGCATTCCATTAAAAATTAAGAAATCACTTGTAATTATCAGGATTTTTGAAAATTCCACTCTCACAACGCATTTCATAAATTCCACTCGAACGAAGCCGGGGCGATTCGACAAGTTAATTGATGAACTCAAAATCAAACACCAAAAAATATCGAAATACCATTAAAATTAAAATAAGGCAGCTTATCAGTGGGTTAGTGATTAACTCAAACACACAAGCCATCACTTACCGTGCCCTTGAATACAAGCCCTTTATACCTAAAGAGGTACCTACAATGCCAACAAGAACGTAGACACTCAATATGCTATTTACAATTATCCAATAAACATAATAAACCGGTTCGGAACTGTGATGGGATGTTTAATTCATTCGCTAAAGTTTCAATGATTCGTTTTATCGATCAACTGCTCTATATGGAAAATTATAAATACTTTCATTAAAATTCCTCGGAGAGCTTCTGGTCAATTTTGGGCTTAACTTCATCTAATGTTGACAATAAATAACAAACCGGTTATTGTATTGATATTGTATTATTATGTATTGTACCAATTTGCTAATAAGTAATATTGCTAGAAAGTGCTACAAAATATTATCGTATTTTATGCTAGTATTTTGTGGTACATACCTTATACCTAAATATTTCTGTAGATTCGATGTCAAGCCAAAAACTTGTGCCAAAAAGGTTCTGCTAGAAAACACTTGTCAAATAACAGCGCGACCATTCGCTTTCAGTCCATTCAACGTAAATGGTAGGTAGGTATAAATAATGGCAGAAATCCACTCAGAGAAGCAGAAACTTCCCTGAATTGAAATCAAGGTCGCTATCGAATGGTGCATTCGTCACTTGTCGTGACTCTATTTATGTACTTATATGTAGAGTTTCGGGAATTTGTTTTGGATCTAGAGGTCAGACCTTTTTCTTAACGCATTATAAAATTTTGTCGTGTACGCCCCATTAAAGTTTCTGAGAAATCGATTCGCTCTAACCTAATTTTCATAAATATACTCAGTTACGTAGAATAAACAAAATAGTACATTAAGGGCTAATTTTTCAATCGTCCGATAGTTTGTCGGTATCTCACCTGATGGTAAGTGATGACGCAGTCTAAGATGGTAGCGGGCTAACCTGTAAGGGGCATGGCAGTTATATTAAACCTATACTCCTAATCGGTTTCTACACGGCATCGTACCGGAACGCTAAATCTGATGTATTATAAATTAATAATACGACGTAGAATCTACAGATTTTATAGACATCATTCATATGTCGGATCCAGTAGCCGCACCACTTTTGCGGCTATATTACCAAGGCTAGAATAGGTAAATCAATCTCCAGTCGCAATTCGTAGAATTTCTATATAAATCAGTCTTAATCAAATAAAATATTAAAAATGATAACATATGTTACGAATAACTGCAATGAAATAGAAATAAATTATTATATGAATAATCCAGTTGAACGTGTAATTAAATAATTTCTTGATAAATGACGTGGTACATACAATGTAATGCCTTAGGCGCTGGTCGCTGTACACGAATTAGAGGTTCCTACCTTTCCAGTTAAAATCGACCTTCTTTTTTTAAATTCAAGTTATTACTTATTAATTTCACAGTGCGATTTAAATATGTACGTAATAGAAAATAAAACACAATTTAAAGTAATCTGGTATCAAATGTAAGTGGAAGTAAATTATCTCTTGACATCAGAGAGGCTCAATCGATAAATATCTTTAAAAGACTTGTAAAGAAATACTACTTGTCACAATAATATTATTTACCTTGTAGTTTATTTTTATATATTTTGGTACCTATTGTTTCTTTCTTTTTTTTGTTTATTTGTGAGTATATATAAGTATGTATGTTTATTTATATATTAGATGTGTAGTATTTATGGTTTTTATTTAGTATATTATATTTTATTTATTTTGTTATACTTAGTATATATATGTATATGTATTATAATTTGTAGCTTTATATCAATACTTTATTTTATATTATTATTTCTGCACCATCTACCGGTTGTTTCTGTAGCTATGTTCTTTTAAACCATTGGTTGCCTGGAAGAGATCGCTGTGAAGCGATAAGGCCGCCAAATTGTATGTATACTTCCTTTGTTATTAGCTAAGTTTACTGTTGTTATTGTTTTTTGGTGTACAATAAAAGTATATTCATTCATTCATTCAATCATCTTTTATTTCCTAGTAACTACAGGACGGGACGTCTACCAGCGCAACACCGGCGAGTACTAGTGGACGGGTCCCGGTTCTGTCCGCCCGCTCACTCCGTGACCCGCACGTTTCCGTCAACTTTTGCGGGACAAGTTCCCTGGCGTCGTCATCGGCGCGCCGCAAAAGATGGTCCTTGGCTCCTTTCTACTTAGGTACTCCGTTCAGCTAGAGGGGACGAGGGGCTTTTCCAATGCATTTGAGCATCTTAGGACCCCAACTGCTACGCTGGATTCCGCAAGACGGCAAGAACATGCGTGGCGTGGAAGTATCTGCAAAGGACCTGTGTCCAGCTGTAGACATCTATGCCGACGTGATTGACGACGACGAAAATAGAGAATACGGTTAGACGAATATAATATTTTAACCAGGCACGAGTATCTCTTGCGACCAAAAATTTACTTTTCTTGGTAAGGTACACGGTCAATTTAATAACCTTCAATCATACTTTACATCATTAATTCCGGAGCCTGCGGGATTCGAACCCGCATCTCTTATCCATCGACGATAAATTCAAAAGGCACTTGGACCTAGTTTCAAGCTTTCTACCGCTATCGCCAGGCTATCGCGACCTGTATGGCTTGACTCTTGCAACCTTATCCTTTTCTAGTTACATTCAAGTAGATAAACCTTGTAATCTCTTGAATTAAATTATAAATAGGAAGAGATCAACTATATTTCTAAAGCTTTGTGCTAAATCTTACTACGCAGTATCCATCAAAATTTTATAAAAATCCGAGATTGGTACCTATTAATTACGTTAGAGTTTCAATTTTTAATATTATTTTCTGTTTTAACTTTTTTATCGTTTATAGAAACGATAAAATTATTAAACCTGTACCGTAAACGGTAGATAGCGTACCTACCTATGATGGTAAATAGACTGCATTTTCGATGAAACAAATTGGCATAGTTACTTATTAGGGCAGAATTATACAAGATTTACGCTCGAGGAATCCGCATAACATTATTATTATGAGAACAGAAAAAAGTATGAGTGTGTATTTCATAGGAGCTTTACCGTGAAAGTTGCTGTGTACATTATTGAAAAATATACTCTACTTATTGGCCCTCAAAATTTTTGCAGCAAAAAATGTTGCTCTTCAAAGCTTCTCTTTTTTTGACAGATTCGTATATTATGTATAAGTATATATTTTCAGAAACATAAATAGGACTCGTAAAAATTCAAATAATGATTCACAAAGTTTAGTTTTAGAAAAGTTAGCAAAACTATGACTCCCTTACTTGTACCTCTACCGTTCTACGTTGCTTCATCGAATTAATAGGGAGTTTCAAATTCAAGGAGAATTACTTTAAAGTTTACAAACGAGACATCGGAATTAAGTTAATCTATCAAAATTATATTGTTATCCGTTAGTCCGTCCATTGACAGACTGACTAATTGAACTTGAAAAGTTTGCTAGGTCAGAGGGCCTCAATATAGCAAGTGTGAAATATAAATTTCCTTTATTATACGACTGCCTGAAAAAAGGAGTATATTGTTTTCAGGGTTCATGTATGTATGTATGTGAGTTTGTATATTCCACCATAACTTCTATACGCCTGAACCGATTTTGATAAATGAGGTATCGTAAGAATCCCTGGCTTATTCCGGGTGACATAGGCTCGTAAAATTTAAAAAAAAAATATGGGGTGACCATGGTCCCACATTAAAGACTAAAGTTGAAAAAAAAAAATCTAAAATAAGATTAACTATATAATCATCATCTAGAAAATGATGAGTAGATTCCAAAAATATATAACACTATAGTGCAATATCCAGTGATTCACAAAAAAATATCATTTAATAAAAATGTGAATTAGATTCCAAAGGCTATATATACTTAAGCAAATCGCTTCTTAGGGAGGTAAACTCCAAAAATAATATGGTAGGGCAGTCGTATTTTTTAATTCGTTAAATTAAGTTTACTTGTTTATTTGCAATGGACGCAAATGGACGCATAGCAAAACTGTAATAAATATCGGATGTCGTTCATTGAAAATTTAGCCTTTAATATTCGTTCCGGCCGTATAAAACAGGATGTTACAGGATGTGACATTATAAGTACCTACACGTGCAGTTTTTTTTAATATCATCGAGTGTTAATTTTAATGTTTTTATCGATGTATGGCTTTTTTTACACATTGTCTGAAAAATTGAATTTATTTCTAATTTTTACTAATAACTAGTTATTCTATTTTTACTAAGAACTAAATATTTATATTACTGAGTGTATTAAGCCACCAGTGCTGCTGTTCGTGGGCTGCAATTTCTTCAAAGTATTACTTACAGACACATTATTATCTGCAGAAAAAATTGATAAATTGTACTCAACATGTTTCATGGATTGATAATTAAGTATAGATATTTGTCACTACAATTTGCTATACAAATAGTAATTCAATGATCGCTGTGCCCAATGGCGGCCTTTTTTTTGTATACCAAATACCAATGAATGCAATGATGTTATTGTTATTTTCGATCGTGCCAGTGATAACTTTTAATTTTTATGTCCCTAGATCATCTATGAAAGGGATATATAATAAAATTTCGGTTTTTGTTTCAGTTAACACACTTAATTCTGGTTATTTAACCTCATTTACGTTACGCAGGAAGTGAATGTCCGTTGATCCGGGTACAAACATTGTTCAACGTGACAGTATTCACCTCTCAGTATCAACTTTTACTTTATGTGTATAGCTCTATAATCTGTATCTGTACTCAATGTACGACATATAACTATTATATATTTTAATCGTAGCCTGTACCTGATTGCAACTTGAACTTGATTCGCAGACTATGTTGGAATGTCAATCGCCTTCTAAAAGAGTCAAGTGTGAAAGGCGCGTGTCACTAGGCAGTAGGTAAAACACAGGCGGTACGTAACTAATAGAAAATCTGTGGCAGAGCACAAAAATTTGTTTAATTATATTGTTTTCCATGGTTCATGTATGTATGTGAGTTTGTATATTCCACCATAACTTTTATACGCCTGAACCGATTTTGATAAATGATGTATCGTTACAATCCCTAGCTTATTCCGGGTGACATAGGCTAGTAAAATTTAAAAAAAAACTGATGAGGTGACCATCGTCTAAAGACTAAAGTTGAAAAAAACCGAAAATAAGATTAACTATATATAATCATCATCTAGAAAATGATGAGTAGATTCCACAAATATAAAAAACTATATCCAGTGATTTACAAAAAAATATCATTTAATAAAAATGTGAATAAGATTCTAATTTAACTAGATTAATTTAGATTTTTAACTGTTTAGATCAGTCGGCAGGGCAGTGTTTTTAATTTTTTTTA